>OZ010791.1:204533962-206933962 GCA_963932465.1 Maratus speciosus | reverse complement strand
ATTCCACTGTTGTGTTGTGGTTCATATCAAGTTGTAGCTCACAAAATTCAATCGATGTCAACTCTTTGCACGATAAATATATAAACCTCAAAGCATTAAGAAAAGTCACCCGCGATCCTTTAAACCAAGTTTTTTGTCGTATTTCTACGCTTTCTTCGCATGATCGTAAGCTACAACTCAATTTCGGATTTCCAGAACTCATCCATAATTTCATTTCATGATTTTTTGAACACAATCTTTTATTATGCAGAATTCCAAATTCCTGAAACAGTTTTATCACAACTTTCTCATCATCTGGTAATTGCCAAATGATAAAATCCATCTCAGCATCAGCAGTAAAAGTAAACTACAACTTTATATAAAAAAAGCTTTTTTAATTCGATTAATAGCAGATTAAAAAGCTTTCCAAGGTTAAGGTTAAACAATAATCATTCACGTGATTCACGTTTCATAAATAACAAATCACAATGTTTCGCATGGTTTACAATAAAAATCTACGATCAAGGTTGAAATAATTGGCGCATTAGCATACATTTTAGCATGCTGTCCGTATAAAAGAAAAGTCCCATGTATGCTAATGCGCCAATTATTTCAAAATGCTAAAAGATATTTGTAATTTTATGCCAGCAGTTTAATATGAGGTTTATTTTATTGCTTTATTTTATAATAGTTATTTGTTCAATTATTTTAAGTATATGAAATAGATTAGCAACATTAAGAGCTTATAAAAGCTTTTATTAACTAAAAATAAGCATAGGTTAAAGCAATAGCATTGCAAGTATAGAATATGAATAAATTATGCTATTGCCACTTTACATAAGTAAATATAGTGTTGCCACACAAATACATAATATCACATTCACCCCTCCCTAAAGAGTTTGCTAATTCAATCGGTCACATAGTCTGTCAAATAGGAAGGCTGGCGTCTTTTTCTTGTCGGACGTAGTACGCCTCCGCCATCTAAACTTTCAGCTGTAGATCTTCTCTGAGGCTCTTTGTATGCAACTCTGGACTAACAGGCAATGAAGTGGCATTTTTTTCAGTATTCTGTTCTGTTGATGATTCGGGAAGTTCATCATCCGACTTGGTATTCTGATAGTCGAAGGAAGATAGGGGCATTCGGTTGTCACAAACGTCTCCACGTCTAGGTGATTCTATAGTTTCTCCTTTTGGTGCTAAGTGTCTTATAGAGACACTAGTTTCGCGACCATCTGGGAATCTTACATGAGCATAATCTGGATTTGCTTCAATAAGCTCTACTTCCTGAACAATTGGTTCATACTTATTAGCACGTACATGGTTCCGCATGAGTACAGGACCAGGGTGGGACAACCAAGTAGGCAATGAGCGACCATTGTAGGATCTCCTAGCATGGTTGAAGAGTCTTTCATGTGGTGTAGCATTAGTTGCTGTACATAAGAGGGAGCGGATGGAATGTAGAGCAGGTTGTAAAATTTCTTCCCAACGTTCGATTGCCATCTTTTTTGATTTTAAGGCAAGTTGGATAGTTTTCCATATGATTCCGTTGTATCTCTCCACTTGGCCATTCTCTTGAGGATTATATGCAGTTGTTCGGCTTGTTGCTACACCAAGTGAAGTTAGAAAGGTTTTTAACTCACGTGACATAAAAGATGATCCCCTATCAGAATGTACATATGCTGGTATTCCAAAAACTGAGAATAGGTTCTGCAGTTGAGCAATTACAGTAGCAGCAGAGGTATCAGGGCATGGGATCGCAAAAGGAAACCTTGAAAACTCATCAACGATAGTAAGCAAAAAACGATTTCTGGAAGCTGCTGGTAAGGGTCCTTTGAAATCTAGATTTAACCTCTCAAAAGGGGCAGTAGCTTTAATTAATTTTCCTTCATTTCTGCAAAAACGTGGTTTTACTTCATTGCAACAATTACACGAGTTTATTACCCTTTTAATATCTTCTAGAGAGAATGGTAAGTTTTTTGCTCTAATCCAATGGTACATTCGAGTAATTCCAGGATGGCACAAAGAATCATGTAATTCACTTAAATTTATTTGTGGTATTATGTCTGCATTGATCCTTGAGAGGGCATCAGCTGTTGCATTTCTATTGCCTGGTCGATAAATGATATCAAATTTAAAACATGCAAGCTCTAACCTCCAGCGCATGATCTTTTCATTTTTTATTTTGCTGCTGTGATGTTGATCAAACATGAATGCAACTGATCTTTGGTCTGTAAAAACTTCAAAGTGTCTACCGATTAAGTAGTGTCGCCAGTGTCTCAGAGATTCAACGATTGCATAGGCTTCTTTTTCAATAGAGGCATGTTTTCTTTCAGATGCATTTAGTGTTCTAGAGAAGAAAGCTATAGGGCGCTCAGCCTGACTAAGAGTAGCTCCTATCGCAAACTCGGAGGCATCAGTTTCAACTCTAAATGGAATGTTGTCTTCTATGGCAGCTAAAGAAGCATTGGCAATATCAGCTTTAAGAGAGTTAAATGCCTTTACAGCCTCGTCCGTAAGTGGAAAAGGTCCTTTAGTCAAGAGAGGGCGGATTTTGTCAGAGAAGCTGGGAATCCAGCGGCAGTAGTGGGCAAACATGCCTAATGCTCGTTGTAAAGATGAAGCATCATTGGGAACAGGTAGATCCATCAATGGTGAAAGTCTGTCAGGATCAGGTTTTATTACTTTGTTAGTTATATTGTAACCCAATAATTTAATGGATGTGGTTGAATAATGGCACTTTTCTTCATTCAGTGTTAAATTATATTTCCGAGCGGCAGCTAAGAATCTATTCAAGTTACAGTCATGCTCAGCTTGAGTTTTTCCACATATAGTAACGTCATCAATATATGGAAAAGTACCTTCTAACATTTCATTTTCAATAATTTTATCAATTGTTCTCTGAAAACTGGCAACCCCATTTGTAACACCAAAGGGAACACGTAAAAACTGATAAAGCTTACCATCAGCCTCGAAAGCTGTATAATGTTTTTCAGACTCCTTGATTGGAACTTGATGATAAGCACTTCTGAGGTCAATCGTGCTGAAAATTTTATATTTGGATACTTCTGAGATCATTTCTTCAATTTTGGGGAGAGGGTAAGCATCGAGCAAAGTAAAATTGTTTATTGTTTGTGAGTAATCTATAACCATTCTGTGCCTGTGGTTACCTCCTTTCACAACAAATGCCTGTGCACGCCAAGGCGAGTTACTGGGTTCAATTACCCCTTATTTCAGTAGTTTAGTTACCTCTGTAGCAATGAACTGTTTATCTTGTTCAGTCTGGCGTCTTGATTTTGTAATGATTGGTTTACAGTCAGGTGTTAAGTTAGAGAAGAGCGAGACAGGGGGTACGGAAGCCACTGCCAAGGAACAAATTTGAAGAGGTGGTCTGTCACCATTGAAATTAATCTCGACATAAGAATGGCCACTCAGTAAGTCATGACCAATTAAGAAATCTGCGCAGAGATTTTTCATAATCAGCACTTCTACATTATTATATGTGTGATTTTGTAATTTTACTGTCACTGTGCAACAACCTGTAATGTCTGAACTAAGAGAAGAGTTAGCCATTGTTATTTTTCCAAAGTATGGCTTCCCTCGAATATGGCATTTTTTACAAAACACTCATTTATAAAACTGAGTGAACTGCCAGTATCTACGAGTGCATTTAGTTGAGTCCCATTTATTAGAATTTCTGTTATTGATTTCTGAAGACAGCGCGGGAAAACAGAAGCTGAGGCTAAAGTAAAGGTTGATGCAGTAGAATTGGTACGGTTGCGCTGAGGTCTGGACTTGCACACACGCTGATAATGCCCTTTCTTCCCACATCCCCGACAGAGAGCATCCTTAGCTGGGCAAAGACTTCGTAAGTGGCGCTCACCCCCGCAAAAGAAGCATTTTCCCGAGCGAACAGGGGTAACAGCTGCTAACTGAGCATCCTCTATGCTACTTGGAAGCTCAACAGAAGCTACGGTTGTTGGATCTGGTGGAGTTAAATACGAGGCCGAGTGAAGTTCTGCCAATTCTAAAGTTCTAGCTTGATCAAATGCTTTCTCTAGAGTAATAGTAGTGTTTTCCAATAGACGTTCACGGATACGCGCGTTTCTTAAACCTCGAATGAAAGCATCCCTGATGTATTCATTTTTATTCTGTTCAGCAGTTACAGACTTGAAGTTGCAATCTTTACTCATTTGTTTCAGAATTTGCAAATATATCTACAGCTGAAAGTTTAGATGGCGGAGGCGTACTACGTCCGACAAGAAAAAGACGCCAGCCTTCCTATTTGACAGACTATGTGACCGATTGAATTAGCAAACTCTTTAGGGAGGGGTGAATGTGATATTATGTATTTGTGTGGCAACACTATATTTACTTATGTAAAGTGTCAATAGCATAATTTATTCATATTCTATACTTGCAATGCTATTGCTTTAACCTATGCTTATTTTTAGTTAATAAAATTGAAATAGATTAGCAACATTAAGAGCTTATAAAACCTTTTATTAACTAAAAATAAGCATAGGTTAAAGCAATAGCATTGCAAGTATAGAATATGAATAAATTATGCTATTGCCACTTTACATAAGTAAATATAGTGTTGCCACACAAATACATAATATCACAGTATATATTTGTGATTTAATGAAATAGTTCGTAAAAGTCTGGAATTTTCAAATGTTATATTTTTTAAATGCTCACTTTAGTACGACAATATTTTTTCTTTTATTTTTCAAATGCCTTAATTCACGTGACTTTCATTTTGCGCCAACTATTACGCTTGGCGACAATGGTATCCGCATAACGGAAAAGTACACAAATCTCACTTTCTGATGCCCAAATTACACCAAACTTTTTTTTAAAAATGCCAAAGCCCCTACAGTGGAAAAGTATCAAACTGTCTATTATTTTGCGCTATCTGTGTTATAGTTTATACTATATGCAAGGTGAGTGGAGCGAAGAGTTTAAACATTAAATATTAAAGTTTCGGCACAGATGTCATATACACAATGGGTACTTAACTGTCATCAAAGTGTCGTTATTTTGCTTGATATGGTAACCCGGATGTTGTTGTTTATGCTGTTGATGTTTTCGCCAAATTGGCGTCGGAAAAAATCGCTACAATATGGGGTATATATGATAACTGTGCCAAAGTTTCTATAAAGCAGTATAAGACTAAAAATTAAGAATAAAATAAATGCAAAATAAGACTATAGAAGAAAGAAAAATCATGCGTTAAGCATAAAATATGAAACACTTTCCAACACATCCTGAATGCTTTAACAAAACTTCGTTATTTAGGGAAATAAGGTAAATAAGATAACTAAGTAAACATTTTAGAAAACGCATAATTTTTAAAAAAAATTGATTTCAGCAGTTACCGTCCATAGCAATAGTACCGTTATTACATGCCACTATTTAGCTAAAATTTAATTTAAGCTACTCTTAAAGCTACTGAAATCATACTTCCAGATATTATCATCCATAGACGGTTATGTATCCAATTCTTTGCGTGACCCTGTATATCATTTTATCTATATTCTACAAACATTTCTTAGTAATCTAAATGCAGTTCAGCGTAAAACTGCATAACTCCTTTAAAAACCACCTTTAAGCAATTTATTCTCATACTCAGGAACCCTTACGAATTCTTGTGTGTATCCCTGCATATGAACTGTAGCATTTATACACACGGTATAGTATGCATAAATGCAGTGAAGCATAAAAGCGCGGTACAGATGTCATATTCGCCCCATATTGCGCGATTTTTTTCGGTTGCCAATTTGGCGAAAACATCAACAGCATAAACAACATAATCCGGGTTACCACATTAAGCACTTATTGTTATTATTGTACTTATTATTATTATTAAGCACATTTGGCGCAAGTTAAGTACCTGTTGCCTATATGATATTGGCGACAGAAAAAAATCGTGCCAATATGGGGCGAATATGACATCTGTTCCAAAAGCGCATATCATAATTAAAAATGCATTTCTAGCAATCATTACGTATGTACGTACAATACTTCGGAGAAAAGTTTCTTGGCGAGAAGGAAGTTTGCCAACGTATTTTCTGACAACCTATTTACTGCTTCATACTCACAAGCAATTTTTTGCATATGTATACAATTTATTTAATGTAAAAAAAACTATTTATCCATTTTTATAAAGAAACAGAAGTATTTTTTGCACAGATGTCATATACGCATCGGGGTTGGCGTGATTTTTCTCTGACGCCAATTCGGCAGAAATCTCGCTTTCGAATACCAGTTACTTATATATTTTAAAATTATTTGCTATCATTTTGAAAAGGAAATAACTATAAATAAATATAAGTTTGAATAATAACTATAGAACAAAACAGTTTATATAATTTAAAAACAGAAAATAAAAGTAAATAAACAATGGCACAGATGTCATATTCGCGCGATTTTTTTCTGACGCCAATGTCATATACGCAATGTATACTTAACCGGCGCCAAAGTGTCGTTATTTTGCTTGATATGGTAACCCGGATGTTGTTGCTTATGCTGTTGATGTTTTCGCCAAATCGGCGTCGGAAAAAAATCGCGCCAATATGGGGCGAATATGACATCTGTGCCTAAACAATTTATTAATAAATAAAAAACAATAGCCGGCAAAATAACACCATTTTAGCAACATATGTATCCCGGTTCATATCTGAAATCTGTGCCGTAATTTGTATATAAAAAAATATTATATATATTTAGAAACGATTTTTTTATGTATATAAGTGCATATATAAACAAAAATAAAAGTTCATTAGATTTGTTTTCATAGCTGTATATTTTGGCAACATATCTCACTTTCTGATGACCGAATTACGCCAAGCTTTTTTGGAACAGATGTCATATTCGCCCCATATTGGCGCGATTTTTTTCTGTCGCCAATATCATATAGGCAACAGGTACGCAACTTGCGCCAAAGTGTGGTTATTTTGCTTGATGTGGTAACCCGGATTATATTGTTTATGCTGTTGATGTTTTCGCCAATATGGCAACCGAAAAAAATCGCGCCAATATGGGGCAAATATGACATCTGTACCGCTTTTTTTTTTTAAAAAGGCGCTATAATGGAATAGTACCTAAATAAATAATTAACAGAAATAGCCAATTATACAAACTAAAACATTTTATTTCGAGATTAAAGCATTGTTTTTAATTTCGTTTAAAAATACATATATCTTTGGATAACTTTAATTGAAATTGGGTTCACGGCTTAATATCTCATTCCATAAACCTAAACAAACACAAGTGATTCATTCATCGTGAACCGTAAAAAATATTAAATCATTGAGGTAATCATTCACAAAGTAAGTTCTCCAACAATCAATGGACAATATTCTAATGACGTCATAGTGTGTAAAATGGTGGCGGTATCATTTGTTTATGGTTTGAAATCACAAAGATTTAATTTTGCTATGTCTCTTAGTTACATTATTTTATTGTCGTATTTATGAGATCAGAACAAAAGCATATTTTTTCATTATTTAGTTATTAAAGACGAAAAAAATATATAAATGTGCATGATTTGAAAAATTTAAATAATTTTCTTTCTTAATACTAAAAAATAACATCGGGAAGTAACAGCGAGTTTAAGTTAAATAAGTTTAACTGTTTAATTCTGTTGTAATATTCAAAATAACTGTATTTATTAGATTTCAGTAAACAACATCAGGGCCCGATTAAACTTTGCGTTAGAGGAATTACAATGTCATTTCAGGACCTTTCTTTTGGAGAAGCTTTTCTAAATTCCACATATACATGGAAACTCTTCAGTGTTAGAAATATTATTCCCAGGACTGGCATAACATGAGAACGGCCTGCAATTTTACACAAGTTTTTGAAAACTACTTTATATCAGAAATTTTACTAAAAACTGGTTACTTTTTTGTTATAGAGGCCACACTATTAGAATTATGACAATTTGCAGCCAATTTCGCCAAAGTCGTAACCAAGATCGTGAAGCACACACATATAATACCATATAATACCATTTTATGAAATCGTATACGATAATTTAATAGTTTTTACCTTAGTTCAAGTGTGTAATTTATTTATTTTTAAGGCTTAATAATCTAAATTGTCCAATATATGAATTAAAAAAAATGTAAACAAAGACTGAATAGACATGACCGCAAAAATCTGCAGAAAACTTGGAGTTGTGCAGATTAGTGGTCTTCTACTGTACACAGTTTTTCATAAATGTGTTTCGTTCTTAAAATGTGTTATTTTCATCTATCACTGCGGAACAAATGAGAAAACTCATATTCTTGCACATGAGTTGTATATATCTTTATATCTAAATTTCCGTCATTTTTTGACGGGCTACCTTTCTAGTCTATTTATATAAAATCCAAGTCTCTGTGTGTCCCTCACAATTCCGGTAGGACCGCCTCATTGAAATGAGTAATTGTTGAAAAATACTAATGCAGGGTTACCACAGTAGCGCAAAATGTTAGCCAACTTGGTGATAACTGGCTAATTTGGCGAAATTCCCATTTAAAACCATTAATCTTACATAAAGGAGGTCACCGAAATTTAATTTAAACTCCGCTCTTTTAAAATATTTTTTAAAAATCTATGAGTGAGAATTTAAAGTACATCTTTACATCTTCCTCCCGATGCTACTAATAAAATAACCGCCAATAGATGACGCTGTATTGTGTGAGTTCCTAACTGCGTGATTTTAATATGCTTTAGGTACTTTTCCAGTATAGGTGCCATGGCGAAAAATGAAATTTGGCAACATATTTTCCGGGAACCTATCCACTGTTTCATTTTATATACACATGCATTTTTTTTTTCGATATTTATACGATTTATTTAACATAAAAATGCCGTTTCTCTAATTTTATACAGAAACAGATATAATTTGTACATAAAAACATCAATAATATACATATAAAATAAACATATAAAACAAACAAAAACGCTCATGAAGTTTGTTTTCATAGCTGTTTATATGATTTGACAACAAATCTCGATATTTTTCCGTTATACGGACACCATGCCAAAATGTATGCTAATGCGCCAATTATTCCAAAACGCTAAAAGATATTTGTAATTTTATGCCAGCAGTTTAATATGAGTTTTATTTTATTGCTTTATTTTATAACAGTTATTTGTTCACTTATTTTAAGTATATATTTGTGATTTAATGAAATAGTTCGTAAAAGTCTGGAATTTTCAAATGTTATATTTTTTAAATGCTCACTTTAGTATCGACAATGTTTTTTCTTTTATTTTTCAAATGCTTCAATTCACGTGGTTTTCATTTTGCGCCACCTATTACGACAATGGTATCCGTATAACGGAAAAGTACCCAAATCTCATTTTCTGATTCCCAAATTACACCAAGTTTTTTTTTAAAAAAACGCCAAAGCCCCTACAGTGGAAAGTACCAAACTGTCTATTATTTTGCGCTATCTGTGTTATAGTTTGCACTATATGCAAGGGGGGTGGAGCGAGTTTAAACATTAAATATTAAAGTTTCGGCACAGATGTCATATAGCCCCATATTGGAGCGATTTTTTCTGATGCCAATGTATACACAACGAGTACTTAACTAGCACCAAAGTGTCGTTATTTTGCTTTATATGGTAACCCGGATGTTGTTGTTTATGCTGTTGATGTTTCCGCCAAATTGGCGTCAGAAAAAAATTGCGCCAATATGGGGCGGGGCGTATATGAAAACTGTGCCAAAGTTTCTATAAAGCAGTATAAGACTAAAAAATTAAGAATAAAATAAATGCAAAATAAGACTAAAGACGAAAGAAAAATCATGCGTTAAGCATAGAATATGAAACACTTTCCAACACATCCTGAATGCTTTAACAAAACTTCCTTATTTGGGGAAATATGGTAAATAATATAACTAAGTAAATATTTCATAAGACGCATAAAAATTTTTAAAAATTGATTTCAGCAGTTACCGTCTATAGCCAATAGTATCGTTATTACATGCCACTATTTAGCTAAAATTTAATTTAAACTATTCTTAAAACTACTGAAATCACATTTCGATATTATCATCCATAGACGGTTATGTATCCAATTCTTTGCGTGACCCTGCATATCATTTAATCTATATTCTACAAACATTTCTTAGTAAACTAAATGCAGTTCATCGTAAAAATGCATTAAAAACTCCTTTAAATTCCTTAACCTCCAAACTCCTTTAAAACCAACTTTAAGCAATTTACTCTCATATTCAGTAACCCTTAAGAATTCTTTTGCGTAGCCCTGCATATGAACTGTAGCATTTATACACACAGTATAGTATGCATAAATGTAGTGAAACATAAAAGCGCATATCATAATTAAAAATGCATTTCTAGCAATCATTGCTTATGTACAATACTTCGGAGAAAAGTTTCTTGGCGAGAAAGAAGTTTTCCAACGTATTTTCTGACAACCTATTTACTGCTTCATACTCACAAGCAATTTTTTCCATATGTATGCAATTTATTTAATATAAAAAAAGCTATTTACCAATTTTTATAAAGAAACAGAACTAATTTTTGCACAGAGTTCATATACGCATCGGGGTTGGCGTGATTTTGCTCTGACGCCAATTTGGTAGAAATATCGCTTTCGAATACCAATTACTTATATATTTTTAAATTATTTGCTATCATTTTGAAAAGGAAATAACTATAAATAAATAAAAGTTTGGGCACAGATGTCATATTCGCCCCATATTGGCGCGATTTTTTTCTGACGCCAATATCATATAGGCAACCGATACTTAACTTGTGCCAAAGTGTCGTTATTTTGCTTGATGTGGTAACCCGGATTATGTTGTTTATGCTGTTGATGTTTTCGCCAAATTGGCAACCGAAAAAAATCGTGCCAATATGGGGCGAATATGACATCTGTGCCAAAGTTTGAATAATAACTATAGAGCAAAACAGGGCACAGATGTCATATACGCCCCATATTGGCATGATTTGTTTCTGACGCCAATGTCTTATATGCAACGGGTACTTAACTGGCGCCAAAATGTCATTATTTTGCTTGATATGGCAACCCGGATGATGTTGTTTATTCTGTTGATGTTTTCGGCAAATTGGCATCGGAAAAAAATCGCGCCAATATGACATCTGTGTATGACATCTGTGCCCAAAACTGTTTATATAATTAAAAACATAAAAATAAAAGTAAATAAACAATTTATTTATAAATAAAGAACAATAACCGGGTTACCATAGCAGGCAAAATAACACCATTTTGGCGCCAGTTAGGTATCCCGGTTCATATCTGAAATCTGTGCCGTTATGTGTATATAAAAAAATATTATATATATTTAGAAACGATTTTTTATGTATATAAGTGCATATATAAACAAAAATAAAAGTTCATTAGATTTGTTTTGATAGCTGTTTATATATTTTGGCAACATATCTCACTTTCTGATGTCCGAATTGCGCCAAGCTTTTTTTAAAAATGCGCTATAATGGAAAAGTAGCTAAATAAATAATTAACAGAAATGACCAATTATACAAACTAAAACTTTTTATTTCAAGATCAAAGCATTGTTTTTAATTTCGATTAAAAATACATATATCCTTGGATAACTTCAATTGAAATTAGGTTCACAACTTAATATCTCATTCCATAAACCTAAACAAACACAAGTGATTCATTCATCGTGAACCGTAAAAAATATTAAATCATTGAGGTAATCATTCACAAAGTAAGTTCTCCAACAATCAATGGACAATATTCTAATGACGTCATAGTAGGTAAAATGGTGGTGGTATCATTTGTTTATGGTTCGAAATCACAAAGATTTAATTTTGCAATGTCTCTTAGTTACATTATTTTATTGTCATATTTATGAGCTCAGAACAAAAGCATATTTTTTTCATTATTTAGTTATTAAAGACTGAAAAAAATTATAAATGCATGATTTGAAAATTTTAAATAATTTTCTTTCTTAATAGTAAAAAATTAGATCGGGAAGTAACAGCGAGTTTAAGTTAAATAAGTTTAACTGTTTAATTCTGTTGTAATATTCAAAATAACTGTATTTATTAGATTTCAGTAAACAACATCAGGGCCCGATTAGACTTTAAGTTAGAGGAATTACAATGTCATTTCAGGACTTTTCTTTTGGAGAAGCTTTTCTAAATTCCACATTTACATGGAAACTCTTCAGTGTTAGAAATATTATTCGTAGGACTGACATAACATGAGAACGGCCTGCAATTTTACACAAGTTTTTGAAAACTACTTTACATCAGAAATTTTACTAAAAACTGGTTACTTTTTTGCTATAGCGGCCCACACTATTAGGATTATGACAAGTTGCAGCCAATTTCGCCAACGTCGTAACCAAGATCGTGAAGTACACACATATAATACCATTTCACAAAATCGTATACGATAATTTAATAGTTTTTACCTTATTACAAGTGTGTAATTTATTTATTTTTAAGGCTTAACAATCTAAATTGTCCAATATATGAATTTAAAAAAAATGTAAACAAAGATTGAATAGACATGACCGCAAAAAGCCTCAAATCTGCATAACACTTGGAACCAAACTGTGCAGATTAAAGCTCTTCTACTGTACACAGTTTTTCATACATGTGTTTCGTTCTTAAAATGTGTTATTTTCATCTATCACTGCGGAACAAGCGAGAAAACTCATTCTTGCTAATGAGTTGTATATATCTTTATATCTAAATTTCCGTCATTTTTTGACGGGCTACCTGTCTAGTCTATTCTATTATATATATATAATCCAAACGGAAATTTCGTTCCGAACGCCGAGATTTCGAGTTCTACCGCATGGATTTTTACGGAACTTATACCGTTAGATAGGTATCGTTCCAGGGAAGGTTTTAAGCTATAACACATCATTCTACCTAGATTAGTTATAGAATTATTACGGAAAATTCTATTATTTTGGACTTTGTTACTTCATATTTCCTTAAATATCTGGGCTCCTATTGGTTGTAGAGCTTAGATCTCGCGCCAAAAGTAGCTCCGAAGCACCCAAGCAAACTTTTCCCCGCGATTATTTTGCCGTCTTCCGATTTCCTCTAACTCTATTAGGGGCCCGCGTAGAGCCCCTTTAAAATATGTTTCGTAGTAATTTCAGCAATTATCTTAAATTATTGGTTAAGACCGCCACCCTCCCGATTCATGTATCTACGGAAAGGTTGCATGAAGGAGTTTCGTTCAGATACGCTTTCGTTAAGAATAGAGTGCGCTCCCTGGTGGTGGAATGTGGAACTAACATAACGCGATATTGTTAAAATTAGGAAATCTAACAATGCGATCTGTTTTAAACTTTGAGATAGTTCATAACACATAATCTATTATCTATTCTATTATATATATATAAAATCGATTATCTATTCTATTATCTTCTATTATATATATAAAATCCAAACGGAAATTTCGTTCCGAACGCCTAGATTTCGAGTTCTACTGCATGGATTTTTACGGAACCTATACCGTTAGATAGGTATTGTTTCAGGGAGGGTTTTAATCTATAACACATTATTCTACCTATATTAGTTTTAGAATTATGACGGAAAATTCTGTTATTTTGGGCGATAAGGTTACCATTTTATTTCTTGGCGAAATTCATCCTTGATAAAAAAAAATTGAAACGGCTATTAAACCTCGAAAAATAAAAGAAAAACTGTTACTAATTTTATTTAAATGAAAAAAAAGAAAAAAAGAAGAAGAAAATCCGTTTTAATGAGGGATGATATTAAAAAACGGAAACATTTAATCAAAACCTGAAAGAAATATTTGTAATGCTTAAAAATTAATTTAATAAGAAATATTACACTTGATACGCAATATTTGGCTCTTTATCGCTTGCGTTAGATATGGAAACGAATCTGAAAATTTGATTAGATGAAATTTTAACGACATTTTCTTTCTGTTCTGTTCTTTTCTTTTTTTTTTTTTTATATATCTAATTGTCCCATCACGTGACTTATAGCAGAAACAAGCAGATGTAATTGTGAGTCACATGTGTAATTACTATTTGTTTCTTTACATTTTTTTCTTTTTTCTTTTGTCGCCAAACAATGTGATTTTAAGCCAAAAATGCATAAGCGTGACATTAGCTTGAGGATGTTCTCACAAATGGTGTTTTTTTAGGTGAAAGAGATCATTTTTTGAGTACATTTTCATATTCAATTGTAACCTATATAGATATCAGTTAATATTTTAAAAATGGAATCGAATACTTAAATTTCAGTGTGAATTTCTGCCACACATACATATTGTAAAATAATTTCATACTTTTTAAAATGTTTTTCGCCGTAATTCCGAAAGCATGTGACATTTATAAACTCGAACTCAGATCAACGAATATTACCCATTTTATTTAAGCAAATATTATCTATTTTCTCAAGTCATATCGCCAATTTCATTTATAGGAAAATTCACAGATTCGAAATCTAGGAAATAAAGATAATTTTTAAGGAAATTTATGTTTTAATACGTTATTACTATGGAAAAATTCAACATTTTGAAAAAAAAATTACAAGTCTTTTGTAATTCGTAATTTCTTCTTCGTCTTTCTTCGTACTTTCTCCTCTGTTATGTAATATTTCAAATGATATTGGACTAATTTTCGATCAACGATTCACCGCAAAATCGCATATCTAATATAGTATATAAAATAAAGTCTGGATTAGGGGACTAATTAACGCACAGCGCAAACTACTGAACCTAAAATCTTGAAAATCGTGGTAAAAATACTTCTTATGACATAAACTTCTGCTAAGAAAGGATTTTCTAAAGTGTCACCCCTAATGGTTTTTGCACGGAGAGGGGGAAAAAAATAGAATATCAAAATTATGCGTCAAACGATAGCATATTTTAATGTAGTTTTGTATGCTGAATCGAATGCTACCAAATAAATTTTTATAAGTCCAACAGTTCATGACACATTTCATATTTTTCTAATTTGGCGGTGTCTTTGGCATCTAAACCTCAAAATATCTATCATTACATCCGTTACTCTAGCAACGGAAAAAATTCAAATCAACCCTTTTGGCTAAAAAATAAAAACAGCTCTATGAGTTTGAAATAAAAATGCAAGCATCTTAATTTTTTTTTTAAAAAATAGTGATTTTATGTAAAATAAAAGGGAAAAAATTACTGAGAATTTAGCTTTATAAAACAAAAATGGAAAAGGTACTACTTAGATATTCCGTCGACCAAAAATCTATCGTCAAACTATAAGATTAAATGCCAATAATGGTTGATCGTAAATATCAAATTCACTTGAATTTAAACAAACAACACGTGTTTACGTCATCAAGTGATTTTAATTTCGACGTTTTATTTGTATTTTTATTAATGTTATTCTAATTTATTTGTTATTTCGTTATTTAAAATAAAGATTATGTCAATTTATATAATTTGGCGAATGGTTTGACGATTTATATAATTTGGCGAAATTGGTCGACGGGATAACAAGTAGTACCAATGGAAATATTTAAGTATGAAAGCAATGTTTGTAACGACTTAAAAATTATTTTCATATATATAAACTCGGTTTATGGCGTCAGATGCCGTCATCCGAAGAATCTACAAGAGTCTTTTTCCATTTTTTCCGGTCATATTTTCCTCAATGAAAGAAATTGGAATTGGAATAATATTGTGCGATTTATAAATTGCTCCTCGATAAGAAGAAAAAATGGGTACATTTATAACAACCGTGCGCACATCTCGCTGATAGCATTTTTAAAATTCCCAGTAGCAGTAGTTACATTTTGCGTATGTAAATTAAAAATATTTTTTTTTGCTTTTAATTATGGCATTATTTCCTGTTATTGTTTATCTTTTCAGTTTTTTAAATGAAATTAGTATAAGGGATGCATTTTAAATTAAATGAGTGAAAGGTTTGTGTTTTAAATGAAAATAATAAAATAAGAATATGCTATGAAAACAATCTTTATTATTTATTACCTGCGCCCGGCTGACATAAAAGTATCACAAAAGCCACATATTCACTTTTCTTTGAGTAGTTGCTCATGAGAATTCAAGTTAACCTTCCGTAATCGGATACTTCACATATTGGTGTATTAGCTTTAATGTTGAAAACATCGTTTTTGTTTGAAGCGAAAACTTTACTATGAATTCTGTTACACAAAATCGCATCATCATCATCTACTATATATTTACAACGGAAATTTGTATTTCATTCCGATTGTTTATAATACTTTCGTAGGATATACCACAATTAGTTAGGTAATAATTTTGGAAAGGTTTTAGTGTATACATATTGTTCAAGGGTACTTAGTTATAGAGCAACAGTAAAAGTTCAAAAATTAAGTGAACCTGATTAGGAAAGTTTAGCCTTTTAAAAAAAAATCTACAGAACATATTTTGTTACAAGTGGCCCTGTTGCATGACTTCTAGGAATGGTGTTAGTATATACGATTTCATTATATGTTGATTAGTTACAGAGGTATTAATTCCTGTTGTCATAACGGTCTCATTACCCGACCATAAGTGCGCTGTTTATAATCAACTAAAACAATTACTTCTTAATTGCTAAATTTTGTCCAACGCTTAAGATAACATTATATCGCAATGGCGTTCGCATCGTTTTCAGTAATGTGCAAGGTCAAGCTGAAGATCCATATTGTTTAAAATACAAGTTCAAATTCACCATTTAGTTTAATCCAAGGTTCATTTGGAAATATTGACCAGCGCAGCGGGCATAGCCTGCTAGTCTATTATATATATAAAATCCAAACGGAAATTTCATTCCGAACGCCGAGATTTCGAGTTCTACCGCATGGATTTTTACGGAACTTATACCGTTATATAGGTATCGTTCCAGGGGAGGTTTTAAGCTATAAGAAATCATTCTACCTAGATTAGTTATAGAATTATTACGGATAATTCTATTATTTTGGATTTTGTTACTTCATATTTCCTTAAATATCTGGGCTCCTATTGGTCGTAGAGCTTAGATCTCGCGCCAAAAGTAGCTCCGAAGTAACCAAGCAAACTTTTCCCCGCGATTATTTTGCCGTCTTCCGATTTCCTCTAACTCTATTAGGGGCCCGCGTAGAGCCCCTTTAAAATATTTTTCGTAGTAATTTCAGCAATTATCTTAAATTATTGGTTAAGACCGCCACCATCCCGATTCATGTATCTACGGAAAGGTTGCATGAAGGAGTTTCGTTCAGATACGCTTTCGTTAAGAATAGAATGCGCTCCCTGGTGGTGGAATGTGGAACTAACATAACGCGATATTGTTAAAATTAGGAAACCTAACAATGCGATCTGTTTTCAAATTTGAGATAGTTCATAACACATAATCTATTATATATTCTATTATATATATATAAATTCTATTATCTATTCTATTATCTATTATATATATAAAATCCAAACGGAAATTTCGTTCCGAACGCCTAGATTTCGAGTTCTACTGCATGGATTTTTACGGAACCTATACCGTTAGATAGGTATCGTTTCAGGGAAGGTTTTAATTTATAACACATTATTCTACCTATATTAGTTTTAGAATTATGACGGAAAATTCTGTTATTTTGGGTGATAAGGTTACCATTTTATTTCTTGGCGAAATTCATCGTTGATAAAAAAAAAAAAATTGAAACGGCTATTAAACTTCGAAAAATAAAAGAAAAACTGTTACTAATTTTATTTAAATAAAAAAAAGAAAGAAAAAAAAGAAGAAGAAAATCCGTTTTAATGAGTGATAATATTAAAAAACGGAAACATTTAATCAAAACCTGAAAGAAATATTTGTAATGCTTAAAAATTAATTTAATAAGAAATATTACACTTGATACGCAATATTTGGCTCTTTATCGCTTGCGTTAGATATGGAAATGAATCTGAAAATTTGATTAGATGAAATTTTAACGACATTTTCTTTCTGTTCTGTTCTTTTCTTTTTTTTTTATATCTAATTGTCCCATAAAGTGACTTATAGAAGAAACAAGCAGATGTAATTGTGAGTCACATGTGTAATTACTATTTGTTTCTTTACATTTTTTTCTTTTTTCTTTTGTGGCCAAACAATATGATTTTAAGCCAAAAATGCATAAGCGTGACATTAGCTTGAGGATGTTCTCACAAATCGTGTTTTTTTAGGTGAAAGAGATCATTTTTTGAGTACATTTTCATATTCAATTGTAACTTATATAGATATCAGTTAATATTTTAAAAATGGAATCGAATACTTAAATTTCAGTGTGAATTTCTGCCACACATACATATTGTAAAATAATTTCATACTTTTTAAAATGTTTTTCGCCGTAATTCCGAAAGCATGTGATATTTATAAACTCGAACTCAGATCAACGAATATTACCCATTTTATTTAAGCAAATATTATCTATTTTCTCAAGTCATATCGCCAATTTCATTTATAGGAAAATTCACAGATTCAAAATCTAGGAAATAAAGATAATTTTTAAGGAAATTTATGTTTTAATACGTTATTACTATGGAAAAATTCAACATTTTGAAAAAAAAAATTACAAGTCTTTTGTAATTCATCATTTCTTCTTCGTCTTTCTCCGTACTTTCTCTTCTGTTGTGTAATATTTCAAATGATATTGGACTAATTTTCGATCATCGATTCACCGCAAAATCGCATATCTAATATAGTATATAAAATAAAGTCTGGAATAGCGGACTAATTAACGCACAGCGCAAACTACTGAACCTAAAATCTTGAAAATCGTGGTAAAAATACTTCTTATGACACAAACTTCTGCTAAGAAAGGATTTTCTAAAGTGTCACCCCTAATGGTTTTTGCACGGGGATGGGAAAAAAAAATCGAATATCAAAATTATGCGTCAAATGATAGCATATTTTAATGTATGCTGAATCGAATGCTACCAAATAAATTTTTATAAGTCCAACAGTTCATGACACATTTCATATTTTTCTAATTTGGCGGTGTCTTTGGCATCTAAACCTCAAAATATCTATCATTACATCCGTTACTCTAGCAACGGAAAAAATTCAAATCAACCCTTTTGGTTAAAAAATAAAAACGGCTCTATGAGTTTGAAATAAAAATGCAAGCATCTCATTTTTTTAAAAAAATAGTGATTTTATGTAAAATAAAAGGGAAAAAATTACTGAGAATTTAGCGTTATAAAACAAAAATGGAAAAGGTACTACTTAGATATTCCGTCGACCAAAAATCTATTGTCAAACTATAAGATTAAATGCCAATAATGGTTGATCGTAAATATCAAATTCACTTGAATTTAAACAAACTACACGTGTTTACGTCATCAAGTGATTTTAATTTCGACGTTTTATTTGTATTTTTATTAATGTTATACTAATTTATTTGTTATTTCGTTATTTAAAATAAAGATTATGTCAATTTATATAATTTGGCGAATGGTTTGGCGATTTATATAATTTGGCGAAATTGGTCGACGGGATAACAAGTAGTACCAATGAAAATATTTAAGTATGAAAGCAATGTTTGTAACGACTTAAAAATTATTTTCATATATATAAACTCGGTTTATGGCGTCAGATGCCGTCATCCGAAGAATCTACAAGAGTCTTTTTCCATTTTTTCCGGTCATAGGTTCCTCAATTAAAGAAATTGGAATTGGAATAATATTGTGCGATTTATAAATTGCTCCTCGATAAGAAGAAAAAGTGAGTACATTTATAACAACCGTGCACACATCTCGCTGATAGCATTTTTAAAATTCCCAGTAGCAGTAGTTACATTTTGCGTATGTAAATTAAAAATATTTTTTTTTTGTTTTTAATTATGGCATTATTTCCTGTTATTGATTATCTTTTCATTTTTTTAAATGAAATTAGTAAAACGCATGCATTTTAAATGAAATGAGTGAAAGGTTTGTGTTTTAAATGAAAATAATAAAATAAGAATATGCTATGAAAACAATCTTTATTGATTTATTACCTGCGCCAGTCTGACATAAAAGTATCACAAAAGCCACATATTCACTTTTCTTTGAGTAGTTGCTCATGAGAATTCAAGTTAACCTTCCGTAATCGGATACTTCACATATTGGTGTATTAGCTTTAATGTTGAAAGCATCGTTTATGTTTGAAGCGAAAACTTTACGATGAATTCTATTACACAAAATCGCATCATCATCATCTACTATATATTTACAACGGAAATTTGTATTTCATTCCGATTGTTTATAATACTTTCGTAGGATATACCACAATTAGTTAGGTAATAATTTTGGAAAGGTTTTAGTGTATACATATTGTTCAAGGGTACTTAGTTATAGAGCAACAGTAAAAGTTCAAAAATTAAGTGAACCTGTTTATGAAAGTTTAGCCTTTTAAAAAAAATCTACAGAACGTATTTTGTTACAAGTGGACCTGTTGCATGACTTTTAGGAATGGTGTTAGTATATACGATTTCATTATATGTCGATTAGTTACAGAGGTATTAATTCCTGTTTCCATAACGGTCTCATTACCCGACCATGAGTGCGCTGTTTATAATCAACTAAAACAATTACTTCTTAATTGCTAAATTTTGTCCAACGCTTAAGATAACATTATATCGCAATGGCGTTCGCATCGTTTTCAGTAATGTGCAAGGTCAAGCTGACTATCCATATTGTTTAAAATACAAGTTCAAATTCACCATTTAGTTTAATCCAATGTTCATTTGGAAATATTGACCAGCGCAGCGGGCATAGCCTGCTAGTATATATATAAAATCCAAACGGAAATTTCGTTCCGAACGCCGAGATTTCGAGTTCTACCGCATGGATTTTTACGGAACTTATACCATTAGATAGGTGTTGTTCCAGGGAAGGTTTTAAGCTATAACACATCATTCTACCTAGATTAGTTATAGAATTATTACGGAAAATTCTATTATTTTGGACTTTGTTACTTCATATTTCCTTAAATATCTGGGCTCCTACTGGTCGTAGAGCTTAGATCTCGCGCCAAAAGTAGCTCCGAAGCACCCAAGCAAACTTTTCCCCGCGATTATTTTGCCGTCTTCCGATTTCCTCTAACTCTATTAGGGGCCCGCGTAAAGCCCCTTTAAAATATGTTTCGTAGTAATTTCAGCAATTATCTTAAATTATTGGTTAAGACCGCCACCCTCCCGATTCATGTATCTACGGAAAGGTTGCATGAAGGAGTTTCGTTCAGATACGCTTTCGTTAAGAATAGAGTGCGCTCCCTGGTGGTGGAATGTGGAACTAACATAACGCGATATTGTTAAAATTAGGAAATCTAACAATGCGATCTGTTTTAAACTTTGAGATAGTTCATAACACATAATCTATTATCTATTCTATTATATATATATAAAATCGATTATCTATTCTATTATCTTCTATTATATATATAAAATCCAAACGGAAATTTCGTTCCGAACGCCTAGATTTCGAGTTCTACTGCATGGATTTTTACGGAACCTATACCGTTAGATAGGTATTGTTTCAGGGAGGGTTTTAAGCTATAACACATTATTCTACCTATATTAGTTTTAGAATTAATTGCTAAATTTTGTTCAACGCTTAAGATAACATTATATCGCAATGGCGTTCGCGTCGTTTTCAGTAATGTGCAAGGTCAAGCTGAAGATCCATATTGTTTAAAATACAAGTTCAAATTCACCATTTAGTTTAATCCAAGGTTCATTTGGAAATATTGACCAGCGCAGCGGGCATAGCCTGCTAGTTTCATATAAAATAAAAGCGTGTGTTTTAAGTCTCAAAACTGAAATATATTTTGTACTATCAATATTTATTTTTTAAGTTTTAATTTACACCTTTTAGAAATGAAAGTTAGCATATTATTACAATGTGTTAATTTGCTATATTTTTAATCCTAGCTATTAATATTTTCAATTAAGTCGGAAAAAATGTTGTGTTATTGTAATTTATTCGGATATATTTGACATATATATCATAAATAACAATATCGCCGTTTTCACTTCTAAACAATTTCATTAGTAACAGCTAAATAGAAAACTTACATTCTGAATTCAGTGATATAAACGAACAATATAAAAGCTTATTAGTGGATTTAAAAGAGATTTTTAGAATTATTTTAATTTTTATTTATATTGATTTAATTTTTTTTATTCTTTTATTTTGATTTAATTTTTAGAAAATCTTCATCAGAATTTTGAACAAGTATCGCCCTATTCATCTGACGATGCCGTGCAACTATCAATGACCAAAGACGAAAAAAGGTTTTCATTTGTACGTTTAGAGCAAGTAATCTAAATGATAACGCATTTTCGTAGTCCATTTTCACAGAATCTGACTTTAAGGCTAAAAATTGAAAACGCCGAACACGACATGAGAAAACAAACAGATGAATTCTTCATATTAACCCCTTAACCTACGATTTACTTTTAACAACTCCGCGATTTGGCAAATCCATAACTACCACTAAAATTTAATAGAGATTTTTGCCTTGTTTAATCATGGAATTTCGACGATTAAATTAAAGTATATTTACTGTGAAATTTTAGTGGTAAGAAGAATTTACATTTGGCTCGATCATCGTACGCGGGCTATGCCCGTCATTGTAGGATAAGGGGTTAATGATGCATACAAAGGAAATATTTGCAAGTTAGAGAAGTAAAATTAGTGTAAATAATCTGCCATAAACATGGCAGTTTCTTTGCTCAAAGAAAGACCACATGATGCAGCTTTTACTAGCTCACAGGCTGTCAAAGCCTGAAAGCTAATGTGCCCGCCTGTTCTGTATGTATGTATGAACGTACGTATGTACGTAACGCGATAACTCCTGATAGAAATATCCATTTTGCTTCAATTTTTTTTCTAGGTTCATTCTGATAAGGTCCTTCTCTGATTACTTTTGGGTATTCATTGGTTAAGTATAAAGGTGGAACGGAGGCTAACCCCCTCCTCTCTAACTTTGATAAATGGGGTTTTTATGCAGAATTATCAGATTTTCTTCAAATTTGGTATACTTGTTTATTCTGATAAGGCTCTTCCCTGATTAGATCTGGAAGTTCATTAGTTAAATATAAAGGGGAGAACGGGGGGGCTAATACTCCCTCAATTTAGATAAATGGGTTTTTCTATCCGTTTTGCTTCAAATTTGGTATACTGGTTTATTTCGATAAGGCGCTTCCCTGATGATATTTGGAGGCTCATTGGTTAAGTATAAAAAGGTAAAACGGGGGGGGGGGAGCGGTGCAAACCCCCGCCTTTATTAATTATTGGAAGGACATTATTCTTTGAAATAAGAGTATAATATACAATTAGTGTGAATAGCCTGTGAGCTCAATGCCATCAATGTAACTGGACACTTTTCTTTTTTATTATTAATATGTTAACAACATTATAGACCTAATTACCTTTTCTAAATATAATTCAATTTTAAATATTAGCATTATATTTGTGATATGTTCTATTAGTAAGCATATGAAAACATGAATGTAAAAATATTTCTATATAGAGCAAGTTAGTCCAAACTTTTTTTAAAGCAAGTATTAACGTTTTTTCTGAAATAAAAGAAATAATTGAACAAGTAATAAAAAGAAATTAAAACTTTAAATGCATCAAATAAAAAAAGAGATGCTCCACACAATCATCTTCATCGTAAATGTGTAGAATAAAATGCACGAATTACTTTTTACTTAAATAATTAATTGAAAGTATATCGTACTCAATTACATCTCAGTTGTAACAACTCCCTTATATACTGATGCCGCCTCGAATTGCTGATAAAGAAAACATGATAAACACTTCTACCCCAGGCTACTAAGTATCGGTTTATCTCATTCTTTTGCCTATTCCAGAGCTAAGAAATAAAAATGCTTCGATAAATGTTTTAAATGCATTTTATTCAAAGCTATACTACGATATAATTTCTGTTTTAGTGCTAGCAAAATATCTAAAAAAATTCTTCATACTTTCAATATAAAAGCAAAGAAATATAATTTTTTTTAGTAAAAAAAAAATGCCAGTGTAAATTTGGAATTAATATTGATAAGAGTTCTAATAAAAAATTCTAGACTTACTATATTTACAATAAAAAACAAAAAATAATTATTCCAAAAAATAATTCAAAGATTTTTCAAAATACGAAAAAAAAAATATGGCTCACATAAAATTTATCATCTAAATAATATAGATATATTTATATTTTATCTACTTTTGAAATACTTGCAAAGCTGATTGAGTTTTGGTAACAGATAACATGCATTAATTCAAATATCCTTTTCTAATTAATGTAGTAGTATATAGAATTAGTGATCTGTAAAATGTAAGTTTTCGATCAGTCTCGATCGAAAATCTCAGTTTAATAGAAGATTCTGTTTAAAAAATGACCAAACATTCGGCTCATACCGAAAACCCCTGGGGCTGCCAATAGTGCCTTATAATATTTAATCATTGTTTGATTATTCAACTACTATTTAATACGATAAAATGCCCAGTAATAACAGCAACTGTTTGTTCTGTATATTAATTAATGTCAAAAGAAGATATTTATGACTAAATTATGCTTAAAAATAGCAAATAAAGCCTTTGTGCAACAATATTAAAAAGCGGAAAACCAACGTTTAAAAATGCACAAATAATACATGAAAAGCAGCAAACAGGTGTTTCGAATCTACTAGCGAGATTCTTCTTCAGTGCAAGATAGGGCAAGGCACAGCGTGCTAGAAAAAACAGGGCTAAGCAAAATGACAATGTGTAAGGCTACGGTGTGACAAGGCTAAGCAAATGTGCCTTATATACCCGATGCGGGAAGCGAATGCGCCAAAAACAACCAATGAGAGAGAAGCAAAGTAAACGACTGAGTGGACAAGTAGCGACATCTACCGGAGAACGAGAGAAATAGAAACCAAAAAAGGGAAATTAATGCTTTCCAAATATTTGGAAAATCAAGAGAATTTTTAATGATGTGGTAAGCTTCCCAAAAATCAAGATCAAGGTTAGAAGAACATTTTCGTATAATGATGGCTGAGGAAAAATTGATCTTATGTTGAAAAGACCAACAATGTTTAGCAATAGAAGAACGTTTAAACTCCTGATTTTTAACATAACCTTCACGCTCTTTTCAACGAAATCTAAGAGTGCGCTTAGTCTGGTCAATATAAGAAAGACCACACTGGCAGGAGATTTGGTAAATACCCCAGTTATCTAGGCGATCAACGAGGTGTTTGAGATGATCTTAAACGTTTTCGCTATGTAAAGAAACGCTAGAAAAATTCTGTTGGAATTTCTGAATTATAAAGTATATGTTTCAATAAAATTTTTAAGCGAAGATTTATTCATAAAGGATTTAGCGGACCAAAAACTAATTTAATTTTAACAAAGGTAGTATTTACGATTGTCCTGTAAAATGAAATACTCGAAAAGGACTATAGATTATAACAGGACTATTTCTGTCTTGTGCAGGATTTTTGTTCATTTATAAGGATGGCATGCATATTCATTGGTATATTTAATAATCTAATAAGTTTTCTTTAAAAAATTCAGCAAATTTCCACATGTTTTTTGTTTTTAGCAACCGAGATTTTCAACCAAATTTAACACTAATTTAAAAAAATATGAGAAAGTACAGTAGAAAAACATAATATAATATATATATATATATATATATATATATAATATTCCATGAAACATGTGGGCTTTTATGAAGTATTTTTAACTGCACATACGCGAATAATAAATGTTTTTTGAACGTTTTGGTCTGTTTTGATTTTATATAGTTAAACGAATATCTGTCAAAACGAACCTAATTTTTGCTTCTCACAGCGTTATATTTTTAAACGAAAATCTATTCAAACAAACTAAGGCCCCCTTTATAGTGCTTTCCGATTTAATTTCTATCAATTAGATATACAGGGTGTCCCAAAAGTTCCTGACACATTTTTAAACTGAATTTAAAATCAAGTAATTGTCGTACAGGAGCACGGTTTGGATTAAAATGCTCCTCGCGATGAAAAGTTTTCTTAAACGGATGGAAATATTTAGTTCCAAACTTCTATCATAGATGGCCCCACTTTTTCGTATGTTGAGGATACCTAGTTCCCCAGACTTAAACCCCAGTCGATTTTTTCTCGTGGGCTTATGTCAAGTACACAGTGTATGCTGATGTTGTGGCTGGAACTGAAGTACTGAAGACGAGTTTTAAGCATGTGATACAGTCTATTCTGCAATCAATGCTAGCGAACACGTGGGTTGGACTGGAGTTCCGTCTGGATGTGACTCGAGCTAGAAAGGGTGCACACACTGAAGTATGCTGATGGTTGCACAAGTTATTGCTCTGTAACTGCTTTTGATAAAATAAAATGATCTATAACTGATTGCTAGAGTTTTTGATCCTTCTTTCTGATAATTTAATGTACAGTGCCATCTATGGACGAAGTTTAGAACTAATTATTTTATTAGCTTGAAGAAAACTTTTCATCGCAATAAGTATTGTAGGGGGGAATCGCACTCTGATACGACAATTATTTGATTTTGCATTGAATGTTAAATGTGTCATGGACTTTTGAGACACCCTGTATTAAAGTTTCAATCCTCAAAAGACATTCCTGAAGAATCCTAAAGTTTCAACTGTACAAGAAGAGCTTGAACTGTACAAGAATTTCTTATTTGGTTTAATTCGACCGAATATGGAACAAAACATTTAGAAAAATGTGTTCATATCACAAAAAGTGTGAGGTAATTTTGAACATGGATCTGTAAGTCCTTGAGAATGATCTGCAGTAAAAACTTATTCATATATTGTTAGAACAAACAAACTTTAACAATTATCGACTAAGAACAACGATCTACTTGATGTTATCTGATAGAAATGAAGAAAATTTACAGGCCTTGTAAGATTGTTTGTCACATTAAACTGTTAAGGTGTTTGATAAGCGCGATCAACACTGTAAAAAAGAAAAAAAAATTGTATTTTACAACAAAAGGGTCTGGCACCCCGGCTGCCAACTCAGTTGCTATAAAATTTACGAGCTGCTTTCTTTAAAAGTGCTGTAAAATTTCTCATGTATGGGAAACGTCGCATTGCTTAAGCTGCGCTGCGCACGTTACAGAAAGAAATCGATCTTTACTTCACTTGTTGCTTTGCTTGAATTCGCTTTCACAACATCGGTGCTTGAATTCGATTTCAAGCATCAATGCTTGAAAAATTACAACTTAAAATGCAAGAAAAATCACTGTATTTTACAATAAAAGGTTCTGGCACCCCGGCTGCTAACACATTGCTGTAAACTTTACAAGCTGCTGTCTTTAATAGTGCAGTAAAATTTCGTTGTACATGTGACAAAAACAATTCAATTTTTACCACTCTTGTTGCTTGAATTCGCTTTCACAACTTTGAAAAGTTACAAAATAAAGTACAAGAAAAATCACAATAATTTTTTACCGTGAAGGATACCAACTGAGATACAAATAGTCGGAAATGCTATCATTCTATCAACAGGTGTCTAAACCTTTGATTTCCCTTTCACTTTAATATCAGCTACTCTCAGACAAGCATTATTTTCGATTATTCTGAATTACCCCCATGCTCATAATCCCCCTCCCCCCAATTGTTCTTAAACCGTTTAAGTGTACATCAAGGTTGTCAGATGATCTACAGGAAAAGTAAAATACTAAATGCATTTTAAAAATGATACAAAACAAAAATCAGGCAAAAAAATGAATATAGTTCATTTATTTATTTATTAAATTTTCATCCTTTTCTAAACAGTTACTAGAACGTTATAGCATTAGTTTCTGTATGTTTGTTCCTGCTAATTAATTCTTTAAAAAATATTTTTTTTTCACTATATCTTCTTGTAGCAGAAGAAAAATACGCGACAGACTAATTTTAAAAAGAAATAGTAATGCTAATACGACTAATTTAAAATAAATAAAAGCATATTTTAAATTAAAATGTTTGACATCCTTATTTACCTTATCTGTTTCTAAATCAGAAATCACTGCAGTGCGTTTTTTCATGAAACCTTAATGAATTTTTTATAGATATTTTTTCATATAAATTATTTTAAGCCACGTTAATTTCCCAGAGGTTAAAAATCTGTTTACGACGAAGATGTATTTTTAAATATCACTACGATTGAATATTTTCTTCGAAACGTTACATATCTCGTTTTTAGAAGAAAAAAAAACTCTGTAGGGAATATTGATAGAGAGAAATAAAATACTTCACATGATATTTCTTATTACAAATTCTAATAAATTATTATTTTCATCTCTTGGACGCTTGTTTCTTGTTTGTATGAATTACATTTTACTTAAATAAAATATTTGTTTTTCTTATTATTTTTTGAATATTTAAATACAGACAAAAAGAAAAAATGAGCAGGCTTACAAAATCTGTCGCATAAATTATTTATATAATAGCAAAAAGAGGATTCAAATCTTGTACAGTGTGTTCTTCTTTTCTTTAATAATAGCTAACTACTTAACTGTTTGTTTTAGAGTTATAGTTCGAATTGAAAAATAAAAAATGTTTTAACTGTTGTTCTTCATGCCATCAAAAATCATTTAATTCTAAATAATTATCTTTTAAAAACTACAGCATTTAGATTTTATACGGTCCCTCTGTCTTATAAGTTATACTTAGAAGCAATTTCTCTAATAATTAAAATAGTAAAAATTCCATTTATATATGACAAAATTGTACCGAATTAAGATACTTTGACTTTCAGGACTTTTCAGCATTTTATAGCAGTGAAACCGCGTTTTCTCGCTTTTGTTCTTTTTTGCAAACAACAAAATTCATATTTTTTTTTAATTTCAAAGTATCGTAAATCTGTAAGTTTTTATCTCAAAAGAGTGTAATTTTTTCCATTTTACAGTTTTACGTGACTTTAGATGAAGATATTTTTAAATATAACTTCTAGAGCACAGGTAGCACACAAAAATTTAAATTTCGTATTTCTTAAATGCTATTTTAATGTAAATGAATATTCATAATATAAAGGACGACATTTAAAACATTTTTGCAATTGAAAATATAAGTCTAAAATTAACGTCTAAAGAATTAGCTGTTGATCAGTAAAGTAAGGGTCACCTTATTTAACAATTATTACAACTAGTTATTAATCACTTAATGATTAATTAATTTTTCATTTCACTGTACATATTTATCAGTCTAGATGTAGAGTCTTTTCACAGAAGTTCAACAAATATGGGTTGAAAGACCATTTTTGACTTTTTCATATTTTATGAGTCTGCAATGCAAAAGAAAGAAACCTACATGCAAAAGAATTGAAAGTCCGTTTGATAAAATATTCTATCGTTTTTTTTTTTTTTTTTTTTTTTTTTTTTTAAAGAAAGAGTGGAAAACTTCAATTTTGCACATTTATTCTAACATGAAAGTTTTTTTAAAATCTTTCACATTCTTCTTCTTATGATAATAAAGAAAAACAGATAAATTAAAAGCTCTGAAATTTACACATCTTTTGCATTTCATCCCGTGAATTTAGTGGATTTCTCTCTATATATTTTTAAAAATTGAGAATAAAGAGAAATACTGAAATATTGCACAAAATTCCAGTTTTCGGAAAAACTATCTCTTATGAAGTAGAAGAGATAGCATTTTGATAACTTATATGTGTTAATACTACTAAAAAATCTCTCACGAAGAAAAATTCAAGTTGTTTTTTTCTTTTTCTTCTTGAATTAAAACAATTTAAATATGGCGTTTTTGAAAAATTCGCTGATTTCAACTGGAAAGAAGGAAGCCGTAGAGAAATGAAATTTTGTAAGGAAGGTCATATCAATGCATTGTTTACAATCTGAGAGTCTTTTTCTGTTATTACAACTAGTCTAAAGAATACATAGTTTTAACATTGTAAAAATGATATTAAGCCACGCAAAAAAGCATTTGGAAATGAGACACATTTTATTAAATATATTTTCTGGGTTTATTTGGAAAAATACTACACTGTAAAAAAAAAGATATAATTCTACAGATCTAAATTTGCAGAAATCTGTACGCTTACTAAAATTTTATCTGTACACTGTACAAAAAAAAGATGTAAATCAAGAAAACTAGTTTTTGTAAAACTACAGAAGACTGTAGCTTTTCAAAAGAACCTACTAAAATTACAGTAATCTTACTAAAATTTAATCTGTAACATGGGTTGCAGTTACATCAAAAGTTCTAGGCATCCCAGTTTCCAGAAAAATTCGTAGTAACCTTACAGATTTTTTGATTTACTGCGCAAAAGTGTATCTGTTACATGAATTTTTGTTGTTCCCGTTACATAAAAAGCTTTAGGCACCCCAGTTTCCTAGAAGATTCTTAGAAACTTTATAGATTTTTTTTTTTTACAGTGTACTCGAATCCATTGTACTTTTGCGTGCCTGTTTTCTGCTTCCAAAAGTCTGGAACAATATTTCTGTTAATTTTAAAAGCAATTCATTTCTAAAGTTTCTGTTTTGTTTTCCAAAAAATTTCTAGAGCTAAGTGAGAAATCTCCATAATTATGAGCAAATACGAAATTGCATTGAAATGAAAAAGTTTATTCAGTAAGAGAATATTTATTGTCTTACTGTGTATGTATTAAAAATTAATACCTTAGCTGCCAGCAAGATCGGACGTGATCTCCAGTGCCTTATTTAATACCATAATTCTACCATTAAATAAGTCATTGATTAATTTTCTGAAATAACAGTTAGAAAATGCATGTTGTAAGTGAGAAAAATACGACTATTTTGATGAAAATTGTCTCGCTGTCATCGAAGTTTCCCATTTCTATAATATATGTGCAGTATATGTATATGTATATGTACATCTATATGTATATCTATAGTATATGTACAGTGAAACCTCGATTATCCGAGCTAATCGGGACCGTTAGTACCTCGGATATCGGAAATCTCGGTTAATAGAACCTGTGTGTAAAACCTCGCCGTGTTTGCGAATTTAACATCTCTTAAAATAAAAAAAACGATAGAACATTTTTTAAATAATAAAAATAAATATATGTAAAGTTCTGTTTCACAGCTTCACAAATTTAAAAAGGAAATCAACTACTAGTAGAAAATTAAAAAAACAAACAAATTGAAAACTTTGCGAAAGTTCACACGGTCACTGGAAACAAAGCATTGTTCGCTGTTGACTTCTCAGGATCCAGTGTTTCTTGGGAGTTGGGTGCTTTTGGAGGAAGAAGAGCCTGTATAGCACGGATAGTAAACTAAAAAGTGTGGTCATTTTCAAGGCTTATTCAAAAGAAAAAAAACCAGACTTTGTTATCGACTCGGTTAACAGAAACCTCGATTAATCGAAGCTCGGTTAATCGAGGTTCTAACGCTTCCGTTACTGTTTTGTAATTTTCCCAAAATTGTGAAACATAAATATTTAAAAAAAGTAGGAAGTATATTTCCTAATTTAAAATAATATTTTTACGAGTAAAATATTTTCAGAGTCGTAGGTAAACTTTTAAAACTTTCATTCAGTATTAGGAAATATTTCTGTAATTTGATGCAATGGGTGTATTGGAAAATTTTTAATTTTCAATGTTGGGTGACATATTCAATGTAAAAAAATACAAATGACTTTTAATCGAGTAAAACATACTATCACATGGTAAGAAAATATACGACATCCTTTTCCGAGTCAACCACGATTCCAAAAAACATTCTTTGTTACACGGAATATAGGTTTTTAGGATGCTTTAAACTCTGAATTAAACATTTTCAGATACTTAATTACATGTAAAAGTAAGAAAATAACATTAAATTTAAATCAGATGCTAATATTGTTAATTTGTCATATATGCATGTAAAGAATGCTTGTTGGACATAAAAATGTTTATTTAATAATTGCTAGCATTGGAAAAACACATGTTCTGAATTTTTTACCGTGTAAATTTTCATAAAGTAAAAAAAGAAGCATATTATTTACTTTAAAATTAACTTGATAATTAAAATATTTTCGGTAGTAAAACTGTAAGTTAAAACTTCTGTCTCAAGAATGATACTGCTTGTATATTCTGTCAAATAAAAGTTTCCATTTTATATTCTTGAAGGGGTGATACTTCGTTAATTATAACACATCGAAATTTTCACGTTAAAACCGTTAATTATAAGAATTTTAAATGCGGTTTTGTTACCAGAACTTAACTAAGTAGAAAATATTTCAATCTTTACAAAAGAAGAGGAATGAAGTATATCGCTAATGAATAGAATTTATTCATTGTTAGATTTCAAGACATTCTCAAGCCTAATGATTATAAGGCATTTGTTGGTGACACATATCAAGTAAACAATTTTAAGAAGAATTTATATGGTTTATTTTTAACTTCGAAAGATGTTTTAATATTTAAAGAAGTCACTTAAAAACATTTTGAAAGAGTTCTTAATACAGACATTTGATTGCAGAATTATAAAGAAATACATGAAAATATTAAAAAGTTAAAGATAAAATCATATGAACGAAATATTTGTTCAATATATTTCAGTAACAAACTGCATTAAATTTTACAAATTATATCTGAAATTTCCTGTGAGCTGCATTCGTCATTTCTAAACAACTTCAAAGAAAAGGTTTATATATCAGTGAAAATTGTACATATATACCAAATTGCACAGTTTTATTTTAAGAAAAACAATTATTTCTAAATGCTGCTGACTAGTTAGCTGTAACGTACGCTTCCGGACTGAGCACTCGCAAAGAAGCCATAACACACAATTTAACAATATAACAACAATATTTTAAAGCAATAATCAAAGGATAACGCAGTGGAGCGGGTTGATTAACTAAGGATGAACGAAACGAGCCCAACTAAAAGTTGAAAACTGAAGCATTTTACAAAATACACAAAACATTCAATTACTAAGTTCAAAACAAAATGAGATAGCTTATAGCTCTACACGAAGAAAAGCACTTTGCCTCACTGTAATATCACTATAAAAATGTCACTATGATAAATTTAATATGGCTATAAAAAGAAGACGCCGTGCATTTGAACAGTGTTCGATTAAAAAACACGAAACTAGACTTCTTACCAAGCTGGCGGAACTCTCAGGCGAACACTGTTGCTTACAACTAATAGGGAAACTCAACTTGGCGAAGAATTCGACAGTGTTCAAATCCAGAATTACCAGTAAGCCCGAAATACATCTAAATACAACGAATCCGACAGTTACCGTAATATATATTGTAGATATACAACCACACTTATCTAATTCTCATATAATTCTTTCTTTCTAACGGCTACCAGACCGCTACCGGCTGTGTAGCCCCAGTATAACGGGTTTGATACCTGGAATCGGTGCGGGTAACCGCCTAATGGCCGCTTAGCAGCAATAAACCTGACGAGTGCTTTGCTCGTCATCCTATCAGCAGTGGCTACAGCTTAGTTGTGAACATTGTTATGCCGGTTACTTAACAATTATATTTTTTGCTTGGCAGCTGCACATTGTTACTCAAGTTGATCTCGTAATTTAGAACGTTGGTCAGGTGACGAGACAGTCGCCTGGGAAGTCACCACTAGAGGTATAATTCACAGATAACTAGGCGGACTTAGCACCCGCGACGGATTTTACATGCACTCGCACCATTAGCGTACGTGACTATAAGAAATAACCGGTCAAAAGAGATTCTCGATGATTCATACATACTTTGTAAAACTTACAGTGTGTCAGTATAAGAAACACATTCTCGCACAAATGTTAGAAATCAGGAGAACGCGGTCCCACACTAAATCTAAAAACACACTCGACCACTGAGTACTTCAGAGTGCTGTAGCTAGGAACTATGTATCATCAAAAATAGCATTTGCAATTTTTTTCTTTGTCTTTTTGTTTGGCTGGGATTAGCTCAGAAACAGATGCATAACCATACTAAACATATCAAGGGCAAATAGAGAATTTTCTTAATACAATATGCTTCATTATTGCATTCCAACATCAAAAATAGCTTTTCAAAAAAAAGGGGGGGGGGCGTAACCGGGAGAAAAATATATACACGAATTTTGCAATACGCAAAAATTCGAGAAGTAATTGAAAATTTTAAGGAATTTTAAAACGCTTGAAAGGTCTAATTAAGATTGATAAATGATAATTATAGCTACAATCTCCATTTTTTCGCATTCCGATATATAAAATAATTTTAGAGAAAATATGTAAAAACTGGGAGAACATTACATCAACCAATATTTCAATACTAGTGTAAATGCCCGTCCTAGGACGGTATGTAAAAATTGTGTTTTTCACTTAAAATTTGAAAAAACTGATAAAAATAATTGACAATATGGAAGCGTTTAGATGAGCAAAGTTCGGCTAGTTTGTGTTCTAATGACCACACTATTAGCATTTACAATACTTCTGGATAAACCAAGCTTTCCGGCTATTATACCATAACAAAATTAACCCTTAACCGGAATCGTGGGTCCATTTTTACCGGACAACCAGTATTCCAAAAATGTGGAACAATTTAGCGATTCCGGTTAAAGGTTAATATTCCTTAATAAAACAAAAAATTAACAAATATGCAATAAAACTGTGAGCTTAAAAAAAGTCTCCTGTGCTGCAACTATTGAAATAATAATAATAATAATTAATAATTTTTTTAAATAACACTTTGAAACTGTATTTTTATCGACCCCCCCCCCCCCTCCCTCCCAAAAAATTAAATTTAAAAGAATTAAAAGTCTCAGTGTGTTTTAAATCTTCCAATAAAACTTCTAAGCAAAAGACGAAAGCTAATTTTATTCAAGGATAAGTTTTATAAATGCCTTTTAGTGTTTCGGAACCTTAATTTTTTTATATGTCTATGTAGTTTTTCAATTTTTGTAATACAAAGAAGAATCAAACATGGTTAATGCCTATTTTTAATAACTGTACAAAATGTATTTTACTCGAAAAAGATGTTACATTAAAAAATATTCAGACTAAAATTAGCTGCTCCCTTTTCAACTTATTTAAATGAATTTGACTAAATTTCTTTAAATATATACCTTTTCAAACTTTAGTTTTATCAGTCATATAAATGTTTCTTTAATGCAATATATAAATAAATAATTTTTTATGCTAAAATAAATATTTAAAATAATATTCATGGTTATTTATTTAAATTTCATGCTTTCACATTAAATTATTTTTAAATACACGTAAGACATTCCGCTGATATTGTAAACTCGCCCCCCGTCCTCCTCGTTTGTTTTGCTATCAGAAATCGATGAAAAATTTAGAAAGCGAAATCGATCATCTTATTATTTTTGTTTACACTCTTCTGACTGACTATCAATTATTCTTAAGTATAACACAATTAATTTTTTTAGTAAATAAATAAATAACGAACAATTCTCGGAATATTGAGCTAAACTTTAGTCAGACATATATTAAAGTCACTACAATTAAAAACAGGCATTAACAATTTTTTCTTCTTTGTATTACAACTTTTAAAAACTACATAAGTATCTGAAAAATTAAGATTTTTATGAAAGAGTGAAAAGCATTCATAAAACTTACCTGTGAATAAAAATAGCAATGGGTATCTTTTTTCATTCCTTTCAAGCTTTTTTCCATTTTCAGTCTGAAAACGACCGCCAAACAACCGAAGTTTTGCAACCGTTTTGACCTTGAGAACGTGTTTCTCTACTGCGGGAGGGAGCGTAGCGTGGATCTGTTCTTCTCCCAGATCGGGAGAACATAGTTAACACAGAGGACATTGTTTACAGAAGTTGTTTGCGCCGAGAGAAGTATACCTCCATGGTTTAATTTTTTTTTCAATGAATCAAGTGAATGACTCGCTACCGTTTGTGTACCGTTTGTTGACTTTCGTGCTAATGTATGCTTTTAACTCGAGTTCTGAAATTGTCTTTCAACTGCGCAAATCATTCAAATATTGTTAGTTTTCAATAAATTATGTTGAACAGAAAGGATTTCAGGTAAAAAGATTTGTATTTAGGCAGATAAGTTTTCTCTCACACATCTCAAATCGTAATTAAGCTTAACGTGGCTCCGTCTTATCGGAGACTGGTAAGAACGATGGGTACAACACCGAATGCATTACACTGATCTTTATATATATTAGATTCAAAAACTCGAAAACTTATAGATTCATTTTAAGAAAACATTCGGCTATTGAAATGCTTAATTAAGATGATTTAAAACTCAGAATAACCACATTTTATGACATGTATTTGAATTAAAATATTGGATTTGTAATTATAAGGACCCAATAATCTATAACTGGATCGAAGTCTTGCATCATTGATAAGAAAAAAAATTATCACCTATTATACCAATATATGTTTGTCACGTAAAGAAGAAATCTAATTATAAAAATACTAGCAAACCCCGCGGCTTTGCTCGCGTAATATTTGAAATATGCCAAGTGATATTTATATGTCTAATTTTTATTAAAAGGTACTAACTAAATTTTTATTTATTACTTTTAAGAATAATTCAAAAATTACTATTTAAAACACAGTTTGATTAAACATCATTATTACACTGCATTAGGCAGAAATGAGACTTAAATTAATAAAACTAAATAAATGATAATTTAGAAAATATTTTGAAACCTTTATGCTCATTTAATACGCTCATTTAAGTATTCATTTGAAGTTTTGAATTTTTTAAAAACCATCTTCTTGCATCTTAAGATTAACTATCATGTCAAATTCCAAGTCCTACCCTCTCTCACAACAGAAAGGGCTATGTTGAATTAGGGACTATCACCATTAATTTGCCAACATTAATTTTGAAATCGGTTTATTATTTTTAATATTCCACAGAAACGTAATTTAGAAAGCTTTTAAAGGCCTTTTATAGAATGTTTGTTGTTCCTGTAAACCCCAGGTGGTAGAATCATCGGCCTGTGTAGGATCAGAGACTGTTACCATTGATTCGCAACTATTACTTTTATAATCGGTTTATATTCCCTGAAATTGCATAGATATCGTAATTTAGGACTTTTTTAGAATGCTTGTCACACCCCCCCCCCTTCGCTTCACCCCTTTTTAATTCGAATTTATTTTCGACAGTCCTTCGAGGGCATTTATGTTTTATAAGTAACTACCATGCCATATTTGAAGTTTCTAGCCTTTTCAGTATCACAGATATCGCAATTTAGGAAGTTTTTATCTCCTGCAACTCTCTGGTGGTAGCGGCACAGATATAAAATATAGCTTATGTTTGAGCAGGTTCTAACACCAACAATTTCTCATCATTATTTTTTTAATCGGTTTAGTATTTGATAAGATTGCATAAAAATTGCAATTTATAACGCTTTTCGCTTACTTCATCTTTTTAAATTTGAAATTTTCTTTCGACTGTTCTTAGAAAGCAGTTGCATCTTGTAAGTAAATACCATGCCATACTTCAAAGTGTTAGACCTCTCAGTTGTGCAAAAAACGTAAATTAGAACATGTTTTGCATGTAACCCTCAGATGGTAGTGACAGCAACATAAAATATAACCTATGTTATAGCAGGGACTATCACAATTGATTTGAAACCATTGCTTTGGTATTTCCTGAGATTGAGTATAAATCGCAATTTAGAACGTTTTTAAAACGCTTTTCGCGCATTTTCACCCCTTTTTAAATTTCTAATTTTTTCGAAACTGTTCTTAAAGATCATTTATATCTAATAAATATGTATCTTGCCTAATTTTAAGTTGCTAGCCCGTACCGATCACAAAAATTGAAATTTAGAACGCTTTCTTGCTCCTGCAACGTCTAGGTGATAGTGATACCGACATAAAATAGCGTGTATGTTAGAGCACAGTCTGTCAGCATCAATTTCCTACCATTTATTTTGAAATTAGTTTGATTCTTCCTGAGATATCGCTGATAAATCGGCATTTAGAACATTTTTAGAACGCTTTTCGCGCATTTTGCTCCTGCATCTCCTCTGGGGTAGTGGAAACACATATAAAATATAGCCTAAGTTGGAGCGAGATCTGTCAGCATAATTTTTACACCATTATATTTGAAATCGGTTCAGTACTTCCTAAGATTGCATAGAAATCGCAATTTAGAACGTTTTTTACAACGCTTTTTGCGCATTTTGACTCCCTTTTAAATTTCGATTTTTTTAGGAAATGCTCTGACAGATCATTGATATCTTATAACTAACTACCATTCCAAATTTCACGATTCTAGGCCCTTCCGTAACGCAAAAACCGCAATTTAGAACGTTTTCCCCCTGCACCCTCTTTGTGGTAGTATCACCGACATAAAACATAGCCTATGTTGGAGCAAGGGTTGCCACCGTCATTTTGACACCATTATTTTTTAAATCGGTTTGGTATTTCCTGAGATTGTGTAGAAACCACCATTTAGAACTTTTTTTAGAACGCTTTTCGCGCATTTTCACCCCTTTTAAATTTCGAATCGTTTAAGAACTGTTCTTAGAAATCCTTTATACCTAATAAGTAGCTAATATTTCAAATTTCATATTTCTAGGCCCTTCAGTAACACATAAATCGCATTTTTAGAACTTTTCTGTTCCTGCACCCCCTTTGGGGTAGTGACACCGACATAAAACATAGCCTATCTTGGAGCAAGTGTTGTCACAATCATTTTGACACCAATATTTTTTAAATCGGTTTGGTATTTACTGAGAGTATGTAGAAACTACCATTTAGAACGTTTTTAAGAACGCTTTTTGTGCATTTTCACCCTTTTGAAATTTCTAATTGTTTAAGAACTATTCTTAGAAATCATTTATATCTTATAAGTAACTAATATTCCAAATTTCATATTTCTAGGCCCTTCAGTAACGCAAAAATCGCGTTTTTAGAACGTTTTTTGCTCCTGCACCACCTTTTGGGTAGTGACACAGACAAAAAATATAGCCTATGTTCTAAGTTGGACTAACACCATCATTTTGATAGCATTACTTTTGGAATCGGTTCGGTAGTTCCAGAGCTTACCTCCTACAAATAAACAATTTTTACCTCTTTATAATATGACTAGCAAACCCCGCGGCTTTGCTCGCGTAATATTTGGAATATGCCAAGTGATATTTATGTGTCTAATTTTTATTAGAAGGTACTAACTAAACTTTTATTTTATTAAAAGGTAATATTTTATTTTATTAAAAAGTACTTATTACTTTTAGGAATAATTAAAAAAATTACTATTTAAAACACAGTTTGATTAAGCATCATTGTTACACTGCATAAGGCAGAAATGAGACTTAAATTAATAAAACAAAATAAAGCTAAATAAATAATAATTTAGAAAATATTTTGAAACTTTTATGCTCAATTAATACGCTCATTTCAGTATTCATTTGAAGTTTTGAATTTTTTAGAAACCACCTTCTTACATCTTAAAATTAACCATCATGTCAAATTCCAAGTCCTACCACCTCTCTCAACATAAAGGGCTATGTTGAAATAGGAACTGTCACCATTAATTTGCTAACATTAATTTTGAAATTGGTTTGTTATTTCCTAATATTCCACAGAAACGTAATTTAGAAAGCTTTTAAAGGTCTTTTTTAGAGCGTTTGTTGTTCCTGTGAACTCCAGGTGGTAGAATCATCAGCATAAAATATAGCCTGTGTAGGATCAGAGACTGTTACCATTGATTCGCAACTATTACTTTTATATTTGTTTATATTGCCTGAAATTGCGTAGAAATCGTAATTTAGGACTTTTTAGAATGCTTTTCGCACCTCCCCTTCACTTCACCCCTTTTTAGATCGAATTTATTTTCGACAGTCCTTCGAGGGCATTTATATTTTATAAGTAACTACCATGCCATATTTAAAGTTTCTAGAATTTTCAGTATCACAGAAATCGCAATTTAGAAAGTTTTTAGCTACTGCAACACTCTGGTGGTAGTGGCACAGACATAAAATATAGCTTATGTTTGAGCAGGTTCTATCACCAACAATTTGTCATCATTATTTTTTTAATCGGTTTGGTATTTGATAAGATTACATAAAATTGTAATTTATAACGCTTTTCGCTCACTTCATTTTTTTTTAAATTTGAAATTTTCTTTCGACAGTTCTTAGAAAGCAGTTGCATCTTGTAAGTAAATACCATGCCATACTTCAAAGTGTTAGACCCTTCAGTTATGCAAAAAACGCAAATTAGAACATGTTTTGCTTTTGCAACCCTCAGATGGTAGTGACAGCAAAATAAAATATAACCTATGTTATAGCAAGGACTGTCATCATTGATTTGCAACCATTACTTTTGAAATAGTTTTGGAATTTCCTGAGATTGAGTAGAAATCGCAATTTAGAACGTTTTTAGAACGCTTTTCGCGCATTTTCACCCCTTTTTAAATTTCCAATTTTTTCGAAACTGTTCTTAAAGATCATTTATAAGTAATAAATATGTACCTTGACTAATTTTAAGTTGCTAGCCCCTACCGATCACAAAAATCGAAATTTGGAACGCTTTTTTGCTCCTGCAACGTCTAGGTGATAGTGATACCGACTTAAAATAGCGTCTATGTTAGAGCAGAGGCTGTCAGCATCAATTTCTTTCCATTACTTTTGAAATCAGTTTGATTCTTCCTGAGATATTGGTGACAAATCGGCATTTAGAAAGTTTTTAGAACGCTTTTCGCTCATTTTGCTCCTGTATCTCCTCTGGGGTAGTGGAAACAGATATAAAATATAGCCTATCTTGGAGCAAGATCTGTCTCCATCATTTTTACACCATTATATTTGAAATCGGTTCAGTATTTCCTGAGATTGCTAGAAATCGCAATTTAGAACGTTTTTTACAACGTTTCTTCCCACTTTTAAATTTCGATTTTTTTAGGAAATGTCCTTAGAGATCATATAACTAACTACCATTCCAAATTTCACGATTCTGGGCCCTTCCGTAACGCAAAAACCGTAATTTAGAACGTTTTTCTCCTGCACCCCCTTTGGGGTAGTGGCACCGACATAAAACATAGCCTCTGTTGGAGCAAGGGTTTTCGCCCTTATTTTGATGCCATTATTTTTTTAATCGGTTTGGTATTTCCTGAAATTGTGTAGAAATCACCATTTAGAACGTTTTTTTGAACGCTTTTCGCGCATTTTCACCCTTTTAAATTTCAAATTGCTTAAGAACTGTTCTTAGAATTCAAATTTCATATTTCTAGGCCCTTCAGTAACACATAAATCGTATTTTTAGAACATTTTTGCTCCTACACCCCCTTTGGGGTAGTGGCACCGACATAAAACATAGCCTATCTTGGAGCAAACGTTGTCACTATAATTTTGACACCAATATTTTTTAAATCGGTTTGGTATTTCCCGAGATTATGTAGAAACTACCATTTAGAACGTTTTTTAGAACGCTTTTTGTGCATTTTCGCACCTTTTAAATTTCGAATTGTTTAAGATTATACATTTATATATTTACTATATATTTACCATATATTATTTATACATTTATTTAAGATACACATTGTAATACATTTATATCTTATAAGTAACTAATATTCCAAATTTCATATTTCTAGGACCTTCAGTAACGCAAAAATCGCATTTTTAGAAAGTTTTTTGCTCCTGCATCCCCTTTGGGGTAGTGGCACCGATATAAAATATAGCCTATGTTCTAAGTTGGACTAACACCATCATTTTGATACCATTACTTTCTAAATCGGTTTGGTATTTCCTGAGATTATGTAGAAACTACCATTTAGAACGTTTTTAGAACGCTTTTTGTGCATTTTCACCCCTTTTAAATTTCTAATTGTTTAAGAACTGTTCTTAGACATCATTTATATCTTATAACTAATATTCCAAATTTCATATTTCTAGGCCCTTCAGTAACGCAAAAATCGAATTTTTAGAACGTTTTTTGCTCTTTCAACCCCTTTGGGGGTAGTGGCACCGACATAAAATATAGCCTATGTTCTAAGTTGGACTAACATCATCATTTTGATACCATTATTTTTGAAATGGGTTTGGTATTTCCTGAGATTATGTAGAAACTAACATTTAGAACGTTTTTTAGAACGCTTTTTGTGCATTTTCACCCTTTTTAAATTTCGAATTGTTTAAGAACTGTTCTTAGACATCATTTATATCTTATAACTAACTAATATTCCAAATTTCATATTTCTAGGCCCTTCAGTAACGCGAAAATCGCATTTTTAGAACGTTTTTTGCTCCTGCACCCCCTTTAGGGTAGTGGCACCGACATAAGATATAGCCTATGTTCTAAGTTGGACTAACACCATCATTTTGATGCCATTACTTTTGGAATCGGTTCGGTAGTTCCTGAGCTTACCTCGTACAAATAAACAATTTTTTCCTCTTTATAATAGGAGTATAGACTAGCAAACCCCGCGGCTTTGCTCGCGTAATATTTGAAATATGCCAAGTGATATTTATATGTCTAATTTTTATGAAAAGGTACTAACTAAATTTTTATTTTATTAAAAGGTAATATTTTATTTTATTAAAAGGTACTTATTACTTTTAGGAATAATTCAAAAATTACTATTTAAAACGCAGTTTGACTAAACATCATTATTACACTGTATTAGGCAGAAATGAGACTTAAATTAATAAAATGAAATAAAACTAAATAAATGATAATTTAGAAAATATTTTGAAACTTTTATGCTCAATTAATACGCTCATTTCAGTATTCATTTGAAGTTTTGAATTTTTTAGAAACCATCTTCTTACATCTTAAAATAAACCATCATGTCGAATTCCAAGTCCTACCACCTCTCTCAACATAAAGGGCTATGTTGAAACAGGAACTGTCACCATTAATTTGCCAACATTAATTTTGAAATCTGTTTGTTATTTCCTAATATTCCATAGAAACGTAATTTAAAAGCTTTTAAAGCCTTTTTTAGAAAGTTTGTTGTTCCTGTGAACCCCAGGTGGTAGAATCACCGGCATAAAATATAGCCTGTGTAGGATCAGAGACTGTTGCCACCGATTCGCAACTATTACTTTTATAATCGGTTTATATTCCCTGAAATTGCATAGATTCGTAATTTAGAACTTTTTTAGAAAGCTTTTCGCACCTCCCCTTCGCTTCACCCCTTTTTAATTCGAATTTATTTTCGACGTTCCTTCGAGGGCATTTATATTTTATAAGTAACTACCATGTCATATTTAAAGTTTCTAGCCTTTTCAGAAACACAGAAATCGCAATTTAGAAAGTTTTTAACTCCTGCAACCCTCTGGTGGTAGTGGAACAGACATAAAATATAGCTTATGTTTGAGCAGGTTCTAACACCAAAAATTTGTCATCATTATTTTTTAATCGGTTTAGTATTTGATAAGATTGCATAAAAATTCTAATTTATAACGCTTTTCGCTTACTTCATCTTTTTAAATTTGGAATTTTCTTTCGACTGTTCTTAGAAAGCAGTTGCATCTTGTAAGTAAATACCATTCCATACTTCAAAGTGTTAGACCCCTCAGTTGTGCAAAAAATGCAAATTAGAACATGTTTTGCTTTTGCAACCCTCAGATGGTAGTGACAGCAACATAAAATATAACCTATGTTATAGCAGGGACTGTCATCATTGATTTGCAGCCATTACTTTTGAAATAGCTTTGGTATTTCCTTAGATTGAATAGAAATCGCAATTTAGAACGTTTTTAGGACGCTTTTCGCGCATTTTCACCCCTTTTTAAATTTCCAATTTTTTCAAAACTGTTCTTAAAGATCATTTATATCTAATAAATATGTACCTTGCCTAATTTTAAGTTGCTAGCCCCTACTGATCACAAAAATCGAAATTTAGAACGCTTTGCTGCTCCTGCAACGTCTTGGTGATAGTGATACCGACATAAAACAGCGTCTATGTTAGAGCAGAGGTTGTCAACATCAATTTCCTACCATTACGTTTGAAATCAGATTCATTCTTCCTGAGATATTGCCGACAAATCGGCATTTAGAACGTTTTTAGGACGCTTTTCGCGCATTTTCACCCCTTTTTAAATTTCCAATTTTTTCAAAACTGTTCTTAAAGATCATTTATATCTAATAAATATGTACCTTGCCTAATTTTAAGTTGCTAGCCCCTACCGATCACAAAAATCGAAATTTAAAACGCTTTTTTGCTCCTGCAACGTCTTGGTGATAGTGATACAGACATAAAATAGCGTCTATGTTAGAGCAGAGGCTGTCAGCATCAATTTCCTACCATTACGTTTGAAATCAGATTCATTCTTCCTGAGATATTGCAGACAAATCGGCATCTAGAACTTTTTTAGAACGCTTTTCGTGCATTTTGCTCCTGCAGTAGTCGAAACAGATATAAAATATAGCCTATCTTGGAGAAAGATCTGTCACCATCATTTTTACACAATTATATTTGAAATCGGTTCAGTACTTCCTGAGATTGCATAGAAATCGGAATTAGGAAAGTTTTTTATAACGCTTTTTAGGCATTTTGACGCCTTTTTAAATTTAGATTTTTTTAGGAAATGTCCTTAGAGATCATTGATATCCTATAACTAACTCCCATTCCAAATTTCACGATTCTAGGCCCTTCCGTAACGCAAAAGCCGCAATTTAGAACGATTTTTGCTCCTGTACCCTATTTGGGGTAGTGGCACCGACATAAAACATCGCCTATGTTGGAGCAAGGGTTTTTACCATCATTTTGACGCCATTATTTTTTAGATCGGTTTGGTATTTCCTGAGACTGTGTAGAAACCAACTTTAGAACGTTTTTTAGAACGCTTTTCGCGCATTTTCACTCCTTTTAAATTTCGAATTGTTTAAGAACTGTTCTTAGAAATCCTTTATATCTAATAAGTAGTTAATATTTCAAATTTCATATTTCTAGGCCCTTCGGTAACACATAAATCGCATTTTTAGAACGTTTTTTGTTCCTGCAACCCCTTTGGGGTAGTGACGCCGACATAAAACATAGCCCATGTTGGAGCAAGGGTTGTCACCGTCATTTTGACACCCTTATTTTGACACCATTATTTTTTAAATCGGTTTGGTATTTCCTGAGATTGTGTAGAAACCGCCATTTAGAACGTTTTTTAGAACGATTTTCGCGCATTTTCACCCCTTTCAAATTTCGAATTGCTTAAGAACTGTTCTTAGAAATCCTTTACATCTAATAAGTAGCTAATATTTCAAATTTCATATTTCTAGGCCCTTCAGTAACACATAAATCGCATTTTTAGAACTTTTTTGTTCCTGCACCCCCTTTGGGGTAGTGACACCGACATAAAACATAGCCTATTTTGGAGCAAGCGTTGTCACCATCATTTTGACATCAATATTTTTTAAATCGGTTTGGTATTTCCTGAGATTGTGTAGAAACTACCATTTAGAACGATTTTTAGAACGCTTTTTGTGCATTTTCACCCCTTTTAAATTTCGAATTGTTTAAGAACTGTTCTTAGATATCATTTATATCTTATAAGTAACTAATATTCAAAATTTCATATTTCTAGGCCCTTCAGTAACGCTAAAATTGCATTTTTAGAACGTTTTTTGCTCCTACACCCCCTTTGGGGTAGTGGCACCGACATAAAACATAGCGTATCTTGGAGCAAGCATTGTCACCATCATTTTGACACCAATACTTTTTAAATCGGTTTGGTATTTGCTGAGATTGTGTAGAAACTACCATTTAGAACGTTTTTTAGAACGCTTTTCGCGCATTTTCACTCCTTTTAAATTTCGAATTGTTTAAGAACTGTTCTTAGAAATCCTTTATATCTAATAAGTAGCTAATATTTCAAATTTCATATTTCTAGGCCCTTCGGTAACACAAAAATTGGATTTTTAGAACGTTTTTTGCTCCTGCACCCCCTTTGGGGTAGTGGCACCGATATAAAACATAGCCCATGTTGGAGCAAGGGTTGTCACCGTCATTTTGACACCCTTATTTTGACACCATTATTTTTTAAATCGGTTTGGTATTTAGTGAGATTGTGTAGAAACTACCATTTAGAACGTTTTTTAGAACGCTTTTTGTGCATTTTCACCCCTTTTAAATTTCGAATTGTTTAAGAACTGTTCTTAGATATCATTTTTATCTTATAAGTAACTAATATTCAAAATTTCATTTTTCTAGGCCCTTCAGTAACGCTAAAATTGCATTTTAGAACGTTTTTTGCTCCTACACCCCCTTTGGGGTAGTGGCACCGACATAAAACATAGCGTATCTTGGAGCAAGCATTGTCACCATCATTTTGACACCAATACTTTTTAAATCGGTTTGGTATTTCCTGAGATTGTGTAGAAACTACCATTTAGAACGTTTTTTATAACACTTTTTGAGCATTTTCAACCCTTTTATATTTCGAATTGTTTAAGAACTGTTCTTCGACATCATTTATATCTTATAAGTAACTAATATTCCAAATTTCATATTTCTAAGCCCTTCAGTAACGCTAAAATCGCATTTTTAGAACGTTTTTTGCTCCTACACCCCCTTTGGGGTAGTGGCCCCGACATAAGATATAGCCTATGTTCTAAGTTGGACTAACACCATCATTTTGATACCATTACTTTTGGAATCGGTTCGGCAGTTCCAGAGCTTATCTCCGACAAATAAACAATTTTTTAATCTTTATAACAGGAGTATAGACTAGCAAACCCCGCGGCTTTGCTCGCGTAATATTTGAAATATGCCAAGTGATATTTATATGTCTAATTTTTATTAAAAGGTACTAACTAAATTTTTATTTTATTAAAAGGTAATATTTTATTTTATTAAAAGGTTTTTTTTATTAAAAGTTACTTACTATTTTTAGGAATAATTCAAAAATTACTATTTAAAACACAGTTTGATTAAACATCATTATTACACTGCATTAGGCAGAAATTAGGACTTAAATTAATAAAATGAAATAAAACTAAATAAATGATAATTTAGAAAATATTTTGAAACTTTTATGCTCAATTAATACGCTCATTTCAGTATTCATTTGAAGTTTTGAATTTTTTAGAAACCATCTTCTTACATCTTAAAATTAACCATCATGTCAAATTCCAAGTCCTACCCCCTCTCTCAACATAAACGGCTATGTTGAAACAGGAACTGTCACCATTAATTTGCCAACATTAATTTTGAAATCGGTTTGTTATTTTCTAATATTCCACAGAATTGTAATTTAAAAAGCTTTTAAAGGCCTTTTTTAGAACGTTTGTTGTTCCTGTGAATCCCAGGTGGTAGAATCACCGGCATAAAATATAGCCTGTGTAGGATAAGATACTGTTACCATTGATTCGCAACTATTACTGTCATAATCTGTTTATATTCCATGAATCTGCATAGAATCGTAATTTAGAACTTTTTTAGAATGCTTTTTGCACCTCCCCTTCGCTTCAGCCCTTTTTAATTCGAATTTATTTTCGACGTTCCTACGAGGGCATTTACATTTTATAAGTAACTACCATGTCATATTTAAAGTTTCTGGCCTTTTCAGTATCACAGAAATCGCAATTTAGAAAGTTTTTAACTCCTGCAACCCTCTGAAGGTAGTGGAACAGACATAAAATATAGCTTATGTTTGAGCAGGTTCTATCACCAAAATTTGTCATCATTATTTTTTTAATCGGTTTTGTAATTTAAGTTTGCTTAAAAATTGTAATTTATAACGCTTTTCACTCACTTCATTTTTTTTAATTTGAAATTTTCTTTCGACTGTTCTTAGAAAGCAGTTGCATCTTGTAAGTAAATACCAAGCCATACTTCAAAGTGTTAGACCCCTCAGTTGTGCAAAAAACGCAAATTAGAACATGTTTTGCTTTTGCAACCCTCAGATGGTAGTGACAGCAACATAAAATATAACCTATGTTATAGCAGGGACTGTCACCATTGATTTCCAACCATTACTTTTGAAATAGCTTTGGTATTTCCTTAGATTGAGTAGAAATCGCAATTTAGAACGATTTTAGGACGCTTTTCGCGCATTTTCACCCGTTTTTAAATTTCCAATTTTTTCGAAACTGTTCTTAAAGATCATTTATATCTAATAAATATGTACCTTGCCTAATTTTAAGTTGCTAGCCCCTACTGATCACAAAAATCGAAATTTAGAACGCTTTGCTGCTCCTGCAACGTCTTGGTGATAGTGATACCGACATAAAACAGCATCTATGTTAGAGCAGAGGTTGTCAACATCAATTTCCTACCATTACGTTTGAAATCAGATTCATTCTTCCTGAGATATTGCCGACAAATCGGCATTTAGAACGTTTTTAGAACGCTTTTCGCGCATTTCGCTCCTGCATCTCCTCTGGGGTAGTGGAAACAGATATAAAACATAGCCTATCTTGGAGAAAGAGCTGTCACCATCATTTTTACACCATTATATTTGGAATCGGTTCAGTACTTCCTGAGATTGCACAGAAATCGCAATTTAGAACTTTTTTTACAACGCTTTTTGCGCATTTTGACCCCCTTTTAAATTTCGATTTTTTAGGAAATGTCCTTAGAGATCATTAATATCTTATAACTAACTACCATTCCAAATTTCACGATTCTAGGCCCTTCCGTAACGCAAAAGCCGCAATTTAGAACGTTATTCTCCTGCACCCCCTTTGGGGTAGTGGCACCGACATAAAACATCGTCTATGTTGGAGCAAGGGTTGTCACCATCATTTTAACCATTCACCGTTATTTTTTAGATCGGTTTGGTATTTCCTGAGATTGTGTAGAAACCATCATTAGAACGTTTTTTAGAACGCTTTTCGCGCATTTTCACCCCTTTTAAATTTCGAATCGTTTAAGAACTGTTCTTAGAATTCCTTTATATCTAATAGGTAGCTAATATTTCAAATTTCATATTTCTAGTCCCTTCGGTAACGCAAAAATCGCATTTTTTGAACGTTTTTTGCTCCTGCACCCCCTTTCGGGTAGTGGCACCAACATAAAACATAGCCTATGTTGGAGCAAGGGTTGTCACCGTCATTTTGACACCAATATTTTGACACCATTATTTTTAAATCGGTTTGGTATTTCCTGAGATTGTGTAGAAACTACCATTTAGAACGTTTTTTAGAACGCTTTTTGTGCATTTTCACCCCTTTTAAATTTCGAATTGTTTAAGAACTGTTCTTAGACATTATTTATATCTTATAAGTAACTAACATTCAAAATTTCATATTTCTAGGCCCTTCAGTAACACTAAAATCGCATTTTTAGAACGTTTTTTGCTCCTACACCCTCTTTGGGGTAGTGGCTCCGACATAAGATATAGCCGATGTTCTAAGTTGGACTAACACCATCATTTTGATACCATTACTTTTGGAATCGGTTCGGTAGTTCCAGAGCTTACTTCCTACAAATAAACAATTTTTTCCTCTTTATAATAGGAGTAAGATAAGACTAGCAAACCCCGCGGCTTTGCTCGCGTAATATTTGAAATATGCCAAGTGATATTTATGTCTAATTTTTATTAAAAGGTACTAACTAAATTTTTATTTTATTAAAAGGTAATATTTTATTTTATTAAAAGGTTTTTTATATTAAAAGGTACTTATTACTTTTAGGAATAATTCAAAAATTACTATTTAAAACACAGTTTGATTAAACATCATTATTACACAGCATTAGGCAGAAATTAGACTTAAATTAATAAAATGAAATAAAACTAAATAAATGATAATTTAGAAAATATTTTTAAACTTTTATGCTCAATTAATACGCTCATTTCAGTATTCATTTGAAGTTTTGAATTTTTTAGAAACCATCTTCTTACATCTTAAAATTAACCATCATGTCAAATTCCAAGTCCTACCAGGTCTCTCAACATAAAGGGCTATGTTGAGACAGGAACTGTCACCATTAATTTGCCAATATTAATTTTGAAATCGGTTTGTTATTTCCTAATATTCCACAGAAACGTAATTTAAAAAACTTTTAAAGTCATTTTTTAGAACGTTTGTTGTTCCTGTGAACTCCAGGTGGTAGAATCATCGGCATAAAATATAGCCTGTGCAGGATCAGAGACTGTTACCATTGATTCGCAACTATTACTTTTATAATCGGTTTATATTCCCTGAAATTGCATAGAATCGTAATTTAGAACTTTTTTAGAATGCTTTTCACACCTCCCCTTCGCTTCACCCCTTTTTAATTCGAATTTATTTTCGACGTTCCTTCGACGGCATTTATATTTTATAAGTAACTACCATGTCATATTTAAAGTGTCTAGCCTTTTCAGTATCACAGAAATCGCAATTTAGAAAGTTTTTAGCTCCTGCAACCCTCTGGTGGTAGTGGAAAAGACATAAAATATAGCTTATGTTTGAGCAGGTTCTATCACCAAAATTTGTCATCATTATTTTTTTAATCGGTTTGGTAATTTATAAGTTTGCTTAAAAATTGTAATTTATAACGCTTTTCACTCACTTCATTTTTTTAAATTTGGAATTTTCTTTCGACTGTTCTTAGAAAGCAGTTGCATCTTGTAAGTAAATACCATGCCATACTTCAAAGTGTTAGACCCCTCAGTTGTGCAAAACACGCAAATTAGAACATGTTTTGTTTTTGCAACCCTCAGATGGTAGTGACAGCAACATAAAATATAACCTATGTTATAGCAGGGACTGTCACCATTGATTTGCAACCATTACTTTTGAAACAGCTTTGGTATTTAAGTAGATTGAGTAGAAATCGCAATTTAGAACGTTTTTAGGACTCTTTTCGCACATTTTCACCTCTTTTTAAATTTCCAATTTTTTCGAAACTGTTCTTAAAGATAATTTATATCTAATAAATATGTACCTCGCCTAATTTTAAGTTGCTAACACCTACCGATCACAAAAATCGAAATTTAGAACGCTTTTTTGCTCCTGCAACGTCTTGGTGATAGTGATACCGACATAAAATAGCGTCTATGTTAGAGCAGAGGTTTTCCGCCTCAATTTCCTACCATTACGTTTGAAATCATATTCATTCTCCCTGAGATATTGCCGACAAATCGGCATTTAGAACGGTTTTCGCGCATTTTGCTCCTGCATCTCCTCTGGGGTAGTGGAAGATATAAAATATAGCCTATCTTGGAGCAAGATCTGTCACCATCATTTTTATACCATTATATTTGAAATCGGTTCAGTACTTCTTAAGATTGCATAGAAATCGCAATTTAGAAAGTTTTTTACAACGCTTTTTGCGCATTTTGACCCCCTTTTTAATTTCGATTTTTTAGGAAATGTCCTTAGAGATCATTGATATCTTATAACTACCTACCATTCCAAATTTCACGATTCTAGACACTTCCGTAACGCAAAAGCCGCAATTTAGAACGTTTTTCTCCTGCACCCCTTTTGTGTTAGTAGCAACGACATAAAGCATCGCCTATGTTGGAGCAAGGGTTGCCACCATCATTTTGACGCCATTATTTTTTAGATCTGTTTGGTATTTCCTGAGATTGTGTAGAAACCACCATTAGAACGTTTTTTAGAACGCTTTTCGCGCATTTTCACCCCTTTTAAATTTCGAATTGTTTAAGAACTGTTCTTAGATATCCTTTATATCTAATAAGTAGCTAATATTTCAAATTTCATATTTCTAGGCCCTTCAGTAACACATAAATCGCATTTTTAGAACTTTTCTGTTCCTGCACCCCCTTTGGGGTAGTGACACCGACATAAAACATAGCCTATTTTGGAGCAAGCGTTGTCACCATCATTTTGACATCAATGTTTTTTAAATCGGTTTGGTATTTCCTGAGATTGTGTAGAAACTACCATTTAGAACGTTTTTTAGAACGCTTTTTGTGCATTTTCACCCCTTTTAAATTTCGAATTGTTTAAGAACTGTTGTTAGATATCATTTATATCTTATAAGTAACTAATATTCAAAATTTCATATTTCTAGGCCCTTCAGTAACGCTAAAATTGCATTTTTAGAACGTTTTTTGCTCCTACACCCCCTTTGGGGTAGTGGCACCGACATAAAACATAGCGTATCTTGGAGCAAGCATTGTCACCATCATTTTGACAAAAATACTTTTTAAATCGGTTTGGTATTTGCTGAGATTGTGTAGAAACTACCATTTAGAACGTTTTTTAGAACGCTTTTCGCGCATTTTCACTCCTTTTAAATTTCGAATTGTTTAAGAACTGTTCTTAGAAATCCTTTATATCTAATAAGTAGCTAATATTTCAAATTTCATATTTCTAGGCCCTTCGGTAACACAAAAATTGGATTTTTAGAACGTTTTTTGCTCCTGCACCCCCTTTGGGGTAGTGGCACCGATATAAAACATAGCCCATGTTGGAGCAAGGGTTGTCACCGTCATTTTGACACCCTTATTTTGACACCATTATTTTTTAAATCGGTTTGGTATTTAGTGAGATTGTGTAGAAACTACCATTTAGAACGTTTTTTATACGCTTTTTGTGCATTTTCACCCCTTTTAAATTTCGAATTGTTTAAGAACTGTTCTTAGATATCATTTTTATCTTATAAGTAACTAATATTCAAAATTTCATATTTCTAGGCCCTTCAGTAACGCTAAAATTGCATTTTAGAACGTTTTTTGCTCCTACACCCCCTTTGGGATAGTGGCACCGACATAAAAGATAGCGTATCTTGGAGCAAGCATTGTCACCATCATTTTGACACCAATACTTTTTAAATCGGTTTGGTATTTCCTGAGATTGTGTAGAAACTACCATTTAGAACGTTTTTTATAACACTTTTTGTGCATTTTCAACCCTTTTATATTTCGAATTGTTTAAGAACTGTTCTTCGACATCATTTATATCTTATAAGTAACTAATATTCCAAATTTCATATTTCTAAGCCCTTCAGTAACGCTAAAATCGCATTTTTAGAACGTTTTTTGCTCCTACACCCCCTTTGGGGTAGTGGCCCCGACATAAGATATAGCCTATGTTCTAAGTTGGACTAACACCATCATTTTGATACCATTACTTTTGGAATCGGATCGGTAGTTCCAGAGCTTATCTCCGACAAATAAACAATTTTTTCCTCTTTATAATAGGAGTATAGATAAGTAACTAATATTCCAAATTTCATATTTCTAAGCCCTTCAGTAACGCTAAAATCGCATTTTTAGAACGTTTTTTGCTCCTACACCCCCTTTGGGGTAGTGGCCCCGACATAAGATATATCCTATGTTCTAAGTTGGACTAACACCATCATTTTGATACCATTACTTTTGGAATCGGTTCGGTAGTTCCAGAGCTTATCTCCGACAAATAAACAATTTTTTCCTCTTTATAATAGGAGTATAGACTAGCAAACCCCGCGGCTTTGCTCGCGTAATATTTGAAATATGCCAAGTGATATTTATATGTCTAATTTTTATTAAAAGGTACTAACTAAATTTTTATTTTATTAAAAGGTAATATTTTATTTTATTAAATGTTTTTTTTATTAAAAGTTACTTACAATTTTTAGGAATAATTCAAAAATTACTATTTAAAACACAGTTTGATTAAACATCATTATTACACTGCATTAGGCAGAAATTAGGACTTAAATTAATAAAATGAAATAAAACTAAATAAATGATAATTTAGAAAATATTTTGAAACTTTTATGCTCAATTAATACGCTCATTTCAGTATTCATTTGAAGTTTTGAATTTTTTAGAAACCATCTTCTTACATCTTAAAATTAACCATCATGTCAAATTCCAAGTCCTACCAGGTCTCTCAACATAAAGGGCTATGTTGAGACAGGAACTGTCACCATTAATTTGCCAATATTAATTTTGAAATCGGTTTGTTATTTCCTAATATTCCACAGAAACGTAATTTAAAAAACTTTTAAAGTCATTTTTTAGAACGTTTGTTGTTCCTGTGAACTCCAGGTGGTAGAATCATCGGCATAAAATATAGCCTGTGCCGGATCAGAGACTGTTACCATTGATTCGCAACTATTACTTTTATAATCGGTTTATATTCCCTGAAATTGCATAGAATCGTAATTTAGAACTTTTTTAGAATGCTTTTCACACCTCCCCTTCGCTTCACCCCTTTTTAATTCGAATTTATTTTCGACGTTCCTTCGACGGCATTTATATTTTATAAGTAACTACCATGTCATATTTAAAGTGTCTAGCCTTTTCAGTATCACAGAAATCGCAATTTAGAAAGTTTTTAGCTCCTGCAACCCTCTGGTGGTAGTGGAAAAGACATAAAATATAGCTTATGTTTGAGCAGGTTCTATCACCAAAATTTGTCATCATTATTTTTTTAATCGGTTTGGTAATTTATAAGTTTGCTTAAAAATTGTAATTTATAACGCTTTTCACTCACTTCATTTTTTTAAATTTGGAATTTTCTTTCGACTGTTCTTAGAAAGCAGTTGCATCTTGTAAGTAAATACCATGCCATACTTCAAAGTGTTAGACCCCTCAGTTGTGCAAAACACGCAAATTAGAACATGTTTTGTTTTTGCAACCCTCAGATGGTAGTGACAGCAACATAAAATATAACCTATGTTATAGCAGGGACTGTCACCATTGATTTGCAACCATTACTTTTGAAACAGCTTTGGTATTTAAGTAGATTGAGTAGAAATCGCAATTTAGAACGTTTTTAGGACTCTTTTCGCACATTTTCACCCGTTTTTAAATTTCCAATTTTTTCGAAACTGTTCTTAAAGATCATTTATATCTAATAAATATGTACCTTGCCTAATTTTAAGTTGCTAGCCCCTACTGATCACAAAAATCGAAATTTAGAACGCTTTGCTGCTCCTGCAACGTCTTGGTGATAGTGATACCGACATAAAACAGCGTCTATGTTAGAGCAGAGGTTGTCAACATCAATTTCCTACCATTACGTTTGAAATCAGATTCATTCTTCCTGAGATATTGCCGACAAATCGGCATTTAGAACGTTTTTAGAACGCTTTTCGCGCATTTCGCTCCTGCATCTCCTCTGGGGTAGTGGAAACAGATATAAAACATAGCCTATCTTGGAGAAAGAGCTGTCACCATCATTTTTACACCATTATATTTGGAATCGGTTCAGTACTTCCTGAGATTGCACAGAAATCGCAATTTAGAACTTTTTTTACAACGCTTTTTGCGCATTTTGACCCCCTTTTAAATTTCGATTTTTTAGGAAATGTCCTTAGAGATCATTAATATCTTATAACTAACTACCATTCCAAATTTCACGATTCTAGGCCCTTCCGTAACGCAAAAGCCGCAATTTAGAACGTTATTCTCCTGCACCCCCTTTGGGGTAGTTGCACCGACATAAAACATCGTCTATGTTGGAGCAAGGGTTGTCACCATCATTTTAACCATTCACCGTTATTTTTTAGATCGGTTTGGTATTTCCTGAGATTGTGTAGAAACCATCATTAGAACGTTTTTTAGAACGCTTTTCGCGCATTTTCACCCCTTTTAAATTTCGAATCGTTTAAGAACTGTTCTTAGAATTCCTTTATATCTAATAAGTAGCTAATATTTCAAATTTCATATTTCTAGTCCCTTCGGTAACGCAAAAATCGCATTTTTTGAACGTTTTTTGCTCCTGCACCCCCTTTCGGGTAGTGGCACCAACATAAAACATAGCCTATGTTGGAGCAAGGGTTGTCACCGTCATTTTGACACCAATATTTTGACACCATTATTTTTAAATCGGTTTGGTATTTCCTGAGATTGTGTAGAAACTACCATTTAGAACGTTTTTTAGAACGCTTTTTGTGCATTTTCACCCCTTTTAAATTTCGAATTGTTTAAGAACTGTTCTTAGACATTATTTATATCTTATAAGTAACTAACATTCAAAATTTCATATTTCTAGGCCCTTCAGTAACACTAAAATCGCATTTTTAGAACGTTTTTTGCTCCTAAACCCTCTTTGGGGTAGTGGCTCCGACATAAGATATAGCCTATGTTCTAAGTTGGACTAACACCAGCATTTTGATACCATTACTTTTGGAATCGGTTCGGTAGTTCCAGAGCTTACTTCCTACAAATAAACAATTTTTTCCTCTTTATAATAGGAGTAAGATAAGATAAGACTAGCAAACCCCGCGGCTTTGCTCGCGTAATATTTGAAATATGCCAAGTGATATTTATGTCTAATTTTTATTAAAAGGTACTAACTAAATTTTTATTTTATTAAAAGGTAATATTTTATTTTATTAAAAGGTACTTATTACTTTTAGGAATAATTCAAAAATTACTATTTAAAACACAGTTTGATTAAACATCATTATTACACAGCATTAGGCAGAAATTAGACTTAAATTAATAAAATGAAATAAAACTAAATAAATGATAATTTAGAAAATATTTTTAAACTTTTATGCTCAATTAATACGCTCATTTCAGTATTCATTTGAAGTTTTGAATTTTTTAGAAACCATCTTCTTACATCTTAAAATTAACCATCATGTCAAATTCCAAGTCCTACCAGGTCTCTCAACATAAAGGACTATGTTGAGACAGGAACTGTCACCATTAATTTGCCAATATTAATTTTGAAATCGGTTTGTTATTTCCTAATATTCCACAGAAACGTAATTTAAAAAACTTTTAAAGTCATTTTTTAGAACGTTTGTTGTTCCTGTGAACTCCAGGTGGTAGAATCATCGGCATAAAATATAGCCTGTGCAGGATCAGAGACTGTTACCATTGATTCGCAACTATTACTTTTATAATCGGTTTATATTCCCTGAAATTGCATAGAATCGTAATTTAGAACTTTTTTAGAATGCTTTTCACACCTCCCCTTCGCTTCACCCCTTTTTAATTCGAATTTATTTTCGACGTTCCTTCGACGGCATTTATATTTTATAAGTAACTACCATGTCATATTTAAAGTGTCTAGCCTTTTCAGTATCACAGAAATCGCAATTTAGAAAGTTTTTAGCTCCTGCAACCCTCTGGTGGTAGTGGAAAAGACATAAAATATAGCTTATGTTTGAGCAGGTTCTATCACCAAAATTTGTCATCATTATTTTTTTAATCGGTTTGGTAATTTATAAGTTTGCTTAAAAATTGTAATTTATAACGCTTTTCACTCACTTCATTTTTTTAAATTTGGAATTTTCTTTCGACTGTTCTTAGAAAGCAGTTGCATCTTGTAAGTAAATACCATGCCATACTTCAAAGTGTTAGACCCCTCAGTTGTGCAAAACACGCAAATTAGAACATGTTTTGTTTTTGCAACCCTCAGATGGTAGTGACAGCAACATAAAATATAACCTATGTTATAGCAGGGACTGTCACCATTGATTTGCAACCATTACTTTTGAAACAGCTTTGGTATTTAAGTAGATTGAGTAGAAATCGCAATTTAGAACGTTTTTAGGACTCTTTTCGCACATTTTCACCTCTTTTTAAATTTCCAATTTTTTCGAAACTGTTCTTAAAGATAATTTATATCTAATAAATATGTACCTCGCCTAATTTTAAGTTGCTAACACCTACCGATCACAAAAATCGAAATTTAGAACGCTTTTTTGCTCCTGCAACGTCTTGGTGATAGTGATACCGACATAAAATAGCGTCTATGTTAGAGCAGAGGTTTTCCGCCTCAATTTCCTACCATTACGTTTGAAATCATATTCATTCTCCCTGAGATATTGCCGACAAATCGGCATTTAGAACGGTTTTCGCGCATTTTGCTCCTGCATCTCCTCTGGGGTAGTGGAAGATATAAAATATAGCCTATCTTGGAGCAAGATCTGTCACCATCATTTTTATACCATTATATTTGAAATCGGTTCAGTACTTCTTAAGATTGCATAGAAATCGCAATTTAGAAAGTTTTTTACAACGCTTTTTGCGCATTTTGACCCCCTTTTTAATTTCGATTTTTTAGGAAATGTCCTTAGAGATCATTGATATCTTATAACTACCTACCATTCCAAATTTCACGATTCTAGACCCTTCCGTAACGCAAAAGCCGCAATTTAGAACGTTTTTCTCCTGCACCCCTTTTGTGTTAGTAGCAACGACATAAAGCATCGCCTATGTTGGAGCAAGGGTTGCCACCATCATTTTGACGCCATTATTTTTTAGATCTGTTTGGTATTTCCTGAGATTGTGTAGAAACCACCATTAGAACGTTTTTTAGAACGCTTTTCGCGCATTTTCACCCCTTTTAAATTTCGAATTGTTTAAGAACTGTTCTTAGATATCCTTTATATCTAATAAGTAGCTAATATTTCAAATTTCGTATTTCTAGGCCCTTCGGTAACGCAAAAATCGCATTTTTAGAACGTTTTTTGCTCCTGCACCCCCTTTCGGGTTGTGACACCGACATAAAACATAGCCTATTTTGGAGCAAGGGTTGTCACCGTCATTTTGACACCAATATTTTTTAAATCGGTTTGGTATTTCCTGAGATTGTGTAGAAACTACCATTTAGAACGTTTTTCAGAACGATTTTCGCGCATTTCCACCCCTTTCAAATTTCGAATTGTTTAAGAACTGTTCTTAGAAATCCTTTATATCTAATAAGTAGCTAATATTTCAAATTTCACATTTCTAGGCCCTTCAGTAACACATAAATCGCATTTTTAGAACGTTTTTTGCTCCTGCAAACCCCTTTGGGTTAGTGACACCGACATAAAACATAGCCTGTCTTGGAGCAAGCGTTGTCACCATCATTTTGACACCAATATTTTTTAAATCAGTTTGGTATTTCCTGAGATTGTGTAGAAACTACCATTTAGAACAATTTTTAGAACGCTTTTTGTGCATTTTCACCCCTTTTAAATTTCGAATTGTTTAAGAACTGTTCTTAGACATCATTTATATCTTATAAGTAACTAATATTCAAAATTTCATATTTCTAGGCCCTTCAGTAACGCTAAAATCGCATTTTTAGAACGTTTTGTGCTCCTACACCCCTTTGGGGTAGTGGCACCGACATAAGATATAGCCTATGTTCTAAGTTGGACTAACACCATCATTTTGATACCATTACTTTTGGAATCGGTTCGGTAGTTCCAGAGCTTACCTCCGACAAATAAACAATTTTTTCCTCTTTATAATAGGAGTATAGATAAGTAACTAATATTCAAAATTTCATATTTCTAGGCCCTTCAGTAACGCTAAAATCGCATTTTTAGAACGTTTTTTGCTCCTACACCCCCTTTGGGGTAGTGGCACCGACATAAGATATAGCCTATGTTCTAAGTTGGACTAACACCATCATTTTGATACCATTACTTTTGGAATCGGTTCGGTAGTTCCAGAGCTTACCTCCGACAAATAAACAATTTTTTCCTCTTTATAATAGGAGTATAGGTAAGTAACTAATATTCAAAATTTCATATTTCTAGGCCCTTCAGTAACGCTAAAATCGCATTTTTAGAACGTTTTTTGCTCCTACACCCCCTTTGGGGTAGTGGCACCGACATAAGATATAGCCTATGTTCTAAGTTGGACTAACACCATCATTTTGATACCATTACTTTTGGAATCGGTTCGGTAGTTCCAGAGCTTACCTCCGACAAATAAACATTTTTTTCCTCTTTATAATAGGAGTATAGATAAGTAACTAATATTCAAAATTTCATATTTCTAGGCCCTTCAGTAACGCTAAAATCGCATTTTTAGAACGTTTTTTGCTCCTACACCCCCTTTGGGGTAGTGGCCCCGACATAAGATATAGCCTATGTTCTAAGTTGGACTAACACCATCATTTTGATACCATTACTTTTGGAATCGGTTCGGCAGTTCCAGAGCTTATCTCCGACAAATAAACAATTTTTTAATCTTTATAACAGGAGTATAGACTAGCAAACCCCGCGGCTTTGATCGCATAATATTTGAAATATGCCAAGTGATATTTATATGTCTAATTTTTATTAAAAGGTACTAACTAAATTTTTATTTTATTAAAAGGTAATATTTTATTTTATTAAAAGGTTTTTTTTATTAAAAGTTACTTACTATTTTTAGGAATAATTCAAAAATTACTATTTAAAACACAGTTTGATTAAACATCATTATTACACTGCATTAGGCAGAAATTAGGACTTAAATTAATAAAATGAAATAAAACTAAATAAATGATAATTTAGAAAATATTTTGAAACTTTTATGCTCAATTAATACGCTCATTTCAGTATTCATTTGAAGTTTTGAATTTTTTAGAAACCATCTTCTTACATCTTAAAATTAACCATCATGTCAAATTCCAAGTCCTACCCCCTCTCTCAACATAAACGGCTATGTTGAAACAGGAACTGTCACCATTAATTTGCCAACATTAATTTTGAAATCGGTTTGTTATTTTCTAATATTCCACAGAATTGTAATTTAAAAAGCTTTTAAAGGCCTTTTTTAGAACGTTTGTTGTTCCTGTGAATCCCAGGTGGTAGAATCACCGGCATAAAATATAGCCTGTGTAGGATAAGATACTGTTACCATTGATTCGCAACTATTACTGTCATAATCTGTTTATATTCCATGAATCTGCATAGAATCGTAATTTAGAACTTTTTTAGAATGCTTTTTGCACCTCCCCTTCGCTTCAGCCCTTTTTAATTCGAATTTATTTTCGACGTTCCTACGAGGGCATTTACATTTTATAAGTAACTACCATGTCATATTTAAAGTTTCTGGCCTTTTCAGTATCACAGAAATCGCAATTTAGAAAGTTTTTAACTCCTGCAACCCTCTGAAGGTAGTGGAACAGACATAAAATATAGCTTATGTTTGAGCAGGTTCTATCACCAAAATTTGTCATCATTATTTTTTTAATCGGTTTTGTAATTTAAGTTTGCTTAAAAATTGTAATTTATAACGCTTTTCACTCACTTCATTTTTTTTAATTTGAAATTTTCTTTCGACTGTTCTTAGAAAGCAGTTGCATCTTGTAAGTAAATACCAAGCCATACTTCAAAGTGTTAGACCCCTCAGTTGTGCAAAAAACGCAAATTAGAACATGTTTTGCTTTTGCAACCCTCAGATGGTAGTGACAGCAACATAAAATATAACCTATGTTATAGCAGGGACTGTCACCATTGATTTCCAACCATTACTTTTGAAATAGCTTTGGTATTTCCTTAGATTGAGTAGAAATCGCAATTTAGAACGATTTTAGGACGCTTTTCGCGCATTTTCACCCGTTTTTAAATTTCCAATTTTTTCGAAACTGTTCTTAAAGATCATTTATATCTAATAAATATGTACCTTGCCTAATTTTAAGTTGCTAGCCCCTACTGATCACAAAAATCGAAATTTGGAACGCTTTTTTGCTCCTGCAACGTCTTGGTGATAGTGATACCGACATAAAACAGCATCTATGTTAGAGCAGAGGTTGTCAACATCAATTTCCTACCATTACGTTTGAAATCAGATTCATTCTTCCTGAGATATTGCCGACAAATCGGCATTTAGAACGTTTTTAGAACGCTTTTCGCGCATTTCGCTCCTGCATCTCCTCTGGGGTAGTGGAAACAGATATAAAACATAGCCTATCTTGGAGAAAGAGCTGTCACCATCATTTTTACACCATTATATTTGGAATCGGTTCAGTACTTCCTGAGATTGCACAGAAATCGCAATTTAGAACTTTTTTTACAACGCTTTTTGCGCATTTTGACCCCCTTTTAAATTTCGATTTTTTAGGAAATGTCCTTAGAGATCATTAATATCTTATAACTAACTACCATTCCAAATTTCACGATTCTAGGCCCTTCCGTAACGCAAAAGCCGCAATTTAGAACGTTATTCTCCTGCACCCCCTTTGGGGTAGTGGCACCGACATAAAACATCGTCTATGTTGGAGCAAGGGTTGTCACCATCATTTTAACCATTCACCGTTATTTTTTAGATCGGTTTGGTATTTCCTGAGATTGTGTAGAAACCATCATTAGAACGTTTTTTAGAACGCTTTTCGCGCATTTTCACCCCTTTTAAATTTCGAATCGTTTAAGAACTGTTCTTAGAATTCCTTTATATCTAATAGGTAGCTAATATTTCAAATTTCATATTTCTAGTCCCTTCGGTAACGCAAAAATCGCATTTTTTGAACGTTTTTTGCTCCTGCACCCCCTTTCGGGTAGTGGCACCAACATAAAACATAGCCTATGTTGGAGCAAGGGTTGTCACCGTCATTTTGACACCAATATTTTGACACCATTATTTTTAAATCGGTTTGGTATTTCCTGAGATTGTGTAGAAACTACCATTTAGAACGTTTTTTAGAACGCTTTTTGTGCATTTTCACCCCTTTTAAATTTCGAATTGTTTAAGAACTGTTCTTAGACATTATTTATATCTTATAAGTAACTAACATTCAAAATTTCATATTTCTAGGCCCTTCAGTAACACTAAAATCGCATTTTTAGAACGTTTTTTGCTCCTACACCCTCTTTGGGGTAGTGGCTCCGACATAAGATATAGCCGATGTTCTAAGTTGGACTAACACCATCATTTTGATACCATTACTTTTGGAATCGGTTCGGTAGTTCCAGAGCTTACTTCCTACAAATAAACAATTTTTTCCTCTTTATAATAGGAGTAAGATAAGACTAGCAAACCCCGCGGCTTTGCTCGCGTAATATTTGAAATATGCCAAGTGATATTTATGTCTAATTTTTATTAAAAGGTACTAACTAAATTTTTATTTTATTAAAAGGTAATATTTTATTTTATTAAAAGGTTTTTTATATTAAAAGGTACTTATTACTTTTAGGAATAATTCAAAAATTACTATTTAAAACACAGTTTGATTAAACATCATTATTACACAGCATTAGGCAGAAATTAGACTTAAATTAATAAAATGAAATAAAACTAAATAAATGATAATTTAGAAAATATTTTTAAACTTTTATGCTCAATTAATACGCTCATTTCAGTATTCATTTGAAGTTTTGAATTTTTTAGAAACCATCTTCTTACATCTTAAAATTAACCATCATGTCAAATTCCAAGTCCTACCAGGTCTCTCAACATAAAGGGCTATGTTGAGACAGGAACTGTCACCATTAATTTGCCAATATTAATTTTGAAATCGGTTTGTTATTTCCTAATATTCCACAGAAACGTAATTTAAAAAACTTTTAAAGTCATTTTTTAGAAAGTTTGTTGTTCCTGTGAACTCCAGGTGGTAGAATCATCGGCATAAAATATAGCCTGTGCAGGATCAGAGACTGTTACCATTGATTCGCAACTATTACTTTTATAATCGGTTTATATTCCCTGAAATTGCATAGAATCGTAATTTAGAACTTTTTTAGAATGCTTTTCACACCTCCCCTTCGCTTCACCCCTTTTTAATTCGAATTTATTTTCGACGTTCCTTCGACGGCATTTATATTTTATAAGTAACTACCATGTCATATTTAAAGTGTCTAGCCTTTTCAGTATCACAGAAATCGCAATTTAGAAAGTTTTTAGCTCCTGCAACCCTCTGGTGGTAGTGGAAAAGACATAAAATATAGCTTATGTTTGAGCAGGTTCTATCACCAAAATTTGTCATCATTATTTTTTTAATCGGTTTGGTAATTTATAAGTTTGCTTAAAAATTGTAATTTATAACGCTTTTCACTCACTTCATTTTTTTAAATTTGGAATTTTCTTTCGACTGTTCTTAGAAAGCAGTTGCATCTTGTAAGTAAATACCATGCCATACTTCAAAGTGTTAGACCCCTCAGTTGTGCAAAACACGCAAATTAGAACATGTTTTGTTTTTGCAACCCTCAGATGGTAGTGACAGCAACATAAAATATAACCTATGTTATAGCAGGGACTGTCACCATTGATTTGCAACCATTACTTTTGAAACAGCTTTGGTATTTAAGTAGATTGAGTAGAAATCGCAATTTAGAACGTTTTTAGGACTCTTTTCGCACATTTTCACCTCTTTTTAAATTTCCAATTTTTTCGAAACTGTTCTTAAAGATAATTTATATCTAATAAATATGTACCTCGCCTAATTTTAAGTTGCTAACACCTACCGATCACAAAAATCGAAATTTAGAACGCTTTTTTGCTCCTGCAACGTCTTGGTGATAGTGATACCGACATAAAATAGCGTCTATGTTAGAGCAGAGGTTTTCCGCCTCAATTTCCTACCATTACGTTTGAAATCATATTCATTCTCCCTGAGATATTGCCGACAAATCGGCATTTAGAACGGTTTTCGCGCATTTTGCTCCTGCATCTCCTCTGGGGTAGTGGAAGATATAAAATATAGCCTATCTTGGAGCAAGATCTGTCACCATCATTTTTATACCATTATATTTGAAATCGGTTCAGTACTTCTTAAGATTGCATAGAAATCGCAATTTAGAAAGTTTTTTACAACGCTTTTTGCGCATTTTGACCCCCTTTTTAATTTCGATTTTTTAGGAAATGTCCTTAGAGATCATTGATATCTTATAACTACCTACCATTCCAAATTTCACGATTCTAGACACTTCCGTAACGCAAAAGCCGCAATTTAGAACGTTTTTCTCCTGCACCCCTTTTGTGTTAGTAGCAACGACATAAAGCATCGCCTATGTTGGAGCAAGGGTTGCCACCATCATTTTGACGCCATTATTTTTTAGATCTGTTTGGTATTTCCTGAGATTGTGTAGAAACCACCATTAGAACGTTTTTTAGAACGCTTTTCGCGCATTTTCACCCCTTTTAAATTTCGAATTGTTTAAGAACTGTTCTTAGATATCCTTTATATCTAATAAGTAGCTAATATTTCAAATTTCATATTTCTAGGCCCTTCAGTAACACATAAATCGCATTTTTAGAACTTTTCTGTTCCTGCACCCCCTTTGGGGTAGTGACACCGACATAAAACATAGCCTATTTTGGAGCAAGCGTTGTCACCATCATTTTGACATCAATGTTTTTTAAATCGGTTTGGTATTTCCTGAGATTGTGTAGAAACTACCATTTAGAACGTTTTTTAGAACGCTTTTTGTGCATTTTCACCCCTTTTAAATTTCGAATTGTTTAAGAACTGTTGTTAGATATCATTTATATCTTATAAGTAACTAATATTCAAAATTTCATATTTCTAGGCCCTTCAGTAACGCTAAAATTGCATTTTTAGAACGTTTTTTGCTCCTACACCCCCTTTGGGGTAGTGGCACCGACATAAAACATAGCGTATCTTGGAGCAAGCATTGTCACCATCATTTTGACAAAAATACTTTTTAAATCGGTTTGGTATTTGCTGAGATTGTGTAGAAACTACCATTTAGAACGTTTTTTAGAACGCTTTTCGCGCATTTTCACTCCTTTTAAATTTCGAATTGTTTAAGAACTGTTCTTAGAAATCCTATATATCTAATAAGTAGCTAATATTTCAAATTTCATATTTCTAGGCCCTTCGGTAACACAAAAATTGGATTTTTAGAACGTTTTTTGCTCCTGCACCCCCTTTGGGGTAGTGGCACCGATATAAAACATAGCCCATGTTGGAGCAAGGGTTGTCACCGTCATTTTGACACCCTTATTTTGACACCATTATTTTTTAAATCGGTTTGGTATTTAGTGAGATTGTGTAGAAACTACCATTTAGAACGTTTTTTATACGCTTTTTGTGCATTTTCACCCCTTTTAAATTTCGAATTGTTTAAGAACTGTTCTTAGATATCATTTTTATCTTATAAGTAACTAATATTCAAAATTTCATATTTCTAGGCCCTTCAGTAACGCTAAAATTGCATTTTAGAACGTTTTTTGCTCCTACACCCCCTTTGGGATAGTGGCACCGACATAAAAGATAGCGTATCTTGGAGCAAGCATTGTCACCATCATTTTGACACCAATACTTTTTAAATCGGTTTGGTATTTCCTGAGATTGTGTAGAAACTACCATTTAGAACGTTTTTTATAACACTTTTTGTGCATTTTCAACCCTTTTATATTTCGAATTGTTTAAGAACTGTTCTTCGACATCATTTATATCTTATAAGTAACTAATATTCCAAATTTCATATTTCTAAGCCCTTCAGTAACGCTAAAATCGCATTTTTAGAACGTTTTTTGCTCCTACACCCCCTTTGGGGTAGTGGCCCCGACATAAGATATAGCCTATGTTCTAAGTTGGACTAACACCATCATTTTGATACCATTACTTTTGGAATCGGATCGGTAGTTCCAGAGCTTATCTCCGACAAATAAACAATTTTTTCCTCTTTATAATAGGAGTATAGATAAGTAACTAATATTCCAAATTTCATATTTCTAAGCCCTTCAGTAACGCTAAAATCGCATTTTTAGAACGTTTTTTGCTCCTACACCCCCTTTGGGGTAGTGGCCCCGACATAAGATATATCCTATGTTCTAAGTTGGACTAACACCATCATTTTGATACCATTACTTTTGGAATCGGTTCGGTAGTTCCAGAGCTTATCTCCGACAAATAAACAATTTTTTCCTCTTTATAATAGGAGTATAGACTAGCAAACCCCGCGGCTTTGCTCGCGTAATATTTGAAATATGCCAAGTGATATTTATATGTCTAATTTTTATTAAAAGGTACTAACTAAATTTTTATTTTATTAAAAGGTAATATTTTATTTTATTAAATGTTTTTTTTATTAAAAGTTACTTACAATTTTTAGGAATAATTCAAAAATTACTATTTAAAACACAGTTTGATTAAACATCATTATTACACTGCATTAGGCAGAAATTAGGACTTAAATTAATAAAATGAAATAAAACTAAATAAATGATAATTTAGAAAATATTTTGAAACTTTTATGCTCAATTAATACGCTCATTTCAGTATTCATTTGAAGTTTTGAATTTTTTAGAAACCATCTTCTTACATCTTAAAATTAACCATCATGTCAAATTCCAAGTCCTACCAGGTCTCTCAACATAAAGGGCTATGTTGAGACAGGAACTGTCACCATTAATTTGCCAATATTAATTTTGAAATCGGTTTGTTATTTCCTAATATTCCACAGAAACGTAATTTAAAAAACTTTTAAAGTCATTTTTTAGAACGTTTGTTGTTCCTGTGAACTCCAGGTGGTAGAATCATCGGCATAAAATATAGCCTGTGCCGGATCAGAGACTGTTACCATTGATTCGCAACTATTACTTTTATAATCGGTTTATATTCCCTGAAATTGCATAGAATCGTAATTTAGAACTTTTTTAGAATGCTTTTCACACCTCCCCTTCGCTTCACCCCTTTTTAATTCGAATTTATTTTCGACGTTCCTTCGACGGCATTTATATTTTATAAGTAACTACCATGTCATATTTAAAGTGTCTAGCCTTTTCAGTATCACAGAAATCGCAATTTAGAAAGTTTTTAGCTCCTGCAACCCTCTGGTGGTAGTGGAAAAGACATAAAATATAGCTTATGTTTGAGCAGGTTCTATCACCAAAATTTGTCATCATTATTTTTTTAATCGGTTTGGTAATTTATAAGTTTGCTTAAAAATTGTAATTTATAACGCTTTTCACTCACTTCATTTTTTTAAATTTGGAATTTTCTTTCGACTGTTCTTAGAAAGCAGTTGCATCTTGTAAGTAAATACCATGCCATACTTCAAAGTGTTAGACCCCTCAGTTGTGCAAAACACGCAAATTAGAACATGTTTTGTTTTTGCAACCCTCAGATGGTAGTGACAGCAATATAAAATATAACCTATGTTATAGCAGGGACTGTCACCATTGATTTGCAACCATTACTTTTGAAACAGCTTTGGTATTTAAGTAGATTGAGTAGAAATCGCAATTTAGAACGTTTTTAGGACTCTTTTCGCACATTTTCACCCGTTTTTAAATTTCCAATTTTTTCGAAACTGTTCTTAAAGATCATTTATATCTAATAAATATGTACCTTGCCTAATTTTAAGTTGCTAGCCCCTACTGATCACAAAAATCGAAATTTAGAACGCTTTGCTGCTCCTGCAACGTCTTGGTGATAGTGATACCGACATAAAACAGCGTCTATGTTAGAGCAGAGGTTGTCAACATCAATTTCCTACCATTACGTTTGAAATCAGATTCATTCTTCCTGAGATATTGCCGACAAATCGGCATTTAGAACGTTTTTAGAACGCTTTTCGCGCATTTCGCTCCTGCATCTCCTCTGGGGTAGTGGAAACAGATATAAAACATAGCCTATCTTGGAGAAAGAGCTGTCACCATCATTTTTACACCATTATATTTGGAATCGGTTCAGTACTTCCTGAGATTGCACAGAAATCGCAATTTAGAACTTTTTTTACAACGCTTTTTGCGCATTTTGACCCCCTTTTAAATTTCGATTTTTTAGGAAATGTCCTTAGAGATCATTAATATCTTATAACTAACTACCATTCCAAATTTCACGATTCTAGGCCCTTCCGTAACGCAAAAGCCGCAATTTAGAACGTTATTCTCCTGCACCCCCTTTGGGGTAGTGGCACCGACATAAAACATCGTCTATGTTGGAGCAAGGGTTGTCACCATCATTTTAACCATTCACCGTTATTTTTTAGATCGGTTTGGTATTTCCTGAGATTGTGTAGAAACCATCATTAGAACGTTTTTTAGAACGCTTTTCGCGCATTTTCACCCCTTTTAAATTTCGAATCGTTTAAGAACTGTTCTTAGAATTCCTTTATATCTAATAAGTAGCTAATATTTCAAATTTCATATTTCTAGTCCCTTCGGTAACGCAAAAATCGCATTTTTTGAACGTTTTTTGCTCCTGCACCCCCTTTCGGGTAGTGGCACCAACATAAAACATAGCCTATGTTGGAGCAAGGGTTGTCACCGTCATTTTGACACCAATATTTTGACACCATTATTTTTAAATCGGTTTGGTATTTCCTGAGATTGTGTAGAAACTACCATTTAGAACGTTTTTTAGAACGCTTTTTGTGCATTTTCACCCCTTTTAAATTTCGAATTGTTTAAGAACTGTTCTTAGACATTATTTATATCTTATAAGTAACTAACATTCAAAATTTCATATTTCTAGGCCCTTCAGTAACACTAAAATCGCATTTTTAGAACGTTTTTTGCTCCTAAACCCTCTTTGGGGTAGTGGCTCCGACATAAGATATAGCCTATGTTCTAAGTTGGACTAACACCAACATTTTGATACCATTACTTTTGGAATCGGTTCGGTAGTTCCAGAGCTTACTTCCTACAAATAAACAATTTTTTCCTCTTTATAATAGGAGTAAGATAAGATAAGACTAGCAAACCCCGCGGCTTTGCTCGCGTAATATTTGAAATATGCCAAGTGATATTTATGTCTAATTTTTATTAAAAGGTACTAACTAAATTTTTATTTTATTAAAAGGTAATATTTTATTTTATTAAAAGGTACTTATTACTTTTAGGAATAATTCAAAAATTACTATTTAAAACACAGTTTGATTAAACATCATTATTACACAGCATTAGGCAGAAATTAGACTTAAATTAATAAAATGAAATAAAACTAAATAAATGATAATTTAGAAAATATTTTTAAACTTTTATGCTCAATTAATACGCTCATTTCAGTATTCATTTGAAGTTTTGAATTTTTTAGAAACCATCTTCTTACATCTTAAAATTAACCATCATGTCAAATTCCAAGTCCTACCAGGTCTCTCAACATAAAGGACTATGTTGAGACAGGAACTGTCACCATTAATTTGCCAATATTAATTTTGAAATCGGTTTGTTATTTCCTAATATTCCACAGAAACGTAATTTAAAAAACTTTTAAAGTCATTTTTTAGAACGTTTGTTGTTCCTGTGAACTCCAGGTGGTAGAATCATCGGCATAAAATATAGCCTGTGCAGGATCAGAGACTGTTACCATTGATTCGCAACTATTACTTTTATAATCGGTTTATATTCCCTGAAATTGCATAGAATCGTAATTTAGAACTTTTTTAGAATGCTTTTCACACCTCCCCTTCGCTTCACCCCTTTTTAATTCGAATTTATTTTCGACGTTCCTTCGACGGCATTTATATTTTATAAGTAACTACCATGTCATATTTAAAGTGTCTAGCCTTTTCAGTATCACAGAAATCGCAATTTAGAAAGTTTTTAGCTCCTGCAACCCTCTGGTGGTAGTGGAAAAGACATAAAATATAGCTTATGTTTGAGCAGGTTCTATCACCAAAATTTGTCATCATTATTTTTTTAATCGGTTTGGTAATTTATAAGTTTGCTTAAAAATTGTAATTTATAACGCTTTTCACTCACTTCATTTTTTTAAATTTGGAATTTTCTTTCGACTGTTCTTAGAAAGCAGTTGCATCTTGTAAGTAAATACCATGCCATACTTCAAAGTGTTAGACCCCTCAGTTGTGCAAAACACGCAAATTAGAACATGTTTTGTTTTTGCAACCCTCAGATGGTAGTGACAGCAACATAAAATATAACCTATGTTATAGCAGGGACTGTCACCATTGATTTGCAACCATTACTTTTGAAACAGCTTTGGTATTTAAGTAGATTGAGTAGAAATCGCAATTTAGAACGTTTTTAGGACTCTTTTCGCACATTTTCACCTCTTTTTAAATTTCCAATTTTTTCGAAACTGTTCTTAAAGATAATTTATATCTAATAAATATGTACCTCGCCTAATTTTAAGTTGCTAACACCTACCGATCACAAAAATCGAAATTTAGAACGCTTTTTTGCTCCTGCAACGTCTTGGTGATAGTGATACCGACATAAAATAGCGTCTATGTTAGAGCAGAGGTTTTCCGCATCAATTTCCTACCATTACGTTTGAAATCATATTCATTCTCCCTGAGATATTGCCGACAAATCGGCATTTAGAACGGTTTTCGCGCATTTTGCTCCTGCATCTCCTCTGGGGTAGTGGAAGATATAAAATATAGCCTATCTTGGAGCAAGATCTGTCACCATCATTTTTATACCATTATATTTGAAATCGGTTCAGTACTTCTTAAGATTGCATAGAAATCGCAATTTAGAAAGTTTTTTACAACGCTTTTTGCGCATTTTGACCCCCTTTTTAATTTCGATTTTTTAGGAAATGTCCTTAGAGATCATTGATATCTTATAACTACCTACCATTCCAAATTTCACGATTCTAGACCCTTCCGTAACGCAAAAGCCGCAATTTAGAACGTTTTTCTCCTGCACCCCTTTTGTGTTAGTAGCAACGACATAAAGCATCGCCTATGTTGGAGCAAGGGTTGCCACCATCATTTTGACGCCATTATTTTTTAGATCTGTTTGGTATTTCCTGAGATTGTGTAGAAACCACCATTAGAACGTTTTTTAGAACGCTTTTCGCGCATTTTCACCCCTTTTAAATTTCGAATTGTTTAAGAACTGTTCTTAGATATCCTTTATATCTAATAAGTAGCTAATATTTCAAATTTCGTATTTCTAGGCCCTTCGGTAACGCAAAAATCGCATTTTTAGAACGTTTTTTGCTCCTGCACCCCCTTTCGGGTTGTGACACCGACATAAAACATAGCCTATTTTGGAGCAAGGGTTGTCACCGTCATTTTGACACCAATATTTTTTAAATCGGTTTGGTATTTCCTGAGATTGTGTAGAAACTACCATTTAGAACGTTTTTCAGAACGATTTTCGCGCATTTCCACCCCTTTCAAATTTCGAATTGTTTAAGAACTGTTCTTAGAAATCCTTTATATCTAATAAGTAGCTAATATTTCAAATTTCACATTTCTAGGCCCTTCAGTAACACATAAATCGCATTTTTAGAACGTTTTTTGCTCCTGCAAACCCCTTTGGGTTAGTGACACCGACATAAAACATAGCCTGTCTTGGAGCAAGCGTTGTCACCATCATTTTGACACCAATATTTTTTAAATCAGTTTGGTATTTCCTGAGATTGTGTAGAAACTACCATTTAGAACAATTTTTAGAACGCTTTTTGTGCATTTTCACCCCTTTTAAATTTCGAATTGTTTAAGAACTGTTCTTAGACATCATTTATATCTTATAAGTAACTAATATTCAAAATTTCATATTTCTAGGCCCTTCAGTAACGCTAAAATCGCATTTTTAGAACGTTTTGTGCTCCTACACCCCTTTGGGGTAGTGGCACCGACATAAGATATAGCCTATGTTCTAAGTTGGACTAACACCATCATTTTGATACCATTACTTTTGGAATCGGTTCGGTAGTTCCAGAGCTTACCTCCGACAAATAAACAATTTTTTCCTCTTTATAATAGGAGTATAGATAAGTAACTAATATTCAAAATTTCATATTTCTAGGCCCTTCAGTAACGCTAAAATCGCATTTTTAGAACGTTTTTTGCTCCTACACCCCCTTTGGGGTAGTGGCACCGACATAAGATATAGCCTATGTTCTAAGTTGGACTAACACCATCATTTTGATACCATTACTTTTGGAATCGGTTCGGTAGTTCCAGAGCTTACCTCCGACAAATAAACAATTTTTTCCTCTTTATAATAGGAGTATAGATAAGTAACTAATATTCAAAATTTCATATTTCTAGGCCCTTCAGTAACGCTAAAATCGCATTTTTAGAACGTTTTTTGCTCCTACACCCCCTTTGGGGTAGTGGCACCGACATAAGATATAGCCTATGTTCTAAGTTGGACTAACACCATCATTTTGATACCATTACTTTTGGAATCGGTTCGGTAGTTCCAGAGCTTACCTCCGACAAATAAACAATTTTTTCCTCTTTATAATAGGAGTATAGATAAGTAACTAATATTCAAAATTTCATATTTCTAGGCCCTTCAGTAACGCTAAAATCGCATTTTTAGAACGTTTTTTGCTCCTACACCCCCTTTGGGGTAGTGGCACCGACATAAGATATAGCCTATGTTCTAAGTTGGACTAACACCATCATTTTGATACCATTACTTTTGGAATCGGTTCGGTAGTTCCAGAGCTTACCTCCGACAAATAAACAATTTTTTCCTCTTTATAATAGGAGTATAGATAAGTAACTAATATTCAAAATTTCATATTTCTAGGCCCTTCAGTAACGCTAAAATCGCATTTTTAGAACGTTTTTTGCTCCTACACCCCCTTTGGGGTAGTGGCACCGACATAAGATATAGCCTATGTTCTAAGTTGGACTAACACCATCATTTTGATACCATTACTTTTGGAATCGGTTCGGTAGTTCCAGAGCTTACCTCCGACAAATAAACAATTTTTTCCTCTTTATAATAGGAGTATAGATAGATAAGTAACTAATATTCAAAATTTCATATTTCTAGGCCCTTCAGTAACGCTAAAATCGCATTTTTAGAACGTTTTTTGCTCCTACACCCCCTTTGGGGTAGTGGCACCGACATAAGATATAGCCTATGTTCTAAGTTGGACTAACACCATCATTTTGATACCATTACTTTTGGAATCGGTTCGGTAGTTCCAGAGCTTACCTCCGACAAATAAACAATTTTTTCCTCTTTATAATAGGAGTGTAGATGAAGTATAGATATTTAATTTTGCGCTTAATCAGCCTATAGAAAATATTCTAAGTGGATGTGGGGGCCCAATTAAAAAGATAGATAAATGATAATGGTTTGAAAATCAATCCGCATTTTAGCTTACAACGTACTCATTTTAATTTAAAACTGGATTTGTAATCAAAAATGGATAAAATAAAATTATTCTAGCCAAGGCCCAGAATTACGTCAACAATAAGCAAGAAAATAATCTCCTAAGATGCCCTGAAATGTTTGCATCATAAAAAACACAAAGCTGATTGCAATGTTAGTTATAATTTTGCACCAAACTGCGCTTTCTGAAATAAAATAGGACAATTGGTACTGGATATGATTATAGATGATCTACAAACATCAATAATTGTATATAGAACCGACTTTCAGTTTAGAACTTATAATTTTATATTTTAACACTGAAGTTTTATATATAAAAAGAGAATATTCCGGTATCGTATTCGTACTTCTAATAGAACATGGCTCGATGAAACTAAAGTTCGCAATTTGCATGAGTCCGGGGATATCATATTAAGTCTCTGAATTCATAAACATAAATTATTTTCTAATATATTAATTTTGTTTGTACGTTTTTCTGAAATTTATGTAATTATGGTTGCTGAATTACTCCATAGCTATGGAAAAAAATAAAGACAATAATACTCGCTGGGCATTGCCCGGGACCGTGATTTTTTTCAAAAGTAACGCTAATGATCCGCTGATATTTGACACGGGTTCCCGCTGCCTGCGACACAGCTTAATAGACATGCTGCGTAAGTGCTGCAAACCCTGTTAGTTCCACTTTGCACTACCTGGGGAAGCACACTATTCTAAACAAACCTCTATCTGAACGAAACTCAGTTATTTAACCTATCCGGAGATATATTAGTCGAGTGGTGGGTACTCAAATAAGAAAAAAACCTTGGGAGGCGAATGGGTGGGAGAGGGGTTAAAGGTTAATAATATAAAAGAGTGGTAAAATGGCTGTAAAATGATATATCACATGATGGGGTTTAAAAACGTTAGGAAAGTGCCTCCTACCAGTGTGCCCTAATGAAGGGGACAATTGGGAGTAGAAACAGATAGCACGTACCGAGTTACTTCTTTGCTCAAGTTTTTAAGAAAGGGGTATATAAGTTGCTCAGATAATTAAGAGCCAAGATACGATTTTCAAAAATTAGTATTAGGAAATAGTAGTAAGTTTAAAAATATGTATCTGAGGAATCCTATAAAAAATCTGAATTAAAAGAATGATATTTTGAGGAAAAAAATAACTCGAAAGACCGTATAAAATACAAATACAACATAACGGGTTGCTACGGAACTAGACTGAAACATAATGAACAAACCTCTTAAATACATTAAAAAAAGGTTTTTAAAGCTTACAAAATAAAAACATTTGTTCTAACAACATAAACACATAGTCATAGAAAAGATGTGTTGCCAGTTTAATAGCAAGAAGAAATAAAGCATTAAGTGTGCTATACTAACAGAATGACATGCACAGTCCTGGTAAAAAATTATCACTGCATAGCAATAATAATTTTGCTGAAAATAATCGCATAGAAACAATATTTTAGAACCAGTTGATTAGTAATTACCGCTAACATTAAATGGTTTTCATCGATTAAGAATTTGGGTCCATTTCCATGTAAAAAATTGTAACAACCCATTTTTTTTTTTTAATGTTGACACCCAGTTGTTGCACGATTTATTGGTTCGTTGGCCAGTATCAGTCTGGACAGTACGCACATTTTTGCTTAAATTGTCCTAGAGTGTCGAGAGAAAAGTATTACGGGTTTAGCCATAACGCTAGAAAAAAAGATGATCTACCATTGTAATATATCAGGAATATCGAAACAGTTACAGAGAGATTTGTATGAAAGATAACAGAACTAAATTATAGGAAAAGAAAGCTCTGTGAAATTTTGTATGTACATCTAAGAGTTTTTTTTTTATGTGAATTGCAAACGAGGCTAGAAAATGGTTTCATTAGAGTGATGTAAATTATAATCTTCAAAAATAATGATGGGAATGAGATGTAATATCATATACCCATATATTTGATAATATTCATGTCTTGTATATAAAATTTATTGCAGATTATAATCTTTTTATTAAAGATTTAATCATATTTTCATAATTAAAATATATTGATGAATTGAAAAAATACATATTGTTTGGATTCTCTCGTTCTAACGGATTTTATCATAAGCATATAAGAAATATTTCAAAGAGAGGTTCTTTTGCAAGATATAAATTTATATTTGTCTCAATTAGCATGAGGACAGTGCAATTTTGACCCCATTTAACACTACGAATTGAAATAAAATGAGATAAATTATTTCTTACTCTGTCTGATTTGATCCAAAGAACTGGAATATATTTTTAAAAGGGGTGTTTGCAGCCAAAAAAAAAAAAAAAAAAAAAAATGTTTGTACGAATCAAAATATGTAGACAATCGAAAGAAACTAGTACATATAAAAAAAGCGGACATACTTTTGTAAAATATATCTACGAACTGTATTATTATTTTGTTAAAAATCTATTTCATGAAACCTTAAGAAAATTTCTTAATAAAACATCCCATTTTTAGCTTTTGATGTTGACTATGTTGGTTATTGCATGAATGGTTGAATTGTAAATCAACGGGGATAATTACACTAAAACAAGTTGTTGAATGCCTTAAGAAAACTAGACGAACCTAAGATAAATACACATTACTCTAATTCAATACTGTTGACATCGAAATATCCTGTTTAACTATACTCGTATATACCAAATAATCTCCGCTAACATATTGTTGCATGAAATTAAAATTCATATTAACGACATCTTCTTGAGCAAAGAAAACACATACACACAAAATTACAAAAATTCTATTCATATAAATAAATAAAACTCACTATAGGCTAAACAAGGTTATACAAATTTCCCAATAAAAATAAGTCTAAAAAGTAATATGTTTATAGAATGATACAAATATATTTTACCGAGCATAAGCATTTTAATTAGCATCTTTGTTACACTGACGTCATGATGTTGCATTCTTGAAGAATGATGCCATAAGGTAAAATCTAAAGTTATCGAATAAATGTACCAATCTGTTATTATGTACAAATATTAATGAGTGTATTATTTTCATGTGATCGAGCATATAGATATACACTTATATGCATGCAAATGCTCGTCGTCATGTATGTGCACACATATTCCAAAAGTTTCAACTTATGGCGACTCCTGGTGAAACATCCCTAAATGTTATGACAAAATTAAGCTACTAAAATCAACTTTATGTTTGAGCTAACTAGATAAATCGCTTTTAACTAAGCGATTGATTACATTCTGTGATTAAGTTCTCATGATAACATAAAATGCCGGGTATATGTAACCTAACAATCTAAGTTTAAGCGATAATGGTTTCCCCCTCTAAGCGGTTTGCCCGTATTTTTCCGTTACCCTAAAACAACTTAAATCGGTTGTAGATAAAAATATTTTTAACAAACTTGTATGTTAAGATGTGTGTCAAATAAAGGGGCATGCAGTGCATATTAGAAACAAACAGGGAAAAAATGTTTAAATTAACATTAGTTCTATAAGCATTTTTATGAAAATCCAGGAAATCCCTCAAAACACTCAGAAGGTTATGTTAACTCACAAATGTTTAACCTAAGCTCTTTTCATTGTTGTGCACATGTCAATTCCTTTCAAATACTTTCGCTGCAATTCACCCACATCTTAGAGTTAGGAGATTTGTACACAATGCTTTTTAGATTTTACATACCACCACCGGTAAAAATTCCACAGCATTATTCCTAGTTATATCACATCGTAAAAACATGCTAAAATGTGATTGAATAGAAATAACATATACAGAAAATTGAAGGACATAACATTGTGCATTTGTGAAATGTCCGATAACCACAGTCACTTACTGTAACAAACTCGCTATGCGTGAAGTTCTATCTTACTTAAACATTATATGGATTAAAAGTAGGGGATCAATAATTTTAACATAATATAAAAATACGCTGCTTAAGATTTTCCTATGACGACATGACTGCAAACTAACAGATTTCAGATACTTGTTTTCATTTTACCAATTACATTAAATTTCGCGATACATTAATATTAAAAAGTTACTGAATTTATAGAAAACCTTTGATTTCAACGCCTTGTTTTATCAAATATTAATGATGAAATTGATAAAAAAGCAATAAAGCATGACTTTTTTTATTAATCTGCAAAGAAAAAAAACTAACAGACATTACACTCCTTTTCAAACAAAAGTTCACTTAAGATATCTGAAGTTAATGTATAATAATCTACGTTTGTATTAGATTTTTAATAAGACTAAAAGGTTGAAAATGTACAAAAATACAGATACGAATTCAACATTACAACGCATTTCCAAATTAACATTTTCTCTAACATAACACTCATAATCAAAATATAATATTCAGCCTCACATTTCAACGGAATTTTGAAATTTAATCCCATTAACAGAATATTTATAATTCCAAAACGAAAATAAAAAAATCTACACGGAGAATGAATAATTAAAAATGATTTACGAATATATTTTGAAGTGTTAAATATCTGTAACAAGATTACTATGGAGTTCACTAAAATATTATATATCACACTTCACTTAATTGTAAGAAGGACTTTAATCTGAGATATCAAAAGATATAAAAACTGTTCACTTGATCTTTTCAACTTGTTGAACTTGTTTACTTGCATAGAAACTTTATTTTAGTTATCAAATTAAACAATATCCCAAATTACAATTTTATGCAAAGTCACTGCTTAATATGAAGCCAAACTTGTTATATATTCTTTCATACAGCGTTTTAGACTTATGGGAAAACTATTTAATTTGTTTAATGTAATAAAATATAACGTTATATTCGTTTAATTAAATTAATTTCTTATTTGTTTTGTCTAAAATAGATGAATTTAGAATTCAAGAGACTGAGTTTACGACAATTTACATTTGTTATATGCTTTCTTCGTTTTAGCACACACAATGTACTAGAAAATTAATAACAGAATGAAATATTTATGAGGATTATGAAAATCTCTTTAAAATAAAAGCTTGCATTTCTTCCTAAGGTTAAAGTTAAATAATAATTTATTTCACTATAAGTATTTAGAACATACCGATAAAACACTTGAAATAATTGTTTAGTGCATTTAATGTATTTAAATTCTCATATTTATTAATGCGCATTTGCATATGGTTTATATACTTAATGATTTATATTCACTATATGGTTGAGACATTTTCCAGCATTTATTTTGGCTTAAATTTCCCCATGTTTATTGAGTTCTTATGAGTGTTTTTTTTTTACAATACAGGGTGATTCAGCTCGTCGGTGACAAACTTTAAGGATCAATAGAGCACACCTAGACGAACATTTTTGAATAGGGAATGTAGGGTCCCTGACGCGATGGTAAGGCGCTAGGCGCTTTCGAAAATTTGGGTGCCGAAATTCGAAACGTCATAAAAACTAGGGAAATGGTTAGATTTTCTTGCTTGTTGCGTCGAAATGATTCTGTTTGTTTAGACTTTCTTCAGTACCAATTTGATAAGCGTATCTCTTAAAACATGGATAGGGGGCGCTGAAGACTTTGGAGAGCTAGACAACAACTTTAAGCCCGTTATTTTGATAATTTAACACATGCTCGCCAAAGTTTATACTCTAACTTAAAGTTTGAACCCAAAAGTAGAGCCCTGCAAAAAGCGTAAGAGCCGGAATAAAATGTCAAAGTACAGGGTGGTCGAAACTCGAAGGCTCCTAAGAGATAAACAAACAGATTTCTTGACTTATGGCATGCATTTTCATGATTCTGTTTGCTGGGGCTCTCTGAAACTCAGTTGAACGGTACAAAAAGAAACATCGATAGGGGGCGCTTTGGGCAAAAAACATAATTCGTTGACATTTCGGACGCTAACTGGAAACGGGGCGCTACGATCAGTTAGTAATAATGAAAACACATTTTCTACCTCTGCTCAACACTTCTGAATAAATTTAGACCAAAAACATCAATGATACTGGAAATTTATTTACAAAAAATAACACTACAGAAGATGCTCGAAATTTCGACCTTGGGCCATGATGCAGGCTTCGCACCTCCGTCGCATTGAGGAGTGTGTGTTTCCAACAATGCCAGGAGTATCTCTGATCTGCCCTGCAGCTGCCACAATGCGCGCCACAAGTTCTTCAGCACTGCTGACAGGTGTATGGTATACCTCGGCCTTCAGGTAACCCCAAAGGAAGAAATCCAAGCAGGTGAGGTCTGGTGATCGGGCAGGCCAGTGAACTGGACCCCCACGCCCGATCCACCGCTGGCCATACCTTGCGTTTAGATGGAGAAGCACGTCGTTCGTGTAATGGGCCGGAGCTCCATCGTGCTGGAACCACATCTGGCGACGCGAACAGTGTTGATTTCAGGGGGTGGCCCGGGGGGGACATTCCCCCCCGGATCACTGAGATGTCCCCCCCGGAAGATTTGAGATATTGTGTTTTCAATGGTCAAAAAGTGCAATTTCCCCCCGGAACTTTCTAATGTCACCCCCGGAGCCACAGAAATCCCTCCCGGAAAAAAGTGTCTGAATTCAACACTGGACGCGAACCTTCGGGTACGTGCGCCTCATCCAGAAGCTGCGGCAGCACTTGATCCAGGAAAATCAGGTAATTTCCACCTGTCAGCCGTTCAGGTAACAAATAAGGGCCAATGAGGCAATCCCCCAGAATGCCGGCCCACACATTTACTGAGAAACGCTCCTGGGCTGCTCGGCTTCTGGTTTCATGTGGATTTTCATCACACCACACATGACTGTTGTGGGCGTTCCACATTCCCTCCCGGCTGAAGGTGGACTCGTCCGTAAACAAAATGCTGTTTACAAAACGGGGATCCCTGGATCTCATCGCCAAGTACCATCTTGAGAATTCCACTCGAGGGCCAAAATCCTGCTCTCTGAGCAACTGCACCCGCTGGATGTGGTAGGGGTGCAGATTCCGGGAACGTAAGATGCGCCACGCAGTTGCTTGCGAAATGCCAACATGTCTGGCGATATCTCTCGTGCTAAGACCTGGGTTGTCCTCAACCAGGTTAAGCACAGCCTCTTCGTTGTCGGGGGTGCTCACTGATCGCTCCCGTTCAGGCCTGCCTCCGTCGAAAGATCCCGTTGTGGACAACCTCTGGTGTACTCGAGCGAAGAAGGCATGGCAGGGGATTTGCCTGTTGGGGTAACGCTCGGCGTACAACCGCTGAGCGGCTCGTCCATTACAACCAGCAGCGCCATACGCCAAATGCATGTCAGCCAATTCAGAGTTTGTGTACCGTTCCATCCTACTACCGATCTGCAGACAAGTAACCCGAAGCTTAAGTAGGTACCGCACGTTCAAAAGACGTGTCTGCGCACACAACTACGTCATCTCGCGTTGTCGTCTACGCATTACGTATCTTTTGCATATCGATATGGTACGATATCTTTTGCATAAATCAGCAAAAAGCACCTTATGTAAATTTTATTGCGCGCATTGTGCATGATTGAAACCAGCTATGTTTGTTAAAAAAAACAAACAAACTGCAGTTTTAATAGCTTCTTATGATAAGTAAATTACTCTCTTGTTTTGCTTCTAACTGATCGTAGCGCCCCGTTTCCAGTTAGCGTCCGAAATGTCAACGAATTATGTTTTTTGCCCAAAGCGCCCTTTATCGATGTTTCTTTTTGTACCGTTCAACTGAGTTTCAGAGAGCCCCAGCAAACAGAATCATGAAAATGCATGCCATAAGTCAAGAAATCTGTTTGTTTATCTCCTAGGAGCCTTCGAGTTTCGACCACCCTGTACTTTGACATTTTATTCCGGCTGTTACGCTTTTTGCAGGGCTCTACTTTTGGGTTCAAACTTTAAGTTAGAGTATAAACTTTGGCGAGCATGTGTTAAATTATCAAAATAACGGGCTTAAAGTTGTTGTCTAGCTCTCCAAAGTCTGCAGCGCCCCCTATCCATGTTTTAAGAGATACGCTTATCAAATTGGTACTGAAGAAAGTCTAAACAAACAGAATCATTTCGACGCAACAAGCAAGAAAATCTAACCATTTCCCTAGTTTTTATGACGTTTCGAATTTCGGCACCCAAATTTTCGAAAGCGCCTAGCGCCTTACCATCGCGTCAGGGACCCTACATTCCCTATTCAAAAATGTTCGTCTAGGTGTGCTCTATCGATCCTTAAAGTTTGTCACCGACGAGCTGAATCACCCTGTATATTTCTGTCACAGGCATTTATTATAATAACAATAAGACTACTACTAGAAATTCTACATTCTACATTATCCCATAGAAATCTTCATAGAAATCTTTCTCATCAACACAATGAAAGCAAATATAAATATCATGTCCTCAATGAAACATGATTCGTGTGCCCATCGTTTGAACCTAGTACATTGAGTTCACTCCTGTCTTATTTGCTTTTAATTCATACCACCCTGTCCAGTAACACACATAAATCTGAATTTTTATTGACTTTTATAGGCTTATGAATGCACAAAAGTAACTCTTGGACTGTGGCTGAATATGATCCGGTTTAAATGAGCCAACGTGCCCATATCGCCATTTTGTTTTTTGAAAATTTGAAGTGTCTTTCGTTTGATTGCTTTTCACTGCTGACGACGAAAAAAGACGTGACCTACGTTATTCAGCTAGTAACGCCATCTACCGGATATTTAGAAAAATATCGAGGAAAGGCCAACTTGTCTACGGCCAACATATCCCGTTCAGCCCTAATCATCTTCTATAAAACAGTAAACTATTAAGTACAACTTTTTTTCAATGCCGTTATCACTATAAGAATCATCCGCCAAATATTAAAATGCAAAAATTAAAAACACAGTTTAAAAAAATCTACTAAAAATCTATAACCTGTAGCTATACTAATTTTCTTTTTAATAAAATTCTATGATAAACGGGTGAATGACATGTTGAAATTTAATTAAACCTACTAAAAAATGACCCTAAGTACAAATCATATTTATATTTTACTTCTTTTAAATTTCAAGAAAAAAGCCTATATAAAGATTCTTAGCAGATCTGGGTATATTTGGTACGAATAGTTTAAAGAATAAAAGTAGCTCACTCCAAACTTAAGAGTATATAACTTATTTATAGTTAAAGGTTAGGTTCCCTTAGAAAGACTCCCGCGGAGTGCAACCCCCATGCACCTTCGGGCCGATACCCCTCATGCAGATAATTGCACGTCATAAACAATGACATCACCATCTTATTATTCAAAAACAGTGATAAAAAATATCGCAAATGTAGTAGCTATATTTATGGTGCACATGTCGAACCCACGGGTGAGTTGTGCAATGTTTAATTAGTATTCAAGTAGTAGTTAAGGCAAGAGTTAAAGAGCTGTAATCACGTTGTTTTGGGACTTTAAGACGGAGGTATTTTTCTTTAAAGTGGACTGTTTAAAACTGGCGCAATTTTTTTTTCTACAAAAAAAGGACCATAGAGCCAAACTAACTGTATGTGATTACACGTATCTTCTTTTTTACAAATTTCTGTGGTATACTAAATATTGTCTCACTGTAGTTTTCAAAATTTAAACTTAAATACGCAAAGTTATTCTAAGTATTAAAAATACTCAATAGTTATTTGAGTATTTTTAATACTTACATTTTAATACTTACTATACATTATTTTTCGTTTTTCTAACAAGAAAATGGAATCCTTTTAAATTTTAAATCTTATTTTGAAATCTGCGTATTTGAAAAATAAGCAGCAGAACATTATTTTTATCTCTGCTGTATGAGAGTAAAATTCAGCCTATTTTCATCTGAAATACTACGAGGTCTTAAATAGCTTCATTACATTTGAGTCACGATCACAATATCGTAGTTCTTCTGTATCAAAGGATATTGAATCTCTATCCTAGCTTTCTAGAATAGGTGTTTTCTCTTTTTAAGGGAGTGACTTTATATTTAAGAACATATACTCTTGGGAAATTTAATAAGTGCTCTAACTAAGAAAGTATTTTTATTTTGATCTTTAAGTTTCCTATATTGCCGACAGTATCTTCTTAAGAGAAAGTATTTCGAACGAGAATTTCTGCATTTAGTCATACAAAGAATTTCTTTTAAATGAAACTGCTAAGCCATTTTTAAGTTCCTTTGAATTTTCATCACGAGTGACAATAACATAAGACTCGATATTCAGAAAATAGATTTAAAAATAATATTAGTAAATTCTCTGTTTTTAAAATAAAATATAATATAATATATTGGATGTAAATTTCCAACTGGGCGAGAAATGTTCGGATCAGGAATCCATAAATACAGGGTGCAATATGTTATCTATCGCCGACCTTTAATTTCTCAACCGTTGGTCGTAAACATATAGTTCCAAATACAAAAACGTTTCAAATTAGGTAATTATTCATGTTGTGGCATTATTTAAAGTAAAAAATCAATTTTACAAAAATTACGAAATCTAACTTTTTATACGGTCCCCCAGTCCCTATACTTATATTTAGTTAAAGTTTACACATATCATAACAGATATAACACAAAACGTCTGACATCTGTACTACAAAAATTGACAGAGTTATTAAACTTCAAAGTTTGATATTTTTTCGCATGATTTTGTCTTTCAATGAGATCAGTTAAAAGATTATTTAAAGTAATTCGAGATCAAAATCAGGGTGCAATGTTCTTTTTACGGTGAAACCACCTTTAGCCGGTATCGCCAAATTAAGGTATCACCAAAGAGGTTTATATCATTAAAAAATTTTAGCTGACTTTTAGGGGTCGTATAGAAAACGAAGAATGAAATATTGAAATTAAACTGAAAAATAAATATCAATTTATTATAATATCAGAAAACGGTGTACTATAAAAAATGAATACGTCAAATGACGGAATCTAACGTCAAATGACGTAATCTACTAGAGATACTGCTCAAAGTGTTGCTTAACACTTTTATGGGTCGAACAACCTTCAAACATCAAAGTAGTTGAATCGACAACCGGAAAATAAAATATACTCACTAAGGACTAGATAATTGTCAGCGGAATAAAAACGACCAGCCGAGCTATAACGAGCATGAAAATTCTGATTATGCAAATTACAATAGTACCGCAGCGCCACACGTTCAGGGTAAAACACACGAGCCATCTAGCAGTGGACATGCTAGTTCACGCTGAGATCGTGATGGCAAGCTACGCATGCATGCAATATGCTGAAATGATACTTATTTATGGTGAATGTCAAAGGATTGCCAGAGAGGCTGTGAGTTTTTATTCAGAACGTTTCCCTAAGGATCTACATCCAATGCATGAAACTATAATACATTGCACCATATTAGAGAGACTAGCTCTGTTTCACCACGACCCAGAACTAGTAGACAGGCAAGGTGTAATGTTCGAGTGACACCGGAGGAGGTGCTGGGATTCGCCCTTTTAATTCCACAATTGAGCTCGGCGGAAATAAGCGAGGCATGTGGTCAGCATGTCTGGCATTTGTTACATGCACTTGATGAGCATCCATACCATATCCGACACTGGTGCAAGCATTGATGCTGGGTGACCACACACGGCGATTTTTTTATTGTAATTTCATACTCATCACCTTAGAGGAAAATATGTCATTCCTTTGTGATATTCTGTGTGACAGATTGGTCATTGTTTATACGGGGTGGCATTGTGATTACTGGTCTCTGGAAAACCTCCATATCGACCGCGCAGTACGACACGTGTGGTGCGGTATATGGGGAACCCAGTTTGTTGGACCCATCTTCTACGATGGGACCTTAACGGGCGATCGTCACCTGCATCTGCTACAAACACGGTATGTGACTGGTATGAAGATGTACCTCTCCGACATGCATGCCGATTGTGGTTTCAACATGATGGAGCCCTCTCCACACAAAACATCAAACGTCCGGACATATCTGGCCATCGAATTCCGTCAACAGATCATTTGATATGGTGGTCCGGTAGAGTGGCCACCGCTTTCACCGGACTTGACACCCATGGATTTCTACCTCTAGGGTTACATCAAGGGACGGGTCTATGTGACTGAGTCCACTTCTCTCGTTTATCTGAAGCAGCGCATCATCCTTGATTGTTGCACAGTTTACCTACCTGCTGAGCTGTAACGTGTCCAGGACGCTGTACTGTCACGCATTCAATTGTTTGTGCATTGCCATCAATGGAGAACACTATGAGCAGTATCTCTAGTAGATTCCGTCATTTGACATATTCATTTTTTATGGTAAATCGTTTTCTAATATTATAATAAATTGATATTTATTTTTCAGTTTAATTTCAATATTTCATTTTTCGCTTTGTATACGACCCCTAAATGTCAGTTAAAATTTTTTAATGAAATAACCCTCTTTGGTGATACCCCAATTTGGCAAGTGGTTTCACCGTAAAAAGGACATTGCACCCTGATTTTGATCTTGAATTACTTTAATTAATCTTTTAACTGATCCCTCATTGAAAGACGAAATCATGTGAAAAAATCTCAAACTTTGATATTTAGTAACTCTGTCAATTTTTGTAGTACAGATGTCAAACTTTTTGTGTTATATCTGTTATGATATGTGCAAACTCTTACTAAATATAACTATAGGGACTGGGGGACCGTATAAAAAGTTAGATTTTGTAATTTTCGTAATTGATTTTTTACTTTAAATAATGCCACAACATGAACATTTACCTTATTTGAAACGTTTTTGTAATTGGAACTATATGTCTACGGACAACGGTTGAGAAATTAAAGGTCGGCGATAGATAACCTATTGCACCCTGTATATTGCTTTTGGAATAAATTTCTACTAATTTCTAGCTATCTTGTTTAACTATGGTGCTTTGCCCTCCCGCCCCCCCTCCACATGCTCTAAAAACACGCTAATTTTCATTTTTTTTAATATTAATGTAAAATTTATAATATTTATATAGCGATTTATAATTCTTACAAAAAAAAAAAAAAAAATCTAAAGTATTTTACGCATTCATTGACCTGTATTTATACTGCATCAAGTGACGAATTATAAAAACAAACGTACAAGCTTCTACTTTTACATCACGTGAATCCCACTGTGATGTCACATGAATATTGTTCGAAATAAAATTGTTTAAACTTCTTCGTTTAAATATATGATAATTTTCACCATTAAATGCTTTTTCATATGAAATAATTTAATTATTTCAAAATTTTCTTTCTTTTTTCATACTAAAATATAAAGATACTTTTCCATTGAAAGTGTTTGCAAATATTATTATTTGTGGGTTTTTTTCTAAATTGGCAACTATAGCAAAAAAGGGAAATTTCAAAATATGAATTAAATTGCTATTCAGATAGTGAGAATAATTTGAATAAAAAAAAATCCCTGCCGGCCCGACCAACAGGCAGAGGTAGATTTCGAAGTCAAATATACTATTTTCAAAAACAAAAACTAAATCATGATTAGAGATAAATCCACTTTAACAATTTTATCTGGCCGCTTTTGACGAGTTTTTATTAATTTTTATATAATAGCTGGTTTTATCAGAATCATGTTAGGGCGGTATTAAAAAAAAATACTTTTCCATGCTCAACAACTCGAAATTTTCTGGCATAATTCCAGATTCATTTTTAATAAAAAAAAGTATATATATATATATGAAACTTGCTGACGGGATTTTTGAAGAGATTTATAAGCGACCTGTGTTTTTATTTTTTGTTCAATTAATTAAAACTTGATATATAAACAATTATTTTCTCAGAAGGACAATATTTTTCGTTTCTAACACAATCGCTTCGGAAAATTCCGTTCAAAATGCCCACTTTGACATCATTTTTTGAAATATATTCTGCCTCTATCAAAAAATCGATCATTACGGTACATTATATAGTTTCTGAATAAGCGAATCTACCAATTAAATGCGTTTGAGAGCAAAAATGAATTTAAAAATGAGTCAGAAAATAAGTTTGGATTTGAGTGCATCCTTAATACAATGATTTTTCCAACACAATCCGCTTCGGTAAATTCGGTTCAAAATGCCCTTTTTTAACAGCATTTTAAAAAATATATTCTGCCTCTATCAAAAATTCGACCATTACGGTACATTATATAGTTTCTGAGTAAGAAAATGTACCAATTGGAAGCCTTTGAGAGCAAAAATGATTTGTAAAATGAGTCAGAAAATTAGCAGTTTGGATTTGAATACACCCTTACTAAGATGATTTTTTTCTTCAACCGCTATATATTTTTAATTTGTTTTTGCTGTAAGAATTGGTCCTAGCCAAAACTAGTTTATATAGATGTTGTAGACAATATTAAGATGATATATGATAAATTCATGGGGATTTTATATCTTTTGAATTCACGGAGTTCTGGATTTTTTTCTTCTTCAAACCCCCTTTATGTTTTCCTTTTTAATTTTTTTTTTTTGCGGTACGAATTGGTCCCATCAAAAACTTGTGAATATAAAAGTTGTAGATAATGTTAAGGAGATTTATAATAAAATTAATTGGATTTGATATGTTGAGAATTGACGAAGTTATGAATTTTTGTCTCCCAAAAACCCTATTTTTTGCGCCCCTTGAGCCCATTTTTAACTTTATCAAAAATCTGTGATACATAAATTTTTGGCCCTATTTTTAGAAGTAATATAAACTTTAAACTGATTTGATATGTACAAAAATTAAGAAGTTATGGGGGGTTTTCTGTTTTCACAAAACCCCTCCTTATTTTCATCCCCTTTGTCCAATTTTGCCCATTAACGAACTTGACCGAGATTTTATTCCCATTGATTTTATGTATCAGTTTGGAAGAGATTGGTGCAGAATTACGAAAGTTATCGTGTCCAGAAGAAAGTTATATATTAGTTATATATTATAGATAGATAGATAGATAGATAAAGTTTTTTGCTGAGGGTGGTTTTGGGTTCTAGGGGTCATGATCGGTGTAGATCGGCAAAAAGTTTTCAGAAATTCCAACATAGGAACGATCCCAATAGGTAGTATTTCATAAGAAATCTACCTAAAATTGGAAAAACCCTCATAAAATTAGACAAATTTAAAACTCGTATGACACTACACATAACAACCTAATTCCGTAAATGGTTACAAAAGATGGTTAAGTTGTTATGCATAGTGTTTAATTGTATAAAATGTTTTTTAACTGAATTACTTTGACCAATTTCAATTTTAAATAGCGCTTAAAATTATTCTTCTATATAGAAACTGACGACTTCAGAGAATTTATCTTGCTTTTTTTTTTTTTTTTTTTTTTTTTTTTTTTAACTACCAGTTTTCATGTTTTTAGATGGCATAGTTTTTATTTATTTTTTTTTTTTTTTATGATTCGAAAATAGCAAAACATTGCAATAAATACAATTTAGGCGGCAGAGGCGACAGCAGCGTTAGTTACTTTTAAAAAAAAATAGAGAGATGTAAACCAAATAAAGCACAAACCTCAATGTGGTCCTCGCTCATTCCATCCGTCTGTCCGTCTGTCTGTTTGTCCGCATATAACAGAGCAAAAACTACCCAACCGAATGGTCTGAAATTATATAGTTTTTGCAAAATTTTGTCGAGTCATTTAAATTTTTTGAAAATCGATGTATAGTTTAATTACAGGGACAGTCAAACGTTTTCCATTACATTAAGGCCAATGGGGAAAAAAATTATTCCATGTGCATTTTAATGATGTTACAGCATTTCGAACAGAATGAAAATGATATGCACTTATGAAGTGCATTAAAATATACAATCATTACAACATGCGGTGCAAAAAATATTTATAAAACTAGATATAGTACGAACGCACCTCATTTGTCACGTTTCACGAGCAATTTCTAAGTTGTTTTCGACTACTTCTTTTCAACCTTCAGGCAACTGTCGGATTTCGCGTGAAAAAAAAAAAAAAAAAAAAATGTATCTTTGATTCTGTGAATTCATCATATGTTTCCCCTCCCCATTTACCTTCAATCTGAAATCGCTGCTACTGTAACCCGTATTCTAACATCTAAAAAGCGGTAATCGCTTGTTTCAATGCCTGGAGAATACAAGCAATGCAGTCAAATTTCCCATTGCAGATCGTTTATGGTTTGACAATCCATATAATTTCCATATACTCGTACTATGGTGTTGGGGTACTGTAATGTTATTGACACTGATATTCTCACAGCCCATAACTAGTATAAGGTTCTTTACTTGGACTTTTTCTGCTAAACTACTAACCCGGAGATTATAACGTTCAATAGTAACATTTTCTCTATGTTAAGGGGTCTCAAGACTCTTAAAATTCGAAAAAAAAGTAAAAATAAGTAAATTTCCAACCTTTAAAATCCTAAAATGTATTTGATTTTAAGACAACTTTTTATTGGAATTGAAAGATATAAGTATGTTCTTTCATTTCATGTATTTAGAAAATTGCAAGGTGCAGAATTGGCATTTACAGGGGGCTCCAAACTGTCAGGCATTTGTCGAGTAGAAAAATGGCGTAACAGATTACGCGCAGGATTACAAAATACATTTTTCAACTAGAATGGAAATTTTGGTGCCTACTTATGTTTCAGATTGTAATAATTACCCTGAACCTAAATAAAATAAATTTATATTTAAAGCATTTTTTTTTTAATTTTTAATACAAAGTTTTATTTGGCTAATGCATAGTTTAGAAAATTTCAACTGTATAATCACCTAAAAAATATTTTTTTGAACAATAGAAAGGAAATTTTAGGTTCGATTTATACGGACTAATATGAAACATATGTTTCGAAAATTTAATGAACAAATATTCAGAAGTTTATGAGATATCGTTGAGCGTTCTAGTCAGAAACGTCATTTGAAGAGAAATTACTTCAAAGTTTCGGAAACGCCGCCGCTTCAGCTATTGAACGGGTATAATTCTAAAAGCCATAACTTCTGTTCCAATGGAAACTTTTCAAGGAAAAAATTATATCAAAATGTTCAGAAAAGATAAGAGTTTAAAATCAAAAAAAAAAAAAAATAAAATTTTGAAACTTTTAAAGCTTTAAGAGTCCTGAGACTCCTAAAAAAGCACGTAATACACTCGCTTTTTATCCCAAAACAGAGAACAAAAAATTTACACATTACATATATAATAAAACTAATTATTTAGTTATAAATTAGTTAATCCAAACGTGATAACTTGCGTAAGTAAACTTTTACTGGGGTACATTTGACTGTATTTACGTGTATAAAATTTTGTTAGCTTCTGGCTCTGTTAGCTCTTTCCAATAACTGCATCAAATGAAAACGGGTAGCATTTTTTATACACTTAATATCCCTTTAATGTATGATTTTTTTATTTAGTTCAGAAAAAAATATATTTAACTCCATTTTTGTTAACTATCCGCTAGAAAAATTTTGAAAAAAAAATTATTTATGTTTTTGTTGGACATAATGTCATAATGTGACTCCAGAGATACAAAACAAAAATTGCTCAAAAAAGGATAGTTTTAAATTATATTCTTAAAGTGTTTACACTGCACAATAGCAACTTTTTAACGATATAAGAATTTTTAAAATGCTTTTAATAGTTTGCAGAATTAATAATTACTACCTTTTAAAGATAGAAAAAGAAACACCAGTCGAGCACATTCCAAGCAGTATCAACAAAAGATGCTATAACCTCCCCGTGATAACAAATAAGAATAAAAATTCACTTCACGACCTGAAATACATGTTATCACACGTAAGTAACGCATAATAGTTCACCAAAAAACCAATCAAAAACACTAAATGGTGAAAAAAGATCCTGTAACTCATGAGTTACACAATGCCTTTAAGGGCTAAATTGCAAGTAAATATTAAAATTTGTATTTTCTTGCATTCACACATGTATAATAGTTTTGTTATTATTTTTACAATTTTGTTACTTCAACGTACTTTAACTTTCTGCGATTTTATTAAAATGTTTGAAAAAAAATGGCATCATATAAAAACTTAAACGAAAGAAAAAGGAATAACTTTCTAAAACTAATAAAAGTTCTAAGACAAATGTAACGTATATTTCCATGTATAAGTGGAGTATACGACTTTTCAGGGAAAAATTGTCCAAAATCGGAAACCCGAATGTAAGCCGATATTAAAAAATGGGGATGAAAAATTCATCGAAAGAAAACTTAGCACTTTTTTGTGCATAGAAAATTGAAAAAAAGAACAATGAGCTTTCCGAAATTATTGATTTGTCATATTCTGTCTTGGCCTGCTGCCGAATCTATTTGATTGGGCACCGCTCATTTCGTTTATAAAAACCAAATCTACTATTTTTGGATTGAAATGACACAAGAAATTATCGTTTGATCCTTCAAGAAATTTTGCATGAATAATGCGATGGATGGAACTGGCGATGCTTTCATTTCTGAAGATTGCGATTATGATGATGATGCATTAGACACTGTCGATATTCATACTGATCTAGGTACTAATGAAATAAAGCGATTTTGAGGAATCGCTGGAAAATCCTGATAATGATTTCGATAGTGAATGAGTATTTATAATCTTTTTCATTCTAAAAGAATACAGTTTTAATGTAGTTGTAGAAAATTTTAAATATTTTGTATGTTTTTTATATTTACGATCTTTTCTTTTTCATTTTAGATTATCAATTTTTGGAATTTTATTAGACTCGTGTATAAGCGAACTCTCCTTCTTTGGAGTAAAAAAAAAATGCCCAAAACTCCCCGGCTTATACACGGAAATATACGGTATTTATAAATTAAAACTGTTCAATTTCATATTTTCACGATGCTTTTAATATCTAATTCGGCATTTGGGAAAATATGCTACCGATGAAATGATTCACTAAGACTAACACTAAAAAAAATATTTCATTTACTATATATGTGCAAAGAATCTAATTGTATAACATGTATGTTACATATCATCATTGTTAAACAAATACAGAAATTCGAAATAAGCGATTTAAATGCATTAAAACTTTATTAAGTTAACTATCATTAAAATTTATTGCGCATGAAAATATGTATATTATATTTTAATTTACGAATAGTATTATAAACGTTCTTTTCACGATTTCTGAGTAATGAAGATAAAGTAAAATACAATATTGTTTAAAGATAGAAACATATATTTGTAACATTTATCTTTTTTCCGTATAATATTATCTGAATTTGTTTACTGAAAAACGCCGAACAGCAACGAAGAAATAGTCACCCAAAAGATCACTTCAATATACAGAAATCAAAGCAAACAATAACAAGAAAAAAGAAATGTCGCATGAGGTCCTGAAATGTCAGTATCTATGCTACAAATTAAAATTTCAATGCCAATTTTGTCCGTTAACGCAGTCATAGTTTAAAAAATGTTTACGAACAAGCATTTACCTTTTTGCTACATTTATTTTTACGGATAGAAATAACTTTCTTTTATAGATTAAAGGATCTTGTAGAATTTAAAAAAATTATAAGCCACACAAATCCTTTAAAAGAACATGTATGAAGTACATTTAAAAGCAGCTTAGTTAAAAAAAATGTAATAAAAAAATGAATATTTAATTAATTTATCAATCATTAAATTTTTTTGAGACATTTAGAAACAATGGCACTAGATCATTCACTATAATCCATATGATGTATTGAATTTTTTACTTGAGTAATAAAAATACTTGTATGGTGCCAAAGTTCGTCATCATAGAGCGGTTTTATAAAAAAAATACACACAGTCCTCTCTCCTACCTAAAACTATTACGTTTAAAATTAGGAATTTGTGTGGGCTGTCACAATTGGAATCTGAGTTATAATTGTTCGGGTCCTTTTGATCGGATCCTATATACTGAAATTTAGGGGGCTTCGATTAAAATAACGGACAATGCCCCTAGTAAAATTATGTCACTTTGTTCACTCATACAAAATTTTAGCTCGCTGTGACAATTTTATCAAGCGTTATAAGAGTTTAAATTTGTTGTGCTCTTATATTCAGTTTTTTACAAATTTTTGTGGGTTTGAAAAAAATGGTAATGGCTTTTCGTAATGTTTTACCAACGCTTGGCGGCTCTACGTCAATTAGAGTCCGACTTATAGCCGACCAGGGGCGAAATGGCAAAGGACTGATATCGCATTGGTGCCGAAAAGCCGGAACCGAAATGTTTACGATAGAATAAAATTTATTTTATTTTAAATACGTATAACACTAATGGAAAGCATTTCAAGCGATATTATTAATATGTTATGCATATGAATTATAGGCATATGTTACGTTTAAAAAAATGTATACAGTCAGTATCGGTTATATGGTCAACCATGCGGTTTTGAAAAATATGACCTTATAAGCGGGGTGACATTATATGCGGTGTAAACAGGAATTTTACTTTAAACAATAAAATATTATTAATAAGTTAGGTATATTAGTAAAATAATGTACATAAAAACTATAAATATATAAGTAAGACGTATAAACAAGAACTGCTTTACACTTAAATTTTCGAATTAATGAGTATACTCGTAGTAGTAAAAATAATTTTTTATGCAGGTTTGTTAGTTTTTTATCGTAGTTGTTAAAACTACCTTTTCTTATTCACGAACAGTTTTAAAATGTTCCTCTTTGCCTTTGGGATTGGTAAAAAAAAAATATCTGAGGATATTTACTGCTTTGAGAGCTTCTGCTCGCCTTGTCGATTCATCTTCGCAATCACTGTAATTATTATCGTTTCCATCAGTGTTTATATTTAAAACTTCAGAAACGATTTTCAGTATAGAAACTTCACCATGGACGTTACCCATGTCACATCAGAATATCTAGAAGTAAAATACCAATAGGTGTGAAGAACATTCTAACACAGCTTCCTTCTCGTTCAATAAACGTTCTTTTTCGGTGAGTACATACCCGCTAAGGCGTGACTGTTTCCACTCGTGGGTAAAGTCCGTTAGAAGCGATTTCATTCTCAACAATTGCATTTGTTAATTCGTGTTGTATTGTGCAAACGGCATTCCATTTTTTTTTTTTTTGTGTGCAACTTCTAATAGGGGCGCATCACAATCATCCTCACTGCCATTGTCACCATACTATAATTCTTCACATTATGGAAGCTAAGGATCTCTAAAGCAATTTTCAATGTTCTTATTTGATACTATATTCCAACTCTTGTCTACGTAACACGTGCCATCTAACATAGTCATAAGAAATTTCTTTTCTTGATTAATGGCAGCAATGAAGTCTTTTAGAAGCATCGTTCTATAATTTATCTTAAAATTTTGAATAATCCCTTGTTCTATTAGGGTTGTGCAATACTAGTTCAGCCTTTAAGCAATAAAACAAGTTCAATCGAATTTAAATTCCGAATCACGCAATGAAAAAATTGTTGTCTGCGATTATGGCCACTTTTCTTTTTATGTTATCCAAATTCTAACGAAATGCCGAATTTCTTTTTTCCAAATGCTTGTTGTCATCCAGGCCTTTCGGTTCGCATCGTAAGATACAGGCAGAGATTTGAAGTTTTTTAACCACTTGAGGGGTAGGGGTATATTTATGAAACCATTTAATTTTAATTCCCAAATGCCACATTGGCACTAGAATTTTGGTAAATAAAATTTCGGTTTACTATGCGTGTGAAATATAGCTTTTTTTTCTTTATAAATAAATTTCTTTTGAAATTCCGGTTTCATTCATTAGTTTCAACACTTTAGCAAAGGAATTGCTTTGCCCCTGAAAGGATTAAACAACGAGGCTTGAGAAATTTACCAGTAACTAATGCGTCAATTTATCTGAGCCATCTATATTCGCTGCTAATAAAACGGTCAATCGTTATTAGCTTACCTTCGCACCACTTCCTTTTGCGTTCTTAAAAGCAAGTTTTAACTATCAAAATATGAAAAAAACAGTGCACACTTATCAAAATTAAAAACATCACAAGGTTTGTACCTATTGAGAATGTCATTTAATAAGTATACACCCACTCCTTCTATTCTTTTTCTTATATACTATCATAAACACCAGCAGCTTCACCACACAACTGTAAAAAGTAAGATTGTTTCGTAAGTTAAACATTTGTAACCAGGGATGTAGTGGAGGGTATACGGGGGTATACGCCGTATAACCTTTGAATTTTTTAAAGGAACACCGTATACCCCCTGTTTCTCAAGAAAACTATAGTATATATACTAGGATATACCCTCTGCCTTGAGCGTATACCCTCTGCTTGAACGTATGCCCTCTGCTTAGAACATATACCCTCTGTTCACGACTACACCACTGTTTGTAACCACACTTTGCCAGCCGTAAAATTCGGTTTTCCTAGATAATCACCGATTTTCAACGACTTTTTACGATAATCCATGATATCGAAACATTCTACGATCTAGCATATTTCATCCAAGTGAAAAGGTCTTTCTTAACATTCTCAAATGTTGAAACATGTTTCGCTTTCTTTTTTGATATATCACATCTTCTTCTTAAAAAGATTTAAACCCTAAGGCGTATTCAGTATCGTTTTCGCTATTCTACGAGTCTTCGCGAAAGTTGCTTTCGATACATTCGATGTTTCAAATTTTTCTATTAATTTTTTTTTTTCTGCAATTGTCAAATTTTTCGTTTTGCCGATATGTTGCATTAACAAAAGACAATTAAAAAATGAACGAACACTTTCCAGGTAGCGACAAGTAATGAAAAATACAAAACAATAAAAACACATGATTTAACATTTTCTCTACAAGGAGGACAATCCTCATCCGGTCGCAAGGGGTGATGATTTTTCCCCCAAGAATCGGCATCTAACGTAACAGTTGAGGGAGAAATCTCCAGAGCTTTGGAAACTTTTACCGCCAGGCAAGAGTTTCTCTTGTGGGCTGCAACCGGAAAGAGGAGATCCCTACCTCCCCCGAGGGTCGGCACGCATCTTGTCAAGTGGTATGCAATATTATCGCGTTCACTAACGTTTCATTTAAAAAGGGAAAGATCTCCCTGTTATTATAAAGCTATTAAAATGTCAACTGGCCTTTCTTTACCATATGGAAGTTCGTACTTGTGGTTTTTAACAAAATCGCGGGAGATTCAACGATGAGAAAAAAAAGACGAATGACTGCAATGAAAGAAGTTCCCCCTTCAGGATGTCCAACCACTTCTTTCAAAAGCTATTAAAAATGAAAAGCACCGCGTTATCAATATAAAGAGGTCGACAGTTGAAGATAGTTAAATGATACGTCTATTTGGCACTTCACATCCTAAAAAGGGGAAGGAAAAGGCATAAACTAAATTTTTTGGCAGAAAAAAAGGGAGACAAAAGGTGACCATATATCCGATAGTAACCATTAGAAGCTGACCATATAGGCGGTGTATTTTAACACATAATACCTATTCAGTCAGCCCGGACATACGAAAAAAGACCTTATAAGCGGGCTGATATTATAAACAGGTGACCATATATCCGGTACTGACTGTATCTGCAACATTTTAGTTTAGAAATTCGATTTGAATTTGAATGTTATAAGTCATCAACAATCAAATTTACATATCAGTTGCATTTGAAGTGTGGTAGAAATTTTAGGTTATTTCTGTCAATCCTTATAAGGTATTTTTCAAAATCACTATTGTCTCGGATATCAAGCTACTCAAATAGTATTTAAATACCCCAATATTCCAGAATGTAATCTGATCTTTAACGAGGTAATTATTTCTGAAAATGTTTTTGATTTAATTTTTTTAATTGTAGCAGGGACTAAATTTAAGGAAACAAAATATTAATATGTATTGCTGTATTAATAAAAAAATATCTCTAACATATAAAAAAATATTTTTTTACATTTTTAGGAGCAATAACCATGTTAACCTTTTCAGTTCCGAAGCTAAAATAATAATACAAATGCTTATTCTTTGGTTTTTTATAAACAAAATGGCATCATAAATGACAAAAAAAAAAAAAAAAAAAAAAAAAAAAAATATCTTTTCTGAAATTGATCCTTTAGGCGCTTAGTAATTTAGTTTCAAAAATATGGTTCTAAAACTACCAACACCTTTAAAACATCAATTTAATAATCATTAACCTAAATTATCGCAATCACAAATTTAAGAGCTTTACACAAATAAATCATATACAAATCCTCAAAAATTTTTATTGAAAAACATTTAAGTTAAATACTTATGAAAATTTCTCACTTTCTTGGTCATACTGACTTTTGGGCATTTTTAAGCATTTTGCAAACTCTGATGAAAATAACATTTATTTTATATGGGAATCAGCTTAGATGCTGCCATTTATTCGTTTGCTTTGAAAGCAAACAACATTTAGCTATTAAGAAGTGATGTGAAAATGTAAAAAAATCGGACATTTTAGTTTTTATAAGGAAATAAAGAGATGTTCCCGTTTGGGGACCCAGGGATCGAAGAGGTTAATGGAAGTGATCGTACTCTGCATATGTAATGCCTCAATTACATTTTATTATTCAGTACCAAAAACCAATATTTTTATCTCTTCTATCTTTTATTTACATTAATCACATTTGGTATTTTTAAATTAATACTTTTGGCATTTTTCAAGTGCAATTTCATATAAATTTAAAAATTGAAAGAAAACTGTTAAAATAACCCAATAATTTGTAAATTTCTTAGGCACGCTTAGAACGATTCATTAAATTAAATGAGCAAAAGAAATAAGAAATACACGTTTTTATTTATTAAATGTTCATGTGCCTGATTGGGACTATTTTCTAATAAATGCAATATTAATTTTCAATACGTAAAATTCGTTTTAACTTAGATAATTATTTTCCTTTTTTTACATCTAAATTTGTTCTTCATTGTAACAATACAGTGTAACAGTACAGCGATAAATTCTTTTTTAATTAAATAATTACTTTTCTTTAAATTTTCCACTTTAAAATTAAAATCTTACTTGTGCCTAAATTAAAAAAAAAACATCCTTTTGTTTATACACTTTTTTTATTAATTTAACTTGATTCATATATGTAATGATGAAACATTGTACTCAATTGTTGTTCACTTTCTGATATATTAGAATTATAAAACTTTTGTACACAGATGTGTTTTCGATGACATTACAAAGTTTTAATTTTTATAAATGTCAATTATAAATTAATAATTCGATTTGGGGGGATTTTACCTACAGTCGGGCACAGGTAATGAATCTTCAAACATTACATCTGGTTATAACTGCATACAAAGGACATAACATACAAAAAGGAAGCTAATCATTCGTAAATAAACACGCTCCCTAAAATAGGCAAACAGGTTATGAAACAGGAACAAAGAAAGCAATTAAAAGGAAAAAGGAAAGAGTGTAATATTTAAATTAAAAAAAAACTTTTTTTGCTTCTTTTTTAAATCCAAGCATTGCTACATTTCAAATGTAGTGTAGATAAAATAATAAAAGGGACCGAAGTTCCCGAATTGGAACAATATTAATGATTGACGTGTCTTAAATGAAACATTTGAAAGCAAAATATGCACAAAAGTAAATAAAAATATAACTAGATCTTAATTACTTTTTCAAAAGATAATGGTGTTCTGTAGTATGATCTGCGTAATCAGTATTCTTTTTGCATAAGTGAAATATTATTTTTATTACCAGTGTAATGATAAAACACATTATCAGATTATTAGGAAAATCACGAGTTTAGTTATGGCAGAAATAGCCAAAAGGGAAAACCAAATTTGAAACTACCAGAAACAGTCTCTAAGTGTATGTTGATGTTTTTAAATTGTATGAGTTTGTTATGTTGATTAATTTTGTAAATTTATGTTAATACATTTAGTTTTTAGCTGATATTATACTTTATACATAGCCAATATAAGTATGTACAAAAGATAGTAATTTATAACTTACATTTAACATTGGTCTTGAATATCTGGCCTTTAATTTCTCCTAATAACCGAGGTACGGTCGAGTTGGATTTTTTTGACGGGGTGGGGGGAGGTTGCCGTTATTTATAAACAACGGTAACTTTGGCTTCAACGTAGAACATTTGTATGCAGGTGTGTGTGTTTGAGCATTAATGTGTAAATACATGTTTATATATGTACGAGGGAAAGTCAGTAAGTAGGTCACAAAAACCAATAAAAAAGGGGAAACCAAGATACATACTTAAAAGTCATGTTCATTTCTCTATATAATCGTCATTTACATTGATAAATTTGTCCCATCTCTTTATGAGTTTTCCAATACCTGCTGCATAAAAGTTTTTGAACTGCTCTCTCAGCCATTCTTGTACCTCTATTTCAACGTCTGAATCCGTCGGCTGTAGGCTAAACCATATGAACACCCTATTTCAATTGCTATGTTGTCGGTTGTTGTTCACCTGTCAGCTCTAACCATTTCGTCAACCTTCCGCACTGTATCTTCTGTCGCAATCTGAACAGGACGACTACTTCGCTCTTCGTCAACAACATTTCAACGGCCCTGCTCATCTTGTACAGCTGTTGTTTCATTAATTCCAAATTAACATCCTACAGTTGGAATGTGCTGCCACATATTGGCATATTTGGAAACAATTTAGTACTTATTTCCGACCTCTCATATCAGTTTGTGGCCTACATACTGACTTTCTCTCGCATGTAAGTTTAGAAGTACGCAAGACTGTGTCACAATGCGACTTTATACATGAAAAATATCAATTTTCCCCTTTTATCCAATATCAGCTATTGATTTACATTCTGAAATAATAAAATAAGTGTAACGGACATTTCAATTGTTGGTCGTTTGTTACAACAGATGTGTTCTATCTTTCCTTTAAATATATATATATTTCTATACTTTCATATTCTTTTATATAAATTTTCACTCTACTTCAATCCCTGATCATTTCTTATTTATCTGACATTAATATTTCGCATTAAGTCATTTACTCTGTTCAAAGCTATTCCTGCATAAACAGTCTGCCATACAGAGTTTCTAATAAACTTTAGAGTTTCTATTAGGGTGGATAGAGATAACTTTCGTAAAATGTTGTCTGTTTGTAATTTCATTTCGAAAGGATACGGCGCGGTGTTTGAATTTACAAGATTATTTCATAATACGGTATGCACAAAACATTGTATCATCTATGACCTAAAAATTCTTTTGAAATTTGTAAATTCATTTTGAGATGTATGAAAACTGCTTTAAATTGCTTTTATAAATAATTAAACTTAATTAAATTTTCGCATTAACAATAATATACAATAAATATGGATTTGTTTTAATTTATTTGAAATATATTATTATGCTGTTGAGTATCTAATTTTGTTTGTATATGTATATTTTATGAAAAATAAAAGTTTATTATAAAATGAAATACATAAATATATCGTATATTACGTTGAATTACAAAATTATTTTTTCCATTATACATTTTTAAAGATACTGTACTGTAGACCATGATCTGTAGCGAAAACATTTTAAACAACTATTGTATTTTTAAGATATGCAAAGAAATTTATGTAAACCAACATAATACTTCATTAAAATATTTTACCTAAGGGCAATTAATTATGTTTGACATTGTAACATGGATACCGCCATCTGACTTACCTCTGAAATCACAGCTGTCGTTAGTTCTGCATCAGAAAAAATGTGGCACAGATATCATTAAAAACTACGAAATGTGCCCAGGAAGAGATAAAACAGCAAATGCAAGAAAAAATAGATCTATTCCAGGGGCCCGGGTTCGATTCCCGGCTTGGACATTTTTCACTAAGTTGGTTTACGACTTGTTAGCAATGTGATAATTCACGTCTTTAATATGCAAGAAAAATTAGTTTATATTTAAAAATATTTAGCATGTATCGAATTAAAACAAAAGTATTAACTTAAGGACTTAGGAATATTTATGAACTTGAACACTGTAATAATTTGCTAAAATAAGAATAAAAATAACTTACACAAAATCTCTTCCTGTGCACATAGTATTTATCATCATAAAAAAATCCGTAAAAATCATAATATTATGGACTAAAACTTCATAATATTTCGTGGTTCATTGCACACATTTTTTAAATCGTTGTTATTTTTTTTTTATAATACTCAGAAAAATATCACTAAAATATACTCTTGGCAGATCGATTTTTTTTTTTTAAATTTTACTGATAGCATTCCGTGATATAACTGAGATATTTATTCACTTCGAAAGGTGACACTAATATAAAAAAAAAACTGCTTTCAAACTTCATTCAAAAACTTCTTATTTTTAGTGCATAAATAACACTTTTTTTGAAGAGCTGTTGTCTTAAACCTGCTTTCGAGAAAGATGAAAAACAGTCATAGTACTTGATTCACCGAATATCAAAATAAGAGGATGCGAAGTATGTAAACACTCATGTTAGAGTGAAATCATATTGAAAATAAACTCATGAATGACCGTTTGAAAAATATAAAAATCACTAAAGTACACACGATGATCGGAAATGCTTCGAACATCATCACAATTTGGATAGAGGTTGCAGGAACGACATCCTTCTTTTTTTTATTAGAACGTGAAATCAGTCTGGTTTCATTTCGAAAAATTTTCTCTTCCTTTTGGAGCATGCAGAATAAGCAAAATCAAGTCTGAGTCATATTCGGAGCGAAGGCGCAAAGACGAGTAAATATCTGAATGGTTGAGGCGGTCAAAGCTTCCGAGATAAGCCTAGTACGGGCAGAGGCGATCGGTAAAGTTTTCCGCTCTCTGTAGGCGAAGCGTCTCAAGACGAATCCTTGTTTTGAAAAAAAATGGTAGCCCATAGCAATATCCATATCATTGTCGTTAGTTTAAAAATAGGCAGAAGTACATTATACGGAAGTCTCTGCAGCACAATATATTCAGTTGTCACTTTTAAAGGGTACGGGATGCAAAAATACTGTTCGTAAGTTTCAGGAGAGTGGCGATTAGGCTTCATTCACTTTAAAGTTTTCTTTTTTTTTAATTCAAAGCAGGCCGTCGTTAAACACAGGGATCCCTCTCTGACAAAATGAAAATTTTGAAAAATTCAAGGCCTGGGATATGCACCATATACATGTACTGTAGACCATGATCTGTAGCGAAAACATTTTAAACAACTATTGCATTTTTAAGATAATCACCTTTTTTGAAATTCAGGTTCATAAGTCCTTGAATAATTAAAGACAGGCACAAAATAATAACTCTGCAAATTTGAAGACAGGATGAGTTTATTGGATATGGACATGAAATATGCAAATGCCAGAGAGGGACCCTTTCAATTAGCTGTTGACAGTAGGATATACAGAGATGGAATCATTAATTTGTCAGAAATTGTTGCCAATGCGTCGAGCCAAAATCTTGGTACCCTGGACCATTATAACCCCAAAGATATATCACTTAATGGAACTTTGAATTAAAAAGTGGCCAAAAGGACCGTTGATTGGCGTTTTAACATTTCAACGTACGAATACGAATGCCAAAGCTAAATGATGGGAAATATGCATTTAGAAGCAGCATCGGAGATGCAGGGCGCCGATTTTAATATAAACAGTGTATAAAATTTGCGACCGAAAAGACAGTTCTATTGACTATCAAACTGAAAATTAACACAGAGTGTATAAATAACTGCTACAATTGGAACATATGGTCAAAGAATATCTTTTTTTATATATATTCGTTAACCGAAGGAAAATATGCTCGAACAGTTAATGATTTTAGGATGAAAAAAAGATTTGTTTTTGATTTATTTTATTAACGGCTTTGGGTGAGCTTGGGAAAGTTAAGTAACTGAAATGTAAAGAGCAAGAGAAGAAGAAATAGATATATTCTTTTTAGAAAGGAAAGGAAGTTTTGATTCAATTTAAAAAAGGAGATTATTGAGGATTTATGAAAAGAGAAATTAAATTTTAAAATGGGGAATTTAATTTTAAAAAAGAAGATAAATAAGGATATGTGATGATATGTTATATTCAACATCACAGATACTATCTTTTGAAAATTTTACCTTTTGAAAGTAACACGTTATCTGTCACATATGAGTGCAACTTCTTAATTATACGCTAAATCTACGGACGTCACTATTGCATCTTTATTTAAGCTTAAAATAAAACAAAAATAGGCTAGCTGTATAAATAATTTTATGATAAAATATCAAGCCTTATAGGTAGCAGCTCTTATGTCATATATATATATATATATATATATACTGGATAATATAATTCAATATATTATCCATCTCCGACCTTTAATTTCTCAACCGTTGGTCGTAAACATATACCGTATATACTCGCGTATAAGTCGAGGAATTTCTGACACTTTTCGGTAAGCAAATTTGGGTGGCCGACTTATACGCGAGTCAGTTAAAAAAGCTAAAACAAAAACTTTGAATACTGCAAAATTATGGCTTTTTATGTGTAGGAATAAAAACGTTTCAAATGAGGTAAATATTCATGCTGTGGCATTATTTAAAGTAAAAAATCAATTTTATAAAAATTACGAAATCTAACTTTTTATACGGTCCCCCAGTCCCTATAGTTACATTTAGTAAAAGTTTACACATATCATAAAACATATAACACTAAAAGTTTGACATCTGTACTATTGACAGACTTATTAAATTTCAAATTTTGAGATTTTTGCACATGATTTCGTCCTTTATTGAGGGGTCAGTTAAAAGCTGAATTAAAGTAATCGAGTTCAAAATCAGGGTGCAATGTCCTTTTTACGCCAAAACCACCTTTAGCCGGTATCGCCAAATCGGGGTTTTAAAAAGAGGTTTATTTCATCTAAAAAGTTCAGCTGATTTTTAGGGTCGAATACAAAGCTAAGAAGGAAACATTGAAATTAAACAGAAAAATAAATATCAATTTATTATAATATCAGAAAATGGTCTAGTATAAAAAATGAATACATAAAACGCTGGAATCTGCTAGAGATATTGCTTAAAGTGTTCTCCATTGGTGGCTATGCACAATTGAATACGTGACAGAACTGCGTCCTGGGCACGTTAGAGCATAGCTGGTGTGCAAACTGTGACATAATCAAAAGGATGATGCGATCTGGAAACCTCCACATCGCCCTGACATTACGACACGTGTGGTGCAGTATATGGAGAACCTGTATTGTTGGACCCATCTTCTAAGATGGGACCTTAACGGGCGATCGTTACCTGCATCTTCTACAAAACACGGTACATGACTGGTATGAAGAGTTGCTCTCCGACATGCCTGCCAGGTGTGGTTTTGCAACATGATGGGGCGCTCTCCGCATAAAACATCAAACTTCCGGGCGTATCTGGCCACCGAATTCGGTCAACAGATCCTTGGAGATGGTAGTTCGGTGCAGTGGCCACCGCGTTCACCGGACTTGACTCCCATGGCCTTCTACCTCTGGGATTACATCAAGACATAAATCTATGTGACTGAGACTACTTCTATGGTTTATCTGAAGCAGCGCATTATCCTTGATTGTCGCACAGATTGTACACCTGCTATGCTCTAACGTGTCCAGGACTCAGTACTGGAACGCATTCCATTGTGTATTGTCCCCAATGGAGCAGTACCTTTAGTAGTTTCCGGCGTTTTATGTATCCATTTTTTTTATAGTAGACCGTTTTCAATATTATAAGTTTTTATTTATTTTTCTGTTTAATTTCAATATTTTATTCTTTGCTTTGTATACGACCCGTAAAAATCAGCTCAAATTTTTAGATGAAATAACCCTCTTTGGGGATAACCCGATTTGGCGATACCGGCTAAAGGTGGTTTCGCCGTAAAAAGGACATAGCACCCTGATTTTGATCTCGAATTACTTAATTCATCTTTTAACTGATTCCTCAATTGAAGACAAAATCATGTGCAAAAATCTCAAAATTTAAAATTTAATAACTCTGTCAATTTTTGTAGTACAGATGTGAAACTTTTTGTGTTACATGTGTTATGATATGTGCAAACTTTTATTAAATATAATTATAGGGATTTTGGGAACGTATAAAAAGTTAGATTTCGTAATTTTTATAAACTTGATTTTTTACTTTAAATAATGCCGCAGCAAGAATATTTACTTCATTTGAAACGGTTTTGTAATTGGAAATATATGTCTACGACCAACGGTTGAGAAATTAAAGGTCGGCGATAGAAAACATATTGCACCCTGTATATATGCTATAATACTTAATAAGTATAAAAATTAAATATATATCTACATCTGTATATATATACATATTATAGATATCCTTCAAATCTTACAAAATACTTATACATATACTCTGCTTTCTATTTGCCACGTATACACAAACATGAAGAATTACAAATAAATAAATAAATAAATAAAAATGTAAATCATATTCTTACCCAAGTATGGATAAATGAATACAAATGTTAAGTTACATTTAAATGAATGATTATGGTAGTGGAACGGTGTTGTATGGTTCACTTAAAGTAAGTTTCGTGCTGTTTTTATGCATTTTGATGAATGATTATAAAAGAGAGATGGTGTTGTATGGTTTTTTATGCGATTTTAGTGATGTATGAATACGTTCAGTTAAATGATTATGGAGGTGGTGTGGTGTTGATTGGGTTAATTAAAAAAAAGAAAAGTATAGTTTTCTGTCGTTGGTTTAATGTTGGTCGCCTTAGGTGCTTTATGGTAGCAAATTATAATGTTTGTTATGCTATATTATAAATGATCCATTAAAAGTTAGTATTTAGATTTAAGTTATTATATGTCAATATATATTTAGTGGAAATTGTAAAAATATTACTCTTTTAGTTTTTATTGTTTTAATTTTATGAGGAATGTAAACTTTACAAAAAATTTTATTCTGCTTAATTTTTAGTGTTTAGATATTGTGAGTTATGTTGATAAAATATATTGCTATATAAATATATACTTCAATATCTTAAGTATCACATAAGTTTTAAATGTAATAAATGTGATATCATTAAAAAATTTCTAATATTACTATTTAACATTTGTTGTTATAAAATATGTTAAATTTTTTCAGTATATTATTTAATCCAATCAATTATTTTAAAGATATATTTAATCTATGCCAAAAATAAAATACATATTTCACTGTCTTATTTAGCACATAAAACTACAATTCTATAATATATATTCATAATTTATTTAAATATAATTTTAAGTAAAATTTCTTTATTATTTCACATTGATATTATAAGAAATGTTACATTATTTCCGTTTACATTTTAATTCTTTCATCTATTTCAAAAAGGTATTAAATTTCACCATAATTTTGTAATACAATAATATTTTTAATTGATTATATGAATTTCCATAAAGGTTTAATCTGTATAACAGTAATTTTTGATTTGAAATAACTATGTTTAATTGATTTTCATCTTTAACCGGAAACGGGAAAATCCCGTGCACAAAGAGAACAGGTAATAATTTACCAAATAGTGAACATAAACATTTAATCTTTAATAGTAATGCATTAACAGGACCAATTTTTCAATATAACAGCATAAAAATACAGTAGAACCTTGATTATCCGAAATAATTGGGACCGACTCTCTTTCGGAAAATCGAAATTTTCGGATAATCGAGAATGCTTCAATTTTAAGATTAAGGAGAAATATATGCAATATTTCTTATTATGGTAACAAGTGCTTAATAAAAATAAAGTAATAACAAAGTAGAAAGAAGAATAAGTTACCTGAATTTTAATGTTGATATTAAGTACCTTTTACATATATCACAAGGGTTTAAAAAAATGTTTTGTTTGTTGCAGTTTCAATTGTCTTTGCTTTGAAGCTCTGCCACGGAGTTTTTTAATATTATTAGTTCACCAGTATCACAGTTTTTTTGCTGCTCCAGCTATACCAGATCTTTTGCAAAACATTCAAAAGCTTCAGAATTGCTAATTTGTTCGCTGTTTTCGTTCCACTTCGCAGCTTACGGAAGCTCAAGTTAAATTCAAAGGAACTCTAAGAAAGGGGCTCGAGAAAATATTTATATGTACTCGCAGTTAGGAAAGAACCGTTTGCCCACAACAAATATAATACTTAAAAAAAAAAAAAAAAAAAAAAAAAAAAAAAAAAAAAAAAAACAGGGTTTCAAAATGGATTTTGCACACAAGAAATGTGATACTAAAAAAAAAAATAATAATAATAATAGATTTCGGTTAAAATAGTTTCGGATAAAAGAGGTTCTGCTGTAAGTTTGGAACATCGGTGATAGAAAATATTAAGGGCAGATATGTTGACGCAAACATCTCACTGACGTACGTTTCCGGTTAAGGATTAATAAGAGGGGTATTTTTATCCTCCGATGGTCTGTAAAATAAAGACAAGTGTGAATAACAAAATGGTTTTATAACCAGGAGTGAAGTACAATCAAAGTTATTTTTCGACTCAGTCACAGTGAAGATTGAGACTTTTATCATACCAGTGGGCGAGTTTTCCAATACCTTGTTAATCTAAGATTGCCTTCAGCGTGTTGAGTTAGGTCTCCGAGGCGTCTTGAAGCTTTTCTTTAGTAGTGAAGATCTGCCCCGCTCCAGACTTTTCTTTAGCTCACGAAAAAGGTGATAGTACATCGGTACCAGGCCGAATTGAAAGCCCAACAACTTGTTTCACAATTTCAATGGGAAGAGTTCGACCCTCCGGTGTATAGCCCATATCTTGCACCTTTTGGCTTTCATCTATTTCAAGAAGTGAAAAGAGGTCTGGAATCCACTCCTAGGACTCCCCACCAAGGCCCTGCCCATGCTCTCTCCATCTCGCAGAATCATGCCCTGAGCTATTTCGTGTTACTAGTCATAAATAACACCATTTGCATTTATTGTTCAACCACTAATTCGTAAAGCAATTTAAAAATATTTTCTTCTTCTTCTTTTCCTTTACCATTTATATATTCCACTGCGAATATTTCGTGATCAATTGGATTCGGGAATATAGTTCCTACACATTTCTTGATCCTCGTACTAAAAGCTTTCAACGACACCACTCTAGTCAAAATTCAGAGCTGACAGTTGAAGATTTTCCCTAGTTAGAGGAGATGCTGGAAATCTTTACATGGAGAATGTTAATTTGCTTTTCTCTCTCAAGAGAGATGGAGTATTTATTTATACCAAGTCATGCAAAATCGAATTTAATTTAAATAAGGTTTAGTTAAATCGCATAATATTAAGTATTAGATTATTCTCCATAGCTCAGTCATTATAGTTAATGCTAATGCAATCTGATGAAAGAAGTGTATAAGTTTGACAATATGGTCCATAATAGTGGACAGGATGAGTGAACAAGAATTATTATAAGTTTACTTATGAGGTTTCATTCTAATCAACTGCCGATGCCAGTATGACAGCCGATGCCAGTATGACAGCCGATGCCACCATTAGGTATTTATCGTTTCTTAAATAATTCAATTTGTTTTGAATATTGTAATACTAGGGTGTTGCCTGGACAGAAATCCAATAAATAACTATTATTTTAAAACAATTAAACTAAAATATTTAATAATAATAATAATAATGTTTGAAAGTAAATCAAAAATAACTGCTAAAAGGAAATTAATGTATTTTAACTTACTTGAAAACCGATGGGGAAAGAATTGCTTTAAATCAGTAATTACCTAATAATGCTAATTGTTAGGATCCAGAGAACAAAATAATATGCTACGTGGTAGCAGTTACGAGTTTAATGTTTCTGTTTTTATTCTGTATAAATGTTCTTGTAAATAGATATTATTAAGTTTTAATTAAATGTGTTATCATTCCTTTGCATCACGTATACTTTAATAAAGTTGATTTAGCAGCTGCTCTTGGGAAAATGGAATTTAATTTGGATGTTTAAATAATTAATAAACGATTTATAAGCTGGGAACAAAACGCGATCTTAAATGTATTTCTAATTAATTATTTAAGGTGCTTAAAGGTTAGGTTATCTAATTAATTTGGTAATGAGAAATTGTGTTCCTTTAGATGTCTGAAAAGATTTTTTTTTATAAATTTTAATGAAAAATATTATTCTGCTTAAATCATACCAGTATTATATGTAGTAGATTGTAGTTAACTGAGACTTACCGGTTGTGCATAATATGTTGTAATAAAGCACATCCCTTAGTTTTCAGAAATGGATTTATTAATCATTTTCTATTTTGATCTTAGCGCTTTGTTAGAATATATATATGTGTGTGTGTGGCGAGGATGTTTTTATGAAAATATTTTTTTGTAAATAATATTATATATATATATATATATATATTTGCTCGCAAACCCTTGTCCAGACCCCGAAGGATCCAAAAAACGATAATTTGCTCTGCTTTAAAAATACCCAATAACGGAAGCTTGAATGATAGTATTACGACCAGTAGCGAACTTCTGCAATCGGGTTCTATACATTTCCCTTTGACTTCGGAAATTTTAGGTATATAAGTCTGCATCCTTGACTGTTGCGACAGCTAACGGATGTTTTGATGATTAAGTAAGTAAGATCTAACATACGTTTGAAAAATCAGTTTATATAAAACGGTTACGTAAAAAATGTCACGTTCTCCAGTGCTTTTATAATAAAGTTTTTTTAAAAGCTAGAAGAAAATTGTTTAAATATGACGTAATTTTTTACCATTAAATGCTTTTCTCACATGTTAATTAATTTGTTTCAATGTTTTATTTCTTTTTTCATATTCCCATGTAAATATACATTCCAATGGAAAAGCGCTGGAAAATATTACTATTTGGCTTTTATGAAGGGTTTAATTTCCCTGCATTAAATTCTTTTCGCACGTAATAATTTTCTTATTTTAAAGACTTATTTCTAAATATTTTTATAGACAAAGATTTTTATAACATAAGTTGTCAGATTTTTTTTTTCTCTCTGTAAAGATAGCTAAAATGGGTACATCTTTTCCGAAATTTAGAGATTTTCTTTTTTTAATAAAAGTTTCTGTTTTCCGGTAACACACCATGGAACATATATTACTGTCCTTAGGAAATTTCGGTTATTTGGACAGTAATTGGGATTTTAATTGGAATATGATGTTGAGGTGGGGGGGACAAAGTCAAAAATCATCATTAACTTTATTTTTGATAATATGAGTAACCATTTTATTAATATAAACTGTGATAGAACCGATATGCTCTATTTAACCTGAATGTACACGTGAACTTCATATTTTATATGCTTTCGATTTTCTACAACGATTATTAAGAACAGTGGAAAAAAAGTATTACGCAGATCGACCTACAGTAGCAATAAAATTTCTGTATAATTTTTAAGAATCAACCACATTTGATCGATCACTTAAAAAAGTATTACACTTCGAATAATAATTACCATCTGACACACAAAGACATACATTTTTACTTATTATGTGTAGGTTACAAAAATATGTAAGATTTCACATGCGGAAGGATATAGATTTTATTTGTGAAAACAGATAAATTCAAAGGGTAACAAAGCTTATTTTCTAATACTATACCGTCAACCGGGGCTATTTGGTTCTTGAGGGGATTACTTTAGTCCATCCCATAAAAAAAAAAAGATTTTGTTATTTCTATTGAACAAACAATACAAGATAATTCGGAGTTTTTGCCCTTGAAAAATATTTTTATCCTACTATAGGGTATTTGAATAGTTTGAAAGTAATTTAAATTTTTGCTAGTGGCAACACTGGATGTGTTTGTAAACAACTGTTTTCGTGTGTAGATTTTAACTCCCCAAACATTCTATAGTCAGACAATCTGGATAAGAGATACAAATAAAGTACGTGTCAAAATATTACCGTTAGTAACCTGTAACCCATGTGTGATCATATTTTTTCCTTTAACTTTTTATTTTGACAGAATATGTTTAAGTTTTCATAAAGCTATCATGAAAACTAGCTTTTTGGGACTACTTTGTGCCAGGCGTTTTTTGGTCCGGAAGTATCCCCAGTTACTTAGAAATGATTTTTATACAACCAAATCTCTTAAAAAATGTATTAAGTAACATTTTGTTTTCAAATGTTATGTTAAAAAATCATATACACTGTTAAAAATATCGTGAAAAATTACCTCTGTTTTTAAAGGCTATCTATTTTCTGACCAATGAGAACGATCCATAAGCGTTTATGTAGCATTCTCATTGGTCAGAAAATAGATAGCCTTTATAAACAGAGGTAATTTTTCACGATATTTTTAACAGTGTATATAATATTTTTTAATAATAGAAATATTAGTGGAACCAGGAAAAAGTGGCCCAAAGGTTTACGGTAGTTAAAAAATGGCACTGCTCATAAATTACATTTCCAGTGCAAAAATGAGAAATTTAACTGTCAACAATGCACCACACTTTACACTAAAAATACATTAAGTTGCTTTCTAAAACTACCTCGGTGATAAGAGATTTTTCACAAATTTAAAATTTTCAGTTTTTAACTATTTTAATTTTTTACTGACGCTTTAGATTTCCTTGGAAGAAGCATTACAACCAGTGCGTCGAACAAGAAAGAATGATCAATATCGAAGCATTCTCTTACAAGCTTCGCCTGGACATACGCTGAATATATACTTCTTTTTTGGATGTCAGTTAATAAAAGTAGCAATTTATGAAAAATTAATTATTTCAATCTCCAATTCTAGAAAGCAACTAAAATTTCGCTAAATATATTCCAGACGTCTGTCAAAAATTACACGGCATTTAGCTGGTCTTCTACATCAGCTGCCCGATATATTTAACCCTTATATGCCTGGTGTTGCTTTTCGGCAACATACCCAATTTAGGCTATTAGATACCCAATTTAGGCTAAAATACTATTAGAATAATATTGAAGCTATAATGCCTAATGTTGCCAATAAGATACATTCTGAAAATATTATTAAATCGATTTTCAACATGTAGATGACAACACTTATGATGTTTAAGAATAAAGATAGATTTATTTTTTCAATTGTTGCTACTTGTTCTTTTTGTTTTGTTTGGGAGGTTGCGAAATACCCTATTTTGACCTGCAGTGAGCAAGTAAATTTTGTTTCTTATTATAGTTCGTAAAATTCTTGTGTGTTTAATATTATAGAATTTTATCAAGGGAAATTATTTTTTAATTAAACACCAGTATTGCCGATTAGTAACAAACTGTTTTTTAGCCGTAAGCTATACTTAAAACAAAATATGATTTTTTTAAGTATTTTATCCATGATTTATTTAAGAAATGAAAGCCGATAAACATTATTACAATGATTTTTGAAAAATCAGGCATTTAAGGGTTAACTAAAACCCGATTATATAACTAAAGTATGCAATAAAAATTTTGTTTTCGTCCGCGCACGCGTAGTTAAAAATTATTTCATACAGATGTTCCCATTTCATCAAATAGTTAATATATCTAGATTTTAAATTCTAATATTGTTTATACTGTAAATTTTCAAGTTTCCTCAACGTGGTGTTGAAACTGGTTAACAACACTGGATGTTATGTACAAAAATAAATCAGAATAGCTTGATTTTTTTAAAGAAAGCCTTATATCTGTATGAATATGTGTATAAATCTTACATTAATGAACGAAAATGCAGTAGCTGAGTTACATTGTCTTTTGCGATATCTACAAAATATTTTAAGCATTTTAGCATTTTATTTTACGTTAGTGATGCCAAATATTATTTTTGTATTCAATTTCCTGTTGGTTAGTTAAATACTTTTATGAATGAACCTTCTCTGAAAAATATGAGGTTATTTATACAATGAGTTTCCAGAATATTATGAAAACCTACTACACATTACAAATATCGTGATTTCTCTGGCTTTGATGGCAGCAAATATTCTCAAAAACCTTTTACATATATGCTTTGCGAGGACTTTGAGATATGTTACGCGACAATTTGTTGTGTTGAAGCTCTTATGTTGCTGAAAACAATGTGTATCAAGATGCCTGGCAGCTCCATTGTGCAGGACCAATAATCGCCAACAACTTTCTTTTCACTAGAAAATCTTTTGCACATCTATAATTGTTTGAAAAACTGAGATTTTCTTGTACGAGAAAACCCAAGAAATTTAACGATATCTGACGAGCTTGAATTGGCCTTTCTTGCGCCCACAAATATGTTTCTTTCATAGTTACTCAAATCTCTTATTTTTTTTTTTCATGACTTGGCAAATTTCAAATTCACTGGTGATTCTCATAACGATTAAATTTTACAGAAAATCATGCTGCACTGAGGAGTTGAAGTTTCAGTTGGAGAAATTCTAATATTTTGGCCACTCAGTATACTCCGAAAGTTTCAGACAAAATACTCTAATATTGCTCTAGTCGTCTAGAATCAGAATTGCCGATGATTTTTGACCATATAGTGTTGATTACGTGTGTCTGAGACCGCAGGTGCGTGATTTTACGATTCCTGCAAGAAGTGGTGTTTAATTTTTGTAACATCGCTGAATTTGTGACGGAATAAAATGGTAGTCGCTTCGTCGGTAAAATTTTATTTTCTCAACATGACTTAAAATACGTAAAAATATAATATTTTAAATTAAATATTTAAGAATACCAGAATATTTAAAAGAGCCACATATAGTTCCATGAATATTACCTTAGATCAAATAAAAAAGAAACAAGGACCACAGAATCAAAAATATAATTATCGTATTATACTGACATATACAGACGTGTGAAAATTATTAGAATAATTGTGAAATTTACACTAATATCTTGTTATATTAAAGAAGTAATACATTTTAAAATATTGACCCATTTAATATTTAGTGTACACCCCCTTGTTTTTTATTAAAGATTCGATACGTCTTGGCATATTTTGTATGAGTTTTTGGCATTTAATTTGTATTTAGTTGTCACGATACCAAATTTGGATGAGTTTTTCGGTCTGAACATTCTTGTTTGTGATGTTGCATTTCTTTAATTTAATTAAAGAAAACATCTCTATGGCCTGGAAACAGTCCATATGTGAACCCCATAGAGAACCTTTGGACCATTGTAAAGAAAAAATTAAAGACATACAACATCACAAACAAGACTAGTCTGATAGACTAGTCTCATCCAAATTTGACATCATGACAACGAAATAGCAATTAATTGCCAAAAACTCATAGAAAGTATGCCAAGACAGGTATACTATTATTTCTTTAATAAAAAACAAGGGGATCCACACTAAATATTAAATGTATCAATAATTTTAAAATATTTCTTTAATATAACAAGATTTTATTGTAAATTTCACAATTATTATAATAATTTTCACACGTCTGTATATATATATATATATATTACATATATATGTATATATATGCGTGTGTGTGTATCTAAACTATCGAAATTATTTTAGATTTTCTATAATTATGTAGAGTAAATTAATTCTTTTAAATATTGATATTTTCGTTAAGAGCTAGTGCGCAAGTAATATGGTTTGATAACTAAAATGCTATGTAAAGTTACAAATGACACAATATCAAACTTTAAAAATTAAATGGACATTTTTATTTGTTTTGTCTTAAGAATATTTTAGAAAACGAAAAATACATATATACTTTTAGTAACATTCTTTCTGTAACATTTGTTTTCTTTTAACCATCGTTTTTATGACTATCAGACTTTGTGAAAGCTTTTACATTTATATTAGTTTTAAACCTGATATTACAGTAATGGAAAAACATTGAAAATGATGAAATTTCAAATTTATATTAAATACCACAAAAGAATTCGTTAAATGTTTTAAAATGTATCATAATCCATAAAAAAAGACTGCTATTAACTTAAAGCATTTGCGGTACATTAAAATGAACACATATAACTGAGTACCATTTTCCTTTACAAAATGAAAATTAATAACACATATTCAATAAATGAAGACTTATATTTAACTTTTTATTTAATATTATTATTTTTAGGGTTCCGTACTTAAAAAGTAAAAACGGAACAATTATAAGATCACTCCTGTGTCTGTCTGTCTGTCGGTCTGTCTGTCACAGCCATTTTACTCGTAAACTATGGAACGTGGAAAGTTCAAATTCGGGGAAGTAATAAAGACCATAGACCCACATATTTTCAGATTAATAAACATTCATAAATATATTTAGTAAAAAGGTAGAGGGGCTAATTATGCTACTTGAAAAAAAAATCTTTTCTTTGTATATCATGTGGGGTATCCTGTGAAAGCTTTTGTAACGCTGAATTCAAAAATACATTCCTTTTAATTTTAGGTATTATATTTTCAAAGATATTGTTGAAAATGTAGCGCAAAAAGATTCCCCTCATCTAATTCCGAAACTACGGAAACTAAAATTATGAAAAAATTAGAGGTAGTAGACGTTAATATGCCTTGCCGGAAAATTATAGCGATTACCCTAGGTCACATAGTTTTTGAGTAATTAGCATTTTTCTGTTATACACAAATTTCGATTTACGGGCCTTCAGAAAAATTGTTGAGCATCGCTGAATATACCTATCATTGCAGAAGAATAAAAGCATTGTTGATAATGATTTTCGAAAAAAAATCATCGGTAATTAGCCGATATATCAACCCTTAAATGTACGGTCAGTTTGGACATACACAAGGACAGGGGCGGCGTACTCTATGCCCAGTTAACAACTTTTAATATGTGTAATGTAATGTCCAGTAACAGTATAAAAGCAATAAACGTCAAATTGTTAAAAACATACTTATTTAAGGGGTATCGGGACTCTAAAAAGTGGAAAAAATGAAAAAAAAACATTTTCAACATTTAATGTCTTAAAATGTATATGAGTTTAAAACACAATTTTAATTGGGATGAAAGATATAAGTATGTTCTTTCGTTTCATGTATTTAAAAAAATTGCAAGATACAGAATTAGTATTTATAGGGGGCTCGAAACTGTTGGACATTTGTCGAACAAAAAATTGGCATAACAGTTTACGCGCAGGATTACAAAATAAATATTGCAACTAGAATGAAAATTTTGGTGCTTACTTATACTTCAGATTGTAATAATTTCCCTGAACTTAAATAAATTTGTATTTAAAGCATTTTTATATTTTTAATGCAATGTTGCCTTTAGCTAATACAAAATTTTGAAAATTTCAACAGTAAAATCGACTAAAAAATATTTTTTTGAACAATAAAAAAGAAATTTTAGGTTCAGTTTATACAGACTAACATGAAATATATGTTTTGAAAATTTCATGGAAAAATATTCAGAAGTTTTGAGGTATCCTGCGCGTTATGCCCAAAAAACGACATTTGGAAAATAATGACTTTGAAGTTTCGGAAACGCCGCTTCAGCTATTGAGCGGGTATAATTCTAAAAGCCAAAACTTCTGTTCTAATGGAAATTTTAAGGAAACAATTATATCAAAATGTTCAGAAAAGATAGGAGTTTAACATCTAAAAAAATTAAAATTTCTTAAATTTTGAAGCTTTAAGAGCCCTGCGACCACTTAATCCTTTCCGGCACGGAGTAATTGTATTTATAAACTTGTGAAATAATGAACTAACACCAGAATTTATAAACGAATTTATTAGAAAATGCGAACTTGCTTATTTTCACGTACATGATAAAAGGACATTTTTAATTAAATATTCTTGGTGCCGTTTGTCTGTTTTGGAATTAAAATTATGTGTCCGTTTTTTAAGGGCATCGCCCTCGAAAGATGTAATTAGAATGAATCGCATAAATATGGTGGGATTCACGATAGTTTGCGTTGATTGTATCTCTCAATACGCCTCGGGTGACTTTAAAAGTTAATTAAACACCTATGTGGAAAAACGCGGCGCTGACCATGGCGGCGTTGCAACTTTGAGACCTGAATTCGAAGCGCGCTTAGCACAATGCCAAATTTAAACTTTGAAGAAAGGTTTTGTTTTAGCTACACTGTAGAAATAAAGGTTATTACTACGCTGAATTTAGTTTCATGAAATTCCAAATGAAGTTTAACTATGGACTGTTTTTATTGCCAGTACCGAATTAAGTTTATCATAAACAGATTAGGATATTAAACAGAACAGATTATAACAGATTATAACAGAACAGAATATTAAAAAAAGAGTTATACGAATAGCTATATTTGATACTATTTAGGTTCCATATCTCTTGGAACTTTCATAGTATACCCATTTACACTTTTCTAATATATACAGTTATACCCAACACTGCGTTGTATAGTTTTTTACAAAGTCTGAGTATTCTTTTAGCAACTCTCTTTTTTTTTTTTTTTTTTTTTTTTTTTTTTTTTTACAATACAATTAAAAATTCATATATTTATTCTACGGAATCCTCTGTGCGCGAGTAATGCTCGCACTTGACTTTTAGTTTGTAATATATATTAATATTTTTTAACTTTTAATTTTTTTTCCTTTTGTTCTCACACATGAAATTCGCTGCCTTACAATAATATTTAAATGAAAATTTTACACAATACTTTGCAAGAAATCGCGCGTGTAATAAAAATATCCCTGCCGGATCGGCCTGCAGGGGGATGTAGATTTCAAAGTTAAGTTCTAATTTCACCAACAAAAACTAAATCAAGATTAAAGATAAACCATGTTTAACAATTTTATCTGGCCGCATTTGACGAGCTTTTAATTTCATTTTTATGCAAGAGCTGTTTTTATCAGAATCATGTTAATGCGATAATTTTTTCTTCAACCCCTATTTTTGTTTAATTTGTTTTTGCTCTAAGAGTTGGTCTTATCAAAAACTTATCAATATAAAAGTTGTAGATAATATTAAGAAGATTTATGATAAATTAAATCAAATGTGATATCTTGTGAATTGCAAAGTTATGAATTGTTTTTTTTTCGTCACCCCCCCCCCCACCTTTTTTGTTGGCATTTTTACTTTTTTTACGGTAAGAGTTTGTCCTGTCAAAAACTTGTCAATATAAAAGTTGTAGATAGTGTTAAAAAATTATAATTAGTTTAAGCGGATTTGATATCTTGAGAATTGACGGAGTTATGAATTCTTTTCTCCCTAAAACCCTGTTTCTTCACCCTTTGAGCCCATTTTTAATTTTATCAAAAAACTGTGATATTTAAATTTTTGGCCCTTTCCCTAGAAGTATTACTAAATTTAAACAGATTCGATAAGTATTATAATTAAGCAGTTATGAGTTTTTTGTGTTGCACAAAACCCCTCCCTATTTTTACCCCCCTTGGTCCGATTTTGCCCATTAACGAACTTGAGCGGGATTTTTTACCCCTTGATTTTATTTATCAGTTTCGAAAAAAATTGTGCAAAATTGTGGAAGTTATCGTGTCCATAAAAATGATATATATATATAACTATTATATAATACTACAATTCATCATCTTTAAAAAAAATAAAAATTAATGAATTGATTATCAATACATATATATGTCTATATATATATATATATATATATGTGTGTGTGTGTGTGTGTGCATACTGGTCATCAAAATAAAAGGATATTGACAAAAACAAAATGTAACTGATACTTAATGAAACATTATTAATAGAAATTTGTATAAAAGCATTAGTTAGCATAAATTACAATGTTTCGCTGTTCATTATTCTCAAAATATTGAAATTAAAAACAAATTTATGGAAATTAAAAAATGATGGAAAACCTCTTGTGGAATTTCATTTTCTTTAATATGGTGTATGGTCATTTCGTACAGATATGCATACCTCACACCTTTATTTCATAGACTTTACAAAAGTGCTGATCAAGTCTTGTTGAATTGCACGCCACTCGTTTAAAAGTGCACTTTTGAGCTCCTGGAGGATCCGGGGAGGAATTTGGCGAGCTGAAAGTCGGCGTCCTAAGGTATCCCATACATGCTCAATCGGGTTCAAGTTAGAGTAAGATGGCCAATCCATTAGAGTGATATCTTCTTTTTGCGACTATTGTGACGCCACATATGCTGGATGTGGCCGAGCATTGTCATCTATTAACAAAAACTCTGGCCTAACAGCACCCTTAAGCAGTGTAATTTGGTGTTCCAATATCTCCTCCATATATCTCCGAGCGGTTACAGAATCGCCTTGAAAGATATGCAGCTTGGTGCTGCCATTTGTCATGATTCCCCTCCAAACCATTAAATCGCGGTCACAGAAACGGGATATTTCACGGACAAGAGAAGGCAAGTTGCGCGTTCCTTCATCTCTTCAGATCAAAACATGTCTAGAATCAGTATTCAGACCGCATTTGGACTCGTCAGTACACAATACTCGGGACCAGTCTTCTTGGCTCCTTTGAATATAACGATGGCACCACTTTAAACAGGGCACTTTGGAAGCTGGAGTGAGTGGGTCTCAAACTATCGGTTTTCTCGCATACAGTCACTTCATTAAACATTCGTGCAGCTGCAGAACGGTTAATGCGAGGTCCTGGGCAGCCTGAAGTTCTGAAACCAAATCTGTTGCAGTCGCTTCGCGGTTTCTTCGAGCCGACAATGATACAAAACGGCCTTTGGATGCAGCTGTTGCTCTTAGTCCCCCTTGACCAAGCAGTCAGTCAAACGATCCAGTGCTTAAAAAGTTCTCCAAAATCTTGATATGACACTTTAAAGAATATTCGAATCTTGGCCCACATTTATTTGTTTTTTGACCTCCCTGGATTCTACCCATTATTCGCCACTGTTGACTTTCACTTAAATGATGCCTTTGATCCATAACTAATGAATACTGATCCCTCTCAGACACCACATTCACTTGAAAAAGAACTACAGGCCAGAATTCCAACATGCGTCCATTGCGCACAACATTGCCAATCTCCAAATTTGCTTATTACCGGCGCTAACGCATGCGCGGAAATGTAATTTTGTGTTCAATTGCATTTAATTAACATAAATAATTACGGCATTTGGCATTAGTTGCAGCATTAGCTTAATGAGTATATTTTTTCTCATTATCCTTTAATTTTGATGACTAGCGTAGATAGACAGATAGATAATGTTTTGAACTGGGGTGGTTTTGGGTTCTAGGGTTCATAGTCGGCGTAGATCTGTCAAAATTTTAAGAAATTCTAACATAGGGGAGAATGTATTAGGTAGTGTTTCTTACGAAATCTACATAAAAGCTACTTATTTGTTACCAGAATTTCCTGTTAAAATTTCAAGATTAGTACCACTAAATTTTAAAAATAATATTCGATTAGTTTATTGACAGAAATTTCGATTGTATAAACGATTTCTATTTTTAAATATTAGTATTAAAATGTTAAAGAAGTACGAGATTTGCTTATTGCACCTTTGGCATTATTGGTAATTAATTGTAACACTCCAACATAATATTTAGCCTTTGTTTATAACATAAAGTTTACAAAATTAGCTGCTCTCGTATGAATGTTGATATCATTTGATTGTACTATTTCCCCCGTGAGTTTTCTTGCTATATACAACCAATAAATGTTCAATAAAGGCAATTTATATCCCCAAGCATTTATTTAAATGAGAAATATGAGTTTTATTTCAATAAGTAAAATATCATAAAAAAATAATTATCAGAACAAATGGGTAAAACTTAACAATGCAACAAGAGCTTTTTTAAATGTGCATAATTTTTTTTTTATTTTTTAAATAAGAAAATATTTTAAAATTGCTTTTTAAATGCTCGTGAAAAGAGTAATTTGCTATTAGTGTTTAAAAAATAAGAAGAGTTATTTAAGTTGACGTACATAAAAATCTAATTTAAATCAAACTCAGCGCAATTGGAGTTATTTTTATTTTTTATTTGAATAAATTGTCTGAATTATACTTTAAATGCATCTAGGAGTTTTAGTATTGAAATAAAAAGAAAATAAAAATTTTATTTCTTGAAGAATCCGTTTCATACAAAATTTATTTGCAAATTAAAAGTGCAAAGAAAGAGAAAATCTAACTTCAAACAAGGATTTATTCCGTATACATTTCTCATTGTTTTCTAAGGAAAAGATTTCGCAATTTATGATATTGAAGAGTAATGAATTAAAAATGTACTTAATTGATCTTAACTGTATATTTATATGAACACTCAAATAAAAAAATACACAGTAAAGTTGATGTTCTAAACATGTCTGATGTTCTAACTGCATAGGATTTAAAAAATATCTTTCTTTAATACAAGACACTAAATATTTGGCTTAAAATATACCTATACTTATATACTAAATTGAGAACTGACTGAGTGACCGATTGACTCATCAAAGCAGAACTCAAACAACTAAAGTCAGGATCACGAAATGTTGACACTAGATGTCTCTTATGACCTAGGTAAGAAATGAAAAGTGATTTTTGAAAATTCACCACCTAACGGGTTTAATGAGGCTTGTTGAAAGTTTTAGGTCATTTTGCCATATTTGAGGAGCAATTTTGCGTAGCAGAGAAAATTTCAGTATAAAAATGTACTTGAAAAACAGTTAAACACGTATTTTAGAGATTTTTGAAATTCAATTACCAAGGTGATTAAATGCGGGGTCGGAAGTTTTAAGTCATTTCGTCATATCTCAGCAGCAGTTTATACTAAGAGCGTAAAATGCAGCATAATAAATTCAGTAAAAATATAGTTGAACACGTATTTTAGCTATTTAGTAGACAAAATCGGCTAGGAACTAGAGTATGGAAGTCTAGACGAATAAGGCAACTATTGCTGATTTTTGATTAGATATTTTGCACAAAACATTTTTCCAAGGAGGTTTTTAGTTTCACAATATATGTAACTGGCGTACAAAATACTTTCGCTGAATGCCACACCATTTATTCTATTTTTTTTTTTCGCATTGTCTGGAAAATCGTATATTTTTTCGCTACATGCACCAAAGAAAATGCACATTCTCAGTTATAAAACCCAGGTTTTTTTTTCTATGATTGTGTCAAAGTAACAATTTTTTCAATTTTTTAACAAAGTGCGGGAATGTACAGAGCTCCGTTATTGTGATCACTGTGTTACACCTTTTTTTTTTTTTTGCCAGTAAAGACCGCGTAGTTATCATGGATAAAACAAGTGGTTCTGTTAGTTATTTTATCTTTTTAGAAAAGCAATCCCCGTAAGACATGGTGACGTCACGGCGACGTCGTTGTGAAGTCACACTGTGATTTTGTGACCGTCGATGTGACGTCACGTGACGTGGATGTGACGTCATAGTGACTAGAATGCGAGGTCGTTATGGCCGTTTTAGAGGTCGTTTGTGACGTCACATTGTGACCACTCTGTGAAGTCACGGTGTGACAAATTTGTGAAAAGTGTGTCATTTGTGACTATTTTGGCATTAACTTTGTGACGAACCTGTGACGAAAGTGACAATGTTTTGAAGTCACACTGTGACCAATTTGTGAAATATGTGTCATTTGTGACGAACTTGTCATAAACTCTGTGACTATTTCAAATGAAAATTAAATTTCAAATTAATTGCTTAAAAGGCGCAAAGGAGAACTAGTGAAAAAGATTCCAAGCTGGAACTCGAACCCGGGCAATCAGTATAGCGCACTGACATTCTACCGACTAAACCACATGGAAATACCCAGCCTGGAAAATTTCTCACTATTACATGTTGGCAAGGCTACAAACGCAGCACAAGATGCAATATTTATCGTGAGCCACTGACATGGCGCAAACACGAAACTTAATTAAATCCAGCATCGATTGAAACTATATTAATACTTGGAAATTTTTTCAGAGAGAACCATTCGCCTTGCATACAATATTTCAAATGAAAATAAAATTTCAAATTAATAACTTAAAAGGCAATTTTAATTTGAAATATGATTTTCATTTGAAATACTGTATGCAAGGCGAATGTTTCTCTCTGGAAAAATTTCCAAGTATTAATATAGTTTCAATCGATGCTGGATTTAATTAAGTTTCGTGTTTGCCTCATGACGGTGGCTCACGAGAAATATTCCATCTTGTGCTGCGTTTGTAGCCTTGCCAACATGTAATAGGGAGAAAATTTCCGAGCTGGGTTATTTAATAATTAAGTTCCATGTGGTTTAGTCGGTAGAATGTCAGTGCGCTATACTGATGACCCGGGATCGAGTCCCGGCGTGGATATTTTTCACTATGTTGGCCTTTGCGCCTTTTAAGCAATTTATTTGAAATTTGATTTTCATTTGAAATATTGTATGCAAGGCGAATGTTTCTCTCTGGAAAAATGTCCAAGTATTAATACTGTGATGATTCTTGTCATAAAAACTACGATAATTTTAAAGTAAAGTTTTGTTTGAAATATAAAATTTTATCTTTTTACCGTACTTTTTAGCAAGATATAGCTATTTTGGAGTCCTATTCTAAAATATTTTTAATTTTCCATTTAAAAAACAATGTTTATCAACAGACATCTTTTTTTATTAAGTTCTAAGCTTGATCTTGAATTCAAGCTTAATATTAAGAATGTGTAAGCTTTTTAATGTGTTATGATTTGTCATTGCTTTATTAAATACGAACATGGAGTCTAACAGACATTAATACAACTGTTACTTATAGAACTACATGATAAGCCCTATTTATTTAAAATTTTTATTCCCGTATATATTGTATTTTGTGAATATGAGCTAATTACATTTGGTATGTTTTATATGAAAAGACTGATCTGGGAAATAGAAACAACAAGTAAGATATATCATGCGTTAAGCATAGATTATAAAACACTTTCCAACTCTTCCTAAATGTTTTAACAAGACATCGGGGGAAATAACGTAAATAAGATAACTAGGTAAACATGAAAACGCGTAAAGCATTTGAAAAACTGATTTACTCAGTTACCATCCACTAAAAAAATCATAATTAAAAAAAAAAATAAAATAAATCGGATTTTTTTATTTAAATCAGATTTTTATGATTTTTTTCCCAGCGTTCAAATACTGAATAGCTATCATGAGATTTAGGTTTCCAAAACAATTACACCACTAATTGCTAACATAATCTATGTTTTTACACTTTATTTAATAAAATTATAATTGTTAGTTAGTAATTACAGAAATAAAAACTGCAAATTAGTAGTTTCATTAGGTGGTATCATACAATAATGTTATATACATTAATATTGCAATAATTATGTAAAAAATTATAAATACTAGTGACACTTAACATTTATTAAAATTATTAACTGCATTTTATATTAAATAGCTAACATTACTTCAAATTAATTATTAAACAATCAACTCTCTAATTAGGAACATATTATACATTTTTAAACCTTAATTATTAAAATGATAATAATTCATTTTAGAAAGAAAAAGGGACAGGATGCTAGTTCAAAAAACGGGCACTATTTCATGAGGAAATATATTAGTAATGTGTTTAGTAATGATGTAAGAAAAAAAAAGAATATTTTTTTAGCCTTATAAGTAAAGTGTCCTTAATTTTTAATAATTTTATGAATAACAAATTGAAAAATACAATTAAATAACATATTTTAATAATATCCTGTTTTTTCTAAAAAAATAAAGTTTTTTTTTTTTTTTTTTTTTTTTTTTTTTTTTTTTTTTTTTTTTTTTTAAGGCAGGATGCATTTTGCCAATTTCAAAAGGGGCATGGTGTGCACCATTAAAAAAAATGGCCTAGAAGAAGCAGTATAAGTAATTACAGAATTAATAAAAACTGCAAATAAGTAATTTCATTAGTTAGTAGCACAAATAACAAAACTAACAAATATTATTTGCAGCTCATTTTGCATTTGTATTTAGGAAAATTTCTGTAAACCACCAAAATCTATACTTACACACATGTACGTGTATGCTAACCCCCCCCCCCCCCAAAAAAAAAAAAAAAAATGAAAATGAGTTAAACCCAATCATATAGAATAAATATAAGTTCGCCACTCATATCTGAAATCCTCAAAATATTTAAGTATCAGCATTATTACCTCTATTAGCTTTCAATGGTTCAATTTTTTAGTATATATGAGTTACAAAAAAAAAAAAATAATAATAATAATAATAATAATAAACATTTATTCAACCTATACCAAAGAAGCTGTTGTTGTGCTTAGCATTTTTATACCAATTATTTCTTTTTCTCTTATGCATTCATTTACAATTTAGCTGCTGAGCAGATGTCATTCTTTCATTCTTCTTTAATTTGAGATTGCTATTAATTACTATTTATTCTTTTACTTGTAGAAATGCATTACACTTGCTAAGTGTATTTTATATAAAATAATGCATAAATTGATTACCTAAAGGAAATTATGACATTGCAAATTATGTTAGATTTAAATATCATTTTTAAATGAAACTGTTTTAATTTGGATAAAAACTTAAAACCAATGCTTTTTACAAACTCAACTGTTTTTAATTTTTTAAAATACTAATGAATTAAGCTTAGAAACAATTATTTAAAGCTCTTTTTTTGTTTATTCATAAGTCAAAATACCTGTAGAAACTTTCAAATTATGTTCATGTTAGATTTTAATACTTTTATGAGATTTTAAACATTTAGAAAATTTTTGATTTTAATCAATGATTTTTTTAAAAAAAATCGGTTTTTTGTAAAAATCATGATTTAATCGCTGATTTAAATCAACCGATTAAAATCGTTGACACCCTACCATCCACAGCCAAATATGTTTTCTAATTCTTTTAAACAGTCCTGTATTTGATCTGTAGATTGATATATATATACTATATAATGGAAAAATTTAGTTTATCAAGGAAACGCATAACAGGTTGAAATTCTCTTTCAGCAATCTATACTAATATATGGAAACATACTTAAATAATTTTGTACAACCCTGTAGTTTACCTAGAACCTTTATTACACGCCACTATTTAGTTAAAATTTAATTCAAGCTAAAACACTCTTAAAACTTGTGTAATCACATTTCCAGAAATTATAATTCATAGACGGCAACGTATCCAATTCTTTGCGTGACCCTGTATATCATTTTATCTATATACTACAAACATTTCTTAGTAAATTAAATACAGTGCAGCGTTAAAATGCATAACTTATTTAAAAACCACCTTTAAGCAATACCCAGTAACCCTTACGAATACTTTTATATAGTCCTGTATATGAATTATAGCATATATATATACACCATATACTATGCATAAATATAGTGAATCATAAAAGCACATATCATAATTAAAAATGCATTTCCAGCAATCATCGCTAATGAACAGTACTTCGGATACAATATAGTATCTGAAATATTTTGTGTGTCCCTGTAAATGCTATATACACCGTATTATACAGGAAATAATTTATAGTATGTAAACCTAAACGACGTATATCAGTTTCATTACATATCAAATAGATTAACATAAATAAAGTACGCTGCAAACAATTCCCTCCACCCCTATATCATTATGCATTGGAATTCCTTTTTTAGCCCTGTAAATGAACAATAACTATTCTTTGCATCGCATATTTATGGAATGCACATTTTAGTGCGCTTCATAAATGCATTTCAATTTTATTCTGTTTGAAAGCGTGTAAAATCATTAAAAATCATTTGAAACGATTTTTTCCCCACAGCCCACAATGTAATGAATACTTTTGACCGTCCCTGTAAATGAACTAAACATGCTACAAACTTCATTACAAATAGGGACCTTGCTATGGTAAACGTCAATAACATCCAAAAATTTTAGGCCAATCCGAGTATATTTACGCGAGTTAGAGCGCGGATGACGGCCAGACAAACCGAAGTCCTAAACACTTTTCAACTTTATCGGGCCTAAAAAACACTTTATTTCAATGCTTAAATATTATTTTTTTATTTTTTAATGCCAATAAAATAAATGTATCGAAAACGTAGAAAATGAGTTTACAATCAAAGAAAATTTAATAACTGATTCTGAATGTCTACAATTAAATGTTTGATTAAAATCACAAACAGCAAAAAAAAAATGCTTAAATACAATTAAAAAAATAAATATATCAATTTGAAAAACACTAAATAATTAGTGTTTATAATTGTACTATTAAACAACAACAAACTACAATAGATGAATTAAATGCATTTAACAATTTCTCAAAAATCTTTCTATATGTTATAAGGAATTCCTATTATTTTATAATTTTGGCAAATGTTAAATCTGAAAACATTGGTATGAAGATTTAAGATTTTAAATACTAATTTAAAATATTATTAGCAATGAAAAAAAAAATTCTTTCAAAAGTAAAAAGACTTTTTCCCAGTATAATGTTATTTTCAAAATTGAAAGAGTTTCCTAATATCATTATAATCGAATATCATATTTAACTCCAAAATATTAATGACGATAAAGACTGTGTTGGAATCAGTCTCTGCATCAGCTTTTTTTTTTCTTCTAGCGATGGCAGATTAAGATATTTTAAAGCATCGAATCGGAAAAGAATACCAGATCAGTCTCATTGCATATAACATACTACAACTATTTAACTCGTGATAATAATCTATCAAACGGAAATAAAAAATTTAAATTAAATAAGACATACCTTTTAAGTTCCATAAATAGTTTAATAATATCCATGTTTTATCCTAAATTGTCAGACATATTTATGACAAAATGACAAAATTGTCAGACATACTTCCCGCGTCAAAAGTTCTGATCCTTATTTTATTCTGCGGTTTAATCGAGCGCAGACGATATTGGCAAGCAGGTGCTTATACTGTATTATAATTTTTTTTTTGTAGACAACAGATTTTTAGAGTTTAAATGCGCAATCATTTTATCTTTATATGAGTATAATGAAAATTTTCTATTTGAATGAAACACCTGCCTTTTTTCTTTCTTTTCTTTTTTTTTTAAAGTAAAGTTTGTTTTACACGTAATAAATAAAAATTAAGCATCTTCTTAATAAATGAAAAGAGAGTATACAGGATAAAAAAATTTTCTTTGTCAATCTGTCATTTTTTTATATTCATTTTCTGCAGAATAAAACAATTTCTAAAATAGCTTTTTTTAAAGTCGTATATCTAAAATACGAATTTAAAATACGAATCATTATATCATGGGTTTTGTATAAAATTTGTATAAATATTTTTTCGTAAAATGCTAATTTTATTTAAAAAGTCTGAAAGAAGTAGAATTTTTAAAAAAATAGTTATTTAAAATAGTTAAACAATAACAGGAAAAAATATGACTTGAATGCAAATTCTAAAGCAAGAAATGCATATATGACTAAACTCTGAATACTCTTTCTACATGCTCATTAAAAGCTACAGACTTAAATGTAATAGATAATTTTAGTTTGAAACCACAGAAGTGTTTTAAATACCCCTAGTCGACAAAAAAAAAAAAAAAAAAAAAAAAAAAAAAAAACTTCTTCCTTGCAAACTAAATATGTAAAGTGTACAGATTTAATATTCCTAATTTTGAATATGTTATCCAAATTGCGCCAGTACGTACCATTTTTCCAAGAAACACTTTTATAATAATAACAATCAGTGAAGGGTTAAATTGCAATGGTAGATAAAATTGAAATCATAAAAAAGTATACTTTCACTGTCTTAGATAACAAATTGATAAAATATAGCATGAAAATCTAGTTTGTTGATACCTGTACCGTGCATTTTCCTTTTTATGCCCCGCCCCACCTCTTTTTGTGTCCGAATTTACTATTTCCTATCCACTAATATGTTTTCATTCCTTATGTTGCTGTAACTCGGGCATGTTTAAAATATTTCTGTTCATTTTCAAAGATTTTTGATGTTCATATTTTTGTCACACTGTGACTTACAATATGCTGGTTTTTTCGTCACATATGTGACATGACGTACGTTACATGCAGTGACATAACAGTGACGTCACATTTTTTTTTAATTGCCAGAAAATATAATTTTACATAAATAACATGTTTTGAATATTTTTTGTAATTTTTTAAAGTTTTCTAAGAATTTCACATCTCAGTCACAATGTGACATCACTGAGTGGTGGCATTTTGGTCACAGATGTGACGTGACCACAGTGACTCACAGTGACGTCACAACGACGTCACCGTGACCATGCATGCTATGAGGATCCATTCCTGTTTAAGACTAAGTCTAGTTTATTACGAAATGCTTCCGTTTTAACACAAATATATCTTTCCTTTTCTTTAAAATTTGATCATTCATTAAAAGTAAACTTTTTGTATCCGTATCAGGTCGTGCAATTTATTTTATCTTATTAGTAGAAACAGTTTGGGCAAAAAAAACTAATTACTGTAATGTAATTAAAGATAAAATTGAGAGATAAAAGAGACACACCATTTAATTTGTAGTTTTGTAAATTTTCTATTTTATCTTGGAATTTTAGGAATATGAAATTAAGAACTTCATGTAAAGTTTACTATTTAGCTAACAAATATTTTGGTAAACTAATGTTTTATTGCATGCACTTGCTCAGTTTTACAATATTTTGGGTAACGGTTGCTTTTCCGGATCGATTTAATTTCTTTAGTCGAAATGTCATTGCACAGTACATATTTCCCAAAACGTAATTGTATATTTCGGAAATTTGAAATTCACAGTTTTGAAATAGGTAAGAAAACGAAATCATTCTTTAATATACTACATAGATAAGTAATAAAAGTAGAAAGAGTCGCATACTTTATGTAAATTTAAAGATGCTTAGATTCCCAAACAAACTTAATTTTAGTTAATTTATTAGGTTGAACAAAAAGTTCTGGGCAATTTGTGAAAGTTGCATTGTTATGCGCAAATTAACAACAAACGCAACAAGGACTATTCTTCAAAGTAGAGACCATCATAGTCCACGACCTCCTGCCATCGTTCTTCCTAATTTCAGATTTGCTGGAAGTACCATGGAGGCTCCTTGGAATCGAAAAATTCTTGACATGCTTCTTTAACTTCATTCTTTCAGAATCGTTAGACCTTTTCTCCAATAATGCCGTATCAACACACGCAAATCATACTATTCAATAGGCATTTTGGAGCCGAAGTTCCTGAACTCCTATAGATATACCACTAGTATTCCTATATACGATACAAATCATGGTAACTATTAGATTAAAAATTTCCCAGAACTTTTTGCTCAACCTAATAATATTATTCTTCATTACATTTTCATATATACGTAATATTTAATATCCGTCTAAAATTGATCGCAAGTATTTAGAATTATAATACAAACATATTTTAAAGCAAGCGTCATTTTAATGTATGAAAATACTCGTTAAATAGACATAAATTAAGCCTATTTGTAACACAATATCTGAAACGATGTTTGAAAGTAACTTGTTTGACGCAAATAAAAAAATAATTTAATGATTCTTTTTAGCATTTAGGTCAAATTATTATAAGCAATAGCTTATCAAAATTTATGCAAATGATTTCTAATAGTACTTTTGTTCTCATTTCCGATGTTCTGTTAAACCTAGCTATATATATATATATATATATATACATATATATATATATAATTATCATAATTTTGCTTTATAAATACAAACTACCTCTTTTTATCAAGTACTGAATTTAAATAATAATAATAGTAATATATGTTGCAAGATTGCAGAAAAAAATTTCTGAACAGATTGAAAAAGAATGGTTAGTTGTTTATTTTTTGTAAGATGTTTATTAATATTCGGATTTATATCAAATTAGAAATATTCTATATTGTATCTTTTTTGCATTACACATTAAAGTTTTTGTCGTCCCAATACCTACAGTACGTTAACATGGGTTTTTTACTTGCTCTACTTAGTTCGTCTTTCGATTCTAATGCATAAATATTCAGTTTACTAAAAATATGTTACTATATTTTAATTAAAAAAAACCCTTATTATACAAATATAAGTAATGTTTTACTAGTATATAAATCTAGAATCTATTATTATAATTATTAGTATTATTACTGCAATCAAAAATGAAATTCAAAATTTGCATAAAAAGGTGATTTCAAACTACGCAAACGCCGGTTGGTACAAAAATCTATCATAAAAATAACTTAGTAAATACAACGGGAAAAATAAAATTTATAATAGACACATAATGAACAAATACGAAAAAAAAATTTCAAAATTGATCGATCATTTTGAAGTCGGTCTTAATGGGTTAATATAAATAAAATAATAATGAATCTAAATTATACCTTTTCAGCTATTAAAATATTAATATTAAGTTTGTGTCTAAAATTTCAATCAATTAAAAAAAAATCTCGCATTACCTTATGATTCATGAGTTCGCTTTTACAATATTTTAAATTTTTATAAAATTTATTTTTGTGCCTGAAAAGCTTTTAATTCTTTTCACGACAATTATTCTGCGAAATAAAAAGAAACATTTGTCCTTCTTTTAATATAACCCTTACATGACTGTAAGATTCAAATGAGGTAAACATAATACCAATTTAACAGGAAAAATAACGATTAATTAATCCATTTTTAAAAAGCAGGAAGAACAGCGGAGTGACAAGTTTAATTTAGATAGCTGCAAGCAAACCTAATGAGGAAAAAAATCTAAGAAGGGGAGAAATCATTTCTGAGTTCGTTAAAATTCAAGTCCTTCGTTAAATTCAAAATATTTTTAAAACAAATCTCTTTTCTATAACACAATCATCACTTAATATTACTATATATGCTCCGTAAGCCTAAATATCACTTTATTTAAGTAGAGGAAAACGCCATTGCTTTTGAACACCAGCGTTGCAGTAATTCTATATCCACGTGCCAAGGGGAAATTTTAATACATCAAGCTCAAATACAGCGTCTGGAATAAACAGTGTAAAAAACTGCTGCCCAAACAGTGCTAGAAAAATGAATCCCGCCAGACGAAGACACTCGCGAGCTAAAGCTAAACCTATGGGGAGGTTATTTGCTAACATCTCGCTTGTACTTCGACATTTTTAAATATATGTATTTTGTTTTTGTTTTTTGCATTGGATAGATGAGGTACATCTCTACATCGCCACTTGTTTTAATTTTTTAATTTTGGTTGCAGATCTTTTTTATGTGTTCACTTTCACTTTCGAAAGCGGTTCCGAAAAGGAAAATATCATTATAAAAATTATCTGCAACCAAAATCGAAAAAGTAGTTAGTCACACGTGGCAATCCTAAAACTTTCTTCTATCTCATACATTTTAATATTTCCTGAAACATAAAGCATATCATTGGCACCGGTTAGGAGATTTAAACCAAAATCTAATCAGCAAAAACTTATGTCAAGTTGTTGCTGAATCTGAAGATTGATCAAAATCTGTGCATTAGTTTTTGAGGTAGAGCTATTGCTAAAATCAAAAAATAGCTACATAGCAGCGCCACCTGTTGGTCGATTAATTCCAAAAACTAACCAGTCCCAATATATATCAGGGACTAACTGAATCTGAAATTTGATGAAAATTCATGCATTAGTCCTTGAGATACAGTTATTGCGGAAATCATGATAAATGCAGCCTAGCAGCGCCAACTGTTGGGCAATTTATACTAAAAACTAAACAGCCCTAATTTATATCAGGGACTGACTGAATCTGAAGTTTGGTGAAAATTCGTGCATTAGTTCTTGAGATAAAATATTGCAATAATCAGGAATAATGCCGCATAGCAGCGCAGCCTATTGGGTGATTTACACCAAAAAGTAATCTGCACCAAATTATATCAAGGACTAACGGAATCTGAAGTTTTATGAAAATCCGTGCATTAGTTCTTGAGATATAGCTATTGCAGAAATTCTGAAAAATGCAGCATAGCAACGCTACCTGTCGGCCGATTTACACCAAAAAGTAATCAGCACCAGTTTATATCTGCGACTAACTGAATCTAAAGTTTTATTAAATTCCGCTCATTAGTTCTTGTGATAAAACGCCCACAAAATTTGTGTCACACAGACAGACAGACAGACTCACAGACTCACACACAGATATTTTATAAAAACATGTTTTTCGGGTTCTCTGACCTCTAAAACGTGTAAATCCGTCGAAAACTGCAATTCAAAAATTTTTATGAAACCAATACTTTCTTCTTGTAAAGATAGAAGAAAGTAAAAGAGTAGCGATGTAGAGATGAACCTCAGCTGTCCAATGATAGAAAAAATATTTAAAAAGGTCGAATTGCAAACGAGATATTAGCACATAACTTCTCTATAGGTTTAGTATTAGTTTTCGAGTGTTTTCGTCTGACGGGACAGAAGCGTTAAATGTACAACGATGCTGAAATCCAAAGACTCGATCGCAGCGACATCTGCGGGATAATTTAAAATTATAATATAAACATCTTATCATTACAGCGTGTAAACAATCAATCACCTTGCAGTATTAGAAAATATCCTGCATATGTCGTTGCGTTCGACTCTTTGTATTTCAGCAACATTAGACATTTAAGGGATTCAATATTTTAGAACTTTTTTATTACTTTATTGTGCCTTTACAAGAAGAAAGTATTGGATTCGTAAAAATTTTCTAATTCCGGTTTTCGAAGGATTTACGCGATTTAGGTGTCAGAGATCGCGAAAAAATTGTTTTTACGAAACGTCTGTCTGTGAGTCTGTCTGTATTTATGTATGTATGTGACACAAATATTGTGGGCGCTCTATATCAAGAACTAATGCACGGAATTTAATAAAACTTTAGATTCAGTTAGTCCATGATATAAGTTGGTGCTAATTACTTTTTGGTGTAAATCTCCAAACAGATGGCTCTGCTATACTGCATTTTTCACGATTTCCGCAATAGCTCTATCTCAAGAACTAATCCACCGCTTTTCATAAAACTTCAGATTCACTTAGTCCATGATATAATTTGGTGCTGATTAGTTTTTGGTGTAAATTTCCCAATAGGTGGCCCTCCTATGCTGCATTATTCACGATTTCCGCAATAGCTATATCTGAAAAACTTATGCATGCATTTTCATCAAACTTCAGATTCAGTTAGAAATTCGCATAAGTTGTTGTTGATTAGATTTTGGTGTAAATCACTTAACCGGAAGCGCTGTAATTCTGCATTTTTCAGTAAGTATTAACATGTATGAGATAAAATAAAGTTTTGGGTTTGCCACATCAGAGTAGTTTAAGTATATAGTCCATCGCCATACTATTTATTCCAGACGCTATAGCAGGTAAACGTTTTATTGCAGCTAAAGTACCGTAGCTTCCAGATCCACTGGAACTACGTTTCTTGTTATCGTCTCACTATATAGATATTACACAAATAGAGTATCTTTCAAAATAACCCAGACCCTCCAAATCCGGAAGTTCATGCGCACTTTGCAAAACTTAAGATGGTCCGGGACACAAAAATCTTCAAATTTTGCAAAAATATTTTATTTCATAAAAAATGCTTTGTTTTTTCCTGAATAAAATGACATTTAAATCATGTTTCTATCTGAATTAGAACAAAAAATATTATTTTTTTCGTTTTGGGTTGTTTCTAAAATCTTGCTTTCAAGCAATGGCTGTCATGGAAACGACTTCTTGTAAAAATGTGTTTTTCTTCATGATAGGTTGTTTCACCATTTCTCATATTTAAATTCTTATAACTCGAGAACCGTTATAGATACACGGTTCAAACTTGGTACATATCTTTTTCAATTATTTTACTTTAAGTTTGATTCAGCATATTTGAAATTGAAAATATGATTTTTTTTTAAAGTTGCGCCACTTGTTTTGAAATTTTTTTGTTAAATATTTTAAATTTTTTTATAAATTAATATTTTTAAAAATGCAGAATCAAAATTAAAACTTATATATTTCTGTTTATTTAAATGAAAAAAAAATGAAATTCTATAAATAATATTTCGAGTTATAACGATTTTAAATTACCCCACTTTTTGAATAAATTTTAAATTAAAATTGTTTTTAAAAAAATTCTGAGAAGTTTTATCATGCGATTTTGTTTACAAAACTCAATAAACAAAAATTATTTTAAGATGCGTCCCGGACCCCCTTAAAGAAAGACAAAGTCAATTTCTCATTAACGCACAAAAGTTGAGGATTCAGGATAACTTTATCGCACGTAAAATCACAAAAACGCCATCGTTCACCAGAGAACCTTTATAAAAATTTTGCCAACATGTCATACCATAATGTATAAATAAATACAAATGTAAAATATCATATATATATATATATATATGTGTGTATATCATGTACAAGATATCATAAATGTAAAAAAATAAAAATTAAATTTCCTTAATACATCTAAATTTATCTGAATTTTTTTTTCAGATGAAATGTTTAAATGCATTTTTCAGCTTTTCTTACACAATATACATACATACATACACACACACATATATATATATATATATATATATATATAACTGCTTATTTTATTAATACCACTGTTTTTAAAAGTATATGAAACTAACATGCTTATTATGCTTTGTGAAAAAACTCTTATGATTGGGTCAGAAATAGTTAGCATCATGTACTTTTTTATTAAGTAATTTCGCATTTAAGACGTAAATTGTAATTTTCATTTTTATAAAGTAATCAGGAGAATACTGAAACATACTTTCTATATATATGTGTATATGTGTGTATATAGATGTGTTTTGATAATTTTTTGATTAATACTGAAGAAGGTTTTTATAAAAATACTATGAAGACAGCTTTATTATCTTAATGTGTTTAAAGAAATGCATCTTATTTTAGGAATATTGCACGAAAATAAAGAGGAAAAATTCTTTCTACAAATATCAACAAAAATGTCTTTCATTACTCGATAAACAATCATTATTTCATAGAATGGCGTTAGTTATATATTTACGAATCAATACCATAAGGTGTCACTTTCAAACTGATAGATAAAAAAACTATTTTAAATGAAATTATTTTTAATAACCATTGACAGCGCCATAGATAACTATAGCGTTAACTTTGTATATATGTATTCTAGGCATTTGTAAATGCTTTCCCTTCATTTGCTGTATTTGGTTGTTTAGTAAGGTGTTATTTAAAGAGTTTAGTTGCATTAAATCATCTTCTAAACATGGTGATGATAAGCGACACATTAATTACAACTGTGCTTATCGACTCTTAATTACGAACCGGGACTGCTAACTATTTTTTATATTTAATCTTAACATAATTTACAAATTACCTTTGCGGTACATTTCTCGTGGAAGCATCCTAGAATAAGTGGCTGACAGAGATTATTTTTTAAAAAGTGGTACGACTAGAATTAAAAACAGGAGACTGACACATATATATCCCAACACGTAATCAAAAAGTTAAACCATGGGTCATCTGGACTGTGTCCATTGTGTCCCTGAATTTGAGGACAGGCGAAGTCGTATGCAGCTTTCATAAAGCAGATATTTTAAAATTAGTTTAACTTAGCCCTGATTATAATCAATGTTTTGTAGTTTTAGATAAGGGTGAGATATAAAAACTATACTTATGGAAATATGTAATGATAATTAATATTGCATTAAATGTATTAACGAAAGAATACAAGACATTGGGCCTACCTTTAGTTTTGTGCCTCCTTTCATGTTCCTGAGATGCAGAAAGGTACTTTTAAAATATTTGAAAATTATAGAAATAATACGATATAAATCCAATGTATAATACAGTTCTATAATAAAATAAACTTTATGATAAACATTCTTAAAGCCCAAAATCATCAAACGGTGATACGCAAATCACCACTGGTCCTTGAGAAAATTTTGGTGGGCCTCAGAAATATTCGAAGATTATTTTCATTTTGCAATATTGTTATACAGGTTTTATTATCAATAACACATATATAACGTTGTAAGAATTTCTCATATTTATGTAAATTCGAAAATTTAAATTATAACAGGTAATGATAATTATGTTAATAGACGTAATTTATTATTTATTTGCAAAGAAGAAAATTTATATCTTTTGTCCATACTGGACCCCAATTTTGGTTCTGCATAAAACGTAATCTGTCATTGCTGAGTTAAAATATTGATTCAACTTTTAACAATATACTTTTGCGAAAAGTAATTTTCATCTATTTCCTCGATTAAAAATCCATATCAGTTTAGGCTTGAAATAAAAACAACTCTCTACCTTTGCAGAAATGCCATTAGAAACAAAAATCCAAGTACTTATTTCCAGAAAGAAACACAAAAATTATCACAATAAAAATGGGTGATATTTACTTGTATTTTTTTATAATAAATAAACTGACTTTAATAATTTTGTTACAATTAAACAACCTTCAATAAATTTTGCTATGGTTAAATAAGCATTTATTATTTTCTTATTATTAGGTAAGCATTTGTAATTTTGTTATATTAAACACGAATATTTTATTAATGTTTCATATTATAAAAATGAAAGTTCCCGGATAATTTTCTACCAATCTATTTACGATTTAGAAAATCTTATGCCTTTGGGAACTAAAATTGTTGATTTAGTTGTCCGTGATGTACGAACAGTTAGCGACTGCTGCAATCACTCAAAGAAAGAAAATAATAAAAAAACTGTTAGATAAATATTATGTGCGTACAAGTTAAAGATAAAACAACAGTGCAACTTTAAACTAGTATGTTGTGGCCATCACAAAACTTTCTTATATATAAATCACGTCATTTAAATCATTTAAATAATATTAGAAATTTCGTCAATTTAGCACCAATTCATATCAAATTATATCTGAATTTGAAGTTTGATGAAAATTCGTGCATCAGTTCTTGAGATAGAGTTATAGCGGAAATTGTGAAAAATGTACCATAGCAGCGACACTTATTGAGCAATTTGCGCCAAAACATAAACAGCACTAATTGATATCAAGGTATACCTGAATCTGAAGTTTGATGAATTCGTGCATTAGTTATTGAGATAGAGCTATAGTGGAAATTCTGAAAAATGCAGCATAGCAGCGCCACCTGTTGAGCGATTTCCGCCAAAACACAAACAGCAGTAATTCATATCAAGGTATACATGAATCTGAAGTTTGTTGAAAATCCAAGCATTAGTTCTTGAGATAGAGCTATTTCAGAAATCGCAAAAATCCAGCATAGCAGCGCCACCTGTTGAGCGATTTAGAGCAAAGTGTATAAAACCTCAATTCCTGTCAAAGACTAACGAAATCTGAAGTTTGATGAAAATCCGTCCATTAGTTCTGGAGATTGAGCTATTGTGGAAATCATAAAAAATGCTGAATAACAGCGCCTCCTGTTGAGCGATTTTCACGAAAAACAATTCAGCACCAATTTATATCAGGGACTAACTGAATATTAATTTTTATAAAATTCCGTTCATTAGTTCTTGAGATAGAGCGTCCACAAAATTTGTGTCACACACAGACAGACATTTTGTAAAAACATGTTTTTCGGGTTCTCTGACCCCTAAAACGTGTAAATTCGTTTAAAACTGGAATTCGAAAATTTTTATGAATCCAATACTTTCTTCTTGTAAAGATAGAAGAAAGTAAAAGTGAGCGTTTTTTGTGTAACTCCTGTTCATAAACATCATCGTGAGTTCAACGAAAAGAAGTATTCCTTTAAATGAAAAAAAAAAATCTTACTTAGGTTATATAAATACATTTACGTATACAATAAAAGGAAAGTGCATTTTTATACTTGGATATTGGAACTATGCTTCTAAATAATTTCGCAAATATTTAAAGCAATTTTAAATGAAACTGAATGTTACTAAATGAACGCTCCATAGAAACACTTATAGGAGGTTCACTCTGAAATTTTTGAGATACAACTAGGTTTTTAAAGTTATACTTACAAAATTTTAGGTGTGTTCAAAGTAGTCTCCTCCAGCATCAATGCACTTTTGTAGACGAATTTTCCACATATTGAATGACTCAAGCCATTCATTTCATGGAATAGATGAAAAAATGCATTTATAGCCACATCAATATCTTCTTCTGAATGAAAACGACGTCCATGTAAGTTCTTTTTTAGATTAAAGAATAACCAAAAGTCACACATAGCTAGGTAAATACAGCGGATGTTCTATCACTTTAATTCGCTTTTGTTTAAGAAACTCAACTGTTAATCCGGCTGTATGTGAAGATGCATTATCATGGTGAAGCATTAGTCCCCTAATATTCACTTCTTGTAGAATTTCTGGAAGATATTTAGTGGTATACCAGTTTGCTGCTACTGTCTTCTGTCCTTCCAACTTGATGGCTTTGACCAATCCCGTAATTCTGAAGAAAACGGCATGCATCACTTTTTTCATTGCGCGTTGTCTTTTTACCATTGTCGGCTTGGGATCATCTTCAAAGACCCATACTTTGCTTTCTTGACGTGTTGGAATGTCAAAAAACGGTATGTACGTTTCATCACCCGTTACAATTTTAGAAATGATGCGGTGACCACCATCATTTAGCAATTTAGGAGTTTCTTTACTGATTCTGACACGCTCTTCTTTTTGGTGCTTAGTTAGATTATGGGGAACCTAACGACAAACTACTTTTTTCATATGTAATTCTTCATGAATAATTTTGTGTATAGCTGCGTATCCAATGTTAAGTTCCTTCTGTATCATTTGATAGGTACAGCGATTATCATCCATTAACATTTTTCGTATGGCAGATACATTATCCGGGATTACTGCCGACGGCGGCCTTCCTGTGTGTTCTTCCAAATGAAGAAAATTGCGACCTCTGCTAAATTCTTTAAACCATCTGAATACAGTAGCACGAGCTGGAGATTCATCACCAAATGCTAATTTCAACCGTTGAACGCATTCTTCTTGATTTAATCCTGCTTTAAAATCGTAGAAAATCATAGTGCGAAAATGTTCTCGCGTCAACTCCATTTTTTCTTCTGTTTAAAATTTATTTTACGCTAAACAATTTGAAGTAAGTAAGTAAAAAATCGTCTGCTGCGTTAAAATACTTTGTGTTTTAAAATTAAACTGTTATTTTTTATTTTGTAAATTCTCGTCTGCACGTATCTCATTATTTTCAGAGTCACCCTCGTATTTAGACGATCCTCACACATTCAATTAATAAGTATAGAAATCAAATGAAAAAAAAAAATAAAAGTTTATCGATAATAACAGCATATTATTTTCGTAAAAAAATTCGTTTGATTACATGCCACTATGAACATTATTTCTTAAAAATAAATTCAATGGTTAAATTAAAACAATTTTAATGAATCATTTGATTTGCAGTTTTCCTTATATCCAAGAATGTCATCCAATATTATAACAAATTCTCTCATTTAAATACTTTAAATCCGAACTTGAATGTGGGTTTCCCCTTATTTTTAAATAATAAATTTATATTATTATTAAGTTTTATTTGAATGGTAAAGTTTTTTATTTGCAATAACTGACAAAAATTTATTACACATAATCCCTTAAATTTCATAACGTAAGGAATTAAATGTTTGATAAGATGAATGATTGCCTAAAAGTTGATTGCTTTTATGTATTCAATTTATTCAGTTTGTTTATGAGTTCTTCCAAAATTTTTGAAAGCTATTATATTAATATTACATTTCAGAAGTTACAATATGTGCTTAGATCACACTTAAACACGGGTTAATTCATTAAATGTAAGAAAATTTATTTTGTTTGAGACATGTATATTGAGACCTACATATCTCAAACAAAATAAAAGATGAAAGGTTTTCACCATTATCTAAAGATTTATTTTATTAAAAAAAGTGAACCATTTTTAAAATAAGTGAAAGTCCATGTCCATACTTCTCTTTTTCTCTCAGTGTATATATTCAGCGTCGGGAATCATACTTTTTCAAATGATGTCGTTCCGTAAAAGATATGCTTCGAACCCGACCCATTTAAAATTTATTATTGTCCTTTCGTGTCCTTGTATTCCTACTGATTATGCGGTGTATTTACGTGACGTAATTTCGTCTGATGAATCTGGACACATGGGAACTAAGAACCTGCACTAGTTCAAGTCAATGTGTTATTATAGTGCTGTTTGTGCGGAAGAGTTTGCAACACTTATTTCCTTACTAATTTTATGAAGCCTGCATTGTTCCGGCCTGGCGTAACCACCGTCGGTCAATATCGGCCTGGCCGACGGACAAGACTAGGGTCAATTTTGTTCGTTACACTCGGGACATGGGGGGTCAGCGCTTACATATTTTTCTACGTACTCGGTCTGAAACTGAACTAAATTCATCACTATTCATTTTGTGTATCATCGCTTATTATTATATGTAAAGATAACAGTAATACTGTCCAATTATGGAAAATAAAGTGCTCGCATCCTACGAACTCTACAGAAAATCACCGTATAAATATGTGAATGGTACCAATCCTTTAGTAATACCGTCTACTAATTATTACTGTACATAATTGTTGCTTAATGGGTCGTCCAGAAATTGTCGAAAAATTTAAATGTTCAATATCAGAGTACACACTTGACATTATATTTAGATTCTTAGGAAAACGTTACATTTTATGTGAAATGGTAATTAATTTAAGAAACATACATGTTTAAAGATTGAAACTCCTAAAGGGAACTTAATTTTAATCTTTTCAACATAGACTGCAATGTGAATAGTTTTTTAACCCTTAAATGCAGAGCATAACTCAGGAGTTACGTGATCTTTTTTGGCAATTTGACGCTTTTATTGTTTTTTTCTTGGTGAACTATTATGTGTTCGTTATGTGTGACGACATGCACTTAAGTTCGTTAAATCTGTTTTTGTTGTGATTAGTTATCACGGGGAGGTTATAACGTCTTTTGTTGATACTGTTTGCAATATGCTCAACTGCTGTTTATTCATTATCTTTATAAGGTAGTTATTATTAATTCTGCAAACTATTAAAACTATTATAAATATAATTATATTGTTGAATAGTTGTTATTGTTCTGAGTCACACTTTAATGTAATTATAAATAAAACACACATACTACAATGTATATTAAAACACACATACACACATAAATAACGACTGCATTCAACAGTTAAAGGTATATATAAATATTTTACAGACATACATACAATAAATACAATAAACCCAACTGGAGTGAAAATTATACTGTGGTCCCGGGTTCGATTCCTGGCTCTGGTTAATTTTTCACTCCAGATGGATTTATTGTATTTATTGTATGTATGCCTGTAAAATATTTATATATACCTTTAACTGTAAAGTAAGTTTATCATTTAAAATTATCATTTTTTGAGCAACTTTTGTTATGTAACTCCGGAGTCACATTGTGACACTATGGCTAACATAAACACAAATAAATTTGTTCACTATTTTTCGAGTGGATAGTTAACAAAATAGGCTCAAATATAATTTTTCGAACAAAATAAAAAATCATACATTAAGCCCTAAAAATCTGCTTATCGGAATGACTTATAATTTTGAATTGCCTTATTTAAAGCTTCTAGAAATCGTTTTCTATTGAAAAATATATCGATTTCAATTCAATTTTAAAAAATGATTTTCAAAAATATATAAATCACTCCGAATACTTCGTTAACGAAACTATGGGGAATTTCGATATGGAAGTAGCTCTATTAACAACAAAAATCACTCATAAAAATGCAATCATTCTAGAAGCCGAGACTTATTTGTCTGAGCCACTATTGTCTATGTTTTATGATCCATTAATTTAGTGGGAACAACGGAAAAATTTTCATTCACATTTATAAGAAATAGCTATAAAAATACATTCGGGTTCAGTGGCCTGTGAAGTTTGTTTTCTGAAGTAGATCAAACAACAATGGGTAATCGAAGCCGTGTAAAGACATAAGAAAAGGAAAATATTGAACGACTCCATGATATGCAGATGTTTCGTTGGCTAGCAGGTAAGTAAGTACTGCTATTTGGATATTAGGATTACAAAAAATCCCTTTCCAAACTGATATTTATCCTACAAAAATCACAGTGTAAAATGATATCCAAGATATAACACAATCATGGTTTAGCTCAATGAATGGGAAATTGCGGATTTAAAATCAATGAAACTACGGTGGGTTCAGCTGGGCAGAGCCCTCTTGAAGAAATATACTTCTCTTTTTTGAAAAAAATTACTAGAATAAGCAGTTCTAAATAATATCATTGCATAAAAGCATGTTATAGCAGAAGCTTCTATATACACGGAAGCCTCAAATTTTGCTATATGCTTATAAATATTGATATAAATTTAAAATTTTAATTTTGGATTGTAGGATATTAAAATATATGCAAAGTGGGATTCGAAAACTATGATTTGCTGAGCTGCCGTTCATGTCATTGATCTGTAGCTTTACTAATTTAAATTATTTTTGAAATGGCACAGTGCATGGGTTGCGCTGGAGTTGTCGTTGTTTGCGTGTTTAAAAATAAGAAAACTAGCAACAAAATGCGTAGGTGGCGAGAAGTGTTCCACATCAGCATCTGGTGAATTATTGAGAAATGCAGATACCGCCGCGTTTTATGAATGTAAACAGGCGAGCCCTGCTAGCAGTCTTTACACTAACTACAATGTAGAACTTAGTAAAAATTTCTGTCGATGCACATTATATTGTTTTATGTTAAATATAGGCTGTATAGTAGTTGACACACTGCTAACCAAGCAAAATTAACGTTTATGCATCAAGTGGAAACAGGAAAGAAACACAGTATTTTTCGTGAAAAATAAATATTTGGTTTGGATTTTAAAATAACTTATAAAGATTATAAAAGTAGAAGGTTTAATTTTAATAATAAGCAATAAAAGTTTAAAAAGCGATTTCCTGGAAATTTTTGTAACTTTTTCATAAAATATGAGATAACCCAAGGTTTATAATCATTTAATAAGCCTCCACTGGTTGTCTCAGTGAGTCAGAACTATATTTAGTGTATTAATTGACCAAAATGTTGAAAAAATAACTTGGTCTACAGTATATTTATAAGCTTCTAATTGGTTTAGAAACATCCAATACCAATGTGCATGTTTCCAACAAAGTTTATTCTTGCATCGAATATGACATCATACATTTTTTTTGCCTCTTTTCGAAAACTATAAATACTTGAGTATAAACTATAAAAACTTAAAAACTATAAATATAAAACTTTGGGATTTTGTATGTATTGAAAGCGTGAAATTTGGTTGTGTGGAGTTTGGGAGGTCTTGATGGAACACCCTGTTTATATGTGTGTGCGTGTGTTACAACGTGTAAATGTCACGAGCGTGTATTATATATACTTAAATGTTTATTCTAGTACTTAAATTGAATACACTAATAAATTTTCTACATTTATGAATGTATAAGGTGGCCCATCTGTTGGTTCTTTTTTAAACTATGAATATTTCACAGGTTATTTGTGTCAACTGCCTTGTGTCATGCAGCTATGAAGTGTCAAATGTATGCTATTTGTAATTATGTATGCCATTTGTATGACAAGATGGTGCAACGGCACACACTGATCGCCAAACCATGAACTTATTGAATGGGAAATTTCCAGATCGCGTAATTTCTAGAAATTCTGATGTCAATTGGCCTTTATGATCGTGCGATATAACCCCAATGGATTATTTTTTGGGTGGTTTCTGAAAAGTAAAATGTACGCCAATGCCCCCCGCACAATTCAAGATCTCAAACGTAACATCATGGCTGAAAATTCGGCCATGGATCCGCTCATTCTGGTAAAAGTCATCGACAATTTTCATGTTCGGATGATGGCATGTAAGCGTAGCCTCGGTGGCGAAATGTGCGATATTGTATTCCATAAATAAAAGGCATAGACCCGCCTTCCGTTTTTCTCTCATAAAAAGGACGTTTTCTTTCGTAATAAAAAAGAACCAACAGACGGACCACCCAATATAAAGCTTTAGCTACAGTCAATATTTAGCCTCAGTTACAATATATCACTCTTTACATATATTTCTAATTCAAAGAGTATCTATGGCCTTACTAGTTGAGTATACTAGTTATATAAAACTAGTAATAATTACTAGTTATATAAAAGTTTCTACGTTTTTTATTTAAAGACTTCTCAAACATTTGAACAATCTTTTTTACTTCTTAAACTATTACATATAATTATAGTTTTTTCTTTTTTATTTACTTAAGAGGAAATCTTCCCTATAAAAAGAATCGTGGAACTTTTTACATCTCTATATGATCATTTCACATTTATTCTACAAGACTGACAGCATACAATTAAAAAATACATATGTATATTCTATTATTTTAAATCGTAGAAATCTTATCTAATTTCGGTATCGAAAAATAATTTATTTTTACTTAACGTGGAAAATAAAAGAAATTGTGAAAGTAAAAGAAATTATGTCTTTTATTTAAAAAAAATATATCTATACAGATATTTCATCTCAGTGAATTTCATCTTTAAGAATGATGATAGATATAAGTAAAAAGTACTGAAGTTCTAAGTAGAAACTAAGCTTAACTATATATTTCTTCATAAACACGTCCATTCCACTCTGTGTAAAACTTTTGAATTTGTTTATGAACAATTATCAAGTACAGACAGATAGCACATGATAGAATGTACATCAGAAGAGAGATAACACAATTAGGAAACTTCACATGAGGCCATATGAATCGATCTACATATCTGACGATCAGTATTCGACGCCTTTATCTCGACGTTACAAGGACCTCATCTGTGTTTTTATTTATTACGGATATTTAACTATGTGGTCTGTCTGTTTGGGATCTTACAAACGACTTTTGACCCACTTCCGTCTAATTGACTTTTCTCAAATGTTACACTCGAGTTCATTGTCCATAAAAATTCAATATTCAATTATTCTCAGAGCCACAGATTGTCCAGAACAGACTCTAAGGTCAAAAACCACTTTTTGTATAAGTCGAAAATATTGCAGAAACAATTCTAAATGTTCATGTAAAGAACAGAGTTGCAACAATAATTAGAACAATGGATTTAATATTGAGGAAAAATGAACATATACATACACATTTATATAAAAGTGCATAGTTTTTCCTTTTAAAAAATACGTGGAATTTTGAACAAAAAAACAGTTACCAATCTCAACTAAAAATGTCAAGCCGTAATCCATCATCGAACTGAACCCATTAACTTTTTATACACTCAAAATTAATCGTCGCAATTTATGTCAGTGTCTAACAGATGCTTGATGAAATTCCGTGAATTGTTTATTTAGATAGATTACTAACAAATTTATGCAGGCAGACAGGGAGGTATTTTCCAAAAAATAGTCCAATTATATTGAGAATCGCTGTTACAGCTCTCCCTTCCGGTGGAATATCTGGAAATTCAACTGGAAGAAATTTGGTTCAGTTCTATGCATAACAACATACACTGTTCCATGATACATAGCGGACACACACTCAAAGACATAGACACGGACAGACATTTTGTATTAACAGACATTTTGTATGTTTATCGGGAGCTTTGACACCTAAAACATGTCAATCCGTTGATTAGCGGAAGTGGAAAAAATCTCGATTAAAATACATTGTTCTTTAGAAAGAAAAAAAGCAGAACTCGCAAACACCTGAAAACTTTATAGAATTATAAATTTTATTTTAAGATATGGAAGCCATTTTTTTTCGTTACATTTGGGCATGATTTTGCTTAATCAGGATTCACGGCAAAAAATCTCATTTAATGAGAATACGGTGGCATATAATGTTATAAAAAGTAGTAAAAACAAAAAGCATGTGAAAAAACACAAGCAAAATTATAATCCAGAAATAGATTGAATTTTTGACGCAAAAATTACCCCTGTTTACAGAAATGCAGTTAATCTTGCATGAGAATATAATTTCTAAAATATGCGTGAAATTAATCACACAATGAATACAGTTATGATCAATACTAGGTTTTATAGAAAATTGCGCCAAATTAGTCAATTTCGTATAAGGCAATCTTAATTATAGACTTATTTTTGGCTACAAATTTTGTCAGATTTTGTCAAGTATTATCAAGCTCGACGACAATACAGCACATGAGTGGGCACTTGTCAGTGTACAGTACGTACAAGTATACAAGCATGTATTTCTGAGTTTCTCACTGAAATATATGTATTTGAGGGTGTTCTAAATATTTTATCCATATAGTCAATGTCAGCTGTGGACTAAAAACATGATATAGCAATAACAATATGACTGAAACTTCAAGTTCATTAGACTTTTCTTAATATATGGGGCGTTCTCACAATCTTTTGACTTTTATGTCCCTGAATAATAATTTATATTTTAGTACATTTTCTTGTGTTTTTTTTTTATTTTATATACTGGGGAACATCACATTGCATGATTGCATGACAATATTAACGAGATAAATAAGTTTTGGACGATGTCGGGGGTCCAAATACCAGGAAAATTCCTATACCGTCCCGTGTCCCTGAAGCTGATTTTTAAGTTTGGAGCTGACTGTATAAAATTGTTTCAATAAAAGTAATTCGATGTAATTTTTTCCGAAACTGGAACAACTGTTTTATATAAATATGCAGCAAAAAATTAACCTGCACACATTTTTACAGTTGATATTATTTTTTGAACTCTGCCATGGATTTTTTTATCCTTACCGTCTCTCTTGTTAAACTTATACAGAAAATCACTTCAGATGCAGCCACAGAATTTTTTACAAGTTTTTTCTCATGCAGAAGTATGCTAGAGAAAGAATGTCTAAAATTTTTTGACAGGAAATTTATTGCAGAATTTAAATCACCATTTAAATATCAATTTCAAGATCGTGGCTTTATGGGTAGTCTTACCATCCCCAAGGTTTATTCCTGCACTTTTCGAGGTAAATTAAATTTTTTTTAATTTAATCCAATGTAAATAAATGATTCTATAAATCAATGAACATTGTGGCTATCACTTAGTCTTAACATGATTTTTCTAAAAATAGGTGGTAATTTTCCTTACCTTTCCATCCTTACCGTCCCTTTTTTTTACCATTTCGTCCCTTTTTTCCTATACCGTCCCCTTTGTTTACCTTACGGTCCCTTCCTTAATACCCTTTTAAGACAATGTTATACCAAAATTTTGTACTAAAAATACTACATTGCTATTATTTCTTATTTGAATGTCCTGTGGGTACTATGCAAATTCGTTATAAGAAAAAAAATTAGAAGAAAATAGAAAGTTATAGTGGTAAAATGGTAATGAAAATTAAACTCGCAAGTTTAAGTTAAACTTCAGTTAAATAAAACATTTTTCGCTCCTGGCCATTTTTTCTTTATTTTGAATCATTAAGGCATTTGTTTATCTGATTAAAGTGTTATTTTAGCAAGTTTATTTTCACCTGATTTTTGTTCCCGACAGTCAAAAGATTGTGAGAATGCTCCATATATTATTTCAAATTGCTTTTTTTAATTTTTTTAATTAGGAGTTTTATCAGACTGTCAAAATTTATTAACTAACACAGCAAATTTTTTATATATTTTCACAAGTTTATATCTAAAGTATATCATAATAACTCCACGTATAAAAAGCATGAAGTACTTTTTGTTGACGGAAAGAAAAATATTGAAAAAAGAAGTAGGATTCCATCGCCAAAACTTACGTGTTTATATCTCAATCTATTTAGAAAAGAGAAATATTATGAAAGACGGATAAATTTATTTCTAAAAAAAGGGTTCTCAAACAGGAGAACACGCACCAGATTTCTTCTTGAGGAAAAATTACGTTCATGAGAATTTTTTTTTTCGTTATTTTTACGTTATTTGAATGCTTGTGGCGTGTGGAATAAGGAGCTAGAACTGTTGGGAGAAATTAAAAATATTTACAAATTTACAGTCAGTCGAGCTCGGACAGGCTATGAAACAAGTATACGGTACCCGGCGGGACGCAGTTGGCCACATGCTTATAACTTTGCTCAATAAGTTTAAATATAGGAATTGCAGAATAGCTGTAAGATGCAAAAGATAACGATTAACTAGCAATTTTTATACGATTTCTCCTTACTTAAATCAATAAACGCGTTCTTCTTCAAAAGACAGTTCTCAGCGAGTCGTTTGAAACAGCGTATAAGTGCGTCAACCAATAAACTTTTTTTTTTGGAAATCAAAGATTATTTTGGGTCTATAAATCTTTTATTTGTAAATAATAATTTTTTTTCAATCCATGTTGAAGTTAGAGAAAAAAGGGCAAAAAAAAAAATATATATATACTTTAAAAAATATATATATATACAACTACCATTATTCTAAATTTCGTTCGGTTTCACTAAAGATTGGTTCATGTCTCTATATTCAATATGTTTTCTGAAAAATCTGAATTTGGTTGTTGCAGATGATTTTGACAAGTTGTGCACTATCCGACACAGAGTGATGCGCACACGGCATACTCATATGCAACTGACAATATCTTCAACATTTAAAATTATTGTATAAATAATTATTCTACAATAAATATATTTTTCAATAGTAGAAACTATGACTAATAAGCGGATAATTCAGTTTTTGTGTTCATTTATTCTTTCCACGAAACAAAAAATCCAAATTCGACTTATTTTTCAAGGACCTACGTGGACAAGTGTTTAGGACACCACTCCGCTAATCGTTTGTGATCGTAGGAGAGGTACCGAGTTCAAATTCCGGTGACTCAGTTGCACACTCTTTGTGGAGTTCCAGGATTTAATCTTCTGGTATTGTCTATTTTCTTCTGTCTATCCCGTCCTTGTATATCGACGACGGCTTATAAGAAACTGCATTTGATGTCAAACACACAAGTCGGATGCTCAATAAACAAACCTACTTTTCCGATGAAAGGTAACCCCCAGTGAAGTACAACTTTATAATAAAAATTTGAATGGATAGTTTTAATGTAATTATTTATAACCACCTAAAGATGAACTAACCGATAATCATAAATATAATTTTCTTTTACGAAATTTTATAAATTTAAGATTTCAATATAAAATGTTTAACCCATTAAGCGCCGCTATATTAAGCACGTTAAATAAATAAAGTTTATTTATATATTTTATATATATAAGATTCCCCTATGATAAAGCAGTTGAAAATTTTTTAATAACTGTAACCGTTTAGAATTTATAACATGTTCCCGTAGCGGGAGCGTTGGCGTCTAATGGGGGTTGAACCTTCCTCTGATCTGCAAAGAAACACGCGTTATTTTCTCCTGCCATAATGCAATTGCGATTAGAAAATTTAATAAAACTTCATTTTTAGGCATGATGCAAACAAATAAACAAACATATAAACAATTACTAAAAATATATGGATTAAAAATTTAATATTAATATTCATAAATCACTTTAATTCAAATTTTTTAACGAATATTCAAAATATTAGAAATATAACGTCACTCTTTCTTTTTTATTATTTCCCTACACGTTGTCTATGCAACTTGAAAGGAATAACTCAGATATAACATTATGTTTTAATAAACACTACACGCACATATGTATAAATTTGTTTTACACCTAGATTTCTGGCATATACTTATATTAGAATATAGTCCTTTCATCGACACGTAACTGATATATATATAACTCTATATATTCCTAAATGATGTTTTGAATTTTCTTTATTACCTGTTTCAAATAAAGTAGTTGTTTTACAAATGAAAATTGAGACATCTCTTATTTCAATATAATAAATGCTTTTCACGTTACTATTACCAAACATCGATTTTCAAATTATTTAAAAAAATATACATATTATCTCTTTAATAAGAGGCCTGCATATATTTAAAAGTCGATCTACAACAGTATCACCGTTAGTACAATTAATATAACATGAAACAATTTAGAATTTTCGTAATCCTTCTTTTTCTTTTTTTATATTGTATATGAATCTACCTATGGATTTAAGTTTCAAAAGTAGCTGCCAACTACTACTGTATTATATCTTAATTTATGGTCAAATTTACTTTTACAAGAAATTACAAAAATTCTTTTTTAATGTTTTAGTAATAACTTACTGCCATGCAAAACGCAATCTTTTATTTTTGCATCTTGCATTTTAATTGCAATTTAAAGAATTTTTTTTTCTGCGGATGAACATCATAAAGGTAAATTTTAAGGGGTTTTTTGTTCACAATGGTTCTGTTTTTCCGTATAATATTACGAATCCACATTCAAGGGAACTGAAATACACTGCTTTTCATGAAAAATCAATATAAAATGTTCCTCTCTTTATGGAAGCGCGCTTGTAGACAAAGGGACGGGAATGTAACCACAAGCCGCCAACGCTCCCGTTGTGGGAACATACGAAAGAAATCTTTCTAATATTGCTTTAAATGAATATATTTACCTCGTATTAGGAATTTATTATTAGATGATCTGTTGGCTTTAAATATTCACTGCACTTGTAAAACCTAAAGAATTTTCTTTTTTCTTTTTACTAATTTTACTTGAGGAAGTCTAAAAACCAAAAATTCTCTTTTTTTAAAAATCTGAAAAAAATAGTAAATATATATATATCATTCTGAAAAAATATGTATACTACATGCCATACTATTAACTTTTCGGCGCAAAATGTATTTTTTAAATAATTCAAAAATATGTTGAGGGGAAAAATAACAAATTGTTGTTCCCGCAACAGGAGCGTTGGCGTTTAATGGGTTAATTAAAACCCATATACATTTTCTAAATAATTTGTCTGTGTAGTTTTAAAGATAAAAATTCCGTACATCAAACTTATTGAACTAGATATATTCTACTGCGAATACATCTAATCAAATATTATTATTTAACGAAGAACATACTCAAACATGAGTATATTTTAATCAGTTTTCAGAATATCTTAGAATATATATTTATGTCATATTTTACTGCATATATTTAAATAGAGAATATGAGAAATATAATATAAATCAATATTTTAATATTAAAAATGGAAATCACTTTTATTTTTGAATTTTCAAGTTCATAAAATAAATTACATTTATTTCCCTTGAATAAAATATCGAATGTTGTATAATTTATTTAATTTCCAAAGCATGCATTTCATGATAATTTTTATGTTACCACTGAAAGAATATTCCAATAAAATACATTTATTTTAACCTAATGACATTTAGTTTTCAAGAATATACGAATGTAAATGTATTGCAGCCAATCGCTTCCCTTGAGGTACATTTTAAAAATAGTATTTCAGCATTGGGTTAAAATTTATTTAATTGCATGGAGAGTGTTATTATTTTTCAATTACAGTCTCTGAGAATGTTCAGAATATTAAATTAAAAGATATGAGTTAAAGCATTAAGTTAATGTAAATTGTTACCAAGCCCCTCAGCTGTAAAATGAATTTATTTCATTAATTTGGAGAAGTTAATTCACCATGTGTATATCGAGATCAAAGTTAATGACTTCTCCAGGGGTTTCTCGAATAAAATAGTTTTGAAACAAAAGTTGAAATGGAATGGTTCAAACCATACGTATTTTATTAAATATGTTTTATATTCACAAATATTTAAAAAACAATCACAAATATTTAATATTTAATAAGTAATACATATTTTATAATTTATGGTGTTTAAAATTATTTTATATATTTGAAATTTAATGTGTTTTCGAATTTTAATACGAGGGAAGGTCAGTAAGTGGGTCACAAACTTATATGAGATGTTGGAAATTAGTAGTAAATTGTTTCTAAATATGCCAATAGGTGACAGCATAATCAATCTATAAGATGTTAATTTCGTAATTTATAAGACAGCAGTTGCCCAAGATGAGAAGAGTCGTTCAAAATTTGTTGATGAAGAGCGAAGTGGTCGTCCAGTTGAATTTGCGACAGAAGAATCAGTGCGGAAGGTTGAGGAAATGATTATAGCTGACATGCAAACAAAAATAGACAGCACAGCAACTATTTCCTCAACCTTTCGCACTGATTTTCCTGTCGCAATCTCATCTGGACGACCAATTTGCTCTTCGTCAACAACTTTTGAACGACCCTGCTCATCTTGTACAACTGCTGCCTCATAAATTTGAAATTAACATCTTACAGGTGAACTATGCTGCCGCCTACTGTCACATTTGGAAACAATTTACTGCTAATTTCCGACCTCTCATATCAGTTTGTGACCTACTTACTGACTTTCCTTCGTACATAATTTGTATTATGAGTTATAAAACGATCACATAATTAAACAGATGAATTTCATAGTTAGACTGTTATATATGTGTTATATTAAGTTAATTTTCCCTGTGTATATCGAGATCAAAGTTAATGACTACTATAGGGGTTTCTCGAATAAAATCGCTTTGAAACAAAACTTGACACGGAATGCTTCAAACCATATGTATTTTAATAAATCTTGTTTTATTATTCACAAATATTTTGAAAAATAAGTGATATACAATTTATAATTTACGGTGTTTCAAATTATTTACTATATTTGAAATGTAATGTGTTTTCGAGTTTCAATACATAATTTGTATTGTGAGTTTTAAAACGATGACATAATTAAACAGATGAATTTCATAGTTAGACTTACATATAGCTTTTTCTGAAATTAAGAGGAACTTTCTGCCCGATAATTAAAATAAATACAAATTGGAATTGTTATGTTTAAATAATGTTTCCCACTTTCTTTTTAAGTTTTAAAGATAAATAATATCACGGTTCTAGGTAAAGGTTTGAATTTTGTATTTAAAATTGTGTTTTGTTTTTCATATAAACATACAGGTGACACGTTATACAGTATATATTTATTAAATACCAAATTTAATTACGCAGCTTTTAAAAATAGTATTTTAAGCACCCTTAAAAATTGTTTACATCAATAAATGTCACACCCCTGGATCAGTTACACCTTTTATACTGCAACAATAGTATGGATGTGACATGTCAGGAATTAAGTCTAATATTTTTTAAACTATGCACATCATTAATATATTCTGCATAGTTATAAAAACATAATATAGCAATTTAAAACTATTCATTAACAGAGCATTACTATTTTTAAAAAATGAACATAATTAATGAGGCTATTGATTTGGCATCTTATAAAAGTACACTGTAGTAACTAAACGTTTATAAATTAAAACCACAAACAGTCACAACTCACTATGCCTCAAAAATGTTTCATCCAACTAGTGGCTTCCTACATTATTGCAAGTTCTTGATCATGCTGCCATACATTTTTATATGGTTTATACCACATTTCAAGTGGCCCAGCACTGGTTGCTCGACCATTTTGAAAAAAATCTGAAATTTTTTGTACAACAACCCTAACATGATGGAAGTTCAAAGCTATTATTTTGGTTGGAATTTTATTTGGATGGAAGCTATTATTTTAATTTTATTAACTTTTGTTTGTGCATGGCGGTCATCTTTGTTTCATCGTCTGCATAAATTTTCTCACATGAAGGGTTTATGGATTTGTAAATAATTCATCGTTTATTTATCCAATTCAAGTGCAGATTAAAGCAATTTGTACAGAACACATTGGGCTAAAAATATGGTAATAGGGTAGTTTCCGAAACTAACTGCTTATTGGTGAATTTTAAGAATAAAATTTCAGTTTTTCTTTTCCAAAATTTGTCCGTTTACAAGGGGAAATTTTTCTAGCAAGGAAAACTGTCAACATGACATTTTTTTTTACAAATAGGCCGAAAGTACATGTACTCACACGCCAATTTCTAGATCTGTAACTTGCTTTCTCTTCGAAAAAAAAAAATATCCAAATTTTTCAAATATGTTAAAAATCGCACGTTTGAGGCTTTGATATCTCTGGTGGGGCACGAGATAAAAATCTGAAGTTATGATTTCGGAGAGTATTGTATGGTAGTGGTATGCACAATAAATTTCAGGATGGAGATTTGACTACAAGCTGAGATATTGCAAGGGCAACATGTCAAAACAATACTGCCAAACTATTGTTTTGTTGTAATCACAGGTAAGTATTTATCTCAGAGTGCCATTTTAATTTATTTTTTTATTATCTTTAAATTATAGTAACAGAAAATAAAGCCTTTTGCAAAGATTAGCAATTAATTTAAAAAATAATTATGCCTCCTACATTTTGTATCGTTTCAGTAATTTCTGTTGTAATTTTAGTAACTAAAAGAAAACTCAGCAATTTTACATAAAGAAAAAAATATTTTTATACAAGACCTGAGACAAAAACAGAATAGGGAAAGAAAAAAGCTGTTCATGTTGGCATACATGATCAAACGTGTCAAAACACATTCCTGCTTGTTGGTTTAAAAACCACAATTTTAATGTTGCTTGCCCGTCCCTGAAACTTGTTCCTACTATAAGTATGTTCCTGTAAATGAAACATTATACGATGTTAACCATGCATCAGCCTCAAGTAATTTTCAGAAAGTAAAGATATCCAAAGCCCTTTCAAAAATTATACTGCAGAAAAATGACATTTTTGCATAAGAAGTAAGCTAGGAATTATTAATGAAGTGAGACTTGCACATAGTGATTTCAAAGTTTATTTCTATGAGCTAGCAGGGCCAAGATCTTCAATCAAGTTATCAAGAGATGACAAGACTTGGTTTCTAAAATAAAATTTTGAGAAAGATCAAAATTGTGGTTTTTAAACCAACAAGCAAGATTATGTTTTGACACGTTTGATCATGTCTCAACAAATATTACAACATTAACAGCTTTTCTCTTTCCCTGTTCTGTTTTTGTCTCCGGTCTCGTATAAAAATATGTTTTTCTTTATGTAAAAGTGTTGAGATTTCTTTTAGTTACTGAAATTACTTACAACAAAAATTACTGAAACCATACAAAATATATGGCCCTAGGCATAAATATTTTTTTAATTAATTGCTAAGCTTTTCAAAGGGCTTTATTTTCTGTTACTATTATTTAAAGTAATCAAAAACATAAATTTAAGTGACACTCTGAGTTAAATACTTATTTGTGACTACAACAAAACAATAGTTTGGCAGTATTGTTTTGATATGTTGCCCTTGCCACATCTCAGCTTGTAGTCAAATCTCCATCCTGAAATTTCTTGTGCATAGCACTACCATACAGTACTGTAAGAAACCAGAACTTCAAATTTTTATCTCGTGACCTATCAGAGCTATCAAAGCCTCAAAAGTGCGATTTTTGACATTTTTGAAAAAATTAGGATTTTTTTTTGCGAAGAGAAAGCAAGTCCCAGATGTTGAACTTGGCGTGTGAGTACAAGTACTTTCGACCTATTTGTAAAAAAAAAAAGTATGTCATGATCACAGTTTTCCTTGCTAGAAACATTTCCTCATGTAAATGGACAAATTTTGGAAAAAAACTGACACTTTATGCTTAAATTTCACCAATAAGGATTTATTTTCGGAAACTACTGTATTACCAAATTTTGAGCGCAATATATTCTGTACAAATTGCTTTAATCCGCACTTGAATTGGAGAAATAAACGATGAATTATTTGCAAATCCGTAAACCCTTCTTGTGAGAAAATTGCTGCAGACGATGAAACAAAAATGGCCGCAATGCACAAACAAAAACTAATAAAATTAAAATAACAGTCATTTTGAACTTCCATCATGTTAGGGTTGTTGTACAAAAAGTTTCATATATTTTAAGAATGGTCAAGCAACGAATAAATGATTTTCTGGACCACTTGAAATGAATTGACCCATAACTATAATTAATATTTCATGAAAGTGACTGTAATTCTAGGAACTAGTGTGTCTTGAGCGTAATTATTTTAAAATGTTTTTGCCCAAAGTTTTCTTTTAAAAGCTCGTTGGTAATTGACTGCATTTTAAAAGGTTCATTTCAATTAAACTTTTTAATACAATACCCCCATACAATACGCGAAACTAAATGTATGCGTAAAAAATTCAAAAATCTGTTCTTCGGCAGAAAAAAATACATTAATGTACGCTATTTAAAATAATGATAAACTTTTAACTAATATATTTTTTAACCATTAAGAGATAATTAACTTTCAATTTTTGTTTATTTATCCTAATTTTTTAAACAAAGAAAAAAATTATATTTATTTTTTATTATTAAGGGGACGTGTCACTTTTTAAGGCCAATTAGTAAGCGATTTCAGTGAACTTGTTCTCAATGAAGAATCTATAAATCGGGACTCGACCTTTTGTCCTGAACAAATACACTTTTGTCTATTGTGATACTAACATATAAACTAGTCGGATGTGGCAATCCCAAAACTTTCTTCTATCTCATACATGTTAATACTTTCTGAAAAATGCAGCCGAACAGAGCGCCGGTTAGATGATTTATACCACAATCTAATCAGCAGCAACGTATGTCAACTTCTAATTGAACTTGAAATCTGATGCAAATCCGTGCATTACTTCTTGAGAACAGCTATAACGGAAATCGTGAAAAATGCAGTATAGTAGCGTCAATAATTGGGCGATTTGCACCAAAAACTAAACAACACTAATTTAAACAGGGACTAACTGAATCTGAAGTTTGATGAAAATTCGTGCATTATTTCATGAAATAGAGCTATTTCGATAATCATGAATAATGCAGTATAACAGCGCCACCTATTGGGCGATGTACTCCAAATAGTTATCAGCACCAAACTATATCAAGGACTAACTGAATCTGAAGTTTTCCGAAAATTCATGCTTTAGTTCTTGAGATATAGCTAGTGTGGAAATCAAGAATTATGCAGTATAGAAGCGCCACCTGGTGGACCATTTACGCCAAAAAGCAATCAGCAGCAAATTATATCTCAGATAAACAGAATCTAAAGTTTTATTAAATTCCATTCATTATTTCTTGAGACAGAGAGCCCACAATATTTGTGTCACACACATACAGACAGACTTACAGACACACCTTTTGTAAAAACATGTTTTTAAAATTTCTCTGACCGCTAAAAAGCGTAAATCCCTCGAAAACCGGAATTCGAAAATTTTCACGAATACAATAGTACCTTCTTCTTGTAAAGGCAGAAGAAAGTAAAAATGAAAGCGGTTGAAATATAGTTTGTTTAAAATGTGATTGCGCAACGTGCATTGCGCTTGATAGGATTGTGGTTCGTAGAATCGCATTCGACACAAAAACGATACATTGTTAAAAAAAACACAATTGTTTCTATAAATATGAATCTAAAATATAACCACTTACCCATACATACATTACTCTCTTTCGAGTTACTTAAGATTTTGAAAAGTGTTATTTATCTTTAGGAACAAGGTAAACCAATGTATTTTTGAGATTTTAAAAATATTTATTAAAAAAACATTTGTTGCCACGGATTTTCGGAAACGTTTACAAGTTGTTTTTATGTAACAATAATTGATTAATCAGTTTTCTCAAACCAGATTATCGGTTTTAGGATGCTATCAATTCACAGTTAGACATTTTTAACTCCATAACTGAATTCATACATGCAGGTGTTGCAAAGTAATATCAGTTTTAATGTTAATGTTAATACTGTTAATTTGTCATGTGTAAAATATGTTTGTGGAACATGGAAGGAATTGTTTACTTCAGAAGTGATAGCATCCAAAAAACTTTTCCAATTTGTGAAAAACTAATTAATACTCTATAACAACTACTTCGAAACCTTTATCATGATAATTAGCACCCAAAGAAAGTTTTATTTCATAAATATTTTTAAATCTCAAGAATGCATTAGATTCAGATGTTTTATATACCATATCACAGGGTTCGTACGGGTATCGTTATTTTCAAGGCCAAATATCAGACATTTTTTTATAGAAAAATAAATCCAACTTAAACGGACGAAATTTTACCTTATTTCTGCACGAGAATTTCCATAAAAAAATACCGGTACCGAATAATTTCTTAGTCTGGAAATTCAAGCACCCATACGCACCCTGATATCAGCTTTTGAGGTTTCTAACGATAAAGAAAGTTTTTTGGAATCTTTCGTGAATCGGAAGAGGTTTATTTTATATTTTCGTTTATTGTTATATTATGTTTTTTCTAAATTAAGAAACGTTTTTTTTTTTACATAGTACGAGTTATGAAAGCCATTGAAATTTGAGGGACCACATACTAATTTTAATTACTGTATCAAAAAACTACTTGAATGTGCAAATCCGAAAACTTTCTTCTATCTCATACATCTCAACAGTTCCAAAAGTAGGTACAAATGTTAATACTTCAATATTATTAGTTCAATACTATACCAACTTTGATTTTCATCTTAAATTTCTGCTTTTGTTAGTTAATCGGAGTAAAAACGAACTAAGCTCAATCATGATATTTATTGAAATCAATTGTTTTTTGTTATTCTGTTGTGCATGATCTGTTTGCAAATAGCCTGCTTATCGGATGCGGAGTTATATTTAAGAAAAACATAGCTCAAGCTTATATTTCTTTTGCTCTATCATATTTCAAGCATTATCACGTACTCACACCAGATGCTCCATTACTTTCACGCCATTATTTACGAAAAACGTGTTGAAAATATAAAATAAGACGTCTAAAGAAGAATAAATCAAGTCTTTCATATGAAAATTGTGTCGGAAGTTATAAACTTAATTTACAGTTTTTATTGTTTACTTAAGACAAAACATAATTTTTTTTTTCAAATTAGATATTATAGATACCATAGATATATTTAGAAAGAATGAAAAATTAATCTTTTTCATCTACGATAATTCAATAATATGCTCAGATATAAATTGCTTATAATATGTAATGCATATAGAATTTAAAAATAATATTCACTTATAGCTAAGGCAATAATACACCACTCTACTTTTACACGTCGCTTATTTATACATTCTCTTTCCAAGTTTTAATAAAACATTTAAACGAATATAGTCATGGAAGATCACAAAAATACTCCTTTTTCAAATGTTCGTTATTCTTTTTTACTTATTTTTTCGTTTATCAATTCAGCAACTCGAAAAAATAGCACTTTTAAAAAATATGTTTATGATCCGTTCAGGTATAAATTATTTACGACATTTAATGCACTCATAACTTTAACGCAATATTTCTTTATAGAAATGTAGACAAACAAACAACATATTTATTAAAATATTTAAACGTGCATAATCATGCAAGATTATTGGAATAGTTATTTTACAAATAAACAAAATAAATAAAATAAAACAAAGCAGATAATGCACTGTATTCTATTAAATGGGGTAAAATTCTAACAGTTTTCAATAGTAATGAAAATATGTGTTTAGATATAAATTACTTAAAACAACTCAATGAATCCATTAGTTAAAAATAACATAAAAAAAGTGTTACATAAAAAAAACGTTCACTTCACGGATTAATGTTACAAGAAATTACATTTTAGATTACAAAGTTTTATTTTACTGAATAAACTGCAAAATTAAGACAGAATATTATTGCATTAAGGTCTTATTAGTCAATATGTAATAATTAATTATCAAGTAACCAAATGCAAAAATTCAGTCTTAGTAGAAAGCAACCAAGTAATTTATAAATTACGCACCCGAAGAATGCTATTTGTATTTCTATCCGAAGCGATATCGTAGTGATTTTATCTTTTTTTTTTTAGTGTTTGTCTTGAAGTTTTATACTTCTAATATCTGACACCGGTTCATTGTTGCCTTTTAAATGATGTGTGTACTGCTCCAATTTTCGTATGTTCGTATAACTTATTCTGTTAAATAATATTTTTCTCATTTGATCCCAAAATTCCTGCTATTAATTAAGACAATGTTAATTCAGAATGAAGATAAAAAGTGAGAAAATTGAAGCAGTATTCGCACTCTTATTTTAAAAAAATTCTATTAATAGTTTTACACATTCATAAAATGATACATGCTTGTAAATGTCCGTCATAATGAATTAAAAAACAGTTTAAAAATTACATATTCTTATTAAAAAATATATTTTATTCTTTATGTATGCTAAAAGAAGAACTGTGCTATTTTATCTGTTTTATATAAATATTTCTCAACACTACCTGCAGGTATAATTTTATCCTTGAAATTATTGGGCCACTTAGTAATTCCATATCCAAATTACTATCATTTGGTGTATAAAAACACAAGAATTTCGTTCTTATCATAAGCTTCAATTTCAGTTTTTATTTTGTTTTACAAACTTTGGATAAGTTTGTCTTTCTTTATTTGTTCATAGAGTAGAAAAATAAGTCTGTCTTTATTGCAACCTCTGTCTGTATATACCTTGTTTCTTCTTCGATGAAATATAGATTTTTATCACAAAACTTTATTAAAAGACTCAAAACTCGGCGTTTTGATCCTCTTTATATGAATTAAATATATAGTAAGCTTTAGTAAGCTACATATAATGATACCATTTTATTTCAGTTTATATGATGTAAACTCAAAATGATAATTAAGCTTATTAAATGATAATTAGTGTTACAATGAGTTGTGCCAATTTCGGGTATTGTTACTGACCTTTATTTGGTTGTGAATTCTTAATATTTCTGTTATATTTTATAATATCAGAGCGTTTGATTTGCAATAATTTTTACTTTTGAAGATTTTTTTCTGATATTTTCATAGGTATAAAGATGTATTGTAAAATGCAGTAAAGGACATTAAACAATACATTGCTTACCCGTAAGAGAAGTGACACGACTGATAAAAATTCATTTTGCGTTTTATTACACTAATACGTCTTCATAGTTGCGCCATGCTACAGAATTGCTTTTTTAGGAACCGACTTTCTCGCCCGGTACCCCATGGTATGGTCAAGGTTTTACCATCGGCGAGTTTCTGGTATTAAGCTTTGCGGCTTTGTATTTTTGTAAATATGTAAATACTAATTGGTTTTCAATTTTTGTATTCAACTCTAACTCGTGCATTTATTGTATTGGCATTGTGGTTTTATTGGTTTTGATATTGATTCTATATTGATTTCGGAATTAAATTAGATGACGTGTGCTATTGAATTGTATTTTTTACTTTATCATTTGCGCCTTACTCTAAGTATTTATTGGAGTGACAAACCACTTATAATGTAACAGTATATTCAATTTTCTGTGGAATTTTGTTTTAAATTGGTTTTATGTTTTCTGTAAATTAAAGCTGGTTTAAAAAATTCAGTATCCAATTGCAAATTGTGTATTTACTGTATCATTGCGCAGGTATAGGTATTGGTATTAAAGTGTATGTGCATTCATATAATTATATTTCCTCGTTCGCATCTGACTCTATGTGTCTATTGAAAAAAGAAACCACTTGTAAAGTCCCTGCATGACAGTCAATTGTTTTTATTTTTTTTTATTTTATTTTTTTATTTTTTTTTACATCGGTATTGTTTTTCGGTAGTATTTATATTGTTATATATTGGTATTGTAGCTTTGGTATTGGTAGTATTAAATATAAGTTTTCTTTTAAAGAGCTATATATATTGTCGTTTAGGTAAGATGGTCATATGTAGCCTCAAAATGACCTTATACTATTTATCAAATTATCAAGCACGTTGAAATTCACGGTCATCTGTTAAAAATTAACCTAAAAACTTGTAAATTTAACAATAACACAGAAACACGTTGTTTTGTAAATTGTCAAACTGACCTTAAACCATGTTAAACTTTAGAGGCTGGAATGTATCTGTCCCGGGATTGTACTAAAATTCTAAAGCGAAAGCTGGGTCATATCTGTACATCTCTCTCTCTCTCTCTCTCTCTCTCTCCCTCTCTGTTTTTACTGCTGCATACATAGCTAAGTACTGTAATTTCATGTTACAGTAAAAACATGCCTCTTATGCTTTTTCTCCTGTGAAAAATACTTTTGTCGAGATGTGTCAGTTTTCTTTCGGGTGAGCGACATGATTGATGAAGGGCTAAATCTCTGAAGAAAGCAGTTTGTGTCAGTAAACTATAGTTAAATAGATATACGAGTTTAAAAATAAATTTTAAAAACTTCAGATTTACATGGATGTACACCATTTTCATTAATACTTCATTTGTTTCTTTCGATTTTGTAAATTTCATATTTATTTTAAATTAGAATTAAACAATTTGTAAAAAGAAGTATTGCATAACAATCATCTTATAAATTCATAAACAGGCGAAAGATACAAAATATTAAAGAATATTTGAACATAGCAAAAAAAAAATATATATATACTATAATTATTATTTTAAGTCACGAAACCCCACAAAAATGAGAAATATTTAAAATAAAAGAAGAAATATGACAGAAAAAAATTTAATTAACTCGCTTTTAATTCAAAATTTAATATGATTTCTAATAATTCCTGAAGGCTGTTTTGCTAAAATATAAAATACATTTAATTAAGTAATGAAAGTATAAAGATATAGAAGAGTATTTTTATAATCTCAAGGCTTTATATGTGCATTGTTAATTAGAAACAAGACACAATCCCCCCCCCCCCTTAGAGCGCACCCTTAGTGGTCTATAAAATATTTGACTTTCATTATCGTCGACAACAGGAAAATCGGTTCCGTGAAGTGATTAAGATATGTGATTTGAATCAAAAGCTTAAAAATGAATTTCGACTCCGCAACCATGGAACTATGAATTAAAGGAATGAACATATCATTGAAATGATGAAGCTTCAAGCTTAACCGGTTTTGCAGTGCCTCATTTTTACTGAGAAATACATGCACCAGTTAGTTTGAATAGAATTTTTTTCCTTTTTTAGACGTTTCGTTAATGCAGAATTTCAGTCATAATTATGGCCAAAAACATATATTTAACTTTTTTGATGGAAGTTTACTTACGTGGTAGTAAGGCCTTGCGTTTCCGTCATTTTTTGACAACCTAAAGAACCTCCTATCAGTGTCTGAGAGAGATTAAAATACCCAGGCGAACTTTCCCTGGTAAAAACGCATAGATATTTTTACAATATTTGTGAGAGAAATCTTGCATGAATAAGTCGCAAAAAAGACGTAATTTTCAATTTCAAATTTATTGGCGGAAGTTTATTTCGACGGTAAACAGAAACTCTTGATCCGATGTAAAAAATCAGCCGCCATCTAGTGACAAATTCCTCAGTTACTTCACTCTCAACTAGTGGACTCTATACTAAATGCCTCATCCTCTTTATTCAAAATTCCATTTCCGTATCCTGTCAATGATATGTTACAGAAATGAAATTCTTGAATAAGCAGTGCCAGCGACAATAGATTCATGTACGGAAATGTAAGCGAAATAGGTTCGTTAAATACGTGTTTTCCATTAAAACCGCAAAAGAAAGCTTTTCCGCTTGCGCCTGCCACACATGGGTTTAGACCTGGGAACTACATAAATATTGCTTTGTTATCAACAATGAACTTTTGTGCATATTTTGAGCAAAATAGTTTTGTTAAGTACTGAAAAAGAACGTCCCAGAAAATTTCATGGACATCGATAGTAAACTTGTGCACAATATTAATATAAGAAAATCGGTTCGACGAATTTGAGCCAAAATTTGGCCATACGATTCAAAACGGTACTTAATGTTTTATTTATCTTGGTTAGAACTAAAGTTGTAGTCGTCGTATGGATTTTTTTTCTTTTGTGCATTTTGTTTTATAAGAAAGTAAAACTGTGAAGAAGGCATTCGAAGAAAAATTCGTTCATCAATATTTTTATTATTAAATTCTCAAAAATGGAAAGTAAAATGTTATAAGATAAATATGTGATATTATACGCAATAGTAATTCGTAATATTTTTAGCACATCATTACTATTAATAATATAATAATGCAGGTCGTTCCCTAAAAAACAATTGTGAAATTAAGAAAAAAATACGAAGAAATTTCAGAAAACCTATGAGATTGTCCTAAACTACAATAAATGTTCAAATTGGCCACCTCAAATTTCTAGAAACGCATCTGCATGCTCAATCATGTTCATAAAGACTTATTTCAGCACTTGAGGTTGTTAAATAATCACAAAGAAATTGGTGCATTTTTCGGTTAACTGGAGAGACGAATGGCGCTTACACACTCGATGATACATCACTCTTCTCACAAAACACCATTTTCATTTCTTTGAATGCTTTCTTGTAGGAAAAATTAACTTCGATAATGTAACAATACTCTTACGGAACGCCCCGTTGTCATACATCTGCGTGCGTATTTTTTTATTTTATTCTGAACTCCGTTCGTTATGTTAATTTAGTCCCCAATATAACAGACAACAATGTTGAATCTCCATTAAATGAAGAGCTTTGTGGAAGAAGATGTTAAGATACATTTTCTCAATTTTTATTTTATTTTATAGATGAAAGCACTATGAAGTATCTGGTAAAAGTAAAATTCCAATTAGTATTGAAGATATGAGACAGTGTTCGCTTTATATTTAATATTTTTATATTTATTAATTTAAATAGTGAAGGAAATGCATAATATTTAAGAATTAAATGTTAATATTCTTTACTAGGAGAGTTTACTATCATCTATTAATATTCAAACGTAGTAAGAAGGAATTAAAAAAACAACTAAATTACAATAACAAAAATTCTCTTCAATTTCCTCGAATACTAATTTTTGTTACATAACATCTTCTTTCACTAAGGTCTTTAATGACATTTGCATTGTCTTACTAGTTTATTGATCATTTAACTTCACACTAGCTACTTTTTTGGACTTACCATTTATTATAGTTGTGCATATTTATATAGTATATATAGTAATAATAGCCTTGCAGTTTCAAATATGCTAACTATGTCAAGGACTATAAAATTTATTATTTTGACTGAAAATTTGAAACAATAGTTTTACAAATACAATCTTTTTTAAATCACTAAGATAGTATTCACTAGTTTATTTTGCAAAAGTAAAAAATGTCATTCTTGTAAAAGGTTCAAGATTTTAATATTTAAAGATGATATAATAGAATTAAATTTAATACAAAATTAAATAAATGTGATATTATCTAAATGTTTTTACTTTTTATTTGTTCTATAGTTCGATCATTAAACTTAAGAGCATGCCTGAATATGGAACACACAACAACAAAAGTTATTCAATTCTGAAAAACGTATTTGGATAGATTATCATGCACAAATCTGTAAGCGAGTAAACATACTCCTTCACAGTAAAATTTGATTACCAAATTATGATACTTCAAAAATGTAATTTAGTATTTATATATACCAAAGAATTATTCAAATCGAAATGAAAGGCAGAAATTCAGCGTTCATTTATATCAAATTAATATCTTAATGAGGTAGTTTTGTGATAAATATATTGAGATTAGAATGAATGCTAGTAATTATATGCATCGTACCGTTTATAAGTTTATCTTACAAATGAAACAGCACATGTCACGGATACTAAAATGATCACGTGTTGGTTATTAAAGTTATTAAACCACGCGTTCACTTCATTACACTTTTCACTTAATGCATTGAAATTTGATCGTAGATTCCGAATAAGTGATTAAAGACATAAAGATTTGAAAGCTTTTCTAAATAAAGTAACGATTAATTTATGATTTGTCGTGTATATATACGACATATAGATATCTTTGTAATATATATTTTTAAGTTATCAATGCAGCAATAACTTGATGCATTTTTCAAACTTAGAGTGCTATTTTTTTGTTTCTACAGATTTGGAAGAAAGTTAGCATTTCTAATATTTTGACAATACAGCGAATGAAAAGGATAACATCTTTAAAAAGTGACAGTGTAGTAAGTGCCAGATAGAAATGAAATATAGTAAAATACAATATATCCAACCATTGCCAAGGTAAGCAAATAAAAAATGTTCTGTTTTTATATCCATATTAAACTTGCCCTTTTTTCCTATTTATTGTAATTTCCGAATTATATCCACGGATTAAACACACATGTTTAGACCCAGAAAATCTATTTTATAAAAAGTAACTTACTCCAACGGGGTACATATTTGAATTCAATTATGAAAAAAAAAAGAAGACTGGGTCTAAACATGTTAGTTTGGTCCGTGGATTATACGTCAAAAATTACAGTACAAGGTTTACTCCGTCTCAGTTTTGTTCCTCTTTTGTGGTGATTCCTAAGTAGTAGTTTTCATGGCACTTTCCCATTAAGAGGGGGCTAGGATTGAAGTTATTAGATACGCAGTAGAAATGCTAAATAGTGGACACTTCGGTGCTCCAGAATTTGTCCATTACTTGAAGATTTTCCTTATTCGGGAGAGGCAAAAAAATAACAGTATCCATAAAATCAATGCACGATATTCAATTTAAGCATACATATTCGTAAATTTTTGGTATTAACAATAAATATTAATTTTTCACATAAAGTCCAATAACATGATACACCATGTATGACTTTTCCTGAAATTTACCGTCTACCTACATTTTCAGATGGAAAAGGGCGAAAAAAAGCACAAAAGGAAAATGAATGGCTGATGAAGAGAAAATTAGGTAAGACTTGAGTAATATTCTGAGCATATTTCTTTTCTAAGTTATTGGGTTTTGACACATATGATTGTTTTTTGAAATTTTTATAATTTTCAAATTTTCGTCTTGTAAAGTCAAGATTCTGCTATATCCCTCAAAATCCTTGTTACAGTCGAGGAAAAAAAAGTAAACACACCCTAATAACTCTGCAACTAATTATAGTAGAAGAAAGTTACTTGTATCAAACTTTTGGAAATAAATTCTACTTTTAAATGGTGTATATGAATTTGCTTAGGGATCCATCTACAACACAAAACCAAGCCAAACTCTGTTTTTTCAATGGTAACACCTAATTTTGGCAATATATATTAAATTTTCGGTTTAAACTATGGCCAGAAATGAAGTTTCAAGTCATTTGGATGATAGGTTTTTAAATTATAAACATTCAAAATTTAGATCTAATATTAAATTACATTTTCATATTTTTATTAACATATCTTGAATGTACAATCCTAATGTGATTTTTTTTTGTATGGTTATACTACTAAAATACCCAAATATAAATGAATTGAATTTGTAATTAAAAAACAATTATAATACGAATATGAAATTAATATTCGAAAAAAAATATGAATTACAACTATAACGGCTTTCCCGTTATATATTCATTTACCTCCTCTCCCCTTAAAAAAGTCAACATTTAACCTTACTCGTTCATTATAAATTGTCATTATTCTCCCCCCCTTCAAATAAAATATTTAGTTTAAATTTGACATTTTAATACTTAATTTCATATGTGGACATTCATTCATCCCCCCCCCCTCACACTACTGTAACTTTGAATTATACTTTAAAAGTACGTTTTAAATGCATGCATCATTTATCAGTCTGTTCCTTTTTTTTTTCTTTCACTTTCACACGGATAAGAATATATCTTAACCGCAGTGATTTTCCGTTGAGATAAAATAAAAGAATAAAATAGAAGTGAATTTCTTTCGCCTCCCAGCTGACAATATGTATTGCATATTTTATGTGTAACACACAAATGCGCGTTTGATCTTTCTCAGCCTCTTGGCTTGCATTAATAATCAATTCTCACCCTTGTATTTTGTCGGATAAAAGCCATATGCCCCTTGCTGACTAATTTTAGCTGTCGTTAAATCTGTAACGTGCATGTAATATCACGTGTTAGCTATTTCTTTAGCCACTTTCACTTACCGCAGGAAATTTTTAAATACTTGTAACCATATAGCCCGCCATGGCGTAAGTTTTAATTCTAAGTAATACCTCGGGGATTCTTCTGATTCCTTTGTCTACGCCACCGATATTCATCGTCAATACAGTACATATCTTCCTATTTATCTCGCCAATGAGTGAGTGATTTTAATGAATATTTTACCACTACTGCCTCTGATCTTGAATGTGCAAGACGTCGGTGTTCATCCCTACGGGGAGCGCCTTAACGGGCAGTTTTGTTACTTGTCCCCGTCCCTCTGTACTTCCACGGCCCTCCGTTAAAAGTTTTTCATAATAAAGAAGTAAGTCCTCTAAATTTTTGTGTTGGAATTTTTCTTACTCAGTTTGTGAACCTGGGCATGAAAAATCACCGTCATAACAACCTACAGTTTTTTTTTGATAGATTTCTATTTTGTATGTCATGTATTGTGCGAATTCTCAATTTCAAGATTTTCTGCCAACTAGTTTTCGAATTATGATTAAAAAACGTCAAAATGATGGTTTAAGGAGACGTATATGATGTGCAGAAAAGCATAATTCGAAAAAGAATTATATTTTACTCATTTTACTGAAACATTTGGACTGACAGTCGTCGAAACATATTAAGCGAGTGAAATGGTAATATTGTCAAGAAGTAATACATTAATAGAAGAGAGATAGTCATTCTGTAGCATTTCAACAATCTGGTATGAAACTTTCATTTAGATACAGCCCCTAAAATAATCTTATTTTAAAATAATTTATTTCTTAGAAACTAATCGTACGAATTTCATAAAAAATTGTATTTTGGCTAATTTAAGGGTGTAGAATTTACTTATAGCGTCAAACTTGGATATCACTATAGAAAAAAAAAACAAAGTTTGGGTTTGTTTTCATATGTAGATGGCACCTATGCAAATTTTATATACATCATTTAAAAGTAGACTTTATTTCCAATCGTTTGGTATCAGTAACTTTTTTCTACAATGATTTGTTGCAGTGTAGTAGGGGTGTCTACTTATTTTTCACGACTCTACATATCTCTTTTGTAGGCATATCTGTGAAAAACGGAGGGCTATCTGCGCCCAGGTGCGACTTTAGCAGTTAGTCGTGTTTGATTCAACAAAGCCAACGAAATGAAACGTGCTTCAGCTCAATACTCCCTAAACAGTCAATTATAATTTAATAGAATTATAAAGTAGTTATATTTGCAATTTTTTGGTACTTTTTCAGTAGAATTGATTTTGGTATCATTGAAAATACCAAAAAATTGCAAATATAACTACTTTTTCGATAATAATTTTATGTTAAATAATTGGATCTATAAAGAATAAATTTCTGTTCATAAATATTCTATTCAGAAATATATTTTTGTTTTATTTAACTCTGTCATTTGTATTATTTTTTTTAATTCAAGAAAAGCAATTGTAAATTCAGTATTGCTGTTAAAACGTCCCAACACTGTAAAAAACCCAAATATTTCATTATCAATGGAAATATCATATAATCATAAACAAAGATTTAAGATTTATGATTATAGGTTAGCCACTTCCGAGTTTAACATAATTCCAAAATGCGTTCTTCACCTTTGCGAAACTCAGGAACTAATATATTGTTGAGATTACAAGAGTAATTTGTAAAAATAAAGTTTATTTATGCTGCCGCTGATTTTCGTAAAAGTTTCAGAGTATTTTTTGTAAAAGTGTATTAATCAGTTTTCTCAGACAGAAATTGTCTTTTTAGGATAGATTCAAGGCTCAGTTAGATACTTTTAGCAGCGTAATTTACATTATATATGCAAGATCAGAAAAGTGAAATTAGCTTTAATGTTAAATTTAAGACTTTATAAATTAACAATTTATCACGTTTGTGTACAAAACGTGGTAATTGAATAGGAAATTTTTGTCTTAACATTAGAAAGTACCTTAAAAACTAGTATTCTGAGTAGAGACAATTGATTAATACTCTATAACAACTACTTGGAAAAGATTTCGAAAAACTGTGGAAGCAAAATATACGTAGTATTTACAACTCTTACTTTCAATTTCGAAAGTATAGTGTTTTCTGAGGATTTTGAAGATAAAGAATGTTTTTCGGAATCGTGGGTAAATTGGAAGACATTATTCTATTTTTTCACTTGCGACTCTATTTAGTTTTACTAGACAGGGAAACAATTGGCTTTTTCATAGTGGAGGTATCGAGCATGCAGCATCAAAGAAAATAACGCATTCTGTAGAGCGAGCGTATTGAATAAAAGAGTAAATAATTATTTTTTAAATAGAGAGAGTGACTGAAAATTTTTCTGTTTATTGTAATCTGTGAAGAAGGAAGAAATTCTTAAACCATATTATTTTTATTATTATTTTACAATTTTGTGTTTTATGAAGCTACTAGTGGACTTCACCCGCTTCACTGGTCGGTTTCTCTAAAAGAACCTTGAATCACACGAAATGTATCTAGCAAAGATGAAATGTGTTTACCTGCTTTATAGTAAGTTTGTTATCTTGAATTTCACGCTTCTACCTAAAATGGTGTCTGAGATAAACCAAATATTCTGAAATTTTCGACCCCCCCCCCTTTTAAACCCCTTAGGGTGGGGAATTTGTAAAATCGCTGAAACAAGTTTTCAATTATTTTTCAGTAGATTTATTTTCTGAAATTTCACGCTCCTACCTCAAACGGCTGGTGAGATATGCGAAATGTTTTAAAATTTTCGATATCCCTTTTAACCCTCTTTGAGGGGAATTTCTAAAATCACTGAAACACGTGTTTATTTTTTTATTAGATGTATTTTCTGGAATTTCACGTTCCTAACTAAAACGGCTGCTGAGATTAACCACATGCTCTAAAATTTTCGAACCCCCTCCCTTTTTAATACTTTTAGGGGGGGGGGGATTTTCAAAAATCGGTCCTTAGTGCTCTTTTCCCCCCAATTTTCATGCTTCCAGTTTCAGTAGTTTGGGCTGGGCCTTTTATATATGGAGATAAATATTAAAAACTATCTCAATCGTTTTTCCCCCATTGGCCGTAATGCAATGGAATTCTTTTGAGTGTCCCTATAATCTCCCACTTCCACTCATTATGTCCAAACCGCCTTAATAACAGCATGAGCCCAAAGGCTATCTAACCACTGCAACTTCATGTGGGTGGCAATAGGTGTTCATGGAGAAAAGTACGTCTTTACTCACAGACACTAGAAACGCATAAGTCCATACAAAATTTAAAACTTATCAGATACTCATCAACATTTTTACACAGCTTAATCTGACTGGAATGCTGAACTGAACTCTAATTCTGCTGCGAATGAAGCAGTATTTACACACTGTAAAAATATAGTTTTTTTAAGCTATTTTAGTTGGTTGGTTGGTTGGATTTATGACGGCCAATTATCTGCACGAGGGATATAGGCCCAGGAGGGGGAGTGCCCTTCGTGGGGGTCTTTCTAAGGGAACCTAACCCGTATTAACGCTTGGAAATCCAAGGTTCGAAGAAAACCACGAAAACTCCGAACGATTAGGCCGACGGGCGCGATTGGGATCGAACCCAGCACCTCCCGTCTACCAGCTTTGAGAGCAGAACCTCTCAGCCACTGGTTTTTTAATCTAGGAGAATACAACATAACCACCAACGAAACTATAGAATAATCGCTTCGACGTTCCCACGTTTCCGTAAAGCGTTCTTAATCTTCAGAAAATTCAGTAAAAAATATATTTTTGAGATTTAAAGAAGAATTTATGAAAACAAAGCTAGTGATATTCAGGAACGTTTTCGAGAAATTTTTACAATGTGGGAGAAAATTGGTTATCTCAGCCCTGAGAATAGATTTTTCGAATGTTGCTAATTCTCAGGTAAAATTTTTCATGATCAGTAAATACGTTTTATTGACAAACATGATAAATTAATTGCATGAAAATAAAATTAAAATTAATATCAGGTTGTAACGAAAGTTTTCGCCAAAAAAAGTTCTTAATAAAGTTAGAAAAAAAGCATGAAAGCAGTGCCTTTAGTGAGGACAGTAATCACTACAGGAATCTATGATTTCCTGCCAAAATTTTGGTAGTTTTTCAAAGCCTCCGGCCCAGAAACTTTGGAGCCGCGGTTCCAAAAATGGATCAACCTCCTTTCGGGCGCTCTGTGCAGAATTAAAGATAGCACCAGCAAGATGTAGCTGCAAGTGTGAAAAAAGGTAGTAGTCCGAAGAAGTGATGTCGGGGCAATATGGTGGATGTGCAAAAGATCCCATTTGAGTCCATACAGAGTCCAGCCAGATGCAGACATATGTGATCTAGCATTATCTTGATGAAACATTATCTTCTTGCGCCGGTGCTCATTTTGACATTTTATCTTGATAGCAGCATCAACACGGACTAGCATCTTGCTGTACACCTTACTGTTCATGGTTTTACCTTTTTCCAGGTACTCTTTGTGGATAATACCACGGCAATCCAACCAGATTCAAAGCATTATCTTTTTGTTTGTCAAATTGCGCTTTGCGACGCTGCCGATGGGCTCACCGGGCGTAGAGCAACCCCTTTTTCAGCTTGTGTTGTTGAAGTGCATCCACTTTTCTTCACAAGTGACGAAACGGTCCAGAATTTTGTCCTTGCGTTGATATTCGAGCAGATTAGTGCAGGCTTGAACAGGTCTGCACTTATCTGCTTGAGTCAGCTCATGCGGCACCCAGCGATTGAACGTGTACGTCAAGTTTATGCAATGCCTAGCGCGGCTAACTGACATGGCACTAACGTCTAACTGCTTAGCTAGCTCTTGAGTGGTTGAATACTGATATTCTTCCACAAGTTCTCGCAAGCGGGCCTCATCAACATCAGTAGGCCGGCCAGACCGCTCTGCTTCTTGAATGTCATTGTCCTTGTTTTTGAACTTTCGGTACCAAAACTTCACAGTGTCATATGATTCAACAGTAGTGCCTAAAGCTGTACCCATGATTCGGTGACATTCTGTAGCTGACTTTTTGCAACAGAACTGGAAGTAAATGCTGGTTCTAATCTGGTAGCGTGATAGTTCCACTTCAGACACCTTGTATTTAATGTTAACGATATTTTTTTTACAAATTTCACAGCACTGTGTTATAAAGCAAGTCTCTTTCTTTCAAATGCCAAAAATCGTTTGACAAAATATGAGCAAATACAACATCGCGAACTGTTTGAAAAGACGATATTAGCTGTGGCGGGAAACTTTCGTTACAACCTGATATTATTCTGTTACTCTTGCATGCATAAACACATTTGCGAAGCAGAAAATATTTATTTGAGAAATAGCAGAATCCTTAATTTTTTTTTTTGTTTGCAGATACTGGATAATACGCAATAATGATTACTGGTAAACGTTTCCAAAATTCTGTGGTAGAAAAAAAACTTTATCTTTATAAATACTTCTTTAAATATTCAAATTATATTGGTTTTGGGGGTTTCTAAAGATAAAAACTGTTTACTGAATCGCGGATGAATCGCAAGAGGTTATTCTTTATTTTCGTTCGAAATGATATTATATTTTCGTAGATTAAAACATTTATCTTTTTTGCAGTGTACAGTTGAGTTACAATTGTTGAAAAAAAAAAGTAAACACCCCCTACTAACTCCTCAACAAATTATCGTAGAAGAAAGTTACTGGTACCGAATGATTGGAAATAAAGGCTACTTTGAAATGATGTGTGAAAGAATTTGCTTAAGGTACCATGTACATATTAAAACGAACCCAAACCTAATTTTTTTTCCAATTGCAATACCCAATTTTAACAAGATATTTCAAATCTTCGTTTCAAACTATGCCTAAAAACCAAATTTCAAGTCATTTGAATGATAAGTTTTTGAATTATAAACATTGAAAATTTAGTGCTTCTAATGTTAAATTACATTTTCATACTATTTTTATAAATATCTCTTGAAATTATACTCCTAATAAGCTAATTTTTTGTGTAGCAATAATGCTAAAATACCCAAACATAAATACGTTGAATTTGCAATTTTTATAATTTTATGATATTATTTATGAATTATTAAATTAATATTCGAAAAAATTATGAATTGCAACTTACAATTTTTTGATGGATTTAGATTTATTAAGTCCTGCTTTATGGAAATCCAAAATTTCACATTTTTCTTCCAAGCAGTTTTCAAATTGTGCTTAAAAAACGGTAAAATGATGGTTTAAGGGGCCATCTCTGATAAAAGTGACTAGATATTTTGAAATTTCTTATGCTATCCTGTAATCTACCAGTTTTCAATGACTCCTTGAGTAGCGCTTACGATGCCTTGATCCAGAATGGGGCTCTCTCGGTCAACAATCGAGTACCGAACTTCAATTTGAATACAGCCCCTAAAATGCGCTCGTTTTAAAATAATTAATTTCTCGGACACTTATCGTACGAATTGCATAAAAATTTGTTTTGGGCTAATTGAAGGGTGTAGAGTTAATTTATGTTGTCAGAATTGTGTACTGCTATTAGAAAAAAACAAAGTTATGGTTCGTTTTAATATGTAGATGGTCCCTAAGCAGATTTTATATACATTATTTAAAAGTAGACTTTATTATAAATCGTGTGGTAACAGTAACTTTCTTCTACGTTAATTTTTTTGCAGAGTTAGTACGAGGTATTTGCTTTTTTTTTCCACGACAGTACAGTCATTATTATATGATGCGGTCAGCTTATTATATCCAAAATATTTTGTCAGTAGAATTTTTTTTAAACTTCCAGACTACTCAGGTACAATAGCTATATAATTTAAATTCGAATTAATTTTTAAATTCTAATAAGTTTTCGAAATATTAATTTTTTTCTAATTTTATATACATTTTTCTAATTATGGCAACTCAAATTTTAATCAACCCAGCTATTGTTGTTTATTTGATAATAAATGTTTATTTAATTTATTTCTTTTTATAAATTATATAAATTATTTTGTTCTATAATTATTAATTATTTTTTTTTATATTTCCTTTAGAAAATAATAGAAAATAATTAAAAAATACGGTACTACTTAATTATTCCGTCGACCAATTTCGCCAAATTATATAAATCGACAAAACACTCGCCAAGTTATACCAATTGACATAATTTTTATTTTAAATAACGAAAGAATATATAAATTAGTACAACATTAATAAATATACAAATAAAAAGTCGAAATAAAAATCACTTGATGACGTAAACACGTGTAACTTGCTTAAAGTCAAGTGAATGTGACATTTACGATCAACCATTATTGGCATTTAATCACATAGTTTGGCGATAGATTTTTGGTCGACGGGATAACTAAGCAATACCAAAAAATGCATATGAAACTGGTATTTGAAAACGAGTTGTTCGCCAAATTTTCGTAAAAAAAAAATCACGCCATACCTGCTGTGCGTATATGATATCTGGCCAAATATTACCACTCGAAAAAAAAAATGTTAACTGGCGATTTGAAAAAAAGCTCTTGGAGAGATTTGCATCCGGCTAGCGTAACAATACAAATAATTCTTTGCAACCATGGCAAATTTTATGTAGTTTCATTCGAAAAAAAAATTTATTTTTAATCAAAATGGAAAATTTACGGTCCCATACTGGCGCGATTTTTTTCTGACGCCAATATTATATACGGAACGGGCACTTAACTGGCGCCAAAGTATCGTTATTTTTGCTTGATATGGTAAGCCGGATGTTGTTGTTTATGCTGTTGATGCGTTCCCCAAATTGGCGTCGTTAAAAAATCGCGGCAATATGGGACGTATATGACATCTGTGCCAAACTTTCACATGAACGACGAAGGGTTTTGTTTATGGCAGTTGATGACTTGAACTATTATAATATAGTTGAAATGATGGCGATAGAATAATATTTGGCGACTCATCACCTGTGCCTGGCTAACATTAAAGTACCAAAATGGCACCTAGAGTATAAAAAGCGAAGTGGTCCGCCTGGAACTGTTGATGATTGTCACATGACTTAGGCTATTGTTATAGAGATTGTTTTAAAATACTGGGAGACAAAGAGTGTGTATACTTAATTTATTTTATTTTAACCTCTTTTCAAATGTTTAACTAATCCTCTTTAATCAAAAACGAAAACAACCATTGGATGTCTTAACAGCAACTGATTCGCCCTTAAATTTTTGCAATCAAAGGGAATTGAATGGAAAACCGTTTAGAGGGATATCTGCACAGCTTTTTTCAGTATAATTCAATCTTCCCTAATATTTTTAAAACCCATCAGATTAGCATGTTTTTAGATTCTGCGGTGTCTGAACGGGGGTTGGCGAGCGTAGCTTGCAGGGGGCAGAGCCCTCTTGTATCTATTTTTTTAAATTAAGAAATTGAATTTTAAGATATTTTTAAAGAAAATTTTTTATTACTAACGAGGATTTAAAGATTTTATTCAAAAATACGCTGAATCACTAGAAATAGTTAAGAAAGATCTACATATAAACACTAATATCTTTCGACTTACCCACGATATCGAAAAGCGTTCTTCATTGTCCGAAACGAAAGAAAACAATATATTTTTTGAGTTTTAAATAAGCATTTATAAAAACAAATTTCTTTTTCTTTCACCGACTTTCCGAAACATTTCCGAGTATTTTTTACAATGCGAGAGAAAATCATTTTTCTGAACTATGAGAATAATTTTTTTAAATGCTAACGATTCTCAAGTAAACATTATTATGATCAGGAAAAACGTTTCACAGACAAACATGATAAATTAACAGCATAATCACAACATTAAAACTAATATTATTTTTTTTTTATTCTTGCGTAAATGCATTCAATTGCTCACCTTAAAACTTTTATTTGAGAATTGGTAAAATCCTATACACCGGTATTCTTCTTTGTGAAAACTGATTACAGTGCGTTAAGAAATTATAGGACCACAAACAAATTGGTGCACTTCTGAAGAAGAAGACACAATACGAAAATTTTTAGCGTGTGTATTTAAAATATATCGTTTCTGTTAACGTTTTCTGTTATAATTGCTACATTAAAATTTAAGTTACATTTTATTAAAACGTTATAATTTTTTTAAACGTAAATAAGGTGACTGTTAAGAAATTACAAGACCACTAGAGGAAATTAGTATATTATACGTTACATCAGAATCATTATAAAACGTATGCATTTTTCAATCATTCCTTATATTTTTGTTAACATACTACTTATTTATTTTATTATTCAAAATTATTGTAAACTAATTTTAATAAATATGTTGTATTTTGATATCTTATGTGTTTAAACTATAATTAGAACCTTTATTTACTTCATAATTTTCAAAATCTAAGTGGTCTTATAGTTTCTTAACTTGCGGTAATATGTTTAACAATTACTCGGAAAACGCTTTCAAAAATCAGCGGTAGTAAAAAAAAAACCTTTTTATATAAATTGTTCTTTAACTATTGAAATTATATTGTTTTTTGATGTTTCTTAAGATAAATGATGTTTTAAGGAAAAGTGAGTGAATCGTAAGTGGTAAATGTAGATTTTCGTTTGTAGTGATATTATATTTTCGCAGATTATAAAACATTTTTTTTTTTTTTTTTTACATTGCCCAGTTGATGTATAGTCATCATTACATGATGACGTCATCATGTTGTGTCCAAAATATTTTAGAAATATTTTATTGAAAATTCCAGATAGGAGTCCGGTACAATAGCTGGCCACCAAAGCAATAAGTTAAACAATCTCGAAGGTACATAGTAACTCAGTTTGATTTATAATTTTTTTATTTACACAAAAATGGGTGATTGAAGATAAGCAAAAATATACATTATTTTTTTAATAAATAAAATGATAAGGAATCTTTTAAGTACATTTCTAGTACTGAACATAATTTACAGATTTTCGTGAAGTATAGAATGAACCAGTAGAAATAATAAAGATCTGCGTATCCGCTATCATCAGGGCGTTTTGTTTGGGCTTAATTATTTTTAAGAACAATGGGAGGCTCTTCCACCTACGATTACGCTCACCAATCTCCGTCTGGACCATGCAGGCTCTAAAAGCACACTAATTTGTTCCATTAAAAGAAAATTGCTCGTCGGCGGCGTCGGCGAAAGCTGCAATTTTTTTTCCCTTAGAACAGAGACATAAAGGGGAAAATTTTTCTTAAGAGATAAGAAATTTCTGAAGAGAAAGAAGTTTTAAGAAATTCGTCGAAATATTAGAATAAAGTGTAAAAAAGTAACAAAATAAAAATTCATAAAGTACGAGGGTCGATCCAGAAATAAGGTTTCGAAAGAGCTCCAGTCGCACGGGAAAGTGCGAGGCGAATTGTGGCAACAGCACTGTGCGTGGCTGTTCCTGCACTCACGATTCCCTCGGCCGAGCTTCTCTGCGCAGCTCATTCTTGGCTCAGCAGCCGTCCGAGATGGAGGTTCCCATTGTTGATTCCGCCAAGTGAGAGATTCGTTCCGTAATTCGCTTTTTAAACTCCAGAGGGACTCCACCCGTGGATATTAATCGTCAGTTGACAGAAGCGTATGTCTGTTCAACACTTCCGTAATTGGTGCAAGGAGTTTAGTGCCGTCGAAAGGATGTCCACGATGAAGAACAGAGTGAAAGACCGTCAGTTTCGGTGGCGTTTATCCAGATGGTCCAACGCGTCCTAGGGATTATCACTTGTTCCCCAAGTTAAAGGAACACTTGGGTGGCCAATGCTTCTGGAGCGATGGAGAAAATTGAAACGATGACGTCAAAGAAGAGGTAAAACGCTTCCTCAATGGGTTGGCGCCGGAGTTCTACGACATTGGGATACAGAAAGTGGAGCACCGTCTACAAAAATGCGTAGAAAAAGATGGCGATTATGTAGGAAATTGAGCAAATTTTCTTCTTTCCAACGATGTAAATTTCTATGAGAATAAACAATGTTGTCTATTTGTAAATTTTATAAGAACCTTATTCCCGGATCAATCCTCGTAGTATTATTCATATATATAGTAAAGTGGGGACAGATGCCGCAGTTTTACTTTTCTTCTTTTAAAATGTACAATAAAGCAAAAAACAACAAACTAGTACCAGAAATCATTAATCAAACCCTTTAGAATTAAATTCCTATGTTAAACAAGTTAGAGCCCTCTTAATTTAGCAGGCATAATTATTTTCCCAAACGTCCTTTTTAACATATTTTTTATATGGTGGGTAAGATGTCGCATGGGGTGTGGTACAGATGCCGCAAGGAGTAAAAAGCTATGCTATTTATTTTTGTTAAGTAAATCACATTTTTATTTCCTCAAACTACTTAAAATAAATATAAATAACAGTAAACATACATAAATTATATATATTACTAAATTGTAAAAAGTTTAACGAAATTGCAAAAGTGCAAGCTCAAAAAATAAAACTTAATGCAAAAAAAGAAAAAAAAAACATTTGTCTGGAAACAATAGACAGCATAATTACAAAAAAAAATATATAAACTACTTGTTTATATCCAGGCGACCATTGTAGTTTGCTCTTAAGTACTAGTTTCATTCATTTTTGTAGTAGTCTTTTTATTTTTGACTTTTCTTCTCATTTTTTTATTTCTTATTTCTATTCACCTACAATCACCACACTTTCAGTTGCAAGAGTAAAGTGAGCATGTTTCATACAGCCACCGATTGCATGTTATGCACTGAATCCAGTTCGCTTTAGACTTTGTTTCTTGATATGACTCCAGACACTCAGCACATTCAGAGTCATCAAATTCCAATGCAATATTGCCTTCAGAATCCATAAAAGGAATACTTTCGTCACTGTCGGAAGATGACTCACATTTCAGTTTCTTCCTCAAGTGAGGTGTTTTCAAATTGATCTTACCCTTCCTTTTTTTACACATTTTCTTCCGCCAAGCTGTCGTTCTTTGACGCTTTCTTGCTTTTTATTTCCTTCTTCTTTTTTCTTGTTTATAAAATCTGTGTTTGCAATATGTGCAGCCTTTTGCTTTCTCTTACTTGGCTGTATAGGTCTTTTGACCATTGGGGTAGGATACATTTTGTTTAATAGTTTTGATGGTGAGAATTGTAAACTGCCTACGTTTTCCTTATTCATACCTGGTGAACCACCACTGTTGCTGAGAATATTTTGATAAGTAGCAGAATGCTCTAATATACGTTCATTTAAATGCAAGTTTTACTTTAATCGCAGTGATGAATTTATTGAACTGAAAAACAAAAATATATTTTGCGGCATCTGTCCTTCAACATCGGTGCGGCATCTGTCCCAAAGTGGCGGGTAAGATGCCGCGTCGCCATTTTGTGTCATGTGAGCGATTCGAGAGAAAGACAAGCACATGTCTGTAATCTACGAGTATCTAGTCTACAGATGCAATCGGTTTTGGAATAAAATCTCTTTTTATTTTGCTTAAAATATGTTATAAATCTTTATAAGAATAATTTTAGCAACTTACCATGCAGGTTCGAACCATAAAAACCGGTATAAATATGTAAATACTGACAATTAAGCGGTGGAAACGCATACAACACTGCAGACAGCACTTAGGCACACAACGAAATTCTTAATTTGGCCTAGGAAGCGCTAGTGTCGCCAATACAATCTCTACGACATCTGTCCCACCGCGGCGTCTGTCCTCACTTTACTATACACTAACATAATAAACATTTTGTTGTTCATAAAAAAGATTAATTTCGCATAATTTAATTAATACTTAACCTCTTCAGACGTGAGTCACAGAAATGTGGACCTCTATTTTTTTCCTCCTTAAAACTGAACTGTTTGAATATCTACATTTTTACTTTGTTTCTATATTACTGAATGTGTTTTGTTTTGAAACAAAATCAATAACTGCTTCTTATTTTCTCATAAAATGAATGATATCTTCATCTGAGTTTTCAAAATGCCTTCAAGACAGTGCGGTGTGGAAAGAAAGTTATTTTCATAAGTATTTAACATCCTTTGCAATAAAAAAAAATTGTAAGATTTGTAAGTTATTCACTTGTTTAAAGTCTTTAAATGTATTATTGTAAGAATTAAAGTTATTGATAATTAAATTGATATTTTAAGTGAATTTATGATTTTTGACCAGTATTTGTGAACCTAAATTACAAGTTCCCTAAAGTGTTAATTCATTAAAAAGGGCTTTTTCTGTCGTCTGTGGTGTCATTTCGTTTGTGCAAAAGCAATAAATGTATATTTGTAGAGTTAGTTTAACCTCAGGTCGTAAGAGGTTAATAAAGAAAACAAAATCGATGTTTTAATTTGCATGATTCTGCATTTATTATCCATTTTAAGGTTTTTTTTTGTCGTATTTGTGAATTAAAAATGTAATAAAACGTCTTTCCTTCCATGTTTGTAACTTTTTTTCATAAAGACTTTTAACTTTACATTTATAAATAATCCTCAGAAATCTGGAAAAGAAAAAAAACATTTTTTTCTCCTTAACGTAGTGAATTTTCAAGAATTCAACAGAAAGACATTATTTTTACGAATGTCTTAATAGTTAAACATCTTTTTTCAGTCAATATTTACTATGGCTTGTGCATTACAATTTTAATTCACACAAAGATTTTTAATGGCTATTTACTCAAATCTTTAAGATAATAGATAAAGTAATTGCCTTTTGAATTTAAGGAAATTTAAACATTTGTAGAATTTCTTTTAATTCTTTTATCTTGCAAATATTTTTCCTAACATTTATAATTAAACACATTTTTTCTCCCTTTCAGAGGATAAAAAAAAGACATATAAAGACGTCTTGAAAAAAATTAAATGCTGTAAAAAATATTTTTTTATGTTCTCATACAAGATTGACTGAGTTAGATCATATATAACTAAAAGGATTTGATTATCTCGAAGCACAAAATTTTTACTGACATCTTGATTCATAAGTTGTCACCAATAAAGTCTGAAAGTGAAAAGTTAGTGAAACTAAGAGAGACAACCTTTTTTCTTTTCATAAATATATATATATATATATATATCTACATGTTATCTGCGTCATATTATCTGCTTTTCTCTGATTTTTTTGTTTGTATTTATAAATATAAATATGAATAAAAACTGTTTCCGAGTCAAAATATAATAATGCAATCTATAAGGGAAATGTACATTTTGGTTTTACATTATTATTTAGATATATAGTTTATAATATACAGAAATTTTTTTATCAAAATATTATTTTGACATAAAATACAAAATCCACGCATTTTGCGATTAAAATTGGAATGCTCTCATTACCAAAAACAATAAAACTTTTTTTAAGAGATACTTCATAATAAAGAATAAATGGTAGACATTTGAAATATGTTTTATCCTTTCGTTATGAATTGTCACCATCATTGATAGAAAAGGGTTTAAATAGGTTGAATTCGCTGTTGCTAATCTTTAACAAATCGCTTCTGTCTTCCTGGTTTGCATCGCCGTATTATAAGTGTCTTGTTTTTGGTATTGAATGAAATGTCCTTCCACGTCCAGAATATAAATGTGTCGGGAATCTTTATTTGATATTTGGATCAGATTTATTTCTTATGGCAGGCATGATCAAATTCTTCTGAACACATAAAAAAAAACTTTCTATTAGTTATCGATGATGTAATTTATACTGATTTCAAAAAATGATATAATTTCCTATTAGGAAAGCAAAAGAACGTAATAGCAAGTATCCAATTAGCTCTCTCCAAGATAGAATAAAAGTTAATACATCACCCATAACGAAGAAAACAATCAAATATCACAAAAGAAGAACCCGTTATAATTCCGTTCATTTATACACGCGCCTTAATTAGCAGACAAGCTTAGGCAAGGACCTACGAAGTGTAGAGAAACTTTTGAATTCCCAAAAGTCTCTCACTTCCTAAGCACTCGAACTCCAGTGTTTTCATCTGTAGATCCGTGACTCCCAAGCTTTATTTCCCTACGTTCAACCTATGAATCTCTTAAATCATAATGTCCTTACTTGTATGCGATATAACTTTGTTATGTAAAAAATTATCTCTTACTCACATAGAGGTACCCTAAAAGAGTATTAACAAAACATATTATCTTCTTTTTACGGTTTCGTTCATCTGACGAAATCCTATTTGTCTCACTCCTCTGTCTGTCTGTCCGTCGGTGTGTCACAGAGCCCGTTCTCAGAAACTATATCTGTTGGAGACTTTAAAATTTGCATACTTATAGATGAACACTTCACATCAAACGACAAATCTTAAAATTTTGAAAAAGTCGTAATTAACGGACGTTATTAATTAAAAAATCCCAATTACAAGATCGTTAATGCATTCATAATTCAACAAAAGAATGGATTTTTTATCAAATTGTAAAAGCGATCTCTTCCACAGATTAAAAACAGGTGTCATTTTAACGGCAGATAAGGATTAACGATTTCTTTAAGGCACGATTACTTTTTTTTTTTTTTACGCAACCCAGAAATTCGAAATTAGTACCACAAGACGGGCAAAAAAAATCCGCTTTCAGAAGTTCTAAAAATTATCCAGATCGTACCATAAAACTCGAAAATTCGTTAACAATCGAGAAAAAATTATTTTATTTTCCTTCATTTGTGAAAGCGATAGATGTCTGATGACATTGAATTTTTTAAACAAGATAATATAAAACAGGTGAGACTTGTGGTCAGAAACAAACACAGGATTTTTATATAGGACAATTTTTTTTAAATATCGATTTTTGAGCTACGATTTTTACGCCATCCGACGAAAAATTCCATTCTCTTTTAGAATATGTCTTTATTTTTTAATTTCGACGATCGGAAACGAAGATAATTAATTCCAGAATTGCATTTTTTGCACACCACGCCACGTGACAGGGAAAAAAAGAGATATTTTTATACTAGGGTTTGATAATAGAAGTACCACATTTTTAAACTATTGATTTTACGAATTTGGTTCTTTCGCATCCGGATGTTATTTCATACGCTGATTCATAAAATCGAAATGTAGAAAAAATCGGACCGATTTATGAAAAAATCGATTTTTGAACTTATAAAAGTGCAGCTTTTTCGCACAATTGATGGGAGTTTGTTAAAATTAGGAAAACTGAAGAACCGATCGCTTTTAAAGCATTGTTCAGAACTGTGTCACATTTTTAAAAATACAGCATAAATTTTACTTATTGAATATAAAAATTTCACAAGTGTTGATACCACTGTTTTCAAATAGTAATTTTAGCAAATATCTTAAATTCTTTCTTAAGACTATTTTTAAGCTGTAGCGTTCTCTACTGTTTTGTGTTCGGTTTTTTAACGGCGTGATGAAATATATATTATTTATTCAATATAAAAATTTCATAAGTGCTGATACCACTATTTTAGAATAATAATTTAGCAAATATCTTAAATTGGTGTTTAAGACGATACCCCCTCGACTAATGTATCTACGGATAAATTGTTGAAAGGAGTTTCGTTCAGATACACATTTGTTAAGTATAGAGAGCTCTCTTTGGTGGTGAAATGTGAAACTAACAGACCGCGATATTATTTAAATGATGAAATCTAACGTCGCGATCTGTTTGAAACTTTAAGATAGTTTATAACACCTAAAAAAAAGTTTTGAAAATAAGGGCGCGACAAATTTCGGGAATGGGGGGGGGCGTTATTTTTTTTTTATAAACCTTAGTGTTTTTACCGTTTTATGTGCGGTTTTTCACGGAGTCCTGAGATAAATGCTACTTGTTCAATATAAAAAAAATTATGTGTCGATACCACTATTTTAGAAGTAATTTCAGCAAATATCTTAAATTCGTGTTTAAGACCGCCCCCTCCCCTCGACGAATGTATCTACAGATAAGTTGCAGAAAGGAGTTTCGTTCAGACACAGTTTTGTTAAGAATAGAGTGCTCTCCCTGGTGGTGGAATATAGAATTAAAAGAACACGATTTTATTTAAATTAGGAAATGTAACACGACGATATGTTTGAAACTTTAAGATAGTTTATAACACATAATAAAAAGTTTTCAAAAGAATGGAACGAGAAATTTCGTAGGGGGCGGGTTGCGCATTTTTTTTTTTAACCTTAGCATTTTTTACCTTTTTATGTACGGCTTTTAAGAATTTAATAATTATAAATTATATTGATTTGGCTTTATTAATTAAAGGATAAAGTGTTTTGAAAGGAATATTAAACGAAACCCTCTGTGTGATCTGTGATCACACTTACCCTCTTGATTTACCTTGAAACCAATTAACATTTTTGTCAAACATAGGTTTCAACGTAATTGTATAAATGGAATGTAGTCATATATACTCTTTTATATATGTAGGAAAAGAATATGCGAAAAGTTAATTTATTGGATTACTGGAATGAATAAACATTGAAATAACATCATATGAACTTTAATATAATTTCACAAAGATAACTTTGCACCGTTTCGTTAGTAGCTTTCGTCAAATACATTAAATTTCTCACTTAAAACACATAATGAATGCACTTCCTTCCGAATAGTCCAATTAGGCCTAACCTTGACTTTATTGACATTTCATATGGCGATGCTTCATGAATAATAAACATTGGCTGACTCTTTTTAATTTTGAAAATCTCCATACCTCGTGATCGTGAATTTTTAACTCATGTTTTCATATCATTGATAACAGAAAACATCAGAGAGTCAGTTAATTTGGTGATCAAGCACGTCATAAGGAAAATAAATGATGTTTAAACTCAAATCCTACATACATATAAGATTAACTTTTATATAAGGAATATACCCTTTGCCTAAGCTAAGAGACTTTGGTTATTCCTTGACAACTGACCTCAGTGTGAAACAAAAATACTATACACGTTTGCCTTTTTAATCATTAAGAAAATTCTTTATGAGACTCTCACATCTATCATCAAAACGAAGGGAGGATTGTGTTAAGCAACGGTCAGATCTGGTTATATTGCTGAAAGAGGAATGTGTCATGTAAGTGTTGTGACTGTAATATGAATAGGTTTATAGTTCTCGAAGTAGAAGGAAAACACTGAAAACCTTGTAGACTTCTCCCATCCGGACTGTGCTGCTTTCGAACCATCGAAGATCCACAAAAATCTCCTCAAGCTAATCATCGGGCTCAGTGGCAGATCATATGGCATTAAATTTGACAGAATTTATACATTTTATAATTGATTTTAATACCTCATTAAGAACAGCTGGAACATATTTTAATACTAAGATCTCTATGAATAGCAAAATACAAAATATGCATTTCTGGATTAGAATCTTTATCCCTTTTAAATAAAAAAAAAATTCAATAATACAGGGTGTCCGGTCTCAACGGTGTCCAATGACTAATTCCTAAACCGTTAGTCATAGCCATATAGTTCCAATTAGAAAAATGCTTTAAATCAGGTAAAGAAATATTTTAAAAGCAATTTGGGTCAATAAAAACATTTCTTAAAAAATTACGAAATTTAAATTTTTATTCGGTCCCCCGATCCTATAAGTTAGATTTAGTAAAATTTTCCTATTACACTGACAAGTAAGACAAAAAAGTTCCATTCATATAACACTAAAATTGTGCGAGTTCTGAAACTTTAAAAATGCATGACTTATGCCACTTTTCTTCTCTGAAAATAAATGAGTTGGGCTTGGCTTTGAGGGTCACATTCCAAGTGCTTAAAGTATTCGAAGATCTCATTTCATGTGTATCTGCGCTTTGAAAAAAATCGTACAAGTATTACGATTAAGTTAACATTTATTAAGTTTCAGATTGGCTGAAATAACATATGTTTTATTTTGTCAGGATTTAAGACTGTTTCTTTTATGATTTCTTTTAATAAAATTATGTTATTTTTATAATTTTTTATGTTACTTCAACGATCTTATGTATGTTTTTTTCAGTTCAAAATTTGTATTCGAACTTTAACCCACTTTCAAATATCCGATCGAGATTACATTTTACATACTGGCGCAGATCCGATAACAATCTAATATTATTATGATTTTCGGTGGTTAACATTTATACTTATTTTACAGGATAACACAAAAAATTTCGGACAGATTACAGCCAAGAAGTTTAAGAAAAAGTTTTCGATTAGATAATACAAGACGGAGGTTGTTGGGTTTTTTAAATTTTATATATTTTTTAGCCCTGAATCCGAAAATTGCCTTAATTTTTAACGATCATGTAAGGATATGTCGCAAATCATAAATTGTTGAATTTAAAGAATAACAAAAATCGGATACTATAAAGTAGAGGAGATGGTATTTTTTAAATTTTGATAATTTATTTTGACGTACTTTTCAGCACTAAATCTGAAAATGACTTTCATTTTTAACCATCACGTTAGAATTTTTTTTGCAAATGTGTAAGTTAAAATATAGCGAAAATCTCATACTATAAAACATATGTAAAACTTATTTTATTTTATTTCATTGAATAATTTATTCGATATTTTTGCTTATCTTGGGATTCTTACAGCTGGGTGGTGTGATGAGATGGGGAGGAGATTAAATTTTAACTTTGAACTTTTTTTAACTTTGAAATTTACAATTTGCGAAAACTCCTGATGTGATGGCTAAAAATGAAGGTCAATTCCGGATTCAGCGGTACAGAATACATAAGAATTAATTATCAAAAACTAAAAAACATGAAATAACCCAATTTTTGCAGGCTATTGTAATCTAATAATATTTTAAAATACGTATCATTTTGTAAAGAATTGAGGCTGTTAATTTAGCATCATTTTATTTAACAAAAAATCTGTATTTTTCTTTCTTTTTAAATGTTTATTACAAATTGTATATTTTGCATTAATATATCAGAATGACTAAATATTTCAAATTTATATTGCAATGTTAATTTTACTCTCAACCCTTTTTTAATATATCTGACGAAATCATATTTCGACTAAATTTGTAAATGACCCCCAATTTGCAGCAAAAAATATGCTCCAACTTTAAACAGCTATTACTCGGTCAATTTTAATCGTAGAACAACGGGACTTTTTTTGTATTACTTGTCAGTGTAAAAGGAAAATTTTTCTAAATATAACTTATAGGACCGGGGGACCGTATAAAAATTTAAATTTCGTAATTTTTTAAGAAATGTTTTTATTGACCCAAATCGCTTTTAAAATATTTCTTTACCTGATTTAAAACATTTTTGTAATTGGAACTATATGTCTATGACTAACGGTTTAGGAATTAGCCATTGGACACCGTTGAGACCGGACACCCTGTATAACACACTTTCTTATTAGCCGGTTTCCCCTTTCTCAGTACAACCAGTTGACAACCGAGTATATTTTGGTTCTAAATTTTAAAATGTATATATCATGATGTATATTTATATGCTGTGTATGAAGCTTAAACTAAAGCCATAGGAAATTTATTATTTCCCGATTTCCTTCTGTGTTGTTCATATGGGAATTTATTAATTTCATCAACTTATAATTTTTCAAATCTTATATTATTAAGCATTAATTTTTATACATATACATATTTTTAATTTAATATGTTCAACACAGGCAGCTGTAGGTAAAAGTTTCTTAATGTGACATATTGCAGATCCAATACAAATATGAGATAAATTCCCAAAAAGCAGAAAATATTGTTTAAAATTCTAAATACATTAATTACCAGCCATTTAGATATAAAAAAAAAATCTAACTACCATAAATAATTCTTGCAATTCTTGTAGCTAGTGCCGTGTTTTAAAATTTTTAAATGGGAACTTTTCTGAATAAGCAAAATTTTTTTTTCATTTATTTTGGAAATTTGCATTTATTATTTTTAGTTATTAATAGCAACATTATGTTTTCAAAGAGAGAAAAGATAAATTGACTTTTGAAGGGAATGAGTTACTATCAAATTTGGAATTGGCCGACTTAAAACTTAAATTGTTTCACTGTTGATCGTAGACCCTACGTTTAGAATTAATGCGTGATATATATGAAACCATACCAATAACATCCTTTAGGTGTAAAAGTAATAGCATAATTATTCCCTTACGTTTAAATAAAAAGCATCAAATTAAAACTCGTCGTTAAAGAAATTCTACGTTGAAAATAATCTGTATTATTTGATATAATATGCTATTTATTCTAAATTTTACTGAGCTATTTTTTTTTTTTTTTTGACAAATGTTACATTTGTTTAAAATATGTTACCTTTAATAAATAGGGAACATGCTTATAAACACATCATACACACGCCATTGCAAGTTTTGTGAGAGCATATCTTTATAACAAAATGTACTGAACTCTTCAATACAAAAAAGTGGCAGCTCCACTTTTACGAGAATTTTATATTAGGCAGTAACAAAAAGATTAGCTATCGTTTCGTGCAAGAACAATGCAGCTTCTTTGATTTCTTTGGATGCTATATCCTACATCAGGGACGGCGAACTTATGGCACGCGTGCCATAAGTGGCACGCTATAGGTTATTTTTGGCACGGCATAGATTCAGTTTCTACATCAAAATATAATAGGATTTCACAAAATGCCATAATTAATATATATCTTGTCTATGTTTATCTGAATTCGATTAGTTCGGTTGGTTGTTATTGTCATACAGATTGAAGAATCTTAAATATGTCTCAATGTATTCGAATCTAGCTCAATATTGGCTCCCAAAATTTTAAAAATAAGAGAGAATTAGGAGATCTTCGCAAAAGAAAGATTAAAAGGCATTATAAGCAAAAATACCGATGGTAAAATTATAACATCTTAGGAGTTCAATTCAGGACACTAAAAGCTGTAGATTCTTGCGTTTGCTATTTTAACAATTTTTCCCGCGAGACATTCTTTTCGGAATTCAATAATGTGAAAAATGCAACTAAAAACATCTTATAAAAGAGTTCAATTCAAACGAAACTGATATAAATTATTTGGCATGTAAGATGAGACAACAGAAATATTTTAAATATAAATTTCTAAAGTATAATATCAAATATTAACGATAATTTTTATGCTAAAAACAACATTTTAAGTAATTTTGATTCATTATTATTTGATCGATTATTTTTTTATTGTTGGCAGGTCAAGATTTTTTTATTATTGGCACGTCATGATCACGAAAAATATATTTTCGAAAAAATTTGACACGCGGATGTGAAAAGGTTCGCCGTCCCTGTACCTATATATTGATGTCCTATTTATCATTTCTGTGGAAGAAGATGCCAGCTCTAGAGGAAGGAGGAATTAGCCTGAATTATATGTGACCCTACTTGATGCTGAAAAAGTATCTACGCTGTGATTTCACCACTCAAAAAACTACCAACAAAATATGTACTCGCAGACTATACAGGGTGTATCTGAAAAAGTGGGCAAAACTTTACAGGGAGGTAGAACGCAGCTATACGAGCAAATTTCGTCATAGAATGTGTGGTCGGAACACAAGCGGTGAAAAGTTAAAAGGTGGTTTTGCACTGTCCAGGGCGATGGTTATGTCGAGGTCGATATGGTGAGGGAGATGGTTATGTCGATAAGTTGGCCACCAATATCGCCGGAGTGTTTGGTCTTTTCCTGTGAGGCCATATGAAAAGTCTAATCTACGAGTACCCCATTGAAACTGATATGGATCTAGTCGACAGGATTGCCGTTTTTGCCGGCGATATTCGGGATATGCCAGTGTCTTTGCAAATGTGCGTCAGTCCCTAACCCGCAGGTGTGAAGTGTGCAATACAGCTCGCAAAAGTACTTTTGAGCATGTGCACTACAGCTCTCAAAAGTACTTTTGAGCATGTGCACTAATTACATTCCTGTTAATAAATTTTTTCGATGTATCTCCTCTCATTCTTGTGTTAATTCTTTAACTGCGTCAGTGGAAAACTATCTTTCATCTTCTCACCGCATGCGTTCCGAACATAAGTTCTATGTCGAAATTTGTTCGTATAGCTCTGTTCTATCATTTCGTAAAGTTTACCTCCCTTTTTCAGATACACTCTGTATAGAGCTTTACGATGGCGTGTGCAGGAAGGAGAACCCTCGAACACATCTGACGACACCTTTCGCAGATATCCTATATTAATTATTGTCACAATCGGCATTAATTTCGTCCTTTTTTTCTAAATAAATATTTCAAAAATGATTATTTTATTATTTTACAGTGCATTAGTTGCCATTGAAACATTTAAGTTTAGTTCCGGGTGCAAAAAAAAAAGAAGGTAGCTTCTCAATCTCAAATGTTATATGTCTGTACTTTACTGAACTATTTTAAAATATATTTATTCACAATACGTATTTATAACTAAACTACAACACAGTTTTTGTAGAAAGACGAAAATACATAATTTGTTTATGTTAAACAGTTTATACTGTGTCCTGAAAAAAAAAAAAATACAAACCCCTTTCTGCTCTGGACTATTCAATAAGAATGCACAGAATAATGTATTTTGAACATAAAAAAATTAAATGATTTATAAAATAACAAACGGTAAATAAATGACATTGATAAACCTCAATGTATAATTTAACACATTAGAACGGAGTAGATAATTAATATGGCATACAGTTAAATATAAGCGTTTTAAGATAAAATAAATTTGAGGGTTTGCGTTTAAAAAATGTTATCTTTAATAAATAGGGAACGTGTGATAAACACACCGTACACACGCCAGTGGAAGTTTTTCGATAGCATATCTTTATAATAAAATGTTATATATATATATATAGAGAGAGAGAGAGAGAGACAGAGAGAGGGATTAAAATTTATTCAGCCGTCTCTACAGCTGCCGTCGGTAAAAAACAAACAGAAACATGCAATACATCTTAAATTTCCTAATTGTCCCAGAGACAAACAAAAATTCCATATTTTGTTGACAGTTGCGTCTTTTTGATAAATGTAAGGTAATTATACTACGGGAAATAACCCCTCATTGAAAAAGAAAAAGCTATCGTATTGAAATTTTCAAAGTTTGTTACTATTATAATATTGATACAACACCTAAGCTTATATTTTATGTAAATTTGAAAGAAGCCACAACTACAAATCTAACAGTTCATTGTTTTTTCATTCCTTGTGACAATTTCATAATAAAATGATGTCCAAACATTAAAGGTAAGTGACCGGAAGTTTTCGATTTTACACGTTTTGTGGAATACCTATTAAAATTCACGAGGAATCCTTGCAAGTTGAAGAAGTTGAAGACAGCCTTGAACTTCTAGGATATAAAGAACATGTTTGACATTATATTTCTCAGTAAAGATTTAGTCGAAAGAATAATTAGAGATCTAATAATAAATTTAATAATAAAGTAATATTTGCGATCACTCATGCCACAGAAAATGATCAAAATGCTCTTTTACTGTATTAAATGACTGTGAGAGTCCTGTTGAACATTTATGTGGATTTGTGCATAGAACTCAAATTTGTGAAGATTTTAACATTTTTGTGAAAAATTCAAAAGCATTTTGTTTATAGAAAAAAAGAGTTTTCAACCAAATTTAACACAAATTTCGAAAAACCTGATAAAGAACAGTAGAAAGAGTATATTGCAGTTGAAACATGAATATATTGAATATTTTCTTAGATATAGATATTTGTACGAAATAATTTTTAACTGCGCATACGGGGAAGATTTCAAGAATTTTATTTCATAATTTGGTAGTCAGATATTTTGGGAAAATTCTATAAAAGTGTAGTCAAATATTTTGAAAACAAACTAAGATACAGCGATCTGATTTAAAAACTGTGGAAAATGCTTTATAATAAAGCTATTTTCAGAAAACAACTCACTATATCACCATATCTTTCTGAATTTTCGAGATATTTGACTGGATTTTTTATATAATTTGCACTAAATAGCTGGCTACCAAATTATGAAATAACAACGTTGATACTTCCACGCATGCGCAGTTAAAAATTATTTCATACAAATGCCCATATCTTATCAAATATTCAATATTTTCATTTTTTAATTGCAGTGCACTGTTTCTGTTCTTTGACAGGTTTTCGGAAAGTTGTGTTAAATTTGGTTGAAAAATCTATATGCTATAAACAAAAAACCTGAAACGTCTCCCAGAAACGTTAACATCATCACGAATATGAGCGCTATGCTTACACAAATGAAAACAGACGTTGAACAGTACAAAAATAGTCATTTAACACAGTGATTTTCAGCATTTTCTGTTACATAGGTGGTCGAAAATATTATTTTATTATTAAACTTATTATTAGTCCCCTAATTGTTCACACGAGAAAATCTTCACCGATAAATATGAAGTCAAACATGTTCTTTACATCTTAGAAGTACAACCCCAATTTGTAGAGTATTTCAGTAGGTATTCGACAAAACGTGTAAAATTGAAAGCGTCCGGTCACTTACCCTTAATTTTTGAACATTTTTGTATTAAAAATGGTATGTTCCCTTTCTCTTTTTTGACAATGTTTGCAAATATATACGGTCTTAATATACATGTCCTGTCTGAAAATTATCTCATCTTTGAAAGAAAAAATATATATATATAAGTTACCTGACGGAATTGGTACCCTAATCTCTTTCAAGGTAGGCCCCTTGTGCTTCCACACATTTAGCCCAACGTTCTTTCCACTGCTGAAAATACTTCTGGAAAGCTTTTTTTAATGGTGTTTAACCCCGCCGTCGCATTCTGCATTTCTCATCTCTGCTCTCAAAATGGGATTCTTTCAATGGCGCCTTCAATTTTGCAAACAACCAGAAGTCACAAAAAATATGTCTGAAGAGTAGGAAACTTTGCGAAAGACTGGAATTCCATGTTTTGCCAAGAAAGTCTGAATCATGTGCGATGAATGAGCTGTAGAAGTTATGAATCTTACGACATCTGATGAATCTTACGAATTGTTTCGTTTTCAGAATCACCAAACTTTGACAAAATTTGATGGAGTACCTTGCTTAACCCGTTCAGTCACCTTGAGAGAAATCAAAATCCGACGAACACATGTGGCCGCATCTCACTCGGCGGCCAGCAGACAACGTCTGGCTCACTGAATTTCTGGGAAAAGATTTAAGTATGCGCATTAAGCTGTCTCCTTCATATGTGCACAGTGGCACCGCCTTAGAATCACTATTGTGCGAGGGAAAAATAAAGGTCGGATACTTATCAGACAGACCTCGTATATACAAGATTTTAATATATATAATATTTTAATAAAAAATCTAAATAATAATAATAAATATTTTCTTTAATAACAGATTAACTATTTAAGTGAACGCAATATATTTACTGAACAGTTAATAGTATGCTTAAAAAGCTTTTCAAAAAATTTCACACAAATATAAGCTTACTTCTAGACTTTATTACATTGCGTAGTAAATCCCCAATTCCCCAACAGTTGTCATTTAGTGTATCCAGCATCAATATACCCTATTCTTACTTTAAAAATACGTTTCATTTTATTTTGATGCCAAGACTTTGTACACGATTACTATTTATTTTTTCCGTGGATCAAAAACCTTGGGTTATTGCTTTCTTTCATCGATAAGAAACAAACATTTTTGTGTCTATGAGGATTTTACAAAGGTTTTATAAAATACTTTAAACTTGATAAAATTTTCAGAAAAGAAAAAAAACTTGTATATTAATGTTTATATTTTTTATAGAATTAGCCAATTTTATTTTAAAAGTTATTAAAAGCTTATGAAACGTCTTTTAATTTATGTAAAAGATATATGAACATACATTAAAAGTATTGCACCAGAAGAACGTTTCTTAGATTTTGAAAAGAAAGAGGTATTTAACTCAACATGTGTAGCTTACATTGCTACGTTTCTAACCAGAAGAGTTAAATATGAAATGAAATCGCATAAATTAGGGGACTGGTGTAAAAATCTATATAAAAAACATGGGATGGTTGAGATTGAAAGAATTTGGAAACACTATAAAAATCGGATGGTTAGAAAGTCTTTGTTTATAAGTAGCAAAAGACTTTATGAGCAAGCACAAGCAGCTCTTCGTGAGCAAGCACAAGCAGAAAGTAGTAATAATAATAATAATGACAGTAGTAATGATATAGTAGATAAATTGAAGTAAAAGACACATGAGAGAAAACACACAACAGGAAAACGGAGACAAAACCAATAAAAATGATATAGAAATATTAAATTAACGGTCAAGTGCGAGTATTACTCGCGCTCAGAGGGTTTCGTACAATAAATATATGAATTATTCACTGTATTATTAAAAAATCATTGCTAAAATAATAATAAGACTTTGTTTAAAAAAAACTATACAACTTAGGGTTGGGTATAGCTGCATATACTAGAAAAGTATGAATGATTATACCATAACAGTTCAAAGAGATATGAAGCCTAAATAATATCAAATATTTCTCTTCTGTATAACTTATTTTATAATCTCATCCTAATATGCTAATGATGAACTTAATTCGGTACTGACAATAAAAGTAGTGATATTTAAACTTCCTTTAGCCTTTCGTAAATCTAAGTTTAGCGTAGTAATAATCTTTTCTTTTTACAGAGTAGCTAAAACAAAACTTTTGTTCAAAGTGTAAACATGACATTATTTAACACGTTCACACCGGCGTGGTGGATCACACTCGATTGTCTCAGAGTTATCAAGTCTCCGGCTTTTTTCACACTATTGTTATTTTAGAGAAAATGTTGTTCCTTTAAATCGCTCAAGTGTTCTAATTAAATAAAACAACATTTTCTGTTTTAAAATACTGGTATCCAAAAAGCCGGAGACTTGGCAGCTCTGAGACAGTCGAGTGTGACCCACCGAGTCAGCGTAAACGTGTTAAAGCGCGCTTCGAATGGATGTCGCAAAATTGGAACGCGGCCTTGGACCGTGCCACGTTTTTCCAGATAGGTTTTTAATTAATGTTGACACGGGAGGCGTATTCAGAGATCTATTCAATGCAAATGGGCGCAAATCTTATAGTATTTATCTGATTAATTCTAAATAAATTAATCTGTTTTTAACAATTTGACGTTTATTGTTTTTATACTGTTATTGGGCATTGCATTACACAAATATACCATTAAAAGTCGTTATCTATGCTTTAAAAGCCAATGGTACATGGAGTACGCCACCCCTGTCATTATGAATGTCCAAACCGTCCGTGTTTTTAAGGTTAATATCTCGACTAATTATCAACGATATTTTTCGAAAATCATTATCAACAATGTTTTCATACTTCTGCTACGATAGTGCTCCTCAACACGTTTGTTGAATGCCCGCAAATCAAATTTATTTGTAACGGAAAAATGCGCTGTTTTCAAAAACTATGCGACCTAACGCAGTCGCTATAATGTTCCTGCAAGGTTTAAATTACAGCCTACTCCCTCTAATTTTTGATAATTGTGCTACGAATAGATACCTTCAACGGCCCTCAACAGCTTTGCTGAATTTGTGTGTAAGGAGAAAATGCGCTTTTCTCAAAAACTATGTGACCTAGAGTAATCGCTATAATTTTACTGCAAGGTTTCCATTAACGTCTAATACCTCTAATATTTTCATAGTTTTAGTTTCAGTAGATTCGGAAATAGATGGGGGGGAGCACATTTTTGCACTGCATTTTAGACGACATCTCTGAAAATATAGTACCTAAAATTAAAAGAAATGCATTTCTGAGTTCAGCTGAGTTCACACGATACCCCACACGATATACAAAGAAAAGATTTCTTCCCAAGTAGCTTAATTAACCCCTCTACATTTTTACTAAATATATTTATTAATGTTTAATAATCATAAATATGTGGGTAAATAATCTTTATTACTTCCCCCAATTAGAACTTTCCACGTTCCATAGTTCACGAGTAAAATGGCTGTGACAGACAGACACAGGATTGATCTTATAATGGTTCCGTTTTCACTTTGTAAGTACGGAACACGTTGTAAGTACGGAACCCTAAACATACTAAACCAATATATATTATATACAAAAAATACAAAAGCGATAAAAAATTTAAATATCTGAAGTAAACCTTAATAACGTAGAACAATTTCAGGATAATCAGAGTATATGAGAAATAGTGCACCAATAGACAACAGACAGACAAATCGAAGTCATAGACTTTTTTTAAATACGCTGAATAAAACGAAAGTTGATACGTTGAAGTGTTGATAAAAATTCAAATGCTTGGCTTAAGTGTTTGCAATACTTGCAATCTGAACTCTTTTATGCTTTTGGGAGTAGCTTTGCAGGTATAGCACCATCTTTGACAAATCGTCGAAACAGTTTTTTTTTTGGCTTAACCCTTATGTCAATGACCAAAATGGACCCTTGTGTGCAATGACAGGAGTACCCGGGTACCTGCTGCGGTTTTAACATACGCGAGCCATAAAACACACCTATTTCATACAGTGTAACTGCTTGCTTTTAGAGAAGAGGAATTTGACGCATTTTTATATATATTAATTACAGTGGAACTCCGTTAATCCGAATTAATTGCATCCGGTGCCTGTTCGGATTACAAAAAATTGGATTATCCGAATTTCGATAAAAATAGAAAAGAAAAAAATGCGTGCTAAAAGAATGTAAGTTATAAGTACTCAGTATCAGTAGTACAGTAAACATCCTCTAATCTGGAATCTTAGGGTCCGGCATGCATCCAGGCATGCCCATTACAAACGTTTCAAAATCGCGAATCTGCAAATAGTCCAGTCACCACGTCGACGAGAGGTATGAAAAAAAAATTCTGTAGATAATTTGTGAAATCAAACTGTTGAAAGGAAAAATCAATTTTTATCATTCGAATTAAAATATTTTTGCATTTTAGAAAATAATTTTATAGTACTGGCAAACAAACTGATATTCGAGATTTTTTTAATATGGGGTTCTGCCAGTAGGCTTACAGTGCACGTTTTCATTTTACATTTGTATATATGTGTTGTACTTTTACATTATTGAGTATTTCGTTAAGTCTATTCAAGCTGTTTAAAGAAAAAAAAAACATGCTTTATTGGCATTTTTTGTTAAATTCTAACTTCTAAACGTTTTTCCCGACTTTTATCCGTTAAATAAAATCGGTTCGGATTAACCGGAATTTCGGAATAGCGATATTCTACTGTACTTCCGGTGTCAACAATTGAAACAAAGATCACACATTAGAAATGTGGAAAACTTATATCCTTTTTATCGAGCAAGTATGAGTGTAGACCGAGTCTGGAATATTCTTAGAGTTATTCATTTTGACAACCAGAACACAGGAGTGGAACTTCTTCAAAATGTTAAATTATGCTAAATCCTAACCTATTGAAAAAATACATACCGACGGAAGAGTAAACGGTTGATGAGCAGTTATTTCTTCCTCGAGGAAGAAAAAGATTCACCCAATATATTCCGTCTAAACCGGCTAAATACGGGTGCAGAATATGGTGGGTATGTGATGCAAATAATTATTAACCTCTTAACAGCTAATTATACAGTCGAAAAACAGGTACAGAATGTGAAATAAATCAAGATGAAAGACTTCGCCTCTCACCATGGCACATCACAAAACATCACCATGGACAACTTTTTTTCTTCGTTTTCTTTGGCCAAGCATTTATTATAATGGAATCTCACAATAGTTGGCACTTTGAAAATAATCAAACCTTATATTCCAGAAGAAATAAAGCCATACAAATTACGCATGTTTTATCCACAGAATTTGGTTTTCATGATGACATAAGTATTTGTATATTTCAAAAAGGAACAGAGCTGTCATTCTAATGTCTACTATGCATCATGTTAAAACCATCACAGGACCGAATGATAAACTCAAAATGATTCAGTTTTTTAAGGAAAAGAAATATGGAGTGGATATAAAGAATAAATAATTGGGGCAATGTACAACACATCGGTTTACAGCAACATGACCACTTGCATTATTTTTCTATATTGTGGATATAGCAGTACTTGCTACTTACATTATATATACTTCAAATAATGGTATGGCTATAAATAAAACAAACAATCGTCGCCTGTTTTTGCGGGAATTAGGTGAGATTGTGAGGCTTCCAGAAATTCGAGATCAATCACAAAATGCACAGGCTATGAGACATTTTTTGACCAAATCGGGAATTGAAAGTATACTGAAAAAAACCCTCGTATTTGAAGCTGCCACACGTTCAGAACCCAATCCAAAAAGCTTAAGGCGAGATGAAACAAGAAGGATAAAAGCAGTTTGTGTCAAATATGCTTATTAGAACCTCAAAAACGGCGCAGAAAACCAGAAAATCATGTAAACAACATGGAAAACCAGTATGTGACGTACAGTCGTGGAAAAAAATAAGTAAACACCCCCTACTAACTCCTCACCAAATTATCGTAGAAGAAGGTTACTAGTACCGAACGATTGGAAATAAAGTCAACTTTTAAATGATGTATATAAAATTTGCTTAGGGGGCCATCTACATATTAAAACGAACCATAACTTTGTTTTCTTCAATGACAATACAAATCAAACTATGCCTAGAACCGAATTTCAAGTCATTTGAATGATAAGTTTTTGAATTATAAACATTCAAAATTTAGTGTTTCTAATGGTAAATTACATTTTCATATTTTTATTTATATCTCCAGAAATTATGCTCCTAATGGGCTAATTTTTTGTGTAGCAATAATACTAATATATACACACATAAATACGCTGAATTTGCAATTTTTATAATTTTATGATATGAATTATGAATTATGAAATTAATATTCGAAAAAATTATGAATTGCAACCTACAATTTTTTTGATGGATTTAGATTTATTAAGTCCTGTTTTATGGAAATCCAAAATTTCACATTTTTCTTCCAAGTAGTTTTCAAATTATGCTTAAAAAACGGCAAAATGATGGTTTAAGGGGCCGTCTATGATAGAAGTGAGTAAATTTTTGAAATTTATTCTGCTATCCTGCAATCAAACAGGTTTCATTGACGCTTAAACGTGCCTTGATTAAGAAAGCGCCTCTCTCGGTTAACAATCGAGTGCGGAACTTCAATTTGGATACAGCCCTTAAAATACGCTCGTTTTAAAATAATTAATTTCTAGGAAACTTATGGCAGGAATTGCATAAAAATTTGTTTATATGCTAATTGAGAGGTGTAGAGTTCCTTTATGCTGTCAGAATTGTGAACTGCTATTGAAAAAAAACAAAGTTATGGTTCGTTTTAATATGTAGATGGCCCCTTAAACAAATTTTACATACATCATTTAAAAGTAGACTTTATTTCCAATCGTTCGGTACCAGTAACTTTCTTCTACAATAATTTGTTGAGGAGTTAGTAGGGGGTGTTTCCTTTTTTTTCCCACGACTGTACATTCCTGCACCTTTTGCTATTGTACTTTCCTTTAGCTTGTCCACGAAATTTCACATAAATGAAATACTTTTTACCTTAAAAAAAATCTCTAACCCTTTTTTTTCAATTTAAATTCAAGTTTTGTTTATCTAAATCTAAATAATCTATCAATTTCTGTATTTTTCCTCGGGAAATTGGCATGTGTACCCTGGTCATTGATGACAGGTATAGAAATGTTTAATGCCCCGAAAAAGTAATAAAAAAATCCAAATTTCAAATTGATTATACTAATGAACAGTGAATAGTACAAATAATGGGGATCTAAATTCATTTTAGTTTCTTTTGATAATATCACCCTGAAAACGGGATGAAAAGAGAAAAAAGGTACCCGGGTATCCGGTTATTGACATAAGGGTTAAACAAGACTTTCGATCATGAGAAGCACTTTCGTTCAAACCACACTGTTTTAAGAAAATTACTAGAATCTTTATTGAGTTTTAAAATTCTTCAAGGAGTTTGGCCCACACCGTTGTAAACGACTTTAAACAGCAATAATCAGGAAATTCCTTCACATGTTGAGGATGTTTTGATAGTAACGTCGGAATCCCAGTATAATTATTACACAATTTAAAAATATCCATGATATACTAATATAGTCCTCATTAAATTTTTTTCTGTAAGTACGTCTTATATCGTCCCGTGGAGAGATATTTATGCAAAGATAAATTATTGCTAGAAAAGTTAACTACAAGGTATTATCAAAATATCTACAAAAAAAGTCCCAATTAAACTTTTGTAACATACTGACTGAAAAAAAAAGATTTGAAATAATGCTAATTTTCTATTATACTAGTTTTATTATCGCTAAATTCTACACAGTCCCTATGATTGTTTTCAGTTTCCTTCCAATACAGAAGTAACTTAAAGATAGAATAAAACGCATGATATCGTGTGGCACTTTAGATTAAGTAATTTATAACATATTCCTATCTTACTAAATCTCTCAAAACAAAATTTTATACGTGAATAAAGTGTAAATCACGCAGAGCATTTTTTCGTAGCGTGTAAACTGAATTTTATGCTGCGAAAACTGGCCTAGGTTAATGTTACATTTTATAGACGTATAAAAAATGGTTTTATTTTCATAAGAATGTTGCATAGTTTTCTCTCTCTCCTATCTTATTATTAACAATTGTATGAGAGCATACAAGATACGTACATGAGAGTATACAAGATACTTCGTTAATAGAACCATACGTTTAAAAGTCATGGCGATATTTTTAGACTGAAAATTAAACCAGTGCTTCTGCAGGTGAGTAAAAACTTCAAGTATAGGTCATGTAAAAAACGCTTTGACAAGGAAGAAATAAAGCTGAAAAGCATGTTGGATAGTACATAATTGCACAGAAAATAATCAAAAGAAAAGAAAATTAATGAACGTGTGAAAGTTACTTCCTGTTAAGCGAAATAGCGCAGGGTCAAAAGAAGACTAATGGGGCCATTGAAACGTTGAAACAGAAAGTACTTCAAAAATATTATTTTTGTGAGTAAAAAAAAAATGAAGAGTGTTATTACGATTATAAACATTGTTTAATAGCAAGAATGAAAAGGGAGAAGTACATAAATAAAGCAGAAACGTTAGTTAAAAAACTCATCACTAGAGAGTTATGTGGCGCTTTTTTTCTTGGAATCTTTGTGCCCCGTATTGTATAATCATCCTATAAAATTTTGCTCTATTCACGCAATTAGATCGCTTTACAAACACACTGAGTACTTCCAGTTTAATAGCGACTTTTTAAAATATTTTTTTATTTCGCTGAATCTTTCACCCACGATCTTGTTTACTTATCCTACAAAATATGGCACTATTCTCGTAATTAGATCGTGCTATATAAATACAAGGAGCACTGCCAGTATAATTACGGCCAACTTCTTATCTTACAGTGTCTAGAAGTAAAATGTGTGGAAATCGCGTATACCGATATTGCTTTAGAATGTATAAAAAAAATTACATTTTCTTAGGCGGCGCTGCCATCGACTTTATTGCTTGAAAGTATAAAACTAGTTTCAGCGTCTATAAATATGTGGTGGAAATTCATTCAAAATATTAGTTCAGTAGTATGAAACTTCCGATTTGAAAGCGATTTTTTTTTTTTTTTTTTGTTAGAAATTCCGAAAATCTCACTAGAAAGTTTTAATGGTTATTTGTACTTTATAAGATGATAGTCCACAAATAAAATAAAAGAAAATTAGTCTTCAGAATTTTTTGTTGTGAATTCACAATTTCTGAACAAAAAAAAAAAAAAAAAAAAAAAAAAAAAAACAAAAAACTGCTTTCAAATCGGACCTTTCATCTTAAATGACGTAATGTATGTCTAAATTTTCGTTCGTGCCTAATATGTCGCTTGTCATAACATAAACTTTTTAATTCGGTTTTTCGCAAAATATATCTTTCCCAAACAAGTTGCCCGTAGTTTAAATTGCATCAAAAATACTTAAAAACACACTGGATTTCTATTAATTTGCTGCAGTAAACTCGATCATAGCTCCCTCTGGTAAAAATTTAATTTTTGGAAACAGTTTCGCTTATCGATTTCCACACTATATACTTTAAGACTCTGTAAAATTATAAATGTAATTTGAGAATGTTTTATAATAGTCTGGCATGATTTATAGTAGTCGTCATTGCGTCTTTTTTATTGTTTCTACCACTATTTCTATGCAATAATTGTTCAGGTAAATAATTTACTCTTTGCAAACAGTGATAAAAAATAAATAATAATAATAATAATAATAAAAAAACAGTTGTTTGTGTCAGTTCTTCGCCAGGGATTTTCGTGTGACCCATAATACGAGAAGAACATGATAACACATGGAAATAGGGCTAAGTAATATGATCATTAAAACATCATATTATTAACTTAAAATGTTACACTTTAGTTTATATTTTTAAAAGTAACTCATGTATCGTATTTAAATATCTCGGATGCATATCTTTAAAATTGCTTTCAAATTTAAAATATGTCAAAAATCCTGCTTTATACCTCTGATTACGATTTCCAGTCTCTATATTTTTTTACTGTATATAAATTTTCTGATAATATCTACTACTAAAACTAAAATATTGGACAAATGTACATGAATGAGTATTGCATTAGAATCAAATACAATTTTATAAAAAGAGCGAAGAGTTTTCTATTTTTTCTTTTTTCTTTTTTATAGATATATTTTGCAGTAAAATAAACAAAAAAGAGCATTTTATTTTTGTTTTAAATTTAGCAGAAGTATGCATGAAACTTCGTTTAAAAAACTCCGAGTTGGTACTAACTTTTTGCCTTAAAATAACAAATAGAAACACATAAAAAATTCTTCCTTTTCCAAACTATTGTTTATAAGACGATACTAAAAAATCCTTATGTTCTTCCTGGCACGTGATATTGGAAAAGATATATATATAAGTGTATAGAAGTTGGAGTCTTCGGGGATTTATTTTAAGGATGCAAAGAATCCAATAGTTTTTGTTCTTAAATTTAACGTAAATACTAAAAGAAAAATATAAAAACGAAGTAATAAAAAACACATCACATTAGGTGTGCATCTAAATGTTCTCGTAAGTTGCTATAAAGTTCAGTAAATAGTTGCTGATAAGGCTACTAAATATAGATAGCTGTAGTGTAATACCTCATAAGGTATTTAAAAATGATTCTTTAAGCGTTTTGCATGTAATAAAGTTTTCTAATTTACACTTTTGAAAAGAAGATGAAATTCATATGTGGAAAATTTTTAATACTTATTTTAGAGAAGCAGGAATAAAATACTTTCACTTTTTTCCAATTAATTTAAATACTATAAGAATAAAGTTTGTAAAAAAAAAAAAAAAAAAAAAAAAAAAAAAAAAAAAAAAAAAAAACTTGAAATTTTTTTCGTAAGTTTACTAAATAACATTAAAAATCTTTCAAAAATCTTTTTGCCTACGCATACTTTATGCAATACAATTGTTAATTAGCATCTAAGAAAAGAAGGAAATATTATAAGTGGAATTGTTTGAGTAACTGTTTTATAAATACGCGAATAAAATAATTTTGGTTTTAGAAATTATTTCAAACAGAATAAAGGATGTTACATAAAAGTCATTATTTTAGCAGCACGTTTACACAGTAATGCTGGTAATAAGTTTAGAAATTCATTCAGTTACTTTTTCTAATTTCTAATAAGTACATATATATATATATATATATATATACTAGCAAACCCCGCGGCTTTGCTCGCGTAATAGTTGAAATATGCCAAGTGATATTTGCATGACTATTTTTTATTAGAAGAGCAATTTTTGGAATAATTCAAAAATTACAAACTAAACCACAGTTTGACTAAACTTCATTACAAAAGTGCAATAGACAGAAATGAGATTTTAATTAATAAAAATAACTAAAACTAATTCCAATTAAATGATAATTTAGAAAGTATTTTGTGACTTCTATGCTCATTTCAGTATTCATTTGAAGTTTTGAATTTTTTAGAAACCAACTTAACACATTTACATCTTAAAATTAACCATCATGTAAAATTTCAAGCTTCTTGTCTAACACTCTACCACCTCTCTGGTGTTAGTGGCACCAACGTAAAATGCCTAAATAGAGTTGAATTAGAGTGTCTCGAAAAATGTTGAAACAGAGACTGTCACCAGTAATTTACCAACATTAATCTTGAAATCGGTTGGTATTTCCTAATATTCTATAGAAAACGGAATTTAGGTGTTTTTAAAGGCTTTCTTGTTGTTCCTGCAAACCAGGTGGTAGTGACACCGGCATAAAATATAGCCCGTATAGGATCAGGGACTATCACTCTTGATTCGCAACCAATAACTTCTGTAATCGGTTTATTATTTCCTGAGATTTCTTAGAAATCGTAATTTAGAACTCTTTTAGAATGCTTTTCGCTCCTTCCCTTCGCTTCATCCCTTTTTAATTTCGAATTTATTTTCGACTGTTCTTAGAGAACATTTATATTTTAAAGGTGCTACCGTGCTATATTTAAAGTTTCTAGCCTCTTCAATACCGCAGAAATCGCAATTTAGAAAGTTTTTTGCTCCTGCAACCCTCTAGGGGTTATGGCATCGACATAAAATATAGCTCATGTTTGAGCAGGTTCTATCACCATCAATTTGCAACCATTATGTTTGAAATCGGTTTCGTATTTTATACCATTGCATAAAAAGCGTAATTTAGAAAGCCTATAGAACGCTTTTCGCTCACTTAATCCTTTTAAATTTGGAAGTTTCTTTCGAAAATTCTTAGAAAGCATTTGCATCTTTGAAGTAATTACCATTCCAAATTTAAAATGTCAGACCCCCTCAGTAACACAAAATCCGCAATTTAGAACATTTTTTGCTCCTGTAACACCCAGGTGGTAGTGACAACAACGTAAAATATAGGCTATGTTGGAGCGGGGACTGTCACCATTAATTCTAAATCATTACATGTGAAATCGGTTTATATTTCCTGAGATTGCGTAGAAATTGCTATTTAGAACGTTTTTAGAACTCTCTTCGTTCATTTTCACCCCTTTTAAATTTCAAATTTTTAAGGAACTCTTCTCGGAGGGCTTTTACATCTCATAATAAATTAAAATGCAAAATTTCAAGTTGCTAGCCGTTTCAGTATCACAAAAATCACAATTTAGAACTATTTTAAAATGCAACCGCAAGGTGGTAGTGACGCCGACATGAAACATCCTATATTGGAGCAAGGGCTGTCATCATCAATTTCCAACCATAACTTTTGAAATCAGTGGGTACTGTCTCAGATTGCGTAGAAATCGCAATTTAGAACTTTTTCGTCCATTTTCACACCTTTTAAATTTCGAATTATTTAAGAAATGTCCTTAGAGATCATTTATATCTTATTAGTAACTATCATGTCTAGTTTCAAGTTGCTATCCCTGAAGTATTACAAAAAACGAAAATTAGATCGTTTTTTGCTCCTTCACTCCCTTTGGGGCAATGGCACCGACATGAAATACAGCCTATGTTGAAGCGAGGTCTGTCACCGTCATTTTCTCTCCATTATTTTTTAAATCGGTTCGGTATTTCCTGAGACTGCGTAGAAATTGTAATTTAGAAAGTTTTTTAGAACGCTTTTCGCTCATTTTCACCCGTTTTAAATTTAGATTTTTTAGGAAACATTCTTTGAGATCATTTGTATCTTACAAATAACTGCCCTGCCTAATTTCAGGATTCTAGGCCCTTAAGTAACACAAAAAACGCAATTTATAACGTTTTTGTTTCTGACACCCCTAGGTGGTAGTGACATTAATATGAAATAAAGCCCATGTTGGAGCAAGGACTGTCATCATCAATTTTCAACCATTACTTATGAAATAGATTGGGTATGTTCTGAGATTGCGTAGAAATCGCCATTTAGAACGTTTTTTAGAACTCTTTTCGCTCATTTTCACCCCTTTTAAAGTTCGAATTTTTTTAGAAATATTCTTAGAGATTATTTATATCTTATACGTAACTACCATTCAAATTTCATGTTTCTAGGACCTTTAGTAACACAAAAATCGCATTTTCGAACGTTTTTTGCTCTTGCACCCCCTTTGGGGGTAATGGAACCGACATAAAATGTAGCCTATGTTGGAGCAAGGGTTGTCATCATCATTTTGACATAATTATTTTTTTAATCGGTTTGGTACTTCATAAGATTGCGTAAAAATTGCCATTTAGAACGTTTTTTAGAAGGCTTATTGTGCATTTTCACCGCTTTTAAAGTTCGATTTTTTTAAGAAATGTTCTTAGAAATCATTTATATCTTATAAGTAACTACCATTCCAAATTTCATGTTTCTAGGCCCTTCAGTAACACAAAAATTACATTTTCGAACGTTTTTTTTTTCTACTGCACCCCATTTGGGGGTAATGACACCGACATAAAATGTAGCCTATGTTGGAGCAAGGGTTATCACTATCATTTTAATGGCATCATTTTTGAAATCGGTTTGGTACTTCCTGAGATTGTGTAAAAATCGTCATTTAGAACCTTTTTTAGAACGCTTTTTGCGTATTTTCACCCCCTTTCAAATTTCGAATTTTATAAGAAATGTTCTTCGAGATCATTTATATCGTATAAGTTACTACTATTCCAAATTTCATGTTTCTAGACGCTTCAGTAACACAAAAATCGCATTTTCGAACGTTTTTTTGCTCCTGCACCCCCTTTAGGGGTATTGGCACCGACATAAAATGTACCCTATGTTGAAGCTATAGTAGTCACCATCATTTTGACACCATTAGTTTTGAAATCGGTCCGGTACTTATTGAGATTGCGTAAAAATTGCCATTAAGAACGTTTTTTAGAACGCTTATTGCGCATTTTCACCGCTTTTAAATTTCAAATTTTTTAAGAAATGTTCTTAGAGTTAATTTATATCTAATAAGTAACTACCATGCCAAATTGCATGTTTCTATGCCCTTCAGTAACACAAAAATCGCAATTTCGAACGTTTTGTTTTCTCCTGCACCCCCTTTAGGGGTAGTGGCACCGACATTAAATATAGCCTGTGTTGGAGCAAGGGTTGTCACCATCATTTGCCACCATTAGTTTTGAAATTGGTTTGGTGCTTCTTGATATTGCGTAAAATTCGCCATTTAGAACGTTTTTTAAATGCTTTTTGTGCCTTTTCACCCATTTTAAATTTCGATTTTTTAAGAAAGATTTTCTTAGAGATCATTAGTATCTTACAACTAACGACCACTCCAAATGTAATGTTTCTAGGCCTTTCAGTAACACAAAAATCGCATTTTTAGAACGTTTTTTGCTCCTGCACCCCTTTTTGGCCGGTGGCATGGACATAAGATATAGCCTATGTTCTAAGTTGGACTAACACCATCATTTTGATACCATTACTTTTGGAATCGGTTCGGTAGTTCCAGAGCTTACTTCCTACAAATAAACAATTTTTACCTCTTTATAATATGATGACTAGCAAACCCCGCGGCTTTGCTCGCGTAATATTTGAAATATGCCAAGTGATATTTATATGTCTAATTTTTATTAAAAGGTACTAACTAAATTTTTATTTTATTAAAAGGTACTTATTACTTTTACGAATAATTAAAAAAATTACTATTTAAAACGCAGTTTGATTAAACATCATTGTTACACTGCATAAGGCAGAAATGAGACTTAAATTAATAAAACGAAATAAAACTAAATAAATAATAATTAAGAAAATATTTTGAAACTTTTATGCTCAATTAATACGCTTATTTCAGTATTCATTTGAAGTTTTGAAAATTTTAGAAACCATCTTCTTACATCTTAAAATTAACCATCATGTCAAATTCCAAGTCCTACCACCTCTCTCAACATAAAGGGCTATGTTGAAATAGGAACTGTCACCATTAATTTGCCAACATTAATTTTGAAATTGGTTTGTTATTTCCTAATATTCCACTGAAACGTAATTTAGAAAGTTTTTAACAGCCTTTTTTAGAGCGTGTTCCTGTGAACCCCAGGTGGTAGAATCATCGGCATAAAATATAGCTGTGTAGGATCAGAGACTGTTACCATTGATTCGCAACTATTACTTTTATATTTGGTTTATATTCACTGAAATTGCGTAGAAATCGTAATTTAGGATTTTTTAGAATGCTTTTCGCACCTCCCCTTCACTTCACCCCTTTTTAATTCGAATTTATTTTCGACAGTCCTTAGAGGGCATTTATATTTTATAAGTAACTACCATGCCATATTTAAAGTTTCTAGCCCTTTCAGTATCGCAGAAATCGCAATTTAGAACGTTTTTAGCTACTGGAACCCTCTGGTGGTAGTGGCACAGACATAAAATATAGCTTATGTTTGAGCAGGTTCTATCACCAACAATTTGTCATCATTATTTTTTTAATCGGTTTGGAATTTGATAAGATTACATAAAAACTGTAATTTATAACGCTTTTCGCTCACTTCATCTTTTTAAATTTGAAATTTTCTTTCGGCAGTTCTTAGAAAGCAGTTGCGTCTTGTAAGTAAATACCATGTCATACTTCAAAGTGTTAGACCCTTCAGTTATGCAAAAAAAGCAAATTAGAACATGTTTTGCTTTTGCAACCCTCAGATGGTAGTGACAGCAACATAAAATATAACCTATGTTATAGCAGGGACTCTCACCATTGATTTGCAACCATTACTTTTGAAATAGCTTTGGAATTTCCTGAGATTGAGTAGAAATCGCAATTTAGAACGTTTTTAGGACGCTTTTCGCGCATTTTCACCCCTTTTGAAATTTCCAATTTTTTCGAAACTGTTCCTAAAGATCATTTATATTTAATAAATATGTACCTTGCCTAATTTTAAGGTGCTAGCCCCTACCGATCACAAAAATTGAAATTTGGAACCCTTTTTTGTTCCTGCAACGTCTAGGTGATAGTGATACCGACTTAAAATAGCGTCTATGTTAGAGAAGAGGCTGTCAGCATCAATTTCTTACCATTACTTTTGAAATCAGTTTGATTCTTCCTGAGATATTGGTGACAAATCGGCATTTAGAACGTTTTTAGAACGCTTTTCGCTCATTTTGCTCCTGCATCTCCTCTGGGGTAGTGGAAACAGATATAAAATATAGCCTATCTTGGAGCAAGATCTGTCCCCATCATTTTTAAACCATTATATTTGAAATCGGTTCAGTATTTCCTGAGATTGCTAGATATCGCAATTTAGAACGTTTTTACAACGCTTTTTGCGCATTTTGACCCCCCCCCCTTTTAAATTTCGACTTTTTTAGGAAATGTCCTTAGATATCATTGATATCTTATAACTAATTACCATTCTAAATTTGACGATTCAAGGCCCTTGCGTCACGCAAAAACCGCAATTTAGAACGTTTTTCTCCTGCACCCCTTTTGGGGTAGTGGCACCGACATAAAACATAGCCTATGTTGTAGCAAGGGTTTTCACTATCATTTTGACGCCATTATTTTTTTAATCGGTTTGGTATTTCCTGAGATTGTGTAGAAATCGCCATTTAGAACGTTTTTTAGAAAGCTTTTCGCGCATTTTCACCCCTTTTGAATTTCGAATTGTTTAAGAACTGTTCTTAGAAATCCTTTACATCTAATAAGTAGCTGATACTTCAAATTTCATATTTCTAGGCCCTTCAGTAGCACATAAATTGCATTTTTAGAACGTTTTTTGCTCCTGCACCCCCTTTGGGGTAGTGGAACCGACATAAAACATAGCCTATCTTGGAGCAAACGTTGTAACTATCATTTTGACCCCAATATTTTTTAAATTGGTTTGGTATTTCCTGAGATTATGTAAAAACTACCATTTAGAACGTTTTTTAGAACGCTTTTTGTGCATTTTCACACCTTTTAAATTTCGAATTGTTTAAGAACTGTTCTTAGACATCATTTATATCTTATAAGTAACTAATATTCCAAATTTCATATTTCTAGGCCCTTCAGTAACGCAAAAATCGCATTTTTAGAACGTTTTTTGCTCCTGCACCCCCTTTGGGGTAGTGGCACGGATATAATATATAGCCTACGTTCTAAGTTGGACTAACACCATCATTTTGATACCATTACTTTTTAAATCGGTTTGGTATTTCCGGAGATTATGTAGAAACTACCATTTAGAACGTTTTTCAGAACGCTTTTTGTGCATTTTCACCCCTTTTAAATTTCGAATTGTTTAAGAACTGTTCTTAGACAACATTTATATCTTATAAGTAACTAATATTCCAAATTTCATATTTCTAGGCTCTTCAGTAACGCAAAAATCGCATTTTTAGAACGTTTTTTGCTCCTGCACCCCCTTTGGGGTAGTAGCACCGACATCAGATATAGCCTATGTTCTAAGTTGGACTAACACCATCATTTTGATACCATCACTTTTGGAATCGGTTCGGTAGTTCCTGAGCTTACCTCCTACAAATAAACAATTTTTTCCTCTTTATAATAGGAGTATAGATATGTATATATATACAAAGGGAGATCTTTAAATAAGAATTCTTTGAATATTGTTTTACTGGTACCAAGAATCTTACTTTTCTTTTGAATTTATTGTAAATTCTTTTACAAAAAATAAAGTGTGTAGAACAAAGATGAATTATACGAGGGAAAGTCAGAAAGTAGGTCACAAACTGATATGAGAGGTCGGAAATTGGTAGTAAATTGTCTCCAAATATTCCAATACGTGTCAGCATAATTCAGCTATAAGATGTTAATTTCGAATCTATGAGACAGCATTTGTACAAGATAATCAGTGTCGTTGAAATGTTGTTGACGAAGACCGAAGTTGACGTCCATTAACTGGACGACAAGACAACTGACTGCGACAGGAGAATCAGTGCGGAAGGCTGAGAAAATGATTGATAAGATACGTTGACAAAAGTTGTTGCTTGGTGTAAATCACCTGTTCGGTGGTGTTGCTACGATGCAGTTTTTAGGAAGTTTTAACATGTGTGACATAGAAGAAAGTTTTGGGATTGCCACATCCGACTATTTTAGCTATACCTTAAGACCTATCTGTATTGCTATGTGTTTTTCAACGATCAAAAATGAATTTAACACTATAGGAGTTCCAAATTGTTAACTTTCTTTAATTTCTAAACTATATAACAAAGTGAATTCTGGTTTAGTTTACTAAGGTAAAATTTAACGTAAATTGGAAATATGCTTTTAAAAGTGGTTCTTATATCGAAAATTGAAAAGTTCGGTGCAGTTTCGTTAGGTAGACTACTTCCTAAACATACCGTGAACCTAAACATACTTTGGGCCACTTTTTCCCTGGTTCCGCTAACATTTCCATTATTAAAAAATGTTATATACAATTTTTCAAGGTCGAAATTGAATTGCTTTCAATTAACAGGAAACAATGAAGCAAACTGTGTGGTTTTAAGGAGACAATTGTTTATTTACCTTTTTATTCTTTAACTATTTTTAAAGTTTTGAAACAAAGTAGACCCTGCTGGGAGCTTCTTTGGTCCATTCACTTTTTTTCATATAAAATGAATACAATTCATATGTTGGAATATTGAAACCAATTAGAAATTGGTTGCAATAGAATTTGCTAAGGAATTAACCCTGCAAACTTGATAAACATTTTTTTTTAAATTTAAACACAATAAATCAAATGTTAATATTAAAGAAACGAGAAACAGTTTTCATCATGTTATCCTCAGCAACTGGATCAAAAATAATTACTGTAACATTTTCTTACATTAACATTTGAAAAAAAAAAAATGTTATTTAACACATTTTAAAGAGATTTGTTTGTATAAAAGGCATTTCAGTAACTGGGATACTTCCGCACCAGAAAATGTCTGGCACAAAGTACCCCCCAAAAACTAGTTTTCATGTTAGCTTTATGAAAAAACGTAAATATTTTCTGTCGAAATAAAATTTTAAAGGAAAAACTATGATCACACATGGGTTACAGTTTACTAAAGGTAATATTTTGACACTTACCTTATTTGTATCTCTTATCCAGATTGTCTCACTATAGAAAGTTTGAGGAGTTAAAATCTACACACGAAAACAGTTGTTTAAAAACACACCCAGTATTGCCAATTTTTTTTTAATTACCTCCAAACTATTCAAATACCCTATAGATGGGTCTAAAATATTTTTCAAGGGCAAAAACTCCGAATTATCTTGTATTGTTTGTTCAATACAAAGAATAAAACCTTTTTATTATGGATGGGCCAAAGTAACTCCGCAAGGACCAAAGTAGCCCGATTGACGGTATTTTAACTTTTTTACTTAATTGAAAGAAAGCATATATTTTCTAGTCGAATGGCTTTTTCCGATTTTTTCTGGGACAATTTTGTGATTAAAATATGCAAGGTATTCTAATTTTTTTTAAATTCTTATTCTATTCTTATTCTTATTTTTTTTTTTTTTTTTGTTTGACTGAACTACTACGTATTTCACTGGGAAACAGATTGATCCTATAGAACGGTTTTTAAAATAATGAAAAATTTTTCTACTTATTATACTTTAAGCATAATTTTTTTAATCTATCATAATTTCTCGGACGTGTAAAATAACAATCCAGGTTTTTTGGCAATGGTTATCGTAATGTTAACTCACAAATGTTCAATGTAAACACTCTCATAACTCTTAAAGTGTTAACCCCACAAGAACGTCTCTTTTTGATTCCGAATTCGACGATATATGATTTGTTAAAAGGCTGAAATAAACAGAGGAGTAGCGTCTTAATACGTCTTAGTACGTCAATACGCCATCTTTAGTTATACAAGATCATTTTCATAAGAATTTTCTTTATGAGAACAATGCACTAATATTAATTTACATCATTTTCTCAATTTTTTTCCGATTTTCCAATAAGTGCAACCACTATAAAAGAAACATGATAAAATTAATTAAAGTAATAAAATTCGAAAAAGTTGTAAAAGTATAATAATGAATTTACTCACTTGACAATAACTTGATATCGAAATAGAAAAAGTGCTCATAAGTCTTGGGCGAATTTTTTTTAATTAATAAAATATACCAACAATAATATTTGAGGAATCAGATTTTAGATGACAAAGACAGGTTTTAACTTTAAAGGAACTAGTTGAGTAGCAACCCGTTGTGTTGCTTTTGAATTGCATGAGATCATTCGATCCTTTTTCGAAAAATGAAATCTATCTTCATTGTAAATTTAGAGAGCAATTAAAGTATTAATTTTTATTAAATACAATATTTCAAATAATAAGTTATATTTACAATTTAAGTCAAAAGTTTTCCGAATAAAAATGCACATATACCATAACTTTATTTTCCTAAAGATTTTCGCTCTTCCAAGATTTTGCTTCAAATTTCGGAGTTGGTACAAATGTTGTCATTTGGGTCAACTTATACAAAAGAGAATTTGTTTTGACGAATTTATTCTGAAGCATTTTATATTTGTGAATTAAAATAAATGTTTAGAGAAAAAAATTTCTTGCTAAAACATTTCGTTTTTAATGTCCGCTTCTGAAATGTTTTAATAGCCATCTTAAGGCAATAGCTGAAAATGTACTTTTCAACTTAAAATGAAATCAAAATAATGATGTTTGATTACGATGTTTTTTTCTTTTGACGGCAACAGAATTTATCTCAATGTTCCAGTCGATAGTAGAACTTTTGTTTCTAACCTAAACGGATTCCCGAAGCTTGAATATGTGAACATAAAATGAAACACATACACACACACACTACAATATATAATAAAACAGTTAAATAACGCCTGCATTCAACTGTTAACGGTATATATGAATATTAAGCAGACGTACAACAATAAATACAATAAACCCAACTGGAGTGAAAAATTAGCCAGAGCAAGGAGTCGAACCCGGGACCACAGCAAACCAAGCTGTCGCTTAAACCACTGAGCTACTCCGGTCGATACCTTAGTCGTTGTCCGGTCGTATAGGATCGTATGTTCGGTCATCGTTGTTCGGTCATCCAAGGCTGTCGTATAGATGGCTGGTGACTTCCCCAATATGGCTTATTAGTGAAAAATTGCAGACTCAGGTATCGGCCGGAGTAGCTCAGTGGTTAGAGCAACAGCCTTTTACGCTGTGGTTCCGGATTCGATTCCAAGCTCTGGCTAATTTTTCACTCCAGTTGGGTTTATTGTATTTATTGTTGTATGTCTGTTTAATATATATATATATATATATATATGAAGATAAATTTGTATTTCGTGAAATTTTCTTGAAAAATACTATTCAATCACATTATTATTTTCCCTGTTTATTCAAATAAACGTTAATTTCAATTTAAAAATAATGTCAAACATGACATCTAATATGATCTAAATGATCTAATAAATGATGATAATGATCTATCTAAATGATATCTAATAACCCTTGTCATTTTCTGTTTTCTCTTTTTTTTATTTTAATTAATTTAAAAGGAGGAATTTAATTTCCATCATTACATAAATGTCATAATATATATATATATATCTTGAAAACTAATCAAATTTTTTAATTATACGACAAATGTTGACATCCTTGGACCCATGTGGATAACTGTCGTCAATTTGATCACCTATCATTCCATATTCTAGGAAAGACAGCTGTGAAATACAAACGAACATTCACTTTTTAATATAATAGATTGATGAAGTTTTAATTCCCCTATGAAATATTACTCAGTGACAAATGCTGAACTATTTATATTGTTTTACGTGCAAATGGTTTATTTCGTAATGGAGCCTGCACGCAATGGAGATAGATTAAAAAACGTTATGCTTGAAAATTATTTTAAAAGGCATGATAAATAAATTAATTAAAATAAAGTTTTCAAGCAAATTGCATTTGAAAATAGATTTTTTCCCCATATAACGATGTTTAGAAGTTAAAAAAATTGCAGTAGAAAAAATTGCAAAACCGAAATTTAAATGTCAAGCATCGCCATTCTCAAACTGACGTCAGCGTTACGTACGGACGTATTTTCCTTTATACAATAGATAGATTTTCAAACGTGAAGTCCCCTTTGTCAGCTACAACTTTGCGTGTGTAAATTTATTCTTTTGGCTTGAGATTCTAATTTCAGTACCGCTGACTACAAATTCCAGAAACTGATGTCTTTTAGATGTATTCTTGGTAAAATATATAGTTTTATCGAAGAAAAGGATTGCTTTCTTTTAAATATGGCGCTTACTGAAGCATTATGCCAAGGGTCGCAAATTCGATATCAGCCGAATGATAATATATGGAAATGTAACATAGCTTTATAAGAGAAAATGCATGTTTTTGAAAGCGTGACGTCATTTTCTGTTGAGACTTAAAGTTATTTTTAATTGTAATGATGAAATGGCATCAATAAGGATAAATAAACCCCAACATTTCTTTTTTTTCTGCAACAGTGGAAATAATACAATTGCTACTATTTTGATGAAATTTCAAAAAAACTTTTCAAATTAAATTTAAAATATAAAAGTGGGAATATTTAGAAAAATAGCTAGTGAGAGTTTATCTACAAATGAACAGATTTCATTTAAAAAAGAATAATTACCAAAATTGGTTCAGTAGAAAGTTCAGGGAAGATGTCTAAAAAAGCTGTCATTTGTTTTCAATATATAGATTATTTTTTCCGTTTTACTTTCACAGTTGCCTAGCAACTCTATTTAAAGACTTATCTATTTCATACAAATTACATTTAAAAGCCCATATTTTTCCCAATTCGGCTCTAAAAGTTTAAATTGTTCGATTACATATATGTTAAATTCGTGCTTTTTTATAAAATTATTCTTTTACTTATTGTTTGACGAAGCTTTAATTTCATTGTAGAAAATTAGCCGTAGATAAATTATGAACTCTTTTTTATGTGCAAATTGTTTATATTTCGTAAGGGAGCCAGCCGAGCGCGATCGAGATAAATTAAAAAAATCACGCAGGGAAATTATTTTATAAACCATAATAAATCAGTCCATTAAGATACCGTTTTGATACAAATTGCATTTAAAAGTAGATTTTTTTCCCTATACGACAGTGTAAAAAATTATAATGTGCGACGTTCACAGAAGATTAAAAAATTGCAGAAGGGAAAATTGGAAAACCGAAATTTCATCGTGAAGCTTTGCTATTTGTAAAATGATATCAGCGTTACCCACAGATTATTGTCCTTTGTAATATAAATGGAGTACTTCTGTTGCCACAATTACAAAATTGGTACAAAAAACTATAAAAAAAATAATATCTCAAAAATAAATTGAGATACAGATTTCAAAGAAATTGCATGTAAAAGTATATTTTTTTCCTCATACGATGGTATAAAAACTGAAAATGTGCGATGTGTAGAAGTTTAAAAATTTTCAGTAGCGAAAATTGCAAAACGAAAATTCATTTCAAATTTGAAAGTGTTGCCATTCGCAGAATGACGTATGCGTTACGCACAGATATGTTTGTCCTTTATAATATAGATATTATTGTTTGAAAAACGCAAATGGAAATAAGTAAGAAAGCAAAGAAATATGTAAATCATTTCTAAAAAACACACTTGAAGTTTAAGATAAAGGGTAATGATGAAATTCGATGTTCGGAAAGAAAGACCAAATGACAACTACCAACTAAGTATGATTTTCGTCGTTTTTCCTCTTGACAAATCCTTTATTTCGATACAATGACTTTTTGTAATTCAAAAAGGCGAATAATATCTTCTTTTGTTAGAGAAAAGGAGACAGATAAATTTTTAATTCAATTTATCTCTTAACAAATTTAAGTAATTAATCGCTGAACTCAATTAACGATTGCACGATCAGTTGCACGATTTCGTGCAAATGAATCTTTCTCTTTATCCCCTCTCTCTCTCCTTTAATTATTTGCACTCAAAATATATCGTAATTTAATGCATTAAGAAGATTTAAAGACCTTCAAAACTATCTGAATTTGGATAATCTAGTACTATGAACCTACCACTATCAGAAAGACATCCCTCTAGTGTATTATGGAGATTGTTAAGCTACTTCACTTCTGGTTCGATTAGTAAATGGTCTAGCAGAAATCACGTTATATTTCGCTTACAGCAATTTGATGACAATTCATTTGTATTGAGATTATTAGATAAATTCTGTAATGAATCATAATTTCTACGTATGTTTATACGGTGAAATACGGTTAATAAGAGAAGCATGGGAATAATAAAAATCGTCGTATTAACCGTTACAAATAATATCCATGAAGCTAATAAAAATCGTAAAAGCACATAAAATAATTAAACTAGTTAACACTTTTAATTGCTCCAATTATCTCAATGTGGATATTAGGTAAGGGTGTTATTTTCTTTAGACGGATCTTTTACACAAAAGCACAGTATTGAAATCAAAGCCGCTAAAATCTAGTAATACTAAAGGGCATGAACGGCGTACAACAATACACTGTCAGATATACTTTATTGAATTCACGGAAATATTCATGAAAACATTACTACCAGTATATATATATATATATATATGAGAATTGAAGATATTTCAGTCCTCTTTTTTCCGCTCTAGGACAGAAAATTTCCTTAATCTGAAGGGAATGATTTAATAAAAACGTCTCTTGTTCTTCCGTAGATCCCCATGGGTTTGAACCTGGGACCGCGCGTCTCGAATCAAACATATTAACTACTCCGCCAGCGAGCACTTAGCGGACGGCGCACAGTGTAAGATTTTGAAAATCTAGCTGGAAAAACCCAACATTCGACTAATTTCACTTTTAGACATTTCAACTAATATCTAACACACTGGAGAAAAAAAGGTAAAGTAATAACAGCCTAACTCCACAGTAAAACCATCAAAGATCGGCTCAAAAGCCAAATTTTCTTTTAACCATTTTGGAATGGCAATTGCTATACTTGTAATTGCCATTGACATTTTTGGATAAAAACAGACTTATTTTATAAAAATTTTTTTATGAGAGTATGGAATATTTACGAAAATGTATATTTAGTAGCTTCATGATTTACAGTTATGATAGATATTTAAAACTGCTATATTTAAAAAATAATTTTTAAGTCAATATAAAAATTATTTTAAAATTTAATAGTAACGTAAAGCGAGGAGAGTTCGCGCGGTAGGAGAGATTGCACACAAAGAGATTCGACGAGAAGTAGTAGAGTGCGCGCGCACCGACTCCAGGTAGCTGTATAGCAGCATTAGTGCAGTGTCTACATGAATGTGCATATTCATTGTTCCAAGCGTCTTGGATAAAGCAGTGCTATTATGTTTTGTTATTCCAAAGTAAGTGCTTGAATTTTCATAACTGATCGTCAGAATTTTTATAGAACATCAGTAATACAAAATATTTTGAACTTAAACGATTTCTTATAAACTACTAACCTGGACTAAGTATGCGAACACCAACAATTCATTTTAGAAGTGGCCATATTTAAATAAAAGGCCGCGCAATCTATCCTACCAAAATAGGAGAGTTTGCGCATCTGCTACTTAGAAGAGATAGCGCATTTCCCCATAAGTTTAGTGCTAGGAAAGATTACACAGCTTATTGATAAATTTGTATGGATTGCAAATTACGTGTAAAACGTATTAATGAATCAATTTTGAAATAATTTCGGAAAAATACATAATTATTAAAACTAAATTTGGCAACAAATTAATTTGCAAAAAATACTTTTGCAGATAAAAATTTTATTAATAAATTAATAATACAGTTGTTGTTAAATTAATTTTATGTAATTATTGTTGTTAATAAATTAATAATATATTTGTTAATAATTTAATTAAATATTTATATATATTTTTTTAATTTATGAACAATTTATTTGCTAATAAATTAATTTTGTTTGCTAAAATAAATTTTCTAATACAATGTTTTGGAAAAGCTTTCACCCATTCCAAGTAGTGCAATGCCATCGAAATCAAAAGGAAACAGAGTGCAACTAATGTTACTGATCAACAAAATATACATGAAATAAGACTTAAGAAGGATGCCGCTACAAAAAAACTGCTGAAGTTAAGGTGCTTCCACAAAACTGGACCATAGGTAACTGGGCCATAGGTTAAAAGGCGAGCAACGAAAAATGACAGCGATTCGCTTTTTGATAGCATTGATAGTTATGGCAGCATGTAATAAATTTATTACTATTTTTTTAATACAAGAAAACTCTTCTTGTTGAAAATAAGTATGTACCGTATTTTTAAAAATCTGCACTGAATACAATAACACTACACAAATGTCAACATATGAAAACACAAAAACATCTTTTTATTATGAATATGATGATGGAATAAAAATAACATTAAATTGTACAATGTAATGTGTAAAGATATACTTTTTCATAATACAGAACCATTTTATCTCTAGTAAGATTATCTTTATTACTTTAATATCGATAATTTTCATAAATTGAATTTTAAACCTCTAGAATCACCAAATCTTACGCTTTGTGACGAGTTTAAAATGAAGATATTTGATTTCTTCGTACGGTGGATTAGTAAGGCTTGGTAAATTTCTTATTCAGAAAGCTCGGCAATTTAAACTCAATTGCAGGAACATTTCATTGTTGAAATAATGGTTGTTATTTTAACACTGATAGAATAAGAGAGGATAAAAATTATTGCATATTAGACATATTTTTAATAAGACATAATTTGATTATTAGATGTAAAATATGAATATTATATTTTTAATTAAATTCTAGAAGAATTGTTTGCTTTTTTGAATAAAATCAATCTTTTTTTTAATTTGATTGAGCTACTATATACTATTCTTTAAGTTTGTTTAGAATATTTTTTACATCCAAATATTTTTTAATACTCTAAAAAACAATTTGAGAATCAGTTTAAATGAATGAAAAAATTGCTACTATATTAAATTTGTAAGCATTGTTTTTGTTTGTATTTGAATAAATTAGAAATTTTATTTTTTTGAATTTTTGGTTTTTCATTTAAAAAATAAATTCGAACTTTGATATTAATACAGCCAATACGGATGCATTCAAGGAATAAACGGAATTTTCCCCTCTTTCTCAGACTTCCGGAAAGGATCAACCCTTTATCTACTAACGGTACCTATAAGCACCATTCAATTTAAACTTTCCCACAGTAAATATTACTAATATTCTAATGGTAATTAAAAAAATACTCTTTTAACTCCTCTTTAACAGGATACATAGCAGCAGTAGTTCTGAGTTTGTTATTTTAGCGAAGAAGGAGGCTACAGTCGATTTGTTTTGTGCCGACATTTTGTATAGATTGTCATGCTCGTCTTTTTATTCCTGCAAACACAGTAAAGGATATAAGATAAGAGTTGGATTTGTTTATGTGATCATTATGATCTTAGAATGCAATGTTACTAGGTATTTCAGGTGAGCGGTGTATTATTTGATTTAACAGTCGATTACTTAGTGGTACTTATAATTACCGCCAGTACACTGAGTTTTAGAGAAAAACTTGTTTACTTTTCGTCTGTGTAATTATCCATCGTTTTCACCAGCTTTGTAATGTAATTACTAAATTCTAATGTAGTAATGTTTTTCCTGGTATTTCTTTTCTGTTTCATTAAAATTTTTATTGGAAATTGAAAAAGTTGTGGCACCCGCTCTTTTGTGCTGTGCTAGAAATGGCATATGTAAATTCATATATTGAATATGTGGAGATGCGGGAGAATATGGTGACCCTGGAATATAGGTGTTGCCTAACTAAAGGACATCTAAAAAGATCGAAATCTAAAAAAAAAAAAAAAAAAAAAAAAATTATACCATCAAATTTTAATTTTTACTCATTTTTCATGTGTAAAATAAAAGTATGGTAATTTAATATTTTTTATTGTTATCTTGCGAGTATCTTCTTGTTATGTAGCCTTTTTAAGAGTTTAAACTTTATTTGAAATACCATGTGGATTTTCTGTTACGAGAATATTTTAGGCATTGTGTATTGACGGTACTTTAAAGTACCACTTTAATTAATTACCTCTCACGAATTAAATTTCTCACGGGTGAGTATTTTTAATGTATGTCCTTTAATTTTCATTGTTGTAACTGAAAAAAAAAATTACAGTAGGTCATAATGCAGTAGATAAAGTGTTAACGAAAAAAGCATTTTTTCTAGGAGGGCGAAAATTATTTGTTTAAAAATGACGAATCATTTAATTGTATCAAGACGAATTTTTCTGACAGTGTAATGTAGCTGATCATTTCCATTTTCCCGGAAGAAATATATTAACACTGCAATAATCACTAAACATTTTAGCTATTGCTTTCACATATTCTTTTCATTTTAGTGATCCAATAAGAAACATGAAACCAGAGACTAGTTGCTGTAAGACGCAGAATATTCATCCTCTAATGGTAAGTACAGGAGTTCAAATACTGAAGAAAGCACTGCAATGGAAAAATAGGTGTCGCAATAGCTGTTTTGTGTAAATTTCCGTCAGTATATATATTATAAATATATTTTTTTAAATATTGCACTAATGCTCAGATTTATTTCTAAAAACACTAATTTACGTCTTGAATAGTGGGATATTTCAATCATGAAAACGGGATAATACCAAAATAAAACTTTTGTAAAAAAAAAAAAAAAAAAAAAAAAAAAAAAAGACCTCAACTTTGCTGCCAGTACATTTTCCGTGTTTTCACGGATTGTTTTGTTTACAGTATTACAGTATAGTATACGACTTACAACAACAATAAAATTAATTTAATATGACCTATACCACAATCACTAATATATGCCAACAGACTTGGAAACATTAACGGCGAAATATTTTAAACACTACAGAGTTAAAAATACAAAGTAAATAAAAAAATAATAACAATATGATATGTATATATTTTTAAACAGGCTTTTGTTTAAATTCAAATTAGTGGCTTGCATAATATATAAAATATATACAAAATCATATATAAAATATGATAAACATTTGAATACTAGAGAAACAAAAATCAAAAAATGTTTCATATTTAAGATTGAGTTTAAATGAAACTGATTACATGAACATCGTTTTTCAGTCTTTTTGTACTTAATTTACGAAAATATCATAGAGTTTGCAAAAAATAATTTTAAGTTTTGCAGCATTAAAATAAAGTTTTTTTTTTTTTTTTTTTTTTTTTTGCATTAATGAAGTTAAGAAATTCAATACAAAAGACTCATATTCGTTTAATATTTTTAACCGCTTCTTCATTCGGCACAACTGATTTTCCTTTTATTATAAATAACTGCACTAAAATGAAGTAAATTTTATACATTAATTTATTGAATAGTTTTATTTCAAGATAAAATGATTTAATCATTTTAAAACAATTTATAATTACTTCTTTATTTTTAAATTTGAATTATTCACATACAAAAAACAAAGAAAACCAAAATATGAATAAAACATTTCTTATTAGTATTTCTTCCCATTTCAACTGTGGCATATTTAACTTTTATCAATAAGACAATCTTTGTCATAATAAAATAAGAGGGTGTCCTTATCAGTTTGGGTAACCCTATGCTTTCCTCCTTTATTTTGCAAAGTTTTAATTTTTTATTAACCATTTGGAAAAATGGTTATTGTCCTCTGTCAGGGTAGGAAATCAAAAACATATCTGAAGCGTTTTATTGGTTGAATCCGCATTATCTATTAATTTAATAGTGCATTTTAAATAATGTAATTAATATCTATTTATTTTATATTAGATTAAATGTGTTTAACAAGGTATTTAAAATTTTATTGCAAAATGTATTAACTGCATCCTTTGGTATCATTTACTGTGATTTCTTAACTGTTTTATTCACCTTAATTTTTATGATATTCTGGTAGCCATGTGTGCGTGGATTTTTGTAAAATACTGAAATATTAATCGGTATGGTGTTTATTATTTATATTTTATATCCTATAAATATTTAAATACGTTTTATTGATTCTTCCATTTCATATTATTTGTTTCTATTCTGCTTTCATTTTTAATCAATTCACTTGATTTTAATGGTTGTTTGGGCACAGGGGAAAATAATTTTTAGCTTTAGCTTATTTTTCCCACAGAAAACAACCATTTTGCTTATATCATTGAATTCTGTGCCCTTGATAATGTAATTCAATGTATAAGCTTTTCAATTTTTGTCGGTGTCCACTTTTTTCTTTTTCTTCCATAATAATTTTTATAATATATATATATATTTTTAATACTTACAGCTTTAATTCATAATAATTGACGGTGGTAGGTTATGTTTAATTAATGGTTATATATATATATATATATATATATATATATATATATATACAAGGTACAAAATGATGATATTCCCATAGTTTATAGGTTTATATCTCTTAAGTTCCCAAAAATAGTTAAATAAAGGGATTCCCTGAAAGCTGTTATGAATCATGTGTTGCACCGTAAATTGAATATTGGAAGTCCATTTTCATATAATGCACGATGCGTCATGCATATTCATCTATATTAATTATTGAAACAGTGTCACATTTATTGTAATGAACATGCAACATTCCACCCATTAAGATATATATCTTCTCTACATTATGAATATTTTGAATATACTGTATTCGAAAATCTTAAACAGAGTACGTGAGGAAATGACACAAAGATATCAATCTATTCATTTGCATAAATGAAGTTGGGCAAATGCATGAATTGTTTGAAGATGCTAAAATTCAGATGAATATTAACAGTAAGATGTCGCTGTAACGAGGTTATTTAAAAAAAAAAGTAAAATTGCAACTATTGCTTACAATACGAATATAAATATGATATGTGATATAAGGGATATTCCTTCTTATTGTTTACTAATAGCTAAATCCTAAATTGTTAGTTTTAGAGGTATAGTTCCAATTGATATTGAGTTTTAATACGTGAGTTTAAATACTTGCCTTATCCATGAAAAAAAAAATTCGGTAGAACAAGTTTTGTTCCCAAATTCATAGTATAAACAAGTTAGAAATTGTACGTCAAACGTGGAAAGTGAAGTGCGTTCGTACTATAGCTAGTTTTATAAATTTTCGGACCTTGGTACAATAGCTTTTGCACTTTTAATGCAAAAATGCATGAATACAAAATTTATTACGATAATATTATTAAAGTCAGTAATATGCGAATAATATGACTCCATCTTAAATTTGACGCAATTACCATGGCAACCTAGAATCATTATCTATCATGGGATATCATTGAATTAGTTACGTATGATAGAATTTAATAAAATGAAGAAAACTTTTATTAACATCTTTTAAGTTTTGCGTCGATTCATAAAAGTTGAAATGACTCGACAAAATTCTACTACAATTATTCATATTACATTTCCAATCATTTGGATGGGTAGTTTTTGTGCTGTTATACGTAGACAGACGGAGAGACAGGCGAAAGGACCAGACGACGATTGTAAGTGCTACGTATTTATGTAATTACGAAAGTATCTAAATAGGAGAGTTTTGAAAGTAAATCAAGACTTTACATGCCAGAAATACTCAATTAAACTAGTTTTGTGGAAGACTGCTGTGTTTTTTCGGTACAAATTTGGAAACAGAATGTATGAACAGAGAAAAGAAAAAAAAATTATATAAGGCGAGTTTTGAAACTCACGTCTTCCTTTCAAATGCTGTTATTCACCACAAGAAAATCTATTTACACCCAATAAATTATTTTTTTTTAAGTTACGAAATATTCTTTTTATAAAAAACGTATAAAAATTTCAATTTCGTAAGTAAAAAAAAATAATAAGAACTGTTTAAAAGTAAATAAATTTTTATTTTACGAAAAAAAAAATTGTAAATTTTTTACAATTGGAACTACAACTTTTATTAGCTTGCGCAAAAAGTTCTGGGAAATGTTTAATCTAATAGTTATCAGAATTTGTATCTTATATAGGAGCACTAGTGGTATATCTATAGGAGTTGAGGAATTTCGGCTCCAAAGTGTCTATTGAACAATATGATTTGCGTGTGTTGATCCGACATTATTGGAGAAAAGGTCTAACGATTCTGAAAGCCGTCGACGAGATTAATGAATGTGAAGGTACTAGTATGGCGACAAAGTTCGTTCTTCCAGCAAATCCAGAATCTGGCAGAAAGTTGTGGACTATGGCGGTCTTTACTTTGAAGAATAGTCCTTATTGCTTTTGTTGCTAATTTGCGCATAACAACGCAATTTTCACAAATTTACCAGAACTTTTTGCTCAACCTAGTATAACTACAGCTTTAGGAATTGGTTAAAGATAAGAAGGGGTTAAATTGGTGTTTATGCTCTATTTAAAATAACTTAAGTGCAAGGTGGCCGTAATTAAAGGTGAGATGCTTAAAAGTGAAATGTAAAAATCATCTGCTGAACGAAACGCAACAAAAATTTGTATAATAGTATTTAAACGATATAGAAAAGATATATCAAAAATACATATATATTTCCGCTATTTTCAACGAGTGCCAAAAATTGTTCTTCCAATTATATAAAATAAAAATTTCATAAAATTTTACATAATCACGGTAGATTCATTTGTATTTTAGTAATTATGTTTACACTATAAAAATATTTTCTTATTCTACAAAAATACATGGTAACCGAAGAACAAAATTATAATGTAACCTTTTCCGTCTTGTTCACGATTTCGAAAATACGTTCCTTTATCATTAGAAAGAGAAAAAAACAATTGATTTTCGAGATTTAAAGAAGCAGAAATAAAAAAAAAGTCTCTTTTATAGTCCGCAATTTTCCGAAAGTTTCAAGTAGATCTTGCAGTGTGCTATCAGTTTTCTAAACCCGGAATAAGGTTTTTAGAGCTCTATCAAGTCTCAATAAAACATCTTCGTGTTTGCGACTGAAATGTTTACTTGAGATCTGATAGCGTCCGTAAAAAGATCCTTCCGGTTTCAGAAAACTTAATAATATAATGTAACAGGTATTCGGAAACGTTTTCTAAACTTAGGGGTAGAAAAAAAAACTTTGTTCTTATAAATGATACTTTAATTCTCGAAAATGTATCGGTGTTTGTGTTAAAAGAACACTTTCAGAATCGCGAGTAACTCGTAAGATATTATATATATTACTAGCTGTTTAACCCGTTCTACGCACGGGAATTCATGAATTTAATTCTAAAACCAAAATTAAAAATAAAAATCAGTATTCGATTCCGAAAAATATTTTTCTACTACTGTGCATTTTTAAAAAAGAAATTTAATTTATCATGTAGCTATGGCAGCATGTCATAAAGCGATATCTTTGGAATAAGGAAATAAATAGAATAAAATATTTTGTTGATGTTTGTGATAAAATGGTTTTTCTTTATTTTTTAAAAAATCTAATAACTAAGTGCAATTAAATAAGCTCTAATTATTTGTATGCGAGGTAAAATAATTATCGTAATACCCGCTACAGCTTCTTAGTATTGTAGCATGGCGTACGTAATATATATATATATATACATATATATATATATATATCACATTGCAGTAGACATTTAGAACTAGTTAGAACTCGCGTGATTACGTGTTGAACATAGAAAAGGCAAAAATTCGTCAAAAACATAAAAAAAAAATCTATCTAAAATTTCCGAATTTTTTGCCCCAATCGTTCATGGGCACCCTACCAGCAACCCGCGTGCCAAATTTCATAGCCCTGTGCCCCGCGGTTTCCGAGTTTTTAAAGTTACATAGATACACGCACAGATTTTAATAGGGTAGATATATACGTTTGTAGTTACTATTATTATACATAAAGAGAAATTTGTCTTAATTTACAGTATTTTTTAATACTCAAAATTTGCGTCAAGCATCAAAACTACACTCGATGGCTAATGGTATTCATATGAAACCTAATTTATAAAATAACCAAAACAAATTTTGTTGCGTTTTGCTCTTTAAAATTTTAACAATAGTCCTCTAAATGCATGTATTTTATTTGTAATCACTATGTTTATCTAATAAAATTAATTGTATTTAAAAATTATTGAATATACTATATCCTTTTTTAATGTAATAAGTTTTACTTTTCATAATCAGATAATTCTAGTTTATCGGAAATACTTTTAGATTAAAAAAGTAAAGACGTTTGTCATTGCTCTTGAAACATAAATCAAGGGCACAATTAATGTTATATCATTATTAGTATAGTGGAGAGTACTCTGGATTTCTAATTCTGGTATTGAAATTTTTATCTGTACTAGTCGAAATGTTAAGATTACATCTGAATTTCTTAAGACTCTGATGGAGCAAAGAACTAAAATATAAAGAATTACATATATTTAAAAGTATGTTCACAAAATAAAATGTCTCATTACTGTTTTCTTTATAATGTTATATTTTCCGAAAATGAATTGATTGCAAAACAACACAAAAACTTTCCACATAATAATAATTCAAGCTCATTTATGCTGAAAATGCAATTTTCCTGTTACATAAAAAAAATATATAATTACGAAAAAAAGCAGCGCAAATTAGTGCACTTGTTGATTATATTTCAAGTTATATTCGTTTAATGAAAATTAATATATTCTAATAGTATGTTAAAATTATACATAAAAGAAATGAGGAAATAATGTATAAAGACATCCAATTTAAATTTCCTCTGAAGAAAATGTGAAAATACATCTTAATGAAATTTATTTTTAAAGATAATTTATAAAGCTTTTTAAAAACATATTTGGGTGCGGGGGCGGGGAGAGATTACTAAATATTTTTTCATACTTCTGAAGACACAATAACATGTTTTTTAGTGTTGTCAAAACACATCTATTATCGATAAGGTTTTCTTAAAAATCATTACCAAGTATGAGCCAAAAACCTTTCTATTACTAAAAAAATTAACAAAAATGTGGAAGTAGTTAAAAAAATTTATTTCAAAAATTCTTTTTTTAATATTGAGATTATGCGCTAAACGATAAAAAAAATATTTAAATTACAAGAACTACAATAACGAAAGCAAGGAAAGATAGTAAATATCAAGAACGTAAGGCAATAATTCAAAAGAATTCTTTAGAAATGAGAAAAAAAAATGAATAAATAATAAATTTATATATAATTAATAATTTATTTTTGAAGTCAATATGATCTGAATATATATATATATATATATATATATATATATATATATATATATTAACATTTTACATTATTTCTACATTCTCTGACTTTTTACAGATGGAAAAAAATATTATTCATAGGTAATATTAGATTTCTAGAAAATAAGAATTAATGTTTCCTTGAGGAAACAAAAATTACAATAAACTAGCAATTTGTTATGTGATTGTATTTCTACTAGCCATTATTTTTTAAAGGAAAAATATAAAACATTAACCTACTTTCTTTATTAAAACAAAAACAAAAACAACAACAAAAAAAACATTGAATATCTACTATTCCTTTTTTTATTCTAGGGATTTAACATAAATATATTATTTAGACAGTGAAAATTTCTAGGCGGTTTATTCCTTTAGAAAAGGATTTCTGAAATCCAGTTTCAAGTTTGCAGTTTAAAAGTCATTGATAAACCAAACGTAAAATCTCACTTTAAAATTCTACTTTTAGTTTACATGTACAGGGTACCCCAAAACTTCTGAATTACGACTTACGTTTTAGGTGCATTCGTAATTATACAAATACGTAGCACCTATAGTCATCGTCTGACACGTCCGTGTGTCTGTATGTCCGTCTGTCCGCATATAACAACCAAAAACACCTCCACCGTATGGTTTGAAATTTAATAAATATAATCGTTGCAGAATTTTGTTATGTCATTTTAAATTTTATAAAAATTGAATCAAAACTTATATAGATGTTAATAAAAGTTTTCTTCTTTCTATTATATCCCTATGAAACGTAATTAATTCAGTGATATCCCATGATAGGTAGACTGTTAAAAATGTGTAGTGTTTGCTGCATAGTCACTCCTCCACTTATATAGAAAACGATAATTTGACTATAACATGATAGCATTCTCATTGGTCAGAATAGAGATATTCTATAAAAGCGGTGGAGTGACTATACAGCTAAAGCTGCAGATTTCTAACAGTGTAGTGCTTCTAGGTTGCCATGGTGATTACGTCATATATTAGACGAAGCCATAATATTTCTGTTTTACTGAATAATGGTAATACATTTTGTATTCATGCATTTTTGCATAAGAGTGCAACAGCTATTGCACCAAGATCTGAATAATTATAAAACTGGTTATAATACAAACGCATCTCATTTTCCATGCTTGACGTACAATTTTTGACTTGTTTTACTTGTTCGAGATACGTGAGCAATGAAAATTGCAATAAAAAATGTTAGAAATTAAGATCATGTTCATACAATAATCCTACCATTATTATTTTTTTTAAGTTACACTTTTTAAAATCTGTTTACGATCCCTGGTTCTCATAAGTTACATTTAGAAAACAATTCTCTATGCTCTGAAACGTACAGCAATAAACATTATATTCTTCATCGACTAAAATCACCGTCTTATGATATTTTGAATTGTATAAAATTCCGGAGCAACGCAGCACTAAAAATATCCCTGCCGGCCCGGCCTACAGGCGGAGGAAGATTTCGAAGTTAAGTATACTAATTTCACAAACAAAAACCAAATCATGATTAGAGATAAACCCACTTTAACAATTTTATCTGGCCGCTTTTGACGAGTTTTTATTTCATTTTTATATAATAACTGGTTTTATCAGAATCATGTTAGGGCGGTATCCAAAAAAATACTTTTCCATGCTCAACAACTCGAAATTTTCTGGCATAACTCCAAATTCATTTTTAATAGGAAAAACATGAAACTTGTTGACGTGATTTTTGAAGAGATTTATAAGCGACCTGTGGTTTTAATTTTCGTTCAATTAATTAAAACTTGATATATAAACAATTATTTTCTCAGTAAGACAATATTTTTCGATTCTAACACAATCCCTTCGGGAAATTCCGTTCAAAATTCCCACTTTGACATCATTTTTTGAAGTATATTCTGCCTCTGTTAAAAAATCGATCATTACGGTACATTATATAGTTTCTGAATAAGCGAATCTACCAATTGAATGCGTTTGAGAGCAAAAATGAATGTAAAAATGAGTCAGAAAAAATGCAGTTTGGATTTGAATACTCCCTTAATACGATGATTTTCCAACACAATCCGCTTCGGGAAATTCGGTTCAAAAGGTCCACTTTGACATGTTTTAAAATATATTCTGCCTGTATCAAAAAATTGACCATTACGGTATATCTTGAGAATTGACGAAGTTATGAATTTTTTTCTCCCAAAAACCATATTTTTGCGCCCCTTGAGCCCATTTTTAACTTTATCAAAAATCTGTGATACATAAATTTTTGGCCCTATTTTTAGAAGTAATAAAAACTTTAAACTGATTCGATATGTACAAAATTTAAGAAGTTATGGGTTTTTTTTCGGTTTTCACAAAACCCCTCCCTATTTCCATCCCCTTGGTCCGATTTTGCCCATTAACGAACTTGACCGAAATTTTATGCCCCTTGATTTTATGTATCAGTTTGGAAGAGATTGGTGCAGAATTGCGGAAGTTATCGTGTCCAGAAGAAAGTGATATATATAGATAATAGATAGATACATAAGTAGATATATATATATATATATATATATATATAAAGTTTTTTACTGAGGGTGGTTTTGGGCTCTAGGGGTCATGATCGGTGTAGATCTGCAAAACTTTTTTCAGAAATTCCCACATAGGAACGACGCCAATAGGCAGTATTTCATACGAAATCTACCTAAAAAGAAAAACATTTCTTAGCACGAGGAAGCTCTGGAATTTTATCAAATTTGAAAAACGAGGGCTGCTCAATAAAGAATTATCATAATTTTTTTATTACAATATTTTATTGCACAAAATTTACTTTTATTTTATATTGTTAGTTTACTGTGCAGTGAAATCGTGGTAATTTTTCCATTTATTTTTAGTAATATGTCAGCGTCAGCCATGGAAGTTCAGATGCACTGTAAAAAAAAAAAAAAATCTGTAAAGTTACTAAAGTTTTTCTAGGAAACTGGGATTCCTAGAACATTTTATGTAACGGCAACAGGAAATATTCCTGTAACAGACGCTGTTACAGGAATTTTTCTTGTTGCCGTTACATAAAATGTTCTGGGAATCCCAGTTTCCTAGATAAACTTTAGTAACTTTACAGATTTTTTTTTTACAGTGTACTTTCAGAATTCGGATGTAAATTTCCAAATGGGCAAAAAATGTCTGGACCAGAGATCTCTTGGCTGAAGCTTCTTTCAATATTGCCAGCGGGAAAGAAGGAATCATCGCAAAATGAGCAGTATGCTATTGCCTACTGGAACTTTTGTCTTCTCCTTTAAAAAATCGTCAGTCGAAGCATGTGCTACAGCAGACTTATGGAGAGTCTTTTCTTCCCTGTAGCGTAATTAGAAGATGGTTTGAGATATTTATGGAAGTGAAAGATAATCATCTTCAAAGGAAGATGGACCACAAGTTTCTGTAAAAGCGCCTACAGACGTCAACATTAATACCCTCGCTATTCTGGTCAGAGAAGAACTTTAGATATGAGAACTGTTAAAATATTGCAGTTATAATTGATTCCGACACACACATTGACAACAGAAACATGAACATGAGACCTGTTTGTGTGCTGTGAGTTCCGAGACTCCTCAGTTGTACTCAATGTAAGCAATGAAAAGGACACTTTGAAATGGTTCATATCAAAGTGTTAAAAACATGCTTTTTAAACGGGGTGCTAAATTTCTCTTAATCTACTTATTGTCTTTACATGCAATCTTTACGATTTTATAGGTTACATCTATGTATGAACTAACATACGTTTATTATACAAGGACATTTAAATCAAATAAATATCCAATTTTTTCAATTTATTTTTAAATATAAATTATGCTTAAATGTACACAAATATAGGTTCATGGTTAAAATATAGCTACGATCTAAAGATCCTTAAAGTGTACATGTAAGAATATTTAAGTCGAGAATTATTGAGCGCATTTTAAAAAATGCTTCGTTTCAACATTTTGATAGAAATAACTTTAAATTGTCATTTTAATCATTGCTGACACTGTGAATACCTAACTTATTTTTAGTCGTAGATGATTTAATTACAGGAATTTTTTTGTGAAGGATATTTTTCAAATGCTCATGAAATATTTTAATCCAAAGCAGTAAACGTTTTGACGAAATAACCGTCTTATGTCCCCTTTATGCTATTTTTTGCTTAATGGTTTATACCTCAAGCGACTAATTTTATTATTTCTTGATTCAACCGCGACATAATGTATAAATATACATTTCACAAAAACTAGGTACAAGTGCATTATAAGCATATACATTATCTTCCGTTTTTTATACATATGCTTTCTGCAAAAGGACTGTATTGAAATACAGTTCCGTGTAAAAAAAAAAAAAAAAAAAAAAAAAAAAAAAAAAAAACATGAAATATAATTTTCATACAACTGTTTCTTATTTTTTTGCATAAATGTTTGTTCAAGTGACTAGATTCATTATAATCCCATTCAGTGGTGACTGTTCTTATATATACAAATATAGTAGCATAAAAATTAAATAACATAAAGGATTGACATTTTAATGCGTTTATAGAAAAGTACTTTTTTTTTTTTTTTTTTTTTTTTTTTTTTTTTTTTTTTTTTTACTGCACCAGATGTAAAATATCGAGCATGAAAATAAGAGAGTAGCCTATGAGACATGCACACCGAAGTTTTAAAACTTAATGCTTTTACTGTGAATATTCGTTGTATTTCTCATAAATAAAGACATTTATTAGTTTTAAACAAAATTTTTCATAGATTATTTTAATGTTTTATAAAAGAAGATAAAATTATCATGTTAATACATTATAATATTTAGGATATTTTAATTCAGAATATTAAAAGAATTCTGAAATAGTAATATTTAAACTGTACAGTATACCATGGTAATCCACTTTTAATAAATAAATGCGAGAAAAAATATTTACGATAATGCTAATACGTTAAAACTTCATTATCTCGCTTTACCGTTTTATAATTCAAATGAATATTTTATGAGCTATAATAAAATAACAATTTCATCTGCAGGCAATCGTTTAATTTCTGAACATGCAATCTATTCAAGCTAAAGTTGCACTTTCTTTAAAAACTTCTTTTCAAGGAATAATTAAGCATTGTATGTGAATGATATTTTATTTTATTAATATACATAAATAAAATATCAAGCTTGAAGATAAAAGAATTTTCTATGAGGGATATATTTGGAATTTTTAAAACAAATTCTTTCTTTGTAGATTTTGGTAGTATTTCTCATTGTTAAGGTCATTTATTCAATTGAAAAAATATTTTTCATCAAGTGTTTTATCTCTTAACAATGAATGTAACATTATTATATTTATTTATAATTTCTGATATTTAATATAACTTTTTTTTTATACTTTTTAGACTACTAACAGAATTTGAGAAAAATATATTGCAACTTTAACCCTATCTTTTTTTTTCATGATTTTATTCTTTAAATAATATTAATGTTTCTATTCAGGATAATATATGAGGACCCCAGAAGCCAAGGGATACAAGTGGTAAAATTTAGATTTGGAGTAAATTGAATTCAAATTTGAACTTCAATAGTAATTGACTGAATTAAAATTTGAAACTGTTGCCTATTTCATAGCGGTCTTTGAAATCATATTTCAATAACTGTGAAAACAAAAGTATAGTACAATATTTAAAAAAAAATAACTACAGATTAAAGAGGTTAAGCATTATGTAGTTTAAAGAGCTTAAGGAGTTGACCTCAAGAATGCAGCACAAAGTCGGAAAATCCCTTAAAATTCTTTACCGCCAAACAAATAGCTATATTTCCAGACAGCCTGTGCACTTAGCTCAGATTTTTCAATTTTGTCATTTATACCCCTTGGTTTCAGAAGTCCTCATATAAAGAGGCATTTATGAGGTTTAGTTGCTAAGACATATGCAAAATAAAACTTATTTGAACAGTGATTTAACGGTGAAATGCTGCTTTTTATCATGTAAGTAGTCTCATTTGAGATGCAAGGAGTGAATGTTTACTATTTTTCGTTTAACATATAAACGACAAATAAATATTTTTACGATCATAATAAATCTTCACTATTTATTAATTTTTATTATCTTACAATATTTATTGGAATAAAATTTTAGCAGCAGTCTGATTCATTAATAGTGCTATTTTTATTAATTGTATGTTATGGGTCATTCTCATCAAAAGGTACAAAATAACAACAGAAAATTGATTTTATAAAGTATATAAAAAAGCATTAAACATTACTAGAATATTTTCATTTATGATTAATAAATAACATTATAATAGTGTTCAAGTTTTCTATTTTATTATTCATAAGTTTTTGTTTTGTTAAAATTCACACATGGCCACGGACGCTTATGAGAAGGAACATTGAAATTTCAAAAATATAATTGAAAACATAAATGAATAATTATTGTTTTTTATAATTAAATTTTATAATTAAACTATTAAGAGTCGTTCTCAAAGAAAATGCAAAATTGTCTAAAACAAATGTTTTAAACTTTTGAAATCATAGAATGTAATTTTCTAAAAAAACACTGCGCTTTAGAACTTCATTACTTTTCAAACTTCTTTTTGTGTTTGGTACCTCCTTATACTGTAGACAAAGTGTGATAAATGGGCGATAAACTAGACAATATCACTAAAATTGGATACGCCAAATACACGAAGGGAACATCCATGGAAGGGACAGGAATTATTATTTTTTTAGGTTGCTAAAATGGTGCATTTCTTTTTAATTAACGCACTGTTAAAGCTGTCTAAAATTTATATTGTAATTATAAATTAGCTTTTCTTTCCTTACTTAGGATGACCATGGAGTATACGCTGAGAACATTGCCAAACTGCAAATGGAAATAGTAAAATTCATGGTTGATCGTTGGTTGATTTTTGGCGGCCGATTATCTACACTAGGGATATAGGCCCGAGGGGGGAGTACTCTCCGTGGTGGTCTTTCTAAGGGAACCTAACCCGTATTTACGCGTGGAAATCCATGGCTCGAAGAAAACCACGAAAACTCCGAACGATTAGGCCGACGGGCGCGATTTGGTTAATAGTAAAATTGAACAGATTCATTATTTTCGAAACACAACAAAAAGCTATATCCAAAGCACAAAATGACTTTCTCTCAAACTACCTAATGATGATTTGACATGTACTGCCATCTACTGCACATTTTCTTATTTATTTTCAGAGTCCACGGAGGGTGATTATAAACAAAGTTAGAAACAAAAGCTAGAAACAAAGTTTGTAAGTTAATTCCATAGTAAAAATAAAACACTTTTTAAAAATTACTAATCTAGGTCTTAACTAAAGACTTTTAATTCGTTATTATTGAACAAAAATTTTAAACAAAATTTAAATGTTTAAATGTCAGTGAAATGAACGTTGTGTTTTAGATGTAGGGACGTACGTCTATGGTGGGTACTTTAGAGATAAATTTATCAAAAGATTATCGTTAAATAATACAATTATTTAGTCAGAAATGTACTGATTAGCTTTCTTAAAACTTAACTATACATATGAAGGAAAATATTAGGTAATTTTCTACATTCCCGAATATTTATCACTTTGGGACAGTAAAATTTAACTTTTTGACAAAATAACCCATATACAGTGTGTCCACGTATAACCTGACCGACCCACAGAGGAGTATTTTCTGAAAAATGTGGACAAAATTATTTTATGAGCTGTATCAAGTTGAAATGTTGTAAAAAGCTATTTAGAGTCATTATATAAAATTTAAAAAAATATATATATAATTTATTTACGAATTTACAAAAAAAAATCTATGCTTTTAAATAAGTAAACTACTATTTACATCCGTTTAGAATAAACATTTATGATATTTAATCAAATATTCCATTTTTTTTAACATATTTATAACAAGTTATTTCTGTAACTTACTATTCTAATCATATTGGCCTTCATCTGTTTCGTCTTCATCCTCGTCTTCCTCTTATTTTGGATGTTGTCCGTATGGTGTTTTTGGATGTTTGGCTAGAAAAAGGCCTTTTTTCTTAAGCTTTGGCCTTGAACTACTTATAAAAGGATCAGAATTTAGTAAACGTCTGTTCAAAACATTTTTATTACATTGCTCTCGAGAAAATTTTCGGGAAGAAGTTTGCCTATATTGGTGGAAATGTTTGTTTCTAGCTTCAGCAGTTTCGTTCGAAAGTTGATCGATAGGCAATACTGCATGTTTAATTACTGTGCCCCTATGTGCTAAAACTTTATGTACTGTTGGTAACATTGGGTGCTACCCATATAATTCCCATATAACCCATATAAAGATTTGCAGTTTCTTCGGTGTAATTTGAAAATTTTAACATCAATTCTATATCCACTGGATAGTGCCTCTAAACGTAAAGGAACAAGAAAACTCTGAAATATATTTGCATCAGTATCAGAAGTATTCTGAAATATCTGTTTAAATTAGGATCTGTTGGGAGCCATCGCAACACCATTTAGATATTTGTTCGAAATTGTGGTTTTCTTCTTCTGTATTATTTAGAATAACTTCTTCTAAATATTTACACAGTCTTAAAGAAGTGTGATCAAGAAGATCTGTAGGTTAACTTCTGCGCTTGTTTCTGTCACATTCATCGACTCCTCACTTATATAGCAATCCTTCTTTGCTTTCTTAATCAGAAAATAATTAGAAAATATTCTTATTTGCACTATGAATAATTTCCATTTGCTTTCTCGCTAGATCAGCTTCTACAAAAATTGATAAGGCTTCTGATGGTGTATGCTTCATAATAGTGGGTTTTTTTTGCTGAAGTTATAATTTTTGTATCTCTTGTTGACTTAGAGTTTTATGAGTGTCGAGGCATCAATATTACCAGCAGCTCGTTGATTTGTACTAGCTGCATATGTTAATTGATCAATAGGAACTTGCTCCATTAAACCTCTTGTTTTTTGTCAATTGATTCTGTCACACAGTTCGGCGAAATCTTTTTTTGGTCTACCTTTTTTGATATTGTGCAGATAGTATATTCTACAGTTAATTTTATGGAACTGTTAAGCCAATGTTCATTTACCTTAAAAAAGTGCCATTATGCCCTATTGGCAGCCTCCCTTTTTTTTAAAAAATCCGATTTGAAACGGCTTAACGAACGTATTAATGTTATTTGTTTATCTACTAGACATTTCATTCTTTTTGTAACTTTACTTTCCATGAAACATATTTTTTCATTTGTTTTGTATTAGAGAACAATCTTGTTTAAGATCAAACAGCAACATTCTTGAAAGAACTTTTGCCGTTATGGAAGTTTCTAAAAGAAAATTGAAGATTTTTCATTTTCAAAATATCATCATCTTCTGATACCATTTTTTAATAAAACGGTAAAAAAAAATTGGGGCAAGTTGGGGCAAGATTTTATTTTATGAATATAATAAGGAATATTTATATTTTATATTCCAACAAAAAGTTTTGCCCGACAAAGGGCGACAAGCATTCATAAATCTCTAAAAATTTAAAGGAACTAGCAAAAATTACACTTATTTTTAAAGATAAAACAATATGGCTATTTTCATAATTATATTCTTTTATAACTAAAACCAAATACAGTAAATTAAGCTACATACCTCTCACTTCTATGTCCATAAATTATTTTATTCAGGTCTACACTGTATGCAACATTAATTGCAGTTAAATAATGCGCTTCTCACTACATCGCTGAGAAAAGAGAAATCTGCGATGCACGACAGGTGCTTTCGGACTGATAACGTGACGGGGAGTGTTACCAAACATTCCTAAGATATTGTTTACCGGAAGCACTGACTAATAAGCCATACAAACACATAAAGTATTGCGGTTTTTGTCGAAGTTCATTTTTCGACTTTTGTCCAGCTTTTTTTAGAAATACTCCACTGTGCGACCTTTATTTTCGCAACCGTTGTTCCTAGATGCATACTTCCAATTACAAAAGTTGTCAAAATTAGGTGCAGAGTTAACCCCCTGACCGAAGAGCAAAAGGGCAAAATTGTAATGTTGTTTTCTCCTTAATTTTTTTTAAATGCTAAAAAAAGACGTTTTTTCTGACATGATATGTATTTTTTTTATTACGTGTTGGCATATAAGCCTTGAGAATATTAGCATAAATATATATTTTTTTAAATGAATTACATCTGTAGAATTACATTAATTTAAATAATGCTTCTATTGCAGTGAAACCTACAGCTTAGTGAACGGATATATCAGTTCGCGGCGGTGAGAAGGTTAAGATAAAAAAAGTTTGAAGCGAAAAAATAATTTAGCGAAGAATTACAGAATCTAAAATTTTATACGGTCCCCCGGTCCTATAAGTTATATTTAGTAAAATATTTCTGTTACACTGACAAGTAAGGCAAAAAAAGTCCCGTTATTCGACGATTAAAACTGACCAAGTAATAGCTGTTTAAAGTTGGAGTCTATTTTTTGCTGCAAATTAGGGAACATTAACAAATTTAGTAGAAATATAATTTCGTCAGATATATTAAAGAAATGATTGAGAGTAAAATTAGCATTCAACATAAATTTGAAATCTTTAATCATTGTGACATATTACTGCAAAATATACAATTTGTACTGAACATATAAGAGGATAAAAATAACAGAATTTTTGTTAAATAAAAGGATGAAAAGCAACAGTCTCAATTCTTTACAAAAATGATACATATTTTTAAATGCTGTTAGATTACACCGTCTTTCAAATTTTGGGTTGTGCCATGTTTTTTAGCTTTTGAAAATTGATTCGCATGTATTTTTTAGCGCTGAATCCGAAAATGACCTTCATTTTAAACCATCACATCAGGATTTTTCTCAAAACGCAAATTTCACAGTTAAAAAGCTCAAAGTTAAAATTGATCTTCTCTCCCCTCCCAACCTCATCGGACCCCTGAGCTGTTTAGCTATAAGAAACCCAGTATAAGCCACAAAATTGAATAAATTATCGAATAAAATAAAATTAAACTGAATAAAAATGTCTTACATCTATTTTATAGTATCAGATTTTTCGCTATTTTTTAACCTTGAAATTTACGATTTGCGAAAAATCCTGACATGATGGTTAAAAGTGAAGGTAATTTTTTTATTTAGCGTTAAAAAATACATAAAACGTAATTATAAAAGTTAAAAAACACAACTATCGCAGATTTATGTTATCTAATCTAAAACCATTTCCTAAATTTGTTGACGGTAATGTATCCGAAATTTTTTGTGTTATCCTCTACTATAAGTATGTATAAGATGGTAAGCGTCGATAATCATAATAATATTACATTGTAATCGGATTTAAGTCATTGTGTAAAATTTTAACTTCTATCGGACATTTGAAAGTCAGTTAAAGTTCGAGTACAAATTTCAAACTGGAAAGACGATCGTTGCAAGTTAAATAAAACTTTATGAAAATAACATAATTTTTGTTAAAGGAAATCATAGCCTCAAATCCTTACAAAATACAACATATGTTAAAATACAATTATTTTAACTAATCTAAAACTTAACTAATAAAGTTAACTCAATCGTAATAGTTGTACGATTTGTTTCAAACCGCAGATATCTCGAAATAAGTTTAAGTACTCTATATACGACCCCTGAAAGTATGGTCGAAATCATCAGTTTTGATATGGAAAAAAGTGGTATAAGTCATGCATTTCAAAGTTCCATAACTCAGTCAATTTTAATGTTAGAGGAATGGGACTTTTCTGTCTTACTTGTTAGTGTCACAGTAAATTTTTACTAAATATCACTTATACGACCGGGGGACAGTATAAAAATTTAAATTTCGTAATTTTTTAATAAATGTTTTTTCTTGACCGAAATCGCTTTAAAAGTAATTCTTTACCTTATTTAAACCATTTTTGTAATTGGAAGTATGCATCTAGGACCAACGGTTGCGAAAATAAAGGTCGGTCAGGTTATACGTGGACACACTTTATATATTGAAGTAAAATCTTCATCTACATTCTTTTTTTTAATAACCAGATTAGCTAAAGCTAACGCTACATAGTTTGCAAAAAAATATTGTCAAAGAATATTTAAACTGTACAAGGAGAATGACATTATTCTTTATCAATGTACAGAAAAAATGCTTTTTTATGTTACAGTTTATTGACGTATTTTTAGGAAATTTAGAAGACAATTTTGACTCTGAAATAATATTTGAATATTTTACCAGTAACAGAAGTTACGAAGATGAAATATACTTAGATATAGATATATAGCTTTAGAATTTAAATATGTTATGAACAGAGTCCGAATTTATCCAGATTTAATTTCTAGAAAGTGATGTTCCACATGTGGGGAGCCCTAATCAAACATTTTCTCATGATTAAAATCAATCTTTTTTCAACTGTCTTTAAAATTACACATGTCGCAATTTTATTTTGATAACTGATGGTATAACGAATAAAATGATATATGAAACTTTATTCTAGGTTCAATATTTAAAAAAGAAAAAATCATTTTTTAAAAAATGGGTCACCCCTCCCCATTATGAGTGTTTTGAAATCTATTAATAACGGTACTTTCGTATTAGCCACATGCCAGGGGTTAATAACCAAACAAATCGCTAAATATTTCACTAATTACAACAGCCTTTTTATTTTGATTATTTCAGTATTAATTTCATTATAAACATGTGTTATAATACTTTTTTTGCTGAATTTTATCCATGAAATAGTGAATTATTTCAATATGGGTTATTGATTATGGATTATTCATTATGGATTAGCCGGAAACAAATGCTGAACTTTTACATTGTCGTAACCACAAACTAGTTAATCTTCTGCAACCCTTAGTGATGATCGTAAGTTGGTTGAAACATGCTTCAAAAGGGTTTTTCAAACCATAAAAAGACCATAAAATTCGCTAACATTCAATCAATTTATAATAAAAATATTTAAAATATTTTACTAAAGATATAATATTTAATAAAGTTGTAATATATTATCACAGACCTAAATATAAGTTTTCTATCTATTATATGCAATAAAAGTATACTTTAATGACATTTCGATATCTTCCTGTTCAATAAATAATAAATTTATTAATCATCTTCACATAATTGTAACTATTTTCCCTATTGTTTCTTTTATTTGAAAAATTAAACATCTTTGCTAATGTGGTATGTAATTTGCCTTATAACATAATGGGTATTTAATATTTAATAACGTAACAAATTAGTAAATAATTAACAAACCAATTAAGTAGTTGAAAATTTTTACGATAGCAACTATTTAAAAAGTAAGAAAGATTAAATAATTTTCATAATCTCTAACTGTACACATTACATATTAAATATTAATATCATTTATATTAAATAAGAGAACATAAACTTTGTTTTAAGAGGAAACTTCATCACGCATTAATATCACAGATAATATTCAATTCATGTTGCAATTCTAAGCTCAGCTAAGTATATAAATTTAATATTCATATTGTTTCTTTTAATTAAAATGACATAAATATTTAACAGCTACAGAATTATAAAAATAATCATTTCCAGTAGGAAAGCTATTTAAGTAAACTACATTGTATATATATGTACATATATTTAAGTAACAGCTACGGTTTTAAACAGCATTTAAAATTTTAACTTTAAACTTTTAGAAATTAAATCGATCCTTGCATAAAAAGATAAATTTAATACAGAAAAATAAAATAACTCTGAAGATTTCGAAAAATTGTGAGTCTAGCTGAAATAAGTGAAGTTTTAATTCTAAAAAAAGTCATACAAAATTTATTGTAAAAAAAAAAAAAAAAAAAACTGTAACTCAAGGCGTTTTCGAATCAATAACTTATTCCAGTTAATTTATAACGAAGGATACTTCGTTAAATAATTTTTCTCGGATCTACATCAATCATTTTTCTCGGATTTCAAACTAAATTTTACATTTAACATGATCATTATCTGATTTTTTTAGATGTCCTTGTGATGCAATTCTTTCACACCTACACTGAAAAAAAACGACATTTTTACAGTACAAAGTACTGTTCATCTCGCGCTCAAACTCGATCACAGTCGAAAGTGCTGTAGCTTTCTTTGGTTTCTTGACTATATAAACATGAAAAATACAGTAGTTGCGTAAAAGTAACAGCACAATGTACTGGCAATTTGGGCGCCAGCAGTTTGTGCTGGCAAATCTACATTTATTTATTTATTTATTATTATTTTTTTTTTTACAGTGTATTAACTTACTTTTTTAAAATCTGAAGTAGGTCATTAACTTTTAGCGAAATGTTATCATTTAAATGAGACATTTTGTATGTATTTCATTTCTTTTCCAAAATTTGTCATATTCTAATGCTATTAAATTGCTGAATTGAAGAAAAACAAATTATTATTATTATTTTTTTTTTTTGCACTTTTATTGAGTGAAATATAAATTGAGGTACTTGAAAGCAGAATAAATAGTCATCTATTTTTCTTCTAAAAAATGCGTTACAGACAGTGTACTCGGTGTAAGTAACGTTTTAGCATGAGTAATGAGCTAGTTTATTTCTTCTACACATCAAAGAAGAACTTTAACTTTTTCGTCTCATTTTCACTTTCATACTGAATTGTATTGTCATAACAAAGGAACTCACTTATAACAAAGACCTCCCTCAGAGGGATTAGTCTGAGCGTTGTTAATTAGAACATAGATTTAATAATAACTCGTGACAAGAACAGAAAATGAGATGCTATCTTTAATTGACATTATGTGGCCTGTTTGAAAATATTCAAACTTTGAAGGAAAAAAATGCGTAAGTTACCTGACAGGATTGGTACCCTTATTTATTTCGAGGTAGGCCCCTTGCGCCTCCACACATATAGCCCACCGTTTTTTCCACTGCATAAAATACTTCTGGCAGGCTTTTTTTGGAATGGTGTTCAACTCCGCCGTTATATTCTACATATCTCACCTCTACTCTCAACACTGAATCCTTTTAGTGGCACCTTCAATTTCGGAAGCAACCAGAAGTACCAAGGAGTCATGTCTGAAGAATATGGAATTTGGCGAACACTAGAATTCCACATTTTGCCAAGAAAGTCTGAATCAGGTGCGATGAATGAGTTGGACAATTGGTGAATCTTAGGAATTGTTTCGCTTTCAGGATCACCAAGCTTTGACAAAATTTGATGCAGTTCCTTTCTTTAACCCGTTCAGTCATCTTGAGAGAAAACAAAATCCAAGGAACACCTATAACAGCACCTCACTCTGTGGAAGCAGGCAACGACTGGCTCACTCGATTTCGTGGAAAAAACTGAGGCATGCGCATTAAGCTGTCTCTTTCCAATGTGCACAGTGCACCGCCTTCAAATCACTATTGCGCGCGGGAAAATAAAAGTCTGATACTTATCAAACAGACCTGCCAGAAATTCAGATGATGAAAATAAGCAACTTTAATGATAGAATTACAAAATACTATAATAATATAACATACACTGTATACACTATATATATATAATATGCACTGTTTTAAAAAATGCCAAAGCAAACGTACAATACAGCCATGCATGGGTATAAAATTAGAAGTGCGCAATAGATTAAAAATAATAGGGAAAATAAAACACTAAAATATCTCATATCGGAATTTTTATTTCTTGAAATGATGTCAAAAGCATAAACAGACATTCCACGCCAATTTGACAAACTCTAAATGACAAAAAATTGATGTTTGAAGAGAATAAAGGATTTTTATATGGTGTGTGGCCCACTCGAATAGTTAATACTCTTGAATATCTGTTTTAATGAATGCGATGAGATTGTCCAAAGAGTTTAGGGAATCGTCTCTTTAAAAAGTGATATATAAAAGTCCCAAACACGTCAACAGAGGCATGCAATCCGTCGTTCGCGTGTGTTACAGATATACTCGATCGGATTTAAATGATGAGTGCATGCTGGCCACTAAACACGCTGTATTGTTTTGTTTTCAAACATATTCTCGACAAGGTGAGCTGTATTACGTTTTAGCATCATTAAATAAAACAATTCGGTATTGACTGCAGCGTAATATATGACACATCTGGAATATCTCGTCTGCATAACCTTTGAGCTGTGAAAATGTCATTTCGAGTAATTTATAAATCCGTACGTATTTTTCCAGCAAATCTACAAGCTAAAATACGTCAATATTAACCAGATTAAAAAAAATACCCAAATAAGTTACTGTATAAAAAATCGTATAATGACACGTCGTATAGCTTTCTAGAACGTTTTACTTTTATTTCCAACTTTAAAATTTCGAAGCTCTTAGAAAGCGTTCGTAACGAGTATTTACATCTTAAAAGTAACCACCGCACAAAATTTCAAATTTCTAGCCCAAACAGTATCTCAGAATTCGCAATTTTAGAACTTTTCTGCTCCTGCACCCATGGAGGTTGTTGTACTGACATAAAATACAGTCTTTGTTGGAGCAGAGATGATCACCAGCATTTCCAAACCATTATTTATTAAATCAGCTAGGTAGTTTCAGAGATTACATTCCACAAACACACAAACGTTACTACTTTATAATATTAGCATACACGTAGATAAAGGAGCCGTTTAAATTTTATTATATAAAAACATAAATAGTTTATTTAATACGTGTTAGCAGATGTATTTATTACAATACATACATAAACCAGTTTAATGCCTTTTCAATTTTATTTTCATAGTGGTTTATTTCATTTGGCAATGATTTGATTTATTTTGTTTATTAGATGCATAAATGCATTTTCTTCAATTTAAAGGAATTTAAATCACAAGTAACCGCCTTTGGCTACCAGTTTGGTCTGCCTTAAAATTTATGTTTGTGAAAGCATGCTAAGTGTTGTAACATGTTACTTTTATTCATAATTTAATTTACTTGGACTCTCTTAAGTATAATTAATAGAATCCATTAAGCTAATATGGGTTTTTCTTGCATTAAAATATCTCAGTTGGTTGATTTTCTGCAAGCAAGTGAACCCTATTGGTTTACAATGGAAGTCTATGAGAATTTGACGAAATATTAGAGATATCGCCAAGCTGGCGTCATTTTTGGCGACTCATTTTGGAAGCCAAATTTGGCGATATACCGCAAGTTGGCGACACACTTGGTGGCATTTGGCAACAGAACAGGGTCCCCTATGAAAACCCCCCTTAAGCAGTGTTTACAATGTCACATCTAATCCTGATTCAATCCACGCCGATACCATCATTGTATTTCCGATCCCGTTTCCAATGAAAAAGCCAGTTTGAAGATGAAACTAGCCTAGGTCATTTTCACCCCTGCTAGCTCCTAGGGCAGTAACCCAGCATTTACGCATGATTCCTTTCGGGTAAACAAACAGCGCCAGTTCACTCGTTTTAGTGCGTTGTTGTTTCCATCGTTTGAGAGTTTTGTCAATGCTTTTTTTTTTTGCGCTATTTACTGTTTTTTTTACAACTCTATCAAGTTTTTTGATTTTTTACCGATTTTTAATAAGATTTTCAATACGATTCTTAGCGGGGTTTTTTTTTTTTTTTTTTTTTTTTTCGTTCTGCTGCGATTTTTTACAATCGTTAAGGAAAAAAAAATCAGTTATAAACTTTTAGAGTAATATACTAAATTTTGTCCAACACGATTTTGGAAGTTTTTGTAATCTTCAATGCAATTTTTAGCCCCCCCCTTTTTTTTCTTTCCCCGATGATTTTTTCATGACCACAAAAGGAGTTCTGTTTTAAACATTTAGCATAATAAATTAAATTTTGTATCCCGCGATTTTCAATACGATTTTTTGCGTTGTTGCGCTTTTGCACCAATTTTTTTTATATTCAAAAACGAATTCCTGTTAGGATGTTTTGACTCTCACTGTAGTAAATTTCAAAGTAACTGTAGTAAATTTCACTGTAGTAAAATTAAAGGTTTTTTTTTTTTTTTTTTTTTTTTTTTTTTTCGTTTTCTCGACGATTTTTCAACATCAATAATAAGGAATCCCGTTTTAATCTTTAAGTTTAATTAAAAGAAAAAAAAAGTGTTATCTTTACAATAAAGTTTATTCGCAATTACGTACAGGGATTTTTGGAATTGTTTCCCTTGTTTTGCGGCGATTATATTTTTATTTATTTATTTTATGTTCGTAAGAGTAATTTGGTTTCAAGATTATTTTCTACATTGATTATTGCGATATAAAAAACTCCTTTGACAAAGAAAATTCATGGTGAATTTATTATCGAGTTAAATACTTCATTGTTGATAGTTGTGTTTTTGAAAATAGTATTACTATTGTAAAATTAAATATTCATACGGATAATTTGAAATGATAAGGTAATTTTCTCTGCATATCATAATTTTTCTATTTAATTTCAATAATATATTGTGAAGTTTGCTCCAGAATGTTTATCTATTTATTTATTTGTTTATTTTTAGCTTGATAATCTGATGGCTTTATAATATTGATTTCGATATCGTAATAAATGACTTCCCCAAAGCGAAATAAAGGGAAATTAGGTCTTAAAGATTTTCCTTATTTTTAATAGCTATTTTCTTTTAAATATTATCAATATGCGATTTTTGATAGTTTATTAACAGAAAAATCTGCTTTTTGTAATGCACGTATTATAATTATATGTTAATTGATATACCATGCTATCAGGTATTATTGTTATTATGGAGAGCAACATCAGTACAGGCACTTCGTCTTTTTTTTAAGTAACTAATTATTTTTTCAATGAGAGTTAAAAATGTGAATTATTACAGACTATATAGAAGATTCTTTTGAGAGAAATGGTGTGTCTTTGTAATAACCAAAAAATATAATACATAACGAAAGGTTTGTACTGATGTTGCTCTCCACAATAATAATAAAGCCTGGTAGCATGACAGAGATCTGCACGGGCCGAGCTCGAGCCCATTGTCATTCACGGCACTCGGGCCGGGCCCGCCCATACTTTTTCTGAAAGCTCGGGACGGGCCGGGATCGGGCCTTACTGTTTTTCTGAAGGATTGGGCCGGGCCGGTCTAACTTATTTTTCCGTACCGAGCCCCCCCACCAGTGGCCGAGAGATTCTGTCCTCGAAGCTGGTAGACGGGAGATGCTGGGTTCGACCCAATCGTGCACGTCGGACCTAATTGTTCGGAGTTTTCGTGGTTTTCTTCGAACCTTGGATTTTCCAAGCGTAAATACGGGTTAGGTTCCTTTATAAAGATCCCCACGGAGGGCACCTCCCCCTCCCCTTAGGGCCTATATCCTTCGTGTTGATAATTGGCCCTTATAAACACAACCAACCGTACCGAGCCGTCACTGGTTTCATTCTTCCTACTCTTCACTGTCCAAAATTTTAAGTCCCGGTTTGGATTATGAAAATCATTGTCTCGGCGTCCGTTCAAAGATCAGTAAATCTTGGCCTGGAACAAAAAAAATAAATAAAAATAATAATAAAGCATACATTTCTAAATCGCCATTATTTTATAATTAAACATTAAAATTTATTCTTTTTAAAGAATAGTGTATTTTTAGGCTTATTAAAATATAACTAAATTAAAATATATTAAAACGTGTCAAAAAATAACCATCTTATAATGAATACCTGTTTTAAACAGAAAAATGTGTTGATCCATACAAAATGAATTATACTGATACGTAAAAAAAGAATATTTAATATATTTACACCTGCGAAGAAGGGAACTTGTCTATAACGCATTTTTTTCTTTCCTATGCAATTCCGTCTTAGAAGATTTTACTGTACAGCATTTTTCGGATTTTTAAATCTCTAACACATGGAATGTGGATTAACAATATTAATGATAACTGAAACATTTACATTACAACAAATAGAAATTCATTAAAAAAAAAAATAAATATCGCAGGCTACGACATTTCTATAAAAATGAAAATTATAAACATGAAAAAAAAAAGCTAGATAAGTGTTTTTGGTCAGAACTCCCCGTATGAGACAAATTTTTAACCAAGTCGACGAAAAATCAACATTTTGTAGAAATTAGTTCGGGCCGGGCCCAGTGCCTGATTTACGACAGGGCATTAGGGGCACGGGCTCAGGGCCCCTGATTGCCACGGAGCTCCAAATACTGCTGAATGTTTTTCAATTATTGTCCAAAATCTGGTGTAGTTTTAATATCTAATGGAATTTTAAATTTCATTCTACATTCTATTGTGTTCATATTGTATTTCTATAACATTGTATATTTTGTCTGAAACATCTAATTATAATTACTTTATTATAGTGAATATTTTCTTTTATCTTTATTACTTTAAAATGCATTGTATTTTTAATTCTTATTTAATCCTGTTCTCGTCAGATTATTTGGGGGTTGATCGGCGTAGCTTGCAGGCAGTAGAGTCCCCTAATATTTTAAATAATTGTAGCTTGGTGTTGTCGAAAATTTATTATTAGTTGTTGCATACTTTATCATTTCAGATATATAGACTTGTATAGGAAAAGATAATCAGCACCACATAATTTATTGTAAAACGTCGACTCACTTAAATTTCATAATTGTGAAATAATTATTTAAAAGTAAATTAATGATTATCCTATTTATTTTTTGATTGGATATTTTAAAGTAATTATTAAAGCCAATAATGGTTAGTTTAGTAAGTACCTTTCTCTATTTTTTTTTTACTCAAACCCTCTGTAAGTATCGGTGCAAGGGGGGCCTCCGTAAGCATCTGTGCCCAGGGCACCCAAGCTTTTTAAATCGGCCCTTGGCCGGGCCGATGAAATTTTAACTTTTTTCTAGTCCGGGCCGGTCTCGGGACGAACTTTTAACTTTTATACTGGGCCGAAATTTTCTTTCTATGGGTCGGGTTGGCCCGTGCAGACCTTTATAACATATTATATCAAGTAAACATATAATGGTATTTTGTTTTGTGTATACAATTTCAAAAAGATATTTGCCTTGTAAATGATATCACTATTTTGCTATTTGAAATTCATACACAAATTTTATACATAATTTGATTGATTAAATGTTTGACATGGTTTGGCTCAATACTGTTTATTAAACTTAGGCACAGACCTCGCTAAGGGCGGGGGGGGGGGGTAGTCTTCCCTACAAAAAAACTTTCGCGAATGCTGTTACACTTGGCAAATTTAAAAACTTGATTGGCAAATTTGTTTAAACTTTAATAAAAACAATAATACACTTTCTATTTCTGATAGACTTGGCCAAAAATTAAAAATATGATTGTGAACATTATTAAGCTTTTTACAAATAAAAACTGTTTATATTTTCTAATTGTGGTAACTTGGCAAAATTATAAAACTAATTGGCAAACCTCAAGAACTATCTATTTTTGTTTGCCAATGGTTTGGCAGATACTGAAATTTCACTTGGTAATTTAAGGCCCCCTCCCCCCTCCATTAAAATCTCGTAGCGACCCCATGGCGGGAGAGTCGGGCAGAGTCAGGGCCGAAACAAGAGAAGATCAGTTGGGGCTTGTGCCCCAGGTGCCAGAATTTTATTTTCACAGATAGTGAAAATGAAATTTGTCAAAAATGCTCCCACAGTTTTAACATTAGCTTGCCATTAACTGTCTTCGCTTAACGTTATCTGTCTTCATTTAAATAGATAATGTTAAGCATCTAGATAATGTTTTATAATTAAGATGAAAATGTTTTATTTCTAATAATTAAAATTCTAGTTTCGGTTTAAAAATAAAATGGAATTTTAGTCATTTCTGGGACCCCTATAAAAGGGATTTTGAAGTGTAAGTTTTACTCTTTGTATGAGTCTTTCATGTGAATACTAGTAGAATATGATTTATTCATTTAATGCTAAGTTAGCAGTATTAGTTGTATTTTTTTAATGCAAAATATCTTACGTAGTTTGATTATTTTAAATTTCTTAAATGTAAACAAATTTTATAAATATTTGTTTTCTTTTAAAAAAAATATAGTTATTATATTATTTACTTATTTTTAAAAAAAGTTTGTGTAATGGTGAAAAAACGATTGCGTTATAAGGGCGGCAAAATAATGTTCGCCTCAAGCAGAAAATTGTCTAGAGGCGGTCTTGGCTCTGGTGTTACAAAGATGTCAATCAAAGTTTGCAATAACATTAAGCGGTCAAACATTTTAATCCTCAATAAAGCAAAAGAACGAAGATTATCTCACGCGAAAATGGCCGTAAACGGTTTCTGTTTATGTTTACACTGGAAGTTTGTACCGCAATAGCCTAATCAGCCAATCATAATTCAGAAGGAAAAATTACGCAGCTTCCGGTTTTTTGCAGGGGAGGGATTTTATGCTTGTGTTTGTAATTGGGTGCAAAAGGAAAGCAAGAATGATAGCGGCATCTGTAAATCCGATTTGATACGAAGTGACATTGTAAACGCTGCTTTATAGCTATGGAGATACATTAAATGCTGTTCAATAACCAATGAGGTGCGTTTCATCAAGGCATTCGGGCGTTGCCATTAAACAATTAACAAATAATCGCGATTTCTGTGCCACGTACGATTGCGTAATATGTATATAGATTTTATTTACCAACACTATGGTAGAAGAAAAGCTCATGTATGATTGTCGCTGTTGACTTCGGAGCATGTGTGCTTTTCCATCTGCCGAACTGATCATGATTTCAGCAAATTCAGATTTTTATGATCCTATTTAGAACAATTCCTACTTATTTGAATTTTTCGTAAGAATTATTCTCTAAAAATTTCTAACATTTTAAAGTAGTCATGAAGTTTTTTTGGTACTACTTAGTAATCCCGTCGACCAATTTCACCAAGTCATATAAATCGCCAAACCACTCGCTAAATTATACAAATTGACATAATTTTTTAATTTATATAACGAAATAACAAATAAATTAGTATAACATTAATAAAAATACAAATAAAACGTCGAAATAAAAATCACTTGATGACGTAAACACGCGTAACTTGCTTAAAGTCAGGTGAATGTGACACTTATAATCAACCATTTTTGGCGTTTAATTTTATAGTTTCGCGATAGATTTTTTGGCCGACGGGATATCCAAGTAGTACCGATTTTTAAATATATTACTACCAAGTTGTTTACATCAAGATTTGACGGGTTCCATCTAGTTTCCTTTAAAATACTAAAAAAAAAGAAGTAAAAAGAAGAAGAAATGATGCCACAATCAAAAAGTTTTATATTATTATCAAAGAACTGTTTCTAATTTGCTGACGCGAAATAGATTGCTATTGGTTTGCTATAGATTGCAATCACGCTATTGGTGGTTGAAAAATTATGTGACAGAGATTATCGCAAAATATCAAATACTACTAAGATATTTTGGGGTTTTTTCTTTAAAATTGAAAAAAAAAATCCATATATATTTTCCTGTTTAAATAGGTTTTATTATAATGCAATATTAGTGCGTGCATATGTTTTTTGCCCCGTGTGCTGCAATCTGATTTTTTTACGAAAACATCCATCCAATGAAAATGACGTACGCTAAATTTCCGTGACGTATGTAGATAAATGGATTTTTTTAATCAGTTTTTTTAATATAATTTTTAAACAGTTTGGAACTTATTTTTGATAGTAGGTGCATTCAGTAGGTTACCCTCATAGGTACCTTCTGGTGCAATCAGAAAAGAAATCCGACAAATATTTTTTGAGTTATGATTGACGAAAGGTTTTAATTAGACATTCTTTTAGTAGGCCATGGCGTTAATATCCACCGTAGCTGTAAGTGGCAGGAAAGTAATATTGCCCTGTGTAGCCTTCGCTTTGCTCAGACAATTAGAAGCGTATCAGCACAGATTTAGACTTAGAAATTAGCTTAGTTACAACTTAGAAATTAGAATAGTTACAACATACAAATTAGATTAGATTACAAGAAAATATTTCAATTTAACTACCAATCAAAACAGTAAACACACACACACACACAACTAAAGGAATTTTCTTCAATGTATAAAGTCATATATAGTTTCAATAATAATTCGTGAATGAATTGAATAAATCACTCTATCGCCAAGCATCAGAAATATGAAGTAAATTTATTGTTAAAAATCTAAAGTTTAACCGATATATTTTCCAATTTATTGTATTTAATAGTCCTTCTTAAAAACGTTATTGTAAATTTACATAAATCCATAGATATGTTATTTGAAATTTTATTTATGTTAAAATTAAAATAGTTAAAAAGTTTTAATTCACTTTTAACAATTATAATTATTAGTATAGGGTGGTAAATATGTTGAAATCTAACTTTATTTACAAAATATCTCTGGTATTATGGTATTGTGTTATTCAATTTGCTCGAAGATTTCAATTTAATCAAAAGTTTAAATTTCTGATATTATTTATTAAAGAAAGAATTCTATTTAAGGTATTCTAACTTGTCAATTATTAACTCAATTAGTGCTAGCAATACTTAATTAAAATCGTATAGTTTTGTGGAAATTAATCTTGAATAATCGGTCTTAATGCACTTTTGGAAATAATTGCTAAAGTGACAATCTCTGTAATAAGGCCGCCTAGCTAAAGTTACCGCACTCGAAAAATTTTCCTTTTGCTCAGACAAAATAATATAGGAATTGTCCAGTAATGGGACCACCTGTCTATAGAGACTGGATAACCTTTTATTGGCAGTGTTTTTGTTCCTGTAAAATGTGACCAACCATTTTTCTGCATGTCAGAAGTTTTTAAACTATACAAACTCATTCACTATACTGAAAAGGACAATAATGAAAATATTTTTTTTTTCTAAAGACATAATAGGAGAGAAGAAAGGGAAGAAATATTAGTAGTTTTAAGAAAATCATTTGAATAAGATTGTTTCTCAGTTGAACACAAAGAATGAAATATAACATTCCATTTCTGCCCAATATAGTCTGTTCACGAAAGTTAAAATGTCCGTCAAAACAAATGGGTTCTAGTTCACAAAAAAATACTGCACTTTAGAACTGGAATTACTCATTCGGAAAAAGTGTTTTCCTGTAGCATTTGCTCCTCTTTTCAAGACAATATTGTACACAATGCGATAGAAGACATCTTTTGATATCATTTCCCAAAGAATGATGTGCAAAAACCACAATAAAGAGAAATCTGATGATTATTTAGTGGAAGAGGAAGGGGGAAAGAGGCGAAAACAGTTGACATTTGATATTCCCCCAAGAAAAGTTTGAACACTAAAGTGATTCATTGTATCAAAAAAAAAAAAAAAAAAAAAAAAAAAAAAAAAAAAAAACAGTGGCTTTACTTAATTTTACTGTTTGGTCCCGGGGAATAGATTGTAGGTTAGATGTCTTGGAAAATTGCTGTACGGGGTATTATCAAGTAAGAATTTTTTTTTCTCAGTATTGGAGCAGAAACAGGAGATTTTGGGAATACAACTACGATTACAACTCAACTCAGTCGGACAATTTGTAAAATTCTTTTAATTTTGCTACCGATATTAATTTTTTACAACTTAAAAATGGAACACAGATAGTCTAAACTTTGAAAGGACATGTTTAAATGAAAAAAAAATGAGATTTTTACATTTCTTGAAGTTAATAGTCATAGAGGAGCTTCAAAAATTTTGAAAATAGTAAAGCTTGTGTTAGCAACATCTACAATCAAAAATCTGAGTTTCCATAATGGTATGAAGATGATAAAAATGTTTCTTGTAACCGCAAAATTCGTATATCTAAGAATTGTCGATTAAACTGTACAGCTTTCATGTGGTTCAAAAGGATGCGGGGAATGTATGTGTTTAAGTGTCAATGCTAAAGTATGTAGCATTAGTTCTTAAAAAAAAAAAAAAAAAAAAAAAAAAAAAACTTGTAGTAGACGAATTTGCAGCTTTAAATGGATTGCTTGAAACTTTTTAAAAAATATACAGTATTTCAGGGAAAAGTTAGTATGATGAATGAAATTATATTGACGTTGAAACAGTGGCTATTTTTAAGAAAATAATTGCTAAATTCGTTGGAAATTATGAGAAGAAAGAACTTTTTAATGCTGATGAGTATTGATTATTTTTTTCGAGAAATTCCCTGCAAAACTCTAGAAAAGTCTGGCGATAAATGTAAGATTGGAATAATTTCAAAATAAAAGTGTTACTAGAATATAGTGCAATTCGAGAAAAATTTAAACCTCTTGCGATTGGCAAAGGTAAAAGATGATGTTTTAAATCTTTTAATTCGGAAAACTTAATTGTTTTGCGGTATACAAACAGTAAAGATTAGATGGTAGCCATTATTTTTTCAGAACGAGTAGGCATATTAAACAAACAGATGAAGCAGAAAAAAGAGAAAAATCTTATTAATTATTCATACTCAGGAATTCATACTCAGGATTTATTAATTTCCAATGTGAAAAATTATTTTTTCCCGTTATCACAACCTCTCACTTAGAACAACTTGACAAATGCTTACTTAAAGCCTTCAATCTCTATTACAAAAAATTCTTGTTACAGGGTGTGGCACCAGGTGTGGTGAACGCAAATCTGCAAATGAAATAGCCAAGTGTATAAATGTATTGGACATTTTTTTTTATGTAGATAAAAGAGTCCTGGGATATTTTACGTATATCTACATTTCTAAGTGTTTTGGTAAATGTGGTTTCCTTCTCAAAGCTTCAGGATGTACTATTGATGGTGTTGTACATGGTGACAAATCTGATGAAGATAGCATTTCCAACATATCTTATTGACCAGATGCATTCGCATGATGAAATAGTAAATGCAGTAATCTTTTTTAATTTCGATACGGATGTCTCATCATGGAATAATTGCATTTATCACAAAAGTTTAAAAACTGAAATTTTATTAAATTACAGAGGAATTGAAATTGTTTCTAATGATGAAAATGAAACTGAAAATGAAACATTTGATACTCCTTCTGAGAATTAGATATTGCATAAGTGCAAAAAAAATGCATGCAAACCATTAAGGAACTGAACAGAAATGGTAGCTTAGGTCAGCATTTTTTAAAAAATGACTGAAAGGGTAATTATGAAAGAGAGACATTTAAAACAAAAAAACAATCACTGATTTTTTTAAAATTTTGAAATGTGAAGTTGGTGTCATCATCATTATTATTATCATTTATTTTGATGCGTAACATTCTTTTACCATTACATAATTTTTTTAGAAATATACATATATGTAGCGTATCATTTAGTAAGATGTTTTTCAAATGCATTCTAGTTAGAAGCCAGAAAACCCTATTTAAATCTGTCAGTGGGCCTTAATTTTGATCACGTTTTGAATATATTAATTTATTTCTTTATTTTACTTTATAAGAAACCAATAAAATTTTCTATTTATGCTTTAAATGAGAAAGGATAACTTTATTCAGTAAAGAAATATCCTTCATAAAATGACCACTTTTGTCAGTTTCAAAGGTGATCACTTTAGGCAGGTTCCACTGTACTTCACTATTTTGAATGAATCAGTGTATAAGACTATTACAAATGTCTAAATTATTCAATAGCCATTATGGCTCTTGAAATACCAGAAAGCATTTATTGGAAGCTTATTTACATATCTTGAGACCGTTTGTGCATGTTGTACTTGATTAATTCAGGTACTACAGAATTGGTTACAATAATCAATACTCTCCGCATGAAACTGTCTACATTTCTATACTGTCACTAGTTGAAATATATCAACATCCAAAATGTGAATATTGCAAGGATATTGCAAAGGTAATTGAATATTTCTATAAGTATGTGGCGTAATTAAATTGATAGAAAGCAATGCAAAGATCAATGGTTCTAACGTCAACAAAAATTATAAAGTAATGTTATAGAAAAGTAAATTGCATTTTTAAAGCATATGAGATACTTGCAAAATGCCAAATTATGTAAATAATGTTTATTTAAAAACTATATATTTTACCTTAAATTTAAAAATAAGATAAAATGTAGTAAAATTTGAACACGGGTTAAATGATAATGTTTCAGATTTCAACAGAAAATATCAAATGGATAGTAGAATATTTTTTAAAAAAATAGACGAAATTAAAGATTTAACTATTTGATTTTTTATTCGTCATTAATAAATGATACAGAATTTTAGTATGCAAGTGGCATGTAATTGACAATTTTTAGCCAATTATTAAAAAATCAAAGATTTATGATTTTCATATTTCTAAACCTTTCTTTACAATAATATGTTAATTAAAGATATATCATAGAAATGATATTGTCTTTGAATAGCATTTACATACTTTTTCACGTGTTACAAATTATTTCTTTCTTAAGTAAAATATTCTTAAAAAATAAAATGTAATAAAATATGTAAAGTATTACATTTTTACTTTCGCAAATGCACGAATTTATGACTTTGAAGTTCGATTTGGGTTTTTTTCCACTTCCAGTTCCAATACATTAAAAACACTGTGAATCTATTTCACCGTCAGTAAAGGGCAAGCTATGCAATTAAGTCAAGAGAATTTCGTCTCTATGCATTTGGTTAAATGAGTGCACGTTTACAAAGAAAATTGTTGATAATTAATATTTCTTTGAATAAGTAAAAAAATATAATCATAGTACCAATGGAGTGTTCTAATAACCTTCGCATTTTCAAAAGCACAATATTACAAGCATACTTATATAATGTAATATTTTCATTTTTGAATATTCTTTTAATCTCGCAAATTTTAATGAATCGCATAATTATATTAAATACAGTGTAAAAAAAAAAAACTGTAAAGTTACTGGGAATTTTCTAGGAAACTGGGATGCCTAGAATCTTTTATGTAACGGTAACAACAAAAATTCATTTAACAAATACACTTTTGCGGTTTAAATAAAAAAATCTGTACTAAAAATGTTTTAGGAAATTGGGATGTCTAGAATATTTTATGCAACAACAAGCCAGGGTACAGATAAAATTTTAGTAAGATTACTGTTATTTTAGTAGATTCTTTTGTAAAGCTACAGAAATCTGTAGCTTTTTAAAACTAGTTTTGTAGATTTACATCTTTTTTTGTACAGTGTACAGATAAAATTTTAGTAAGTATACAGATTTCTGTAACTTTAGATCTGTAAAATTACAGATATTTTTTTTTTTTTTTTTTTTTTTTTTTTTTTTTACAGTATATGAAAGAATTCTGATTACTTCAATTACATTTATAATTTGTAAACATAATTATTAATAGTAATATTTACTTTATCATAAATGTATTACAAATAGTTTTGTAAAATTGACATTATTAGAAGATTTCATATACAGTCGAACCCGGTTAAGACGCTCACGGTTAATACGCGATCCCGCTTAATACGCGTATTTTTTCCGATCCCTTGAACATCACCCATAAGGCTAATATAAAAATATCACGTTTAATACGCGAACGGTTATTACGCGATCCCGCTTAATACGCGATAAATTTTCGGTCCGTTGAAGGAAAAAATCGCGCTTAAAAGGCAAATTCGTGGATCAAGATGCGAATTCCTTCTTTCTTCTTGAGTGTTGCCTATTTAGCGAACTTTTTTGTACAGATAAAAAACACTTTCCGAATAGTATTATTTACTTTGTTTAATAACATATTAATTAAGGTGAAAATTACTATCCGGAAATAGTGATAGATATTTGAATGAAACAAAAACCTGATAAATTAGCAAAACTGCAAATCCTTCCTTCTAACTTTCTTTGTCTCACGCTTCGTGTATATTTTTACTGTAGTACAGAAATATAGACGGATTCAGGTTTCTCAGATACATCATAAAAATTATTATGATTAGAGATGATCATACCTGTTGTTTCTGAGGTTTTAAGTGTACGTTATATCACTACTATGTTTTATAATGCATGTTATAGTCAACAAGACATGTAACTCGTTAAGATTAAACAAATACGATTGTGGTTGGATAATTGCAATTCTTTTGTTTTCTATGTTTCCTTTACTTTTTGCTATGGAAACAATATTTTTTACACAGAGATAAATAAGAATAGTTTTTTACTAAATTAAAAAAAAGGACAGATTATAATGGTACTCATTATTACAAGAACTAAATATGATTTTAAAAACTGGGTTGTGATTCAAAGAGTTAATACTTTTTCTCTCTGTTAAAAAAATCAGTCTAGTCGGAAAATTATTTTCGTTGTTTTACTTTTGATTGCAGCATATTAATCAACAATAAATCCATGTTAGAATCCATATTTAATTTTCGTTATTATTCCAGTTGATTCTACAGGGTGTCCGGTCTCAACGGTGTCCAATGGCTAATTCCTAAACCGTTAGTCATAGACATATACTAGTTCCAATTAGAAAATTGCTTTAAATCAGGTAAAGAAATATTTAAAAATGGATTTGGGTCAATAAAAACATTTCTTAAAAAATTACGAAATTTAAATTTTTATACCCCCCGGTCCTATAAGTTATATTTAGTAAAATTTCCCTATTACACTGACAAGTAAGACAAAAAAAAATCCCATTCATGTAACACTAAAATTGTGCGAGTTATGAAACTTTAAAAATGCAGGACTTATGCCACTTTTCTGCTCTGAAAACAAATGAGTTCCTCTTGGCTTTGAGGGGTCACATTCCAAGTCCTTAAAGTATTCGAAGATCTCATTTCATGTGAATCTGTGCTTTGAAAAAAATCGTACAAGTATTACGATTAAGTTAACATTTATTAAGTTTCAGATTGGCTGAAATAACATTTGTTTTATTTTGTCAGGATTTGAGATGTTTCTTTTAATAAAATTATGTTATTTTTATAAGTTTTTATGTTACTTCAACGATCTTATGTATGTTTTTTTAGTTCAAAATTTGTATTCGAACTTTAACCCACTTCCAATTATCCGATCGAGATTACATTTTACATACTGGCACAAATCCGATAACAATCTAATGTTATTATAATTTTCGGTGGTTACCATTTATACTTATTTTACAGGTAACACAAAAAATTTCGGATAGATTAGTTTAAGAAAAAGTTTTAGATTAGATAATACAAGACGGAGATTGTTGTGTTTTTTAACTTTATGTATTTTTTAGCACTGAATCCGAAAATTGCCTTAATTTTTAACCATCATGTCAGGATATTTCGCAAATCATAAACTGTCGTATTTAAAGAATAACAAAAATCGGATACTATAAAGTAGAGGAGATGGTTCTATTTTTTAACTTTTGATAATTGATTTTTACGTACTTTTTAGCACTAAATCTGAAAATGACTTTCATTTTTAACCATCACGTTAGAATTTTTTTGCAAGTGTGTAAGTTAAAATATAGCGAAAATCTCATACTATAAAACATATGTAAAACTTATTTTATTTTACCTTATTCAATAATTTATTCGATATTTTTCCTTATCTTGGGATTCTTACAGCTGGGTGGTGTGATGAGATGAAGGAGGAGATTAAATTTTAACTTTGAACTTTTTAACTTTAAAATTTACAATTTGCGAAAAATCCTGATGTGATGGCTAAAAATGAAGGTCAATTCCGGATTCAGCGGTACAGAATACATAAGAATCAATTATCAAAAGCTAAAAAACATGAAATAATTCAACTTTCGCAGGCTAGTGTAATCTAATAATATTTTAAAATACGTATTTTGTAAAGAATTGAGGCTGTTAGTTTAGCATCATTTTATTTAACAAAAATTCTGTTTTTTTCTTTCTTCTTAAATGTTTATTACAAATTGTATATTTTGCATTAATATGTCAGTATGACTAAAGATTTAAAATTTATATTGCAATGTTAATTTTACTCTCAACCATTTTTTAATATATCTGACGAAATCATATTTCGACTAAATTTGTGAATGACCACCCCCCCCCCCCCCAATTTGCAGCAAAAAATATGCTCCAACTTTAAACAGGTGTTACTGGGTCAATTTTAATCGTAGAACAACGGGGCTTTTTTTGTATTACTTGTCAGCGTAAAAGGAAAATATTACAAAATATAACTTATAGGACCGGGGGACCGTATAAAAATTTAAATTTCGTATTTTTTTAAGAAATGTTTTTATTGACCCAAATCTCTTTTTAAATATTTCTTTACCTCATTTAAAACATTTTTGTAAATGGAACTATATGTCTATGACTAACGGTTTAGGAATAAGCCATTGGACACCGTTGAGACCGGACACCCTGTATAAAAAGAAACAATGAGTTAAAGGGAAATACAATTAAATTTTAATCTAAATACACGTAAATGACCCAATTTTCAAACCTAAACATATAAATTAAAGTTCTAAAGATCATTTAGACGATTAAATATATAAATAAGCCCAGTTGCTGACACATTATACAAATCACGTTTAATAAGAGATCCCGCTTAATACGCGACTTTTGTCCACTCCCTTGAAACGCGTCTTAACCGGGTTCGACTGTACTTCGCTATATTGAATCAAGCAATTCATTAGCTTGTTATAAATAGCCAGTAGCCGTTATGGCTCATAAAACAACACAAGGAATTGGATATTAGAAGGTATTTGCATATCAAAGGATCCTTCGTGAATGTTGTACTAGAATTATTCAAAGTATTAAAGACCTGTTACAATAATGTCTCAAGAAAACCTGTATCGTGATGTCTATCTTCCCTAAAGCACTCATTTGAATATATCGACATCGGAAATGATGATACTTTAAGGGTATGGCGAGGGTCATTATGAGTTTTGATACGTAAGAATATAGCTTTATTAAATTTGGGTAGAATGTAATAATTGGAAAGTTAAGTTTATGTTTAAAATCAAATATTTCCAAGTGGCGGCTTTCATTAAATTATATATATTTATAAACTCGGTTTATGGCGTCAAATGCCGATATTAGAAAAATCTAGAATAGTCTATTCCATTTCTTCTGGTCAAGGAACTATATACTCTTCCAGACCTCTATAATTCGTCGCTTTTTTAATATCGTTCATCCAGTTCTTTCGTGGTGTTTCCCGTTTCAATCTCCTTCTTTGCTCTATAATTAAATGCGATTTTGGGCAATCTTTCAGGCCTCATTATTTTAACATGACCTTATCAGATTAATTGCTTTTTTTAAGATCATCTAATATGGTTCCCTTTATTTTCATCATTTGTTTGATTTTATTCTTATTCTTCGTATTCTTGATGCCCTGAATGATGTGCTTACAACATCCATATTAAATTAAAAATTATATTAAATTAATAAATATATTAAAATTTCGGAATATACAAAATACGTATTAATTAAATAAGGGGATATTTATTTCAGTTTGAAAAATTAAAGGTTAAAATAAAATCAAACATTTAAATCTTATATTTTTTTCTTCAAAATTAATAAATGATACAGAAGTCTTTTAATGCGCATATCAGAACGAATGAAAAACCAAACATGAAAAATTTTAAAACATCAAAGAAAAATAAATCATTTATTTATATTCAATAAATTCCTACGTATTTTTATTCTAAAGCAAAAGCAGGTCGGCCAGTAACATTAATGTCATAGCGACTGTCGCAATGATATCAATCAAATTTTCTTTTGCCGAAGTTTTGTATTTATTTTTTAAATATCGCACAATTTCAGTTTTTACGTTTTCAAATAGAAATATATTCTTTTAAAATAAATGTCTATAATAAAATTATGATTCTTTATTTAGTGCATTTGTGAAGAATTGTAATTAAACAAGAGATAAAAATCAACCCTGAAGGATAGATTACGAAACACTTTGAATAATACGCAAAATACTATAGCAAAACCTCGCCGTTTAATGGGATTAAAGGTGATATTTATGTAAACAATTTGAAAAACGCATAAACACTATTTTGGTAATAACCATCAACAGTTTGAAAATAATTCAGAATCTTTTAGAATCCCTGTATATAATATATCGTTTTGTGTACCATATTATAAATTATGCTAAAATTTAGATCAGTTAAGAAAGACTTAACATATTTGTCACTCTTTCAGCAATTTTCGTTTGTAAACGGAATTATAGTCGAATTCTTTTGTTCAATTCTGTATATAATAAATAAAATTTATACGCACCAAGTAGTATGCAAAAAAAGTTAAATTTAAAAACGCACACCACAACTGAAATTCCACAATGACCACTTGCAGAAATTACCGCTCATAGACAGTACTGTAGTCGAACATTTTGTGTGTTCCTGTATGTGAACGATAAATTCTATGCGCACTACATTATACAGGGAAAATCTTGTAGTTCATCTCTGCAAATTGTATCAATTTCAATACTTTTTAATTATTCCTAAAATACATTGCAAACGATTTTCCCCTGTAGAATGTAAACGGATAATTTTGAGAGTCCCTGTAAACGAGCTGTGATCGCTACAATCTTTATTTTAAACTAGTTAGTGCCCGTCCAGATTTGCCAGTAATTAACTTAAATGTTTCATTAGAAAAATTCTTGAATTTTTAATTAGTTGCTTTTAAATTAATTATTGAATAACGAATTACGTGACGAATTTCTATATTGCATAGTGATTCTTATTTCTTAGCAATAGATGGTGCTACCAGTCTAACACATTAAATGAAGTGAATGAATTTTAAGTTTATAATTTACAACTAATTATGCTTGCTTTTTATTAGAAATTTACCTAAAAACACCCGGTAGAGAAATTATTTTTACTTTTTACGACCTCATTTGTTTAAGTAACATTATCTATTTTCATTTATTTGTTTATTTATTAAAACTGCACGGGAATTAAAAGCTGACACGAATTTTATTTTTATCTGTCTCATTCTCTAAAAGCCAAATTTTGAAACTTGATAAGCTAACGATTTATAATATCTATTTTTTATTACTTTAATTTAATTTTAAATTTTTATAATTTTTTTTAAATATTAAACCTGGATATCAAGGTAATTTCTTTTATAGCTCTTATACGAATATTTTTTTCTTTCCGTTTTATTATTTACGCAAATGAATGACAAAATTTTCTTTCTGACACACACACATATATATTCTTGATAATGGTCAGAAAATATAACAAAAATCTTAGGTCAGCTCAATTTATTTAATTGATAATTACATGCAAAATATTTTAGCTTAAAAATTTCAATATAAAATCGTTATTTTTTCAAAATATTATTGAGTGTTAAATTTTATTTAATTATAAAGCATTCAAATAATAATAAAATAAAAATCCAATAACTTCTCTTCCTAATAAAGTATGTCATTATTGAAATGAATTATCGACACAAACATTACACATTTTGCCATGCTTGGGTTCGAACCTGCGTCCTTTACAAAAATTCAGAGATATAAAATGCTGCGTTAACCGGCTACGCTAACGAGAACTCGTTTAACTTCCTTCTAAATTGAAGAGGTTCGAAAAACAGTATGTGACGCATACGAATGTCTCGAATTGGAGTTCTGATCTTACAGAAATAGTTTTGCGTTTTTAATATTTATGATACCCTTTTTTTTTCAAAGAAGTAGCTACAACTTAATATGCTAGTTTCCCTCGTCTCTAACTATGAGCAATTCATAAAACGGATCACAGTCCATAACTTTTAACCATAATCTTTTGTGTGTAATATGACCAAAACAATATGACACCTCCGAAATAAACTGTATCTAGCTCTTAATATAGACACGATAAATTTTTCAATTATTAATAATGCTGAAAGAGCCAAATAATATTAACTTTGTGAAAGAAAGAAAAGCTTGTTTACAGTATGATCGAATAGCAGACGAAATTAAAACAACTTGGACCTGTAATGTGATAGTTCAACTGAGCGAGCATCATTGCGCATGCGCATGGGTAGCGCGTCACTCCAAAGGCAGACTTCTACTTATATACTGCGTATGTGCAACTGTAGAATTTTAATTTAAAATTACAGCTAATTAATCAAATATTCGAATAAACGAATAGGCGATAACAAATCTGTGGCCAAAGATCATTCATTTAAAAAAAAAAATTGATGCAATTTGATGAAGTAGTTTCTTCTCACGGACTGTCGAAAGAAAACGCTTAGCGTTTTAAATATATAGATATCAAACGTGTCTAGTAACTGTAAATATATATCAATTACATGTCTAGCAATTAGCTATTATTATATTTATGTTTTTGTTATTATGAAGCAAACGGACATAATTTAGTATTACATATTTTTTTTTTCTGTTCTGTTATTGTAACATCACGAAAAAAGCAATACTTGAAATGCACGGAAAATAAATATAATTCTGATAAGACAAAATTTAGATCATTATAAAGCAATTAAGTGTCGTTGTTCGTTATAAAGTGTCGTCGACACATAGTCCTATCAATTAATCTTAGTGACAATTAAGGATTATTTTAATTACCGGGAATACTTAGGCAACATGTTGAAAAATAATTTAATCTTAAATATAAAGGAAGTAGGGTACTACTTGATTATCCCGTCGACCAATTTTGCCAAATTATATAAATTGCCAAAATCTTCACCAAATGGAAGTATGTTGCCATTCTAAAATTTTAAGATAGAAAAATTAATGAATTTAAATTATAAAAAAACCTTAACCTAAGAATAGGCTTACTTTCATTCTTTTCATCTCATATTTTTCATTCTCTTTTAGGGTTTCTTGGCTAACGAGTTGGAGCTCGGACAGATAAAAAGACGGACAGACTCACCGAATTCATAAATAATTTTCAAATATGCTGTAAAGTGTTAAAAATATTCAATCAAATTTAATTGGTTTGAAAACTGTATGTCGATTTACGGATTTTTCATGGTTTTAAATATAATTTTCTAGCATGATATTTTTTAAAATTCTGTTTAAACAATAAGCATCTGTTTGGCACAATAATGTAAAGTAACGTTTGAAGTAATGTAAATAATTTTAAAAATAAGGAAAAACTAGCAAGTTTTCTACAGTTTAATATGAATTTCCCATGTCTGGCTATGTAAACGTTAAACGTAAGTATTTTATGACCAACTTAAGAATTCAAAAGTTTTTTTAATATTTTGTTTTATGAAGCGGGATTACTTGCCATTGTTTTAAAAAGTACTATTCGATACCTTAACAAACAGAATTGTGTAAATTCAAGTGCCCCAAGAGGCCATTCTTAATGGAATATCGTATACCCTATATATCCTACTTTATTTTCTTTCAATTAGAAATCATGGACACCGTTAAAGTACACTTACGGAGAAACCGCTAGAATGTAATGTATTCGAATTTCCTAGAAAACTGCATATTAAAAAGTATTAAACTTGTCAACACATTTTTCGAAAAAAAAAATTGAAGCGATAACAACAAAATTTAACATTTCTTAACGCCACACTGTAAAAAAAAATACGACCAGTTTTCCTGTAGTAATCGGAAAAATAGTTGCCCTTATCGTCCCGGAAAATTTTCCGATCCAGCTCGGAATAAAATCCTTAAAAAAAAGGGAAATAGTCGATAAAATGGTATTTTACGGATTTTATTCCAAGCTGGGTCGGGAATTTTTCCGGTAAGATAAGGGCAAATATTTTTCCGAATCCTACAGGAAAACTTGTAGTTTTTTTTTTTTTTTTTTTTTTTTTTTTTTACAGTGCACCTATTAACTTTTTTCCCTCTTACTAGAATTATCTGCATTTCATAAATCTAACAAACCCCGCTGTCTTACAAATATCCTTAGCATATTTATCAACTGCTAATTTTAAACGAAATAGCATTATCATTACTTTTTTAATTACAAGATTATTTTCACAAACTGATATTAACCCATTTGTGCCTGAATTTTTGTTTTCTCAAATTTGTTGAACACTTTAAAATGTCGCAAAATGAACTGGAAAAATACTAAAAAAATTACGCTAAAACATTTTTGTATTTATTTGATAAAATGTAAATGTACTAAATAGGAATATGCATAATATTTATAATAGTATAATGTGCATAATTATATGTTTTGTTAAAATTTATATAAAATAAGTTTATAAATTGTAATATTATGTACTATAATTAATATTTGTATGAACTACTAATAAATATATATATATATACATTTATTTCTTTAGTAATATTAAGAACATTATAAATATTAATAATAAACTAAGAATAATAGTATTTGAGGCTTAAAAACAATTTATTTCATAATCATCTTGAAAAGGATGTTACATAAATAACTGCCCCCTAAATGCCTAATAAAATTTTGTACCCATTCATGCCTAGCGCCGTATATTTTGTAAATTACAAAAACATTTAAAAAATAGACTTGAACATATAATTTCACAATTTAAAAAATAAGTATTTCGAAGAAGTTTACAAGCTAAGATTATTACTTATTTATTTAGATTCTTGATAGAAAAATACAAAAAACTCACTTTCTACAATTCGCCATCTTGAAAAATGGAAAATCTATGAACACCGAAAAAAGCCTTCATTTAAGCAAATAAATATCCATCTTATTCTGTCATCTCTCTGTAACAGATAAAGGCATTTATAGATAATTATTTCATACAATTTTCATGTTATAAGGAGTAAGAAAATCATACAAATTTATTAAAATTCAACGAGTTCCAAAAATGGGACGCTAGGCATGAATGGTTTAATTAGCCTTAAAATGTATGTAATCAAAAGTATATATTATTTCTGATGTTACTATTCCTTTTTCTATGCAGTTATAAAACGCACAATTGTGATGGAGGAATTCTACGGCTTTCCATATAGTACACTCACATTTTGTTAAAACACGCTGTTTATTTAAAAAATAAAGTTAATAAGTGTTAATGATGGAACATATCAGGAAATAATACAAAAGATTGCAGTGCAAAAATCTCGTACGGGTCTACTGATATGAAAAATTTAGGTATAATAAATTGCCGTTATAAAATAAGATAATACATTATTTTTCATATTTTTGTGTCTTTGCAAGTTTACAGTCTTTCGTAAACAGTTTTAGCACACAGAAATTAACGGGTAGTAAACAGTGAAACAGCTTATTATATGCCTAAATCATATTTTATAAGTATCGAATACAATAAATTTTTAATACCGTTATTTAATATATCTTAATAACTGTATTAAATAATTAACATAATATTTGAAGTTTACATGATCTGATAAATTAAAAATAGGATAAACTACATTTATTAACCACGTACATAGTATAGGTAGTATAGTATGCTTATACTTCGTGTGATGGACTGGCATTAATAACAAATGTTACCAGAAGATACTTCAGGATATCGAAATTTTCGCATATTTAATTGACAGCAACAAGGAGGAAATTAATGTTAAACAAGTTAATTAATGGTAAAGTAGTTACATTTTTGTTGTTTTATCGCTTATAAATGTCAAGAACATGGAGTGTACTTTAAAAAAATGTGAACTTCAGTGCCGTATTTTTTCTTACTAGATAATTCTGATGAAAGACATATACTATGTTACGGTTTCCGAAATAAAATGTTTCATCCCTTTGTATGTTGAAGAACAAAGCATCTTATAAGAGCAAGCGAATAGTGCTATCTATATTTGTTTAATTTATAAAAAAATGTACAGAAATAAAAAGTATATGAATAAAACACAACACATAGATACGGTGTAAAAAAAGACAAATGTTTCTTAATCTGAAAAAATATATATATATAACCACGAACGTAAATATACAATAACGACTTCCGAGTTCTTCACGATTCCGAATACTGTGCTCTAAAGCCCCTGAAACCTATACATTTTCGAGATTTAAAGAATCATTTATAAAAACAAAGTTTCTCCTGCTGCCACTGATATTCGGTCTATCTATCTGTTGTCTGTCCTTGCTTTAACTCACGTAAATATACTCGGATTGATATGCATTTCATATACGTTATTAATATTTACTGTGTCAGGTGCGGTAAATAAATGAAGTGTGCATCATTTCTATAGTTCGTTTACAGGGACAGTCAAAATAATTTAGTTACATGACGGTCTATGGGGAAAAGTCTGCGGTGTATTCTAATGATGTTAGACTATTTCAACTATATTGAAATATATATATACATTAGTGAGGTGCACTACAAGTTGCTTATACTGATGTATCGATAAGTTTTTGCCCTCGCATAGAAATAATTTAGTGAAATTTATGAATTTGCTACATTTTATGAATCCTTTTCTATATAGTCAGTTTGCACAATAACACATTTCTGAAAACGGTATTTAAAAGTGTGGGCGAGGATGTATTCCAGGAACCGCGATAGTGGACACAAAGGGAGGATTTTTTTTAACTTTTACCAACCCCCACATGTGACATATTGTTGGAAAGACCTGTGACCAGTTATTCATATTATGTACCTCCCGAGCCTCTCCCCCCAAATTTGCCCTCCGGGAGCACTTTTCTAAATTTTGCGGACATCATTCATGCCACCCGGAGCAAATTTCGGGAGAGGGGCTCAGGAGTGCATAACATTAATAAGTGGCCACAGTCCTTTCCAAAAATATGTCATATGTGAAGGTCGGTAAAAGTTAGAAAAATTATCCCCTTTGGGTTTACTATCGCGCCTCCTGGAATAAATCCTCCCCCTGTCTTTGAAATACCGTTTGCAGAAATGTGTTACTGTGCACGGTGACTATACAGAAAATGAATAATGTAATGTAGCAATTTCATAAATTTCACTTAATTATTTATATGTGAGGACAAAACTTATTTATACACCCTAATATAGATTATGATTTGCAAAGCCTTCATACTTATTTTACAGCGAAAAAAAAAATTAATTCGGTTAAAAAATAATTATTTCGGTCCATCTATGAACAATAACTGTTGGAAATTCGTTTTTACTTGTAATGCGATTTAATTAAAAACACTTTTTGCATATTATTCAGCGTATATAAATCCTGTACATCATGAACAAGGCTGATCAAAAGATCTGGAGTACATTTCCGTTTATTGATGAAAATTGCTGAAGGGGAATTTTGAACTGTCTCATGCGTTACCTAAATGAAGAAAATTTTAGTATACGATGTAGTATATATAGAAATCTATAGAACTTATTAAAAGAGGATATTTTGTTATAATGTTCTGAATCTTTTGGAAGGTGTTTCATAATCTGTGTTTGACACGTGATTTGTTTAGTTTTTGTTATTATTTCATTTAATGAAGCATCTGAAATTGTTTTCTTTTTAAAATGGGCTATTTTGGATTGGCTTTCTTTTCTCATAAATATAATGTTCAGGTCGGAATATTTTAGTTTTAAAATTCGAGATCAAGAGAAATATATTGTTCTATATATATATATATTTGCAGTAATTCGTTATTTCTTATTTTTCTGTTACATCATCTTCTTCTGTAATATTTAATTTTTCTAACGTGAATGCACATGCACTTAAAGATATTTAACTACTAATTTAACGTTGTTTTATTGATTTTCTGCAAAAGTTATACGAAAGAACACGAACATTTAAAATTTGAAGATGATAAGTACTATGAAAAGCACAAATAAATATACATATATATGTTATACAATTGGTACTACAATCCATGAAGGATTTTGACTTCCCTTAATATCCTTCGCCAGACCTTCCAATCCCTGGCTTTTAATTTATAATTTGTAATTTGGTTTTGTGCAAAGTCTTTCTCTACCTATTCTATCCATCTCTTCCTGTGTCTAACGGTACACCTTTTCCCCATTAATTTTCCATTATATATCTTTGTTGTGCTTCTGTCATCTCTGATTCTGATTAAATGACCTAACCATCACATTCTTCTTATTTTAATAGTATTCATTACGTCTTTTCCTTTATATAGCTCTTCAGTTTCCATATTTGTCTGATTCGCCACGTAATCCCTCCCTTAATTGGTTCCAAAATTTACCTGAAGACCTTCCTTTCCAGAATAATGATTCATAACAGTTTTATAACCACATATACACATTTTGTGAACTGATAAATATACTTTACAAAATATATAATGTGTGTGTAATAAAACAGATATGAAAGTGTTGTTCTTTGTTTAATGATTTGTTTAATGCTCTAATAAAGTTAATCGAATAAAACATATACTTTTGCTCTCTACGCTTACATATTTTAAATTTTTATACTATATTGGTAATACATTTTACTTGTACAGAGCATAAAAAATATTAGAATATGAGATAAATGTAAGGATCTATTGATTAAATTCAATGAAACACACTTTTTGATAAATAATTTAAACATTAAAAGAAAAATTTTAAATGAAAACAAGTCATTAATCATTTCTTTTAAGTTAAACTTACGCTTTTGCACTACAATTAAAACGATTATTGTTGCTTTTTTAACTACATATGCGTCAGAAAGAATGGTTGCTGCATATGTTCGAAAGAAAATAATGCCTTATGTTTTCTACTTTTTTTTTCTGATTGTTTATTCTATCATACAAAAGCTGAAATTAATGTATTTGACTTTAGGTAAAAAATAAATAAATAAATAAACAGAAATAACAATGGTGCAAAACGCTATTGTAGAAAAAAAAATGCTTTGGATGCAAAATAATGAATGTTTTAAAACATTTTCTAAAACAGTTTCTTTGTCCTTTTTACAACATAAAATTTTGTTTTTTTTATATTATTATGGATGACTGATGTTCTCTAAATATTTATAGATAAAGACGAAAATATTAATTATTGTTATCTAAATAGGTAACAAAATGTATGGTAAATAAAGGTATTTCAAAATATACAAAACAAGTACAAGACTAAAATAAATTTACACAAAGACTTACAAAATAGATAAAGATAAATGTTTTTTGATCTAGAAGGAAGGTTTAAGAAAATATAATATAACATGTTTCGAGTTACACACGATTCCGAAAAGGATACCTTTATCGTCAGAAACTTAAATCAAGAGATTTTCGAGATGAAAAGTAGCATTTTCGAAATAATAGTCTATTTTGCTGCACGCAATTCCGAAAATGTTACGAATTACTTTTCTAATCCCATCCTCGTCAGTTATTATTATATTTTAAATAAGTTCGTGGTAAATATAACTTTGTACTTATTATGATATGATCAACATACACAACCACATTCCACGCTGTATTCTATTTACATAGGTAAATCATTTTCATGAATTCGGAGAATATTGTGTAGTGCTGCCAGCTAAACATTTTAAATGAAAAAGGAACACAACACAGTATATTAGGATTTCTCAACACGGTATCAATACAAATTATCTGTTTTCCCGATGCTGTGAATTATCATGTAAATATTTTTAGCGGCGTAACTGAATTTATACATACAAATACACTGCTCAAAACAATTAAAGGATATTGCAGTTTTAGGTGGATTTTGTATCTGGTAAACTGTTTAGCTGATTGATACATGGTCGACAGACATAGTAGGTTATATGAGAATAAATTACACATGTTTGGCAGAAAAAAATGCATTTTATTGCGCATTTGTGTACTAAAGGAAAAAAACACAATTTGTGCATATGAGAAAAAAAGAATAAGAAAAGGTGTTTTCTTCAAAGAAAATCATTTTCAGTAGGGGGTATGGTTTCCACGGGCGGCCAGCAATGTTGAACACCTTTGAGGCATGGACTCAATGAGGCTATTAATGACGAGTTGGGGTATTCTGCCCCACTCTTCCAGAAGAGCTCGTTCCAGTCCTTGGAGAGTTTGTGGGGGTTGTTGGCGGCCAGAAACTCGTCTTCCTAGAGCGTCCCAAACGTGCTCGATTGGATTCATGTCTGGAGAACACGCTGGCCATTCCATTCGAACGATTCCTTCCTCGAAAAGAAAATCCTCCACCAGGTTTGCACGATGTGGCCTGCAGTTATCGTCCATTAAAATGAAGTTATCTCCGATTGCTGCAGCGTAAGGGACTACAATAGGTCTGAGGATCTCATCCCTATATCGGCGATCAGTCAGAGCTCCATCTCGAATGATGTAGAGGTCAGTGCGCCCGTCAATGGAGATGCCACCATACACCATTACTCCTCCACCGCCAAATCTGACACTTTCGTGCACGAACGCAGGATTATTCCTACTGCCACGGTCCCTCCAGATGAAAATACGCCTATTATCCGGATGCACAGAAAAACGGGACTCGTCAGAAAACAGAATATTGCTCCATTCATTTCTCCTCCAGTTGACATGCTCGGTTGCCCACTCCCTGCGGTCGCGACGATGCCTTGATGTTAATCTAACACATACCATCGGTCGACGAGCATACAGACCTACAGCATGGAGCCGGTTTCGGACAGTCTGAGTTGAAATCGTGGTGCCTGTAGCCGAGCGAAGGTGTTGTTGGAGAAGAGTAGCGTTCATGGTTCGGTGTCTCCGAGCTGTTAACGCTAAATACCGATCTACATTGGGCGTTGTTGCCCGTCTACGACCTTGCTCTGGTCTTCGGCCTGCACATCCACTCTCCAAAAAACGGTTCCAGATCCTGGAAATGACACTTTGTGACACTCCAATGGCTTGCGCTACTTCGGCTTGACTTTGGCCCCCTTCTAACCTACCAACAATTCTCAAAGCTTCTGAATCTGTCAAATGACTTCGCTGAGACATCGTACTCATCGAAACAAAGCAATCACTGAATGCCGATCATCCTTGTCTTCATTCTCTTTTATCCAGTTGAAAGTCAAATTTCATTCGCTGCCGCTGAAGCGACGTTTTTGACGTCGAACTCAAAATTTGCATACACCACAGTTTGAAAACCAGAAAAATTTGCATTTGTGATTCTCTTCTTCTATTTTCGGCAAAAAAAATTTCGTTTATATCTTTATTTTATATAAAACTTCAAATATCCTTTAATTGTTTTGAGCAGTGTATAACACAAGTAAAAATTAAATTTAAAAAATAAAAAAAAACTGACTGCGTAAAAAGCGAAATAATTAATAATTTCTCATGAATGTGAAACTATTTTTTATATTAGTTACCTATTTCTTTTATTTAATTGTATTGATGACATTTAAGTTGTGTTTAATTGTTAGTTCCTATCTATAAACACTGTTTTGATGAGGCCTATAGATGTCTATGAAGGTTAGAGTTGCATTAAAGCTAGAGATCCTGCCTACACAACTTCCAGGTTGTGTAATATTTAAACGGAGCTTCTGAATGTAAAATAGTCAATGAAACATCGTCTTCATTTTGAAAGACCTTTTCAATAATATGCCGCTCAATAAGGTAATGTTTTTCGTCTCTACCTCCATTTTGTATTTTATGGTCGCCATTTTGAGTTTATTAAAACAAAACCTAGCTTATAACCATCGGACGTTTAAGACAAATCGACAGAGATACCATTCATTAAAATCCATCCAGCCGTTGGGATGTTTCGAGGGCATAAAGAAATTCACATACCCAGATACACGTGAAACACCCCGTCTTGGCAGTCGGGCAAAAATAGTGATCGATATATGCAGTTAATTTAGCCTGTTTGTTTATCATAAAACATATTTACTTAGAAGTTGATTTGATACGGAAATAAATTATTTCGTGTTAATACTGGTTTGAGAATCGTATTAATACACTGCAATAACAACTTCGTAGCATTCTCGAAAATTACGAGTAACACAATGGACTATTTTTCAGTAATGTTTCTTTAACACTATTACTGCCGGTGTCAAATGACAGCATTTTAAAATTTGGATTTATGTTTATTTTGCTCGTAGTTTTTTAATGTAATACGTATAAAAAAAGTTGTCATGGTATTAAAAATATTTTGTAATTGTTACAATCTATAAATTTCAAGTGAAAAACCATAAATGAAAATCTTTAAACACGTGTAGAAGTAGTGTTAAATGTCAGAAATGTATTGATTTCAGAGGTTTCTAAAGATAAAATGATATTGTTTTGGAATCATGGGTAACTCAGAAGTAGTAATATTATAATTTAGTCAACCTTTTTGCTATATCATTAAACATTTTTTTCCATTTACCGGGTATTTACAAAATATGTAACACTGACTGTTAAAAACGTCAGATGTTTTTTATAAATTTTGTTTATTCGTTTAGTGGAAGCATAATAAAAACTGAAATTTAATAACTTGAAAGAGTTTACTGTGTAATCCCCTTCCAGTAATTTAAGTGTGAAATTTTACTTGAAAAAGAATTTGAAATATAAGCGTGCGAAGCGTACAGGTGCTCTACCAATTAAGCTACGAGGACTATGCTCAGCTTAGCATTCCCCACATATGTTGGTAAGGCTGCAACTGCAGCACAAGATGGAATAGTCCTCATGAGCTCACAATCCTATGGCGAAAAATGAGACACAAACAAATCCAGCATCGGTGATTGGTTGTTGGTTCTACGTTTCGTTAGCAACGTTATAAATCACGTATTGTATATTCAATCATTTCGAGCGTAATTTCACTGCTGAAAATTAATTGAAAAATTAATTAAAATTATATATGTATTCACCAATGCTGGGTTTGTTTTTGTTGCATGTTTCGGCGCAGGATTGTGTGATCATGAGGACTATTCCATCTTGTGCTGCAGTTGCAGTATTACCAACATATGTGGGAAATGCTAAGCTGGTCATCGTCCTCGTAGCATGGTAGAGCACGTCTAGCGCTACTCCAATGGTTCCGGGTTCGATTCCCGGCTTGGCCCTTTTTCACATTGTTAGTTCTACTCTTCGTTAGCAACGTTATATATCACGCATTGTATATTCAATAATTTCCAGCCTAACTTCACTGCTGAAAATTAATTAAGATTCTACATGTGTTCACCGATGGTGGGTTTGTTTGTGTCTCATGTTTCGCCACACGATTATGTGCTCATGAAGACTATTCCATCTTGTGCTGTAGTTGCAGCCTTACCAACATATGTGGGAGAGGCTAAGCTGGGCATTGCCCTCGTAACTTAAATTATAGAGCCCTTGGAGCGCTATTCCAAGGATTCCGGGTTCGATTCCCGGCTTGGATATTTTTCACATTGTTGGTTCTACGCTTCGTTAGCAACATAATATATCATGTATTGTATATTCAATAATTTCGAGCGTAATTTCGCTGCTGAAAATTAATTGAAAAATTAACTGAAATTATACATGTGTTCACCTATGCTGGATTTGTTTGTGTCTCATGTTTCTTCACAGGATTGTGTGCTCATGAGGACTATTCCATCTTGTGCTGCACTTGCAGCCTTACGAATATATGTGGGAAATGCTAAGCTGGGCATTGTCCTCGTAGCTTAAATGGTAGAGTACTTGGAGCGCTATCCCAAGGGTTCCGGGTTCGAATCCCGGCTTGGACATTTTTCACATTGTTGATTCCAAACTTCGTTAGCAACGTTATAAATCACGTATTGTATATTAAAAAATTTGAAAATTAATTCTTTTTAAAACTAAAAAAATTATCAACAAATGTATAAAGACTGTATTCACTGGTTACTTGATACTGGTCTATGTTATGCATTTAATTATGATTAGATTTTTTTTCATTTTCATAAAGTGTTAGCATAACCGTCAAATCATGCCATTTACTATTATGTTTATCATTTTTCTTACCTGTTCAAGAAAATAACTGTTTTTTTGTTTTTGGAAGATGTCATTTTTTTCTCATATCATATAACTAAAAATTTAATTCTTTTTTTTTTCTATTTACATCAGTTCTATTTTCTATTTTCTATTTATATCAGTTATTCAGTTCAAATAAATGCATTTTGAATTATCCAACTCATGTCTGTAGGCAGAACCAAGTTTTGAAATAAATCTTTCTAAAAATAACATGAAAGTTTCTTTATAGCAAGTGGTATATATCGGTGATTCTATCAACGAAAAAGTTATGAGGCAATGCAAAATTTAGTGATATAAATAATCAGCAGTTCCTCAAATATATTTAACTAATTTCTTGCAGAATATAAAAGAACAGATTTGTATTGTTGTTTTATTACAGCAAATCCATTATGTGGAATATGGCTGTGAGAAAGTAAAACTTGAACAAATGAAGGATGACAAATAAATGCTAAAAATATCCAGAATTTTGTGGAGAAAAAATTAAAAAAAAAATAATAATGATTATTCGTTTTGCAACCGAAGTTAATATTTCTTAGAAAAAAGAGAGAGAAAACATGTGAAGTAATGATAATAGTACAATTTTTATCTAATTAAGAATGTTTGAACGGTAATTTGATTGGTATTGTTGCAATATTTAAAAAAAATATTTATGGGAAATTGTATAACATTAGTATAAATGCAGCGACTTTGTTAGAGTTGTTCGTATTGTGATGCAAATTCGTTTCAGAATTATTCATGTACTTTAAGAATTTAAAATTTCATGGAAGGTTGCTTTTATTTCTTTGAAAAGAAAATTATACCGGGTGACTCAAAATAGTTTCTCGGAAAATTTGTGTTTCCATTTTTAGCTCCAGAAAATGCTGAGAATTCATAAAATTCAAAATAACATAATTTGGTAAGTTTTGGTCACAATATAGTTTTTTTTTTAAATTTTAAACATTTTTTCTAAATATAACTTATAGGTAGAAACAGCCGTATGAAATATTTAATTTTGTATTTCAATATGTGTACAGTTCCTTGTAAAATAAAGCCATATCAAAAATTTATCTTTGATTTGTATTCTTTTCGTAATTGGAAATGCGTTTCAAGAGAAAATATGCATTACAATGTATTTTGAAAGACCCAGTATAAAAAAAATAAAAATAACATTAGTCACATTTAAGAAAACACCTTGACTTGTAAAAGTATTGAGAAAAGTGTAGCAGAGTTTAGAAAAAAAATAACTTTTATACTTTGATCACGTTGAGAGTGTGAAGTTTCTTTTGGAAAACATTTCTCTCTCAATACTAGCATGCCGACAAATATGGATAAAAACTAAATTTATACAACAGAGAAAGAGAAGGAACTCATACTAACTGTACTAAAAAATCATTAAAAAAGGGTTACTTAAAGTTACAATAGAAACATTTCCAATTAACAATAGAAACATTTCTGTATCACAAAATTTACTTAGCAATAGAAACCTAAGCCTAATTAAAGCCTAAATGCATACCTAAAAAATATATTATCAAAGCATTATCATAGGCAATACTTAAGACACGAAATATGTACGACGTATATTCGAAAATTCACCACTCTTTTATTCGTGTTGCTCATAAGTGTCGGTCACCTGGAACTCGAACAAAAATAAATACGGAAAAAGAATACATGGCTGAAATTGATTAAACGTAAAATTTTGTATGCGGTACATGTCAAATTTATGTAAACTGCGCCAACTCTATATCAACTACGTCTTGGTCAGCTCTAACATACATGAATATAGTTTGTTTTAAATTACTGAAACAAATATTATGCCGAGGATATAGATAACCTCGACCGAAAATGACAAAATACGGATTATTATGAAAAACAATTATAAGAATCTTCTTTGAACAAACGCGGTTACAACATATTTATGTTTCTTATGACGTTTGCTTATAAGTAGAGTTCGCATTATATGCTCTATCCATGCTCTCCCAATAAACATGTATACAAATATGCACGGAAATCTTTAAAAATATGCAAAAGTATGCACTAAACATGTAAGAATATGCACTAAAAACGTCTAAAATATGCAACAATATAAACTAATACCTTTTAACGCATGCAAAAATAGGCATTAACAAATTTTCATTTACCAGTATATTTTACAGGAAATCTGGAATTTTCACTATAAATGAATGCTTGAAAAACATGCAATAGTAATTAACAATGCATACAAATATTTTTCTTTATTAGAAGTAATTTTTGTTACAATATATATTGTGCAATTTCCGAAATTATAGAAATTGAGTTTTTGTCTTCGGTTACCAGCGATGTTTTTTAGCAATGAAAATGTTCTTTCGACATCCACTGATGTAGTGGAACAGTATTCATACTATTTTACGATAGGTGATTTGACATATTCAGGTAGGTCAGTTTCCTACCCGTTTATGAAGCTATTTATATTTTGAATATTTGAAAAGACCTAGATTTTCATATGACAGTTTGTTGAGTTTTTCTTTTGTATTTTTTGTCTCATTTCTACATGGACTAGCGTTATATTATCTCTAACTTCCACAATTTAATTTACTGCATCCTTGAGAGCCATATAAGTCATTTCAAATTTGTTTTAAATCTCGGCTAACATTTGGGTAGGTAAAAAAAAAATGTAATTATTGATAACAATTTTTGAGTTTTATCGTCTGATAACATATCATTACTAATAAAAATTGAAGAGGATTCTGAACTGTTATTTATTTTAACAACATTCAGAATAGCATTTCTGTTTTTTTGTTCATGAAATAGAGCTTAATCCAAGATCCTTTGATTTTTTGACCTTTGATTGACCTTTGGTTTTAGTGTCAGAGAAAGCTTAGGATGAATTTTCTTAAAAACTTTACTTCCATTTGTGCTTTAAGAAATATACTCTTATACCGCCAATTCGAGTTTGTTTTTTTAACCCTTTCAGTGGCAAAGCAATTCCATTGTAAAAGTGTTCAAATAAATGAATGACAGCGAAATTTGAAAACAAATTTATTTGTAAATAAGAAAGAACTATATTTCATATATAGTAAACAGTATTTTTTTTTTACCAAAATTCTGGTGCCAATGTGGCATTTGGAAATTAAAATTATGTGGTTTCATAAACATACCACCGTCTCTCAAGGGGTTAACGAAATAAAGGATTTTATTGGTTGGTTCGCAGTTTTTTCGGATTTGTTCGGCTGCACGAAAATGCGATTCAAACATGTTACATAAAATAAAGTGGGGTAGAATACTTTTAACGATATTTCAGCTTTGACAAATAATGGAGGGATATCATTAATAATACCATAAACCATTTTGCAAAACGCATCGTTATTAATCCTTAAATTACACAAGTAAGTTTAAATGAATCTTGCAATAGTAGGGTGATAAACATTTTTGAGTTCCTTACAAGCAACGAGATGCGGATAAGATAAGTACTTATATAGTATTATTTCCAATCTCATTTTTTATCTCGCTCATAACTTCATTACACGATGTAGATAATTAATTTTTTCCAAGTGTAGGTTCATCGGATATAGACTGGTTAATACAGTATTCCTTCAGAAACATTTTGAAATTGGGATTATTCAGTTCATTTAATGGTATATTTTGCCAAATCATTGCTTGACAGATGTTGAAGGGAAAGTGATTTTTTTTTCTAGAATTTATCTTTTAATTATATAAAAATGATGGATTTGTGAAAAGTATTCGCACCTTTGAATTGTCACTTTTACTATACCTTTTTTGTATGTGACTAGTTGATTTTAAGTATTGGTTAAAAGGAACTTCTTTTCCACAAAGTTTTCTTTTCACCTGCTCTATAATGTATAACTTCATCATCAGATACAAGTTCTTAATTATGTTCTCTCATTACTGCTTAGGTTTAACGGCTTTTACCAATTTCACTTTAAGCATTATGTACATAACAGATTTCTTTATTTGTGAAAGTAGCTCCCCGAGATATACTACACTCATCTCCAAAATTAAGGTCACAAACATAAAATCTGTGAAAGCTAATGAACTATTCACTGTGGTGCCACGAAATTTGGCACAGAGGTATAGTGGAAGAAAGAATATAGCAACATAACAATATAAAAAGATGTTAATTGTGAATTAAGAAACAGGGTACATCAAAAAGTGTTACATCATGAATCAGAGATAAAGCATTTATCTCAGAAAAATCTGTCTAATATGGAGTGTGAACAAGGTGCACTGCTGTGCAAACCTCACAGCGAGCTCTCATACTGTTTATGAGGGTGTAAATAAATGTTTGTGGTAACAAAGCCCATTCTACCAAAAGCGCGGCTTTTAAGTCTTGATGGGTCCTGGGAGGGGTGTTACGCTGTGAAATGGCTCTTCCTAGACCATCCCAAACATGTTCAATAGGTTTGAGGTCCGAAGACCTCGAGGGCCAATTCATAAGGCGAATATTTTCTTCTTCAAGAAAATCATGAACAACGTAAGCTCTGTTAGGCTTCGCATTATCGTTAGTGAACATGAAGTTCGGGCCTACAGCACCACGGAAAAACCTCACATAGGCTTCAAGGAACTCATCCCTTGAAGAGAAACCTTTTCTCTGCTCCCCATGGTAACGAAGGACGGGCGATGCGTGCGCATCCTACCTTAGAATGCGACTTCGTTTTTGTTGTGGCTGGAACGATACGAAGCGATGTTTTGATTTCAAAAGCAGGATAGCTGTAATTTTTTTACAGTTTGTTAATGAGGCTAAGCCTCCCTTATTTTGAAAAACCAGATCAAGTGTTTGATAATTCTTATTGTAAATATGTATAGAACCATGCATCTGTAAATATTCATTAAATATTTAAAGAAAAGAATCCAGAAAGCACCTCCTTCATTGATTATGTGTTCGAATGATTTGAAATTTTCTTCATGGTGCATCACGCCGGGAAAGAAAGAAAAAAAGTAATTGTTACCTTTTTAAGTAATAAGAAGACGGCAAAGGTAAGATAAGTTTTTCATATTTTATTTCGAAATGTCTGATTCAGAAAAATTGAAAAAGAACCGAACAGTTTTAAGAACAGCAGTAACAAAGCTGATTAATAATATAGACAATGTTATGAAGGATAGTCCAAAAGATTTTGATAATTTAGAAGAATTATTTATTCAATTAGATACTAAAGCAAAATTATTGAAGTCAGTTGACGAGAAAATTGAGCCCCTTTTAGGGTTAGACGACTATGAAACTGAAATCAATTCTGTTTATGATTACGCGGATAAAATATCAATTGCAAAATTCCGGATGAAGAAAAAATTAACCGAAAACAAAAAAATTGTTAATGTTGATTTAAATAACAGTCAAGATTTAAAATCGAATGTGATTAATGATGAAAACTCAGTTGTTAAATTGCCAAAACTCAATATACAAAAATTCTATGGCGACTGTACGCAATGTTTTTCATTTTTTAATACCTTTAAAAATACAATTCACGAAAATAAATCGCTTTCGAAAATTGAAAAATTTCATTATTTGAAGAGTTATTTATCTGGAGCTGTGGCTAATGCTGTAGAAGGTTTTGAAATATCAGAAGCTAATTATGACGCAGCATTGAAAGTTTTAGAAGCGCGTTATGGTCAAAAAGACGTGATAATTAATCATCACCTGAACAAGCTTCTTAATCTATCCCCTGTTTATAAGGCTAACGAAATTCAAAAATTGAAAAAATTGCACAGTGATATAGAAATAAATGTTCGATGTTTGTCCACATTAGGACTCGAACCAGCAAATTATGGCTCCTTGCTTATCGCCGTAATTTTAAAATTAATACCGGCAGAATTAGCTTTGGAATATAATAGACAAAATGTAGATAATTTAACACATTCAGATATACATAAATTATTAGATTTTCTGCACGCTGAAATAAAAAGCAGAGAACACACATTTTTTTCGAGAATGAAAGCATTTGTAAATAATAAAACAAAAATCAATAGTCAAACAACAAAATCTGAATTTAAATCTACTTGTGAATTTATGAACATTTCGAGTGATAAATCGACTTCAGATAGGCAGCTGGCTCATTGCATTTTTTGCAACGATAGTAAACATACATCTGATTTGTGTGAGGCTGTTGATGTAAACACTAAAAGAAATTTGTTGAAATCTCAAGGAAGATGTTTCCTTTGCTTAGGCAGGAAACACGTTATCAAAAATTGTAATTCTAAAACTAGTTGCAAGAAGTGTTCAGGCAGACATAATCAAACGATATGCCTAAAATCTAAATTACTAAAAGAAGCAAACTCACCCGAATTAAAAGGTAATGAAAGTGAAACTAGTGAAAAAGTAATTTCGGCTATTTCCTCTACAGAAAATAATAAAATTCTTCTACAAACTTGTTGTGTAAAAATAAAATCAAACGAAAAACAATCTCTAATTAGTTTACTTTTAGATTGTGGGAGCATGCGAACCTTTATATCTGAAGAAATAGCAAATACATTGAATTTGCAGGCAATAAGAAAAGAAAAAATTGTCCGTTTTTACATTTGGAAATAAGATTCCTATTGAAAAAACCTTTGAAGTAGTTAAACTAACTATTGAAAATAAAAATGTACCTAATTCAAAATTAGATATAGAAGCGCTAGTCACCAATCAAATATCAGCTACTGAAATCCCACCACCTGAAATCAATGATTTGATGAAAAGTAAACAATTTGAAAATTTAACCCTTGCGGACACACCCACATCCAAAGAACCATTACATTACTTATAGGTGCTGACTATTATTATGATATTGTTACTGGAAATATAAAAAAATTGAATAAAAAATTAATAACTGTCGACACCATTTTTGGTTGGTTTCTACAGGGAAAAACGACTGACAGTTATACGCCCTTAGCATTTAATGTAATAGTAGAATTTATTTTTTATTTCTGAACAGATTGAAAAATTCTGGAATATCGAATCATCTGGCCTTTTTAATACTAAACAGGATTCAGATTTTTCAAAAAACAACGTTATGAAGCAGTTTGAGTCAGAAATTATGTACAATGATAAGCGATATACAGTTCGATATCCGTGGAAGCTTGAAAGGGAATGTCTAAATGACAATCGGAAAATTGCAGAATATAGATTTTTTAAACTCAAACAAAGATTGATTAAAAACACTGAATTATTTTTGAGTATAAGGAGGTGTTAGCAGATTATTTGAAACAAGGTAATATTGAGTTAGTTACAGATCCTGAAGAAAAACAAAATGTAACTTTTTATTTACCTCATCGAGAGATAATTAGAACTGATAGGACAACGAGCAGATTACGCGTAGTTTTCGATGCCTCTGCTCATGACACAGGCTCACTGTCTTTGAATAATTGCCTGCATGTAGGTCCAAATTTGTATCCTGAAATATTTGATGTTTTGTTACGGTTTAGATTTAATCCCATAGCTTTTACAACTGATATAAAACAAGCATTTCTACAAATAATTATAGATGAAAACGATCGTGATGTAATAAGATTTTTATTTTCACTTGATAATTCTAAACGCTTTGAAATTTATAGATTCAACAGAGTGTTATTTGGAATTAGTAGCAGTCCCTTTTTATTGGCTGCAACAATTAAACACCACTTGAAAAAATACACCGAACAATATCCAAACACAGTAAAATTTTTAAATGAAAATATCTACGTTGATGACGTTATAGGAAGTCATGAAAATATTGATCAAGCCCTATCCACGAGTTTACAATGTATTGATATATTTGAAAATGCAAGTATGCATTTACACAAATGGTATACGAACTCTTTACCACTTAGTGAACTATGGAAATAAAATGGCATAACTTCAGAAGTCAATTCTGAAGCTTTTGGAGAACAAAATCTCCCTTATAAAGTTTTAGGAATCGCTTGGAATAATTCCAAAGATTTACTTTATTTTGATGTTCGAGGTTTAGTTGATTTCGTTTCAAAAAGAATAGACACCAAAAGATTTATTCTACAAGTTTTAGGCAGGATTTTCGATCCACTTGGATTCCTAGGACCATTTACATTAAGACTAAAATGTATAATTCAACAAATTTGGAATTTGGCTCTAGATTGGGATGACACCTTACCCGAAGTTTTACGTATACTTTGGAGTAGCTGGCGTAACGAACTCCCTCATTTGAAAAACTTTTCAGTACCCAGATACTATTTTTCTGACATCACCAATTGGCATGATTATGACCTACAATTACATATTTTTGCCGATTCGAGCATGAAGGCTTATGGTACGGTTGCTTATTTACGTGTAGCAACAACCACGGAAAATGTTCGAACAGTTTTTGTTCCTTCGAAAAACAGGGTTGCTCCACTGAAAGCGCTTACCTTACCAAGGCTTGAATTGATGGCCATATTGTTGTCAGCCAAGCTAAGTAGTAACATTTTGAAAGCTCTAAAATTGAATGTACCGACTTATTACTGGACGGATTAAAAAATATCCTATTTTTGGATAAAAGGATCCCCTAAAAAGTTTAAACCCTTTGTCAGAAACAGAATTGAAGAGATCCATAAATTGACCTCACCTGATAACTGGTATCATTGTCCTGGTACTACCAATCCAGCTGATATTGTTTCTCGAGAATCAAAAATCTCTAGGATAATCAATGATACAGCTTGGTTACAGGGACCAGAATGGCTAAGTTTACCTCCTGAGTGTTGGCCAATATCAGAAAACAAAGAAATTGCTTACTCAGATGAATTAGAATACAAAAAAATCCTAACGATGTTTTTCAGAGCAAGTGCTTAGTCAAAAAACTCGAAAATCCCATAAACATTACCGTTTGGGTAAAGAAATTCATTATGAAGCTGGAAAAATCAACTGAAGTGCAAGACGTAGTAACAACCGAAGAATTACTCGAAGCTCAAAATTTTTTGATACAATCTGAACAAAAACAATTTTATAAGGGAGAAATAGAATCTCTAAAAAATAGTAAATCAGTGGATAAGACGTCATCCTTATCAAATTTCATGCCCTTTATTGACAAAAAATGGGTTGATGAGGTTGGGCGGAAGGCTCGAATTTTCTAACCTGTCCGCAGAAGAGAAAAACCCAATAATTCTCCCCAAACATTCTTGGTTAACTACTATAATAGTTCGTCAAGAACACGAGAAAATTATGCATGGAAGGACAGCCAGTACTTTGGCAAAAATTAGATCTCGTATTTGGATACCTAAAGGTCGTCAGTTGGTCAAGAGTGTTATCAAGAATTGTATAATATGTAAAAAATATTTCTCCAAACCAGCAGACCAAATCACCGCACGCTTACCAAAAGACAGAGCTAGTGAAGCACCGCCATTCGCAATCTGCGGTTTAGACTTCGCCGGTCCGATCTATATCAGAAATTTTAAAGAAACGCAAAAATCTTACATTGTCCTGTTTACTTGCGGTGTGACTAACGCCATTCACCTGGAATTCGCGTCTGATATCACAACAAATTCTTTTTTGATGGCATTCAGAAGATTCACAGCTAGACGAGGAAATCCCAAAATTATTCATTCTGACAACGCAAAAACCTTCAAAAAGGCCAAAGGTGAACTCGAAATTTTATACAAAATACTGACAGACAAAGTATTTTTAAATTTTATTTCAAAAGAGAGAATATATGGAAGAATATAATAGAAAGAGCTGCATGGTGGGGAGGTTTCTATGAGCGACCAGTAAAGTCAGTCAAAGACTGTTTGAGAAAAGTAATTGGTAGAGCAATCTTAAGTTATGATGAATTAGTGACTCTGTTGACAGAAGTGGAAGCAGTTTTGTATACGCGACCACTGACGTATGTATATAGCGACAACGATGAACCAGAACCTCTTACTCCAATGCACTTTTTAAATTTTGGAAAAGAACTTTCATTTCCTATTAATTTTTTTGAAATAATTGAAGATTGTTCAAAGAGATCAACACTCCTGAAAAGAAAAAAAATATCAATCTCTACTATTGAAACAATTGTGGACCAAATGGAAAAAACAATATCTGATGGATTTAAAAACAGCCCATTCCTTGAAACATCCTAATGCCCATAAGCCACTGAAAGTGGGCGATATTGTTTTGATTCAAAATGACGCAAAAAATAAGTTTCTTTGGAAACTTGGTAAGATTCAGACTGCCATTCCTGGAAGAGATGGCAATATTCGTTCATACGAAATAAAAACAGCGAGTGGGATCTTAAAAAGATCCATACAGCACTTGTATCCCTTTGAAGTACAAAATGACTAACAAATGACTTTTTGCAGACTTTTTATAAACATTCATAAACTTTTATAGACATTTATTTAGTTTCTTTTTTCTGCATTTAGGACTCTAAATATTTTCTTTATTTTTTTTAATTTTTAGTCTTATTTATATATAGAATCTCTTTGAAGTTTGGTATAAGTAAGTATATGATTTAACTGAAAAAAAAATGTGTGTGTTATTTAACTGTCATTATTTTTACTTTGTTTGAATTTAAAGTGTTTTTTTTAGAATTTATTGATATTTTGAATTTGACTAATTAAGTGATTAAATAGATATTGTTTGAATTCTTATATTTAGTATTTTGTATTCGAATTTTAAAAAAAATGTATTAGATTACTGAACCACTAATACGAAAAATTGAATTTTTATGATTTTATGATGGAATTTTGATTTGTGAACTCTTTAAGAGATCAGGTGGGGAGTGTGAAGAGAAACCTTTTCTCTGCTCCCCATGGTAACGAAGGACGCGCGATGCACGCGCATCCTACCTTAGAATGCGACTTCGTTTTTGTTGTGGCTGGAACGATACGAAGCGATGTTTTGATTTAAAAAGCATGATCGCTGTAATTTTTTTACAGTTTGTTGATGAGGCTAAGCCTCCCTTATTTCGAAAAACCAGATCAAGTGTTTGATAATTCTTATTGTAAATATGTATAGAATCATGCATCTGTAAATATTCATTAAATATTTGAAGAAAAGAATCCAGAAAGCACCTCCTTCATTGATTATGTGTTCGAATGATTTGAAATTTTCTTCACCCTATAGCGATGTGCATTGACAGTACCCGCATCGAAGACGTACAGTAGTGTACGACTCCCCAACATTATGCCGCCTCAGACAACGATTCCTTTGCCACCAAATCTGTCGATTTCTTTTATGTAGTAAGGATGATAGAGAGTGCAACGTTTTACCCGGATGAAGATTCGACGAGAATCACTCTGCGTGGTGAATCTCGACTCATCAATAAAAAGAAAACGCCCCCATTCTTGTTGTGTCCAAGATTTATGTCTTCGGCTCCACAATAACCGGACTCTCCTGTTGGATGCAGTGAAAGGGACACACAAGATTGGACGCCGGGATTTAGGGATGACGTCCTTGAGCCTATGTGAGGTTGTTCTGGGGTTCTGTAGGTCCGAACTTCTTGTTTATGGGCGATAATGCGAAGCCACACAGAGCTCACATTGTTGATGATTTTCTTGAAGAAGAGAATATTCGCCATATTAATTGGCCCTCGAGGTCTCCGGACATAAATCCTATTGAACATTTTTGGGATAGTCTAGGAAGAGCCATTGCACAACCTAACCCCCCTCACAGGACCCGCCAGGAGTTAAAAGCCGCGCTTTTGGAAGAATGGGCTTTGTTGCCGCAAACATTTATTGACACCCTCATAAACAGTATGAGAGTTCGTTGTGAGGCTTGTACAGCAGTGCACGGTGGTCAAACTCCATATTAGACAAACTTTTCCCTAGATAAATGCTTTATCTCTGATTCATTATTTAACACTTTTTTATATACCCTATTTCTTAACTCACAATTAAAATGTTTTCCATATTTTTATGTTGCTGTATTCATTCTCATATTATAATATACCTCTTTGCCAAATTTCGTGACAACACAGTGTATAGTTCATCAGTTTTCACAGATTTTATATTTTTGACCTTAATTTTGGACATGAGTGTACAACTACTGATCATGTCAAGATGATGCATGAACATCTTTCAAACATAACATAAATCGCCTACATCAAATTCCCTCTAGATTTTTCAAATCAAAAGTTAACATGTGAGAGGGTAGTGCGAAATATCTCTCAATATAGCAATTATTTTTAACAGCCAGTTTCAGAATCCCTTTTTAAACGACTTCCTGCTTGAGATTTGATAAAGGTTTGTGAAATCGTTATTTTATCATTCCCTTTTCTTTTACCAAAAGAAAAATATATAAAATATACACTTATTTCGATTTTATAAACGCCAATTTACTTCAGTGCACTTACATGCAACTATACTCAGTTATAGAATATAGAAGCAAAATATGCAAGTGCATATGCACATATGCAATTGCATATAATCCACTATAATCTGTAATGCAATTGCATATACACTATGACGCAAAAGTTTAGACAATGAAGAAATTCTTACATACTTTGAAAAATATTTATTCAATTTTCAAATCACTGCTTGAAATTAATGTGCTGTACATATAAACAATATTTATAACAAAGAAAAGTGGAATTGTGCATATTGCAATAAATTAAATGGTAACAAAAATAAACTGCTGTCTCAAAAGTTTAGACACAAATTAAATAAAATCGAAATAAACAATTTTTAAAACCTGGTTGCGCATCCATGCTTATGTATTACGTCATATACACGAGATTGCATGGAATAAACTAAATCTTGCATAGTTTGTGGATCGATATCGTACCATGCATTCTCAATAGATGTCTTAAGTTCCTTTTCAGAAGAGTATTGTCTAGCGTTGCTATAATCTTTGCGACACATGATGCTCCAAAGGTTTTCTATAGGGTTAAGATCTGGGCTACATGCTGGCCAGTCGAGAACTCTTATATTATGGGAATTAAACCAAGATTTTGAATGTTTTGCAGTGTGAATTGAAGCATTGTCTTGCTGAAATTCCCACTGAGGACCCCCTAGAAGCTCAGCAAATGGCAGTAGGTTTTCTTCTAATGTCTGTGTATAATGCTGTGAAGTTTGACGACCACTGGTGAAGGTCAGAGATACTTGTCCATTATAGCAAAAGGCTGCCCAAACCATCACCGAGCCCCCTCCTTGTCTGCGACTAAAAAAACGTCGAGGTTCCTTCCGCAAGTCATGCCAATACGATAAACAACCATCTGGACCATCCAGATTCCACTTTTTTTCATCGCTAAATATGACTGACTGCCATTTCTCTCCATATGACATATGCTTTCGAGCCCACATAAGTCTTTGTAACTTATGATGTGGTTTCAGAGCTGGTTTCTTCTGCATTTGGCTATAAACGATTGTTCCTTTTTCCAAAATTCGTCTACGAATCGTATCCTTTGATACAGAGAGTCCCGATGAGCTTTGAACTCCACGTACGCTCATTTGTTGAGTACTCGCTAGTCTTTGTATCAGGCGATCCTCTCGTACATTTGTCACACGTGGCCTCCCAGACCGACATTTTGCTTTATATTCGTAACCACTCGATAAAACTCGATAAATAGATTTTTTTGACCTATTAATAATAGCAGAAATTTCAGAAACGCTCTTCCCTTCACCTTTCAACTGCCAAATCCTTGAAACCTCATTCACTTGAATTTCTTTAGCTCTCGGCATGTCGACTGTGAAGCGCAATCGTTTGCAGAACTTAAGTACTCCAAATTTGTGACATCATCGATTCTAAATTTGCATATGCCAGCGAATATTCAAAGAAATTTAGAATAGTGTCTAAACTTTTGCGACAAGCACATTTGAATTTTTATGAAAAAAATTAGTATTATAGCAAATAAAACGACTGTCTTTTGTACATAGCATTTTAAATCAGTTTTTGAATATATTTACAGGTTTTTGTAATTCTGACGTCATAATTCTACATTTTAAAGCTGAATGACGTCATTGTCTAAACTTTTGCGTCATAGTGTAATCCACTATAATCTGTAATGCAATTGCATATAGTCTACTTCTGACCTGGATAAGGATAATATCTTTATAATCCTGATTTCAAATGCAGATGCACAAACATATATTACAAACGCGTATAAAACATGATGAATAAAATATTGTTTTTTTAATTTTTTATGAAAATGTTTCAACTTACAGACATAAATAAATATTTTTAAATAACAGTTAGCATATTTATTTGCATTTTGAAATATAATTTCAAAATCTTAATCTTTAATTTATCGCATATATTTCTTATACCTATTCAATAAACATATAACTTTTTTAATAAAAAACTGCTTTGTAAAAAAATAACTTAGGGAAATTAACAAATATTTATCGGCGAAAACGAAAAGAAAAACCTTAAATTATCCCCTTATTTAATTACCAAAAAAAAAATTATTTTACTATCTTCAAAAGCATTTTAATTACGCGAGTCTTAATGTATATTGTTTAAAAAAATATATTCCTCGCTATTGTATATTTTATGTCTGTGGGCGTCTGGTATTTCGTTTAGAGTTCATTAAAAAATAGTTAATATATATGGCAGATTACTTTTTAAAATATGTTATTTCCAAAAAAGTTTTTTTTCGTTATTTGAGCCGGATTTAAACAAATGCATTTGAACAGAATAGGAAAATTAAATGCATATTGATTATTTTACGTTAAAAAATAATTAAACTAATTTTACATTTGCCGGAAATTCATAAAATAAGGCAATTGTGCTTTAATTAGTGAATACTTTTGACATGTTGACAAAGTAAATTTTAAATTTTAATTTTATTTATAATAAACTATACAATTGAAGCGGGGTATTGAGTTAATTGTGTTAATTACTATAAGAATATTTAATAAACTTAGAATTATCGAAATTATATTAATATTCAAATTGAAGCACAATGTTTAAATTAAAAAGTCTTATATAAATATAATATTGTTACATGGTAAATTAAGGTAAATTCGTAAACGAGGAGTAAACCAGATATCTAAATTTTGACTCAATTTCAGAAGCCCTATAGTGGCTAATGACTGAAATACAGTATAAGGTTAGTTGGGGTAACTGGACCCACGAGGTAACTGGGCCATAGGCTATTTTATAAAAAAATTGTTATTGTTTTTTAAGTTTTAGCTTTTGTGAACAGTGCACCTTAATCTCTACTTCCTAAAATAACGTGTGTCAACTCAATCATAACTTTCACTTTGCTGTAATAGGTTTTCAAAAATTTACGTATCTTTTTTTAAAAACAACATCAATATGGTTGAACTTCCTTGGCTTTTTATTAAAATACTGTAGGTATTTTTATTAAACAATTTTTTTTTTAAGATTAGGGATATAACTACGTAAATATTATTAGGTATCTATGCATATTTGCTTCATGTTTCAAATGTAAGCCCGGTGTCCCAGTTACCCCATAAATTTTTCAAGAATGGGGACACAAAAGAGAGAACACAAAAAATAATTTTTTTGTGTTTCTCTTACTACGGGAAGTAAATTTCTCCATTGATTTTTGCTCACAATAAAGAAAATTATGGAATGCCTTATTTAAATTACGTAATAAAAGTTTAAAAAAGCATATTGGGTGGCATCAAACCAAATTGCTTGACCCCTTGAGAGGCGGTGATGCCCTTATGGCACCACATAATTTTAATCTCTAATTGCCACATTGGCACCGGTATTTAATAATGAAAATTTACCTTTATTAAGCACGCGAAAATATACTTTTACTTCTTTACAAATAGATTATCTTGTAAATACTAGTGTCATTAAATTAATTCAACATTTTACGAATGCACATACCTTGCCCCTGAAAGCGAGATAGCCTTTCTAAAACCTTGAAATTGTACGATACACAGGGGTCGCATTCTATAAGGAAATTTTTATTGTTCCTACCACTATTTTGAAAATAATATCTTCATCGCACATTCGTTTAGAATATGTTAAATAAAATGATCATGAAGATAACTCATTAAGGGTTCTGGTAGGAACAATAAAAATTTCCCTGTATAACGCGACCCCTGGATACAGTTAAAGTACTTACCGGGTTTCCCAAAAATGACTGATGGATTTTAAAATTCAATAATTTGCAAACGGTGACAGATATTTAAAAATTTTTTTTGCAGAAGGGTTATGTAAGATATCAGGAGTTTTTATGCTGCGATTCTCAGTTTTAGTTAAAAATAGCAGCGATAGATGGCGCTACAAGCAATAGGCGCTAAATCCAGGCTGGATTTTTCGTCCTTCATTTCTCCCATGCCTAAACAGGAGATTAAAATGTTTTGAATGGATCCCGAAGTACCAAAAATCGAGTCTGAAATTAGCACCTATTTCTCGCAGCGCCATCTATTTTTTTTAATTCGAACTAAAAGCAATAATCGCAGTAAACAAAAACTCCTGACATCATACATAACCCTCCTGCAAGAATTTTTTAACTAGCTGTCACCGTTTGCAAGTTATTGGATTTTAAAATCCATCAGTCATTTTTTGGAACACCCGGTAAGTACTTATGTAGCCGATTGTTCATAGATTTATCTTGCTATTTTTTTCATTCTTTAAATAAATCTAATATTTTCACTTTTAGTGCTTTTTTTAAACACATTGACAGCAAAGGTTTACCTTACAACGCTGTTTAGTTGATATATAATTTACCTGATCTGCCTGGCTTAAATATTTTTTAAGTTAGTTACACTTTTTCAAACAGGACCTGATATTCCATATGAAAAAAAAAAATAAGCGCGTGTGGAACATAGACCCTCCTGGTCCACATACCCCATTTTTATGGGGCAACTGGACCCATGACGAAAGAATGATGAACTATGCATACTTTTATATTTTTAAATATTAAAATGTAATTTTGAGCATTTCTGTATGATAGAGGGAACCTAACTGAACACATTTACAGAAGTTCAGAATTTAATTCAAATGAACATTATCTTTTTGAAGCTGAATTGTCAGAAGCTCCAGAGTCACATTGTAAAATCATGGCCCAGTTGCCCCAACTAACCTTAACCTCGAAAATCTGGCATCGTTGGGACCGAGGCTAAGTCGTATTTTTTAAATTACCATATTTCTGAAAGAATATGAAAAGTACTTCCGATATTCTTAACGGTGCCTTTATTTGTAATTTCATTCATAGCTCAGTGACGTAAAGACAGTGACCATAAGAGAAAAAGAGAAAAATAAATATTAAGAAAAAACTTAGTCTAATTGTTATTTTCTAAGTTACAAAAAAAAAAAAAAAAAAAAAAAAAAGTAAACAGTCAAGTCATTTCTTCTCGTGTAATTTTTGAAGCATCGATATCAATTTTATTTGTTTAATTTTTTGGGCCGTCCTTTAATAAGTTTTTCTTGTATTTTAAATAAGTGAAGAATATCGATTTCGGAAGCGCAGCCTTGTTTCTCGAAAGTACATATTAATTTTCCACTGACACATATACTTCTGCCGGCTCATCGTCCTCTTGCCTCTGAGGGGATACCAACGTTATCGGCGATTCTATTTAGCACAGCCTCAACGATTTTGCCGTCCCAAAATCCATCGCTTTCGATCTCAAAGTCTTTATTTGGAAAACATTTGCTATTTTTATTTCTCTCGTAAGTCGGAAATGTAAAAATGAAGGAAGGATGACTTTGGTGCCGAATTTTTAAATTTGCTGGATTTCCGAATGCTGGATTTTCGAGGTCACTTAGATATAGGCCCAACAATTACTATGCGTATGTGATGTCATTAGTGTTGGTTTGTGTTGAACTATTTAAATTATAAATTTTTGTTTTAATGTTTGCTAGTTTTCAAAATTCTATGAACTTATTTAAAATTATTTGAATTTTTTTATAATTCTGTGTAGTAAATTCAGTAGGAATTTATTTCTCTCGATGACACTGTAGCTAGATTTATACATTAAATTTCATGACTTGCTTTGTGATACTGATTCTCTTGGGGTAAAACCGTATATACTACTTGAGACAGAATACGATATTGGAAAAGAATAGTTTAAGAGTACGTAAACAATTTACCTTTACCTTTACAATTTACCTTTACAAAATTACCTTTAATTATGTTGTAAATTCTGGCTCCATGTAGAAATTAACAATAAGGTATTCAGTTTTATCCTCTTTTCCCTTACAGATGAAATTTAGAAAGCTTTCCACTTTTAAATTTCTATATGCATTAATTTTATCCCATCAAAAAATCCAAACAAAAGGAAAATGACTTTTAAAGCTTCCTGGTTGACATAATATTAACGTTAAAAAACTGACAATGCATAAATACGTTTTAAAGTATCTAGATAAATTTTCCTACAATTTTAATTTTAAAAACTATATAAATAATATTTTTGGTTTTTTTTTACAGCTAAAAAGCAGTTTTATTTTTCATTTGATACAAAAAGCTGAAATTGTAGTTCGAGGAGGACAAGTTATATCTTCAAGAGTTTTATAAAGATAAATTTGTTAGAAAAGTATGTTATGATGAAATTTGTTAAAAAGTTAGATTTATGGTTTAGACAATAAAAAGGATTCAACAAGAATTTTTTTTTTGTTTAAATTTTTAAAATTGTGATAGTTTATTTAAGTATAAAGAATAATATTTGACACATACATATAATATCGTAAGATATAATGCTGTGTAAATATACGATAAAATTTGATCTAAGTATTTATCAACCAACTTACGATGAAAAACAAAATATTTTTTGAAAGAAAAAAAGCCGTTAAATAGATAAATGGATAAAAATGAATTCATCTAAGTCTTTTTTTCAATACTTAAAACGACCGGAAACGTTACTTTTGAAAAATTACTTTACGAATATCAATTTAGAAAATTTGCAATTTCTCTCTTAACCTGATTGTCGGCAAACAGCCGAACAAACTTTATACGCATGATTTTATTTTTATATTCTATTCGCACCAATATATTTTAAAAAAGTAAATTTTTCAATGAATCTCCTTTGCACATGTTGCCAAAGTACAAGTAAAATTTTTTCGTAAAAATGTGGTGCAAACCGAATAAATTCGTGTATGAGGTACCTGTGCATGGGAGGAATACTTCGGCCGTTAAGATAGCAAAGAAAATGAATATCCACAATGACAAATTTAAACGCATTATGCCATGAAATAACATATTGCCAAAATCATAAGACGAAATGCAATACTCTACCTTGATTCAAACATAAAATATACAATATGAACTTTAAAAAGCTCACTGCTTTAATTAAAAGACGACTAAAGTTATAAAAGAGATGTTACATGTTAAAAATACACATTTTATTTAAAACTTTTTAGTAATTTTGGGAATTCCCAAGTCCTTCATCAGATAACATTTTAATAACTAATTGTTGTTTATCTATACAAATACGTCAATTCGTTTTGAATTCAATCCAAGGGACTGCTATTTCTGCTTTCAACTCTAATACTTATTGGCTCTCTCGTTTCAAAACGAAGCGACGTATTTGTATAAATAAACAGCAGTTAGTTATTAAAATATTCTCTGATGAAGGGCTTGAAAAAGACTAAATGCATTAGGAAGTTTTAAATAAAATGCATACTTTTAACTTGTAACATCTCTTCTATTAATTTTGACGCCTTTTAAGTAAACCAGTGAGATTTTTTTTTTTTTAACTTCATATTGTAACACATTGCCGATTGCCATATTTTAGCCAAAAACTACACGATCACTAAAATAAAACACGGTTATGGTTATCGTTTAAAATTACCAATAAAAATGTAGAGCAGATGTAAAATTAGAAGAGAAATAACAAAACTAGTCACACGATAATGAAAGAAAAATAATAATTATAAGGCAGTGAATTATTTAGTTTTTCACTTTTCAGATGCAATGTAGAGTCTATCAAGTCAATTTTCCTGTGTCTAGATGTTTTATTTATTTATTTATTTATTTTTTCTTTTCAAAGGTTTTTGTTTTTATTTCTTTGTAATTTGTTCACAGTGCAGTGGGCATTGAAAAAAATCCTTGAGAATTTTCAGCCAAAATTTTTGAAGAAATATCTAAAAATTTTGTGCTATTTCAAATGTTATTTTTATATTATTCTAATGCTAAATCGTTAACATAACGGTACACTGCGAAAAAAGGCAAATATTACTTAGTGAACGAAAATATACAGTGAAAGAAAAGTCTACCTCATGCGAAAATATACATTAACGTCTTCCGACATTCCCACTTTTCCGACAAGCGTTCTTTATCTTTAGAAACCTTAGATATCGATATATTTTATAGATTTAAAGGGGAATTTATAAAATTAATATTTTTATGCCTCTGATTTTCAAAAACGTTTCCGAGTAGTTTTTGTCGCGTATTTATCAGTTTCTGAAATCGGAAAATCGCTTTTTAGGATGCAATCAGTTCTCAAATAAACATTTTCAGCAGCGTAACTGGATTTACAGTTGCAAGAGAAAGAAACTAATATTGATTTTTATGTGAAAGTGAATGGTGTTATTTTATCACGTTTGCCTGTAAAACATGCTTATTGAACATGAATAATTGTATACTTTAAGAGTTGTATAACTTACGATGTACGGGGTAAAAAAGTTAACTCTGGAAACATATACTGGAAACTGCGCTGTTAAAGAAAAATATACATGCATTTTATCATATAAATATTTATAAATGCAGATTACATGAAAATATTTTTCGATTTTAATTCATTTCCGGACAATAACTATTGTTGATTCCGAATTTACACAATCAGTTTCAAAAAGCGTAATTTCTATTTATTGTATTGGTTAATAAAATGAGTAGCAAACGAAATTAGTCAGAATTTCGAGTTTTCTAAATGCCTATTTATGAAACATGGTTAAGTAATATAGATTATTTCGACTTTACTTCATTGCTAGACAATAACTATTGGTGATTTCTAATGTACACAATCATTAAAATTAATACATAATTTCAATTTATTTTATTGTTAAATAAACGCAGAGTAAATGGAAATTGGTGAGACGATAGAGAATTTTGTGTTTTTGAAATGTCTGTTTTTAAAATAAGGATAAGGAATATGGATTATACGAAAATATTTTTCGACTTTAATTCATTGCTAGCAATAACTATTGGTGATTTCGAATGTACACGATCAGTCAAAAAACTCAACTCCAATTTATTTTATTGTTAAATAAACGCCAAGAAAAACGAAATTGGTCAGACGATAGAGAATTTTGTGTTTTCTAAATGTCTGTTTTTAAAATAAGGATAAGGAATATAGATTATACGAAAATATTTTTCGACTTTAATTCAATGCTAGCAATAACTATTGGTGCTTTTGAATGCACACAATCAGTAAAAAAAGTACAATTTCCATTTAATTTGTTGCATTATAAAAGCAGGGGAAAACGAAATTAATCATAAGATAGACAATTTCGAGTTTTCTATATATCTATTTATAAAACAAGAATAAGGGATATAGATTATATGAAAATATTTTTCGACTTTCATTCAATGCTTGTCAGTAAAATTTTATGATTTCGAAAACACACAATAAGTAAGAAAAAAACCCTCAATTTGCATTTTTTTTATTGCTAAATAAACGCTGAGAGAAACGAAATTAGTCAAATGATAGAGAATTTCGAGTTTTTTATGTATGCGTTCATAAAATAATATTAAGGGAACGTCTTCATAGTGAAAATGTATTAAACTTTGACACTTCCAAAACGACACTTAATTGTAACAACATATTTGGAATCACCAGAAAAGTTTACCTTCGGAAAGAAATTGTGAAGTTTTTCGGTCAAGAAGTTTAGGAATAATGCTGTAGCTCTAAATGTTAAATTTATTTTTACTCTTATAGCAATACGAGTATTTTAAGCTTAACTGAAAACTTACTTAGGAGAATGGGCTGATTAGATTCAAACATTTGAAGCTTCTTGAAAATTACTCGTATTTGTTTAAAAAAAAAAATAAAAATCACAATTCATACTTTGTTCGAAAATTAATTTAAAAATATATATCTTTCCAAAATTAATTTCAAAATATATATTTAAGAAAATTCATTTAAAAAAACAATATGAACTGCAGGCTCCCAATATTTTAACATCATTAGATTTCTAGAATCTTTAAATATGTGAATTCAAAATGTCATTTCATTTTACAAAGAACTTTTTGAGTTTAGATTTAAAAAACTATCCGCATTGTAATAGGTTTTAAAATGATTAGAAGCAAATTTAGCATTAAATACTCAAAATTTGTACCTGTATAGTTCCGAAACTGCTTCACCGAATGCCTTCCTGTTTGGTATTCAAAAGTGCAAATTGCAGAAAAAAGCCGAATACGACATCACAATTAGATCTGGAAATTAGCTATTGAAAATGTCAAAGTTTGCTATAATTTCAAAGTGAAGACAACCCTGAAGATTAAGATACAGTTAAAAAAGACACAAATTCCTATCGAATAGCTAAAAATATATGAGGGTTCATTCTTTACTTTTTTCAAATACCCTACTATACATGTGAGTGGTGTTTCTTAAAAGTGAAGCTAAAAAAATTGAACCACCAATTAGAAGAAGGGAATAAACGCCACTTTTTGACACATTCATTTTTCTACATTTTTACATTCTTTAGACGTGTAGCGCTTAATTGTGAGTTCGAAGAAAATAACAAAAAACATTCGTTTCGTATGTTTTTTATTTATTTTCTTCGAACTCACAACTAAGCCCTACGTCTAAAGAATGTAAAAGTGTAGAAAAATGAATGTGTCAAAAAGTGGCGTTTATTCCCTTCTTCCAATTGGTGGTTTAATTATAGAATTAACATTTTCAAAAATTGTGGGAATATTGGGAAAAAAAAATAAAAATCACACGAAAGATTTTAAATCACTAGTTACATATGGATTTAAAAAATGTAGAATAACTTGTAGAAAGTTTTGTTAGAATATTGTAATTGCATTATATTATAATTCAGTTTTCATTTTTATACATTTTAATGATTTGTTTTATTGTGACTGGTTCTTTAAGCTAGATTTCTAGCTCTCTTCTACGTTCTCTACCTGTCCTCCATGGGCCTTTCAAAATCTATAAGAACATTTTGTTTCTCTGTTTTATTTCGGTTGGTGAACATCGGGTTAATACGTAACTCAATATACTCTATTCGATTTAAACTCGCCTTTTGTCTCTTTATTATCAAGTTTAACCAAACGTTAACTGGTTTTAATTCGACAAGTATGGCAGTACAGGTAAATCCCTAGTTTGATAGGTTACATCGAAATCCTCTAATACTCCAAAGATTGAATAGCTCATTACTTTTTGTGAAAAAAAAAAATATATGCTACACAAACACAATTGTAGAAATTTTAATTTTCAGAAATTTCGTGTGTTTACCTGAATCTTATTATATAGTGACCTCATCAAGAAACATATTTATATATATATATTTTATAATTCTCCTACATCTTTCACGAACCGAACTATCAGCGTCAATAAAGTTGTGGATGGTTTAAAGGATAATTTACCTTTTTACTTTTTATAGATAACATAATTGTTATTTCGGATATTTTTTATTATTTCGAATGCAATGTGCTATCTCTTATTCAACTAACATTTCAGTTACATAATGTTTACAAATCTTTTTAACTGGTGATAAGGTTGAACAATTTCTCCAAATACAGCTTTGTAAGGAATTTTAACTCCTAAGCAGAAATGCAAACTTTAAAATATTCTACTTTATATTCTAGCCTGCATCCGCATATATTTACGAACTTCAATTTCACTAAATAGGAGTGAAGAACGTTTTCCAATTTTCCTCATCCTCGCCTTCTGAATCGATAAATGTGTTCTCATCTATAGAAGGAAAATATAGTTAAATACTAAAAGTTTTCGCTTTTCTAAAGATTTACATAGTTGATAATGGAAAAGAAAATAACTTACAGTTAAAACTGTGTCATAGTGCAACATTTCATTCAAGAAATATTAATTTATGATAAAATTTGATTTTTAATTCGTACGTATTCAGAAGTGGGTATTCAGATTTCACGAAATTTTCTTCGTCTTTGACAAAACCGTTTCCTGGGAAATGCTCCGAGTGGACATTTCGTCATATTGCGGAAATTACTTTCTTCACTTTTTTGACGATATAAATTTCGTCAAAAGTGCTTGTTCGAAAAGTGAAAAAAAAACTGTCGTTCGTGCTATCTAGTGCGCATTTTAGAAGCATTTGTATTTATTGACAGGGAAAAAATTATGTAGTTCATCTTTCACTTCAAGGAGGTTAGCACTGACTACCTCGGGTGTGGCAGTCCCTCACGTCGCCTATATTCCTATTGGGCTCTTGCATGGATGTCATTTTAGATGCACGTAGTAGATTTTGCGTGTGTTTATACTTGTATAAAGTAGATTGCAATCTTTTCGGTGCTGTTATAATTTCTAAATTAGTTCAATTATATTTCTTAATTTTTGTTTTAATTAATAAGACTAATTTAGTATTATAGTTTTTCTACGGTTAATGAATAATTAGAATATCTTATTTTTAATATAATATATTAGAGAAATTTTCTTTGCTCAGAGAATGATTAGAATATGGGCTAGTTAATATGTTATATACAGAAATAACAATTTTTGAAGTGCATATTGGGGAGATTTTATCAATTAGAGATGGTATTTAAGATTTTAACATTTTACTATTTATAGAGTGGGGAAGGATCTCTTATAAATATTTTAAAATTGATTGTTATATTAATATATTTCTTAAATGAAAAAGATCTTCTCGATTTTTGAAATTTAATTTATTAAATTTTTTGAACGATTTTGTAAAATACAGGAAATTTATTCTTTTCTAAATAAACCATAACGAAGAACAACCACAACGAATAAACATAATAAACTTTCCTGAAAACTTTAACAGCTGAACAAATAACTAATGCACAAACAAGAACTACCTATATTTCAGTATTCCTTGAAAAACGCTAAAAAGTGCTGTTTTATTAAATAAATTGTGAGCGGAATAACATAAACAAACTTATATCTGCTTACTAACATCACGGTATTTGAGGAGGTACAGTAGAGCGTCCCTCGTCCAGCAGCTACTGCAACTGTTTCCTTAAAATGCATCGAGTCTGGACGAGAGCGCGGAAACAGTTTCGTCAAATATTTGAGTATTTCCGTTTCGTTAAAAATCACATGATTTTGAGAAAAAATAATTTCAAAAATATTTCAAATGAAAATCAAATTTCAAAGTAATTTCTCAAGAAGCGCAAAGGCCAACATAGTGAAAAAGATTCCATGCCGGGACTCGAACCCGGGCCATCAGAATAGCGCACTGACGTTCTACCGTCTAAACCACATGAAACGATACCCAGCCTGGAAAATTCCTCACTATTATATGTTGGCAAGGCTACAAACGCTGCACAAGACGGAATATTTTTAATGAATGTAATTATACTTCGTGTTTGCCCCATATTGGTGGCTCACGATTAATATTCCATAAAAAGAGATTAAGTCGGTTGCGAATTCTATGAAAATGTGTTCATTATTATTGAGGTTACGAACAAAATTCGGGATGAAACTGAGTGATACACAGAATTTAAACTTAATAAAATGGCTACAACCTGGTTTCCTTTGTTTCTGTTGTAGTTTTTGTAGTTTCTTTTGAAATGGTTTATTGTAGTTTTCTCTGTAAAACATTAAAGTTTGTTTAAAGACTTTTCTTTTAAACTGTAAAATTTAGATTTGAAGCCCATATGTAAAAAAAAATCATTAAAAATTAATTTAAGATACCAGAATATGTGTAGTAGCTTTCTGTTTTAAATACGAATTTTCAAATGACATGCATAAAAACAACATTTTTAATAAGAAAATACGTAATTCGCAAACTTTATAAATTTATTTTTCAAAGCGTTCCATTTTTTTTTCTGTGAGCAATATGTGCTATTTCATTTCTAAAAGAACTGTTTTATAAAACGTATTGTAAGAAAAAATGAAAAAAAAAGTAGAATTTTTTAAATTGAGTTATCTTTTTATTTAGTATGCAAAAAAAGTTTTTATTTTCAAAACATTTTAGTTAAAGGCGTTTTAATAACTATTCTTTTTTAAAATATATACATTCGCTAATTTATACATGATGTCTGTGGGCGTCTGTTTATTCCAGCATTAATATATTTACAAAAAGGTGGTGAATAAAAAAGATAAATTATTTTAAAAAACACATCATTTTATTGAAAAATTGTTCGTTTTTTTAAACGACCGATTAAAAGTAAAAAAGAAAGGAAGCATATCATGAATATTATTAATAAACACTAAAATAATTTAATCTTATAGAAAAGTGTAATGGAGAGCGATAATGTTTTATTTGTAAACACTTTTATATTGATGTAAATATAATTTTCAATTTTAGATTTATGTGTGAAAGATATGCTATAATTGAGAGCAACATGTCTAAATACATTGACAATTTAACTTATAAATAACCAACATGCCTAAATTAGTGTCTGTAGTTAATAACTAGAGTGCAAATTAAAGCATTTTATTTAAGCATTGTGAACACGTGTACCTGAAAATATTACAATATTAGGTTACTAATCAAGATCTTTGAAAATATGATAGCTAAATGGAAAAAAATATTGTATAAATATATTAATTTTAATTGCTAAAAGGCGTAAATTAAAGCTTTAAGGGAACAGTTTACCTCTTCATTTTTTAAGAAAATATGGTTCAAATAGTGAACTCTTTGCTTTTCAATGTTGAACTAAAAGTACAATTTGAAAAAAAAAATTAACTGCATATTGAATTAAAATGTTAAAAAATTAAAAATAAATTGAATTTTAAAAATATTTACTACTTTTTAAATATTAATATTTTTCCCCAAAAATTTTTTAAAAGATCTTCAACTGTTTATTACACAAAACTGCGCAAGGATTTTTAAATACGTATAATATTACATGTAATATATTTTTTTTACTGATATATATAGTGTAAAATGATGAAATCCAACACATTTTCATGTACCTTGAATTAAAAAGTTAAAAACAAAAAAAAAAAAACTGAAAGCTAATTCCATGCACAGATTTATCACATACAGTAGAACGCCGATTATCCGAACTCCAATTAACCGAACTTCCAAATATCCGAACAGCCAATTTCTCTTTAAAATATTTTTTAACCGAACTTCCAATTATCCGAACAGCCTATTTCTCTCAAAAAAACAACAAAAAAAAAAAAAACAAATTTCCAATTATCCAAACACCCTATTAGACCTGGATATCATATTTTAAATGATGATGAGATTGTGGATGATATTCAAGACGAAAAAGAAATTGAAAACGAATGGTCTGAAAATGATCGAGGTCCATCACATAACGAAGACTTTGAATGTTTGGAAATAGCTATGAAATGGCTCGAACGGCAGAAGAATGCTGATCTTATTCAACTAAAGTATTTAAGAAGAATTCGAGATAAGGCAGAATGGAAAAGAATGTCTTCTTTAAAGCAAGCAACAATCGAAAACTTTTTTTGCTTAAATTAGAATCTCTGGAGTTCAGAAAATGATAATAAAAAGTAAACAAAAAAAAAATAAATAAAAAGACAAAAATCAATTTTTAAACATACCAGCATCAATTAGTGCTGTCAGTCTAAAGCGTGGATAAAGTGTGAAGAATTTAGTATAGTCAAGTACATCCGTTGAATTGTCTGTCCATTTATCCGAACTTTTGCTTATCCGAACTAGGGTTAGTACCGACTTGTTCGGATAATCGGCGCTCTACTGTATATAATAAATAACATGCAGAAAAGAGTTTAAATCTGTTATCTCCAATATGAAAAAAAGCCTTAGCATTTTTAAAACATGAGTAAGGAAATTATGAACATGGAGAAAAATCCAATTAAAGTTTTAATTCGTGTGGTTAATTGCCCCTGGGCGTATTGACAAACTTTACATTATCTAGAGATATAATTGCCGTATGGGTAAAAATGAGGTGTCAAAATATTCACAGTTAAACAGGCTTTCATTTAATATTTAAAAAATTCATTTTTTTTTTTATCAATCTTGAGGTAAACTGTACCCTTAAAAACAGTAAAAGTAGGGTAATTCAACTAATTACATATTTCCACTCTACTGGAGTCATTTTCAAAACAAATAAATAAAAATATTCTAAAATTTCACTGTTTATGAAACTCCAACTTTCAAATTTTCACGTACTCTTGCATATTATGTCCGTTATTTTTTCATTTTACTTAGATGTTTATTTTTATTTGTTGTGATTGTGTAACTCGAGCCATAGTTTTGGTAAGTTAAATGATGTTGCATCGTTACATATTGAATTTTTGCGTATTTCAATCTCTATGATTTCTCTTATAATGAATGGATGGTATAGATGGGGCGGAAAAATTATCTTACTTTCCTTGTGTACAAAAGTAGTGTATTCTCGCGTAACATAAAGCCGCATATTTACATTTCATACATTATTTACAAATTTAAAGCAATTTCAACATCAGCAAAATATTTTTTATGTATTTTAACTATATCTATAAGCAGTTATATATAATAAAATCTAATAAATGAATAGAGGAAAAATATTAAAATCAGGTATGGGGAATTTTCAGAAAAACCTACTCTCCAAGGATCTCTTTGTAGTAACTACCGAAACATAACACAACGCTGTTGAGGTGAGTTTCGGAGTGCAGTATTTATGAGCTCTGGTGAATTCCGACCAATATTTAAATATTCACTAGGATCAAAGTATTTCTATGTGTTTCTGTAGATGAACGATAAATGCTGTACACTCTTGGGAGAGTAATTTGCTTTTTTTCGTCTGGAAAAATCAATTTATTTTTCTATTTTTTACATTTTTCTATTTCCAATAATGTGTAGATTACCTTTCTGAAACAATTTGTCCGAATTCGAAGTTCTTTCGTACTTATTTAGCGCGTCCGTAGGCTTACAATGTTTTGGGACACTACAAGTGATTTTACACAAAATGACTTTTATTTCAAACTGGGCGGGATCAGAACGCAAAAATTTATCAAACCGATATTCGTATTCTTTAAAATAAATTTTATATAATTTATGCATCTTGGACCATTTTCAACTAATATATATATATATATATAGTTAAGTTCACCAAAATGCGAAAAAAGGTGTCAGAAACAGACCGTTTTTTCAAATGGTTGCCACTTTATCCATTTTCAACTTTTTGATCTCAATGTATTTCAAGCTCTAGACAATAGTATCTATTTTAATAATCATTAACGAAAATTGATGGCAAATTACTCTAGTGATCTATCGGATGCCGCCCGACTGGAAGTGCACGTCGCGCACGTTAAGACATTCACTCCAAACACGCAATTCGAGCCACATCATTATTTTATTATTATTATTATTATTTAATATTCTTAATATGATAATAAATAACATGCAAAAGACCCGTATTTAAAAATATTATTCCTTTCCACGAATAAAATTCTAAAAGACACCCTTTTTCCACCCTTCTAGAGTCAAAACTCCCCGTAATCTATATAAAACATAAAGAGCACTTCAGTAATTTCGTTATATTACAATCATCATTATGTCATTAAATTGCCGAGGAAATTATTATTATTTTTTTACCATATATCATAATGTAATAGAAAAATTTTCTGCTAGATTATAAAGGAATACAAACGCTGCTTATTCAATGCTCCGGGCAATGCATGCTGTAGTCTATCTGGAAAATGTATATCAGTCTCATTATGTTTTATATTTTGTAACATCAATAAAAAGCCCCTTGAACCATTCTCCTCAATAGACTGTAATGTAATGGAATTCTTTTCTGTGTCTTTGTAAAAGAACTATAAATGCTACACACTTGACTTTCAATGCTGAACATTCTGCGGTAAACATAAAAAACAAGGAAAAATTTTATGTGAAACTAAGTTTATTCACGAGTGTTTGAGTACGAAGAGACAAACCGAATTCATAAACCCTTTTGGACTATGTTGGAAACTGTTAAAATGATATCGGACTCTCGATAAATCCATCAACTTACAGCAGACATATATCACAAAGATCTATACAGATATATAATTATATGTATAAAAAATTTTGCAAACATTAATTATTTCCTTTTAAAATTTTATGGTGGAACACAGACAAAAATAAAACTATACATGGACTTTTTAAATTCTCCATACCATCGAAATATTTTTCCTCGGTAAATTTACTAGCACGTGAAATTTCCTATTTTAAAATGACTTCTGGTTGAGAGAAACTGAGTCGGGAGTGTGTCAATTTTAAACGCCTTTGGCCATGAAATAACTGAGTATTGATTCCCATATTTTAAGAGTAACGTTGGTTACAAAAATAAAATAAGTTTTTTGGAGTAGAGTTGTATTTTATCAGTAGAATTTTTCCAGTAAAGATAACTTCAGAGGTTATAAGAGCAGATGTGACATAAATACTGCTCTATAAAAATAAATTTTGAAAAAATAAATAAAAGAGAAAAAAATAGACAATTAAGATTCCATAAAAAAATATAAAGTTTCGGAAATACAATAAATTCGCATAGAGGTTTTGAATCATCTCTTACAGATGAGATTTAAAAATTTTGAATAAACTGTTTAATAAATGAATAAAGTCTACTCGTTTTTCGGAATGTTTGATATCTTTGACTTTTAAGAATTAACATTCTATAGTAATCTAAAAAGGTTTTGATTGAAAATACATTTGCGTAAAAAAATTTGAATCGCTACTTACAAATAAAATTTAAGGGGGCATAACAAACTGTTTAAAATTTAACTAAAGGCTACACTGTTGGGGTTTATTTTCACTATGGACAATAATTATTGTCCTGGAAAGTATAGGGTTAATAATAAATTCGTATACAGCATTTTGAATCACTAGTTATATATGAAATTTTAAATATATTGTAATAAAATAATGAATCTATAGAATCTATATGTGTGTGTCTCTTGGCGACGGGTAGCGAAATCTAGCACACGAAGAAATCTGCAAATGGTGCAGACGTTTAATTTAAAAATAATTTCTACATTAGAGACATAAGAGTGCAACGGCTCTTCCATCAATATCTTAATATTTATAAACGATAGCACCTCATTATAGAAAGCACCTAGTTATAGAACGAAAGCACCTCATTTGGCATGTTTGACGTAAAATATCCGACTTGTTTTGCTTGGTTTAAGAACCCAACGCGAAAACAAACAACAACAAAAAAAGCGATAAAAAAAACATTTCTTTTACAACTAGATACGAAACGGCCCGCAAAAACGTTATATTTATAACAATAAAAAGAGTTCGAACAACAAGAAATATATATATATATATATTTAAAACTATGAAATTACTCTACGTGAAGAAACAAGAAAATGACTTCTTACAAGCGCTTTTAACACTAAATATCAATATGTTTTAGTAAATTTTTCTTTTAAAAGTATAATAAATCCAAAATCGTATTGATATAAAATCAGACTAATTTTAGGTTTATTTAAGGTTATTGTGACGGCGCGTGCAACACCGGGCGGTGATTCATATACTATTTTAAATTTTAAGGCAAGCTAATTTAATACTAGTTTAATCATTTTACTAGTGGTGGTAAATAACATTCTCTATAAATCTCAATATTTCCATAGCGAAATATTACTCGCAGCATTTTTTATCACTGATTACAGAAAAATTTTTAAATATAGAAAGTTTAAAATTTAACCAAATATTAATAAGGTTATATAATAATAAGAATAGAATAATAAAATTATGTAGTATGTTAAATAGTTTAACACCTTGAAAGTAAGATTCACTCAAACAGGACATCTGAGAAGATTCCTACGAAAAGAAAATTGTTTTTTAAATTGTTTTTAATCACTATTTACATATGAAAATGTAGAGCATAGATTTGATGAATGTTCTAACAAATATTAATAAACTCTATACACGGTTAACGGCATAGATAGTAACATCGTATACTAATATTGCTGGTAATAGCCTAACGTATCATGTGGGTTGTGCAAAATTTCACTTATTAAAGTGCTAAAATCGATATGAATAATTTATCAAAGAAACACATAATCGAGGACAGGCCGAATAATGAAAAGCCAGATGTGCAGGAGTTCTATAAATACCTTTATCCCGATACCCAGATACGACATACAGTACCTTGTTAAATATTTCACAAGTGAGACAAATTAATCCTCGGATAAAAGAGTTCATCCTTAAAGTTTTCGTTTTTTTTTAACAAGTTATTGACCAAAATATTTCCAAAGGCACCATACCACCACACCAGACTACGAATATGTGTGTTATCAATATTTTCATTGAATTCAATTTATTGCTAATAAACAGGACTATTGATGATTTATTACTATGTATTTAAAAAAGAATCACGACACTACCCACGCATGATTGGTGATTATACGAGGATGGATCAAAAAAGAAAAGGTAAAAAGGGTAATAAAAATTATTTATTAACAATAAACAGAAAATACAAACGGAATTAAGAAGTCGATACCTTTTCCACATAATCACCAAATGTATTTAGGCATTTATATGAACGGCAGGCCATCTTGTTTAACACGGCTTGGTAGAAATCACGTCCCTTATCAATCAGAGCCTCTTTTTAGCAGCTGTTTTCTCATCACTGTCTGCAGAGAATCTTGTTCCAGATACGTGTTCTTTCAGTTTCGGAAAAAAGAAATAGCCACTGGGTGTCAAATCTGGGCTGTAAGTGGGGTGGTTCCCGCTTGAACATTTGCAGCAATTCTAGAGTTTGGTGAACGGCATAGGACCTGACATTCTCATGCAGGAGGATGACACTTTCATCCAAAATGCCAAGACGCATTCTTTATCCATAAGGAACAAAACATCGCTTGTATCTCTCATCAGACCACTTTTCTAAATGCCATTTCAAAAGCTCTGACGCATCTGGGAACGTACATTATTTATCCATACAGCAGCTGTAAGACAATTAGTGCCATCTGTCTACACTGTGTAAAAAAATATTTCCTACACAATAATTACATTTCAAATGATGCTGCTTTTTGTAACCTTTTTTTTTAGATCTGCTATCATAATTTGGCTACGACATGTAAAAGTAAATAAATTAGATAATTTTTAATTTACAATGTATAAAATTAACTTTTTGTATAAAAATAACAATCATTTCCAGTTTTGAAAAGTGTGAACTGAATGGATAAACCCTTAAAACCGCTTTATAAATGTTTGCCACAAAAAAGCGGCGTTCAACCTTTTAAAAGTTGTTGAAGGGTGACTGTTTTAGTCTTTTAGCCCTTTCGTGAGATGGCACATGACAAGTAAGAGAATCGCAGATCTTATCAGACTCCCACGTCCAATGACTTGCCAAAGTAATTTCCAGTTTGAATAGGGATATTTTTTTAATTAGACCAGATAGTACAGTAAAAAGTCGTCAAGATTATATTATATTCAATCATTACCCTATATGTTTAGAAAAGTAAAATAAATAGCCGAAGAAATGAATATAAAACTTGCTAATTAAAATTACAAATATTTATGTAATAAAGGATTATTCATATCTCATGGGCTAAACTAAGTTGAATACTACATGGAAACACAAATAATTTTCCTATTGATGTCCAAGGTCATAATCCTTATTCCAAAGTAAAATATAACACAATTCTACATCCGAACAATACTTAGCTATACGTTCCATATCCGATTATAAGTGGACAATATATATAGTGTAACGAACCGGATTACAGTGGCTCTCCAGCAATCTCTATGATGTCATCACATTTAACATAATGCAAAGTCTATTAATATACGAACTTATTCCGATTACTGGTGTTAAAATTTGCCATATTTTTGGCCTGGGATGAGATATACTCGTTTTATTATATAAGGATATTACCAAACACGCTATACTTTACAAAGGTTTTCTCTTGGTGTGCCCTCTTAAAGTATTTTTTTTTTTTGTGAAATTTGAATTTCCGTAGATAGTATTTTGTTTTGAACACATACTAGCTTTACATCAAACTAGCAAACCCCGCGGCTTGGCTAGCGTAATAGTTGAAATATGCCAAGTGATATTTGCATGACTATTTTTTATTAGAAGAACACTTTTTGGAATAATTCAAAAATTACAAATTAAACCACAGTTTGACTAAACTTCATTATAAAAGTGCAGTAGACAGAAATGACATTTTAATTAATAAGAAGAACTAAAACTAATTCCAATTAAATGATAATTTACAAAGTATTTTGAGACTTTTATGCTCATTTCAGTATTCATTTGAAGTTTTGAATTTTTTAGAAACTATCTTAGCACATTTGCATATTAAAATTAACCATCATATTAAATTTCAAGCTTCTTGTCTAACACGCTACCACCTCTCTGGTGTTAGTGGCACCAACATTAAATGCCGAAACAGAGTTGAAATAGAATGTCTCGAAAAATGCTGAAACAGAGATTGTCACCATTAATTTGGCAACATTAACCTTGAAATTGGTAGGTGTTACCTAATATTCTATAGAAAACGGAATTTAGATGTTTTTAAAGGCTTTCTTGTTGTTCCTACCAACCAGGTGGTAGTGACACCGGCATAAAATATAGCCCTATAGGATCAGAGGCTATCACTCTTGATTCGCAACCAATAACTTCTGTAATCGGTTTATTATTTCCTGAGATTCAATAGAAATCGTAATTTAGGACTCTTTTCGCTCCTTCCCTTCGCTTCACCCCTTTGTAATTTCGAATTTATTTTCGACTGTTTTATAAGTAACTACCGTGCTATATTTAAAGATTCTAGCCTCTTCAGTACCACAGAAATCGCAATTTAGAAAGTTTTTTGCTCCTGCAACTCTTGACATAAATATATCTTATGTTTGAGCAGGTTCTATCACCATCAATTTGCAACCATTATGTTTGAAATCGGTTTCGTATTTTATACGATTGCATAAAAATCGTAATTTAGAACGCTTATAGAACGCATTTCGTTCACTTCATCCTTTTAAATTTGGAATTTTCTTTCGACAATTCTTAGAAAGCATCTGCATCTTTGAAGTAATTACCATTCCAAATTTAAAATGTTAGACCCCCTCAGTAACACAAAAACGCAATTTAGATCGTTTTTGCTCCTGTAACCCACAGGTGGTAGTGACAACAACGTAAAATGTAGCCTTTGTTGAAGCGGTGGCTGTCACCATTAATTTGAAAACATTACTTCTGAAATCGGTTTATATTTCCTGAGATTGCCTACAAATCTCTATTTAGAACGTTTTTAGAACGCTTTTCGTTCATTTTCAACCCTTTTAAACTTCAAATTTTCAAGGAACTCTTCTCAGAGAGTATTTACATCTCATAAGTAATTACCATGCCAAATTTCAAGTTGCTAGTCAGTATCACAAAAATCACAATTTAGAACTTTTTTTTTAATGCAACCACAAGGTGGTAGTGACGCCGACATGAAATAGATCCTATATTGGAGCAAGGGATGTCATCATCAATTTCCAATTATTACTTTTGAAATCGGTTGGGTGCTAACTGAAATTGCGTAGAAATCGCAATTTAGAACGTTTTTTAGAATGTTTTTTTTCCAATTTCACCCCTTTTAAATTTCGAATTATTTAGGAAATGTTTTTAGAGATCATTTATATCTTATAACTACCATGACTAATTTCAAGTTGCTAGCCCTTGCAGTATGACAAATAGGCAATTTAGAACGTTTTTTGCTCCTGCACCCCTTTTGGGGTAGTGGCACCGAAATGAAATATAACCTATGTTGAAGCGAGGGCTGTCACCCGTGTTTTCACACCATTATTTTTTAAATCGGTTCGTACTTCCTGAGATTGCGTAGGAATTGTAATTTAAAAGTTTTTTAGAACGCTTTTCGCTCATTTTCACCCGTTTTAAATTTCGATTTTTTAGGAAATGTTCTTAGAGATCATTTGTATCTTATAAATAACTGTCCTGCCTAATTTCTGGATTCTAGACACTTCAGTAACACAAAAATCGCAATTTAGAACGATTTTTGCTTCTGCAACCTGTAGGTGGTAGTGATACCGACATGAAATAGAGCCTACGTTGGAGCAAGGGCTGTCATCATCAATTTCCAACCATTACTTTTGAAAGAGGTTGGATATTTTCTGAGATTGCGTAGAAATCGCCATTTAGAACGTTTTTTTGAACTCTTTTCACACATTTTCACCTCTTTTAAATTTCGAATTTTTTAAGAAATGTTCTTACAGATCATTTATATCTTATAAGTAACTACCATTCTAAATTCCATGTATCTGGGCCCTTCAGTAACACAAAAATAGCAATTTCAAACGTTTTGTTTTTGCTCCTGCAGCCCCTTTAGGGATAGTGGCACCAACATGAAATGTAGCCTATGTTGGAGCAAGGGTTGTCACCATCATTTCGACACCATTATTTTTTAAATCGGTTTGGTACGTCCTGAAATTGCGTAAAAATTGGCATTTAGAACGTTTTTTAAAACGTTTTTCGGGCATTTTCACCCCTTTTTAATTTCGATTTCTTTTAAGAAATGCCCTTAGAGATCATTAGTATCTTATAAGTAACTACCATTCCAAATTTCATGTTTCTAGGCCCTTCAGTAACACAAAAATCGCATTTTTAGAACGTTTTTTTATCCTGCACCTCTTTTGGCCAGTAACACGGAGAAAAGATATCGCCTACGTTCTAAGTTGGACTAACAGCATCATTTTGATACTATTACTTTTGGAATCGGTTCGGTAGTTCCAGAGCTTACCTCTTACAAATAAACAATTTTTACCTCTTTATAATATTAGTATAGATAGATTAGTATAGATAACGTTTTATTCGGGAGAAAATTACTGCTAAAATATAACAAACCTCAAAATTCACAAATAAATGTTCTAAAATTACTTGCAATTGCATACATAAGTTATTTAAAATACGTTACAAGAATCTTAAAAATACATTAAAAACCATTAATAATCCGAAACGTTTCCAGCCATCACACGGCAGTTATCAATGGTCATTTAAATGTTGTTTTTAATTATCTTTGCTCTTATTCGAAAATTGTCTAGAATAGATCATTTTAATTTAAAGGTTGTATGGTATACAAGATGCCAGATAATGGTATTCAAATTTCCAACAAAACACGCTTTCATCTATCATGAAGCAATTATTTCAAAACTCCACGGATATCATATGAAAATGTGTCATTACAAGCTATTTCTTTATTAGCAATTATCTCAATAGATTGTCTTATAATGGTTTTCGGGTATTTATTTTTATGAAAGATATTTTTGGATTTATTAAAATCTACTTTTGTATGTTACGTATTTGACGGTTGATTATTGAGTTGAATTTTTAATTATTTACTCAAGGTGAATTTAGCAGTAGAATGTTAACTTTCAATTATAACAAACCTATCAACTGACAAAATTTCAATTGTTTCTACAAATCCGACATTGTATGTTTTAAATGCAAAACGTAACTTTAGTTTAAATATTCTACTTTATATTCTAACCTGCATCTGTATACATTTTCCAACTTTAATTTCGCTAAATAGAAATGAAGAACATTTTCCAGCTTCTCTTACCCTCATCTCTGGAATCGATGAATGTTTTCTGATGAAAAGAAGGAAATTGAAAGTTAAATATTTGAAATGTTTGCAGTTTCAATGATGTACCTTCTGGATAACGAAAACGAAAAGGAAATAACTTAAGTTTAAAACTATAAGAGATTACTAACTTTAATTGAACAAATATAGATGAAACTATAAAAGAAAATGTTTTCGCAGTCAAAGAAGAGAGGAAATAAGAGATATCAGAAATGTAAAAGTTTGAATTAAAAAAAGAAAATGCATTCTAAAAAAATGTTCATAGAACAAGCAAAATTCATACAAAGAAAATATGATATAACAAATTCCGAGTCATCCATGATACCTAAAAAATGTCCCTTTATCTTTACAAACATTAGAAACTAATAAATTTCTTAGATAAAAAGTAGAATTTCTAGAATAAGAACTTTTTTCTCCTCATTTAAAATAAAGAAGAACGAAACGTTTCCTATGAAAAGAAGTTTTTACAGAATCATTTTTTAAAACACAAAATATCTGTTTGTCCGATGCTGTTATTCCGCATGTGAACATTTTCATTTTCAATGAATATACTCATGAGAAAAACATGCTAAACTAACAGACTTAACATTATAAGTAAAATTAATATTATTGTGTTATTCCTGCTGTATAAATTATGTTAAGTTGAAAATGTTTATTTTATAATTTATAGCATAAGAAATACAGATATTTCGTGTTGAGAAATTTGTGTAATACACCGTAAAAAATTACTCGGAATCTTTTTTCTCGTTTAAAGCAAACGAAAGTTTGGTTTCGAAAATTCTTGGTTAAATCTCGCGAATGTTTTGTTTTCTGAAATTCCTTGAGATTAATGAATGCTTTTTGAAATCGAGTATAACTGAGAAGAGATTTCGTTATATTTTCGTAAAGTTTTGCTAGATCGACAATTTTTCTACTTTTTTCCAAGTGTTTGTAAAACCATATGCTATATTATATTAAATATATAATTTAATCAAGCATTCTGTTAAAGTAATCTATTTTCGTCATTTAGAATATCATTTCTGGACGTAACAATCGCTAATATTAAACGGTGTGCTATGCAAGAGAGGAAAACGAATAAAACACAAATAAACTTCTCTTTGCTGTTTTTGAAATTTATTTTTGTACTCTCAAATAACATATCTTTTTTACAGCTAACGATTTTATTGAAAATAACTGTAATAAGTCTAATGTAAAATATTTTTCATTTTGTATTCACATGAAATAAAATTAGTTGAACTTTTTTATTGGTTACAAAACTTTGTTGCATTTTAATCAAACCTATAAGAAAATATAAAATGCGTATCAAATTACAGTACATAGTTTATGAGAAATGACGCATAAGTTATTCATCGAAAAGTCGTGACATTTCGGGAATATAATAGTTGAAATAACTGAGTAAAATTTATGAAATTGCTACATTGTATTGGTCCTTTTCTATATAGTCACCGTGCACAGTAACGCATTTCTGTAAACGGTATTTCAAAAAGAGGGGGAGGATGTATTCCAGGAGGCGCAAAAGGGGGCATTTTTTGAACTTTTACCGACCCCCAGATGTGACATATTGTTGGAAAAGCCTGTGACCACTTATTCATGCTATGTACTCCCCTCCTCCCCCCCCCCCAAAAAAAAACATCACATGGATTCAAATCTGGTATTTAAGCAGGTCTAACGGCTTTAGGGGGGTTATGCATGTGTTTATTCATCTAAAACAAAACAAAAGCCATAAGAGAAGCCCGGATAATCATTCGGCCATAAGAGAAATGACATATGCTGCAATTAATAATTGAACATCCTTTCTTACGATTCAAGATGATGGCCGCATGTTTTCACTCTATTAGACGAATTCGTTGTGATGTTCATGTTATATATTCCGTATAAAGATATTATACGCTTTCTATTGATGGTTTGTGAAGCTACTTTTTCTTTCTCTGCACTGGTAAGAAAAGGTTAATTTTATTTTATCATATTGGTAGCTGGAGTACAAGTTTATAACCGTTAAATAAGCAGTAATATACAGTTGTATAAATGAAATAAACCTTATATTATTGCTTAACATTATATTACTTGCTAATTTTATGGTTTATTATTGTTTACTTTACGCTTTTAAACTGGCAGGCCAGCTACCAGTATTATACCGTAAAATCACCATTTTTTTACACTGTAGAACAATTTCCGATCATTCCATATGACACTCCCTAATTGTCACGACTCTCTGATGAAAACGCTTGGTGTTGTACCACTCTGAAATGTGAACCTTCATTTTAGAACATCTTATACTTATCTAACACTATAAAAATAAGCATGTTTTTATTCCATCATTATCTTAAAATGTTCCTTTAACTAACGTTATTTTAAAATTAAATTAAAATTTTAATAGGTATAATATTTTAATTTTTAAAGCTTATCTATTATGGAAAATGCATGAAATGTCTCAAGCAGCGATTGCAGTTCTCAAATGTGGGATTCAGCAATCCTGTTCATCAATCCTTTCCATTAGAATTACCGTACAGGATCCCTCTGTATATATTCATAGCGGATTCCACTAGGAGATTTGCGCCAATCTCTCAAAAAGCATAGTCAGCATAGATTAAAACTAGTAAATCTGCAGATCAGGAGCCTCAACGTCATCTTTACAAGTCATTGTTTTTTAACATTCATTGCGTAATATTCAACTTCCTACAAATCGCTTTTTAAAGTTTTCAAACTACATAAATATTTATAAGCATGCAAGATACTTCGTAAAGTTTCAGAAATTAAAAGTGTTAAACAAGTGGTTATACATTGATGTTCTGAAATTCTGATGAGCTACTTATTCTGGTAACTTTTAAATCAAAAATTGCATTTCTTCAGGGGGGCGTTGCCCCCCTGAACACCCTGTAGTCTATTTAAATTTACATTCGTAATTTTTTATTGATTGTGTGGAAGATTATAGTATATCTTAGATTTTTTTTTACGCTGTGATTTATAAGGATAAGCATAAGTTTTTTATAAATTAATAAAATTTAAATTTAAAATAGAATATTCATGTTAACCGTACACAGACAATAAATCTTGAAGTGACGCCAAAAATGTAATCCTAAAATCCGCTACATTCGATACAACACAACGATGTGCTTAAAAAAAAAAAAAAAAAAAACAAAAAAAAAAAAAAAAAAACAGAATAATATTTTTAGTAATACAGTTTTAATTCATAATACACTGAAATGCTACCTTAGAATTCTTATTGCTTAAATATACACATATCATTTTCATTTTACAGAAAAAATGCACGGATGAAGTCAAGAATTCGGTCCCTGTTCCACGTGCTTGTTTTGTTTGGGCCGAATGAGGGCATTTAAAGTTGAACGATAACGCACATCGCATTGCAAACTGTTTTTACGGCATACTGCATCTCCATCTATCTCTTTCCGCCGTGAATAATAGTTAATTTAATTTTACCCAAGATCTTTTTATTCCAGCATCTTTGTTTTCGATAAATGACGGCTAATTCACCTGCTATCCGTACTTACTCAAAACTTTTCATCTTGTTATATTAAGAAATACTCGAGAGTTTTATTTTTATTTCCAATATGCCGCCATATTAATTTTTCTATTCCTAATTTTATTTTTCATTTTCCTGTTTCACAACAAAACATTTCAATTGAAAATTGTTTAAAAAAAATATTATTCCGGGTTTTGATTTTCTTGGCAACAATAAAAGAAATATTGGTAAATGTTATGGAAAAATGTTACGTTATTCTCTATGAAAATAATGAACTTTTGTATTTTTAAGCAAAATATTTGAATAAAATAAATAAAATAAATGAAATATTGCCTATTTTTATTTCTGGGCTAAAATCCATCTGTATGCAAAGATACAAATGCATTATTCATACGTTTTGACGTTGGCTTTACTCAAAAATTATACACGCAATTATACTAATATTATTAGGACCAAATACGTTGCTAGGCAACAGATGAAAGAAAAGGAAAAATATGAAATATGCATTAAGTCAAATTGATAAAACAAAATCCTTTATATTATTGGAAAACATGCATAATATTCCCCCCAATATCATAAACCTAATTAAAAAAATCTCGCAAATATATTGACAAAATTTCAAACTGATTGGAATAATTTAATAATCTTATTTAAAAATTTCAGCATCAAAAATTTACCATTTAAATCCATTTTTCATATGAGCCATTTCTTTCAACAAATGAAAATCTGAAAATCATCTGACTTGCCATAGAAAAGCATTATAGAGCAAAATAAAATGTTCCATATTTCCCGAACGAATGAACCAAATTTAACCAAAAACAATACATCTAAGTCCGGGTACCTCATCAACATGCCCAATGAATTTCAAGCCGATCGGATGCTTTTTGCGGCAGCTATCATGGAACAGACAGACAGACTAACAGACAGACTGACAGACAGACTAACAGACTGACTAACAGACAGACTGACAGACAGACTAACAGAAACCAAAACTTTTCGTGTCTCCACAGTAAGCCTTCACTGACGTTTCGGCAATAAATAATAGATTTTTTCTTGAGAATTTTACACAATTTAATGATTTTTTTTACACGCAAAGAAATAGTAAAACAGTATAAAATTATTTTTATGTGTAATGTGGGTTTTAAAAAAATACTACAATTTTTAAATTAACAATAATTCATCTATTGATAGTGACTAAAATTATTTTATAAGATAATCTGTTCGAATAAGGTTCATCTGAAATTATATATTAACTTCTAATAGATTTTGTTACTAAAGTACGAAAGAAATTATAACAAAACACACCACCAGAAACGTTCCCTATTTGCAAAAATAGATTGAGAAAAATTAAATAAAGGTCCATAAGACATTTTGGTCTACAAAACCAAATGGAACAACTTACTTGGCACTATTTTAACCTTTTTACTCTCTTAGAATATGCATAATTAATGCTCTAATTATTATAGTATTTAAGATACACTGTAAAAAAAAACGACATTTTTACAGTACAAATTACTGTTCATCTCGCGCACAAACTCGATCACAGTGAATGTGCTGTATCTTTCTTTGGTTTCCTGACTATATTAACATGGAAAATACAGTAGTTGCTTAAAATTAACAGAACAATGTGTGTACAGCACATTCACTGTGATCGAGTTTATTCTGGCAAATTTACAGCGTTTTTTTTTATAGTGTAGAGTACACAAAAAAAGAGTGCACTAAAATTAATGTTTTTTCCTGCAGGTTACTATAGTTTTATAGTTATACATTGAAGTGTTCTTTAAGAAATACACCACATTTGTAAGCACATATAAACCTACCGTAGAAAAAGCTCGATATACACAAAGATTGTGAATATAATAATCTGATGTTATTCATATTTAACAGTTATTTTAAATTAATTAAAATGAGTATTTTCAAGTTTTGAAAAAAAACTGATGATACATTTCTACTATCTAAAAAGAGTTTGATGAGCCAGAAAACAATGAATCATTTAAATATTTTATTTAATTATTTCTATAATATAAATTTTTCTTTCTTTTTTTAAATTTTATATTATTATATCTTTTATTGCTTAAAATTATTAGAAGACTTTTTTTTACGATTAAATTTGTGAAAAAATATTTGGCCAATTTTGCAGATTTCCTATCTCTTTGATGAAAAAACCTTTAGAGACCCCCACAGTTGGAAATTCTACGCGTGTTGTATTATAGAGACTACTAATATTAACAAGGTAAAAAAAGATAAAGAGTGAATTCTAATTATGCATGCATGGAAAAAATACTAAGGAATATAGTGTTATAAATATTTCTTAAATTTATTTATTGGTTATATTATTATAAATTTATACGATTTCATTCATTTTTTACTTTTATTTCAGAAAAAAGCTTTTTAGACGATATTTTGATTAGATATGCTTTACAAAACTGATGCGAAGACAACACTTAGGAGATTATTGTATATTCTGATTTGTTATAAAAATGTTTTGATGACTCTTTAGAATATTTGGAAGATACTCATTTAAATATTTAATCTTTTATTCAAATCTAATTAACCCATTATCTAAAAGATTTCCTAAAATAATTTTCACTAAATGTAATGACAAGACTATTCAAACGTTCCTGATCCTAAGAAACGTTCCTCCTTTTAAATCAATAAATATGTCCCAATGCAAGAGAGGGAATGAAAAGATAAATATTTGAAAATTTTTGCAAATATACGAATCCCCATTGTGGGATATGCAGAGTGGACAAATGGAAAATAAATAATATTCCAATAAAATCTGTTTTATAATACGGTATGTAATTGATGAAATGAAAGATAAGTAAAAATAATCTGTTGAACTGAAAGTAAATATTAATAAATATTTGAATTCTGTCAGAAAAAGTGTAATTCTACATGAGTTATGGTACACACACACACACAAAATAAAAGCGGAAAACGTTTAGAAAACTTTATCTTTTTTTACAAAGATTATTCATAAACATTTATAAGCAAATATAAAATGCGAAATAAGCAAAACGAAAAAATATAAAAAAATGCATTTTTCTTATTGTTTTCAACATATTAACCATTTCACACGCAGAAAACAGTAAAACTTTAAGGTAAGCTGAATCGACCTTTCAAATTGTTCGGGGAGTAAAAAAAAAAAAACAATTTTATTTCAGAAACGTGTCTATAATCATCTAAATTTTACGACGGTAATTCTGAAAATAAGTTCCGTTAAGCAATTAAACAAAAGGAAACTATTATTAAGATATTTTTAGCGCATAATGAAGTGTAATGCTTAGATTATCTTTTAACATATTTTCCACCATTGCTGAAGCATTTATCATAGCGGGGCGCGTGATTCTATAAGCTGTCGTCGTAGAAAGCTGCCGCATGCGATGCCCAGCCATGTGGTAACAGCGTTTTGAACGAGAAATGTGAGGAAAATGCATTGACAGTGTTGTAATGATGAATCTCCAGTTCTCTTTAGGCTTCTCTTCAACTTCTGTAAGCAAATCCTCATCAATCAGACGACCACTCACTATGTTCTTCATCGTAAATGTTTTCACGCCCTTCAATGAATCTTCGCAGCTATCTCCTCAGTCCATCGAATCAGTCATCACACTTAGTGAGTAAACATAACAAATTTGCCTCTGAATTTCGTTTGGTATGGTGTTAATAGCATCCAGAAAGCGGAAGACAGACCGTAACTCGCATGTGGCAGGATGTTAAAAAATTTTAAACATTTTAAACGTTCAACATACAGAAGACGCAATACTCAGCAATCTACAAATAACAAAGTGGCAAATTGGACAAAAATCAGCAAAGTGGAAATTGAAAACGAAACTAACTTACTCGATTGCCCTCGTATTATTTTCAGTAATTTCGGATGTATTTTTTTCCAAAATGCATGATAAGAGATAGATATCTAGAATCAGGGCTAATTGCGAAGCTACATTGATAATTTTCATGTATTTAAAGTAAAGAAACATTCGTATTTTTTCTCTTTTTTACAGGCGAAATTTGTGCCTACACACTAAAAATTATTTTTGAAGATAATGTATGTAACAAAAACGTTTTATCAATATGTTTAATAAAGTTTATTGTTTTAATTTCCATAGCAAGATAAAGTTAGTTGAGTTAAAAGTGTAAAATCAAAATATGTATTAAAAGTTTGAGTTTAAACAGAAAAATCTGCTTTTAGAGGAGATACGGCATTTAGATATATAATACGAGATATTCTACTGTAAATATGTGTATATTTGTTATAAAGACTATTCATATCCCTGTATATAATGAAACAACCTATGTTTTAAGCATAAATTTTATAAATATAACTACTATTTATTTTACTAATTAAAAAGAATAAGGTTTTCGAAATCTTCAGAATACTCTTTTTCCAAATTTTTGGACAACAAAGAAACATTTTTATTTCGGATATGTATTCACAAATCTCAGAAACCTACTAATTTCTGATTAGTTCTTCCTCAAATGTTTTTTGTTGGAAATGTTTCTTGATATGTGGATACATTTGAGTTTACATTAAATTTTCCTAAACATTTCAATACTATGAATATATTTTTCTTTTTTTGCATTTTGTACAGTTTTCTAGATATTAAGGAAGTTTTTGAGATTTCTGATAATTCAAGAAAATGTCTGACATATTTTCTGTTCTTTTCCGAAGAAAACAGTACGAAACTGCTTGGAGCCGTGCGCATAAAAAAATTATGATTCGTTAAATTGTAAATGTGGTAAGCTTAAATTTTGTCTAAATGCTTAAGTTGAATCGACCTTTCAAATTGTACGATTTTATTTCAGAAACGTGTCTATAATCATCTAAATTTTACGACGGTAATTCTGAAAATAAGTTCCGTTAAGCAGGTTTTTTTTTTTGCATTTTTCGTAAGTTTCGAAAGTTTGCATTTTTCGTTCTTATGTACATTCGAAACTCAAGCAATTATTTTTTCTGTAAAGGGGTGGGGGATAATCTTTAAACTTTTTAAAATGCCATTTTTGTATGTATTATTAAGGAATAACATGTTGCGAAACATTAAAAAAGAAATTATGACGATACTCTAATTACATAAGTTTTTAAGATAAAAATATATGAAGCTATACCTAAACAAATTAAGGTAAGATTAAGCTTTAAAGTCACTTTCCTCAAAAAAGATATTTTTCCCATAGCGTGCATCATATTTCAAAACTAAGAAAAATATAAACTTGACATATTGCTTTATATTCCATTATACATATATTTATAACGTCTACCTATTTTTAAGAAAATGTCGGTAATATGTTTACCTTTCAAATTTGCATTGAAATTTTATCATAGATTTTGTATTATGTCGCTTAATTGCCTGAAAAGATATTCTTATCTGGAAACGTGATTATTATTTAGGTTGCAGTTAAAATGCAATATTTTAAGAATATATACATGTAATAAAAGCCGAAGTTGAATTAAGCAATGGATTTCTAAATAACAATGAAGTACTATAAGATGTAGTACACTCAGTTTCTAAATAATCATAAACCAGTAAAAATGGTCATCTACAATAGTAAAAATACAAATTAGAAGTGAAGTTTTTGCAAATTAAAAATGGAAGTTTTATGCTTTACAATTTTTTTGTAAACTTATCAATCATCATATCAAGCGAAACAAGGAATTGAAAATTCAGCAAACATTGAAAAAATATAAATATTTGTTGAACAAAGGCAGATTCTTCAGCCCCAAATCAACATAAGTTCCACAAATAACATGTACGGTTTCATCCTTGCATTAGCCATAACAAGCTAAACAAGTTGGAAATTGCTCGTCAAACGTGGCAAATGAGGTGCGGTCGTACTATAACTAGTTTTATAATTATTTTTTGCACCCCATATTGTACTGAATGTATAATTTTTTGCACTTCATAAAGCGCATAGTCTGATACATCATTAAAATGCACTTCCAACATTTTTTTCCCATTCCCCGTAATGTAACGGAACACTTTTGACTGTCCCTGTAATTAAACTATACATCCGATTTTCCTAAAATTTGAAATAGCTCAACAAAATTTTACAACAATTATATCTTTAAAATTTCAGACCATTCGGAAGGCTGTAATATCATTAAAATGCACTTGCAATAATTTTTCCCATTGGCCGTAATGTAAAGAAAAACTTTTGACTGTCCCTGTAATTAAACATACATCCGATTTTCCTAAAATTTGAAAGGGCTCGACAAAATTTTGCAACAGTTATATCTTTAAAATTTCAGATCATTCGGAAGGCTCTAATATCATTAAAATGCACTTGCAATAATTTTTCCCATTGGTCGTAATGTAAAGAAAAACTTTTGACTGTCCCTGTAATTAAACTATACATCCGATTTTCCTAAAATTTGAAAGGGCTCGACAAAATTTTGCAACAGTTATATCTTTAAAATTTCAGATCATTCGGAAGGCTCTAATATCATTAAAATGCACTTGCAATAATTTTTAACATTGGCCGTAATGTAAAGAAAAACTTTTGACTGTCCCTGTAATTAAACTATACATCTGATTTTCCTAAAATTTGAAAGGGCTCGACAAAAGTTTGCAACAGTTATATCTTTAAAATTTCAGATCATTCGGAAGGCTCTAATATCATTAAAATCCACTTGCAATAATTTTTTCCATTGGCCGTAATGTAAAGAAAAACTTTTGACTGTCCCTGTAATTAAACTATACATCCGATTTTCATAAAATTTGAAATGGCTCGACAAAATTTTGCAACAATCATATATTTGAAATTTCAGACCATTCGGTTGGGTAGTTTTTGCTCTGTTACATGCGGACAGACGGACGGACGGACGGACAGACGGACAGACGGACAGACGGACGGACAGACGGACGGACTGAACGACGACTATAGGTGCTACGTATTTATATAATTACGAACGCACCTAAAAAGGCAAAATTTGGGCTACCATACAGAGTAAATCCAAAAAAAAGTTCCCAAAAACTACAAAAGATTAAAAATACAATGGACTAATATATATATATATATATATGTGTGTGTGTGTGTGTGTGTGTACGTAGATTACAAAATCCTCCTGGCATTGCGAATGATGAAGGTTTTTACTTAATATCTCAACTAAATATGAAAAATAAAATTGAAAATCTGAGTTTCGGGTGCATTTTGGTCTGATTTCGTCTATGCGGAATAATCCTTGCAGATCTGTACGTGTGATAGAAATCCATAGCCATCACAAGAAAACAAACTAATGCATACACACACATATTTCCCTTTCCTTAATAGAAATAATTGTATATATTTATACATTTACGTATACAATTATCATTGCTCATACATTACATATCTATAAAAATTTAAAATATAATACATTCTGTGAAAATGAGTGTATGTGTAAAATTTTAAGTATGCATTTATTGCATACCTTAAATATTTTCAGTACATATTTCGTGAAACTTTCCCACTTTACATATTTTATATAATACCGATTCTAGGTATTACAAAAATAGATATATTCTCAAAACATTTCCTACCAAAACTACTAAACTGGAATTTTTACGTTTCAGTAATTTCTATATGATATTTACTTCTCTAAAAATGTATATATTTTATGTATCGATGAATTTAAATGAACCTTCTAAGAACAAAGTCACTTCTGTATCATCAAACTATGAATTTAAAGTATCTTCAGTTTGCAATCCATATTTTAAATCTAGAATACGTCTAACGAATTTAAATGATATTCTGTATTCTATTCCTTTCTTCATCCGCAAATATTTTCCATCTCGGCAAACAGAGGTGAAGTGAAATACAAAATTTTCTCAGTTTCGTTACTTGAATCAATAAACTTACTCAGTGAAAATGGGAAAATTGAAAAGTAAACAATTGATAACGTTTTCTATTTTAAATACCCTAAATGTTGAAACGATGACACTTGTGACCATATGAAAAAAATAATCATTCAGAAAAAAGTATTGGAGAACACTACGACAAAGGACAGGCGGAAAAACTGGTGAAAAGTAATCACAAGTTAGAATTAAATGCGGTATTACTTACTGTGTTGGTCAAATAAGTGTAATTTAAAAGAGTAAATGTCTAAACTGCTTGTGGAAAACAGGATACAATTTCAAGCACCACGAATTTTCTTTTCTTTCATGTGTTCCTTTCAAAAAATTTAATTTTTAATGCACTATACAATATTTTAAGACTTATAAAAATTATTACTATTATCATATGTAAAATATGTTTATAAGTACAGTAGTATAATATAGTAGAGTAGTATACTATAACATAGTTAGTATAATATAAATAGAGAATATAACATAAATATAGAGTAGTAATATAATATATAGTATAATATAGTTAGAACACAAGTTATTTCCAATAGAAAGTTAGTTTCTAATGATTCCTTAAATTAAATACACCTTGAAGCATTTCGGTTTTCACTAAAAAATATTATGATCTTAGCATATTTTGCATATTTACATCTTTTTTAAAAAATAGCATTTCTCATTGGAGAATGCACACCCCTCCATGCGTTATATATAGGGATTAGATTTTGGAGCACAATGTTCGCCTTTGCAGGAGTGCAGTTACCACTTATTTCATTTTAACAGACTACGACGCGCGCCGAAATAGAGCTCGCCTATTCGACGAATTATTCCATCATCAAAAAATATATTAAGTTGCGCATAGAACTGAACCAAATTTCATGTATATGTTTTTAGCTATAGTCAATGGGTCCGAATTGAATTTAAGGATATTCCCCCGGAAGGTCGGGCTGTAATAGCAATTTATGTGCCATTTTGATTGTTGTATCATCGAAAAGTGTATGACGTTATGCATAGAGTTGCACCAAATTTCATATATATGTTTTTGACTATGGTCAGCAAGTCCCAGGTGAATTAAGGTATATTCCACCTGAAGGAGGCACTGTGAAAGCAGGTTTTTTTTAACTTTCTCAGTTTTCAGCAATTTTGTTGTACATCTTCGGCTCGTCGACATGAACGTCGCATCTTGTTAAACCCGTGATTTGCAATCAGCTGTCGCACAAGAGACTATTGAAAAATATTGATTTTATTAAATATCGTGATCGATAATAAATCATTTTTTCTTAGATTAATTGACTAGAGCGGAAATTTAAGATGAAAATAAAAAATTTTATAGTATTGAACTAATAACATTGAAGTATTTACATGAGTAACCATTTTTAGAAATATTAAGATGTATGAGATAGAACAAAGTTTTGGTATTGGCACATTCAAGAAGTTTACAATAAAGATTAAAATATTTTTAAAGCATAAATTCTTTGAAATATAGTATTACTTTCTTTGCAGATGTTATTTTATCTTTGCAAATAAAGTGTCAGACACTGGTTCACTTTGTGCCAGCTATTGACTTATCAAAATAGGGTTGGAGTCAGTTACTGGAGTTATTGACTATATTTATGAAGAAAAATGTAATGATAGTGTGTGCAATTAAAAAATATATATATACAATATTTTCTATGTATCTCTACTACCATTTCAAAAAGAAAGATAAGTATAAAATTGATTTAACCCGGCAGGACGGGCGTGGGTTGTCGATACACCACGCGCCCTAAAATATTCGTCTGTTCTCGGTGAGTGCTTTTAATTTATTGTTTATTGTTTTTTTAAAATTAACGATAATTTTACATTTCAGCTAGAATATTTCACGAGAAAGAGTGTAATTATCATGAATTTCACTAACAGACAAAAGTCTAAAGTTTTTTTCGTATTTATGCCATTTAATATGTTTGGGGTATGCTGACACCCCATGCCCGCTCTCGTGTTACGTTTCACGGCGCGCGTCCTGCCGGGTTAATATTTTGTAATACAGGTTTGGACAATAAAGTTTTATGGTGGCAGTTACTGAGAGTTTCACCCATAATATAGTTTTGAGTAAGGATTGTTTATACCAAAATTTACATGTAGGTACAGAATAATTTCATTTCAATATGATATTAACTTTTTTGAGATTGATATCTTTATGATATTTTTTAATGAAATCAGTGAAAACAAAATGACTTCATTCATTTAGAGCTTTGAATTCAAAGTATTTAAATTTTCAAATCATGCTTTAAATCTGAAATAAGTCCAGAGAATTTAAAATCTATTTCACATTACGTTTCTATCTCCATTTGCAAATATTTTCGAACTCAGAAAACGGAAGAGGAAAAACATACAAAATTTCTCCAAGCTTCGTTACATGCATTAATAAACATATCCAGTGCAGAGAAGGAAATTTAAAAGTAAAACTTGATAACGTTTTCTGTTGAAAGGATATTAAATGTGCGAGCGATACTACTTGTGGCTAAATGGAAAAAGTAATCATTTGAAAGAGAATTTTGTTGGAGAACACAAACTAGAAAAGAACGGGAAAACAGAAGTATAGAAAACTAATCGGAGCATAAAGATAAATGTTGTATAAAAATTTAAAATTAACAAAGAAAATAGAAAATCTATCTCCAGAGTACGAGTTAAAAAAGCAAACACCAAGAATCGATAATGTGAATTATCTTTTAAAAGTATATATCTATATTATAAAGAACAAAATGACAGTTGCATAAAAATTATTTTTTTGTAGTTTCAAGTAGAATGTTTTAAACTGCTGAGTTTACATTTGAAAATCTATTACTTTTCCTCCTTTTTTTAAAAAATTGAGTTTTAGGCAATGAATAAAAATCTAACGAATAATATCTTAAAAACATGTCCTTCTTAAAAGTTCGAATTAAGGACTATATGATATTACTATCTAAAAAATGTTCTAGAAGAGGGAAACTTTGTGAGCATAAAAAGACAAAAGCAAAAAAAAAAAAAAAAAAAATAATAATAATAATAATACCGCACAGACAAATTTCTATATTTACACAAAGTTGTGCCGATGTTCTTTATGAAAACAGTATTTAAGTAGTATTAACCACTATTTTATCGAAAAAAGGTTTATAAATTTGGTTCCAAAAATAACTCGGCAACGGATAAACTAATTTTTCTTGCTTAAAAAAATAATGAAAGCTTACATTTTTTTTTTCAGTCTTTTCGGAATGCTTTATAAAAATTTTGATTAATACGTATTGTATAAACAACAACAAACAAAACATAAATAAATAATAAAAAAAAAAATTCTCCTCGAAAAATAATATGTATTAAATTTAACAGCCCACAATTTCGTTAAAATTTCAAAATTTCAAGAAAACTTCAGTCAAGGATTAGACAGTTTGTATATGAGGATCTGAGTTCAAAACTCGCCTTATCCAAAAAATCAAATTATGGGAAGTCGCGAAAAACTATTAGTTCTAACTGTGTGCATTGATTTTCATTATAAACCAAGACTATACATTGCCAGAAATACATCATAAAACTAGTGTTTTTGCTGGTTGTAGTGTGTTTGCGTTGCAGATATCCCAATAAAATAGCTTCACGGAGAAAACACAAAATTTTTTAATATTTTAGATAAGGCGAATTTTGAAACTCGTGTCCTCAAATATTTCTTTACGTGCTTTTAAACACTTTTCAACATTCTTGAAATGTTATGCTGTTTATGCATTTAGTTTGTCTTTCGTTCTGGGCGCTTCAAATGTACTCTAGTTTCCATGTAATCTTTATATATACCGTTTAACATTCCATGTAATTTTTATATGTTAATGAGTTAACAAATGTTAATGTTTACGATAGATTGTTTATTATTGAAAATGACGCTTGTAGCAATTATAGTACGAAGCGTTAGAAATTATACATTATATTGTCATGTAAATGATCATTCTCACAAAAAAGCACAATTAACAAAAAACAAATGAGTAGAAAAACAAAAATAAACTGATGAATTTACAGAACATTTTATCTGAATTACATCAACTACAAAAAAATAAATAAATAAATAAAATAAAATAAAATAACTGGGGTTTTCTATAAGTCAAAAAATCACTATTCTTGGGATTTATTTACCAATTAATTAAGTTAAAATTAATCATGTCTAATTACGTATCCAATCTTTCCTGGAGTTCCATTAACTGCATTTTTTTCTGTTGAGCTGGTTAAAATATCAGACTAGATGTCATTATTAGTAAGTTTTCTGGATGAATTTTTTGTCCGCTAGATCAGTCCAGGATAGATCAGTTTCAGAGCATTGGCATATTCAGCCAAACGGCCCTTTTTCAAATCCGCGCATGGACACATTTCCACCAGCTGGAAAATTACATCACATGCATAAAAATGGAATTTTCACTCATTATAAGAAAGCTAAATTAACATTTAAAGGAAAATAAATGACAACTGCTAATAAACATGCTCTATATTTTAAACTTACATGAAGCTTTTTTGAATGCCGGTGATGGAACAGTGGCGCAGCATTTGAACGATTACCACCACTAAATTTTTATAGTATTTTTCGCGTTCAAAAAATCTCTGTCCTGAAGTTAAATGTAGAATGCCAATAAAATTTTGTGGTGTCAATTGATTCTCTGCTGCTACACAGCTCCATCACTGTAATGCATTAAAAATATTTTTCAAAGAAAAGGTTTTAATAAAGACTTTACAGCTTCTGGATAAAAACACATTTCATTCATTATCAAGAAGATAATTCGAATTTTCAATATAAATACTTTTTATCTTTTAGTTTAAAATACCAGGTATATTTCCATTCTTTTTTCAAAAAATAATTATTGCATACAATTACATACATATATATGTAGACACCTACGTTGAAGAAAGACAAATTAAAAAAAAAAAAAAAATAGTTCATAGTATTTTTTTATTGTAAGATCGGCATGAATCTATATAGCCTCATATTCCACTGGAGATATTATTTATATTAATATACAATGTTTTTGCGAATTAATCGATTTATTTTAAATTTTATAGCCTTAAATTAGTACGTGCATCCTAAATTTAATATAGTTAGGTTCACAGATATGGAAATACACTGATATTTAATTAAAACCTGCATCACATCTTTTGATCAATGTCTATCTACAGTGAAACCTCCCCGTGCGACCACCTCCATTAAGCGACCATATCCCTGAACGATCATTTTTTCATGGAACGAAATTTATTCCCATAGGCTCAATACTAATTTCACCTCTATTCAGAGACCACCCCAGTTGGACTCCCTCCATCAGCAACCAATTTCTTTGAAGAAAATGAAACAAATTCCGTTTTTTTCCTGGTCGCTTGAAGAACGTTTTATTAGAATAATAATTCCGGAGAGCGCATTTTTCATCAAACTTCTAAACTAAGTTTAGAAATTTTTATTTATTCCGCTAACTTTTAAGTGTTAAAACACCTTTGTGTTTTTTTAGGCAATGAATTGAACTCTAATGGCAAAGTAAGGATGACGGTCAATAAACATCCCTGCCCTATTCTGTCAGGAAACTCTCATAGAAATAAATAAATTAATGAAATCGTCAAAAAAATTGCATTTATTTACTGAACTTTGACAGGGCTTGGAAATGAAAGTTATAGAAGATAAAAGCGTAAAATTAAAGCAAACATCAATGTATTCATTTTTTTAAACTATGTAATTAACTTTTGTTTTGATACTTAAATTTTAATATTTTTTCCTAAAGTGAAAAATAAATTTTAGTAATATTAATTGTTGCCTTTTTTTTTCAACAATTAAAATCTAGATTTATACATGACCTCCATTAAGAGACCACCTCTCGGAGCAACCAATTTTTATTGGAAAGGAACGTAGTTGCTTCAGGGAGGTTTTACTGTATATTGTGAAGGACAAACATGTCCTTGCGTAACGCTGACGTCATTATGAGAATGGCAATGCTTAACGATGAAATTTCGGTTTTGCAATTATTGCTACACTGTCCATTTCCAAATTTTGCACCGTCATATTGGGGAAAAAAATACTTTCAAATGCAATTTGTTTAAAAACTGTTTCTTAATTGACTGAGTTACTACGGCTTGTAAAATAATTATCAAGCACATATATTTTTTAAAATCTATCTCTCACGCGACAAGTCTCCATTTACGAAGTAACCCTTTTACATTTAAAACAAAATAAATAGTTTAGAATTTGTCTCTGGCTAATTTTTCATAACGAAATTAAAACGTCATCAATCTATTATATTAAAAACTGACTGTCCGCTTGTATATCACAGCTATTCCTCCTAGAATATGGGACGTTGGGCGAACGTTGGGCAGCTATCCGCATGGAACCGTGGTTGTCAAAAGTGGTCTTAGATATTTAAAATTAGAATTAACTTTCGAGATACTAATTTTTTCGTAATTTTAATGACATTTCTGTAATGATAGCAACTAACTTGCTTCAGTTTTTTGGATAAAATTGACGAAAGGGGTTAGAAAACAATAGGGATTATTAGATTTCTTTGTTTGACATCATTTTCAAATTGAAATTGATGTTTATTTAAATAGATAATGGAATAACGTCGTGCTTTAATAGTATTTTTCGAGAAAATTTCAAGAAATACAAACTTATTTTCACATATTCCATCTGCAGGAATCAGTTTATTTTTAAAAGCAAATACACGTCCACCGACTGGTAAATTGAGATAAATTCCATGGGCGTAAAAAGAAGAAAACTCCATCGTAGCTTTTTTAATTAAATTTAAAGTAGAAAAACAGATTTTCAACTATTTCAATAATATGATGATTAAAACTTTTAACAAGGAAGTTAAAAAGAAAATGTTTTGGGGAAAATTATATTTCCCTATGCATTTATTTTAATTCATAAATATAAAAGCTATTAAATAAATTCGACAAATCTAAGTCATTTTTGTATAAGTTCATCCAAATGGCGTCAATTCTACCAGCTCCGAAATTAGAAGCCAAATATTCGTAGGAAGAAAATCCTTTAGCAAATACAGTTATAAAATATGTTCATTTTTATTGGAAACGTTTAGACTTACGTTGTAAACATAACTTATTATTTTAGATACTGTTTTAAATAAAATTAATTCTACAACTGAATTCTAAATTTTATAATAGTGTTAGATTTCATTTTCCTCAAAAGGATCGAATGATCTCATGAAATCTAAAAGCAAGGCATCTGGTTGTTATGCAACTACTATTATTAAATAGAACAAAAATATTATTTTATCATAAAAAATAGATGTTGCTTTTTTTAAAGATAAATTGAACTTTGTTTACCTACAGATGCTATTTGGAAGAAAAATCATTTATTGATAAATTCCTTCGTCCAGTCAGTAGAATTATCTATTTTGAATTAAAATCTATTAACAATTTCAATTTCAAGAAAGTAAAATTTAAGCTACAAGGGTCACCACAAAGCACATGTGCTCACACAGAAATAGACCCCCAGAAAACAGGCAGTTATATCAAATATATTTAATTTTGTCCCAAAAATATATATCAAAATAATTTTTAAGTAATATATTATAAAATAAAAATAAAAGCAAATGACACAAAATAATTGTTTAATGAAAAAAAAAGGAAAAAAAAAAAACATTAAGAGGGCTTTTTAGATACAGTTTTGTTACTGTTTTACTAAATGAAAATGTCGCAGAAGATTATATTTCCGAGATCAAATGTTGAAAAAACTGCACCGTGTTAAAAACTACATATTTTAATAGTTAGGAATAAGTTTATAAACTATTAATTGCGTTAATTATATCAAAACGTATTAATATAATTTTAATTATAGAAATATAGTATTTTTCAGTTTAGAAATACAGTAAATTTCAGTTGTTTTAATAGTACTTTTGGCAGTTTAATGTGACTTTTAAAACAAGCAAAACTGTACTTACTTATAAAATAAAATAAAATTAGTGATAATTTTTTTGTAATATAAATGCTTATGAATTTTCTTAAAAGAAATAACTGAAAAATTATATTTGCCCCTTACGAATAATGCAGAAAAAGTATAAACTTCAGGAAATTAAAAGCTCGATTAAAATTGGTTTTCCACGATCATTTTCTTTCTATAAAAGGTTACATTTCTTTGAAATATTATATATATATATATATATATATATACTTTCTGTACAATAGTACCATTGAAAGATTATGAAAATGACCAATAATATGAAATCACAAACACAACATAAACCAAATATTATTTAAAATGTATAGTCCCATGTACTACCTTATGAATATTAAAATGGAAGAAAAAAGAAAAATAAAAAGAATGCCCTTACATAATTAGCAAACCATTGATTTAAAATCCAAATTGACTATATATGAATAACAAATAATATATAATGTCCATGGCCAAGATTTCAATAACATTTGTTACAACAATAGCAATAATCACAAAAAGCTTATGACATGCAGCTTAGTAGAAATATGTTATAGAAACAAAGAAAACACATCATATTATACGCATTTGCAGCAGTAAAATATTTAAAATTTATGAAATAGTACATATGCCAAAACTTGGGCTGTTTGTTAGTTAAGTAACTGAAAATCAGCTGCAATAACACATATTTTCCATGAAAATATAAATTTAAAATCATACTATCCATAAATGATGCGCTAATGCAATATTTCATTATGGAAGTTTAATATATAAAAAGTCCTTCCGGCCAGTGCCGGGAGGAAGAGGTAGCTTTCATAATCCTTATTTAAAAAAAGCCAACTTATATCATGCAAACACACGAAGCTCAATTTAGTGGAAACCGAATATAGGAGATTCAATTACTAATTTTTATCGATATAATGAATGAGAATTTCGCGAAATTAGTCAGCTTTATCCAAGCTGTTTTTCTTTAAAGTAACTTATATTTGGCTGCCAAATTCGGCAATTTCTTAAAGTGCCTGTCATTTTAAGACAACATGGTGGATGAGGCTAAGCAGTGAACTTGGTCGAGACCTTAGTAATTGCTGTGCACATGCTCACTCACATCCTAATCGGTTAATATATAGGAGTGCTGTCGCATGCAAAAAATCAGATTTTTCAAAATGTCACCCACAATAGAAATTGAAACTGCTATATCTGAGCCATTTTTTAAGGTAAAGACAAACAAAAAATGCTCCTGAATCCTTATATCAAGATCAAATACTTAAGAAAGAAACCTTTTTCAATTTCTAATTTTTTTGCACCTCACTTTAAATATATATATATTTTTTAATTTAATGGCCGCCTTTTTGAAACAAGATGGCTGATGAATCTGGCCAGCGAACTTGGTCGAGGTGCTGATGTATACTATCCACATGCCTTCTTACCTCGAAATAGGCGAATACGTGTGTTATCGCGTGACAAATACAAGATCGTTTCAAAATGTTAGCCATGCTAGAAATTCAAAGTGCTATAAATCAACCATTTTTTAAGATATCAACAAAAGAACAAATTTTCAGAAACAAAAACTGCTCCGGAATCTTTGTATCAAGGCCAAACACATAAAAAAAATCTTTTTCATTTTCCAATTTTTAATACCTCATTTTGAATTTTAAATTTAATTTTTTTTAATGGCAACCCTTTTGAAACAAGATGGCGAATGAAGCTGGCCAACGAACTCGGTCGAGACATTGGTATGTACTATGTACAGACCAAGTTACATCCAAATAGGTTCATAAATACGCCTGTTATCGCGTGACAAAAATCAGGTCGTTTTAAAATGTCAGCCACAAGAGAAATTCAAAATGCTATTACTCAGCCATTTTTTTTTAGATATAGACGAAAGAAAAACTGTTCCGGAATCTTTGTATTAAGGTCAAACACATACAAAAAAAATCTTTTTCATTTTCCAATTTTTTGGTATCTCATTTAAATTTTTTTATTTTTTAATTTTTTTAAATGGCCGCCATTTAGAAACAAGATGGCGGATGAAGCTGGCCAACGAACTCGGTCGAGATATTTGTATGTACTATGTACACACCAAGGTACATCCAAGTCGGTTCATAAATACGCCTGTTATTACGTGAGAAAAATCAGGACGTTTCAAAATGTCAGCCACGCTAGAAATTCAAAATGCTATAACTCAGCCATTTCTTAAGATATAGACGAAACAAAAACTGCTCCCGAATCTTTTTATGAAGGTCAAATACATAAGAAGAAAATATTTTTTTTCAATTTTCAATTTTTGGTACCACATTTCAAATTTAAATTTTTCTTAAAAATTTAAATGGCCGCCATTTTTAAACAAGATGGCTGGTGAAGCTGGCCAACGAACCCGGTCGAGACATTGGTATGTACTATGTATAAACGAAGTTACATACAAATCGGTTCTTAAATACGCCTTTTATCGCGTGACAAACTTCAGGACGTTTCAAAATGTCAGCCACGCTAGAAATTCAAAATGCTATAACTCAGCCATTTTTTAAGATATAGACGAAACAAAAACTGCTCCGAAATCTTTGTATAAAGGTCAAATACATAAGAAAAGAATATTTTTCCATTTTCAATTTTTTGGTACCACATTTCAAATTTAAAATATTTAAAAAAATTTTAAATGGCCGCCATTTTGAAACAAAATGGCGGATGAAGCTGGCCAACGAACTCGGTCGAGAGATTGGTATGTACTATATACACACCGAATTACATCCAAATCGGTTCATAAATACGCCTTTTATCGCGTGACAAAATTCAGGACGTTTCAAAATGTCAGCCACGCTAGAAATTCAAAATGCTATTACTCAGCCATTTTTTAAGATATAGACGAAACAAAAACTGCTCCGAAATCTTTGTATAAAGGTCAAATACATAAGAAAAAAATATTTTTCCATTTTTAATTTTTTGGTACCACATTTCAAGTTTTAAATTTTTTAAAAAATTTTAAATGGCCGCCATTTTGAAACAAAACGGCGGATGAAGCTGGCCAACGAACTCGGTCGAGACATTGGTATGTACTATGTACACATCGAATTACATCGAAATCGGTTCATAATTACGGGAGTTACAGTGTGACATAGGTCAGATATATATATATATATATAAATTTTGAACGGAGTGTGGTTTCGGGGTCTGGGGGTCATGATCGATGAAAATATACCAACATTTTTTGAAATCGCTTTCCTCCGAACGGCTGCAATAGGTAGCTTTTTTGTAAAGAAAGCTACCTAAAACTTTCTGTACAATAATTATATGTATAATTTATATATAAAAAATAAGGAGGATATTGTTAACTTTAGCTCTGTTAAACTAAAAATGAAATTTTATAATATTTTCATATTGTTCTTATTAAATGATAAAATATTTTAATTCATAAATTTGGAAGACTAAAACTTTTAAGGCGGCAGTGAACTTTTAACATCACGATTTTAGACTAAAACATTTATTTCTTTTATTGGGAGAATTATGAAAATAGATGTTCAGTTTTATCTGTTGCAAAAATATTTTTTCAATTCTGACTCATTTTTGCAGAGATATAAACTGTTATATTCGTAAAAGCTGTATATATTTATACATTTTTTTAAACATAAAATGCTGATTCCTCAAAACTGAACATTTCGCACATTTCTAATTTTTGAAACGTTCCACGCGCATTTCTTATTATCAGATTCTTTACAATTTATACTGTATCTTCTATAAAACGCTAAATAAATATTATATTATTAGTATAAAAATGTTGCTTTTCAGGGGAATTTTAATGTCGAAATTTATCTGCATACGAAAATATCTCGCTACTTCTTTTTGGAATAAACAAAACATAATTATAAAAAAAAATCAGATTATACATTCAGCAAACAATAACAATGGATCATTTAAAGCATGATAATTATTTCTTTTGTTGAAAGTCAAATACTGAATAATAAGAAAAAAAATTATATTATTTCAACACCAACTTTTTATTATAATTATTTTTAGCTTGCCATTAATAAGTTTTCCAATTTCCGAATGAATCCGCTGAAAGTTGAAGAATTTGATTTTTAATGTCTACTGATTTTATATCAAATATATCTATAACTAAACAAATAATAGTTTAACCATTTATTTAAAACAAACGACACCACGAATGTATGACTATCGTGCTAAAAGATGTTAGAAATAATATTTGAAAAATATTTATTTTTCAAACAATTAATTGTTTTTTCTACTTTTAAATTTATAATTTCTTTCAAACTGCAAAACTTAGAAACATACAAATGTGTTATTTCTTTTGGAAGCAATGATATATTTAAACACGTTAAAAGGCTAATATAAAAAAAAAAAAACTCCTGTAAAGGCGTTACTAATAAAGTACTCTAAAATGAGACAAGTGATATTCCAGAATAAAAATTCACTTTATTTTAGTGAAAATTTTTCACTACCAGGAAGCTTGAATATGTTATATTTCTGTTCAAAATATTTATTTTGTTCTTTTCGTGCATTCTGTTATACAAGCATCAAATATGCTTCCGTTGCTTCATTCATGGATTATGCATGATCTAGCGTGTCGTTTGTTTAGAATTTCAAAACACTTTCATAAGACCTACTCACTTCTAAATGATATGCAAGTATGCCGAATATATTTCTTCTATCCCTTCCGTGTATATTTTGAGGAATTTTTTAGAGTTTGTGAAAACGATAATAAATCATTTAAACAACAACAACAAAAAAAAAATCCCTAGGCTACTACTGTAGATTCAACTAAATATTTCACAAAAAAGGTATTTTGTTATGAGTCAAATACGTGAAAATATTTTGGACTTTTTTTTTAAATCTTAAAAATAAGAAATTCTTTGTAAAATATTCTTTTTATAAATAATTGTAACACGGCGGAGCGACTTTAATGTAACTGGAGTTACATTAAAACAGTAAGTCTATAGAGAGTTATCACTGACTATGCGCGTTTTGCAGAATATTACGAATCTATTTTATTTGTAATTTCAGAATTATATATTTTAGGATCGCATTGTTTACAGTTGATGTAAATATTTAAGAAAAATATAACTCAAGTTTAAGTAATATATTTTTTAATGAGTTGAAATCATTTAGTTATTAATCAGAATGTAAACACGTTTCTTAAGTGTCTAAAGATGAAAAAAAAACTTTTATTATATATATATAAAACTATTATTTACGTAGAATAATTAAAATTCTTTGTTCTCTGATAAAACTATACACTTTTCTCATTTTCAAAAGGAATTTAATGAGTGATTTTCATTGAGCAAATTCCGAAAATATGTCAATTCATTACCCTGTACCTAACACAGAAGAAGTTCTTAATTCACTGAAAAAGGGAAAATTCCTATGAAAAATTCATTTATATTTTTAATGCAAGGAAATGCTGATTCAAGCAAATACTCATATTATATGAAACTTCATTTAAGTATATTTAACTCTTTAGTATGTGTTCAGTTGTTTATATTATATTTTTGTAAAATCTTTTTCGCTCATTTTTTTCACTTTCATTATGATATTAACTACAATAACATATTTTGATCTTACTTTATTTTACTCATGTTATTTTTTTTAAATTAAGAAATTAATAAAGCAAAACCTAAATTTTTGGAATTTATCTTGCTGTCAGACATGCTATTACAAAACTTGCTGTTACAGATGCGCGCACTCAGAATAAATTCTGTCTTAATGAAATCGCAAAAACAGAAGATGGACCTGTTTTTGACAGGTATCCGCATTGAATCGCATGATTCTGCTGTGTTCTTTTCGTCGAGATCTTTAGGCTCTTTCGTTTTACACAAGATTTCGTTATATACAAGTTCCTTTTTCGCAGTCTTTACCGTCAATGTAAAAATCAATATCTGTGAAAATTCAATTTCAGGAAACCTAAAGAATATTTTCATTTAAAATATATTTCTGCCATAGGAAACATAATTGCATAATGATTCATCCGTCGGGCTCGTGTAATGTTTCGGTACAAATATAGGACTCTGAAAGATAAAATTCCGTTTTAACACTTTTCAATGCGCATGTAATGTAACTTAGTATATTGGTTTATAGGCAGCAGTGAAAACCGAATCCTTAAACTTCGTATATGCTTAAAAAGAAATTTTCCAGAGAAAATTATGTTATAGCAATAATTATGTTAATTTATAGCAAATCAACAACTTGTAATAATATAATTCTTTTAATTGCTAAAAATTGTCTGATTGAAACTGTAAAAACAGAAAAAATTGTTTTATTCGAGCGTTTACATGTTTCAGCTATTTCTTGTAACAATATACTTCTTTTAATTGCTAATATGTGTAAGATGAAAACTTTAAAAACAGTGAAAATAGAATTATTAAACCATGTCCATGTTTCAGCTATTTCTTGTAATAATATATTTCTTTTAATTGGTAAAAGGGTAAGATGAAAACTTTAAAAATAGTAAAAATAGCTTTATTAGTCTGTTTCATGTTTTAGATCTATCCGTGCCATTTTCAAAATAAATAAATAAATAAAAATATTCGAAAACTGAAAGATGTATGATCTAATGTTATGAAACACTATCATTCAATTTTTCACGTACTCTTCACGCACGTTATTTGTTATTTTACATTGGATGTTTATTTCCATATTCGCGTAATTCAAGCCATAATTTTGGTAAATTAAATGATGATGCTTTATTACATATTCCATTTTTACGTATTACAATTTGGTTTCTATTAAAATGGATGGATATTGTAAATTGGAGGAGAAATTTGAAAATTGTACAGATAGAGCCGATATGTGTAAACTTTTTAATAAAACTATTTTTACTGTTTATAAAGTTTTCATGTTACACTCACTAATAATTAAAAGAAGTACAGACTATTCAGAGATTCGTACACACAAATAGTGACATTCTCAAGACAGTAATAATAAATAAAGTTAATGATACATACTTTATTTAACATTAATAACCTTGAGTAAGTCACCGCTTATGTGCACGGAACTATTTTTTTTTCTTTTTTTTTTTAAGAATTTAAAGCTTTTATGTTCACTGTAATAACTTTTAGCATACATAATTTTATTTTAACATACATCAATTATGAAAAAAAAATCATGTACATTTACGGACGGACAAATGGATTGCCATACAGACAGACAGAATGTCATAAACCCTTTTCAAGTATGTTGAAAAATGTAAAAAAAAAAAAAAAAAAAAAAAAAAAAAGCATCTGTGTGTACACCAGCAATGCATGAATTAGCTACTTTTATTCTAAACAAAATAATATTTTATCAATTATGATTCTCATTAAATTTCACTGTACATTCTTTAAAATTTATTTATGTTATATATCTAAGTTTTAAATAATAACTTTTAAATTCTAAATTTTAAATATTACAGTTTTTTTTAATATTTATTGAGTATATATTTATTCTTCTTAATCTAAAAAAATATATATTTGTAGTATAATATAACACTAGATTTAAAGTTCCTGAATTGTTTTTCAAAAACAATGTATGAAAGAATTTATAGAAAAAAATTGAAATCAAAATAGACTTAGTTCGTAAATTAACAAATAATATTTTTTTTTCTTTTAAAGTCAATTCCTGCTTAGGTTGAATAATAAGTATTTTATTTACAAATGAAAATCTGAATAAGAGAAATTTTTTTCCCATATAAAACTAAAATTAATTAATTAAATTTAATTAATGAATTCATATTTGAAAAAGCTGTATTAACATCAAGTGTCATCCAATACAAGTTAAAAAATTTATTTGAACTTGAGTTGATGAATAATAAGTATTTTATTAACGATTGAAAATTTGAATAAAATTAATTAAATATATTTAATTAATGATTTAATATTTGAAAAAACTGTATTAACATCAAGTGTCATCCACTACAAGCTTAACAAAATGTATTTTAACTTGAGTGGATGAATAATAAGTATTTTAGTAACGATTGAAAATTTGAATAACAGAATTTCTTTTTCCTCACATATAAAACTGAAATTAATTAATAAAATTTAATTAATGAATAATTCATATTTGAAAAAAAACTATATTAACATCAATTGTGATCCACTACAAGTTCAAAAAATGTATTTGAAATTGAGTGGATGAATAATAAGTGTTTTATCAACGATTGAAAATTTGAAGAAGATATACGTGGGTCGATCCAGAAATAAGGTTCCCATCAAATTTACAAATAAACAACATTGTTTATTCTCATAGAAATTTACATCGTTGGAAGAAGAAAATTTGCTCTATTTCTCTACACAATCGCCATCTTTTTCTACGTATTTTTGTAGACGGTTATCCAAATTCTGTATCCCAATGTCGTAGATCTCCGCCGCCAACCCGTTGAGGATGCATTTCACTCCTCTTTGACGTCATCGTCTCTCCGGAACTCTGGCCACCCAAGTGATAATCACTATATGCGAGTCCGATAACCGCCTCCGAAACTGACGGTCTTCCACTCTATTCTTCATCGAGGACGTCATTCCGTCCGGCACTAAACTCATTGCACCACTTTTGGACGTGTTGAACTGACATACACTTCTTGCCATACACATCTGTCAACTGAAGATATCCACGGGTGGAGTCCCTTTGGCTTGCAAAAAGCGAATTACGAAACGAATCTCGCACTTGGCGGGATCAACAATGGGAACCTCCATCTCAGACGGCTGCTGAGCCAAGCATGAGCGGCGCAGCGAAGTGCGGCCGGGGTGAGTGCGGGAACAGCCGCGCACCGTCGTGTTGCCGTATTTCGCCTCGCACCTTCCCGTGGGGCTGGAGCTCTTTGGGAACCTTACTTCTGGATCGACCCTCGTATATAAGGAGAGTGTGAACTAATAATAAGAAGAATGAAAAATATGTACCTGGAAGAAAAATGCAGTAAAATCCCAGCCATCATTAAAAAATATATATTTATTTAAAAAGTATATTGTATTGCTTTGAAAACGGAAGTTAAATATAAAACTTAAATTTTATTCATTTTTATTAATTTTGAATATATTTTCTGCAAATTAATTTCTTCTATTTAAAGCTTTGAACGCCGGAATATAGCTATGTTCTCAATTGAACTTAAAAATAAGATAATTTAAAATAAAAATGCGATTCAGAACGCTAAAGAAGATGTCAATGGAAAAGCTTTTAAAACAGACTTTTTAAAAATATACGTATAATAGAATTTTCTTTTTCGAGTTTCTTTAATAAGTATAAATTAACTTTAATTTGAAATTAAAATATCAACGAATAAATTGAGAATTGAGAATTTTTTTCTTTTGCTTTTAAATAAAAAAACATTAAAATAATTTTTTTCAGAGCATTAAATATTTATTTTTTAATTGGTACATTTGATTATATTCTAAGTTTCATAAAAGTACTAATAGAAATATTTATATTTATACGGTTGATTTAGCTATTCGTATTTCCTTAAAATTTTCTTAATCTTATTTAAAGTAAATTGGGTTAAAATAAAAGACATTTATAAATTTTACAATGAATTAGGGAATGTTTCATTTTATATTATTTTATTAAACAAAGTAAACCATAGAAATAATTTGTAGATTCTACATTAAAATTTGAATATTGATAATAATTTTAAATAATATTTTAATACCAGAAATTGTATAATAAACAAATAAATAAATAAATAAAATATAACGGTCGTTTTTTGCTGTATTACATTCTTTAGTGTGTATTTTTTTTAAAATATTTAAAATATGTAAATTACTGCGTATCAGTGAGACATTATGAAAACAAGTCTATATTGTTCCAAGGACACGCATACATTTAACAGAATAAATTATTTATATGAGTGATCAAAATTATTTAGACATAATTACTTTGTCAAGTTTTGTTTATCAAGCTTTAACGAGACGAAGAAGACTAACACTATATTATTGATATAAATTAATATGAATTATTAACCATTTGGAAAAATGGTCATTATCCTCGGTCAGGGTAGGAAATCAAAAACATATCTGAAGCGTTTTATTAGTTGAATCCCGCATTTTATTCGTTTTCTGATTGATCTATACAGTAATCTGTATTTTCCTTTACTTCCAACAGAGATGGATACTTCTGTTGCCACTATGACAAAAAGTAATAAAAACTACAAAAAAAAAAAAAAATAACTCAGAAACAAATTGAGATATAGCTTTCAAACAAATTGCATTTAGAAGTACATTTTTCTCTCTATACGACGGTGTAAAAAGTAATATTGTAGGATGTTTAGAAGTTTAAGAATGAAATTTCATTTAAAATGTGTCCAGGAATATTAATGTTTAATCCATGGCGTACGTAATGTATGACCAGCTTCGTAGAAGTTTAAAAATTTACAGTACCGAAAAATGTAATCCATGGCGTATGTAATGTATGATCAACTCCGTGCGATTTTTTATGTCTTAAATTTTGGTCTTTGAAAAAATCATTTTCCGAATGGTCGTTGAAATTTGTTAAATTAAATTTTTTACTTTTATTATTGATATAAATTAATATGAATTAACTCTAACAAGGAGAGGGCCAACCCTGGTAATCACAGATTTTGATTATTTTTAGATATGTTGTAGGGTTGAGGGCTCTTAGTCTCAGGTTCAACGGATTTTATACAACGCTCCGCAGTTCTCGAGAAACAGGGGGTCTAACATTATAACAGAACTGAAATACTTTGTAACAAAACTGCTGTGTTGCTCATAGCTCGGTCGGTACGGCGTCTGTTTGCTATTCCGATGACTCGGGTTCTGTACCGGAACCTGCTGCATTTGATTTTTCATATTTTTTGTTTTATAAATATACTTGTAATTATAATTTAATAATCTCAATTAAAAATTTTAATACCGTGCATTAATTATAGTGTTAACATATTTAAATTTTTATTTTGCATTCTTAATTTTTAAACCATTCTTATACATTTCTCATCATTTAAAGAATTTTATTATAAAAATGGATCAATTATCGACTAGTAAAAATTCGAAAATCGTTGCAAAATCATATCATATTACTATCGAATTATGGAATTTTCCTGCCATCGCAATAGAAACAGACGATATTTCAGATGGTGGTTTATTTGTTAAAAAAAACATTATTTTGTAATACAATTTTACAATACATTAACGCATTTGTGACATCACTTTTCTGATTTTCATCGAATCCCGACACTTCAGATTGATCTTCCTGTGAACAACAGCTTGCTTTTTGGATTTTTATACAATTATAAACTGAATCACACACACTTGTTCGATAAAGATTTCAAACAGAAACCACTTAACTGCACCAAACTAAAAAAGAAATAACCAAAGTCTCGTGTGGTGCCATCTAGTTATAATAAAATATAACTCTTATAAATAAAATAAAAATTAAAAGAGAAAGTAAAATAATTCAAAGTGTAAAAAAACAAAACAAAACAAAAAAAAAACATGTTACAAATTAAAAAATCTTTAATATGCAAAAAAATATATTGTAATTTAATATGCTAATTTTTAATATAATTATGCTTCTTAATTTAAAAACAGAGTACCATTGTCCTCCTTTTTGACTTCCCTTATTAAGGCAATATCTAGATAATGCTTTTTTAAAATCACGAATTGATACAATTGTTCAATATCATTGCATCGATAAAGAATATATGAAGTATATTTTAAAAGTCATTTTTTTAATGTTTTAACAACACAGTTTTATTCTGTTTTGTAAAACGATTTAGTTACAAATAAAAAAAAATGAATTTTTACCTATTTTTTTTTTTTTTTTGAACTAAATCGTTTTAAAAGGTTTTTAAAAAATATAATTGATAAACAATTTTTAATTTTGAATGAGATTATTAAATTATAAATACAGGTATATATAAAACAAAAAAAATGAGAAAATCAAATTGCAGCGCGTTCCGGTGTCGAACCCGAGATCTCGGAACAGAAAACATACGCCATACCGACAGAGATACGACCAACAAGCAAGTTTGTTACGAAGTAAGTATTTCAGTTGTGTTATAATATTAGACCACCCCCCTGTTTTTCAAGAACTAAGCAGCGTTGTATAAAATCCGTTGAACCTAAGGGACCTCTACCCTACAATATATATAAATATAATCAAAATCTGTGATTATCAGAGTTGGCCCTCTCCTTGTAAGTCCATACGAATTAAAATCACAGAACTTCACAATCCGCAAAAAATGAATCAAATCAAAACATATTATTAATTAAAATCTAAGTGGATAAGCTATATGTAAAAGAAACAGTCACGTTGTATTACAAAGAGTATCAAGTCCGAATGAAAGAAATTTAAAACACATGCGCAATTTAAGAGAGTGTCCACTGGTAGCTACTAGGGAAAAGTCGAAATGTCAGAAAATGTCTTAAATAAGACGTTTCCTCATTATTCAGACATTTTCTCAGTTCGTTTATACCATGATCATAGTAAGACGATTAGGTGTCTTAATTTAAGAAATCTATTACATCTGAATTTTCAGATACAAACTCGTAAGTGTCTTACATTCTTTTTCGGCCAATTATGGGCCTGAATTTAAGACGCCTATATTTGCAGTGAGTATGCGGATGCAGATATTGAATATGTAAAATTGTACTACCTGTTTACCTCAAAGCTTTCAGGAACGTGACAAAGACTTCGATATATACGACGACAGTTTTCTTTAAAAAAAAAATATTGCAAGCATATATATATATATTTTTTGTCAAAGTACTAAGATCAATATATTTCTAGGATTTGAATTTAAACATATTTTATTTTCTTTATGACGTGCATGATCAGCAAATTAACTGACGCTCTGGTATTTTTATCATCCATGATTTGAAAGCACGAATTATGAAAATTCACGATCACGAGATCAAGGTTATAACATATTAAAAATTAGAAAAGAGTCAGTATATAAAATAATATTGTTCATGAAACATCGGCTTATGAGATGCCAAGGAAGGTACTGTTACGCCTAATCAAATTGTTCGAAAGAAGTATGTTATAGGTTTTAAGTGAGAAATGAACTGTATTTAAAAAGGTATCAACGAAGTGGTGTAAAATTATCTTTATAGAATTGTATTAAAGTGTATGTGTTGTTATTCCAACGTCTAGTTATTCAAGTCAGCTATAAATTAACATTTCACACATAATCTTCCTACATATATATGCAAAATGTTTGTTTATTACCCGACTGCCAAGAAGGGTTATGTGTTTCACGCGTATCTGGGTATGTGAATTTCTTTATACCCTCGAAACATCCCAAAGTCTGGATGGATTTTAATGAATGAGGTCTCTATCGATTCGTCTTAACCGTCCGATGGTTATAGTCTAGGTTTTGTTTTTATAAATTCAAAATGGCGGTCGTAAAATACAAAATGGCAATAGAGACGAACAAAAGTTTTTTACATACCATATTGAGTGGCATATCATTGGATAGGTCTTTCAAAATGAAGATGATGTTTCATTGACTATTTTACAGTCAGAAGCTCCGTTTAAATATTACACAACCTGGAAGTTGTGTAGGTAGGATCTATAGCTTTACTGCAACTCTAACCTTCATAGGCCTCATCAAAGCAGTTTTTATAGATAGGAACTATAACAATTAAACTTAATGTCAAAAACTTAAATGTCATGAATAAAAAAAAATAGGTAATAATATAAAAAATAGTTTCACATTGATGAGAAATAATTAATTAGTTCGTTTTTTACGTAGTCGGGTTTTTTTTATTTTTTAAATTTAATTTTTATTTTATAATAGCAATCCGAGCGTTTACGCACGGATTTTTTATTTTTATTTTTATTTTATTTTTATTTTTATTTTATTTTTTGCAATATGCAATAACGGTATCATGGTATATATTGTCCTGATATTCAAGAAATAGTCTAAGCTTTCCTTCATCTTTTTCTAATATTTTTGTAATGAGAATTCTCATCACCATTGCATCCTTCATGTTTATCATTAGAAATGCTGCAATTTTTTTTCTGTTTATATATATATATATATATATCTGTTAAACTTCCCTTTGTTATTAATGGTTCACATATATCTAAGAAATCTTTAAATAAGGTTTCACTGTTAAATTAATTTTTTTTAAACTATAGTCTTTTCAATATTAAACATTAATTTAATATGTTTGCTCTTACATATTTTCAGCAGAAAACTCATCGTTTTAGTTACTAGTAGGAGTTTCGAGTACCAAAAATTACGTGACACTACAGGTGGGTATTCTACTGGTAGAGTTTTCAGAAGAAAATAATTAAATTCATTATAAATATGAGAAAAACTTCGAAAATACATTTCTCTGACGATGAAATTGAAAGGCTATTAATACATTTCGTGATATACAGATTTTTGAAATATATATGGGCTTCGAGATAGACAGATTGATTACGCCATTCCGATTATCAAGTTGTAGCAAAACAACATTAAGACACTAATAGCAAGATCTTCATTTAATATTGCTATGGAATATTGCACTAGCATCCTGAGGAAGTTTCGCTTTGTCAATACTGGCAGAAGATATTGCTTTAAATTAAAACCAATATTTCACCAATTCTAGCATTTCATTGTAAAAATTTCAACTTAAAATGAATAATTAACTAACGTCTGATATTAAACTGAAAATATTTACAAATAATACAATATTTATTTAATATTACTAGTATTATAGCAGATGATTAAAATATAATGTTCAAAGTATCCAAATATTAATGAAGAAAATAAATTGAGATTATACTTAATTTTAACTGTGTTGAATTGTGCGCATGTTTTCCGAAAATATTTTTACCTAACTTTGTAATTATCTGTTTTTTATACTTTAAAGACTTCAAATTTATATCCGCTTTTTAAAATTATTTTAATAAAAGGAATTTTATAAAAGTAAGTGTCATTTTTTATAAAAAAGGGCGATAAAAATGTTCAGATGATACATTTTATTCTATTTACTTTCAGTTTTATTTCAAATCTTTATACGCACCTTTCGTAGAAAACAGAAAATACGTATATTTTAAAAATCCTATTGTGAAATGAAAATAAACTCATAATGGTGTTGCTTTATTTCCCTTGAGCCGATAAATTTAATACTAAGCCTGCAAAATTTTACATTATATTCCGCAATTCTCGAAATATTTAAATTAAGGAATATTGTGGCAGCGTAAAAGTGGTTGATGGTGTAAGAATTTTTAGGATTAGGCTTCTAAATACGTGCTTGAATTTCATAAATATTTTTAAAGCGATTATAAATTTATATATATTACGACCATATTGAATAATATTCTCATTTCCGAAGTCACTGTACTTCCCATGAAATGGAATTATAAGTCTATAAATTAAAACAAAATTTTTTCTGAATTAATTTGAAGTAGATCGAAAAGCAGTAGTTTTAAAATTAAACAAGGATTATCAAGGTTAATAGTCACACATTCAAAAAATAAATAAATAAGTAAAACAAAACAAAACAAAATAAATAAAAAGAAAAAACATATTCTCTATTGAAACGTATTTCCTCTGTACAAAATGAGGTTTTCATATAATATGCGTTTAAAATGTTTTTTAGAACATTCATTGATCATAGCATCATTTCTATTTTTTTTAAAAGAAAGGTGTCATAAAATAAAACTGTTGACTCTACTATGCGGAGTTATTGACAAAGATATTAGAAAAAGAAAAAAATATCTTAAGCCTTGCAGTGTTTAGATCAGTGAGATCTCAAACTTGCTGATGTTAAACCATGCATTAAAATGCAATTGAATGCATTCGAATATTTAAATATGTCATCAGGAAATTAATATTTTTAACTTCTGCTTTCGGTGTACGCTTTTTAATGGATTTCTTTTCTTTTTTAGTTGACATAATGTTTCTAAAATGTATACTTAATTTTATTTGAAGCGTTAAAATTTTACTCACAGCTTGTCAACTTCGCTAAGATTTTAACGGAAAATTATGTATATAATTAAGAAAAACTTCGTCATCCCCTCCACTCCCTACCCTAAAAAATACTTTCTTTAAAAAGGGTAAACAGAAAAAAGAAGTTAAACATATTAATTTTCTGATGAGATATTTAAAAACATGTAATTATTCCTATGCTCACAAGTTTACATTGGAAGTCTAAGATTTTAGAGAGAAATTTGAGACCGGGCTTAGCAACACCCTTAAGCCGGATTTAATTTAATAAAATAAGATTATTTACAAAGCACAGTAAGGTTGTACTAACAAGGAATATACAAACATTGGTCACTTCAAATTGCAACCAATTTAACATCAGATGGCGCGTTCATAATTTAATGCAATAATTATTAAACGAGAATATCCTCAACCTCCAGATATTTTGTTTTAAAGGTGAAAAAAAAACTTGTAAAATTTTTCCAAAATATTTTAGGGTGGCGAAGGAAATTATGTATGCCTATTCGCATACACTGTAAAAATTTACGACATTTTTACAGTACAAAGTACTGTTCATCTCGCGCACAAACTCGATCACAGTGAATGTGCTGTACCTTTCTTTGGTTTCCTGACTATATTAACATGGAAAATACAGTAGTTGCGTAAAATTAACAGTACAAAGTGCTGGCAATTTGGACGCCAGTAGTTTGTGCTGTAAAAAAAAAGCGTCCAAATTGCCAGCACATTGTGCTGTTAATTTTACGCAACTACTGTATTTTCCATGTTAATATAGTCAGGAAACCAAAGAAATATTCAGCACATTCACTGTAAACGAGTTTGTTCTGGCAAATTTACAGTGTTTTTTTTTACAGTGTATGCTTTAAATCCTTAATAGTTTGCGTCTTTCATCGTGGTCTTTGTAGAGCTAAAGCACAACAAGTTAAAGCAAACAAAATCACTCAGACATAGTCTATCATGCTATCTGGCAAGTTTCTATTTCATATAAAAATGTTTTTTATCCTTCTTTCACGGTTTCTTTTTTAAAGAAAGTTAAAAATGGCTGTAGCTTGGAATCTTTTGAGGTTATCATTACGTATTACGTTCCGAAAATATTAATATAACTTACTATTTTTGCTTAGTGATTAAAATAATACACCTGCTGACTAATGTTTCTTGATTTGCTTTACACGATTTTCCATGAAAATTAAGTTAAATAATTTTCTAGAATATATTTGAAGGAGTAGTAAAATTTTAGAGCAGTATAAAGGAGTAATGTCAATAGGTGTATGGCTAACAGATGTACAGTTATTGAGTAATCTATGGATATTTAATGTGCAAAGAAGAAACACAATATCTTCTTTGCTTTCAAGAATAAAAATGTCAAATTGAATTTTCTGGGCGTAAATTAGTTTGGATTTTTGACAGCAGAAATATTGTTTCAAAAACTATAAAATAAATAAATAAATAAATCGGAACCTTTTATTTAGAATATTAAAAAGATCCAGGATGCACAGATTTTTAACTGTGCTTAATGCACTTCACGTGTATACAGTATAAAATAAATTTTTAAAGATCAAACACACATACGTTGTGCCTCACGTTAGGGCAAAGCTCTTCACTGTGTCATTTTCATAGCAAATATGTTATCTCAGCACCTCGTGAAAAGTCACAAATTTTTTAGTACTGAAAATTTATGTATAAAAAGAAGCAATTTCTCCATTCTGCAATATAGTTAAAAATAGTTAACAAGTTGTAGCTTTTTTTTGTTTAACTTTTAAAAACTAAATATTGGACAATTTATTTTTCATATTTATGAAAAAATTATGAATGTGCGATTGAAGAAGAAATCCGTTCGATTTTACGGAAATCGTTGTTAATATGTTCATTGCACTCATATGTAGAATAGGCTAAATGAGAAATACGACTCTTTGCAAAGAACCTAGTTTGTAAACAAAGAGTTAAAGGGTTACAGGACATTTCGGTCTCGGTCCTTCGATCCCGAAGTTTCGGTCCGGATGCCATTTCGGTTACTAGTCATTTCGGCCCCTTGTCAGTTCTGTCCCTTGAAATTTCGGCTCCCTTACACAATAACTCGGACTCTTATTGTCGTAGTCGCGACTTGTATGGTTCAACATTATGAGGCGGCATTATAAATTTTTATCGAACCCTGATCTCCTAGTCTTTTTGTCCATAGTCTTCATTTTTTGGTCGGTTTGACTGTGAATTTCTTTCTGTAGGTATAAATCACACTAGAATATTTCTTGCTGGTTAGACATAGATTTTTTGCAAGTCGGGTTGTTGGGTTTTTTAAAACATTCAATAAAATGAGCGGAACTACGTTACAGATGACTTAAGTTTATTGTATTCAGTTTTAAAAACTATTTGTATAATTAATTTATTAACTTTTGTATCATATATTCGTAAATAGTCATGTATCATATATTCCAAATAGCCTAACGCTGCATATTCCTGAAAATTATCAGACTTATTTAAAAAAAAAAAAACCTGATGATTCTCCAGTCACTCTTTCTCTTCGCAAAAAACCCGGTTTTCTCAATTAGTCTACGACTCATACAACGATGCAAAATGTTATTCATTATAAAATAGTCAATATAGCATATTTATCATTTTTATGGTAACTGTAATGATAAATATTGCATTACGAAAGATACTCTAAAAAGCCAGCCGATTCTGAATAGAAGCATTTTTTTTTTCTACGTAGATGGCAAAAGCAAAATATTCAAATCTAATGCAATTCCCGATTGTATTGCCTTATTTGTTCAAAGTAAACAACATATTTTTAAATTTATTTCTGAAAGTAATGTTCATTTATAGATTAAAGTTACGTTCAATATTTTATTTGCATTTATTAAAAAAAAATAGTGTTTGTGATTGTTTACCTTATGATGTTAACTTTTTCATATTGCTTTATTGATTTTTAATCTAAATAACTATTAATATATGAATCAAATTATTTTTTTCTCGCGACGATAGCAGATTCCACTTATATAACTGTCCAAATTAAAATGATATTCTCAAAAATCTTTCCAATTTTTTTTTAAAGAAAAGAAGTGAGAATATCGAAAGTATTTATTTTGTTAAATAATGAAACGTTCATATTTTGTCTATAAAGCATATGCTTTTCCTACGCTATATCTCTAAACCACCCAAATTTATTTTTATATGCATTCAAATACACAGTACATAAAAGGAATGATTAACGAATTAAAAACAATATTTTTTCCCTCAATTAATAATGCGTGCTTATTACAGATTTTTGGGCGCTAAAAATGAAAATGTTAAACATTTTCTATCACGTTCCCAATTTTAAGAAATTTCACTTTCAATTTTTGGAGAATACGGGCATTTGTATGGCAATTTAATAAAATGTATAACACATCCATTCTTCATGTTAATGTTCTTCTTCCTGTTTTGCATTGAATACTTCATAAAAATCTTTATAGATTTTAGAATAATGAAAAAAATTTGGTTAAAAGTTTCCATAACACTCAAATTTTAAGAAAATTTACTCTAATTTTTTTAATTATTCGGGCATTTGTCGCCATTTCTACATATAGAAATTATGATAGCGTTATGTAAAATTACTTTTTTTGTCGTTGTATATTGTGTGTTTCTAAAACTTTGAGGGTTTTCAAAAAATAAACGTTGTTAAGAATGTTTTATCAATTTCCAGTTTTAAGAAATTATGCACTCGATTTCTGGACTTCCTGGGTATTTGTATATACAGTAATTTTGATATCATTTCATTATCCTTTCGATTGCGTTTAATCATTTGAATTCTTGTCTCAAGTGAATATATTAAAGAGAGTAGAAACATATTTCACTTTAGTAATTTTAGTAATTCTTAAATTTCCAGTCTAAATTTAATTAAAAAAATACCACTTTAGATTTCCAAAACAATAATTTTAGCAGTATATTTTTAGTCGTATATTTTAATTATGTAAGTATTTATTTAATCGTTTATTTTACTACTAAATTCAGATAACAATATTTAGATGTTTTATTGTGCGTTGGAAAAATGTAATAAAATTATCATTATTTTTTGTGTTTTTTTTATAAATCTGTGAATAATGAAAAATTCTCGATGGCCTTTTACTTTTTTATCATCCATAAAATGAAACATAAATATCACTTACTTCAAGAGAAACAGATGCATTATTAAAAAGTGCGATCATACATACTCATGATGTTGCGTATTTATTTTATTTGAAAAATATAAGAAAAGTTCGTATTCAAGAAGTCTCTATGATTTAAAACTTCTGCTATAATTCCATAAACAAAATAGCCATAAACATTTGAGATGGTCACTCTAAATATTTCCAAAACTTGATCATAGATTGCAGTTTAAACTTCGTTCGTAGAAAATGATTAAACGAGCTCTTTCAAGGCGCTGTGCACCTGTGTTTTTCGATTATAAAAAGTGTAATTTTTATGTTTATTTAATTTATTGGCTGAATATTTTTATTGAGTTAGGTATCTGAATGTTCTGCATTACGGTCTTAACACTTTTTTTTTAATATACGGACTGTTAATGCATATACATAATCCAATCTTTGCTTTTAAGCCTAAAACACAGTCTTAAAATGGCGGAGTGACGCTTTAAATTGAATGAAGATCTGTCCTTGAATTTCAGGTGAGATCGCCATATCAAATCGAGGAGAGATGGCCAACATTAATTAATATATTCAAAAACTACGGATTGAGGATTTTAAATAAATGTAATTATATTTAAATTAACTATGCAATTTTTATATTTATAATTATATAATTTGATATAATTGATTAAATTTTAAGTAATGGAAATATTTCAATAATAATAATATAATAGGGACTAAGATGGATTTTCTTTTTCAGAAAATATCGAAAAACTTCGGAAGCACTCATCCCAAGAACTTATACAGTTGATAAATAAACACAAAACCTTGGAAAAGTTTAACATAAACTAGTTAGTACCCGTCAAGATTTGACGGTAAATAACTTGAATGTTTCATTAGAAATATTCCTGAATTTTTTTATTTGTTGCTTTTAAATTAGTTATTGAATGACGAATTTCTATATTGCATAAGTGATTCTTATTTCTTTAAGGCGTTAGATAGTGCTGCCAGTCTAACCTATTCAATGAAGTGGAAGAATTTTAAGTTTATAATTTACAACCAATTATGCTTGCTTTTTTATCAGAAATTTACCTAAAAACACCGGGTAGAGAATTTATTTTTACTTAATACGACCTCATTCATTTAAATAACAATATCTATTTCCATTAATTTATATATCATACTCCTATTATAAAGAGGTAAAAATTGTTTATTTGTCGGAGATAAGCTCAGGAACTACCGAACCGATTCCAAAAGTAATGGTATCAAAATGATGGTGTTCGCCCAACTTAGAACATAGGCTATATCTTATGTCGGTGCCACTACACCAAAGGGGGTGCAGGAGCAAAAAACGTTCTAAAAAGGCGATTTTTGCGTTACTGAAGGGCCTAGAAATATGAAATTTGGAATATTAGTTACTTATAAGATATAAATGGTGTCTAAGAACAGTTCTTAAACAATTCGAAATTTAAAAGGGGTGAAAATGCACAAAAAGCGTTCTAAAAAACGTTCTAAATGGTAGTTTCTACATAATCTCAGGAAATACCAAACCGATTTCAAAAGTAATGGTATCAAAATGATGGTGTTAGTCCAACTTAGAACATAGGCTATATTTTATGTCGGTGCCACTACCCGAAAGGGGGTGCAGGAGCAAAAAACGTTCTAAAAAGGCGATTTTTGCGTTACTGAAGGGCCTAGAAATATGAAATTTGGAATATTAGTTACTTATAAGATATAAATGGTGTCTAAGAACAGTTCTTAAACAATTCGAAATTTAAAAGGGGTGAAAATGCACAAAAAGCGTTCTAAAAAACGTTCTAAATGGTAGTTTCTACATAATCTCAGGAAATACCAAACCGATTTAAAAAATATTGGTGTCAAAATGATGGTGTTAGTCCAACTTAGAACATAGGCTATATTTTATGTCGGTGCCACTACCCCAAAGGCGGTGTAGGAGCAAAAAACGTTTTAAAAATGCGGTTTATGTGTTACGGAAGGGCCTAGAAATATGAAATTTGAAGTATCAGCTACTTATTAGATATAAATGATTTCTAAGAGCAGTTCTTAAACAATTCGAAATTTAAAAAGGGTGAAAATGCGCGAAAAGCGTTCTAAAAAATGTTCTAAATGGTGATTTCTACACAATCTCATGAAATACCAAACCGATTAAAAAAATAATGGCGTCAAAATGATGGTGAAAACCCTTGCTCCAACATAGGCTATGTTTTATGTCGGTGACACAACACCAAAGGGGGTGCAGGAGAAAAACGTTCTAAATATCAGTTTTTGCGTGACGGAAGGGCCTTGAATCGTGAAATTTAGAATGGTAGTTAGTTATAAGATATCAATGATCTCTATGGACATTTCCTAAAAAAGTCGAAATTTAAAAGGGGGGGGGGGTCAAAATGCGCAAAAAGCGTTACAAAAAACGTTCTAAATTGCGATTTCTAGCAATCTCAGGAAATACTGAACCGATTTCAAATATTTTGGTGTATAAATGATGGGGACAGATCTTGCTCCAAGCTAGGCTATATTTTATATCTGTTTCACTACCCCAGAGGAGATGCAGGAGCAAAATGCGCGTTCTAAATGCCGATTTGTCACCAATATCTCAGGAAGAATCAAACTGATTTCAAAAGTAATGGTAAGAAATTGATGCTGACAGCCTCTCCTCTAACATAGACGCTATTTTAAGTCGGTATCACTATCACCTAGACGTTGCAGGAGCAAAAAAGCGTTCCAAATTTCGAATTTTGTGATCGGTAGGGGCTAGCAACTTAAAATTAGGCAAGGTACATATTTATTACATATAAATTATCTTTAAGAACAGTTTCGAAAGAATTGGAAATTTAAAATAGGGTGAAAATGCGCGAAAAGCGTTCTAAAAATGTTCTAAACTGCGATTTCTACTCAATCTAAGGAAATACCAAAGCTATTTCAAAACTAATGGTTGCAAATCAATGGTGACAGTCCCTGCTATAACATAGGTTATATTTTATGTTGCTGTCACTACCATCTGACGGTTGCAAAAGCAAAACATGGTCTAATTTGCGCTTTTTGCACAACTGAGGTGTCTAACACTTTGAAGTATGGCATGGTATTTACTTACAAGATACAACTGCTTCCTAGGAACAGTCGAAAGAAAATTCCAAATTTAAAAAAATGAAGTGAGTGAAAAGCGTTATAAATTACAATTCTTAAGCAAACTTATAAATTACCAAACCGATTAAAAAAATAATGATGAAAAATTTTGGTGATAGAACCTACTCAAACATAAGCTATATTTATGTCTGTTCCACTACCACCAGAGGGTTGCAGGAGCTAAAAACTTTCTAAATTCCGAATTTTGTGATACTGAAAAGGCTAGAAACTTTAAATATGACATGGTAGTTACTTATAAAATATAAATGCCCTCGAAGGAACGTCGAAAATAAATTCGAATTAAAAAGGGGTGAAGCGAAGGGGAGGTGCGAAAAGCATTCTAAAAGATTCTAAATTACGATTATATGCAATTTCAGGGAATATAAACCAATTATAAAAGTAATAGTTGCGAATCAATGGTAACAGTCTCTGATCCTACACAGGCTATATTTTATGCAGGTGATTCTACCACCTGGCGTTCACAGGAACAACAAACGTTCTAAAAAAGGGCTTTAAAAGCTTTTTAAATTACGTTTCTGTGGAATATTAGGAAGTAACAAACCGATTTCAAAATTAATGTTGGCAAATTAATGGTGACAGTTCCTGTTTCAACATAGCCCTTTATGTTGAGAGAGGTGGTAGGACTTGGAATTTGACATGATGGTAAATTTTAAGATGTAAGAAGATGGTTTCTAAAAAATTCAAATCTTCAAATGAATACTGAAATGAGCGTATTAATTGAGCATAAAAGTTTCAAAATATTTTCTAAATTATCATTTATTTAGTTTTATTTCATTTTATTAATTTAAGTCTCATTTCTGCCTAATGCATGATAACCTGATACTCTTTATTTAGCCAAAAAACGTAGACGTATATAGCTATAAAATTTATGTAAACATTAAATATAGGCTTAAAGAAAATAAATTTCAAGTTTTGCAGTAATTTTAAATAACGAAAGAACATGTAAATTAGGAACACAATAATCAATTTACAAATAAAACGTCGAATTAAAAAGAATTGATGACTGCCAAACACGTTTAACATATTTAATGTCATCTGAATGTGACATTTACGATCATCCATTATTGGCATTTAACCTTACAGTTTGGCGACAGTGTTTTTTTCGACGGAATAATCAAGGACACAGATGTCATATACGCACCGGGATACTTAAGTGGCTCCAAAGTATCGTTATTTTGCTTGATATGCTAACCAGGAGGTTGTTGTTTATTTATTAATAAATTATTTATTAACTTTTATTTTCTTTTTAAAAATTATACAAATTGTTTTGTTCTATAGTTATTAATTAAACATTTTTTTTACTGCTATTTTCTTTTTTTAAAATAAATATGTAATTGATATTCGAAAACAAGGTTTACGCCAAATTGGCGTCAGAAAAAATCGCGCCAACGTGTTGCATATATGACATCGATGCCTAATCAAGTAGTACCGATAAATGCAACTCAAAAATTTAATTATATAAAATCTCAGTATTATTATTTTTTTTTAATTAACTAAGGAAGTTTTGAGTTGATACCATATTTGGCGTTTTTATCTTTTGCGCGCCAGGTTAAAGAAAAAATGCTTCTCAAAAATTTCATTAGAAAAAATCTGAATAAATTTCTTTTTCTTTTTTTTAAGTAATTTTATTTTGATTTTTATCTATTTTCCCATTATGTTTCTTACAAGAGAAATTAGCAGAATTATTTTTAAAAATGACTCTAACTGCGAATTGTACGTTATTTGTTTAATTGGGAGATCGAATTTACTGTTGTCGCCAAACAATGCAATTTTAAGCCACAAAGGCAGAAGCGTGAAATAAGCCATGCGAAGGTCGAAATCATTTTTTTTTCATGTGTAGGAGAAGATTTTGGAGTAAATTTTTATATTCTAATGTAATTCATATAAAAAGCAGTTAAATTTATAATTATGTAGCAGGTATTTAAATTTTAGTGTACATGTCTGCTAAATACACACTTATGCTAGAATAATTTAATTTCAGAGATTTAAAATATTTTTTATCATAATATGGAATACCATTACTATGGAAACATGCCGTTTTGTTTTCTTCAAGCATGTCATTTTTATATCCTTGAACTCAGATTATTACTTATTAATGGGAAATTGCGTATTATGTTATTTTTTTTTAAAGATGTCGGACCTATTGCCAATTTCATCTATAGGAATATTCACTGCTTTAAAAGTTAGGATATAATAAGATTCTTAAGAAGATTTCTGCAATTATGCGTTATTATTATTGTAAAAAAAAGCCAAAATTTTGCAACAGAAATTGCTTGCTGAATTTAATTTCAGATATTATTTTTTTAATTCGTCGCTTCAGCTAAACTTAGCAACAAATTAAGAGTTATTTTCATAATCTGAGTTATTTACACAATAGACGGTAGATTAATTTACTATTGACTATAAAGGAATTAGCAAGCCTATTTATTTGTCCGTGTCTTATTATGCTCTTTAGAAAAATGCAAAATAAATCTTTGGTTCAAGTATTCACCAATATGCTTATTGCTAAAATTTTTGTATAACTAACTTTATTTATCATTGTCAGGTCTATTTAAGACATGAATATTTCGACATTATTTATTGGATCGTATTTTGGTGAGTAATTAAGTTTGTTTTGTCATTAACTCTGGTAAATGTGTAACAATATTGTTGCATCAGTCTTAATGTTTGTCGTAGACCATCACAATGCAGTCGATTACAGATGATTAGAAAGATTTTATTTTATGCAAGAGGTTTATTTTTTTGCAAGATTAAGTCATCAAGTTTTATAACGTGTAAACGGTTACATGATTGTAAATGCTCTACAAAATGAAAAGGCAGTGAAAATGACGTCATTTTAATTTTATTCAAACAATTCAGCTCTAAAAACTCACTTTTTTATATTATACTTTTCTTTGAAATATGAAAGATAAACATTCTTTTTTGACGACAAATTGTTCAATACATTTTTTTACGGTATTTACTCTGCTGGAATCCAAAGAGAGAAAACAGTAATAGTAGATCTGTCACAGAGGACGTTTATTAAGAAATATAACGTAACATTCAATGAGATTATATTTAAGCTACCAGAATCACATATTGCGCAATCTGAGATCATAGGAGTTCAAGAACTATCAAACGAAAATGAACCACCTGAACATTATTCGTGTTCAATGGTCAATCTTTGCAATCATTCTACTAATGGATTCTAATTTAGTAATGTCAGATCAGAAACCATTTTAATTCCTGTTGTCATAAGGGTCACATTACCCTACCAAAAGTGAACTGTTATAAATCAACTAAAAGAATTGCTGGTTAATAGCTAAATTTTGTCCAACGCTTAAGATAATATAATATTGCAATGGCTTTCGCATCGTTTTCAGCAATGAGCAAAGTCCAGCTGAAGGTCCAAATTGTTTAAAACACAAGTTCAAATTTATTTCATTTAATCCAAGGTTCATTTGAAAATACTGACCAGCGCAGCGGGCATAGCCTGCTAGTTTATTATAAAACTACACGGGCATTAAAAGCTGCCATGAATTTTATTTTTGTCTGTCTCATTCTCTAAAAACCTAAATTTGAAACTTGATGCAGCTAACGATTTATAATATATATTTTTTATTACCTGAATCCTATTTTACATTTCTATACGTTTTTTTAAATATTAAACCTGGATATCAAGGTAATTTATTTTATAGCTCTCATACGAATATTTTTTTCTTTCCATTTTATTTTTTTACGCAAATTAATGACAAACTTTTCTTTCTGACACACACACATATATATTCTTGATAATGGTGAGAAAACATAACGAACATTTTAGATCAGCTCAATTTATTTAATTGATAATTACATGCAAAATTTTTTAGCTTAAATAATTTAAATATAAAATCATTATTTTTTCAAAATATTATTGAGTGTTAAATTTTATTTAATTGTAAAGCATTAAAATAATAATAATAATAAAATAAAAATCCTATAACTTCTCTTCCTAATAAAATATGTCATTATTGAAATGGATTATCGACAAAAATATCACACACTTTGCCATGCTTGGGTTCGAACCTTCTCCTCTACAGACATTCAGAGCTATATATAAGTGCTGCGTTAACCCGCTACGCTAGCGAGAACGGGTTTTAATTCCTTCTAAATTGAAGAGGTTCGAAAAACAGTTGACGCTACGAATGTCTTGAATTTGAGCTCTGATCTTACATAGTTTTGCGTTTTAATATTTATGATACCTTATTTTTCAAAGAAGTAGCTACAATTTAATATGCTAGTTTCCATCGTGTCTAACTATTGGCAATTCATTAGACGGATCACAGTCTATAACTTTTAGCCTCAAATCACTGTGTTTATCTTCCGTGTGTAATATGACCAAAACAATATGACACCCCCGAAATAAACTATATCTAGCTCTTAATATAGACACAATAATTTTTTTAATTGTTAATAATGTTGAAAGAGACAAATAATATTAACCTTGTGAAAGAAAGAAAAGCTTGTTTACAGTAAGATCGAATAGCAGTTAGCAGACGAACTTAATTTCGACCTGCCACGTGATATTTCAACTGAGCGAGCATCTTTGCGCATGTGCAGCGCGTCAATCTATAGGCAGACTTGTGATTATATACTGCGCATGCACAACTGTAGAATTTTAATTTAAAATTACGGCTAATTAATAAAATATTTGAACAAACGAATGGGCGATAACAAATCTGTGGCCAAATGTCTTTCATTTAAAAAAAGATTGATGTAATTTGATGCAGTAGTTTCTTCTCACGGATTGTCGAAATAAAATGCTTAGCGTTTTGAATATATAGATGTGAGAAAAAACAAAAACTCGACACTTCCAGCAGCGAAGAAGATGAAATACAAGTTGAAATTAATGTGTTGAAAATATGTTGACATTATCAGATTCTACAGATTCCGATGGAATAGAATTGGATGAAGATCACTGTGTTGGTTGCGGAGAAGGATATAATACCACAACCAAAAAGGATGACTGGATACACTGCACACTGTAAAAAAAATCTGTAAAGTTACTAAAACTTTTCTAGGAAACTGGGATTCCCAGAACTTTTTATGTAACGGCAACAACAAAAATTTATGTAAAAGATACACTTTTACACCGTAAGTCAAATAATCTGTAAGGTTGCTAAGAATAGTTTAGGCAACTGGGATGACTAGAACATTCTATGTAACTACAATCCGGTACACATAAAAAATTTTAGTAAGATTACAGTAATTTTAGTAGATTCTTTTGTAAAGCTACAGATTTCTGTAACTTTACAAAAACTAGTTTTGTAGATTTACATCTTTTTTGTACAGGGTACAGATAAAAATGTTAGTAAGCATACAGATTTTTGAAACTGTACAGCATCTGCATAAGTAAAGGCTTTTTTTACAGTGCATAAGGTGTCTGAAGTTAGTCCATGATGCGTGTTCAAACTATCAAAACCTTTGCCAAAAATGTGGTAAAATTTTACGAACAGTGAAGGTTTGAAATTATACTTCAAATTTTGTTTATTCGAATTTTATTCACTCATTTTTCGTGATATAATCTTTATAAATTGCCATATGTTTTCATGATTAACATTATGAAACGTGTTATTTTTTGCTATTTCAACTTCCCATTTTCTGTCTTCTATTGGGTTGCCATCTCTTCTCGGCTTAAAGTAGATATGGTCATCTGCTCTTTTAATTCAGTTTAGTTTTCCACTTTCTGTTCTCAACATTTAATTATTTTTTGCATATGTATAAGAATTTTAAATATGCATAAATATTTCCTGTATTTGAATTCTAAGAATTTTTATTTAAATCTTTAAAAATTATGGCCATATATCCTAGACTACCCTATATGTTCGCAAGTTTTATAGTAATTAATTCAAATCTATGTGGATACAAATGCGCATTACAAAAACAGATAACAGAAATTAACTTCAAAAATTTAAATATTTACATCGTTACAATTCACTTTTTATGTTATTATTTTTCCTGTTTACAATAGGCGGCATAATGCATCATTCGTGATCATATTAGATAGGTTCCATTGCAAAAACAAATATAATACGTATTGCAGTCGTCCGGAGGTAAGCAATTCCCGAAAAGTTTGGCATATTTTCACCAATCATGACCGTTAGGTCCCAAAAACAATCCTCCTTTCAAATGTTTATATTATATATATATATATAATATAAATTTTTGAAAGGAGTTTGTTATATATATATATATACATTATACATACATATAAATATAAATATATATATATATATATTATCCCACTAATTTGGTATTAACGGAAAACCTTTTATCTAACAATACAATTAACTTCTTAGATCTTAAAATTACAATAAAAGACAATAAAACAATCACAGATTTGTTTGACAAACGTAAAGAATTTAAATTCACAGTTAATACATTTACAAATTTTAAATCTTGTCTACATCATTCTGTATTTCGTAATATAATACTTAATCATTTATATAGAATAAAATGTTTATGTTCTTCTCCTCTAATTAACAATAATATTAAAAAACTAATTTATGATGCATTAAATCATGGTTTTCCAAAAAAATTCATATATTCATTAATATACAATTAGTACTTTTCTTTCATGATCTATAAACACAAATTAACACATGCGTAAACAAAATTACAAAAAAATTATAAAAAAAAAAATATCTATAAAAAATTAAAAATTGTAAAAGAATATAAAAAAATATTATAGGATGGTTGGGTGGGTAGATGTTAGAGTACGGAGGAGGGTGGTGTTGTCTGGATAATACGCAATGGTTAATTATTTATTAAAAAAAAAAAAAAAAAAAAAAGCGGGGCTCTTGTATTATTACTATTTTTTTTTTTGTTATGTATTTTATGTGTATGTTGATTTGATATTTTATATGTAAGTTGGAGATTTTCATTAACATTATAATTAGCTTAATTATTCATTAATCTAATTTACAATTATTTGTTATTAAATTTTAATTTACTTAGGACAATATCATATTAATTACTAATAGTATGCCACTCTTAGTTTAATGTTTTTGAATGTCCCATATTCATTCTTTATGGATTTTTATGGATGTCTGAAAATAATCCACATTCTATATTTGTGCGTTTTAAGTAATGGGATTTTAAGTATTATTTAACCTTCTATATACTTCCACATGTTTGTTATTTCCTGTTCATTTTATAAATATCTTATATATAATTCATTAAAAAATAATTTTTAGATAATTTTTAATAATTATTTATATTAATTACTACTGAATTTATTTTGTTTTATAGCATATAGATATATGCTATATATTATCAATGTTCTAACATTATTTAAACTCTTAGTTTAGTTTAAATAATTTAGCTAATAGAACATATTGTATGCTTTTAAATATTATTAACAATAGTTTTAAATACTTTGTGTGATTTATATTAGGTTTATAATTCTCTATATATAAGGATTTGTTTGGTTTTGCTGTTTAAACAGTTATTTACATTCACAAGCTTGCAAATTTTTATCTTGCGATAGATGTTTAATATAATTATTAATAGATGGCAGCACTAAAATTGTATTTTCAGATTGCCTTAATTTTTATTTTTCTAGCTCCATTTCAGTTATAATTTATACACCAGGGTGTATTTTTAGCTAAATTTTGACGATATTGTTAAACTGTTATCTATTAATTTAATAGTGCATTTTAAATAATGTAATTAATATCTATTTATCTTATATTAGATTAAATTTGTTTTACAAGGTCTTTCAAATTTTATTTCAAAATGTATTAACTGCATCCTTTGGTATCATTTACTGTGATTTCTTAACTGTTTTATTCACCTTAATCTTTTTGATATACTGGAAGACATGTGCACATGGATTTTTGTAAAATACTGAAATATTAATCGGTATGGTATTTATTATTTCTATTTTATATCCTATAAATATTTAAATACGTTTTATTTATTCTTCCATTTCATATTATTTGTTTCTATTCTGCTTTCATTTTTAATCAATTCACTTGATTTTAGTGGTTGTTCTATAATTCTCTATGTATAAGGATTTGTTTGGTTTTGCTGTTTAAACAGTTATTTACATTCAACAGCTTGCAAATTTTTATCTTGCGATAGATGTTTAATATAATTATTCATAGTTGGCAGCACTAAAATTGTATCTTTCAGTTTGCTATATTTTTTAATTTTTCTAGCTCCATTTCAGTTACAAATTATACACCAGTGTGTATTTTTAGCTAAATTTTGACGATATTGTTAAACTGTTATCTATTAATTTAATAGTGCATTTTAAATAATGTAATTAATATCTATTTATTTTATATTAGATTTAATTTCTTTTACAAGGTATTTCAAATTTTATTTTAAAATGTATTAACTGCATCCTTTGGTATCATTTACTGTGATTTCTTAACTGTTTTATTCACCTTAATCTTTTTGATATACTGGCAGACATGTGCACATGGATTTTTGTAAAATACTGAAATATTAATCGGTATGGTGTTTATTATTTCTATTTTATATCCTATAAATATTTAAATACGTTTTATTGATTCTTCCATTTCATATTATTTGATTCTATTCTGCTTTCATTTTTAATCAATTCACTTGATTTTAGTGGTTGTTCGGGCACAGGGGAAAATTAATTTTAGCTTTAGCTTATTTTTCCCACAGAAAACAACCATTTTGCTTATATCATTGAATTCTGTGCCCTCGATAACGTGATTCAATGTATAAGCTTTTCAATTTTTGTCGGTGTCCACTTTTTTCTTTTTTCTTCCATAATAATTCTTATAATATTTTTTTAATACTTACAGCTTTAATTCATAATAATTGACGGTGGCAGGTTATGTTTAATTAATGGTTATATATATATATATATATATATATATATATACATTATACATACATATAAATATATATATATATTTACATATATCTTATTTTTGTCATGCTGTAACTCTCGTATTTTTTAAGCGATTTTGGTGTAACTTAGCATGTGTACAGGAGATACCCAAATCTCGACCGTGTTCGTTGGCCAGCTTCATCCGCCTAGTTGTTTCAAAATGGTGGCCTAAAGAAGATAATAGAAAGTTTTCAGATGTAAAATAATATATAAATAATTAGAAATATTTTTTTTTCTTTAAGTATTCGCACTTTATACAAGGATTCTGGAGCACTTTTAGTTTTGCCTGTATCATTAAAAATGTCTGATATATAGCGGTTTGTAATTCTAAAGTGACTGACATTTTAAAACGAGTTGATTTTTGCCAACTTGTAAAAATCGTATTTATAAACCGATTTGGATGTGACTGTGTACATGTACCGATTTTCCCAAGGTTTCGGACGAGTTCATTGGCTTTCTTTATCTGCCAACTATTTACAAAGTAGCGGCCTATTAAAAAATTAAAATTCAAGAAGATGAACAATAGAATAAGAAATTCAAAAAGTTTTTTCTTTAAGCATTCTGATTTGATACAAGTATTTCGAATAATTGTTCCATGGCATAGTTTTTTGAAATTCCTATAAAATTTCTATTTTAATGAAAACTTCTAATCTTCTATAATCGGGTTCCATGCATTTTAGATTCGAGTGTTTAAGCTAAATTAGCTAAATTCGTCAAAAAAATGATCATTCAACCTACTTTGTCCCCAGTATAGGACGGAAGGACATTTTTATTGTTAATTTTTTGCTGTTTCAAAGTATAATGCTGTTAAATCAATATAAAACTTTCTTGTAGGAAATTTTATTTCTTTTCCTTTTCTTATCTTTTTTTTAAATTTTTATCGAATAAGAATAGTTATTAAATTTGCTGATGAAGTTTAATTTAAGACAAACTGAGATACTATGAAGAACTTACATACTAAGAACAACGACAATAATAAAAATACAAATATTTTACGTACGGCATTTTGCAAAAAATCAGTCCAATGTACAGAATCAGCACAAAAGAAAAATTTATATCATTGTATAAAAATCAGTATTACTTAGTATTAAATTTTTTTTTTCTATACAGTATTATGCCCCTCAAAACAGTTTAAAAAACATTTAAAAGTACATTATTGCTTGTAGCCTTACAATTACAATTTATATTAATCAGCTGTATTTAGATATTTAATAATATATATAGAAAAGAAGTAATTTCTCAAATTAAGTCACCAATTTCCTTTAATTGAAAAACTGAAAGATGTGTTTATCACCTTCGCGAAATAGTATTTAGCTGTTTATAGGGAAAACATTTCAGTGGAGATACATCAATAGAATACTTAAGGAAGCATCTCAAATTGAATTAAATAAGAATTAACGTGATTGTGTTTGCCTTGGTGCATCTGTGCAGGAAATAATCTAGTGTAGTTAGTAAAGATAGAAAGAGAGCGTTAATGTTTGCATCGGGTGAATGACTTTAATTACTGATATTTTAGCAAAATATACGAAGAATGTAGTTAGTTCTATAAAATGGCAATATTAGTAAAATTATTTTAAAAAGAAGGAATGTAAGTAGACATTAGTAAGTAGATTTCCATTCATATTTATTAAAACTAACTTTATATCTAATGCTTTTACAGATCTATCTATCTATCTATCTATAATTATATATATATATATATATATATATATATATATATATATATATATATATATTCATATTATAAAATTTAAATGTAAAATTCGATTGGTTTCGGTTATTCAGTAATTATTCTTGTTTCAATTTTACTCAAATCAATCAAAAAAAGTGTTCATACCATTTACTGTTATTTATTTTGAAGTATAGTTGTTTTAAATTATTCTATTTCAATTTTATACACAATTGGAGTATGCGGGTTGACAAAACCTTACAAAACCTTTGAGGCTACATATATTTTTGATATTTAATTGCTCCTCCCAAATTCCGAAGCGCTATGATCTGTATTTATTTTGATAATTGTGTTTCTTGTTCATATTTATCCATGTTTAATGCTTTTCAAATGTTGTTTTCTCGTTTTTGCACCCACGTTTCCTTGAATGGTCATAAAATTTCATGCAATTTGGCATAAAAATTTACCCTTAAATGCCTGATTTTTCAAAAATCGTTGTAATAATGTTTTTCGGCTTTCATTTTTTAAATTAATCATGGGAAAAATACATAAAAAAATCATATTTTGTTTTAAGTATGGTTTACGGCTAAAATCGTTACTAATCGGCAATACTGGTCGTTAATTGAAAAAATAATGTTCCTTGATAAAATTCTATAATATTAAACACACAAGAATTTTAGGAACTATAACAAGAAATAAATTTTACTTGCTCACTGCAGAACAAAATAGGGTATTTCGCAAGCTTCCAAACAAAACAAAAAGAACAAGAAGCAACAATTGAAAAAATAAATCCATCTTTATTCTTAAACAGCACAAGTATTGCCATCTACATGTTGAAAATCGATTTAATAATATTTTCAGAATGTATTTTATTGGCAACATTAGGCATTGTAGCTTTAATATTATTTTAATAGTATTTTAGAGCCTAAATTGGATATGTTGCCGAAAAGCAATACCCGGCATTTAAGGGTTAAATATATATATATATATATATATTTGCGCGTGCGTGTGCGTGTGGATGTACGTGGATGTGCGTTTTTTTGTTTGAGATGAGCTCTGTCTTTTTTTCTGAGTTGGAACACCTCCCAGCACTACGATTTGAAATCCGGAGTCAACCCAATCCCAGTACCCGAAGTACACTATAAATGAAATCTGTAATTCCACAGATGTAAAGTTGCAGAAATCTATATGCTTATTAAAATTTTATCTGTACACTGTACAAAAAAGATGTAAATCTACCAAACTAGTTTTTGTAACGCTACAGAAATCTGAAGCTTTACAAAAGAATTTTCTAAAATGACAGATAACTTACTAAAATTTTATCTGTAACCAGGGTAGTAGTTGCATAAAAAGCTGTCGGAATCCCAGTTTCCTAGAAAACTTTTAGTAACTTTATAGATTTTTTTTTTCAGCGTACGCAAGAGAAACTTGTTAAAAACACTGCAAAATTGTTTAGACATTTATTTTTTTAATTAAAAAAATATCTTCTTACCTAGAAATAACGATTAATCCTAATTACTCACCAACGATGAACAATAATTTGCAAATGTCGCAATTTTTATTCGTGTAAAATATCATTGTTAACTATGGCAGAAAGTCATGAGATATATTGTCCAGTAATTCTGAAAAAGAACTTCGAACAGAAAATGAGGATAGACAAGGTATATACAAGGTTTTGCCGAATTCAACTGACAAACTCAGAGGCGTGATACTAGTCATCAAGAGGATATTGCTATAGAACATGGGCGCAAATCACTTATTTTCTCACAAATACACGATGTTTCATCCTGACTAAACTTGGACTGACGGTAATAATTTTGAGAAAAATAAAACATTGCAATGAAAATGCAACAATATCTACCTTGGTTTGTGTAAAATGTTCGCGAAAAATTCTGGAAAAACAAGGTCCCCAAACAATCGATGATTTCGTGTGAACTGGTAATCGCATCCCAAAATGTGGAGTGTCAAGTGAACACTGCTGGCATATATAATGGAAAATTCTACCAATTTTTTGTATTATCACATTTACAATAAAACTAAAGATGTCTATTAAACGTTTTATTATAATATACTTCATTTTTCTGAAGGTTATTACCGTCAAACCAAATTGAGTTAGGGTAGAACGCCCTGTATTTTTCATTACATATGTATGTGGTTTGCGACACCATGTTCTATTGTAATTTTTCATCCTCTTCATGCCCACTATCACCTCTCTGAATTTGTCGGTCGAATACAGCAACACCCTGTATATCACTGCACCTTTATGTATCTTAACACTGATCGCTCCAAGGTTTCAGAATCAGGGAGAATATTTCTTTTTACATCCCATTAATAACAATTTAATTTCTATTTGAAATGATATTTAAAGGATTGTACAACACTTTAAGGAGCAAAGACTACATTACTATATCTTAAATAGCATCTAACACTTATTTTCTATTAGAATAATGATGTGAATAAAGAAATTTTTCTCCTTGAGTCTGTGCCCGAAGTCCCAGCCCTTTTTACCCGACTGAAAAGAAGGGTTATGTGTTTCACGCGTATCTGGATATATGGATTTCTTTATACCCTCGAAACATCCCAACGGCTGGATGGATTTTAATGCATGAGATCCCTATCGATTCGTCTTAACCGTCCGATGGTTATAGGATATGATTTGTTTTTATAAATTCAAAATGGCGGTAGAGACGGAAAAAAAATTACGTACCCTATTGAGTGACATATCATTGTACAGGTCTTTCAAAATGAAGACGATGTTTCATTGACCATTTTGTAGTCAGAAGCTCCGTTTAAATATTACACAACCTGAAAGTTGTGTACTTTAGATCTCTACCTTTACTTTAACTCTAACCTTCATAATAGACATCTGTAGGCCTCATAAGTACAGTCTTTGTTGATAGCAACTAACAATTAAACACAACTTAAAAGTCATCAATACAAGTAAATAAAAAAAAGGTAAGTAATTTAAAAAATAGTTTCATATTGATGAGAAATAATTAATTAGTTCGCTTTTTACGCAGTCGGGTTTTTTGATTTTTAAAATTTAATATATTTATTCACTATAGTTCTCGTATTGAAGGTGTAGGGCTGAGAGCGTCTCATCTCTAGAGTTTGTGTATATAAACTTAAGTGTCTATCTATCTATATTATAAAGAACAAACGTGTTCGTGAATAACGCGGACGTCACTTTGACAGAAGCTACAGCAGACGATTAAATTTAACTTTTCTAAACTTTCCTTGCAATTTTTTAAACTTCTAAATACCGCACATTTTAAAATGTTACACCGTCGCATAGAAAGAAAAGAAAACTTTCGAATGCAATTTGTTAGAAATATATATCGCAATTTGTTTGAAAAATATATCGCAATTTCTTTGAAAACTGCATCGCAATTTACTGGTATTTTATTTCTTTTACGATAATTTTCAAGCATAGGTCTGTTGTCAAATCTTACTCTATCGTTTGCAGACGATTACGAAAGACAAATCCATTTGCACTTGAATCAATATAAACAGCTGATCATTTATTTCCACCCTATATTTTATAAAGAAATTGAAATATTCATCAATCAATAAATAAAACAATAAAATATTAATTTAAGAAAAGTAATCGAATTTAGCACTTAAACCACTGAAATAAACAGAATCAATCCTATTTACAATAAGCCTTTTGGCTTATTGTAAATAGGAATTTTTTGACGATTTCTTTGGCTTTTAACTCCTGACGCGTGGTCAATATGAAAAAGTTGAATGCATTATTGCTATTTTTTATATACATATGATTTTTAGTAGGTACCGTTGGCGAGCAGTAGCAGGGGATCGAAAAACAGTACGTATATTAAGTGTAAAACATCTATTATATTTATAAAAATAATAAAAATAATTAGACCCGTTCGATGTTTTCTCGACACAATATTTGAGATTATTTGTTGATGAGTTTTTTCAGTAATTTTTGCAATTTTTCAAATCAAACAACGTGTCTCAACGTAATATAAGTATACTATGTGAAAAACCGCTTGCAAAAACTTTCGAAAAATACCTCACTCATCGCTGTGTTTTTCGTATGTGCAGAGAAAAGAGAATTTTAACATCAGAAATAAGATACACTGTTAAAAATCTTCAGAAAACTGTTATAATTAAGCTTATCTGACCTTAACAATGACCAAATTATGGTCTCAATAATTTTAAATTACGGATCTGTAACCGTCATATTTAAAAACGGTCGAATGACTGGACAGTCTGCTGCAGATTTTTAATACTGTACATGATGAGTTTTACATATATTTTTTAACCTGGAAAGCCCGGATTTATTCCCTTATATTTAAAAATGAGATTGAGAAATTCATAGTCATGCAGAAATATGCCTATCTATACATACTTTTCACATATACTTTATTTAATGAAATCCACGTAATATAAATAGTTTTGAAGAGTCACTATACTAATGGTTATATGTCAGCTTAAATCTATCACATGTTTATTAATATTTACTTACATTCTCATTAAATCAGTGTATAAGTCTGTAAGAATTATTTCACATATATTTAGCGTCTCAACAAAATTTGCATGAGAAACAGAAAAAAAATTACAAAGGCTTTTATTAATAACTAACATATTATGATCTATGTTACACTGTCATAAATAACTGTATAACATATGTATGTAAATATATATTTGAAAAAAAAGTGTAGATCTCACAGTATCACTACAATTAATTTTAACATTTATTTTTAGAAAGTAGGAAGAGAAAAGTAAAATATTTGATATGTTGTACATTAAACTTCTTAGTTTTGGCATAATATTAAGTAGCATTTTTTTAAATTATAACCTTTTTTAGTAAAATAAAGTTTACGCATAATTTATTGGATATACGTTTATAATATATATGCTGAGATTAGTATTATTTACATTGCAGGTAAAGAATGATTTTCAGTCGATCTGAGAAAGCAAAATAATATGAAAAAGAAGAATTCGAAATCTCATAAATCTTAAGTGATGCTCCTTGGAATGCGATTATTAGGAATTTCTGCTGTTCTCGCATTAAGAAAAAGAAAAATCTGAAGATGCCTAGTTTGGAATTCGCAAATTCTTCTATAAGTTAATAGAATAAAATACCAAAGATGAATATTTGAGTTCAAATGAAATGAACATAATTTATTTTTCGGACACGCTTATAAAAATTTTTAAATTTTATCATGTTTTCTTAAGAATATGAGACATGATATGATAAATTTGTTTTTTATATTTTTTGGAAAAGTAATACTTTAGCTGTAAAATGTTTTATAATTATGAGGGAAATATTACAGGAAGTGATCTCTATTTTTTACAATAGTGCATTTCTTTGCAATTTAAAAGATTTAGCAAGATTTATTAATCCTGTTATAAAAAAAAAATTCTAAAAGTGAAAATTTGTTTCTTGCGTATATCATTAAACACTCTCCGAAATTTCCTGATAGTAAATTAAGTATTCTATTTTATGAATGATTATTTTTAAACGTGGCAATTCGTTATAGATTAATTAAATATTAATACACTAAATATAGTGTATCGATAGAAAAATGTCCAAGTTTTAATTGTATAACAATTTAGTTTTGACTATTTATAACATATCATGCATCAAATTGAAGCCAAACTAACCCGGTTTTTCTTACAAATGTTCATTATATGTACCTTTAGTTATACGGCACACATCCAACCTAAAGTCCAGTTCTTACCACACTTCGGTTAACAAGTCCGGAGTAATAAAAGCAATAGCCTTTTCAAATCTGTGTCTCAATTCTGGCAAATCATTAGGCAGCGACGGAAAGTAGACACGATCTTTTATAAAGCCCCGAAGAAAGTTTTTTCAGGTAGTGTATGCTTTTAAAGCATGAACTAAGCAATAACGCTTTGCGCTAAGGAGTCGTCATTTTGTGTATGTGGCACTACAATCAAGTAAATAACAAGGTAGTACACGCGCATGCACTCATCTAAAACTGTTTGAGTTTCTCTATATTTGTGACCTTGAACCGACACTGTACAACGCTTACAGTTAATACTGTAAAAATTTACTCCTGGGGCATTCTTTTACAGACACCCTGTATTTATTCAACCAAAAATCCTGGAAAACTATAACAAGAAAGAAAAATCATGGTCAAGCATAGACTATCTGTTGAAAATAATCATGGCATTACATTAAATTCTTATTAATTTCTTTTTGTACAACTATGTTTATTGTGATTGGTTGTTTAATGTAGCTTTCTTTCACGGCCGCCAATTCCCCAACATGGGCCTTGCAAAATCTATACATACCTGTAAATTTTCTGTTTTTTTCAGTATGTTTGTGTAATTGTCTTGTTATTATCAAATATACTCAATTCGATCCACGCCTTTATGTCTGCCTTTTATTTATTTCAACACTATCAAACACTTTCCAACACCTTCAGAATGCTTCAACAAACTCGTTTTTATGTGCGTTCGTAATTATATAAATACGTAGCACCTATAGTCGTCGTTCAGTCCGTCTGTCCGTCCGCATACAACAGATCAAATACTACCCAACCGAATTGTCTGAAATTTTAAACATATGATTGTTGCAAAACTTTGTCGAGCAATTTCAAATTTTAGGAAAATCGGATGTATCGTTTAATTACAGGGACAGTCAAGAGTTTTTTTTTTTTTTTTTTTTTTTTTTTTTTTTTTTTTTTTTTTTTTTACATTACGGCCAATGGGGAAAATTATTGCAAGTGCATTTTAATGATGTTACAGCCTTCCGAATGGTCTGAAATTTTAAATATATCATTGGTATAAAAGTTTGATGAGCAATTTCAAATTTTATGAAAATCGGATGTATAGTTTAATTACAGGGACAATAAAAAGTTTTCTTTACATTACGGTCAATGGGAAAAATTATTGCAAGTGCATTTTAATGATGTTACAGCATTCCGAAAGGTCTGAAATTTTAAATATATAATTGTTGTAAAATTTTGTCGAGCCATTTCAAATTTTATGAAAATCGGATGTATAGTTTAATTACAGGGACAGTCAAAATTTTTCCGTTTCATTACGGGGAATGGGAAAAAAAAATTATTGCAGTGCATTTCAATGATGTTACAGACTATGCACTTATGAAGTGCAAAAAAATATACATTCAGTACAATATGGGATGCAAAAAATAATTATAAAACTAGCTATAGTACGAACGCACCTCATTTGCCATGTTTGACGAGCAATTTCCAACTTGTTTAATCAGGTGAAAGATGATGTCTAAGTAAACAAGGTTCAACTAGGTGATGAGGCCTACAAAAGCGCTAAAGCTCTACTAGCTCCACTCAGCGATGCACATAAGACATTTCCCAACTTATACAGGGTTCGTACGGGCGCTTGAACTTCCACACTAAGAAATTCGTCGGTACCAGTATTTTCTTATGAAATATCTGTCCTGAAATAAGGCGAAATTTCGTCAGTTTAAACTAGATTTATTTTTCGATAAAAAAATTCTGATATTGGGCCTTGAAAATAACGGTACCCGTATGAACCCTGCTATATCCAGACAAAATTTTACATAGTCTATTGTACAGATTATTTACAGATATTTTCTTTTATAGGAGAATAAGTTCATGGTCTGTGGAAGTTGTAATGAAAATTTTACATTATAATGAAACTATCAAAACATTTAGTCAATTGGCAGCAAGACATTTTGAAATATATATTGATTATGCTCGCTCAATTAGTCTAACACAATTTATAATTTTCTGAAGTAGGATTGGATTCTTCAAGACTAAGGAAAAACCATGATGATAATGAGTTTGATTGTAACTTTCTAAGGTGAAAGTGTGAGGTTAAGGTACAGTTTAAGATATAATGCACAGAATTGCCCATTTGGCCACAGATGCAGTTCAGAGAGAAAACCTTATTAAAATTGTAGAGGTATGACGGAAATAGTTCGTGATTTGTCGCGAATACGTAGATGTTTCTGTGGTGTTATAATAGATTATTTGATACTTTGACTGTATGTATAGCTAGCGCCTTGTTGGGGCATAATCCCATTCTTCTAGCCAGTATTGAAGTAGAGATATATTTAGTTCTTTTTAAGATATGAAGTTGGATATGGAAATAGAAAACGCACAATGAATATGAAAATACAATGGCAGGATTTATCATTTATAATCAGTAAAGTATCCGAATTCTTATGCGCAGCCTTGTAAATGAATTATAGATTTCAGTTACGTTAGGAAACGCATAAAACAATTGAAAATTCACCTTTAGGCACCTTCCATCAATAATGTACTCAAATTATTTTGTGCTGCCCTGTCTATGATCTATAGAATTTATACACATTAAGTAATATTAAAAAAAAATATTGAAAGTTAAAAGCGCACACAAAACTGAAAACTCACTTCCAGATATTATCTCTCATAGACGCTCTTGTAAACCAATTATTTTTTGTGTCCCTGTAAATGAATGATAAATGCTATGGACACTATATTCTACAGTTAGTATATTTTAATTATCCTTATATCAAGTTCAATATGTTAAAAATAGTGTAATATACTTAAAATGCAAATGATTTTCGACCAGAAACCATAATGCAACTGAATTATTTTAAGTGTTTCGGTAAACGAACTATAAATGCTACACGCTTTATTTTAAATACAGAATATGTCATAGTAAACGTAAATAACATATATCAATTACATGGCAATCCAAGTATATTTATATGAATTAAAGCACTGACAGACATACAGCAGACAAAACAATTTCATAAATACTTTTCAACTATAATGGAAAGTGTTAAAAACTGAGAAACGAAGTTTTCTTTTAACAGTATAATGATCAGCAATATTTAGTTTTAGAAAGTGAATGTTATATACGTTGAAAACCTCCATTGATGATGCCGTAATTATATATTATTCTTATTATCTCTATAAAAGGTTCCTAAAGGCGATGCATATTTATTTTTTTCTTTTGTTTTATCTGTATTTTTCAGATTTCAAAAGATGAGACCCCCTATAATACCGAGATTAATAATACCGCGATTTTCCAATTGAAAATTTCGAATTATTTAATTTAAGAAAGATGTTATAATTCTACCAAATTGTAATAGAAGGATTGTTAATCTGAAGAAAAAATATTAGACAAAAATTTATAAACTGAAAAAATAATGCCTAATCCTTGGAAATTTTAAGAAGTAGAAATTTTAAGGAATACGGATTTGCGCACTTTAATATAGGGTTTTTTGAAAGGGAAAAAATCTAACGTTTTTTTATTTATTTATTTATGGTTACAAATTTTAATTAGTTGCAAAATACTACATAATTTAAATAGAAAATATTTAAAATATTTTCATTTTTTTCAAATGCAAAATATTTTAAATATAATCTCAATATGTTATAAGAAGAGTTTTATGGTTAGAATTTTAAAAGACTCAATAGGGTAGAGTAGCCACATTTGAACCGCCACTTTAAATGGACCGCTGTAATTCTGAAATTAATTACCGAAAAAGACGCCATCTACAACTGAAATCCTACTCATCAGAATGACGTCACTTATGATTACAAGAAGCATTCTCCGTCCACGTAATGTTTGCAGATAATTTTTAAAAACTTAAAATTCGCTGTTTTGATCTATTTTTTTTTCTTAAAAAACATAAGAGAATACTTTAAAACCACGATAAGTTGTTAGGTTTCCATATACATATCTAAATTCATGTGTTTATTGCGCATATTTTTCACGCGAATTTGTTTGCTTTCTTGTATGTTCTAAGTCTTGAGATTATCTGTTTTAAAAATGGAGCAATAGCCTTAATTGGACCAATTTGAGCTTCTTAGACCAGATGTACATCTATAAATTTGAAAAGCTGTCGCTTACAACAAAGTAACAACCGTTGAAACCGCCGCCCAAGCTTTTAAAGGAAGAGGCATTTGGCATTCTAACAGGTATGTTTTTAAAAGACATCATTTTCCAGATGCTTCTGCACTTATTACTGAAGAGGAGATAGGCACTGCAGATAGATCCGTTGATTTTCCTGCAAGTGAGATTTCGGAATCAGAGTCAATAATCATGAAACCTACTAAAACTTAGGGAGTAAAAAAATGATGAAAACGACACAGACAAACAGTCTGGAATAAAAATATCAGTAACAGCAAAAGTTGTTAAAGATATGGGAAACGAAAAGGGAAGAGTTACTTGTGAAGGGTTATCCTGCAAGAAAGCTGCAGCTACAACATCCCCACACAAACACACACAGAAAAGGCCAAAGAATCATTGTAAATGTTATCAACCTTGCCAAAGTCAGTTAAGTAAAACTATAGAGAGAGCCATAAAACAGCTGTGTTAAAATGTTCGCTATATAATATGTAAACCTTGAAATGAAATAAAAAAACCCCAAAAAGCAAGCACTCAAAGCAGGAAAGCAATTGGAACATAAAGTTTTTAAAACAGACGTAATTCAATTGGAAATAAAATTATGGAAGGGAAGATCTACAAACTTAAGTTAAAGAACACTTCTGTTGTAAAACAAATGTCTAAGATTCTGAATCTAAAAAAAAATATCAATAGCATCGTTTTGCCTAATTTGTAATAAAAATGAAATACGAGAAATGACTCAGTGTTCAGATTGCCAAATATACTTTGCTTTTAATAAAATTAGTTATATTCCCTACACATTAAAACAATCTAATATTGTTTGGTTCAATTTAGAAGACTGGGGGTCCGACTTAGGCGAACAGTCACTGAATCTGGACCAATTTGGACAAATTGTCCAAATTAAAAAAAACATTTTTGTTTTCAAAAACAAATTGTTCTAAAGATTTATTTAATTAGTAGATGAATAGAATGGCCACGTGTAGTGATATTTTGCAGATATTTCAAAAATAAAGTGAGTTACACCTGAAAATAAGTGAAGCGGTCCAAATTCGGCTACTCTCCCATATAACTTATGATTATCTGACATGTTATTTGAAGGGAGTGAAAATTTTTAAACCCTAAAGTATTAACTGAAGATTCGAAATACGTGAAGGTATTTTATTGTCTCCTTATAATGATTAAGGAATACAGTTTAATCACTTTATGGAGAGAAAAGTATACAGTACTTTTCCTGATTTCGCGTGTTTTCTTTTGATCAGGTACAAGGCTGAAATGTCACGATCCTTCGACTTTTTACTGTTGAAAGATTATACAGGGTGCCCATAAATAGATTTCCCAGTTTTAATGGTACATTATAACAGTTTAATTTAATCATGCGTCAAATTAAATGTAAACTAACCTGGATTATCTTGCAAATGTTCAATATGTTTACTTTTAGTTATACTGCACACATCCCACATAAAGTCCATTTCTTTCCGCACTTCTCTTTAACAACTCCGGAGTAAAAGAAGCAATACCCTCTTCAATTTTGTGTCTCAACTCTGCCAAATCATTACGTAGCGGCGGAATGTTGCCACGATCTTTTATAAAGCCCCCATGGACAAAATCGCATGGCTCTAAAGGCTTTTAAATCTTCAACACAGCAATAACACTTTACGATCAGAAGTAGTCATTTTGCGTAAGAAGCACTGCAAGCGAGTCAATAACGAAAGAGTACTCGCGCATGCGCTTATCTAAAACTGTTTGAGTTACTCATTAATACTCTTACGTTCAGGAGTCTATGTGGCACTGCAAGCGAGTGAATAGCAAAGCAGTACTCGCGCATGCGCTTACAGTTGATACTATTAAAATTTATAACTAAGACATTCTTTTATAGACTCTCAGGTATTAGCTCACCTGATTGGTTATTTAATAAAGGTTCGCCCCCACCCCTCCCCTTTACAATAGAATTGCACCATATTTTTACATCGGATTTACGACAAAAGTAGCAAATATGAATTAATTCTAATCTTTTAACTTCACATTTATAGCAATAAATTTTCATTATATTGTGAATCAGATTTGTTTGTATATTACAAATAATGGATTGATAATGCTTTCTGCTAATATTTTTAAATTTTTACTACTCCTCTACCACTTTCATCGTGAATGTTACTTATTAAAATATTCATTACTTTTGCTCTTTAATAGATACAGAAAATAGCTAAATTTATTCCGGAACATACTTTATGTTATGAATATCAAAAGCATGAAAATGAATATAGTCACAGGCCTGAATTATAAACTCAGCAGCAAGAATGTATCGCTGCATATGCAAGTGCATACCGTATTTGGCATTAAGAAAGTCATGTTTACGTGAAATTTTGTTTAAATTTTATTATTACAAGAAAATAAAAGTAGGGATATGCCTGTTTTAAATACAGGCAATAATATTGAAATTTCAAATGAAATTAATGATTATTTTAAATGAAATAATATTAATACTTTTGTAGAAAGTCAGAAGAGCATAAGTGTTTTCCACTTCTTCCTAAAGTACTCACAAAACATTTTTTCGAAAACGAAAAAATAATGTAAAACATTTTTTTTGTGGTTTCGAGGATATTTTAAGAAATCATATTATGATATACACTGATAAAAGAAAAATAGATAGGGGCAAATTTTAAATTTCTCAGTCTAAAATACTACACCACTTTATATAATGTAAGTTATTCTATTTTTACGAATAGAAATAGACTTAAAACCTTTTGTATGTCAAACGTTTTTCATAAAATTGTTATTTTTATGTTTATGATTTTTTAATTGCATTTGCTCAGTAATGAACTTTAGAAAAATAGTATGGACAGTGTAAATTTCAGTCAAATTAAAGTAAAAAAATTTAAAATTGTATTCTTTTATTTACCATTATTATAATTCAATTTTAACATTTTGAACGTATTAGAATACACGAGATTTTTAAAAGAGCTTCTTGAAAATGTTTTGAAGATTTTTTTTTTCATATCTGATTTTAGTAATTCCTTAGACGTAAAATGTAACTTTTGTTTAAATTAAGGGGCTTCTTGGGATACAGAACATAAGTGTGAAACAGTTTTCGTATTGAAAATTTGAATAGATGTTTTACATTGAAAACTTTTTTTATATTCACAACTAAAACCACGAAAAAATAATTTTTGTATGAAAAATATTAATAATGAATGAAACTAAAGATTTGAAAGTTTACAAAGCAAAGACTTCTTGCATTGCAACGACTGATACCATTGCATCTGGAGCATACATGGAACGTCAGAACTCCCCGTTTGCCGTTGAAAGCACGTGTTGTCTTTCTGTTTAATTTAGATTGTTCTTATTTTTCTTATTATAGTGCTAATAAGTCTAATAAGTCAAATGGAGAGCACCACATTCGCATTATATTTGGGCGCTATACGATGCGATGCCAGATTCTTCTGAACATGTGACGTCATGTGCAAGCCATATATGCTTTCACGTCCCTACTTCAGGATTTATCCCTTTCCGGCGCAGAGTAAATCTGTTTATAAACTGATGAAATAATGGACTGACACCGCAATTTATAAACGAATTTATTAGAAAACACAAAATCGCTTATTTTCATGTACATTATAATTGGAAAATTTTAGTTAAATATTCTTGGTGCCGTTTGTCAGTTTTGGAATTAAAATTAAGTGTCCTTTTTTAAGGACACCGCGCCGGAAAGGGTTAATATCCTAATAAATCATCTAAGATTTCGCTATTTACAGAAGCCTTTTTGATTATGATAATTTTACCAGTTTAGGCGTATATGCATGTTAAATTTGTATTTTATTTAGTTTTTTCATGTTATTTGTTTATAGAGTTTTAATTTCTTTACGTGGCGTCGTAAACAAATGCTGAACTATTTATATTGCTTTAAGCGCAAACGGATTAATCTTTCGAAATCGATTAATCTTTGTCACATGATATAGAGAGATTTTAATAAATTCATGCTTGAAAATTATTTTATGAACCATAACATTTCAGTAAACTGTGATGCAGATTTCAAGCCATTTAAATATATACTTTTTTTGTCGATTTCACAGTATAAAAATTTAAATTATGCGACGTTTAGTAGGTAAAGAAAAATTATAAGGAAAAAACATTTAAAATGTGAAAAGACATTCGAGCTCTTCAGTGCACAATTCGATTAACTCCATCAAATGAAAATGATCAGTATAAACCGTTAAATTTATTTTAATTATAAAAAATATTGTACACTGTAAAAAAAAATACTGCCAGTTTTCTGGTAAGAATCGGAAAAATAGTTGCCCTTATCGTACCGGAATAATTTCCGACCCAGCTCGGAATAAAATCCGTAAAAATAAGGAAATAAGCAGTAAAATGGTATTTTACGGATTTTATTCCGAGCTGGGTTGGAAATTATTCCAGTACGATAAGGGCAACTATTTTTCGGATTCCTACCGGAAAACTGGCATTATTTCTTTTACAGTGTATCTATATAATGTTTTTTCTTGGGATATTTTGATTGAACTCATTAATTTTCTTTTAAACACGGGGAACTTTTTATCACTGTGTAAATATATAGAAAATTTTCAATGTTCCTTTGTTTATAAAAACGCCACTTACACTGTAAAAAAAAAAAATCCGACCAGTTTTCCTGTAGGAATCGGGAAAATAGTTGCCCTTATCGTACCGGAAAAATTTCCAACCCAGCTCGGAATAAAATCCGTAAAAAACCGTTTTAATGACTATTTCCTGTTTTTTTATTCCAAGCTGGGTCTGAAAATTTTCCGGTATGATAAGGGCAACTATTTTTCCAATTCCTACAGGAAAACTGGTCGGATTTTTTTTACAGTGTAAAATGGTGTTAGTCGGATTGTCTTCCGCCTCATTTATTGGTCAAGTGTTGCAGCTGCAAATAAGAAGTCTTCGTTTCTCATGGGCAAGTTTTTGCTTTTTTTAGTATAGATATACCCAGCTATTTCGCGCCAAAGGTTCTCAACTGAATGTCGGTAAAAATTGGGATGGAAAGCCCAGAAATGACTTTTGTTTGCATAAAACTAAGATTTTGATGACGATGAAACATGATTTAGACATTAGATTACAAAATATCTTATCTAGTTGCAATAAAAGATCATTCTTGTAAAAAATGTCCGGAAAGTAAAATGTTTTACCTGTTAAAAAATGTTTTATCTTATAAAATGTTATTAGAGCTGTCGAGATGCAACCAAAACCGTCATATGCTACAACAATTCCTATTCCTCTTTGCGGTGCACATAATAATGCTTTTCTCACGCCAAATATCATGCATCTAATAATGTAATAATCTAATCTGGTTCCTCTAAATTAAACTTCATCTTATCTTATAAAATAACTCAAGCTGATATTCAAGGTGAAAAACAGTATTTTCTAAATAAAGAAATTCTGAAGGATATAACGATATCATTTCTGAAAATTTAATACCATAAAATTTTTTTATCGTATATGGATAAGATACTTTCAACAAGGAAATGTTCCAATTCATGTATCAACCATTATCACAATCATAGCGTACAAGTTTTCTAGCAAAATATACTAAAGTCCTAAACTAAATCTAATATGAAGCTTTTCGGGATTCTGGGTGGAAATATCCATGCAAAAAAAGTGTTACGTATAAAAAAGGCTAACTGATATCTGATATCAAAATATACTTCAGAAAAGATCCTAAAGATACACTTTTCGTAATCTAAAAAGTTCAAAGTGAAACAAAATCAAGTATATAATATATCAAGTATATAGTATATCAAGTATATATTTTTCAATTATCAGCTTTAATTTGCGGATGCTGCACTGCTCCTATCATTTTTTGCAATTTTGGTCCTGTGAAAATGTTATCAAAACAACATAAATCTAAAACTGTATATCTTTTTGCGAAATGTTTGACGGAATAAATATTTTTAAGTATACTTCATTTATGGTAAAAAGAATATAAACTAAATAGAATACTATACGCAATGTTAATATTTCAAATTTATTATATTAGAATACCCCTGAGTTTAAATTAGTAATTGTATGTAAATTACCTTCAGTAGCTTCTTAACATTTGTGAGCAAATACCTCGTGCTAGAGAGTATCCCTCTATATTTCTCTTTCATCACATACGAATTTATAGATAACATGATTTTTTTTTTTTTTTTTTTACAAATATTTTATTTCATATTATTAAAAATGTTTTATGGATAAGAATTTGTAAAAATTGCATTATTAAAATGCCATAAACGGTGGAGTAACGATTGATCAACTACGGGGAAAATGGAAATTAAAGAAACTTATTTACTAATAATTTCGTTCGTATTTAATTTCAGCAGATTTCATTTTTGCCCATTATAGGACATTCATTAAGGGTTGTAGTAATTATGTTAGTTTACATCTAAAATTTAAAAGGAAGGAAATATAATAAAAACCCCGTAGCACCGACCTTATTTGATCAACTACTGGTTCGGTCACCCTATTATTCGATTTTCTTGAAATTTAATTTAATCAATATATTTTTGTTGACCCTTTATTCAGTTTGAATATGACTTATATTTTCAATTTTAATGGAAAAATGACGTCAATGAAAACTTTATAAAAATTATTATTACCCGTTTTCTAACTTTTATTTTGATCAATTTAGAAAATTAATTGTCACCAACATGAAAACTATCACTAAAAATCAAGATCGAATTAGTTTCGAAAACTAATTTAAATTTAAAAATTTCGAGAGTTCGAATGACATTCTTGGATAACTACTTATAATTGTTGTTCTAATCAAGCACAAATTTGTCCTTTTCTCGGAGGAGTAAAAAATAAATACAAATACATTATTACACTGTAAAAAAAAAAATCTGTAGTTCTACAGATGTAAAGTTACATGCTTACTAAACTTTCACCTGTAACTGTACGAAAAAAGCTGCAAATCTACAAAACTAGCTTTTGTAAAGCTACAAAAATCTGTAACTTTACAAATGAATCTGCTAAAATTTCAGTAATCTTACTAAACTTTTATTTGTAAACCTGGCTGCAGTTACATGAAAAGTTCTCGGAATCCCAGTTTCCAAAAAAATTCTTAGTAACCTTACAGATTTTTTGATTTTCGGCGCAAAAGTGTGTCTGTTACATGAAATTTTGTTGTTGCCATTACATGAAAAGTTCTAGGAATCCCAGTTTCCTAGAAAAACTTTAGTAACTTCACAAATTTTTTTTTACAGTGTAGATTTTAATTAATTATGTAATAGTAAATTACCGTAGTACCGTTAATACAGTAATATATTAATGGTACATAACCGAATTTTTAAATCTTTCTTTTGTCACTGAAACTGTAAATTGGTAGTATATTTAAATTTATAATGATAAAATTATAGTTCATTCATAATTATTATTAATAATGATATCATCTTTACCGGAAACGTATTTCAACTGATATACAATTTAAAATCAGAATTATTTACATGCACTTAAAAAACAAACAATAAAAAAATGTTTAAAAATATTGCATATGAACAGTTATAAAAAAGCGTCACATAGCAAAATATTCAGTTTCGATTTCGCTGCTGCAATTTCACATGAAATTCGAGCTCATTTCCATTTCGTTATTGAAATATGAAAATCGCAAAGATTTTTTTTTTTTTTATGATTTGAGAGAAAATGAAAATGTTTGTGTCTAAATTTAAAGAAGGAAATCGATATGTAAGTGTCTAAAATAATTCTTCTTTCCAAGAACTTTCATTTTAATCTGACAAATATGAGTCGAAATGCAGAGAGAGATCAAGTTATATTGATTGTTTTAAGGTTTTTTTTTCTACATCTATATTAGAAATCAGTCACTGCATGCAGCATCATATTTATACGCTTAGTAACGCTTATCCCAAACGCCTATGAATTAAAAATGTAATTAAAAGAGTGCGCAATTTATATATATATATATATATTTTTGTAAACATCATTTAATTATAATTTTTAAATTTCAATGTATACACAGTGCATTCAAAAGGTTCCAGGAAGGATTGCACACAGGCCATACGACTCAGATATTATACTTACATATAGCGTTAAGCTTCTACATAGTCTCCTTCCAATACAATGATTGGAACGAGTGCACAGGTCCAGAAACGTCGTCTAAAACGCCTCCACTTCAACACTAATGAGCTCTGATGTCACAGCCCATTCAGTGTTATCTACCATCTTATACCGCAGCCCCTTCATCTACAATTTCGGCTTTTAACATAAAAAGTAGTCTGGGGGCGGATAGATCTGGTGAATAGAGCGGATGGTTGATGCACACAACCTGCCTTCTCGCCAAACATTGCTGCGCAAGGATGGACGAGTGAGCCGGTGCGTTGTCGCGCAGGAGACACGAGATTCCACTGTTCAGAAAATTGGACCTCACACGGTGCGTTCGTTTCAAAAGCAGACACAAGATTTTTTTGTAGAATGCACCAGTCACCTTGACGATGACATTTTCGATGAATGATGCCCTAATCTCATCTTCTTCTGTCGACCCTCTTCCAGCTAGAAACATCGAAAACTACTCAAATACTCGCGAACGACTCCTATCATCTTCATCATATGCTGATGTAATAATTTCGTAAGTTTCAGTAGCTGATTTTTCCAATTTAACACAAAATTTTATTTTTGCTAATTGTTCCATTTTTTTCGATGAAAATGAGGCACATACCCGCTTTACGGAAACGGACGATACTAAGTAGGAAGTACACAGAAATGAATGCAGCCATTTAATAAGCGTTACCGAAGGTCGTTAATCTGTCATCTAGCCCGTTTTGCAGAGATAACGCCATTTTTTTTGTTTTGTTTACAAACAAGAGTCCTCGAACATTTTGATTGCACTGCGTATAATTAGGGAATTGTATCAGTGATAGACAATATATTTTTCTCGTTGTTTGTAGAGAGGCCGGTTCCAAAAACTTTTGCGAGGACCTTCACTAACAAAATAATTAATACTCTCCCATTCGCACCAATAGTGCGAATTTGGCTGGTTTTTTATTAATCGAACAGAAATTTCGAATAGTAATTTTCGCTTTGTTAAAGACAGACATTTTGTGATTAAATAAAGTCATTTATTCATTTACCAGAAATTTCGAAAAATAATTTTTGGTTTATTTAATGATTGCCATTCCGTGATTAAAAAAAAGTGAATGTAACTATTCGAAAATTCTGGTAGATATTTCGAATTAAAAAAAATATTCGCTGAATTAGCAACACTACTTCCGACAACGCAATCTACAGACTCGGGCCCATTTCCTTTCATAATACCCGGATTGGGCTATTCTTTTTTTCCGCAGATTTGGACCAGTCTGGGAATTCATTCTTGCCGGAGCGGTATTCTCTCTTTTTTTTTTTTTTTGGTAAATTTGTGGCATTGTACAGTTGTTAAAAAAAAAGAGAGGGAACGTCCCCATACTTTTTAATCGTAAAATTGTCGCAGAGGAGTGTGAAAGGTAATGTTCGACTAGGTATTAAGACTACTTTTCCGATTTGAATATACATTTTAAAAAAGAGGTCTTCTACACATTAAAAATTGTATCAACTTTAAATTTTTCAATTGTAACGCCAACTTTTGACACCATGTTTAGTTCCTTTTATCAAGTTACCCCGTAAAAAATAACCAATTGTATATCTTTTATTATATTTAGTATCTTTCCAAAAACCATCCGATTGATTTTTTATGCTATTAAAATTAATATATGCAAAGATATTTCAGGCATTGTTTTTGTTTAAAAAATACTTTTTGAATTATAAAAATTACGGATAAAATTATATTAAAAAATTATTACTTATGATCGACATTAATTTTCACAGAAAACGAACGACACATCATTAATATTGAAATCATTATGATCATTAATATTGCAATTCGTATACCATGGCTTCCAGACATAGAATCTGAAAAATGCTGTAATTTAAAATGTTTGTTTCGATATCTATGCAAATACAAAATCCTTTTAAAGAATTTTAATTGTAGCATAATTCTGGCTATTGAGGCTGGTCGAGCCTAATTTTAATGATTTTTGCTCAGCTCAGGCAGTGACTGAGCTTTTATTTTTTACATCGGGTCAGGATAGCTTTCTGTGGACCAGTCTGGATGTTCGTCTGAAAATTTCGGCCAGTACTACGAAAAGAAAAATTGGTCGCCGGTTGTAGCACTTTCTAATAAAAAAATAAATTCGTAGTCAAAGGATTAATCGATTAAATTACTCGATCAGTCCGCTTCATATCATGGCAGTAAAAAATGTGATAAAGATGAAACTTTTGACAAAGTTTTTTATTTAATTAGCAAATATTAAACATGTTAATATTTTTTTATTTAATAAAATAATTTAAAAACAGAAAAATATCTGAGTCAAAATCAATATTTCCCTAAATTTTCTTAACAACAGTTAAAAATTTAACCTTTAATGTTTTGCAGAAACTTTAAACCTTTAATTTAGTCCCGGGGGCATGGGCGACGAGATTTGAACTACCCAGCATCCCTGCTATGTTTACACGATGAGGTATACGTATGCATGTGGACAAGGAAATATCGATGCTCGTATAATAAAAAAGTTAAACTTGATACAGAACAATACATAGAATACGTATAAAATTATGTATCAGTACTTGATACATAACTTCATACTCCTGCATAAGAAGGAAATCAAATCTGTGTTGTTACATTACAGATAGTCATTAAAATAATATTGATCTGTTTATCAGAATCATCATCGCACCAACCTATTAAGAATTAACATTCAGTCCATGTGCCTTTCCATATTTGTTATGCGCCTGGTGCTGCCTAAGCTACAGTATAACAATGCCTATAAATCAAATGTAAGCTACAAACAATCTATCCTCTTCTCTAACATTCACCATTTGCACCGAACATTTCATTCATAAAACATTTTACATTTTATAAATAAGCATGTTTACACGTGCAAATTTTATTAGAAAATAAATAACTCATAATAAGATGAATAATAAACCTTTAGCTCTTTTGTATTATTATTTTTTTTTTCGAACACGAGGTCTTCCTAAGCGCGAGGCCCTGTGCGGCCGCACCTGTCGGGCACCCCTAAGGACGGCTCTTTATGCCACATTAATGAAGATAATTAAATAAGTCTTCAATAACGAAGAATTATGAATTTTCATCTATAAATAATAAATCATAATTATAGATTTCAGAATATGCATTAACCCTATCGCTGCGTACTTATTTTTTCAAAATAGCTTCAAAAATTGCGTATTTAATTCCTTCGCGACGAACGTCTTTTAAGAATTTTGATTCTTTTGCCACCGGTCTTTCAAAACAAAAAATTTCGTCTGATTTAATCGGGAAAATGCTCCGATTAGATAAGGCAAAATTTACAATAAAAAGAAACTGGTGGGAATGACCAAGGCGGGTTAATTAGGCGGAGAAAATGCATTCCCGATGAAATCTCGGGTAGCGCAAAATTTGCTACTTTTACGTTGTCCGAGAAACTCTTTTTGTTGCGCAGCGAGAGGGTTAAGAATAGAGGATTTTAAAAATTGTAAATTCAACAATACAAGATATTGAAATTTAAGAAATACAGTACCAACATTTTATCCGATATTATCAATTTATTCATTAAATTAAGTTTCAGTTCTGAATTTTGAAGTTTTCTATCACCAAATATTAAATAATATACCTTTGAGAATTAATATGTAAAATTTACACAATATTGGAAAAATCATAGCTTTTAAAACGGTAACCAATTTTTTAAAATAAAATATTTTACATATCAGCGAAAGTAACTAAAAGAATCATGTCAATTAAATAATTTCGTAATAAGGTACTTCTACCCAATATGGACTGTGCTTTCAATATGAACACACATAATATCTTTAAAAGTAACAATCTGGAACAAAAGATGGCGCTACGTGTCCGTGGAAAAAAGCAGTTGAAAAGATAATTAAGCCTAGAAAGCGCAAAAAAGCGCGCTATTCGCCATTTGGAAGGAAACTTGTTGTTTCGTGCTGTGCTGATCGTAATTACAGGTAAGTTTAAATCCTTATTACATATGGTAAAATTACTTTAAATATTGAAAAGTGGAGTATTTTAGAAAGCTGATAAAACATATTTTCGATTGCTATTGCATATATTGCTTAAATATGTTTTCTTTTTTATTTATTACAAAATTTATTAAAACTATGCCGGATTCACAATATGGACACCGTATGCCCACATTGGATATACGGCAAATGAATCTTCAGATTCACAAATTTATAAAATATAATATTTAATGACAGCTGAGCAATCCTCAAAGATACCTCCTCCAAGAAAAAAATCCTCCAAAAGCCCTAGCAGTAAAATAAAAAAAAGCCTCTCCTCAGTAGGGTATCTGTTGGCGAAATCACAGTTACCAGCGGTATGATTTTCTCAACAAAGGAGAGTTGGTACTGCTTCTTATGCAGTATTCATGCTGTTGCGGACATGCAGCTATGCATCACATGCGGCAGATATGTCCATGAGGACTGTGTGGGACTTACCGCCCATGATGAAGTTTTTATTTGTCCATCCTGTGAGCACTGAGTAATAACATATGTAAATTCTGCTGAAAGATGCAATAAAGCTAAGCAAAACCAAATGTATTATTTCATAATATTTCGTAGTAACTGAGGTAACATGGGTCTTTGAAGAGCCACAACCGAAAATGACCCCCCCCCCCCGTTCTAAAGTGCATGTTCTGGAGATAGTTACTGTCTCCCCCTCCCCCGCAATACTTTAAGATATATTTCTTTTATCCCCTCTCCTCTAAAATCCCTTGGAAGAATGGCTCTTACATACATCCTGTGTAGTAGGTCAATAAAGATCTGCATGTCCATAATAGGGATAGGTGGATCCTTATATGGACACTTGTAAACATTTTTTGCTTTTATAATTAAACTTAAACCAGAATAATTACAAGGTTGCTAATTTTAATAATGATAGTCAACAGTCCAAGGATAGTGATCATATATTTTTGGAGTCCTATGACGCGTACACGGGGGTGACAAAAATCAATTTTCCTTAGGGTGTCCATATTAGGTACAGGTACCTTATTTGTATACAAATGTGAAATTTAAAAGCGAAAACTACAATAAGTCTTTAATGGTAAATTGAGTAGAATTTTAGTATGGGAAGATTTCTCTAGCAACACGTAACTTTCAGGATTATTAAAACTGTAAAACAATGAATAGAACTATTGACTGTTTATTATTTTAACGAAACATTTTAATTTTAAATATCTGCTGCAATGCAAATACATATTTTATAAAATAATAATAAATTATTGCTTTATATATTGATTTGCGTATTGTATAAATTTTTTAGCATTTATGTATACAGGGTGACTATTTGTGCAGTAAATCAACGTTGTTCTAAAATTTTATAACTGATTATTTTTCAGTATCTGTTATAATTTTCGTGATCGGCACATCTTACTAATGGAGGACAGTGTAAGCAATTTCATCGAAGAGTGCATAGTAACTTCATTATACAATATATTTTTTTACAACTACAGCTGTAAGTGATAAAAAATGAAGGACATAAAATTTCAAGGACGTGAAAATTGTAAGAGTTTTCTGAATTAAAATACGAAGCTTCACAATAATTTTCATCTAAATTGCTAAATATTTTTCGATACCTTTCGGTATTTCTTTTTTGCAATATAATAAAGAAGAATGAAAAATGGTGGAACTTAATTCCCATTTTTTTCCCATTTTACGTCTTACAGCACTGGATTTTTAAAGCAAGATTCGAAAAACATTGTTAATTGCAAAAATATCCCAATGCATTCCAATATCCAATTATTCACCCTAAATTTCTAATGATTTTAAATATGATAAATAAAGTAATTAATTTAAAAATAAAGATACTACAATTTAACATAAAATAATTTTCTTTAGTCTGTAGCATTTTTCTTCTAACCAACGTGTTAATGACAAAAAGTTGCAGAATTAGAAAAACATTACTTTTTTTTCTTTAATTCATCCGTTTAATAACACAGTAGAAACTTTCATTCTGAGAAAAGTTTCTGTTCTTCTTGTTCAAAATAATTCTTTTTATCTTTTAAAGCTTAGAAAATAAGCAGAAAATAAAACGCAACACTTAAATTAACTCGTAATATCCCAATTCTAAAATCTTCGTTTAAGCTGATTAAGTTTGACGCCTCTGAAAGATTTACTAATTAAAATCGAGAGGTAAAGAAAACATGGGATAAGAAAAATAAATTAAAAAAAACCCTGTCTTTCAAAGGGTGTTTCTTTAACTAACTCTTCACAAAACTCTTTTTCTTTACCATTAAAAACAAATTTCAAAATTTTTATCACGATATTTTAAATTTTAAATTATTCATTAAATCAACTAATATATGTATCAGAATCATTAACAAAAGTAATATATCTTAAATCAACTAATATATGTATCAGAATCATTAACAAAAGTAATATATCTTTAAAAATTAAAACAATACTATGGAAGATAAAATAAATGTTCAAAATTGATATGTACAGTCGGGGAACAAAAGTAAACACCCTTATTAACTCTGCAAAAAGATATCGCATAGCTGCCAACTTGTACCGATTTTCCTACCACTAAAATTTAATAGAAATTCCAGCCTTATTTAATTATCAACATTCACTGCAATTCGGCGATTGAATGAATCAAAAATTTCTTTTAAATTTTAGTGGTAGCTAAAATCCGTACAAGTTAGCAGCTATGATGTCGTAGAAGAAAGTTACTGGTACCACATGATTGATAATAAAGTCTACTTTTAAATGGTATACAGTCGTGGAAGAAAAAGCAAACACCCCCTACTAACTCCTGAATAAATTATCGTAGAAGAAAGTTACTGGTACCAAACGATTGGAAATGAAATCTACTTTTAAATGATGTATATAAAATTTGCTTAGGGAGTCATCTACATATTAAAACGAACCCAAACTTAATTTTTTCAATGGCAATACCCAATTTTAACAAGATATTTCAAATCTTCAGTTCAAACTATGCCTGGACACCAAATTTCAAGTCATGTGAATGATAAGTTTTGAATTATAAACATTCAAAATTTAGTGCTTCTAATGTTAAATTACATTTTCATATTTTTATTAATATCTCCTGAAATTATACTCCTAATGTGCTAATTTTTTGTGTAGCAATAATACTAATATACCCAAACATAAATATGTTGAATTTGCAATTTTTATAATTTTATGATATGAATTACGAAATTAATATTAGAAAAATTAGGTAGATTTCGTATGAAATACTACCTATTGGGATCGTTCCTATGTTGGAATTTATGAAAAGTTTTTGCAGATCTACACCGATCATGACTCCTAGAACCCAAAACCACCCTCAGTAAAAAACTTTATCTGTCTATCTATCTATCTATGTATCTATGTATCTATACATATCACTTTCTTCTGGACACGATAACTTTCGTAATTCTGCACCAATCTCTTCCAAACTGATACATAAAATCAAAGGGCATAAAATCTCGGTCAAGTTCGTTAATGGGCAAAATCGGACAAAGGGGATGGAAATAGGGAGGGGTTTTGTGAAAACCGAAAATCCCCCATAACTTCTTATTTTTTGTACATATCAAATGAGTTTAAATTTTTTATTACATCTAAAAATAGGGCCAAAATTTTATGTATCACAGATAAAAATGGTTAAAAATGGGCTCAAGGGGCACAAAAAGTAGGATTTTTGGGAGAAAAAAATTCATAACTTCGTCAATTCTCAAAATATCAATTGCAATTAATTTTATTATAAATCACCTTAATATTATCTACAACTTTTATATTCACAAGTTTTTGATAGGACCAATTTGTACCGCAAAAAAAAATTAAAAACGAAAACAAAAAGGGGGTTTGAAGAAGTTAAAAATCCATAATTCCGTCAATTCAAAAGATATAAAATCCCCATGAATTTATCATATATCTTCTTAATATTGTCTACAACATCTATATAGACAAGTTTTGGATACGACCAATTCTTACAGCAAAAACAAATTAAAAATACATAGCGGTTGAAGAAAAAAAATCACCGCCGGCCCGGCCTACAAACGGAGGTAGATTTCGCAGTTAAGTATATTAATTTCACGAACAAAAACTAAATCATGAGTAGATATAAATCCACTTTAATAGTTTTATCTGACCGCTTTTGACGAGTTTTTATTTCATTTTTATATAATAGCTGGTTTTATCAGAATCATGTTAAGGCGGTATTATAAAAAATACTTTTCCATGCTCCACAACTCGAAATTTTCTGGCACATTTTCAGATTCATTTTTAATAGAAAAAATACGAAATTTGCTGACGTGATTTTTGAAAAGACTTATAAGCGACATGTGTTTTTATTTTTCTTTCAATTAATTGAAACTTGATTAATAAACAATTATTTTCTCAGTAGGGCAATAGTTTTTGTTTCTAACACAATCGCTTCGGGAAATTCTGTTCAAAATGCCCACTTTGACATCATTTTTTGAAATATATTCTGCCTCTATCAAAAAATCGATCATTACGGTACATTATATAGTTTCTGAAGAAGAGAATCTATCAATTAGACGCGATTGAGAGCAAAAATGAATTTAAAAAAAGAGTAAGAAAATAAGCAGTTTGGATTTGAATACACCCTTAATAAGATGATTTTTTTCTTCAACCGCTATGTATTTTTAATTTGTTTTTGCTGTAAGAATTGGTCCTATCAAAAACTTGTCTATATAAATGTTGAAGACAATATTAAGAAGATATATGATAAATTCATGGGGATTTTATATCTTGAGAATTGACGGAGTTATGGAAATTTTTCTTTTTCACCCCCCTTTTTTTGTTTTCGTTTTTAATTTTTTTTTGCGGTACGAATTGGTCCTATCAAAAACTTGTGAATTTAAAAGTTGTAGATAATATTAAGGAGATTTATAAGAAAATTAATTGGATTTGATATCTTGAGAATTAACGAAGTTATGATTTTTTTTTCTCCCAAAAACCTTATTTTTTGCGCCCCTTGAGCCCATTTTTAATTTTATCAAAAATCTGTGATACATAAATTTTTGGTCCTATTTTTTAGAAGTAATAAAAACTTTAAACTAATTTGATATATACAAAAAGTAAGAAGTTATGGGTTTTTTTCGGTTTTCACAAAACTCCTCCCTATTTCCATCCCCTTGGTCCGATTTTGCTCACTAACGAACTTGACCGAAATTTTATGCCCCTTGATTTTATGTATCAGTTTGGAAGAGATTTATGCAGAATTGTGGAAGTTATCGTGTCCAGAAGAAAGTGATATATAGAGATAGATATATAGATAGATAGATATGTATATATATAAAGTTTTTTACTGAGGGTGGTTTTGGGTTCTAGGGGTCATGATCGGTGTAGATCTGCAAAAATGTTTCAGAAATTCTAACATAGGAACGACGCCAATAGGTAGTATTTCATACGAAATCTACCTAAAATCATCTAAGTAAGGGTGTATTCAAATCCAAACTGCGTATTTTCTGACTCATTTTACAATTCATTTTTGCTCCCAAACGCTTCCAATTGGTACGTTTTCTTACTCAGAAACTATATAATGTACCGTAATGGTCGATTTTTTGATAGATGCAGAATATATTTTAAAAAATGCTGTTAAAGTGGGCATTTTAAACCGAATTTCCCGAAGCGGACTGTGTTGGAAAAATCATTGCATTAAGGTTGCACTCAAATCCAAACTGCTTAATTTCTGACTCATTTTTAAATTCATTTTTGCTCTCAAACGCATTTAATTGGCAGATTCGCTTATTCAGAAACTATATAATGCACCGCAATGATCGATTTTTTGATAGAGGCAGAATATATTTTAGAAAATTATGTCAAAGTGGGCATTTTGAACGGAATTTTCTGAAGCAATTGTGTTATCACTTTCTTCTGGACACGATAACTTCCGCAATTCTGCACAAATCTCTTCCAAACTGATACATACAATCAAGGGGCATAAAATCTCTGTCAAGTTCGTTAATGGGCAAAAGCGGACAAAGGGGATGGAAATAGGGAGGGGTTTTGTGAAAACTGAAAAAACCCCATAACTTCTTAATTTTTGTACATATCAAATCAGTTTAAAGTTTTTATTACTTCTCAAAATAGCGCCAAAAATTCATGCATCACAGATTTCTGATAAATTTTAAAGTAAGCTCAAGGGACGCAAAAAATGGGGATTTTGGGAGGAAAAAATTCCTTACTTCGTCAATTCTCAAGATATCAAATCCAATAATTTTATTATACATCTCCTTAATATTATCTAAAACTTTTATATTCACAAGTTTTTGATAGGACAAATTCGTACCGAAAAAAAAGGGGGGGGGGGGGGGGGCGTTGAAGAAGAAAAATTTTCACAACTCCGTCAATTCACAAGATATAAAATCTCCATGAATTTATCATATATCTTCTTAATATTGTCTTCAACATTTATATAGACAAGTTTTTGATAGGGCCAATTCTTAAAACAAAAACAAATTAAAAATACATAGCGGTTGAAGAAAAAAATCACCTTATTAAGAGTGCATTCAAATCCAAACTGTCTATTTTCTTATTCTTTTTTAAATTCATTTTTGCTCTCAAACGCATCCAATTGCTAGATTCTCTTATTCAAAAACTATATAATGTACAGTAATGATCGATTTTTTGATAGAAGCAGAATATATTTCAAAAAAGGATGTCAAAGTGGGCATTTTGAACAGAATTTCCCGAAGCGATTGTGTTAGAAACGAAAAATATTGCCCTACTGAGAAATAATTGTTTATTAATCAAGTTTTAATTAATTGAAAGAAAAATAAAAACACAGGTCGCTTATAAATCTTTTCAAAAATCACGTCAGCATGTTTCATAATTTTTTTTATTTATTTATTTATTAAAAATTAATCTGAAAATGTGCCAGAAAATTTCGAGTTGTTGAGTATGGAAAAATATTTTTTTTAATATCGCCATAACACGATTCTGATAAAACCAGCTATTTAATAAAAAGGAAATAAAAACTCGTCAAAAACAGACAGATAAAACTGTTAAAGTGGATTTATATCTAATAATGATTTAGTTTTTGTTGGTGAAATTAGTATACTTAACTTTGAAATCTACCTCTGCCTGTAGGCCGGGCCGGCAGGGTTTTTTTATGAATTGCAACCTACAATTTTTTTGATGGATGTAGATTTATTAAGTCGTCCTTTATGGAAATCCAAAATTTCACAGTTTTCTTTCAAGTAGTTTTCAAATTATGCTTAAAAAACGGCACAATGGTGGTTTAAGGGGCAGTCTATGACAGAAGTGACCAGCTATTTTGAAATTTCTTATGCTATCCTGTATTCTAGCACTTATCAATGTCTGCTTGATTAGCGCTTAAGATGCCTTTATCAAAAAGGAGGCTCACTCGGTCAACAGTGGAGTATGTAACTTGAATTTGAATACAGCCCCTAAAATATGCTCGTTTTAAAATAATTAATTTCTCGGAAACTTATCGGACGAATTGCATAGAAATTCGTTTTTAGGTTAATTGAAGGGTGTAGAGTTCATTTATGCTGTCAGAATTATGTACTGCTATTGAAAAAAACAAAGTTATGGTTCGTTTTAATATGTAGATGGCCACCTAAGCAAATTTTATATACGTCATTTCAAAGTAGATTTTATTTCCAATCGTTGGTACCAGTAACTTTTTTCAACGATAATTTTTTGCAGAGATAGTAGGGGGTGTTTACTTTTTTTTCCACGTCTGTACATAAAATTTGCTTACATATTAAATCATATTAAAACATGCATATTAAAAATAACTATAACTTTCTTTTTTTCAATAGCAGTACACACACTTCTGACAGCAGAAAGGAACTCTACACCATTCAATTAGCATAAAGACAAATTTTATGCAATTCGTACGATAAGTTTCCGAGAAATTAATTATTTTAAAATGAGCCTATTTTAGGGGCTGTATCCAAATTTAATTTCGGTGTTCGATTGTTGACTGAGAGAGCCCCCTTCTTGATTAAGGCGCCTTAAGCGTCACTCAAGCAGTCATTGAAAACTGCTAGATTAAATGAAAGCATAAGAAATTTCCAAATATCTAGTCACTTCTTTCATAGAGGGCCCCTTAATCCACCACTTTGCCGTTTTTTAAGCATAATTTGAAAACTACTTAAAAAAAAAGTGAAATTTTTTATATCCATAAAGCAGGACTTAATAAATCTAAAGCCGTTAAAAAAAAAAAAAAAAAAAAAAAAAAAGAGCTGTAGGTTGCAATTCATAATTTTTTCGAATATCAATTTCATAATTCATAATTCATATCATAAAATTATGAAAATTGCAAATTCAATGAATTTATGTTTGGGTATTTTAGTATTATTGCTACACAAAAATTAGCAGATTAGGAGTATAATTTCAGGACATATTAATAAAAATATGAAAATGTAATTTTACATTGGAAGCACTAAATTTTGAATGTTTATAATTCAAAAACTTATCATTCAAATGACTTGAAATTTGGTGACTAGACATAGTTTGAACCGAAGATTCGAAATATCTTGTTAAAATTAAGTATTGGCATTGAAAAAAATGAAGATTGGGTTCGTTTTAATATGTAGATGTCCTCCTAAGCAAATTTTATATGCGCCATATAAAAGTAGACTTTATTTCCACTCGTTCAGTACCAATAGCTTTCTTCTACGATAATTTGTTGATGAATTAGTAGGGGTATTTACTTTTTTCCCCCATGACTGTACATAGCAATAATAATCAAATATATTTCGAGCACAATTCAACAAACTTAAACATTAATATAAAGTTTTGATGAAATTAAAATTTTATTTTAAATACAATAAACTCTTAAAAAAGAATAAAAAATATAAATTTATTTTTCTAACTCTAAAATTCTACTGAAATTTTAAATATTATTAATTTTGCTGAGAATCAAATGTATAAAGTACATATTTTCTATTATTGCCTAAATTGATTATTCTTTTATCAGTATAAGGCAGACTAACACTAGTTTATGAGAGCCTCATATGTGTAGGACAATTTGAAAAACAAGGTAATAAAAATCCAGTGTCCAGTATTTGGGAAAAACTGGATCAATCCATTTCAAGTGGTCCAGAAAATCATTTATTCGTTGCTTGACCATTTTTAAAAAATCTGATATTTTTTGTACAACAATCCTAACATGATGGAAGTTCAAAATGACTAGTATTTTAATTTAATTATTATTATTTTTTTTTTGTGCATGGCGGCAATCTTTGTTTCATCGTCTGCAGCAATTTTCTCACAAGAATGGTTTACGGAATTGTAAATAATTCATCGTTTATTTCTCCAATTAAAGTGCGGATTAAAGCAATTTGTACAGAATACATTGGGCTAAAAATTTGGTAATAGAGAAAATAAATTCCGAAAATAAATCCTTATTGGTGAAATTTAAGCATAAACTTTCATTTTTTTCCCAAAATTTCTCCGTTTACAAAAGGAAATGTTTTTAGCAAGAAAAAGTGTGAACATGACATATTTCTTTTTACAAATAGGCCGAAAGTACTTGTATTCACACGCTAAGTTCCAGATCTGGGACTTGCTTTCTCTTCGCTAAAAAAAATCCCAAATTTTTCAAAAATGTCAAAAATCGCACTATTGAGGCTTTGATAGCTCTTGTGGGGCACGAGATAAAAATTTGAAGTTCTTGCTTCTGACGGTATTGTATGGTAGTGTTATGCACAAGAAATTTCAGGATGGAGATTTGACTACAATCTGAGATATGGCAAGGGCAACACGTCAAAAGAATACTGCCAAACTATTGTTTTGTTATAGTCACAGCTAAGTATCTATCTAAGAGTGTCGCTTAAATTTATGTTTTTGATTATCTTTAAATAATATAGTAACAGAAAATAAAGCCCTTTGCAAGGCTTAGCAATTAATTTAAAAATTAATTATGCCTAAGTTCATACATTTTGTATGGTTTCAGTAAATTTTGTTGTAAGTAATTTTAGTAACTAAAAGAAACCTTAGCACTTTATCATAAAGAATTTTTTTTTTTATAGAAGATCTGAGACAAAAACAGAATAGGGAAAGAGAAAAGCTGTTAATGTTGTCATACTTGTTGAGACATGATCAAACGTGTCAAAACACATTCTTGCTTGTTGGTATAAAAACCACAATTTTGATCTTTCTCAAAATTTTATTTCTAGGAACCAAATCTTGCCATCTCTTGATAACTTGATTGAAGATCTTGGCCCTGCTGGCTCACAGAAATAAATTTTGAATTCACTATATGCAAGTCTAACTTCATTAATAATTCCTAATTAATTCTTAAGCAAAAATGTCATTTTTCAGCAGTATAAATTTTGAAAGAGCTTTGGATATATTTACTTTCTGATAATTACTTGAGGCTGATGCATGGAAACATCGTATAATGTTTCATTTACAGGAACATACTTGTAGTAGGAACAAGTTTCATGGACTGGCAAGCAGCATTAAAATTGTGGTTTTTAAACCAACAAGCAGGAATGTGTTTTGACACATGTCTCAACAAGTATGACAACATTAACAGTTTTTCTCTTTCCCTATTCTGTTTTTGTCTCAGGTCTTGTATAAAAATATTTTTTTTTCTTTATATAAAAGTGCTGAGGTTTCTTTTAGTTACTAAAATTACTTACAACAAAAATTACTCAAACCATACAAAATGTAGGCTTTAAGCATAATTATTTTTTTAATTAATTGCTAGGATTTGCAAAAGGCTTTATTTCTGTTACTATTATTTAAAAATAATAAAAAAAAAATTAAATGACACTCCGAGATAAATACTTACCTGTGACTACAACAAAAAAATAGTTTTTTCAGTATTGTTTTGACATGTTGCCCTTGCCATATCTTAGCTTGTAGTCAAATCTCAATCCCGACTACCATACAATACTCTCAGAAATCAGAACTTCAGATTTTTACCTCGTGCTCCACAAGATATATCAAAGCCTAAAAAGTTTCGATTTTTGACATTTTTCAAAAAATTGGGATTTTTTTAGCGAAGAGAAAGCAAGTCCCTGATCTAGAACTTGGCGTGTGCGTACAAGTACTTTCGGCCTATTTGTAAAAAAAAAATTATGTCATGCTGACAGTTTTCCTTGCTAGAAAAATTTCCGCTTGTAAACGGACAAATTTTGGAAAAATACTGAAACTTTATGCTTAAATTTCACCAATAAGCAATTAGTTTCGGAAATTACTCTATTACCAAATTTTTAGCCCAATGTATTCTGTACAAATTGTCTTAATCCGCACTTGAATTGGACAAATAAACGATGAATTATTTACAATTCCGCGAACCCTTCATGTGAGAAAATTTCTGCAGACGATGAAACAAAGATGGCCTCCATGCACTAACATAAATTAATAAAATTAAAATAATTGTCATTTTGAACTTCCATCATGTTAGGAATGTTGTACAAAAAATTTCAGATTTTTTTTTAAATGGTCGAGCAACCAGTGCTGGACTTCTTGAAATACCCAACTGTATTTTAAGACAATTCGGTACCGTTTGAACTGTTTTTTTATAAATATTATTTGAATATTTTAAAATTCTCTTTTGACAGATTATTGAAAGTGATTATCATGGAAAATAAATTATTTCATGAAAATAGTCAAGAAAAATTAAATACTTATGGTAAAATTAGAGAATAAAGGAAAAAAAAATACTGAAAAACTTATTGCCGAAAATCACCTACATTTCTAATATTTTTTCTAATTAGTTTTTTTTTCACACTTTTTTCTACTGTTCTCTAAAAGGACCAGATTTCTAAAAAGTTAACTAGTTTAAGAAAAAATAAATAAAATGTGATAACATACGTAAAAATACACTAGAAATGGCTTTTACTTAACTATTTTAAATTAAAAAAAAAAAAACTATTTACAGTGCTGAAAATTCAATCTCTAATTTTATGACATGCATCATAAGGATCATCCATTAAAAAATAAGGAGTCAATGAAAAAATATGTGACAAAAGTTTAGCATTTTGACCATACTGATATACAAAAAAATCACAAACTGAGAAAATTGAGTTTAAAAATAATTGTAACGCTCAATGATTTAAAGGGAAGTGAATGCTGGAAAAAGCGTTTACCGCATATTGTTATTTATCGAATACTTACGAAATGTCGTCAGAATACTCTACGGAGTCTAAATTAACTAATATTTTCATAAAATGAGATATCTAAATAACTCATTTCATATAATGAAATGAGGTATCTAAGTAATTAATATAAATAACACATGTCTCAGTCAATAAAAATACTTTTAGAGCAATTGTTGACCATATCCAGCAATGTATGCAAATACGTTTAGAATCCCTGTATATGGTTTATAGAATTTACCCACACCGCGCAATACCCTAAAAATTAGATAAGATTGAAAATACGTACAACAATGGAAAACGCACCTCCTGCAATTATCGACCATAGTTTTTAACTGTATTCTTTTGTAAATCTCCGTAAATGAACAATAAATTCTACGCACCTGCACATAATGCTACTATCTTTTTAATTTTAATTATGTTTAAAGTATCATAACATCATCAAAATACAAGGCAAACTACTTTCTCCCATAGATCATAATGCAATGGCATTCTTTTGTGCGTCCCTCAAAATGAACTATACATAGTACTTATTTGGTATGTTTTAGAAAGCATGTTGAAGTCCAACTTCGTGATTCGCATATAATTTTTCCGCGTAGACCAAAATGTAACCAAATTATTCGTGTGTAGCTGTAAATGAATTATAAATGCTGCTCATTTTATATTTTTAGTCGAACATTCTACAGTAAACCTAAATCACATAGAGAAATTATATCGTAATCCGAGCATATTTATGAGAGTTAGAGCATGGGCAGACGGACAGATGGTTAGATAAACCGAATTCATAAATACTTTTTACATTATTTTTGAGCGGCTTGATTCCAAATTTTTGTTTAATCAATTTTCTGTTTAGAAATTATCATATAAAGAATAAGCATATATTTATAACTTTTCCCTCAATTTAAAAGTTCAAAACGCTTTTATCTTAGTATAAAAAAATTGGTATGATACAAGATTACTTCATAATTACTGAATGAAATGTCTCTAATAAATGTAATAAGTATCGGTTAAATGAATTAAATATTATTTTCATTCACAATTATTTTGCGTCAAGATATAAAGAAAAAATATTTGTTCTTAACAAGTGAAAGAAATTCTCTCGATGAGCAAATAGTATTCATTTTATAGCTTTTTTAAAATTTTAATATACTTATTTAAAACTTGAACTAAAAAAGTTAACTAAACATTTTACTTGTATAAATATGTTTTTTATTCTTATATTTACATTATGGAAACAAACTGTTTTTTTTTTTTTCGAAATACTGTTTCTTCTGTTTTTACACTTTTTCCAACATAGTTGAAAAGTGTATATAAATTCGGTTTGTCTGGCCGTCGGTCAACACTCTAACTGACCTAAGTATGGTCCGATTGCAATGTAATTAATATATGATATTGAGGCTTACCATACTATGTTCATTATTGAAAATGGAGGATTTAGCTTTAATAGTTCGTTTACACAGACACTCAAAAGAATGCCTTTGTATTATGGAAGATGGAGAAAAATCATTTGCAGTGTATTTTAATAATATTGCACTGTTTCAAACATATTGAAATTCATATATACTACTCAGGTGCCCTACAAGATGAGCATTGTATAGTATAGCATGTATAGCATTTATCACTCATTTACAGAGACATACAATACAAATCAATTACAATACTATTTATAAGCAGTAATACCTAGAAGTGCGTTTTCATTTGAAGTATGAATTTTTAAATGTAACTCTTTTTTTTTAAGTTGTATAAAAATTTCGTAAACACAAAATACTACATAAATTACTTAAACACTCTTTTCATTCACAATAAAATACATCCAAAACAAAGGAATTTCAAGCATGTGATGCTCATCAACAGAGTTAAAACAATAAAAGCAAGAGTTTGAGTTCTTTTGCAGTCGGTGGGCCGATCCAAACATCAAAGTGAAAGGGTGAAGGGGAAGTTATGCTGCCTGACTGTTCCAAATTCAAGCAAAGTATGAGGGTTTAGGTTATTCCTACTATACCAAGTGTAAGTATACTAAGTAAAGTATGTATACTAAGCAAGTATACCTCCCACTTCGCTTGAATTTGGAACAGTCCGACAGCATAACCTCCTTTCACACCGTTTTACATTGATGATTGGGCAGGCCCATCTAGTGTAAAGCGACTCAAACTCTGGCTTTTATTGTTTGAACCCTGATGAGCATGACATGCTCGACAGTACTTCGTTTTAGATGTATTTTATTGTGAATAAAAACCGCCTTTAAGAAATTTAAAGAGCATTTTGCGTTTACAAAATTTTTATACAAATTGTTATTGTAAGATGAATTTAGGAATTTCAAGAAATTTGTTTTATATCGTTTTTCACCTAACCATTTTTATTTTTGTATATTGCTTGGTGTGCATAAATTATTTAGATCATATACAGGGCTATACAAAAGAGTTCAAGTATATTTCCGGTTAGTGACTGAAACTGCTGAAGGGTAATTTTAACTGTGTTATGCGTTTCCAATCTGAAATAAATATTTGTGTACTATGTAGTATGTATGCAAATCTATAGATTATGTACCGAAGAATTCTACAAAAAAGAATTGGAATAGGCTTTGTCTGTAGAGGGTAATTACTGTAATCAGGTTTTCAAATTTTTTATACGATTTCCCATTTACTTACTTAGACATCGTCTTTAGTTTTATATTGGTATTGTGAATGTGTTTTCAAAGTGCTTCATAATCAATGCTTGACATGATTTTTTTATCGTAATCAATTACAATTCTTTATAAATCTATAAAATATAGAATCACAACTGTATTTTAGTAATTTGTTAAAAAAAGATAAATAAGGGATTTATTAGATACTTTATTTAGAACTAAAGTACATTTTATCTTTAGAACACATTTCCTAAATAATCCTCAGGTAGCAGCACTCATATTTCAAGCTTAGCTTCATATTTTTCCGCACAGTAGAATTAAAGTTTTAAGACTAAAAAACGTATCGCTGCTTTTCTTTTGTAAAGTAAAATTCAGATCACGAAAAGATTATAGCTGAATCGTTAATTTCAGATTAATTCAATTTCTGCGCTTTTTGTGATTTTTTTTTTAATCCGCTAAATGTACCTAAGATTTATTGAAAGAGATACTGTGATTTAAAAAAAAATTACAGATTATATCTTCATTATTTATAGCGATTTTTAAAATACTCAAATTTCCAGAAAAATATATTTATGCTTAAAAGAAAAATGTAATAATAACTTCACGTACTTATATTTAAAAAAATTAGATCACAAAACTCAACCAATAATTTCATATTAAACTAAATTAAAAATTAAAAAATAACAAAACTTAATTTAAATTCGAATTCATCCGATTATACTTAGAATAGTACACTTAATGTTTCAATCAAATCCAGTGAAAGCATTTTTTTTAATTGCAAAAGTGATAACTGCCAAATTTTTATTTTTATTTACAAAAATACTGCATACTATGGCAAATTCTTAATTCTGTCACCATTGTTCTGAAAAAATTCTTTACTAAGAATTTTGAATTTACAATATTTGAAAAAACTAAATAAATAACAGAATGAAATATGCACATAGTTTTATTTATTTATTTATTTGTTATTTCATGATTTTTAGAATTAATTAATAACTCAGAAAAAAATATAATGGATATTCTTATTTGTTTTCTAAATCATTTCGGTTTGTGATATTACAAATATAGTATGGATTGTATGAAAATATTTATTAGTAAGACTGAACTGAGGTTCGTGAGTTTTGGTGCGTTCAATGTAGGGTAATTCCGGGTTTTATGCCGCACATTTTTTTGAATTTGTGTATAAAGTCTCATGGTGGACATAAAAAAAAAAAAAAAAAAAAAAAAAAAAAAAAAAAAAAAACATGCTGTGCTATTTAATGTTAAACATACAACGCGTGTATTGCGACAAAAAAAAAATTAAAACAAATTATTAATATTTTTTAACAATTTTTTTCTAAAACATTACATTGCGGCGCGTCACCCGTACATTCAGGCTGAGACGCCGCACTTGTGCGGTAGTTACGCCGCGCTTGTAATAAGAACAGAATGATATTATAAATAAAAATATTCAAAAGAAATATTTATATCTGGACTATAACGATGTGATAAAAAATTTAATCTAAATGAGTACAATGAAACGTATTAATAGATTCAAATTACTAATTCTTTCAGCAACAACGTAACATCAATGTATTAGAAAGGGAAAAGAAAAAAAGTAAAATTGTATTTACATAATTTATTTGTTAAGCCTTTCGGGACCGGTGACTTTTACACAAATTTTATTCGGTTGGTACCACTTTTTTAAAAGAAGTTAACTTTACTTAAATAATCATGAAAATGCTCTAATTAAACAAAGCAAATATTATTTTTCTTTTTTACTGGTGCCAGAAACAAATTTTGTAAGCTCTTTATGAAGGTGCTTATATGCACCTATGGTCCCGAATGGGTTAAGGGACCTGTTTTTTCGACTACAATCTACAGAAAAAGTGTCGAAAAAGTACAGCTTTTATGAAACTACATTTAAACACATGATGCAACGAAGCCAATTACACTTCCTCTTTTTTCGAGTAATTTGCAAGGAACGTCTGCATTACGCGTAATCCAATTTTTCATTATTATTATCTTGACTTGCATCTTTCTTGCCCTTCTTACTTTTTATTTCCCCATTTTTCTCCTTTGGTTTTAGTAAACTTGATAACATGCCTAACATGGTTAGTCTGTGCAAAAAGAAAAGGAAAAGTTAATAACATTTAATCATACCGTACAAAAGAAACTGCGGCATGTATACCGGAATAGCAATGCGGCATGTATCCCGTTTTGCATGGTGTAGACGTCGGCCAACACAGTGCCATCGCTAAGGGGAATGACGTAACCATACACACAGTAATCTATGCAAACGCTACACTTAGTTTTGATTTCGAAATTATGCATGTATTTAGTAATTAGTGTATGAAAGGTATTTAAACATAACGTGTTTAAAAGTTTGGACAGTGAAATCATGCACTTACGTAATAAGGAGGTAAATACGTAATTAAGGATTATACTTCTACATGTAAACATAGAAATTGGATTCCCGCTATACACTGGTTAAAATAATCTCATTGCGCACCTATATTGTGCGTTTGACGACCATCTATCGATAATTACAAGAAATACAAGGTGTGCGGCATCTATCCCGTATGCGGCGACTCTTCCGGAGTTACCCTATGTTTAACTTCACATTGTCAAAAGATTTCCTCAGAATAATCACTGCAAACATAAGCTGTTTTCATCTTTTTGTACAAAATCAATTTAAATAACCTTTTTAATATCATTTCGCTCGTATTTTTACAAAACAAATAGCGTGAGGAATGTAAAAATCTCTTTTTAATTTTTTTAAAAGTACTTCAATATTTAGTTTTAAAAAATCTAATAATATAAAAGGTTCATGCCAGAATAAAAGAAAATAAATTAAAAACAATATATGGAAAAGGTAAATTAAAAAAAAAAAACTCCAAACATTATCAAACAAAAAGTTTCCTTTTCATTCGTGAAAAAGAGTAAAAAGTACTCTCAGCACAATTACCGGAACTCTCCAGTGATTTGAAAATGTTTTGGTTATTTCACGAAATTTCCGTGTTTTGATTGGACAATTTCAGAATATTTTTAACTTTAATTAGCGACGTTTCAGTGATTTAAGGAAAGAAGACATACATAAATATTTCGTTTCTAAAACGAAAAAGAGCTGGCAGTGCAGTTGCCGGATTATCCCTGTAATTTGCCGAAAATTCAAATTAAATTTTGAGATTTCACTTTAGTTTTACATTAAATCGTTAAAACATCAACATTTTTAGGAAAGATGAGCAAATTCATGGCGAAATGTTCGCATGTCACCGAGAAAGGAGGTACAACAACAACAAAAAACCCCTTTAATTCACGGATATTTCTTACAGTGTTTTTAATAAAGTACAGATTAATCGAGAGTTTCTAGATAAATATTCAGATTTACGACTCTTTTAACTCTTCTAGTATAATGTTGTTTTTCATATAAAAATATGATGTGTGTACTGGAAGCTTAAACTGAATTAATCGAGCTGGAAAAGAAATAAAAGAATAGAAACGGCTCTGAATATATATAAAAGCTGTCTGTTAAAAAATATTTGAAAAAATTAGATAGATTTACAGTATAGTTTATATTTTTAAGAAACTTTCCTTCAATTTTATTACAATTCTGTCTCATTCAATAAGTAAAAGAATTTATAAATTAATTTTGTATGCAATATACTTCTATGTAACTACGTAACTCAGAAATCAGGTTTCAGTCATATGTCGAAAGATGTTCTAGATAAAAATTACATTATAATACTAGGTTGAGCAAAAATTTCTGAGAAATTTGTGAAAGTTGCATTGTTATGCACAAATTAACAACAAAAGCAACAAGGACTATTCTACAAAGTAGAGACCATCATAGTCCGCTTTGCATACAATACCTGAAGATGATATCCGTTGTTGTATGCTTGTATTTTTTCGATTTTACTCACAGTTTTTTTATGTGTGCATACTTTCATTTTGGAAAATTATACTGTTCTTATATAAAAGACCTATAACCCAAATCGGAAAAAATAAAAACACACAACCATAGATGTTGATCTCAGGCAACCCATTCAAAATAAAATAAAATAAAAATATATAATAAATAAATAAATATTATTAAAGTGCGGGCGAGAAATCTATAATGATTTCTCCCATAGGTTTAACTTTAGTGTTCGAGTTTCTCCGCGTGACTAGTGCAGATTCTTAATGATCAGAAAGAACGGTGGAAGACGCGACCATAAAATACTCCACTGGAAAAAAATTAAAGCCGATTTGAATAAGATTACCCATTTATGGGCACGTATATGTGTTTCTGTAATGTTGAATTCACACCAGAATTTTCGAAAAAACTTATTTCAAAATAAGGAAAAGCATTTTCACAGCATTTTTTCTCCAAAGTTAGAAAACTGAAATTTCATTACAAATTTTTGGTGCAAATATTGATTAAAATTAGGTGGGATATAATATAACCCACAGTCTCTCAAAGGGTTAAGACATGTCCAGGAGGTCAGGGCGTGTCTGGCAGTTTAAAACGTTGAACGACTGTGGCGGCTTTGAGATCATTATAGCGCTACATCATTACTACATTATAAGGGGGGGGGGGGGGATCCCACCATTCGGGTGAAAAAATCGTTCGAGTGATTTTTCGCCGGGGGATTTTTCGAGTGCTGAATTCGATACATTAAAGACATCGACCAGCGGGTCTGCGAAAGCTGTGGTGTTTCACACGTCAGATAATCGCGGCCGCTTCGAGATTATAGCTCTGAATCATTAGCCATAGAAAGTTTTAGAACATTCTACATCGACTAACTTATTACGTATTGACTTATTAATAGTTAATACATTTATGGCTGAATTTTTGTTTCCTCAAATTTTTTGGTAAAATCACTTTAAAATGTTTCAAAATGAACTGGAAAAATTCTAAAAAATACGCTAAAATATTTTTGAATTTATTTGATAAACTGTAAACGTACTAAGTATGGGAATATCCATATGTGGAAAAATGCTTAATCATATGTTTTGTCTAAATTTATATAAAGCTTTTAAATTGTACATTATGTACTATAATTAGTATTTTTATGAACTATTAAAAAATATATTTATTTCTTTACAGAGACTAATAATATTATAAGTATTAATAGTAATAAATTAAGTATAATCGTATTTGAGGATAAAATGCACTTTTTTTCAAAATCATCTTGAAAAGAACTTTACACATAATGGTAATAGAATATGTACCCATTTGCACCTAGCGCCCTATATTTTGTAAGTTACAAACAAGCAGTTTAAAAAAATACTTATTTAAAAGAAGCCTACATGATAAGATTATGACTTATTTATTTGGATCATTAATACAAAAAATACAAATAAACTTACTTTTTACATTTCGGTATCTTGTAAAATGAAAAATCTATAAACACCGAAAGATGTCTTCATTTAAGCAAATAAATATCAATATTATGCTGTCATCTGTCGGTAATAGAAAAAAACATTTATAGACAATTACTTCGTACAATTTTCATGTTGTAAAAAAGAAGAAAATTATAAAAATTTATTAAAATTCGAGACGTCCCAAAAATGGGACGCTAGGCATAAATGGGTTAATATCGATGTTATAATATTAAAAATGATGAAAACTTTCTTTTAGGTTTTTCATAAAACAAAACATTTTAAAAGCGTAAAAAATAAAGTACTTAATAAAACTTATTTGAAAGATAATTAAACCAACAAATTGAAAATTTCGATAAAAAGGCAATTTTTTTTTTCAAGCAAATATATACATTTTTTTTTTTTTTTTTTAATCTTTTGAAAAAGAATTATCGAGATTTTCGACGAGAATAATCAGATTCGTAATTTTTTTTTCATTTTTCTAGTTTAATGTAGTTTTTCATATGAAAAGATGAGATGAATACTGGAAGCGTAAACTGAATTAATCGAGCTGAAATGTACGAGCGTTGAAAAAAATGGAAACGGCTCTGAATAAATGTTTTCGTTAAAAATGTGTTCGGAAAAAGAAGATGGAATCAGTTTGTATTTTGCACTTTTAAAAGAATTTTTTTCCATTTCATTACAACACTGTCTTATTCAATAAATAAAAGAATGTCTTTTTGTATGCAGAACTCTAGAAAAATAAAATTTTTAGAATTCAGACTCAATCATGTGTCAAAGCGTATTACTGATAAAATTTTTCTTGACTTCTTATAAAATCAAACCGTTTGTGAAATTTAAAAATTTAGATTTTGCATTTTAACATTAAAAACAATTTATATAAAACTGCAGTTCTGTAAATAAAAATATTATTTTATCCTTAGTAAAAGTTAAAAATGCAATTTTACATACATATATTTTGCACATTAAATTTTTAAAGGTAGTAAAAATAGTTTGTATGTTAATGTAAGTAAATCCATATCAGATATTAAATAAAAAAAAAAAATCATTCGTCAAGCATAGATTATGAAAAACTTTCCAAAACTTTGAGAATAATGTAAAAAAAAAAAAAAAAAAAAAAAAAAAAAAAAAAAAAACTTTATCGTTTAGTAAGTTGAAATTTGATATCTAAATGAACCATTTGGAAACGCATAACACATTTGTAAGCCTAATTTCAGCAATTCCCATTTACAGTTGGAAAATTATCCGAATTCTTTGAGCAACCCTGTATACGATATATAGATTTCTACATATAAACTAAGTGTGTGAACTAAATTTGTCAGTAAATAAATAAATAAAGGAAAACAGAAAATATTTATCTTGAATACATAGGAATGACTTCACGTAATCTTAAAGTCCGTATTAAAGAACATGTGAGGGATTTAAAGTATAACCGACCTACAACAGCCCTGTCAAGACTTAACCAGAAGCAGAATATACAAGTTAATTTCGAAGACGCAAAAATTATATATCCCTCAAAGAATTATCATGATTTAATTATCCGCGAATCAATAGAAATTATTACCAAAGAAAATATCCTTTGTAATGATGTTTTATCCTACAATATACCAATAATTTGGCTCAGTTTGCTTAAAGTATCATAAAAGGAGTAATATTTCCCTTTCCTATATCCATGTTTTATTTTCTCATTGTTTCCCGGATCTAAAAAATTGACTTCCACTTTCACTCCTTTCGTCACCATCTACGTGGATTTTGAAAATTAGACGTTAATAACAATAGTATTTCTTATATTCCTCTGACGAAGACCATGTTTTTATGGTTGAAAGTACTAAGGTATTAAAGTAATTTAGCATCTTTTTGAAATTGTCATCTTTTAAGTAGTTTTGCACATAGTGTAAATTTAAGTATAAATTTAAGTTTACATTTGTCAGTTAGAAAATACATGCCACAGTTGAAAATTCCCCTTCAGCAATTTTCGCTAATAAGGACAATTGTACATGAATGTTTTTGTGCAGCCCCGTATACGATGTACAGATTTTAACACAACGAGTACGGTACAATTTTTTTAATTTAAAAGCGCATACTAAAATTGAAAACGTACTTTCAGCAAAAATTTTTCAATTAGCAGTAATTATCCGTGCAGCAATTATCAGTATTGTAACTGATTTCTTTTTGTGTCCCTGAACGAAAAATGCTATAAATGTCCTATTCTATAGTAATCATCTAGTAGTGAAATTCAGTGATTTATATAAATTTCAATGGATTTGAAATAGCGTAATGTCGTTAAATTACACTGCAAATGATTTTCCCCACTGACCATAATGTTATGGGATTCTCTTGAGTGTCCCTGTAAATGAACTATTGATGCTAACACGCTTTATATTCAATATAAAACATGCCAGGGTAAACAACATTAACGTAAATCAATTGCATGAAAATCCGAGTATATTTATGCGAGTTAGAGCACGGACAGACAAACAGAATTCATAAACGCCATTAACCTATGTTGGGATGAATTAAAAATGAAAACAATTTGATAAAAAAATATGTATCATTTGAAAACACAAGGGTTATTAAAAATATGATTTGTTTTGTTTAGTTAGAATTAAAAGTAGATACGAATTCTACAATAATTTAGCAATTAATATAACGTCATTCATTTAATTTATAAAAGATTTTTCCACTAAAATATATAAAGATTACTAGAAACATAAATGGAATTTTAACGAAAGAAGATTTACTGAAATATTCATTTCGATGGACATATGTTATGCATAACAATTACGACTATATGTTATACATAATGGTATAACATAGAGTCAGAAAATTTTCCTACAAATTAAACACAATATAAAATAACAGAAATTCATTAAAGCAAACTCTGAGAAGTTCACTATAAAATTTAATGAGAAGAAAATTAAATTATTAAGAAATACAAACTGAATAAAAATAATTAGATCGGAGTAAACAAAAATTGGTTGTTTTCAGTGAAACAAAATCATAGAGATTTTGTCAATAAATAATGAGATTTATGACTTTCCTTTCTAGTTTATTCTGTGTTATCATATGAAAGGTTTAGATGAATATTAGAATCATGAACTGAATTAATAAGACTGAAAGGTAATACCATTGTAAGAAAGAAAACGGATCTGAATAGAAGTAAAATTTGTCAGTTTATGAAAATTGTTAAGAGCGTAGGTAAAATCCCAATGAAATTTTCATTTTTAAATGAAATTTATTCCGTTTGATTATAATACTGCTTCATTCAATTAAAAAAGTATATCCATTTGTATGTAGAAGTCCATGAATACACATTATTCAAAACTGACGTCACCACCATATGTCAAATCACATTACAGGTATAAAATTTCCTATTTTGTGTTGAAATAATATTTGTGAAGTGTAAAATATGCTTTTTAGGTAACTGAATTTAATAAAAAGGTGTAAAACTACGATTGTTTGTGTGATAAAGCCTTATTTAGTTTTTATTAAGTTTATGATGTGCTATTTATTTTTAAATAACGCATTTGTATCATTCTCACAGAAATCGGACAATTAGCTGAAAAAATTGTTTTAAACTGTTGAGTTAATAGAATGTAATATTCCAAAAAACGATGTGCACCAGGATTTCGCTAATTTTCTAATTTCGCTTTGTATTTGAGACCTCCTTACGCTGCTCACAAAGTTTAATAATAGATTGAAAAACTAGACATTATCCGTGAAAATGTATATGCCAAGTCCATGGAGCGGAATTTCATAGAAGAGACAAAAGATAAGTTTTGAATTTTTAAGCACTTTTTGGTTTTCAAGTTGCTAAAATGGTGCTAAAATCTCTTTTTATTAAAAACAATGTTAAAGATGTGTAAAATTTGTACTATAATTATAAATTAGTTTTTTCTTAACTGATTTATGATGATCATGGTGTATACAATGAGAAATTTTCAGAACTTTAGAACCAAGTTTTATAACTAAAAAAATGGATATATTGGTCACAAACTGCTTAATGGTGATTTGGCATGCTCTGTCCTCTAAGGTGCTTTTATTAAAGTTCTTTTCAGAATCCACAGAGGAAGATTATTTTGGCCAGGGAGAGAGTTTATAAGTTAAATTCTAAATAAAAATAAAAACATTTAAAAAAAATATTAAGTTAGAATTTAACTAAAGACTTTTAACTATGTATTAATGATTTTTTTTCAAACACATATTTAAGATCTTTAAACATCATTGAACATGTTTTTGCCTTTTATATGTAGGGACATCTACGGAGGGGAATTCCGATTGTTCATTAAAAGATTAAAATTATATATTAACAAAAATGTACTTAATATCTTACTTAAAAATTACATATACACATGAAGAAAAATATTAGTGATTTGATGCATTTCCTATTATTTACCCCTTTGTGACATTATAAAGCTCCTCCTCGTGAGACTGAAATATTTAAGAAATAATAGAACTTTCAGGAAAAGTGTTCTGTAGAAAGAAAAATATACATTAACCTCTTGCACTCTATGACGTACGTAGCGTACGTCAGGGTACTTTGATCATTTGCAACAATGACATACGACCCATACGTCATGCAATAGTGTGAAAATGTGTTTCCTTAGAGTCATGTTGTCGTTTTCTACAAAGACATAAAAGAAAACGAGTCGGTACGTGTGGGAAGACGTGTAGGGATACTCTGCTTATATGTTCTGATTGCGTAGATTTTCCATGGCTTTGTTATTAAAGACATTTTCATACCTATCACCGAGAGGAGAATATGAAACTATATTTAAATTATAAACTTTGATTTGTATGCATTTGTTGTAGCATTAGTATTTGTTTTATATCATCATTTGTATTAGCATTAGTTATGTTAATTTCAAAACGTTAATTCCAATAGTTTAATTAAATCTGCTTAATTAATGAAACCTCATTAATTATTTTTAACAAACACATCAACACATATGACATATAACTATCTTGATCTAATCATTTAGAATAGCCGACACAGATTTTTGTCCGAATGAAGATTATGAAACTATATTTAAACTAGCCGCCCCTGGCGACCAGTTTGGTCTCCCTTAAATTTTCTCTCCCTAAGCATTGACACATGCTACTTCTATTCATAATTTAACTTACATGCTTAATTCTTCGCCAAATCGGGAGATTCTGATAGAGAAATCAAGAACACTTCGTGATCATCGCAGCATTTCGATATTTTTATTTGAGTTGTATTTTATTTTATTTTTTCGGGAAAACCGCTTAGCTCATTTACACATTTATGCTTCTTGTTCATTTGCTTATCAGTTGCAATACGTTCACTAATGAGGAGATTTTTAAACCTATTAAGTAATCTTCTGTAATTGGGTCCCTAGCCAATTGGCGTATTTTAGCTAATAGGATTTTGTGAAAGAAAGTTTTGTGAAAAGCCTTCAATAATATCCACACTTACATTAAAGCAATATTGTTAATAATATCCTTTTAGAGTTTTCTCCATTAACCCGTCGATGACTTCCTATGAAAAAAAAATATCGCCAAACGTCCAATAAAAAAAAAATGGATCCTTCAGTTAAAACGGTTGTTGAAACTGATCTATTGTACTAATGCATCATCACAATTTTTCAATGCTTGTACTCTTTTAATATCATAACGTCACCGTTTAATGACGCAATTGCTATTTTAATTAGAGAAAAACCAATAAATCTGTATAACATCATTAAAAATACAGATAAATGTCGAATTAAAAATCACTTCATGACGTAACAAACACGTGAATAAATCTGACGTCAAATGAATGTGACGTAACGATAATTCATTTTTGTTATGTTTTGAATAATTGTATAGTATATTATTGTTTTGTGTTATTTTAGATTGCTTCAATAGTATTTATCATTTTTAATTATCTTATTTAATAAAAGTATATTAAATCACTGTTTTGAATGCGATATTGACAATGGTAAATATGATTGGCGATTAACAATTATCTACGGTGATCTATCCTCCTGGCACTGATAATACATAAATACCAAATTATCTGATGATGCAATTTGAAATCTGATTCATTAAATATTATTACATGAATTGGGTTTGTTTTTCAAGAAAATATCGTGAAAGAAGTTGAATTGTATAGCAGTTTTCCTAACAGAATGAGATGCTGAACTTTGATTGGTTTACAGGCGTAAATTATTTTTGCACAAAATGCATTGTTAAAGTACATGCTGTGTGAATGATTACCTCCATAAATTAATATTTTTTCGCTCAATGAAGAACGAATCGTTTGTGTTTTCTTTGGTGGAAACAGATATTGGGCTGTCAATGTCATTTCAACTGAAGTTATCTCAGAATAAATAGATATTTGAAAGTAGCTAATTTCTCAAACATTTTTAATACGATCTTTCTAAAAGTGTAACTTTTATGGAGTTTTATCCTGTTGCAAACTGTTGATGACAGCCAATTGCTTTGCGCTTTCTAATAATAATCTATATATTATTTCGCGACTTATCACCTGCGCCTGGCTAAAATTAAAGTACATAAATGGCCTCCTGGCATATAAAAAGTAAAGCGGTCAGCCCGGAACTGTTGATGGCAGTCAAATGACTTAGGCTTTTATTATATAGATAATAAATTTTGATTTGCATGCATTTGTTGTAGTATTAGTATTTGCTTGATGTTGCCATTTTGTGTTATCATTAATTATGTTAAATTCAAAACGTTAATTCCAATAGTTTAATGAAATCTACTTAATTAATTATACCTGATTAATTATTTCTTTTAGAAACTCATCAACACATATGACATATGACTGACTATCTTCCTCTAATCATTTGGAATAGCCGACACAGTTTTTGTCCAAAAGTTTATATTATTACGAAGCGTTGTTGCTAGTCAAATACATATGCTAACAGCGCTAGAGCGCAAATGGTTAAAATAATTACATCCTTTAAGAGTCCTGACCATATTTTCCGCCACGTAATCTTTTAATTCAAGGGCTTATTTAATACAAAATTGATATTAATGTCATTTTTTTCATTCATACGATAAATAAATATGTAAGGTACAAATAAACAAATCATCTTGCAAATACTTTCATAGCTATTATTCTCTGAATCATTAAACATACATTAAAAATTCTGTAAGACGCTTAAAGGGTTAAAATTATATGATTCAACAAATGAGAAAAAATATATGAAAATTGAAAAATCAAACTATACACATACATTCACATTTTGGAGAGATATGTATTTGTGTAAGCTTTCTTCTTGAATATTGTGATTCATATTTTCTTTTCGCGGAATTAAACCACGGAAAAAGTTAAAAATATTTATTGTAATCATAATTTTACTCCTTCACGTGTTCTTTCTAGTTTATTAAAATAAAACAGGAAGATAGATCCCTAAAAAAGATATTCTACAATTCATTTTCTTTTAAATTTTCATAGAGATTTTAAAACATTCATCTATTAGAATGGGGAACAATATTTCCTTTTTCTGAAAATGAAGTGTATTACTACCTACCTAAATAATTATTTAAATATTCAAAAAGCAATAAAAAACTTTTTGATATTTACTGTATATATTCTGAAATATTACACTTATATTACTAATTTTGATTAACTCTAAAGCAGCAAACTAGGTACAAAAGTGCGAAAATTTTTAATTTTCCAGCTGTAGTACATTTTATAAAAAAAACTGTAAATAAGTAAAAAATGCATTCTAATAAAAGTTGAATATTTTTATATGTATGGACGGATGATTTTATTTGTTTACAAATCTAAACACCCTTTTAGAGGTGAGAATGTTGTAAATCATAAATTGTATATTTATTTTATTACATATTTCAAATCTACATATATTTTAGAGTTAAAATGTGTAAGATTTTTGCGTAAAAATATTTTGTTTTTAAAATGTAGAATTAAAAATATGATGGATATATATTATATATATCCATATATATTACATATATATTATATATGTCCAAATAAAATCGGAAAAATATCTGTGAAGCAAATTTCAATGTAAATGTATGTGAAATAATTTAATATGAGGTTAATAAAACAATTGCTACCACATTTTTAAACAGATTTTTTCGTCCTGCTTACTCCTAGAAATGTATTGAAAATTCTGTTATAAAATGAGGCAAATGCAAAATTCGATGTTAACAATATAGTTATTATATTCACAATTATACATATTAACAATTTAAATATTAGCAGTTTAGAGTCCAGTTTACCTATTTATGCGTCATTTATAAAACTATCGTTAAGAATTCCTAAACTCTCCCCAGAAAGTTTGAATAGCTATTTTTGGTTATTATAATGACAAAGGAGTAAACCCGGGATGGAACAATGGAACAATGTTGGGATTCCCAGGTTACAGAATATAGATAAAAACCATTAATATATTATTTCTGATGTTAATTTTTTTTCTTAACATATTTTGCGATGAATGGTGCATTTTACGAAAGCTTCTATAAGCGGCTTTTGACATAGTTTACTTGTATATCATTAAAACACGTTTTTCGATAAAAAGAATTGCAGTTAATCAAAAATTAAAGAAAAAACGTTGCAGCAAATAATTGCAAACATTGTGTTGAGAAAGCCTCGCACATATCTACTAACTTTTTTTTATTCATAATTTAAATTCATTTTTGAACACCTTCCAAGAAAGTTGAAAAGTGATATTGACTTCGGTTTGTTTGGCCGTCTGTCCGCGCTCTAACTCTCGTAAGTATACTCGGATTTCCCTGAAAATTTTAGATGTTATTGACGTCTGCCCTTGCACGAGCCCTATTTCAAATGAAGTTTGTAGCATGTTTACTTCATTTACAGGGACAGTCAAAATTATTCCGTTACATTACGGCCAATAGGAAAAAAAAAGTTTAAGATGATTTTTAATGATGTTACACGTTTTCAAACATAATAAAACTGATATGCATTTATGGGGTGCACTAAAATATGCATTCTGAAGAATATGCGGTTCAAAGAATAGTTTTTATTCATTTACAGGGCCACACAAAATAAATCTGTTACATAATGATATAAGGGTGGAAGGGATTGTTTGCGGCGTATTTCAATTATGTTAAACTATTTCATATTATAATGAAATTGATATACGTCTTTGAGGTTTACTACAACTTATTTCATGTATAATACGAAGCGCATAGCATTTACAAGGACACTCAAAAGATTTCAGACACTATATTGTATGTGATGTACTGTACAATAGCTATGATTGCTGGAAACGCATTTTTAATTATGATACATTGTAAAAGAAAACGGACTAAAATACGGAAATTGTACTGGCAATCGAGACGCTAGTACTATTTCTGTATTTTAACGGAAATTCCCCTCCCCCTCCCCTAAATTCCAGAAAAACGGAAATTAATCTGGAATTTACGAAGTAAAATTTCCGTTAAAATACGGAAATAGTATTAGCGTTTTAATTTCGTTATGCAATGTAAGATGGAATCAAACGATGAGCCAGTTATATGAATTCACGTACAAACAGATATATCTTTCGTAATCATCTGAGCGCGATAGAGATAGATTTGAAAAAAAAAATCATGCTTGAAAATTTATTTAAAAATAATAACAAATGAGCAAATTACGATGCAGTTTAAAAAAAAAATTGCAATATAGTTTTCAAACAAATTTCATTTGAAAGTACATTTGTTTCAGTATTCGACGGTTTAAAAATTGATAATGTGCGGTATTTAAAAGTTTAAAAAAATTCAATAAATGTTAATAAAAGTAACAATTCATCCGTCAGCGGCAAAATGACGTCAGAATTACGCACGGTCAAGTTTCTTATTTTTAATAATGTTGGATAATTTGTGAATAAATTAACTTACCAGATTTGGCATCACTGATTATGACCTATGTACACTATATGGCCATTAATGACCGCAACTTTCAATTTTAAACATTTTGTCGAATATATACAAATATACTTGACAGATTCTTCTGGAATTTCAGGATTAAAAAGAACAGGTATGACCTCATATTTAGCAATATCGATTAGGTAAAGGGGGCAATTAGGGGGCCAAGAAAAAATCAAAGAAAAAAATAATACTTGGGATCCCCCTGTAAAATAAAATGCACTAAACGATCTATTGCTACAGAATATAAATAAACAGACATTGTACAATTTGTGTATTTATTTGTGTAAGAATAGCACGTATATTAATACAGATATAGCGATTTATTTTAAAAAATTTAAAAATTCTTGCATGTTTTTTGCTTATAACATGCAGGGTTTTCAACCAAATTTATCACCGGTTTCAGAAAATTGACAAAATATAGTAGAAACAGTATAGTGCAATTGGAATATAAATAAATTAGATATTTTAGGAAATATGAGCAGTTGTATGAAATAATTTTAATCGGCGCATGCGCGAACGATAACAAGGATCATTTTACATAATTTAATAGTCAACTCTATGGAGCAACTTATTAAAAAAATCTAGTCAAATATCGTAAAAATTCAGAAAGATATCGACGTTAAAGTGGGCAAATTTTTAGTTGTTCTCTAAAAGCAGCTGAATGATAAGGGATTTTACACAAATTGTCATTTTTTATTAATTGACTTTCAGAAAAATGTTAGTATTTAGTGAATATCAATGAATACATTTGGAAAAAAATGCTTCGATTTTGATACTTCTTTTGATCATGGTATAGGCTCGTTCTGGTGGTTATCCAAGAAGAACTAAAGCATCAATAAAAAATGGAAATTAAAAGAAATTAAAAATTAAAAATGACAATTTGTGGAAAATCCCTTATCATTTAGCTGCTTTTAGAGAACAACTAAAAATTTGCTCACTCTAACGCCGACATCTTTCTGAATTTTTACGATATTTGACCAGATTTTTTTTTAATAAGTTGCTACATAGAGTTGACTATTAAATTATATAAAAGGATCCTTGTTATCGTTCGCGCATGCGCAGATAAAAATTATTTCATATAACTGCTCATATTTCCTAAAATATTTAATATATTTATATTCCTATTGCACTATATTTTTTCTACTACATTTTGTCAATTTTTCTGAAACCGGAGTTAAATTTGGTTGAAAAACATGCATGTTATAAGCAACAAAACATGCAAGAATTTTTTAATTTTTTTTAAATAAATCACTATATCTCTATTAATATACATGCTATTCTTACACAAAGTAATACACATGTTGCACAATGTCTGTTTATTGACATTCAGTAGCGATAGATCATTTCGTGCATATTATTTTACAGGGTGATCCCAAGTATTATTTTTTTTCTGTGATTTTTTGTTGGCCCCCTAATTGCCCCCTTATCAAATCGACATAGCTGAATGTGAGGTCATACCTGTTCTTTTCAATTTCCTGAAATGTTCCTGAATGTTCCTGAAATTACAGAAGAATCTGTCAAGTATATTCGGCAAAATGTCTAAAATTGAAAGTTGCCGGTCATTAATGGGAATATAGTGTAGTGTTAATAAGACATTTTTTTTCATCCAAAATAGTAGTGCGTGAATCCTTAGAAATTCCAAGGAGCGAACGCACCTTGCGTTATTAATATCGAAGATACAAAATTGAAAAAAAAAATCATCTTTGAAAAAATATTTAAAAACCTCGGTTGTTATTTATTCATATCATTTAGCAAAATAACTTGCATTTAATTTAAAATTAAATACCCTACATTGAATGAAACCAACTTCGAAAAGAAAATTTTCAAGTTACTAGTATTTTAAATATTTTTAAGCCAACGCATAAAAAATTATTAATCTCGCTATATCAGGGTTCGTACGGATGCTTGAATCTCCAGACTAAGAAATTCTTTGGTACCAGTATTTTCTTATGAAAAATATATCTTTAAATAAGGCTAAATTTCGTCCGTTTAAACTAGATTTATTTTCTTATTAAAAAATTCTGATATTTGGCCCCTCCCCCTCCTAATCGGATTAAAAGGGGATGTCGAATCTTTTAGAGCATTTGGCCATATCTCAGTAGCCGTTTTAGGTAGGAGCAAGAAATTCCACAAAATAAATTTATTAAAAAAATAATTGAACACATGTTTCACAGATTTTAGAAATTCCCCCTGAGTGGTTAAAGTGGGGATCGAAAATTTTTGAAAATTTGCCCATATTTTCAAAACCCTCATATGATGTATCATCGGAAAATCCATGGACCGCCCTTTCATATTATGTATCTTTCTTCCCTACTTACTCCCAGTTACACGCCCCCCATCCCCCAAGAAATTACATTTTCTAACTCAGCTCCTAACTAAGCTACTGCGACATTCGACATCCTTTGAAGGCTTGACCGAACGTGAAACTCATCACAGACCTTCAATTGGTGGAGGTCTATTTTGACGTCAGACAATAAGGGGTCATACCCCCCTCGCAACTAATTTTTTCATCACTAGAGGGCTTTTTTTAAATTTTAATTTGTTCATTACTACCTCATACAGTTTTCCGAAAATTATGAAAATAATGTACATAACTAATCTATACAATTACTCGCTTCTCCCCCATTTTTACACAGTGAGCTGGTATTTCAGATTAAATCGAGATAAAGATATTAAATGATTCAGAGTTAAGGTTCATTTAAGAATATTATCAAGGGTTCTGGCAACGACGGGCATGTCAGCTAGTATTATATAAACGGAAACATCCGTTAAAATTCGAATTTTAAAAAATATAAGGAGTTATAAAGAGTATTTTATTAACTTATTAATTTTTAAGTTTGAAAATTCAAATGGATTTCCAAAACGATTTGGCGTTGAATTATTCATTTTGAATAGTTCTGATAATATTTACTTTAAGAATGTGGTTATTTTCAAATGTTGTTATGTTCTTCCCACATACATTTTATTGAATTTAAATTTTTTTATGTAATAGCTATCCAAACTTTTTAAGTCATTTGAAAGCATGCTTTTATTTTATAAAATAGCAATATTTATGTGAAACCATAAAAATAGCAAACTTTAAAGTTAATATTAGAAAACTTATTTACTTAAGATTTTCAGTTTGTTACTCAAATTTACGTAATAGTATAAAAAAATTATTTGGGCTTCTAGAGGATAATTGCGGGCATCCGCGGTCATCCGAAACGTATTCATAGGGGTTCAGGCAAGCCCCTAAAATAATGCATTTTACTGGAAAGTAAGTATATAAATAACTTTATTGTAAATATTATGAAAAACTAATTAAAAACAAAAGAAGTATCTAAATAAAGATTTTGCGACCTGAAAAAACATTATTTACATTAGCAGCCTAAAAATTTTTTAGGAGGACCCAAACTTTTTCTATTAAATAAGTTATCAAAAGGAGTGGACCATTACCAGCCCGTCAAAATAAAGTAATTCAAAATGTATTTCTCTAAAAAGACTGAATAAGAAATCGCAGAAAGACGAAAGGAAATTATTCAGGAAAAAAATCGCTAATAATACTAATAAATATAATAATATGCAGTAATGGAAAATTTAAATTTTAAAGTATTTAATAGCGAATCGATAAACATAAAAAATCTTTAATTGAAGTTTTTTTCTATGATGCTTTTATCATTTTAAATACTTACAGTTAAAAAAATGCAATAATATATAATAAAGTAAATTTAAATAATAAGACATGGTTCGTACACTTCATGGACTTTCAAGCACGATTTATCAAAAATTTTGTAAAGTAATATTTGTCTTATTTAATGAAAGAAATTCTATCTTCAGTGACCAGTACTTTACGCAATTTTTGATATTAACCCTCTCGCTGCGCAACCCGAGTATATCTCGGGCATTTTCCCGTCTAATTAATACTATTTGCTTATTTCCACCACTTATTTTTTAGCGAAAATTTTGTCTGATTTAATCAGGACATTTTCCCCGATTACGATAGTAAAAAAATTCTGCTTTAAAGAACTGGTGGCAAAAGATAAAAAATTCTGTAAAAGACGCTCATCGCGAAGAATTATTTCCGCAGCGAGAGGGTTAAAACACTTAAAATCCCATGAATCCTTTGATGTGCACCTACCCTGTAAGATTCGTGATGAATAGAATAAAATTAAAAAGATCTATGTTCTTCTTGCCTGCTGCAGAAAGATTTTATATCAGGAACTATTTTTATCAATTTTAATCTCAGTTTCCCTCGTTTTATGATGTTCATTTCATTTCTTTTCATCCGTACTGTACCACTTACTCCACTAAAACCACATTCAGCTAGGTACGAAGATCGGAATGGTAACAATATTTTCCCTGCAAATTTTGTTGAATTCGGATATTTAATTTCTGATTCAACACAAAGCTGTGCTATAGTTCTTTTTTATATTGAATACGGTTCTAACTCACTCATCGTTTTAAATTTCAGTGATTTCTTCTTTGTATCATATTGAAATATCAGATGATAAAACAATTATCATTGGCTGCATGACCCATCGATTGAAAAGTCATTTGCTTTAAATCAGAAAATCTATAGTTCGTATCAGAGGCCGACATTTTCAAATGATCGAGAATTACTGTTGTAGCTGCATATGTCACCACGCTTTTTGTTAACCAGTAATGTATGTCAAACTTTCTCTCAGAAATATGTTTTTGCTACACCTCAAAGAAGGCAATAAAGCCAAATATTTTTGCCTTTGCTTCAACAAGTGTTTTATTTTTTCACCGAAGTTTTTAATCGACACATTCAGTTTTTCAAAGGTATCTGATAAGCATTGCAAACATTTGGCTGATTTTTTATTTAAGCATTCCGAATTCGCACCAGTAAGTTTTAATAGTTATTTTTATTTCAACAGGTGATACATGTATCATAAATTAAATAAAACAAGATTGCTATTCAAATTTTTCTGGTGTGAATTTAATATATTTAAATAAAGATCCAGATGAGGCAACACTTCTAATAAATACTAACAAATGCTTTTCCATCAACGGTTTGTAGGTGCTTTAAGTAAAAACTCATCAAGAAGATCGAACAAGTCCATGATTCCTTTTAAGCAATTTATCTTTGAGAGCCATCTTACATGTGTGTGAAGAAAAAGACGAACTTCGTCTACACTTTTGTATTCGCGAAACTGATTGACAAGACGATTGCATTTAGCGTTGGATCTTATGGAGTTGATACAATTTATAACTGATTTTAACACGTCATTAAGAAGGGGTGAAAAGATTTGGATACCAAACTCTCTCTATGTATGACGCAATGCACAAGAAGTATTTCTAGTAATCTCGTAATTAAAATGTAAAAGAATAAAAGGGCAGAACTATAGAGTTAAAATTACGAGGATTGTTTGAATCACAAAAAGGACGTTTAGGTTCATTAAATTTATACAGAGCTTTATCAATCAAAGATGGATTATAACCACGAGCACGGGCAAGAGATTTGAGATAATTAATTTCATTATTCAGAGCAGCAGAGTCAAAACAAATGCGTAACGCCTTAAAAACAAAAGTATAAAAGGACGCCACTTTTTGTTCAGGAGGATAATTTGAAAGGGCATGAGGAGGAAGAGATACAGTGAAAGTTTTCTATAAACGGAGGTAGAGTAACCGATCTGGGTGTTTCGAAACCAAGACGTCAATGAAAGGAGGAGAATTATTCTCTTCGACTTCGAAAGTAAATTGAATACAAGGATCAACAGAATTAACAAGAGATAGGAGATTAGAAAGATCCAGGTCTGAGGGAAGCAAAATTAAAGTATCATCAACATACCTAAACCAGAAAGGAAGTTTATATAAACTGAAGAGTTTTTCTTCAACAAAATGCATATAAATGTCACATAAAAGAGGAGACAGTCCATTACCCATGACCAAACCCTCATTCTCGTTTTAATTTTAAAGTTATCTTCAAAACTCTGAATAAAATTAAATTCTCTTCTCTAAAAGATCCTATTCCTACTGAGAACCGGCGGGGTGTTTATTTTATTCCTTGCTCTTGCAATTTAGGGTTTATTGGTCAAACAAAAAGAGCTTTAAAATTCAGATTAGGCTAGCATCAGAGATATATTGCAAATCAAGAAATCTCTAAATCGCGATTGCTTCTCACTGTTGGTCTTCCAGTCATTGTTTCAATTTCTCCATGGCCAAAATTATTTCTTCCCCTGTCTCTCACTCTCACTTGGATTTTCTTGAAGCATATTTTATTTCTAAAAATTCTGATAATCTTCTCAATGATCTCTCGTCATGTCCTTTATTCTCTCCAGCGTCGAAATTACTTTTGTAATTCCTTTCCCTCTTCTCTTGTTTCTTTTCTTTTATTTTGTTTAACAAAAATGATCTTTTGGTTTTTTTCTTGTTTTATTCTTTTATATTTCTTTATTTATTATTATTATTTATATTTATATTTTTTAATTTACTTCTTTTATTTTATTTTAAATTTTGTTTATTTCTTTTATTTCCATTTCCCCCTATCAATTTCTCTTCTATCAGTTTGGCAACACTTTCGTCTTCTGCATGCGCTGCTTTCAGCTATTGCCATCTGTCGCCTTCTTTGAAAGCACTACTCCCTACCTTTCAGTTCATTTTTGACTTTGCCCCGTTACGGATACGTGTTTACTGTAGCTGATGACGAGCTGTTAATGTTTTTAGCTCGAAACTCGTCCTATGTATTTTTTTTTTATTTTATGGTGATTTTTTACAAAGACTTATTATTTTAATTAAAGGCAGATATTACTATTCGCAAATAGTGATGAATTTATGTATGAAGAAACCGTTAAATTGGCAACACTGAGTGTAAAGCAAACTGAATAGAAAAAAAAGGAATATATCGTAAAATTTATTTCAAATAAAAGTTTGGAATTTAAAGAGGAAAGTAGGTAAAGTTCGAAGTGTTTTAAACTTTTGTACTTTACAATTCAGCGCGTGAATAATTTAAGTATGTTTTTCTACATGTATACACTTACGTACACGCGCACACCTGTGCACACGCTGCACACACAAGCATGCACGCACACACATATGTTCATTAACTTTATTATTAGCTAAACAGCCCCGCTTTACTATTTTATTCAATGAATTTAACTTCCAGAAATTTTATTTCTTAAGTATGCGTAACGCTCATTCACATAGGAAGTAATTCTGATTATACAGAGCTTAGCACTTTGACTATTTTATTTCCATAACCTGAGCTTTTCTATACATATTATTTAGTTTCAACATAACTGTAAATGGATACTCTATTATTTCAACTGGCGGTTATCTTTAAACAGTCAATAAGGCCAGGAATCTATAATATTCCGACACTCTATAAATCACAGAATCTTATGAAATATGCATTATGCACAAAGAAATAGTTTTCATATGAGAGAATCTTATTTATGTAAACACTGAATTTTCTTTGAATTAATATACAACACCATGGATAAAATTACATTACATTAAGTCAGAAGTTCTGTTGAATTCGAAATGTGAAGGATATGCTTATTTTGACTACAAAACAGTACTGCATTTACAAGGTAACGCATAATTGAATAGCACTCGTAAGAAGAGAGAATACTCAATGAAGCATCTCAAATTGAATTAATTCCGAATTAACGTGATTGAATTCTATTTAATGCATTCATTGAAAACACTTCTTTTGTGAATTTATGCGAACGATATTACGATTTATAAAATATCAGTATTTCGAATAATTCTTCTTGCGACGTTGATTTTCTTGCATTATTTGTGGACTAAAATATATATTATGTATAACGTTATAAATATTTCATGAACTTAAGACTTTTGCAGTAGCTTTAATTAAAACAGGTATTATGGTAATAATACCCGACAATTGAATAAAAAACGTTAAATGAAATTACGAATAAATAATGATGTGTTTATAATTTTTATTTCAGCTAAAGATTATCCTGATTAGTAGATACTTTTTTAACGTAAAATGTTTTTATCTCTTGCTGCGCTAAACTAATTATCCTATTTATTTTTAAATAATTAATCAATTCAACATTACATCATAATTACTATAAAATGATGCACTACGTTTTAATTAATTAAACATAACTGAGAAATTGTATAGGCAACAGCAATGTTTGTGTCAAATTTGTGACACTCTAAAAAAAAGAGAGAATTTCATGTATAAAGTGCGCACATAGATATACATATGTATATATATGTGTGTGTGTGTTGCGGGATGAGATATGGGTAACTCTTGTGGGAAGATAACTTGTTTTTATTAGCTTATTCATTTACCAGCTCAACAATCTTTAATATACTACGAGATGTTTGCAGAAAATTAATAAAATCATATTCTTGGGGGGCAGGTAAATAACTTGATACATGGCCGCCTATGAATTATAATTTCTGAATTTTAAACGTGTTGCAATCTTCGTGCAATCATTTCTTGTATTTGATGCACTGAATCTAACCACACTTGAGACCTATTTTTTAGCGTAGAAATATCCTTTACATGCAGCACAAAATGTCATCTTTATTCTCATCAAAACTACAACCACTGGTGTCCAGAGTTATTTCTTTACTTGAGGAAGACACACTTACACGTCTCTTTTATTTCTGTTTTTTTCGGGGCTGAACGACGCTGCTGTACCTTCTCTTTGATCCGCCTCCGCGGGGAACCAGGCCGGGGGCTCGCCGACTAACGCGGCGGCGCATTGAATCTAGGACGAATTCTTGGTTCGACTCATGACCAGTTTGTCTAGAAACTTTCGGAGTTTGCCGTGCCCGAAAATGTGGTCTTAGCTGTTTCTAATCATAACTTTCGAACGCAAGCCCGGGGTGTCCGGGTGGGCCTGATTTGGATCGGGAAGTAGGTACCGATCGAGCGGGCAGTATGAGATTCGTTCTCCTATCCGTGTTTTCGGTATACCGCCTGCCGACCTTTTTTGTGGTCGTCTTGGCGTCGGTACACGACGCAAGCCGGCACACGACGGAAGTCGGTTGGCTGGGTCCGCGAGCCGTCAGCTAGCATTGACAGCCTGTTCTTGGTCGTAGCCTCCGACCGAAGTTGTGTTTCGGCGAACTAACATGTAGCAGTCACTCTTTCACCGGGTCGAGAGCGTTGGTGCTGAGATACACCCGGTGGCCGTGAGGTAAGATACAGGTAGAGCGGCTTCTGCCGGTCTCTCCTGTCTCCACCGTCCCCGATGGGGACGGCATGGTCTATCCCGTCTAGGAGGAGCTTTCCGTGACCTCCTGGGATCGCCAACGGTACCTAGATAGACTCCCGGGCCTCCCACGCAGAGCCGCGAGGGGCTCTGTCGTGAGTAGCGAGAGCCGAGCGAAAAACCCCCTAAGCGGGGCACTGTCCTCCAGGAGGAATTTTCCCCGTCCCTCCGAGGATTTTCGCTAGGGGCTCCCTTCACTTTTATCGATTGTTCCTCAAAGATGATTTTGCCGAATAATGGTAGTTGATATCGAGGGACTTCCGTAAAATAATCCCCCGTAGGGATCCTCGGCAATGGCTCGTAGGCTCGACTCCTTTATAGGTGTTCGAACCCCGCGGATCGTCGTGGTGAATTGCGGAAGGACCAAGAGAAGGAACCATCTGGCTTTCCTAGCAGGGGGGATTTTCTGTCGTTTCAACCGGACGTATAACTCTTGGGTGTAGGGTATGCGGTGCGCGATGGGCGGTGCGTTCGCTTTGGTGGCCGCGCGCTGGCGGCGGCAGTACGGTGAGGAAACAACTTTAAGGAGAGTTCATTTCGAGCCAGTTGGGCGCTAGTCTGGGTCCTGAGTGGACTATGTCGTCGAACGAAGGCATGCAGCTACGCTGCGAGAGCTAGTTTTATCTTTTCCCGCATGGTTTTTCTTCTGTCTGATGGAGTTAAGACCTCTGGTGCTTGTTTCGTTCGCCCAGATGGTTTAGATTTTCTGAACTGAGGAATAGGACTGATTGCTTCTAGACAGGAAATCCCCTTTTCTGTTATGGTGCAGGTATCTGATGGAGACAATCCACTGCCACTAGATCAGCTGTTGAATGCAGCTCTCTTGTAGGTTCCACGTGATCTTTTGATTGAATCAACTGCTGGTATAGTCCTATTGTCACATGCGCCGCTTGTGAAAGCAATAACTCTGTCATTAATGGAACCCTCAGATATATCAAACGTATGTTCTGGGATTGCTTGTGGGTTATAGGGATAAATCCCAGTAACTGAAAACCCAGAAATGATATTTCTTACTTTGGCTGCTTTGCTCCAAACTGTATTCTGAAGAGGTCAGAACTGAAGTCTTGAGAGTTTACGATGTGGCTTGCTGTGAATCCAGGGGTCTAGGGCTTGGCGCCAATAAGTTTTTAATGGATTGAAAAAGGAGTGATCAAGTGTCTGTAAGTACAGGGAAATGTGATTTGGAAGAGAGAAAACAATTAATTTGTGTTTTCATTTTAGCTTATTTCTGAACCATGTTGCGTCTTCCCCCATGTTTAGGGGGAAGATGCCATGCACAATTATTTCCATAAAGCTGTAAGATTATGACCGCTTCTACTTACCTTGTGTGTGTAACAGAATGTGGAACTCACTTATATTGCTAATATCTCATTTAAAATAAAACATCCTTTTATAAACTTTAAATATGAGCAATAGAATATTATAAGGGCTTTACTCACCAGGTTAAATGCTCTCAAGATCCAAAAATAACAGCGATTAACGCGACAAATTAAGGTAAATTCACAAACCACGTGCACACTAGGACAAGACTCGTCACACAAGCCGGTCATTATTTGCATCTGTTGACACATAAAAGAACTAGGGGCAAACTTGCGTCTTCCTCCGAATTATCTTAAGTTCCCCTAAATAGCTGACTACCAAATTATAAAATAAAAAAATTTAAATCTTCCACTCATGCGTGGTTAAAGATTATTTCATACAAATGTACTCATCAATTATTCAATATATTCATGTTTTAATTGCAGTATACTGTTGCTACTGTTCTTTGTCAGGTTTTCGGAAAGTTGTGTTAAGTTTGGTTGAAAACTCTGTATGATATAAACAAAAAACTTTTGAATTTTTCATTGACATAATAACATCTTCATAAATATGAGTGCTATGCTTACGCAAGTACACGCAAATGTTGAACAGGACTCAAATAGTCATTTAACACAGTGACAAACCATTTTCAGCATTTTCTGTTGCATAGGTGATCACAAATATTATTTTATTATTAAATTTATTATTATGCACCTCATTGTTCTCCCGCCTAAATCTTCACCGAGAAATATGAAATCAAACATGTTCTTTACATCCCAGAAATTCAGGAACAAATCGCGAAGAATTTTGGTAGATTTTCGACAAACCGTGTACAACTGAAAGCATCCGGTCTCTGTTTCTTGACTTTGGAGGACAGTGTACAGTCGTGGAAAAAAAAAAGTAAACACCCCCTACTAACTCCTCAACAAATCATCATAGAAGAAAGTTACTGGCACCGAACGATTGGAAATAAAGTCTACTTTTAAATGATGTATATAAAATATTCTTAGGGGATCATCTACATATTAAAACGAACCCAAACTTCATTTTTTTCAACAGCAATACTCAATTTTAACGAGATATTTCAAATCTTCGGTTCAAACTATGCCTAGACACCAAATTTCAAGTCATTTGAATGATAAGTTTTTGAATTATAAACATTCAAAATTGAGTGCTTCTAATGTTAAATTACATTTTCATATTTTTATTTATATCTCCCAAAATTATGCTCCTAATGTGCTAATTTTTTTGTAGTAATAATACTAATATACCCAAACATAAATAAGCTGAATTTGCAATTTTTGTAATTGTATGATATGAATTATGAATTATGAAATTAATATTCGAAAAAAATATGAATTGCAACCTACAATTTTTTTGATGGATTTAGATTTATTAAGTCCTACTTTATAGAAATTCAAAAATTTCACATTTTTCTTCCAAGTAGTTTTCAAATTATGCTGAAAAAACGGCAAAATGATGGTTTAAGGGGTCGTCTATGATAAAAGTGAGTAGACATTTTGAAATTTATTCTGCCGTACTGTAATCTAACTCGCTTCATTGACTCCTTGAGTGGCGCTTAAAGTGCCTTGATCAAGGAAAGGGCTCTCTCGGTTAACAATCCAGCACGGAACTTCAATTTGGATACAGCCCTTAAAATACGCTCGTTTTAAAATAATTAATTTCTCGGAAACTTATGGTATGAATTGCATAAAAATTCGTTTTCAGGCTAATTGAAGGGTGTAGAGTTCATTTATGCTGTCAGAATTGGGTACTGCTATTGAAAAAAATAAAGTTATGGTTCGTTTTAATATGTAGATGGCCCCCTAAGCAAATTTTATATACATCATTTAAAAGTAGACTTTATTTCCAATCGTTTGGTACCAGTAACTTTCTTCTACGATAATTTTTTGAGGAGTTAGTAGGGGGTGTTTACTTTTTTTTCCCACGACTGTACATTAATAGAAGTAATTTTGCTTTTCTGTAGCACCTCAACAATCGAGTGCAGAACTTCTATTTGGATACTGCCCCTAAAATATGCCAATTTTAAATTTTTTTATTTCTCTGAAACTAATTGTATGATTGTAATGAAAATGTGTACTTAAGCTAATTGAAATGTGTAGAATTTATTTAACGTGTCAAAATTGACTTTTGATATTGACAAAAGAAAAGTTTGGATTTCTTTAGCTATGAAGACTGCTACCAAAGGAAATTTATATACATCTTTTTTAAGTACGCTTTACTTCCAATCGTTTGGTACCAATAACAATCTTCATACGATTACATGTTGCAGAGCTAGTAGGGGTCTTTATTAGCCCCCGGTATGGTATGCTATTTCTTTCTCACAGCTTATTTTGTGTCGTATCCAAAAAATAGCGTTACTTTACAGAAGCAAGCAGCAAAACAAAGCAGTACAATTAAATATTCTATAGCAATTTTTTAAACTTCTAAATATCGCACATTTTCAATTTTTATACCGTCGTATTGGGGAAAAAACGTAATTTTAAATGCAATTTGTATGAAAACTTCATTTTTTTTTTTTAGATATTAATTTTTTTCTAATGTTTAGCGACATTTGATTAATTTCGGCAACTCAAGTACTCCATTTCTGTAGACAGTAAAGAGAAAATAGTTGAAAAGTAGCAATTATGTCTTTTTGTTGCCACTTTCTCATAAAAACTGAAAAAAAATTAAAATACGTGCTATTTTAAAAAAAGTATAAATGAATTGATTTCTTTTTGCTGCAATTGTGTATTATTCTGTGATAGTGACGTCCTACCCATACTTTATTGTAGATATCTATGATTGGATCGTAAATGAGGAATTGTTCAGCGGATTCGGAGACGTCATTTTATATAAATAAAATCGCGTGTTTTAAGTCTTAAAACTGAACTACAGTAGAGTCCCGATTATACGTGTCCCGCTTAACTGAGTTTCCGCTTTAACCGAAATATTTTATTCTGATGGACTGATAGCTTCTATTATTATGAAACAGCCATTATAAATGAATTTTGGCCATTTTGTTTCCCATTCTGAACAGAAAATCAGAGGTCTAACTTTTTACGACTGCTCTTTTATCTTAACCTAGCACTTCATTTATAATGGCTGTTTCATAATAATAGAAGCTATCAGTCCATTAAAAGAAAAGGATCCATTCCAAAGGTATAAGTTCGAATAACTCGGATAATCGAGACTATACTGTGTAAATATTTATATACACACACACACACACACACACACATATATATATATATATATATATTCATCTGCGGCGACACTAAATTCTGAAAAAGCAGAATTCCTGTCTCCAGTTTAATTTTATTTTACTATTATTAATTTTATTTTATTTTATTTTTTTCACAACGGTAGATTATTCACCTTATTAAACAGCCAAGTTTTGTTGAAGTATTCTCGAAGTGTTGTAAAGTGCTTCAGAATCGATGCTTCACGAATCATTTCCTTTTATTGTTATTTTTTAACTCGTATATGTAGTACCGAAACGTCTGATTTCAAATATATTACAATACTGTTTCATAAATAATAGCATTATATTCGAAGTATTAATTAAAAAATAATGTAAAGTCCCTTCTTTAAATTTTATTAAGCAGCTTTTGTCATTTTTTTAAAACAATTTTTTGTATGCACCATCAATTAATTCAAGCCATGAAAAGATGCATTGTGACCAAAATAATCATTACAATGTTTTCTTTGTCAATTGAAAAAGGTTGTATAAAAAATCAGAAAAAAATATTCGGAAGCTTTTAAATATTTCCCCAAGTGATATTTTTCCTCTTCCATCATTCAGACGAATGTTTTTTTTAACTTAATACTTTGGTATCATCAGTTGTACAACGTCTAAGAATGATAATAAGTAATTTAATATATATTAATTTGGCAACTTCTTATTAAGTAACTGCAATATTTAAATTTCCTTTAAAAGATGCTTTTGGGCAAGCGATTATCTAAAGATTTTTCGAAATAAATGTTCATATTTATTCTCTAAAATATTATGCATTTAAAGATAAATAAATAAATTAAATATGATATAGTATTAGAATAACATCAAGGAAATAAAACAGAACTAAGTGCATTTACCTATAAATTTAACACATAAACATGTATTGAAACGTGCGCGAACAAATTTCCTTATAGATATGTTTGAACTTGAAAACTGAATGTGTAAGGCATGGTAATATGTGATAGATGTGTTTAAGGACACATGCTCAAATGCTGTAAACTAAAATTAAAATAACTCAGTCAAAATAATCATATTTCAGTAGAATGTATTTGATATCTCTCATCCTTATCAATTATATTTGAGCAGATTGCATTTTAGATTTTGTTCCAGTTAATAAATACATGAGGTAGAAATTGAGGTGGTGCTAGCTTTCGAATCCTTTTTTACGGTAATTTCATATGTAGACATTGTTGATATTGTGTCAGATTTGCAGCCGGAAGTTTGTACTTAAGTAATCGATGAAAGTTAGTTATTACGACCCCAAAGAAAGAAAAGAACTTCTGATATTCATATTAACGAGGTTACACTCTTTTGTTTTAAAATTTTCGCTTTTTTTGCTTTTTTTTCTAACTTTTAAGCATGAAGATTGTTCTCCTAAAACAATTTCGAGATATTTGAATCCTTTAAAATACTTTTGATCGTTGAATGTAACGCCACTCTTTGAACGTAATCGTAACGGTAATACATAAAACCTCTTTTCTTGAAACTATATTTTTCAAACATTTCTCTCGAGAATTATTAGTCAGATTTCCTTCATTAAAAATTATATATAATCGTTTTTAATAGAGCTTTTACTACTGAAAAGTACAATTTTCTTTAATTAATGTCCTTTTCCAGCTCGTAAAGTGTGAAAAAAAGGCTGAAAAATTACCAAAATCTTTTCAAAAATCAACTTTTTAAACTAAATGTTGATATAAGCTGCGAAGAATATAGTAGCCTTTCATGACTTGGCTACCAATTTTTTTAGGCTTTTGTGTCTAGAGAAAAATGTTCAAGCACCTAAAATTTCATGCTTCGCACATGCAGATGCTCCTTATGGAAAAAGACATAATACTCTTTTTTTTACCCAAAAAATTAAATATATTGGTGAAATGTCAATATATATAATGAAAAATTTCGAAGTTGATATATCGTTTCATCGTAATCGATAAAACATTAAAAATCACGTGAAATTTAGGCCTAATTGGTAGAATCTCGCCTTAAGGAAGATACAACATAAAAAACTGGATAAACTTACGAAATTGAGATGAAAAGTTCTAATAGATTTTCAGAAATAAAATTTCGAATGCGCTTTTTAAAAAGTATTATTTTCATGAACATTCCTTTACGAAACATGTCCTACCTTCGAATCATTATAGTGATGTTTATTCAAAACCTATCGTCTGCCTTTTTATTTGTAGTTTTGAGTGCAAATATATAAGAATTTCCTAAAAGTTTACATCAATATTTATAATTCAGCATACAAAATATATGAAAAATCTTCTAAGTGCGTTTAAAACGGGTATATATATATACATACGTACATACATGCATATATAAATCATCATCATCTTCTTCTTCAGCATGGGTTAGGCTAAATCAACCTGTTTCGGCTCCAGTAATCAATCCATCGGAGCGTATGTCTACCTCGGTCACAGTAACCCCCGGGTCTGTAATTCAGAAACTTTTTTGGCAATCGGTCATTACTCATACGCTCTACATGATTCTTCCATTTATTCTTATAATCTACTATTTTGTGGTTGATGTTGTATATTTTTAAGTATGAGCGTATGGAGTCATTAGTAAGTCTGTCTATTCTTCTGCATCCCTTTGCAGATCTTAAAAATTTCAATTCTGAAGCCTGTATTCTGGATCGTTCTTTGGTATTAATAATCCATGTATCCGAACCATAAAGAAGTGCTGGTGTTGCCATTACTTTATAAAATTTTAGTTTAGTTTCTGTACGTGTTTTAATTTTTAGAATTCTGATCAATGATTCCCAAATATGTTGGAAGCTATGAAATTTACTTATCAAGTCTTTATTTTTGTTATATTTAGTATCACGTCTCAAGTACATGAAGTCGGAGACTTGTTCTATTTTCATATTATCCAAGACAATTTTAGTTCTTATGGGCTCTTTTAATCTGAAAGTCATCGTCTTGGTTTTCTTTATGGATATCTTCATGTTATAAGTTTCACATAGTTTATGTACTTCATAAATTGCTCTTTGAAGGTCATCCTCATTGTCTTGTAAATGCTTTATATATATATATCCAAAAACTATACTATAATGTACAAAAACCATTGAACTGATGAAAAATAAAAATAAAAATATATAAACTGAAAAAAATGACAACAACATAATTAACTTAAAAAAGAACCTTGAAACCCTCAATACCAAACCAGGAAACTTTAAACAATATGAAATAACTTAAAACGTAAAAAACGTAAATCATTGGAAACAGGTATAAAAACTTGTCACATGCTCAGTGGAGTTGAACTAGTTTTGCGTGCACAACGCTCCCCCATACCTGTCAAGACTAGGTGGAAAAACAAACTAAACATTTGAAATAACAAAAACCGGGGAAAACAAAATCAACTAATCGAAAAAAACTTCATCAAATGTGCACGGCACCACTAAATAGTTAAACTTTCAGTTTACTCATCCCTTCGCATCACCAAACCCTCTGTATTATTACAATAACTCTTGAACTTTGCGATGTTATACAAAAAAAAAACATTTAAAACTTTCACCGGATAACCATTGTTCAGCGCCTCATTAATCCATACGTAAAGCTATCCAGTTTTTTCATCTGTATTGGAACTCTGTAATTAGAAATCTGTGGTTTAATTCGTTAACAAAAATGTTTCTATAGATGGAAACATGAAAATTTGAATCGAAATGTAACATATTTATATTGTCAAAATTATATATATAGCACATTTTATGTTAGGATTTAGATTTCAACTCCTTACATTCATAGAGCCTCAAAAAGTAGAATTTTGAAAAAGAAATCACAGAAATACCTTTTTATTTTTCTTGCTAAAATATCATTATTGCAATATTATTTCAACGGAAAAAGGAAATTTCATAAAATTACTTTATTTCACAATCGAAATTTTATTTTATATACTAATTCATTTAAAACTCATTAATACTTTAATATAAAAAAAACTGTGTCAAACATAACATTTTAAGGAAATTAAAACTGCATGAATGAAGAAAGGCAATAATAAAATATAAAGTTAAATTTAAGGTATGGAATACAACTACGCTCATAATCCACTGTAATTCTCAGAATAATAAAGACTTTTTAGGTAACGAAATCACCTTTCACGAGGCTACTGTGAAAGTATCGTTTAAAAAAAATTCAGGACTTTAATTTCAAAAATAATTAATATTTTTCATATAAAAATGTTGTTGGTTGTTGCTTGTGAGTGTGTTGTTGCAGTTCCAGAAAACACATGAAACTTAAATGATTTGTTAGTTTCAAATCAAAAAAGATGGTTTTCAGCTATATTCTATAAACTGTAAAGCTTGGGTTGGATCACCTAATTTTATTAAGATACAATATAATACATATGTTACCTCTTTATATAATTGCTTTCAGATACCATTTATGTCTAAACGTATACGAAATATTTTATCATACGAGCAATTAGAAAAGAGACGGAAACAGAAACAATGTATTTCTATAAGTTTTTGAAAAGTATTTTTTATGTATATTTACCTTCGTTATTATTCATCTTTATTTTAATATAATCTTTTTGAGATTGAAAAAAAAAAAACTGCCGAATATTTGCGATAGCGATGTGTTTATTACCTAAAGGAACTTTTAAAATATCTCTTTCCAATTTCGCTTTTTTAACACGTCAAACATAAATAATCTAAATGCAAATAAGTATTGCATGAAAGCTATACACACCTGTACAATTTTAGTTGAATGTTTTTTTTTTCAACTGTAAAATTTTCAAAATGACTAAAGATTTTCAGTTGCGCTAAAAAAATATATTTTGTGATTTAAATTTTAAAATATCATACTATGCAAAAGAAGAATATAACAGTTTTGATTTTTTTTCAATACTTTTTTATTTCAATAATTAAGACATTTTATGAACAATTCTTTTACATTTCATTTAAATCAACTTCATGAAACAAGCATTTTCTTCAGAAGAAGGCCTTATATATTTTTAAGACTTAAAAAAAGGAGCATGTTCACAATTCGGCACGTATGTATTTTTCTTTTATGAATGTTCAACGACTATTTCAAAACTATGTAACCGATTCGCGTGATTCTATTTTTATTTGGAAGATGATAATCTTGAATAGGTCTTTTTTAAATTTTATTAAAATTGTTTCGGTACTTTTTAGAAAACAATAAAAATAAAAATAAATAAAAGTAAAATCAACATTCTTATAATATTTCATTTTCATCGATTTTCATTTATTGACTTTTTGCCGAGAAAGTCTCTAGAAGGCAATTTTCATCCACTTTCTTACGGTTTCGGTTCCAGGATATTGTCGTAGAGAAATCCAAAAAGCATTGCTTTATTCGTTAAAAACATTTATGACACAGACAATCAGGAAAAAATGTAAAGCATTTAAATTTACCCCAAATTTCTGCAGTACACTCGTTTCATTTGAAGAACTATGTTTTTTTGGTTGAGGAAGTTGCATGCTAGTACAGAACGGGCCAATGTTCCCTGTAAAATGTTTGAATTTAATATAAAGCCAAGTATTTGAAATCGGCTTTTTTTGTTAAAAAAATCATATTATAAATGACAGTGTGTGTCAACAATATTTGCTTTGAAAGAGAAAAAAAAAATCACATGTGTTTGCACTAAATGTTTTTTTTTGTAAAATATGTTCTATCTATATCTATATCGATAAAAAATAAATGTTTTTGCATTTGTCTGTTTGTACGCGATGGCTTGAAAAATCCAATACGCCGAGATTTGCAAATTTAGATAAGGAAATCGGAGACAGGTCGAAATGCTCCCGAGATTATTTTTTTTTTTATTTTTTGATATAATTAGGGGAGGTATTAAATAAATATCTTCATGGAGCAATAGTGAAATTGGTTTACATATTCTAAAATTACCGTTGCTATGATTTTTTTTTTTCCGATGCATGTCAGAGGAAAAATGTATTTTTTTCACATGCAGTGTAAATAAACGTTTCCTTTTTTTTGTATATTAATATCTGGATGGACTGCGCCCCTATGGAGTTATATATATATATATATATATGTATATATATATATATATATATATATATATATATATATATATATATATATATATATATATATATATATGTAATAATAAAAAATTTCGCCTCTTTTTCTTAGTAAAACTATTCCAAATTCTTAATATTTTTCTTTTTTTACCTATCTTTAATAATATCTTAATATCTTTTGTCTTTTATTTCATGCATTTAAAGTTGCGTATTCTTTTATTATTCTAAAAAACCTTAATCCATTCGCATAATCCTATAAAACCCATTAAATTACTTTTTCATTTTATTCTAAAACTAAATTATCTTTCTTTCGAATGTTTTAATATCATTTATTCTTTCGTGTTCTATACCCACAATTCCATGCGTCCGCCAGCGCTATTTGTGCTTTTATTCTTACGCCGTATAAAGAGTTCTTTATCGACGTCATCGTTTCCCATTGAATCGTAATTTGTTCTATGTCCCATCCTCCCCCTCCTCTCTTCTAGCATTGGTCTGTTACTGTTCTGTAACCGTCCGCGCGTTGTTGTTCGGGGTACAAATATCGTTACATCGGCGATGGAGAGAAGATTTTACGTTTTTCTGGTTGTCTAATTAAGTTGCGTCGCTTGGAGTGAACGTTCGAATGTGTAGATCGTATTCTTATAACATCTAAAGTCTTATGAAGTGATGATCGATTTTTGTAAGTGGATGGAATAACTGCTGAAAGTGTTTTACTATGTTTTTGTCAATGAAAGCAGTTTAAAAAGTGACGATGACTCTCTATATTCATTATGTAAGGGAAATTATCAATGTGTTTCGAATGTGTTATCAATGTGTTCTCGCCACCCTGACTGCAATCCGGTATTTTCAATATAACAGATGGATGGTTTTGATTGCTCTACTGCATTTTATGTCCAGGTGTACTGGTTTCGCCTAAATATCTGAAAGTCGATAGAAAAATGCTACATATATATATATGGATATATATATGTATATATATATTTATATATGTATGTAGTTATATATATATAGTCTTCCAATATACACTGGTGTGCAAAAATTAAGGACGAGATGGTTTTTCGAATGTAACACTGTAAAAAAATATCTGCAACGTTACTAAAGTTTTTCTAGGAAACTGGGATTCCAAGAACTTTTTATGTAACGGCAACAGCAAAAAGTCCTGTAACAGACGCTGTTACAGGAATTTTTGCTGTTGCCGTTGCATAAAAAGTTCTTGGAATCCCAGTTTCCGAGAAAAACTTTAGTAACTTTACAGATTTCTTTTTACAGTGAACGTCGTGAAAATGTTTTCCACATCGACAGAAATTATACCATAATATCTCCAAGATGTGAAAATATGGGACATATGATGAAAACCATCTAAACAAGGAATCAAAATGATACCAAAGCATTTTATTGAAAAGGCAACTTTTGCATAACTGCAGAGAAGACAGAACATCAGACAGACACTTGTAAGAACAATTTAGTTTTTGATAGGGGATATGGTCACTCCTGACTGCGATGCAGGATTTACAACGTCTGTCCATGCTGAAGGGCGAGATTATCAAGGAGCTTTTGAGGCATCGAGTTCCATTCCTTTTGTAACGCCAATTGCAGTTGCGGAATCGTTACTGGCGCCTGATCGCGTGCTGCCAAGAGTCTTCCTAGAAGATCACAAACGTTTTTTTATAGGATTTAGGTCCGAGGACGTTGGCAGTCAACCCATGAGTTGAATATCTTCAATCTCCAGCAGCTCTGCGACAGCTATTGTACAATAAGGTGTCGCATTGCCGACCATGAAGAGGAAGTCCGGACCCACAGCACCTCTAAACAGATGGACGTGAGGAAAGATAATGTCGGTACAATAGCGGACACCAGTAACTAGACCTCCTTGGAAGGCGTAGAGGTTCCTATGACTACACTGTAAAAAAAAATCTGTAGTTCTACAGATGTAAAAATACATGCTTACTAAACTTTAACCTGTAACTATACGAAAAAAGCTGCAAATCTACAAAACTAGTTTTTGTAAAGCTACAAAAATCTGTACCTTTACAAATGAATCTGCTAAAATTTCAGTAATCTTACTAAACTTTTATTTGTAACCCTGGCTGCAGTTACATGAAAAGTTCTCGGAATCCCAGTTTCCAAAAAAATTCTTAGTAACCTTACAGATTTTTTGATTTTCGGCACAAAAGTGTGTCTGTTACATGAAATTTTGTTGTTGACGTTACATGAAAAGTTCTAGGAATCCCAGTTTCCTAGAAAAACTTTAGTAACTTCACAGATTTTTTTTTACAGTGTACCAAGCCTGATACTGCCTCAAACGAGAAATCCGGAACCTCCAAAACGGTCCGTTTCGATGATTTTGGAGGGGCGATTCGTGTTCTCTGTTCTCTCAAGATGTGTATACTTCCAGAATCGCTCGTCAGACTAAATAAGCTCTCACCCGTAAAGAGCAGCTGCCCTCACTCCCATTGTATCCAGTTCTCGTGTTCCTGGTACCACAGAAATCGGCCTCTCTGATGAGCAGGCGTATGGGTATACACCGCATTGATCGCCGTACGTATAGACCATATTTGTGCAGCACACTCTGGTCACGGTAAAACGTGATATCCAACGTCCAGTTGTCGGTTGCATGTGTCCTGTGATTTTTCCAGCTGTTTACCGCCTGTTTCTTTTCGCCTGCAGTACAATATAGCAGTCTTCCCCCGTTGTTGCTGTTCGTAGGCGACCACTGCCGAACGCTCCAACAGCTGTTACTTATCGTTTGAAATGTTCTTCAGGCTCGGAAAACGATGTTGTGAGTATGCCGAACTCCTCTGCCACGCTTATCATACTTCCAACTTCTTCCAAATTCCCAACTATGTGACCTCGAGTAATGTCATCCAGATGACATCTCCTGGATTACCTGTTTGCCGTATCAAACGGTAGTAGCAAAACATAGTCGTTAAAATCACTGTACACCTTGCAATAGATTTCACCAAATTGTTGAGCGTCCATCCCTCTGTGCGTTAAACACTTCCGACCTCCTACTTTTACGTCGAATATCAAATACCTCCCATGCCCTACTGCATGTGTCCCAAGTCTGTCTCCTGATTGGTTTTCAATCCGTTCTGTTGACTTGTTCAGCTTTTATGCCAATTTATCTGCCTCGTCCTTAATTTTGCACACCAGAGTGTATATATATATGTATATATATATATTATATTTTGTGTTTTTTGTAGCGATATGTTACTGGTGGTATTTTTCATTAAAAATGTGAGTATTTAATATTAAAAAATATTTTCCGAAGTTCATTTAAAAAAATAAATATTTACACCACAAAAAATCATATTTTGTTGATCGATTTCATTATTGCCTTTTTTACTGCACATTAAAATTATTATCCACGTTTCCCAGAGTGAAATACGAAAATAAAAAATAGCAATAATTATAAAAATGTCAACGGATAAGATAATCGCCTATTTGGGTGGTGAACCATTCCGGGCATGATTTGTAGTTAGTATAAAAGAAAATGGTAGTACATAATTGCAGTACATAATGGCAGTAGCGTTGGCCAAGGTCACACCATAACTTACATTGACGGTCACAATGTTACAATGTGACGCAACAGTGCCGCTACTCACCGCCCCCTGAATACTAGGCCTGAGCGCTGGACCAAAAATGGCGGCTGCCGAAGGCGGATTTATTTCAGCGTATGTACGGTCCCTTAAATATTCCTACCAATAATTTTTTGAAGTTTTCCCTCCCTTCATTTTTCTGAGAATAAACAAGGTAGGGAAATCTTTTATAAAATACTGGTGTCAACATTTAAGGGACCGTACCTACCCTAAAAAAAACCGCCTTCGGCAGCCGCCATTTTTGTGTCATTTTTGTGTGAGCGCTCAGGCCTAGTATTCAGGGGGCGGTGCGCTACTGCGACATGACAGTACAATGCGGGTATATAAACATGCTGATCAGCCAAAAGAATAATTTAGTGAAAAGGGATTTTTTTAATAAGAGGTACAGACGGATACTCAAGCTTCCTCCTCATGTGTTCAGACCGTAATAAAGAAGAAGCTTGATTTCAGGTGTTTCAAGAATAAGCATATTTTTTGAAGTTGTTTTAAGGACTGTGAAAAAATGTAAATAAGTAGGTGTAAGCATTAAAAATGCATATTTTAACTTTTCAAAATTAATATTTTTTATTATTCTAAAATGCGTCTTTCGGACTCACTACGATACGGCGCCGAGTGCGGCAGTAACTAATATTTTTTGAGTGGTTTGATCTGAAAACAACGAAAGCAAAAGCACGTTCAAATATGTATATAAAGACCTAGGTTTTGACCGGCGTCTTTTTAAATTTTGTTTATTTAACAAAATGAATGATTGCACTAGCCTGCAAAATTTGGGTTGTGTCATGTTTTTAGCTTTTGATGATTTATTCTTATGTATTTTGTAGCATTGAATCAGACAATGACCTTCAATTTTACGATCACGTAAGGATCTTTTGCAAATCTAAATTTCCAAGTTAAAAAGTAAAAAGAAAAAAATAGCGTAAATCTCATACCATAAATATCTGTGATTGTTGTGTTTTAAACTTTTGATAATTGATTTTCGTGTATTTATTATCGCTGAATCCGAAAATGACCTTCTGTTTTAAGCACCGCGTCAGGATTTTTCGTAAATCGTAAATTTAAAAGTTGAAAGTGACACCTCCTCCTTCATCGGACCCCTGAGCTGTTTAGCTTTCAGAATTCGCAGTATAAGTCAAAAAATTGAATAAATTATTGAATTAAATGAAATAAGAAAACGTTTTGCATCTATTTTACAGTATCAGATTTTCTCTATTTTTTTTTTTTAATTTGAAATACAAATTGCGAAAGATTCTGACGTGGTGGTTAAGAATGAAAGTCATTTTCAGATTCAGTGCTAAAAAGTAAGTAAAAATCAGTTATAAAACTTTTAAAAGCACAACCCTCAGATCAGTTTTACAGTATCAGATTGAATTTTTAAACTTGAAATTTAGGATTTGCGAAGATTACTGACATGATGGTTTAAAATGAAGGCGATTGTTGGACTCAGCTCTAAAAAAATACACAAAAATAAATTGTCAAAAGTTAAAAAACACAACCAACATTTCTAAGTTTTAGTATCAGTTTTTCGGATTTTTTTTAGCTTTTTACCTTTGACATTTACGATTTTGGAAAAATCCTGACATGATGGTTAAAAATGAAGGTGATTTTCCGATTTATCGCTAAAAATACATAAAAATCAATTATTAAAAGTAAAAAAAAAAAAAAAAAAACGCAACCATCGGAGGCTTTTGTTATTAAACTCAATGTATCAATGTTCAACAACAACAACAAAAAAAGATTTTGTTTTATTTAAATAAAACAAGCAAATTAAAAAATTAATTAAAACATTGGCCAAGAACTAGGAAAATATGTAAGCTTTCAAAGAACAAAAGAGGAAGAAAATGAAAGAAATACGTTTATTCAATACCGAAATGATTTGTGTACCGACTTAAAAAAAAAAAAAAATCTTATAAACATTTGCGTTTAAAGTTTATCTACAGAGATCTTCAGGGAATTTTTCTGGAACAATATCAGTATTTTTTTTTATAGAAAACTAAATCTAAGTTCAACGCGCGAAATATCACCTTCTCTAAGCCGAGATTTTCAATAAGAAAGTGCTGTACAGTACATATACATTTAACGTCTGAATTTAAAAACCATTAAAACAACAAATAAAATAAACTAAGACAGACTTGAGCACAGTTAAAAAATAAAATTTATAAAGAATATACTTAAAAACAATTAAAAATACAATATGTAAAGGTTTCGCCAAGCGACACGCAAGGCATCATCAGTACAAAAAATATCCATTGCATTTCAAACGACAGAACAAATCAAGAACAGTTAAAGTTAGTTATTTTAAAAACAAACAATATTCACTAGGGACAGAACGAGCATCATTCAAAGCCTGCGATCGCAACTCAGTGAACCAAGCCTCAAGGTGCAATCTACCATGGTAGTTGTTGCAACCCGATTTCAAAATAATGCGTTCGCAATGAGCGGAATGTGATTCATTTGAAGTGAATGCTGGACAATTTTTGAATTCAAATTACCCTTTTTTAAAGCACCAGTATGTTCTTTTAGGCGAATTTCCAATGATTTGTGATTTGATTGATCCAATGATGATCCAGTCTGTTCTTGATTTGTTCTGTCGTTTGAAATGCAATGGATATATTTTGTACTGATCATGCCTTGCGTGTCGCATGGCGAAACGTTTACATATTGTATTTTTAATTGTTTTTAAGTATATTCTTTATAATTTTTTTTTTTTAACTGTGCTCAAGTCTGTCTTAGTTTATTTTATATGGTATTTTAAGACAGTACTGGTATCGAAAAATTTCCTGGTCTTGAAATTCCAGGACGCGCACGATAGGTGACCGTACCACTCGTCCATTTAAATTTTTATAAACGGCTTAGTACAGAATTTTTAAATGGCCAGATATTGAACAAAAAAAAAAAAAAAAAAAAAAAAAAAAAAAAAGTCAATTCCTACTTTTGTCATCAAAGAAAAATTTAATACAATCCCTTAAGCTAATATAAGTTTTTGTTGCATTAAAATATCTGAATTTGTTGATTTCCAACAGCAAGTAAACCCTATCGGTTTACAATGGAAGTCTATGAAAGTTGGTGAAATATTAGATATCGCTAAGTTGACGTCACATTTGGCAACCCATTTTGGTCGTCAAATTTGGTAATACATCGCCAAGTTGGCGATAAACTTGGCGGTATTTGGCGACAGAACAGGGTCCCTCCTATGGTAACCCCCTTATAGATATGGATGTGCATTAAATGCTCTACAATAACCAATGGCCGCCATTTTGTCTCCCATATAAAACTAAAATTAATTAATTTAATTTAATTTAATTAAATAATCAATATTTTAAAAAACTGTATTAACATCAAGTGTCATCCACTACAAGTTAAAAAAAAATTTGAACTTGAGTGGATGAATAATAAGTATTTTATTAACGATTGAAAATTTGAACAAGATATATATAGTGAGAGTGTGAACAAATTGTAGGAATTGAAAAAATGGTATAGTAAAATAATAATAATATTACATATTTGAAGGCAAAAACTCTTAAATCTTTTCTAATTCAAACCAAAATTGTTGACCAGCAACGTTGGAGGAGATTGGTACATTGCGTATTTTACATCCAAATTTCAACTGAATAAACACTTAAAATAAACCAGATTCTTCTGTATTCCTGTCCACTAGACTCATTTTACAGAGGACGTAACATATAAGGACGTGAGTTTTAAAACTCGCCTTATCAAAAAAAAACAAAACAAAACAAAAAAAAAACTCTATTTTGTCGATAAACCCAAAAACACTACACCGGATAAAACACCGAAAAAACATTATATACCGCAACAAAACAGATTTGTCATTTTGTTAGATTTATCGAGCGTTTTCGGTATTGCGAAATATTAGTTTGTTTTTAAATCTTGCTTTATATACTGCTAATTTAGGAACAAAACTTGGTTTACCAAAATTTTCTTTCCTGAATACGGCTAGTTTTGGAACTCACGTAATCGTACAAACATCAGTTGTTACTATTTTTTTCTGAGAAATGTCTAAATAGCGCTGTGATTTGCAATTTACCTTTAGAGTTAGTAATAGTAACGGAAGAATTAATGTGACATCGTTTTGTTTGAAATCAGATGCATAACAAAATAAACGGTCAAGTGCGAGTATTACTCACGCTCAGAGGGTTCCGTACAATAAATATATGAATTATTAACGGTATTATAAAAAAATGTTGTTAAAATAATAATAAGATTTCGTAAAAAACTATACAATGTGGGTTTAGGTATAGACTATAGCTGTATATACTAGAAATGGGGTTGTGCATATATAACGTTTTCACTTTAGGAGGGAGGGGGGATGGCACTTGTTTTCGTAAAATATCTTTAGGAGGGGGGTTGCTTTTTGATATCGTTATCATTTTTGATACAACCAAACTTTTCTTTTTCAGCAACTTTTTCTTTAACATCCACATAGTCTCTTACCTTTATTATTATTTTTTTACGTTTTTATGAAAAAAAAAAGATATTATTAAAGCCATTACATGTTTATAAAATCATTTCATTTCAAAATTTAGAATACGCCAACGTTTGGCATTCCTGTTGGTCTGCCATATGCGCATATAATTCGTTGTTAGAGAAATCAGGAACATAATATGTAAGAAATGATACTTGCGTTTGAAGAAAGCGGTCTTGTCATTGCGGTAAACAAAGACAAATAATATTGTCCACTGTTTTATTGACAGGTCTGCCCCAGGCGACTATTTTTCTATATTGTTCGCACCTCTATTTAAAAAAAAAAATAGATTTTGTATAGTATATTTCTATTGAAAATATTCTCGAACAGTATGTCAGTAATTTTTGTTTTGAAAAAGTGGTGTGATGTAGAATTTGAAGAAAAAGTCGCCTGTGGCAGCCTTGTATTGCTAAGTTCTGCTTTTAACCTCCTCGTGTAAGGGGCTAGTGCAAGAAGACAATATTGCTTTTGAATACATTATGTAACAATGTGCTATTAATAAGTACTTTTAAATAGTAACTAACTCTTTTAGATGTTATTTAATATAAATTTATTTCATTTATTGATGTTTTATTGACTTCTTGAATTTGTAAAGTATGCAACTAATAAATGTATAATCATATGTCATATGTGTACATCACTATAAAGCGTATAAAAGGAAAGAAAAATAATAAAATAATAAAATAATTTTTAGAAATTTATGACGATATTATCGGATGAGGGGGTGACGAATGGTAACATACGATAGCGTAAAGTGGTGGAAGGGGTAAAAAATTAGCAAAATGTTCCTAACGTTATATATATATAATAGACCGAAATTATGAATGTGTTTGGGTATATCATAAATGTTCAAAGCGATATGAAGCCTAAATAATATGAAATATTGCTATTCTGTATAACTATTTATTTAATCTTATCCTAATCTGTTTTTTTTACGAACTTAATTCGGTACTGACAGTAAAAGTAATGAATATATAAACTTAATTTGGCATTTTATAAAACTAAATTTAGCGTGGTAATAATCTTTTCTTTTTACAGTGTAGCTAACACAAAACCCTTTCTCAAAGTTTAAACTTGGCATTATGCTAAGCGCGCTTCGAAAGGAGGTCGCAAATTTGCAACGTCACCTTGGTCCGTGCCACGTTTTTCCAGATAGGTTTTTAATGAACTTTTAAAGACACAGGAGGCATATTGATAAATACTCTCAATGGAATGTAGTCGCGAATCCCATAGTATTTATGCGATTAATTCGAACTAAATTAGTCTGCTTTTAACAATTTGACATTGGTTGATCTTATACTGCGACTGAGCATTGCATTTGACAAATATATCATTGCAAGTTGTTATGTAGGCTTTAAAAGCTAATGGTACACAGAGTACGCCGCCCCTATCATTATGTATGTCCAAACCGTCCGTAAATTTAGGGGTTAATATCTCGGCTAATTTCCGACGATTTTTTTCAAAAATCATTATCAACTATACTTCTATACTTCTGCTACGATAAGTACCTCCTGCGCTCCTCGAAACTTTGCTGAATGCCCACAAATTGAAATTTGTGTGTAACGGAAAAATGCACTTTTCTCAAAAAGTATGTGACCTAAGGTAATCGCTATAATTTCCCTGCAAGATTTAAATTACCCGCATACCCCCTATAATATTTTCCTAATTTTAGCTTCAGTAGATTCGGAAATAGATGGGAGGGGGGCATTTTTGCACTACATTTTCGACGATATTTCTGAAAATATGATGCCTAAAATTAAAAGAAATGTATTTTTGAGTTCAGCATTACGAAATCTTTCACGTGATACCCCACACGATATAAAAAGAAAAGATTTTTAAGTCACTTAATTAGTCCCTCTGCATTTTGCCTAAATATATTTGTGAACGTTTAATAATCTGTCAATATGTGGATCAATAGTCTTTTTTACTTCCCCCTATTTAAACTTTCCACATTTCATAGTTTACGTGTAAAATGACTGTGATAGACAAACTGTGAAAGACTGTGATGACTGTTTTTACTTTTTATGTACGGAACCCTAAAAATGTGGAGATTAGAAGATTTTTCACTATTATAAATCAACAATATTTATAAATTGTGTTTTTAGATACTTGATCCTTATACTGCAAAAAAAAAGTATGTATGTCTAGTGATGGGCGATAACGAGATGTTTTTCTCGATTTTCTCGATTGTATGGACATCTCGATACTTTTCGATTGTGTAAATTTTTTCTCGATGACTCCAGTTTGCCAATTGCTTTTATACATCATATATTATATATTATATACGTCATACATTTATCAAGAATCGTCTGCGGGTGAACTGGAATGAGTCGGCGTTAACAAAGACTAGGTGACTTCGCCCGCTAGTGGGCCCCTCCTTTAATCGGGGCCCCTAAGTTATACGTAATCTTGTAATATGAAATCACGAACAGGTTACCCGCTATATACGACACCGTATAGCAGGCGTGGTGTGCACTCAGTACAAATCTTGTAAAAAAATATAATCTCGAAACGAACGAACCTCGGACAAGATCTCTTGGGGGAGGGGGTCAAAATGAGCGGAGGGACACAGTAGCTGCATAATATGAATAAGTCGTCACAGGTCTTTAGGCCTTTCGAACCATATGTCACATGAGTGGTCCTTCCCGTGGGGGCAAAGAGGGGAGGGGTGCGGGAGGTGGATAACATGAGTAAGTAGTCATAGGCCTTTCCAACAATATGTTACATGAGGGGTCTCGGCTAAATTTAGGAAATTGTCCCCCGTGGGGGAAAAGTGGGGGGGGGCGGTCACCGGAAGTGCAGAACATCAATAAGTAGTCACAGACCTTTCCAACAATATCTCACATGTGGGGTCTTGGCTAAATTTGGAAAAGTGTCTCCCGGGGGGGGGGGGGGGGGCAAAGTGGGGGGACGGACACCGGAGGAGCATAACATCAATAAGTAGTCACAGACCTTTCCAACGATATCTCACATGAGGGGTCTCTGCTAAATTTGAAAAAGTGTCCCCCGGGGGGCAAAGTGGGGGGGGGACTGTCACCGGAGGAGCATAACATCAATAAGTAGTCACAGACCTTTCCAACGATATCCCACACGAGGGGTCTTGGCAAAACTTGAAAAAGTGTCCCCCGGGGGGCAAAGTGGGGGGGACTGTCACCGGATGTGCATAACATCAAAAAGTAGTCACAGACCTTTCCAACAATATCTCGCATGAGAAGTCTTGGCTAAATTTTGAAAAGTGCCTCCCGGGGGGGAAGGGGGGACGAATCCCCGGGGGGGCAAAGTGGTTGGGATAAACACCATAGGTGCATAACATCAATGAGTAGTCACAGACCCTTCCAACGATATCTCACATGAAGGGTCTTTGCTAAATTTGGAAAAATGTCCCCCGGGGGGGGAAATGGGGGGACTGTCACCGGAGGTACATAGGATCAATAAGTAGTCATGACCTTTCCAACGATATCTCACATGAGGGGCCTTGGCTGGATTTGGAAAAGTGTTCCCCGGGGGGCAAAGTGGGGGGACGGCCACCGGAAGTGCATAACATCAATAAGTAGTCACAAACCTTTCCAACGATATGTCACATGAGGGGTCTTGGCTAAATTTAGAAAAGTGTCCTGAAATTTCATATATTATAAATAATATTTATCGGAGGGCTCCATAAAAAAATCCGATCTAAAATGATAAAAACGGAAAAACTACCCCCGCAGTGGGAGCCAAATTGGGGAGGGGAGGAAGAAAGTCTCATAATATGAAAGAGTCATTCGAGAGCTTTCCGATAACATATCACATGACCGGTCCATAAAAAGTTTGAAAATTGCTCCCCCTCCCGCCCCCCTTGGGCCCACTCTTTCGCCCCGGAATTTCCGCAGCCCCCACTTTAAAATTTTATGTTCAATAAATAATATTTACCGGAAGACATCTAAAATGATATTTAAATTTATTATAGAAATCGGCTACGGTTTTAAAAAATTTTCGCCCCCTCCCCACCCCCTGAATTTTACCTTCGGGGGAAGAAAGGTTCATAATATGAAAGAGTTGTCAAAGGGTTTTTCGATAATATGTCACAGGAAGAGTTCGGTAATTTTTTTTTAATTGCGCCCCGCCCACTCTCACGTCCTCGGAATTCACCCGACCCACCTTCCTCTTTGAAATCTTTATATTTAATAAATAATATTTATCAGAGGGCTCCGGGTATGTGACAGCTTGGCAGGGCTAAAATAAGAAAAACATTGAAAATTAAAGCTTCATTTCACAGATCATTGTCATGCTTATTTCTCTGTCCAGCTCACCCCTCGATATCTCATCTCGGCCCTTCTTGGCCGAGCGTGAAATGACAATCATCGAGAGTAACATTTCGAGGAAGGACGAAAACTGATTTCTCATTCTCGACAATGTCATATGAAATGTTGAACAGAGACCGAGAGCGAGAAACGAGAATGGCAATGGGAAGTGATGAGTTACAATCGGTGAGATATCTCGAAGCAAGCGAGAGGTTTGGCCTCGAGAGAGTTCTCTCCTCGAGGTAAACGAGGAGAGAAGAGCAGCGGAAAATATATCTCGAAGTGCGAGAGAGAGGGTGAGAGAAAGTGAAGCTTTCAGAAGAGTCAAACTTACCGCGCTTCTGGTGTAAGTCATGATTTCCCAAAGGAGTACATGTTCTTTTCCATTCGCTTTTGTTATTAGCCGATATTGGTTAGGAGGCATAGTGGTTTAAGTTATCAGTTCGGATTTCAGTTCTTTATATAGAAGTTTTCTAGTGAATTTGGCGGCGACAGTTTGTCTTTGATTTTCAATGTTTCTCTTATTTTAGCCCTCCTAAGCTGTCCCATATCTCTTAATATTAGAATGTTATTGTTAAAACAAAACTGCACTGCAATTATGTGTCTTCAAGATTTTAAGTGTCGCCTCAGGAAAGAGGATTTTTCAAAATTATTTTACCCCACTCATGTAACATATTAAAATAAGGGTAATCTCATAACCTTTCTAAATCTACCTCCCTTTTGTCAATCCACCGTTAATTTTAGACCCCTGGGCTTAAAATGCTCTAAAGGAATATACTTAGCAGCAGTTTTTTTCGTACTGTGGTACGGTATCTTGCACTCATAGGAAAATTATAAGACTAACATCAAATTGTGTCTAAAATCGAATAAAAAATATGGACATATGTTTCTTAATTTTAACTCCCTTCTTCGCCTGACGAGGGCGCTTTAAAGTTTTGTTTCTTCAAACCTTTAGTATACTGTTTGTCCAAAAAATATAAAATTCACAAAATAAAGTCATTTCACTCTCCCCTATGTTCTCGTATCAATTTTATTTTTACTACCACCAGGGGACGCCGCCTAGTGAAACATTTTACTTTTAGCCTCAGGCTATTGGTATTTTTCATCTGTTTTTCATAATGTTTTGTCTCATTGTTTTTCTTCATTGTAGATACTATTCTCCAAGTTCTTGACCCATTCTGACTACTTGGGCACTCATTCTGGACCAGCTGTGGCCCATCGGGCCCCTCTTCATTTGTCTGGCTCTAATCACACGCTTCACTTGTTCTTTTACCATTTTTCTTTTCTTCAATTTTTTTCTTATTCAATGGTTTAGTTTTTTTTATCATTCTCAACTTCCCCTAGTCCTCTCTTACATAAAGTTAACTTTCATCCTTGGTCTGCCCTGTCAGTTTGGGGCTTAGTGCCCCCCTTTTTTTTGGGGGGGGGGCGTTTCTTCTACCTTTTCCAGACCCATCATCTAATACCACGTTGGTGAGGATTGGAAAATTAAAATTATCCAAAATACCAAAAATGAAGTCCATTGATGTTTTATTTTAGTTATAGAATTCCCTATTAGCGGATATATTTGTCTGTTTACTTTTCTATTTTTCGATAACACTCCTTTGTTTTCGATAAACGGAGAAATTCAACAGCATTAGACACACTTTAGACATTTAGGGAACTTTCACTTGTATCAAACCTTCTGCCTTTATCGAAAAGAAGAAAATGCTAATCGATTCTAGCTAACGCGCCTAAAATAAAAAATGAGCAGTAAATGTGTTAGAAACTAGCTACTTTGGATTTTGATACAGACTTGAAGAGTCATGTTGGAATCCCTAGGCACTGGAAAACAATTTCCGTGTTAGACAGGTTCCCTCTTAGCAGTTATATTTGTCTGGTTGCCCTTATGTTTCTCGATAAACGGAGAAATTCCACAGCATTAGACACACTTTAGACATTTAGGGAACTTTAACTTATATCAAACTTTCTGCCTTTATCGAAAAGAAGAAAATGCTAATCGATTCTAGCTAATGCGACTAAAATAAAATATGAGCTAGTAAATGTATCAGAAACTAGCTACTTTGGATTTCGATACAGACTTGAAGAATCACGTTGGAATCGCTAGGCACTGGAAAACAATTTCCGTGTTAGGCAGGTTCCCTCTCAGTAGTTATATATGTCTGGTTATCCTTACGTTTTTCGATAAAGCTGTCTTGTTTTCGATAAACGGAGAAATTCCACAGTATTTGATACGCTTTAGACATTTAGGGAATTTTAATTTGTATCAAACCTTCTGCCTTTATCGAAAAGAAGAAAATGCTAATCGATTCTAGCTAATGCGTCTAAAATAAAAAATGAGTTTTTAAATGTCATAAAGTAGCTACTTTGGATTTCGATACAGACTTAAAGAGTCATGTTGGAATCGCTAGGTACTGGAAAACAGTTTCCGTGTTAGGCAGGTTCCCTCTTGGCAGGCTTCTTTATCTTACTATCCTTACGTTTTTCGAAAGAAACTTTTGTTTTCGATCAATGGAGAAATTCCACAGTATTTGACATTTACGGGAACTTTAAACTGTATCAAACTTTTTGGAGTTATCTAAACAGTAGAAAGGTTATTTGATTCATCAAATGCGTCATAGTTACGTGATTTGGACATTGCAGTTTCATAAAGAAGAAAGGGGAATTTATTCCAATGTAAAGAAAATCATTTTAAAGTACTGAAATTCAAATGAGATATCTTTATAAATTTCTTCCATAAGATTAGGATTAGCGAGCAGGTCTTTTCAATTGACTGAAGTAACCCCTTAAGCCTAAATCAGGAGAAAATAATTACGATAGCAGAATTATCGAGCAAACCCTATCACTACCATGAAAATTTCGGCCAGAATAATAGCTAAGTTTTCCAACAATTGTTTTTAGCTCTCTCGTTATAATCGATTGTAAAACATCTCGATTGTAGATTCTAGGAATTAATCGATGGCTATATCGATTGTGATTTTTTACGATGACGATTTTTCTCGATTGTCGAATTTTCAAGACTCGCCCATCACTATGTATGTCAACATACAAACTATCAAAAACTCCTGGATTTCGTTTCCGAGGGAGATGAATGTCAACATGGTACATTTTGGCGGGTAGCGGGTACTTTTGAAATAACAAAATTGATAAAAAATTATAGTTATGTATTATACCTCGAGTATAAAAGTAAACGAAAAATGTTAAGCATTATAAATTCCAATTGTATCTGAATGAACCTAAAAAGTGGAAGATATTAGGTGCATAAATCAGAATATGATTCCAGACTATGAAAACGTTTCAAGGGGATTCTGGAAAGAAGGTTTTGTTAGGTTTAGAAGTACTATATGTTTAGCTTTGTATTCTGATCATTTAAAAATATACTTGAACTAGGGATTATACATTTTAATGTTCGTTATTGTATTTTTTTGAAGATACCTGATTAACCTTTCTTTTTAAACATGGCGGTGCGCATAATACGGCGAATATAACCAAAACTAGAAAAATATAGATTTAAATCGAAGATGTGTGTTATGTTCCGAAACGCGTTATACGCCTGGATATGCGGTATGAAGTCACTTGTAACAGTGTTTATAACGGTAATTTGAACACATGGAATAATAAAAAAGGATCTACTCTTGTGTATCACGAATAAAAAAAAAAAAAAAAAAAAAAAAAAAAAAAAAACATAGAGTATCAGGATAGAATATTTTCCAGGCAACATGCTGCTCATCACAATCACGGATACAAGTAATCTATACTAATCTATTCTATACTAATATTATAAAGAGATAAAAATTGTTTTTTTGTAGGAGGTAAGCTCTGGAACTACCGAACCGATTCCAAAAGTAATGGTATCAAAATGATGGTGTTAGTCCAACATAGAACATAGGCTATGTCTTATGTCCATGCCATTGGCCAAAAGGGGGTGCAGGAGCAAAAAACGTTCTAAAAATGCGATTTTTGTGATTCTGAAGGGCCTAGAAACATGCAATTTGGAATGGTAGTTACTTAAAAGATACTAATGTTCTCTAAGGACATTTCTTAAAAAATCGAAATTAAAAAGGGGTGAAAATGCGCAAAAAAGCGTTCTAAAAACGTTCTAAATGGCGATTTTTACGCAATCTCAAGAAGTACCAAACCGATATAAAAAATAATGGTGGCAAAATCATGGTGACAACACTTGCTCCAAAATAGGCAACATTTTATGTCGGTGCCACTACCCCTAAAGGAGGTGCAGGAACAAAAAAACGTTCGAAATTGCGATTTTTGTGTTACTGAAGTGCCCAGATACATGGGATTTGGAATCGTAGTTACTTATTCCGTATAAATGATTACCAAGAACATTACTTAAAAAATTCGAAATTTAAAAGGTGTGAAAATGAGCAAAAAGTGTTCTAAAAAACATTCTAAATGGCGATTTTTACGCAATCAAGAGTAGTACCAAACTGATTTAAAAAATCATGGTGTCAAAATAATGGTGACAATCCTTTCTTGAACATAGGCTGCATTTTATGTCGGTTCCACAACCCCTAAAGGGGGTGCAAGATCTAAAAGACGTTCGAAATTGCGATTTTTGTGTTACTGAAGGGCCCACATACATAGAATTTAGCATGGTAGTTAATTATTACATATAAATTATCACTAAGAACATTTCTTAAAAAATTCGAAATTAAAAAGTGGTGAAAATGCGCAAAAAGCGTTCTAAAAACGTTCTAAATGGCGATTTTTACGCAATCTCAAGAAGTACCAAACCGATATAAAAAACAATGGTGTCAAAATGATGGTGACAACCCTTGCTCCAACACAAGCTACATTTTATGTCAGTGCCAGTACCCCAAAAAAGGGTGCAGGAGCTAAAAATCGTTCGAAATAACCATTTTTGTGTGACTGAAGGGCACAGATACATGGAATTTGGCATGGTAGTTACTTATTAGCTATAAATTATTTCCAAGAGCATTTCTTAAAAAATTCGAAATTTAAAAGGGGGTGAAAATGAGCCGAAAGCGTTCTAAAAAATGTTCTAAATGCCGATTTTTACGCGATCTCAAGAAGTACCAAACCGATTTCAAAAATAAATGTGTCAAAATGATGGTGACAACCCATGCTCCAATATAGGCTACATTTTATTTCGGTGCCACTACACCTAAAGGGGGTGCAGGAGCAAAAAACCGTTCGAAATTGTGATTTTTGTGTTACTGAAGGGCCCAGATATATGGAATTTGGCATGGTAGTTACTTATAAGATATAAATGATCTCTAAGAACATTTCCTAAAAAATCGAAATTTAAAAGGGGTGAAAATGCGCGAAAAGAGTTCTAAAAAACATTCTAAATGACGATTTCTACGCAATCTCAGAAAGTACCCAACCTATTTTAAAACTAATGGTTGCAAATTGATGATGATAGCCCTTGCTCAAACATAGGGTCTATTTCATGTCGGTGTCACTATCAAATAGGGGTTGCAGAGGCAAAAAACGTTCCAAATTGCGATTTTTTTGTTACTGAAGGGCCTAGAATCTTCAAATTAGGCATGGCAGTTATCTATAAGTTACAAATGATCTCTAAGAACATTTCGTAAAACTTCGAAATTTGAAAGGTGTGAAAATCAGCGAAAAGCGTTCTAAAAAACTTTCTAATTTGTGATTTCTACGCAATCTGAGGAAGTACCGAACCGATAAAAAAAAAATATCGTGTGAAAACGATGGTGACAGCCCTCGCTCCAACATAGGCTGTATTTCATGTCGGTGCCACTAACCCAAAGGGGGGGAAGGAGCAAAAGACGATCTAAATTGCATTTATTGTAATGCTGCAGGGGCTAGCAACTTGAAACTAGACACAGTAGTTACTTATAAGATACAAATGATCTCTAAGAACATTTCCTAAATAATTCGAAATTTAGAAGGGGTGAAAATGGACGAAAAACTTTCTAAAAAAAACGTTCAAAATTGCGATTTCTTTGCAATCTCAGAAAGTACCCAACCGATTTCAAAAGTAATAGTTGGAAATAGATGATGGCAGCCCTTACTCCAATATAGAATCTATTTCATGTCGACGTTACTACTACCTTGCGGTTGCATTTTAAGAAACTTTCTAAATTGTGATTTTTGCGATACTGAAGGGGCTAGCAACTAGAAATTTGGCATGGTAATTATTTATGAGATGTAAATACTCTCTGTAAATTTGAAATATAAAAGCGGTGAAAATGAACGAAAAGCATTCAAAAAACGTTCTAAATAGCGATTTCTAGGCAATCTCAGGAAATATAAACCAATTTCAGAAGTAGTGGTTTCAAATTGATGGTGACAGTCCCCGCTCCAACATAGCGTATATTTTACGTTGTTGTCACTACCACCTGGGGTTACAGGAGCAAATAAGTTCTAAATTGCGTTTTTTGTATTAATGAGGAGGGGAGGGGGGGAGGGTCTAACATTTTTAATTTGGAATGGTAATTACTTGAAAGATGCAAATGCTTTCTAAGAATTGTCGAAAGAAAATTCCAAATTTAAAAGGATGAAGTGAGCGAAAAGCGTTCTATAAGCGTTCTCAATTACGTTTTTTATGCAATCGTATGAAATACGAAGCCAGTTTCAAACATAATGGTTGCAAATTGATGGTGATAGGACCTTCTCAAACATAAGCTATATTTTATGTCGAGGGTTGCAGGAGCAAAATACTTTCTAAATTGCGATTTCTGCGGTACTGAAGAGGCTAGAAACTTTAAATATAGCACGGTTGTTACTTATAAAATATAAATGTCCTCTAAGAGCAGTCGAAAATAAATTCGAAATTAAAAAGGGGTGAAGTGAAGGGAAAGAGCGAAAAGCATTCTAAAAGAGTCCTAAATTACGATTTCTATGGAATCTCAGGAAATAATAAACCGATTACAGAAGTTATTGGTTGCGAATCAAGAGTGGTAGTTCCTGATCCTATACGGGCTATATTTTATGCCGGCGTCACTACCATCTGGTTGGCAGGAACAACAAGAAAGCCTTTAAAAACGTCTAAATTCCGTTTTCTATAGAATATTATGAAATACCAACCGATTTCAAGGTTAATGTTGGCAAATTAATGGTGACAGTCTCTGTTTCAACATTTTCCAAGCCATTCTATTTCAACTCTGTTTCGTCAATTTATGTTGGTGCCATTAACACCAGAGAGGTATTAGACTGTTAAACAAGAAGCTTGGAATTTGACATGATGGTTAATTTTAAGATGTAAAAATTTTAAGATGGTTTCTAAAAAATTCAAAACTTCAAATGAATACTGAAATGAGCGTATGAAATGAGCATAAAAGTCTCAAAATACTTTCTAAATTATCATTTATTTGGAATTAGTTTTAGTTCTTCTTATTAATTAACATCTCATTCCTGTCCATTGCACTTTTAAAATGAAGTTTAGTCAAACTGTGGCTTAATTTGTAATTTTTGAATTATTCCAAAAAGTGTTCTTCTAATAAAAAATAGTCATGCAAATATCACTTGTCATATTTCACCTATTACGCGAGCAAAGCCGCTGGGTTTGCTAGTAAATAATATTATAGTAAAAACGACATCAATTAATTTCTTCTTAAGGTATTACCGTGAAATTTACCTATTGCATATCAGTTTGAGTAATTTAGTGAACGTTGTTTGTCACAAGTTAGGGGTATTTCTTGTGGAAATCTTTTATTGTAGTTCACATAAACTTTTTAACATATTTTGCCATTATCACACATTTTTACACATAATTAATGATCAGAAATTAAAATGTTTGACGTACGTCTAAAAACAATTCTAAACACGATATGATGACTATTTTTTAAATTTGTTCTGTCTCAGAAAAAACTGTAAATTTATGAGCGTTTACCTTTCAGTTTTCACGGTCAACAGCCATATTTAATGAAAAACGGTCTGATCTATTAAATAAGCTACCTTATCCCTTAGATACTGAGAAAATTAAGGGCAATCCACATATTTTTACAGTTCTAGCCGATCTGTTAGCAAAAATATGGATTGGTAATTTGATAGGGATTTTTTTTCTTTTTTACGGGGTATGACTGGAATCTCTACTGCCGGCCTCTGCCCATAATTTTACAGAGAAATTTTTGTGTATGTAGTACTTATCTATACCTTATAGTGCGGACGGCGCACAGTGGAGTATTTGACCCGAAATCCTCGCCAAAAATATTTTTCTATGTAAATATAATCCGATTGCCTTGAAATTGTTAGATTTTATTGGGTAAGACTATGGCATGTTTGGAATTGTAAATGAAATCTATAGCATTTGTGGTTCATTTACAGAGACACCCAAATAATTCCCTTACATTATTGTTTCTGGGAAAAAATAGTTTGCTCTGTATTTTAATGATATCACACTATTTTAAACGTACTGAAATTTATATACATCACTGAGGTATAATACGGCACTTATTGTAGAATATGGTGTGCACAGAATATATCGTTCATTTACAGGGACACGCAAAAGAATTTGGCTGAAGAATAAATTTAACTATTGAAGTCTATGACCAATAATTGGTGGAAGTCCGTTTGAAGTTGTGATATGCGTTCTTAAATTGAACAATTTTTTTAAAAATATTACTTGGTGTGGATATATTCTATAGATAATATACAGGGCTGCACAAAAGTTCTCATGTACATTTCCGTTTATTCACTGAAATGGCTGAATTGAAATGTTTAGCTGTGCTATGCGTTTCACTGGACTAACTTTTAGCATACTATGTAGTATAAATACAAATCCATAGCTTAGTTTAATACTTTATATCTTTAAAGCTGACGAAGTGTAAGTAAGATTTTAACACTTCACATAATAATAAGTATACATTTTATAAATATTTTGACAACTAAGAAAAAAAGAGACATCATTTAAGAAGAGCACAAAGAAAAAAGAAGTTAAAATATTAATGTACTAAGTAGATATTTTAAAAATAGGAATACATCACATGCCCATAGACTCAACATTACCGAAGGGAGTTTAGCAGTTGAGTGACTAGCAGCCTTAAATGTTTACTGTTTATAAGATAAAAATAATTGTTGATAGATTTTTTTATTTACCAGTAATGTTTAATTAAATGTATTTAATTGTACTATCTATAAAATTTATTATTTACATTTAATTTATTTCAATAATAATTATTACGTTTAGATTACATTTAAAAAAGATTATTTGCATTTGATAAAGTTACATTTAATAATACATTTAATAAAGTGGAGTCTCTACAGTATAAAGATGCTGGTTTTTCAGTGTATTTAATAGGTTACCAGTTTCAATCTGATTCTTTAAAACTCTGTTTTTCATCTTCTTCATCACACTCATCTTGACTTTTATTAGGACTACCATCAGACCTAGCTGGAACAATAAGTTGTAGGATATCGCTACTGTATGGCTTGCTATTTTACCTTGGTCTTTGACTGTAGCAGTTTATAAAAAGATCACTGCTTAAAAGAAGCCAATTTAGAACATCTCTATTGCAAACTTCTCTATTGCAATTTCTTGAGTACTTTGTACGATACTGTCTAAAATGTTTGTTTCTCGCCTCGGCAGCTTCTTCTGACCGTTGGTCAATGGGTACGACTCCTTTCTTAATTACAGTGCCACCATGAATCAAAACCTTGTGCATTGTTGGAATGATGGGGTACCAATTGCAAAGGTTCACATACAGTCTTACTGTTTCATCAGCAGATGTTTGAAAATTCTTTTCGTCAATGCGATGCCCACTTGTTATGACTTCCAATATTACTTACAACCTTTTAATCATTTCTGCGTCTACTCCAGATTCTTTAATTCATTCCTTTCTCCCCTTATTTTCTGCCTATGAGCCCCGAAACTAATTAGAGAAACTTTTTTCAGTAAATAAGTATTTACAAATTGAAGCCGATCTGATATTTCTATCAAGAGGTATCGAGTTGCGTACGTTTGTACGTACTTACATACAGAGTCTGTAGGGGCAAAATCTCTCAGGCAATATCCTGTAATCTAAACACCTGCAATACGAGAGTCAAAATATAGTTTTTATCTCTTTAATTTGGTTGCCGCAAAAAATGGGATTTAAGTAGGGCCCCCGAAAAAAAATATATAAAAATGGCAACAATATGCGGAAGATTTTTTTGCAGAAATTGGCACTCAAGACTACACCTAAAACAATTATAATTCAAACATGGTCCGGCAAAGCCTGGCACATATTTAAAAAGCTTTCGATATGTTTAAATTAGAGCCAAAAACGCTTTAAAAATAACCCACACATTTAATATTTTTTTACTACATTAAAAACTAAACTATTTAAATTAACACATAATTTTACACTAAGCTCTCACCTTTGTTAAACACGTAAGCCCTGTTTAGTTTTAATTTAACAATTCATTGAGCCACAAAAACTTATATTTAAACATCACAACAGTCCCCAAAACCCCGTCTTCTCACAAAGAAACTTTCTCTTCAATTGAGGCCAGGAGCCACCAGATACAACTGAAGTTCCTATAATAGACATAGATCGACGCACCAATTAGTTACCTATTAAAAAAGTATGTTTTTTACAATTGTTGACGAAATTTTAACTTTTGCATTTTTGGCCAGGTTTTTGGGTCAAATACTCCACTGTGCGACGGCTGCACTTACCATCACCTCTTCCAGTTCGCTTTTGAAATTTTAGTATTAGATAGAACACGATTATCATATTAAAATGGAACTGGTTTACCAAGTCATATCTTTGTGAAAACTACCTGCAGACCCATTTTTTTCGGTTAATTAATAGTTCCCCATTATGTTTTGTAAAGAAATTACTGCATCATATAGCATATTTCTATGGAAAAGTTTAAAGGAATTCAAGAATGTCTTTGGAAAATTCAATGGGGATATGCTAATCGAGTTCTATATAATCCTGGAATTTTAACAGTGATCTCGCTGATGTGATAAATTGTGCAGCCGCCGTCCACGTATTAACAACATACTTAATTTCTTAGCAATTGGCAAAAAGAAAGTAGAAAAAAATGCAAATACAGTCAGGTAGATAAATATACACTTTTTTGTTCTTGATGAAAAAGAAACATACTACCACTTAGAAATGCCTTTTTGATAGAAAAAAATTGAATATCCGAGTATCCGCTGAAACATGTTGTTTCAGCATACAATAAAAAATTACATAGAAACAAATTGTAACGTTTTTCAAAGTTTACTAAAAAGGGTTAAAAACCTGTGGATATTCTACTTTTGTTTCGGACACTATACCTCAAGTCTTCGTTCCATAAGTCATCGTAAAATTTAAGGATTAATATCACATACTTTGTAGCAAAGCGAGATATTTTGACCGTTAGTTTTCATTTATAACATATATTCGCATATCTTCTTTCAGTTGATGCATTTAAAAAACTTTATTTCAAAATAATCGATACTTTGTATTATCATTTAATTTAATGTTTCCTAGTTACATCACTTTTAATAGTTATTATTATTGCTTCCCATTGAAGATTTATTCTGAATATTAAATAATTACAAATAACACAGAAATAATTGGAATTTGAATTTCACCTATCTGTAAATAACGCTCCACTGTTTAGAACATCTGCAATATTTCACATGAAATGAATGTTTATTTAAAACATGAGAAAGATTTTACTCAAATGAGAAAATGATTAATGGAATGTATTGCATTATCTGTATAGATAACATACCTTTTCTTGTGTGATAACTTCATTCCTTTATTATAACTTGCTCCAAACATTATAACTCTCAATAAATAAACAGCAGAGAGAGAATCCAGGAATGTATTCGCTAATTAATGAATATGATCCACAGAAAACTAATTTAAATATTTCAAATTAGTTTAGAATAACTTTAATTTAATTTAGAATGATTATATTGTATTCCATCTCATCTTTGTTAAATAATTGTATGTTAAATTAATAAAATATCAAGGTTCATTAATTTATGTATTATAATAAAGTAAAAAAAAAATCTTTTTCTCTAAAAAAAACAGAGTTAAAAAATTTTTAAACTTTCTGCAGAAATATATAATGCCTTACTTTCATAAGAAAAAAAATTAAACTATACAATGCATAATGAATTGTTTATTACATAGAGGAACGTCATAACTGAAAAATAACATTTATAAGAAATGAAAAGTTTTAATTATATTAACTAATAAATATTTTCCTGTGTATATTCTGTGACACTGTAGTAACATTATAATTTGAGATAGTTTTCAAGAAACAAATATCCAACAAAACAACAGACAAACAATTTTGTGGCTTTATTAGATATTAATAAAATGTGCTAAAATACGCAAATAAAGGATTCTGAGAATAAATATATTATATATACACAGCCTGGCACTGTTTGTTTATGAATTTAAAAGCTCTTTTTTAAGGGTTTATATATTGTGAAAATACACTAACTTTATATTTTTGTATGAGGGTGTATCAATAACTTTTTGCCCTGACATAGAAGTAATTGAGTGAAATTTATGAAATTGCTACATTTTATCAGTCTTTTTCTATATAGTCAGGATGCAATGTAACACATTTGTGCAACCGGTATTTCAAAGAGAGGGGGAGGGTGTATTCCAGGAGGCGCTGTAATAGACCCAAAGTGTGTCATTTTTCAAAACTTGTGCTCCTCCTTTCAAATTTGCCCCCGTAGGACATGAATGATGTCCGCAAAATTTAGAAAAGTGCCCCTTCCCCCCGGAAGGCAAATTCAAGGGGAGGTGGAAAGGAGCATGAATAAGGGGTCGCAGGCATTTCAAACAATATATCACATTTGGGGGTCTGTAAAGGTTAGAAAAATGCCCACCATTGGGTCTACTATCGCACCTCCTGGAACGTATCCTCCCCCTCTCTTTGAAATACCCTTTGCACACTGACTATATAGAAAAGGACTCATAAAATGTAGCAATTAAAAAAATCACTCAATTATTTGTATGGGAGGGCAAAAACTTATTAATACACCCTCGTAATTGTCTGCATCTGCTTTATCTGTAAAGAGCAAAATTGAAAATTCGAAAATATGAAGCATTTTATGTCTTTCTGTGAGTTTTATATCATTAATCACTGTATACAATACACATACGAACTTTAAAGTTCATTATTCTTATATGTAAAACATTTTACAAGAAAAAAAAATGCATGAAAACTGTTAATTTGAGAATACATTACTGTATATTTCATTTTCTGGATATAGAGTAGGATATTTCAGGATAAGTATGCTACTCATTTTTCGATACACTCTGCACTGGATTGATCTTTGTCTTTCCCGGTTCCGTATATTGATGTATTTAAAAAAATCTTCAAAGTGTTCTAACGGTTGTATTTTCAGCATAGATTCTTGTAAAACTGTCATCTTTTATGCCCTTATCTAAAAATTCGTGTTAGATTACAGTTTATATATAGCTATTAAGCAGAGTTTAACTGTTGTACTTTCTATTACACGGCTAAATCAACTGGGTTAATATATAAGTAATAAACTTTAAAATTTAATATTTATATATAACACCAGTGTAGTGCTGACTTTAAACTTCTGAAAAATAAAAATTTTAGTCAGAAATATTCCTAATTTGTCCTTACTGTGAATTTTATTCGATGAATTTTCAGTGTATTTCATCCTAAAGTCATTCTGATTTTAGCACCCCAAAACACTAAAAATTCGTAAATTTAATTCATACCATAATTCGGTATGTATCAATGTCGAATTAAAAGGAAGGACGATGGGCCGATATTCCTCCCTGGTAAGTGCTTAAACTGGATACATTCGTATTTCTTAATCTTTACTACATTTTAAATACAACAGTTACCAGAAAATTTATATGAAATATATACTATTACAACAAAACCTAAAATTTTTAAATGTAGTTTTTATATATTTTCCGGTTGTAGAATGATATAAAATTAATTGTTGGTGGCGATGAGTTCGATTGCCGGAAATTAGGCCTTAAATAGGTGACAATTCGAGCAATTTCTCGTGGCTATTGTATAAATGCTTTCTTAATAATTTGTAGAATATTCTTCGTCGAACTACTATAGAAATGTAGAAAGCGGCAGTTAAATATACATCAAATCTTTTTGAAATTCCGTTGTGATTATCCTGGACAAAAGCATAATATTGTCCTCAGAACAAGAAACGATCTGCTGGATGTAAATATAATGCTTCTTGAATGGTCACGTCAATTTGACTTTCTTGATCGCTCGCTAGATATGAGACAGGCTCTATAATGAACTGTCGTTAATTCGAGCATGGACTGTACATGTACTGGGAATTTATTTTTGCTTAGGAAAATTGTAAATCCGGCCTTACGTGGAAATTGCAAGATTGTAATACAATTATTCCCTTGAGGACACTCTGGGTCCGCAGTTTGGGTAAGATTTAGTCATAAATAAAATAGATTTTTTATTGTCCTTAAACGTAAAAAAAGACATTGTTCTTGACATAAGTTATGGTAAAGAGCGACGCATATAACAAAAAAATGGCATTTTAATATATACTAGGGGGCTCGGCCCCCTACGAGCTACGCTCGCCAACCCCCGTCCAGACACCGCAGACTGTAAATGCACGCTAATTTGATCGGCTTTAAAAAGATTTCGAAAGATTGAATTATAATTTAAAAAACAGTGGCGATCTCCCTATAAACGAATTTTTATTCATTTCTCTTTGATTGGGGAATTTTAACGCCAAATCCGCTGCGGTACTACTTGATTATCCTGTCGACCAATTTCGCCAAATTATATAAATCGCCAAACCACTCGTCAAATTATACAAATTGATATAATTTTTGTTTTAAATAACGAAAGAACAAATAAATTCGTACAACATTAATAAAAACACAAATAAAACGTCGAAATAAAAATAACTTGATGACGTATACACGCGTAACAACATTTCAGAATAAGCTAATATAAAAGAAATTAAGTAAAGAGAGTCTTTGTCTCCTGGTATTTTTAAGAAGGTTTATTTAAAAGAAAGTTCTTTTAAATGAGACATTTTAAATTAATTCTCAAAATATCAAATAAATGTCTAGCGCAATTTCTAAATTTAAACTTTTTTGCAATATTATTTTGTGTTCATTTTATGTAATAACTATAATGTGACGTAAATATGACGCAATTTCTCCTAAGACTTCTAACGCATGTTAATGAATTTATTATTTTACAATATCCTTTCTCTTTTAAAATTCACGTATATACTTTTTATGACGTAATTTTTAATAAGTTCCTGCTTTTTATACGTAATTATTTAATTCTAATTTGAAAGTTTTTTTCCTGTTTATAATAGTCGCGTGTAAATAAATTTTTAATTTGAAGCAAACATTATTGCTTGCGCTTTTTATACAGTTGGCAACAGTTTAAATTAGTACAATTTTCTGATATCTGTAAAAAATATCTCTAGAAATGCTGAAAATTTGAATTTAAAATAGAAATAAAACCTCGAAAAATGAGTCAAAATAAAAAAAATTAATGCAATCTGCACTCCGGCAAATTCTAACGCATAAAATGATCTAAAAATGATTACACTGTCATGTATAGTTTTTGCTGCTATAAAACTTTTTAGTGGAACGATTTTGTCGAAATTTAGCATTAAATATCTCTTAAAATAATTTTTCGATTTGAAAACTGTCTGCATCAGCGTGTTTATCAAACATTTCTGTATAAAACCACCGATTTTCATATTTTTGTATGCATTATTTTTGTTAATATTAACGAAGAAAGGCCTCCGGTCACAAAAAAATCAAAACCGGCGGCGGCGGTGACAGCGGTAGTTACTTTTTTTTAGAATAGAGAGATACAGATATTTGTAAAACAAATGCCTATCAAAAAGCTATATATGATTTGGACACTTTTTTTTTAATTGAAAGTGCGTTTCTATCGTCTGCGATTAATGAGATAATCACCATAATCTCTATTTTGAAACACCAGATATATTTACATGATACTGAAACATATATATACAATGCCCTTATTTTAATAAACAATCAATTAGTAGTTGGAAAATTTCAATTACTATATGAATTTGATTAATGCGTCTTTAAGGATTTCTTATAAAATCGAAACCTTTTAATATATCGTTTTCTAGCGCTCTTTCATGCAATGAATATTAATATTTTCCACGGAAATGAATAATTAGCAATATTAAATAAGATGGAATTCCTGTAGGAGAGAAACATATCTTCAAATGATGCTTTTCTCCTTAAACCATCTGCATAATTTCCATGAAATGCATGTTTATTTAAAATTAGATTTTACTGAAACGTGAAAGTATTAACAAACTTCATAGTGTAACATATAGGCGATATTAGTTTCCTTTTGTGAAAATTCATTCTTGCATTATAATTTTCTCTATAAATTCTAAGTCGCTAAATAATCACATGTAGTGGAAGTAGGAGTAGATTTTCTAATTAATGAACATATGCTAACAGAAAATGAATTGTAAGATTTCAATTTAACACAAGTGGTGCTTTATCGAAAACGGATATCACTAATTTAATTGAAATTGACTATAGCATACGTTAAATAAAATCGATTTTTCTAAAATTTGTTATCTAAATATTAAGGAGATTTATAATAAAATGATTTTATTCTATTTTGTACTGCTTTTAGTTTAATACTTTAAATTACTTAAGAATAAAATATTTGATGATCTTATTTCATTTTAAAAGACAAACTGAAAAGTATTTTAGAAACAAAAACCACTTTGTTGATTAAGACAATATGGTATGTCCTGTGTATAGGAGGCATGACATAACACGTATGCTTTAGAAAGTGCGATTCGTTGCCAAAGAATATAAATGTAACAGATATGAAACAACTAACAATGAAACCTATTACACTCTTATGCACTTAATTATATAATCATATATCGTATTTCATATTACATTATAATATGGCCTATTTTTGTAAATTATATACATTTTATCTGTTATTGTATAGGGTAGACCGGGGCACGTTTACGCACGGGCCGCGTTTACACATCGCACTTTTTCGGAAACGAGTTATAACTGGGGCGGCACCAGTCATGACAGATTGATGCTGCTCCCTAGCGGGTATTCTCACACTATTTTGAGCGTCAGCCGAGCTTCAGTCTAGCATGCGGAAAGGATAATCTGTTTTCTGCCAAGGTGAATTGTGTTGAACTTATTGAAATTTATTGTGAACTAATACTACTTAGTTAAGGATAAACAAATATATGGACATTAGCAGCATTTTATCATTTTCTGAGAATTATATTTGTATGAACAGAAATGTTATTAATTTCGTTGCACGTTAATAATAAATCCAAACATGGCGATGGGACACGTTTACGCATTGACATCGGGGAACCTTTACGCACGTTCTTACTGCGTAAACGTCTTATGCGTTCAATGTCTTAGAGGCAAATTGTAGTCCCATGACAAGTGTGCAAAAGGAAATACTTTATTTCTCTTTGTAAAAACTATAACACTGATGATGAAGATGACTAAATAGTTTCTGTTTTTAATTAGCAATAAGCTAAATATGTTTTCAGTTTAGTCTATAAAATGTTCTTTAATTAATTCTCTTTAATTTTATCTATTTTTAAACAGTATTTTAAGTTATAAATAAAACATTTCAACTTGATTAAATATTTATTTCACTTACTCCTTGGTATCACTTATCGTAAACGTGCCCCATTTGATGCGCAAGCTTGCCCCGTTCTCGGGTCAAGTTTAAGCAAATACTTGGACTTAAAAAAAAAATACTGTTAAAAACACAAATAGGGCAAAAACTGAATATACAAATTTTGACTTTATTAACTGCTTTATAAAACCACAATGTCTAAAATTTACTAAGCTAAAAAATAAAAATTAGGATATTCATTGAAAAAAAAGAACGCGTAAACGTGCCCCTGTCTACCCTACATTAAATGATGTAAATATATAACAAATGACCTGTCCGTTGATACATTCTGGGTTATTTAATAAAAATATAACAATATGATGAAGTTTCAGAATGTAAATAAATAATGCTAAAAGTTGCTAAAAATAAATAAATAAATTTTGCTTATTCGGCATCTACTTAATAACAATTTTCGTACTCTAAGAAATTTTACTTCAAGGAATATACCTCATGTTTTATCTTCAAATAATTCTATTTCAATTATAAAAAAGTTCTCTATTCAATTATGGAATGACAAAATCGATTAAAGAAATATCTAAAGTCATTTTGACAAACAATTGAATCTCTAGACAATTTGTTTTAAAGAAATGCGGTTAGCTTAAGGGGTCTCAGGACTCTTAAAGCTTTAAAATTTTCGAAATTTTAATTTCCTTAGATGTTAAACTCCTATCTTTTTCTGAACATTTTGATACAATTGTTTCCTTGAAATTCTTATTAGAACTGAAGTTATGGCTTTTACATTTATACACGTTCAATAGCTGAAGCGTCGTTTCGGAAACTTTGAAGCCATTTTTCTCCAAATGATGTTTTTGGGCATAACGCGCACGATATCTAAAAAACTTATGAATATTTTTTCATGAAATTTTCAAAACATATGTTTCATGTTAGTCTGTATAAACTGAACCTAAAATTTCCTTTTTATTGTTCAAAACAATATTTTTTAGGTGATTATACTGTTGAAATTTTCTTAATTTTGCATTAGCTAAATACAACTGTGTATTAAAAAAATAAAAAAGCCTTAAATACAAATTTATTTAAGTTCAGGGTAATTATTACAATCTGAAGTATAAGTAGGCACCAAAATTTTCATTCTAGTTGCAATACTTATTTCGTAATCGCGCGCGTAATCTGTTATGCCGATTTTTTGCTCGTCAAATGTCTAACAGTTTGGAGCCCCCTGTAAATGCTAATTCTGCATCTTATAATTTTTTAAATACATGAAACGAAAGAACATATTTATATATTTTATTCCAATTAAAATTGTGTCTTAAAATCAAATGCAATTTAAGATATTAAATGTTAAAAATGGTCTTTTTTTTTCAATTTTTCCAATTTTAAGAGTCCTGAGACCCCTTAATTTCTTTTGATATTGTGTTGGCCAAATGTTAAAAACCCAACTATAATAATGGAAAATCTACAGCTTTCACTCTATAATAATCCAGTGACTAATACACATATTTCTAATGAAACGAAAAACATTAGTGATTCTTCCACTGTCTTGACTGCACCTGAAAAAAAAGAAACGCAAGGTGCTGTAATGAACGTTTGCATAAGAAAAGGAATATTTCGAACAAATCTGAAAGTTGTTTTCCAGCATAGAAAAAAAGACAAACTTTCCTTAAGATTAGACAATTTTTATCATCATGAGCGTCAGACTAGTCGCGAAAGAGAAAATATCAAGCTTCACCTCTCTTTCAGAAACATTGCGCCTTCTAAATTCTATCACAGCTCCAGAGTTGACTCAAAATATCGACAGTACTTAGGTGAACTCCGAGCTGACCACTGTATTGAACGAAACTTCAAATCAAGGCATACATGGTACACTGTTAAAAAATTGCAGCATTCTGGCAGGTCATTTGACCGGGTTTTTTCGAAAACGGTTACACAACCGAAATTTTAACACTATTCTGACCATATTATTGGTCATTTTATGGTCAGAATATAGTTAAATTACGGTTATGAAACCGTTTTTTCAAAAAACGGTCGAATGACCTGCCAGAATGCTGCAAAATTTTTAACAGTGTAGCCTCCTCCTAAAGCTCGGATGATGAAAAATGTTTTATCCGATCCTTCTGAGACAAGCGGCATAATCCATTGTCTATCATGAAATTAGCCGGTACCAGGCATCTACATAACTAGGTGATTTTATTCTAAGTAGAAATGTGGAAGAAACACGGAAGGTAGACATTAAAGATATCTTATAACTTTAATTGGTATGTAAAGCGTCTTAACGGAATTAATTTGCCTATTAAAGAACTCAAAATTATCGGAAAATTTTATAAATTATATTATATACATCAAATTTTGTCTAACCTGCTTTCTGTCTTCTGGAAATCGTTTGATGTATATTATAAGTCTGTCAAAGTGCATTTTAAAACTGCATTAGATTTTTCGTTAAAACAAATTTTAAATGTAATTTTTGACATCGTAGTTAAATGTACACACTTCGTGTTAGCGAACAATCAGATCTAAACATTGAAATAAGAATTTTTAATTTGAGATATTTTACACGCGCCGTAAATTTACCACGTGTATGTCTACGTCACAGTTGTCTTTGACACACAAGCCGTTTTTACTTTCGTACTAATATTAATATTAACTGAAACGTCTTCTCGAGTTTCTTTAGTGTTTTTCGATAATAAGGGTTTTTTTTCTTTATTTGAAAGGTTTCACATTTTACAAGGAATGTTTTTGCAAATTAATAAGAATCATATTATTTAGACTATATTAATAAAGGATTGCATTTATATATTAACAAGATTTTATTTCAGAGAAAAAGACGCTTTTACATAACAGCTTCACTTTGTTTTTGCATTTAATTTTAATACAGAAAAAGAGTTTTTTTTATGTTTGATTTTGATTATATTATGAAAGTTTTGAAATTTTAACGTTACATTTATTGTTGATATTATACACATAATTTTCACGTACGCAACGACAGTTGTTTTCAGTCTATATTCACATGCAGAACGCGAACAGACATACAGACGGACGGACCGAACGACGACTATATGTGCTACGTATTTATATAATTACGAACGCACCTAAAAATGAACAGGATAGAGATAGAAAGATAAGAGTGCTATTTCCCTCTGAGTTACAGTTGACGAAAATGTGCAGACACACTCGAAAAAACATAGTATGCATATAATAAAATGATAATTGTGCTTCACAAAACGTCTTGTATGAGAAATGCTTATTTCCTCAAGGCAAAATCAACTAATATAAAAATAAATAAAATAAATATATTGATATTGATAATATTAATAAATAATTAAAAAATATATATAGTAAAGCGAGGAGAGTCTGTGCACATTTCAAAAGAATAATAATAAAAAAATCTAAATATTAATATTTTGCTAAACTATGCATGAATAATTTTGACTTCATTTGTTTTTCATGCATTTCCATTGTTATTTTGTTGTTATATTGTAATTTAATAGAACAGCAGTAATAAAACCGAGAAAACTATTTTGCGCAATCTCTCCTTACAGGGTAGGAGAGAACACGCACATGGTTAGGAGAGATTGTTATTAATAATAACTACAATTAAATTGTTAACAATAATAATTACACTTAATCGACATTGTTGGAAGGTTTTTGTGAGTAAATATTATTATATCAGGAGTGAATATTCCAACCAAATGTTTAAATAATAAATAAAAGAAAGAATTTTAACAACAGTTAAAAATTTTAATTTAAGAAGATTAAAATATCAGAAAAAGAAAGCCCTATTAAGATTACAAAATAACATTAATTTAGTTGATAGCATGTTTAAATTGAAAATTACTTCATTTCCATTTCCACAGTTTCATTGTATTTTTTGTTTGCTAACCGAAGTTGTCGTCGTCCACAATCGATGCACTTATTGTTGTAAATCGTGCGTCTTTCGTGCAATCTCATGCAACAAGCAATACGTTGAATCTAGTCAGTTGTCGAAGTTGTCTCCTGGTACAGTTCCAGACATTCAGTGCACTCATCCTCACTGGCCTTCGGTTTTTTTCCTGGAGTTTTTTTATCCCACTTTTTGTGGAAGCACCTTATCTTCAGCTGTTTTTTTTTTAAATTGTAGCGGCATTTTTCTTAAGTCTTTTTTCATGTATATTTTGTGGATTAGTAACATTAGTTGCACTCTGTTTCCTTTTGATTTCGATGGCATTACACTACTTGGAATGGGTGAAAGCTTTTACAAAACTTTTCTTGTATTAGAAAATTTATTTTAGTTAACAAAATTAATTTATTAGCAAATTAACTGCTCATAAATTAAAAAAAATATATATAAATATTTAATTAAATTATTAACAAATACATTATTAATTTATTAACAAAAATAGTTACATAAAATTTATTTAATAACGACTGTATTATTAATTAAAAAATAAAATTTTTTTCTGCAAAAGTATTTTTTTGCCAATTAATTTGTTGCCAAATTTAGTTTTGATAATTATGTGTTTTCCCGAAATTATTTCAAAATTGATTCATTCATATGTTTTACATATAATTTGCAATTCATACAAACTTATCAATAAGCTGTGTAATCTCTCCTAGCACTTAAACTTATGGAAAAATGCGCCATCTCTCCTAAGTAGCAGATGCGCAAACTCTTCTATTTTGGTAGGAGAGATTGCACGGCCTTTTATTTAAATATGGCCGCTTCTAAAATGAATTTTTGGTGTTCACATACTTAGCCCAGGTCAGTAGTTTATAAGAAATCGTTTAAGTTCAAAATATTTTGTGTTACTGACGTTCTATAAAAATTCTGACGAACAGTTATGAAAATTGAATCACTTACTTTGGGAAAACAAAACAAAATAGCACTGCTTTATCCAAAACGCTTGGAACAATCAATATGCACATTCATGTAGACGCTGCACTAATTCTGCTGTACAACTACCTGGAGTCACTGGGCGCGCACTCTACTCCTTCCCGTCGAATCTCTTTGTGAGCAATCTTTCCTACCGCACGAACTCTCCTCACTTCACTATATGCGTTTATAAGGACATGAGCAGCTACTGATTATAAATTCTCCTAGTGCATATTATTCAAAAGAAAATGGTTCCTAAGTAAAAAAATACTGGAAAATTATTGTTGTCTTTAAAGATAGTAAGTTGCTAGAAACCTTAAAATTAAAAGACAACCAGGTAGTGTTTATTAAGAGGTAGTGTTTATTCTTTCGTTCGTATTTATTCGCTAAGGTCTATATAAATTTCAAGACCGCAAGAATAAGCACAGTATGGTGTCAAAAGGATGACAATAGTAGAAACAAAGTTAAAGAAATGGAAGAACAAAAAAATATAAATAAATACATATATAAATAAATAAACAAATTACGTATCCTGTATATTTAGATAATACAGTGGGGGACATAATTATAAGACACCTACCTAATTTGACATTACAGTGAAAGAAAAGATTCAGAGCTTAAAAATGCTTTATCAAATACGACAAAAACATAAATTTATTCTGTTATCACACGTAATTGTTTTACAGAAATCACATTTTCATACAATTTAATGAAAAAACTTAAAAACATAATGGACAAAATTATAAGACACCAACCTTTCTTTCCAAATACAGTGGTCAACATAATTAGCAGACACGAATGGTTTAAAAGAAAATCTTCTAACATGGTTATTCAATATTTGGTGGAGCCGCTATTGTTTTTTATAACATGAAAGATACGATTCGGCATCGAATCTATCAATTCTAACAAAATATCGCAAGACAATTCTTCCCAAGCACATTTTATAGCATTCTTTAGGTCTTCGACACATGTAAACTGCCTCCCATTTCGGTAAACCTCACGAGCTAAGATCCCCCACAAGTTTTCGATGGGATTTAAATCTGGGGAGCGAGAAGAACACGGAAGAACATTGATACTTTGCTCTGAAAGCCACTTTTTTGTCACGTGTGATGTATGAATCGACGCGTTATCGTGCTGGAAAGTGTAGTTTTCGCCACAAAAAAGTTCACCGTATATGGCTAGTTGATCTTTAAGAAGATTCTTATACTTTTCGGAATTCATTCTTGAATGCACAAAAACGATATCGGTTTTCTCTTGAGCCGAAAAACCAGCCCAAACCATTACTGAGCCTCCATCCATTTGGCGGCTCATTTGTACATCAGGAGACTTCCGTAAATCATGCCAATAATAGTGAAACCCGTCAGGACCATCCAGGTTAAACTTTTTTTCATCAGAAAATAACACAGAGTACCATTTGCAGGTCCAGGCCATACTTTGTTTAGCGAAGTTTAAACGGTCCATTTTGTGCCGCCTTAGAAGCGATGGTTTTTTCTTAAATTTTTTAAAATTCACATACGAAGCATTATGCAACACCCTACGAATGGTACTCCTTGAATAATTCAGTTTCAAAGCATTTTTAATGCCTGTAGTGGTCATCTTATTCTGTGTAGCGAGCGAAAACACATGGCGTCTGTCTCTCGAGGACAAGCAAGGAGTACGTCCAGATCTTTTAATCACAGATCCATTAATTCCCCTTTTCAAAACATTTGAAATTGCACATCTTGAGCGTTTAATAACTTTTGAAATATTATTAACTGAAGCACCAGTTCCATTTAATCTCCAAATTTCGCGAATTTCACTTTCTTTTAATTTTGTACCTCGTGGCATGTTTGTAAATGCGTGAAGTCGGTTATCATCTGCTTTAGTTAACTGCTGACGTCATAACAGAGTGCAGAAAATTTGCATATTGCACATTATTTTCGTAAAAAAGCAGGTGTTTTAATTAAAATATTAGGGTGTCTTATAATTTTGTCCATGTTTTTATAATTTTTTTTTATTAAACTCTATAAAAATATCATTTCTGTAAAACAATTACGTGTGATAACAGAATAAATTTATGTTTTTGTCGTATTTCATAAAGCATTTTTAAGCTCTGAATCTTTTCTTTCACTGTATGTCAAATTAGGTAGGTGTCTTATAATTATGTCCACCACTGTATTGCAAAATTTTAAAATGAATAATTATTGCTATGCGCAACAAGTGTGCGAAAATTTAATAATCATAATAATAATAAAAATGGATAAAATATGTGAAATTTAGTGAGGCACAAGGTACATAGATAATTACAGTAAAATAAGTTATTTTTAAAAGTAAAATAATATTGAAAACAGTCCAATTAATACAAAAATAAACAAATACAAGAAATATGCCAAGCAGTTGTCGATCACCTTTGATGAGTGTTTTGGTACGTCTAGTGTGCATTCTTTTGCATTGGACATTTCATTCTTTTTCAAGTTATCTATTTTTTCAAATATTTTTATAGTGCTAGATGATGTATGTACATATAGTGGAGTGAGTTAGCTCAAAATTATACCAAAATATTTCACATCTGGCAACCAATGCGCCACTTTGGACTCAGATAGTACATGGATAGAATAGTCCAAAAACCCTGGGAAACAAATTTTCCTGGCCCTCTAGCGGCGATGATGACGTAATCAATATGGCCGTCAAAGTTTTGAGAAGTGCTTCTACATTTCTGTATAGAACTCAGATTAATATTTTGATATTAACCTATATTTTTAGTGATTATTAATTCAGAGAAAACGCGCTTTCCAACGGTATATTTGACATCATTGTTTATGTTCATAATACCACAAATATTTATAAATTAATTAAAAAAAATAAAAATAAAAATAAAAATTCAAAACATTTTGCTAAATAACTTGGAATTTGTAGCATGTAGCTGAAAACGTGTCGCATATCTTTTGTTTGTCAGAAAATTACCTTTCGGACGGTATATATGACTTCTATTTTATCACAAATATTTTCTGAAAATTTGCCAAAACAATGTAGCGTTGCACAGAGAGTCATTATGGCAACAGTGTACAATCGTGGAAAAAAGAAGTAAACACCCCCTACTAACTCCTCAACAAATTATCGTAGACGAAAGTTACTGGTACCGGACGATTTAAAATAAAGCCTACTTTTAAATGATGGATATAAAATTTGCTTAGGGGGCCATCTACATATTAAAACGAATCCAAACTTCATTTTTTTCAATAGCAATACCTAAATTTAACGAGATATTTCAAATCTTCGGTTCAAACTATGCCTAGAAATGAAATTTCAAGCCAGTTGAATGATAAGTTTTTGAATTATAGACATTCAAAATTTAGTGCTTCTAATGTTAAATTACATTTTCATATTTTTATTTGTATCTCCTAAAATTATGCTCCTAATGTGCAAATTTTTTGTGTAGCAATAATACTAATATACCCAAACATAAATGCGTTGAATTTGCAATTTTTATAAATTTATGATATGAATTATGAATAATGAAATTAATATTCCAAAAAATTATGAATTGCAACCTACAATTTTTTTATGGGTTTAGATTTATTAAGAAATACGCTCGTTTTAAAACAATTAATTTCTCGGAAACTTATCGTACGAATTGCATAAAAAATTGCTTTTAGGCTAATTGAAGGGTGTAGAGTTCATTTATGCTGTCAGAATTTTGTACTGCTATTGAAAAAAACAAAGTTATGGTTCGTTTTAATATGTAGATGGCACCCTAAGCAAACTTTATTTGCATCATTTAAAAGTAGACTTAATTTCCAATCGTTCGGTACCAATAACTCTCTTCTACGATAATTTGTTGAGGAGTTAGTAGGGGTGTTTACATTTTTTTCCCACGACTGTACCTAATTTATATGGGATCCGAAAATTAATACAGTGGCTTTATAACTGTTTAAGTAGCAAATGTTATTATTGTAAATTTTTATGTGTATGTAAATATATTCTATTGTTTTTTAGGGCTATGAAACTTTCATTTCCGTTTTAAAATCAATGACATGAGGTACATTTAATAGGCATAACTGTAAGATAAGTTTCAGACATTTATAGGTATAAGAATGAGAAACAAAAGAATGTACAATACAATATTTACTTATCACTGTCTGAACACTGCCCTTCACATACACAAAGTTTTATACATTTTATTTCCATTTTAATACATTTACAAGATGTGCATCGCTTGCGGTAAGTACAGGAGGTAAGTTCTTTAGAGTGCTTTGACATCTCTGGAATTGTTATCCACAAAGGTTGGTATGATCCTCCTGAATTTATTATCCATCCCCACTTAATTGGTGAAGGTATTGTGTAATGTGCAATGAGACTGTTGTTCCAAATTCTTGCTTGGAGAGAAGCTCTGTTGATGTGTTGTGTCAAAGCATCTGCTGTAGGAGGTATGTTTTCGATGGCTCGATTCTTTCTTGTAAATAACACTCGTCTGCAATCATTGATGCTCTGATGATCTGATGATTGATCATAAAGTAGTACAACAAATCGCTGTAACAGATCATGACATTCATCGTCAATATCAGCGGTGCCTGTACAGAGCTGATACCATACACAATCATATTCACGAAATGACATCCAGACCTTCCAATCTGTCTTCTTGCCAATGCCACAAAATGTGGAAACTGTGTCGCAACCAGTTACAGAAAGAAAAGCCAACAAATTTCTGCAAATTTCTGGTGAAAGTTTAGCACGGATCTCATGAATTGGAATGAATTTCCTGTATTTCCCACAACCGTACTCAATCCATAGTTCATCAATATCTTGTATTTGTGGGAACAGTGATATTGAAATAACCACTACATCAGAGTCCACAGTTCGTATTAAGATGCGAGTATGTCCACTTTCTACTGTATGCTTAACATGGAGAAGTAGATGGCCATCTGCTTCTTCGTGTGTGACGGGAGAAATGCTTGATACATCCATATATGTTGATGCGAGGACTTGGTTATTATAAGTACAGACAACATGTTTTCCTGGATACTCGTCCTGCACCATTTTCTTAGCTAGCAACTGGAACAATTGGGTCTTGTTTTCGTTGACACATAGGAATTGCTGAAATTTTTTTGGAATTGCAGTTGAGTCTGAGACTTTAATACTTATGCCACTTCCTCTTGTTTCTCGGGTATGTGCCTTCAAACTGTTACTAATATATCTGTCGAATACAACATCTAGTTGTGAACTGTTCTTAAGTTCATTAATGAAATATGGTTTGAAAACATGTTCATAGTATCCGAGAAATGTTTTCAAAATACCAGGATTAAGCATGTGTATTACGGCTGCTCCATCGAATATTTTAGCTGTTACATTCGGTTGGCTGTGATTAAAGCTAATGCCATATTCTGTTTGAATGCAGTCAATAATATAAGACTTGTTGGTTGGTTTTCGGAGTTTTCCATCATCTGAAATAGAGGGTGGGTACTTTTGGTTTTCATGCGAAAAGAAATCATCTATGTTGCAATCCCGTGCTTCAGATGCAACATACAATCTGCAGAATAAGTTGGAGTCTTTACGTAAGTAAGAAATCTTGGACTTTGTCTTATCTTTTTTTCTTGTTATAGTCTTGAAGATGCGAATATTGGTTCGAGGAATAACTTCATGAACTGAATTTTGAACTTGATCGAGACGGGACACGACATAATCATCATACTGCTTTAGTCCTACAGTAAATGCTTCCGTAACACACTTGACAGCTTCGAAACTTGGAATTATTTTGGAGCTCCCTATTGAAATTAAATCAGTTTCTTCAAATGGATTTCCTTGTTCGGATAATACGTTAATCATTTCTTTGGCATGGGCCAAGAATCTTTTCTCATGAGCATTGTTATCTTCATGATGCTTTGCACCCACGTTTTTGTCATCTTTTAAATTTGATTTCTCTTCGAATTCCTCAATTAAAGAACTGATACTAGGGCTATTGTTGTACTACTTTATGATCAATCATCAGATCTTCAGAGCATCAATGATTGCAGACGAGTGTTATTTACAAGAAAGAATCGAGCCATCGAAAACATATCTCCTACGGTAGATGCTTTCACACAACACATCAAACGAGCTACTCTCCAAGCAAGAATGTGGAACAACAGCCTCATTGCATGTTACACAATACCTTCACCAATTAAGTGGGGATGGATAATAAATTCAGGAGGATCATACCAACCTTTGTGGATAACAATTCCAGAGATGTCAAAGCACTCTAAAGAACTTACCTCCTGTACTTGCCGCAAGCGATGCACATCTTGTAAATGTATTAAAATAGAAATAAAATGTATGAAACTTTGTGTATGTGAAGGGCAGTGTTTAGACAGTGATAAGTAAATATTGTATTGTACATTCTTTTGTTTCTCATTCTTGTACCTATAAATGTCTGAAACTTATTTTACAGTTATGCGTAGTAAGTGTACCTCATGTCATTGATTTTAAAACGGAAATGAAAGTTTCATAGCCCTAAAAAAACCCTAGAATATATTTACATATACATAAAAATTTACAATAATAACATTTGCTACTTAAACAGCTATAAAGCCACTGTATTAATTTTCGGATCCCATATAAATTAGGTACATTGTAGCCATAATGACTTTCTGCGCAACGCTACATTGTTTTGGAAAAATTTCAGAAAATATTTGTGATAAAATAGAAGTCATATGTACCGTCCGAAAGGTAATTTTCTGACGAACAAAAGATATGCGACACGTTTTCAGCTACATGCTACAAATTCCAAGTTATTTAGCAAAATGTTTTGAATTTTTATTTTATTTTTTTTTTTTTTAAGGGGTCTTGTACCTTTTAAACGCGTCGAAAATTAACGAAAAACTTCAAAGTTTGAATTAGTCTATCTTCAAAACCTCTTTATGTATAAACATGAAATTTTGGATATTGATTAAACAGATTGTGCTTTGTAATATACTACCAACAGAAATTTATTAACCCTTTACATAATTTGTGTATTGTTGAAATCAAAATAGCTCTTTTATTTACCCCATAAGTCATTGCGCGCATGATATCTTGAGAAAGTATGTATGGATTGTCATGAAATTTGGTAAATATACTAAACAAATATGTGTGTTTAAAATGATCTACTTTTAAGTATTTACAATGGTAATATTTTTAGTTATGACTATTTTTATTCATTAAAAATACAAAATTTTTTTTTTTTTTTTTACGAAAATATTTTTTTTATATAGTTAATGAAATAATTTTAGCCTAAGAGTAGATCATTTTAAACACACATGTATGATTATTATCTTTACCGAATTTCATGCGAATCCATACACACTTTCCCAAGATATCATGCGCGCAATGACTTATGGGGTAAAAAAAAGAGCTATTTTGATTTCAACAATACACAAATTCTGTAAAGGGTTAATAAATTTCTAATGCTAGCATATTACAAAGCACAATCTGTTTAAGCAATATCCAAAATTTCATGTTTATACATAAAAGGTCTTTGAAGATAGACTAATTCAAACTTTGAAGTTTTTCGTTAATTTTTGACGCGTTTAAAAGGTACAAGACCCCTTAATTAATTTATAAATATTTGTGGTATTATGAATATAAACAATGATGTCAAATATACCGTTGGAAAGCGCGTTTTCTCCGAATTAATAATCACTAAAAATATAGGTTAATATCGAAATATTAACCGGAGTTCTATAGAGAAATGTAGAAGCACTTCTCAAAACTTTGGCGGCCATATTGATTACGTCATCATCGCCGCTAGAGGGCCAGGAAAATTTGTGTCCCGGGCTTTTTAGACTCATCTATCCATATACTATCTGAATCCGAAGTGGCGCATTGGTTGCCAGTTGTGAAGTTTTTTTTAGCTATCTCACCCCACTAATATGAATTTCAAGTTCTTTAATAACTGGTTTCAGTTATTAAAATTCTTCTTTACCATATATCATCGTGAAAATATTTTGTATTATAATATTCAAATTCTCATTACAAAAGACATATTCCTATAATTATTGCTCATATAAAATTAAATTACAGATATTCAATTTGATAAAAAGTATTTACTCCCGTTTTGTGGAAAGGATGTTATGTGAAACAGATGCTAGTGCTTTTAAATCTAATCCTTTTTTATTTTACACATTATAATCTTATAGTTCATGCCACTCATTGATGATTTATTCATGTAGTCGAAAAAATATTTTAAAAAGTAGAAAAAGGAATAATGGAAAGGAGAATGGAGAAAACAAAACAGTAACCAATGCGGTAAGAATGCATTCTTGATATTTTAAAGATTATAAGATTTGGGGTATTATCATATTTTGGAGAACTAAAGAGAGTATTCACAGACTGAAGAGAGAATATTCACATATGAAAGAGAGACTAATCAGAGATGGAAGAGAGAATAGCCGCAGAAGGAAGAGAAAATATTGCATTTTTATAAAATATTTACTTTTAAATTGCTAGCAATATGTCTGAATGTAATTAGATTTGTTGCGATGTCTTATAAGATACAAGTGTACAAAGAATAGTTACGATTACATTACATTATTCGTTATATTGTTTGTCCCAGTCGAAATTCGTAGTTCTTTACGTGTATAATACTAGGATATTTGTTTACTTTTTATGATTTTGTTGAAAATAGAGATATAAAAGCAAATGAGAAAAAGCAATTATCGATTTTACTGAAAATTTAAGAATAATACCTGTAAAAAAACAATTTCAAATATTGAATTAATATCAATCTTATTAAAACAAACTACATATATCCTAGTTATTTCATATAATGTATAGAAGTTTTTTCGTTATAACACATTCATGAAGGAATAAATCAGCTCTGTGACTTTGAGAAAGAAGCAGTTTATGAGTAATACGTGTCAAACAGTATTCTTGATAACTACTATTTTTACTCAACCTTTTTAACGTTATTGTATTAGCTTACTTATTATTATGTTGATCTTGTAAAACTTCGCATAATTTGTTTTTAAACTTATTGAATGCAATTTGGTTAGTTTAAAGTTACATAAATTTAAATAACGTATCAACTGACAATTACGGAGTTTCTCTTCGTTTTAAAATAGATACCGTGTTTACACGAAAGTTGATATGCAAAACATCGGCAGTGTGCGTGCATATTTCTGCTGCTGTTTGGATCTTTGTATATCAAATTCTGTTTGACAATTTAGAATTTTTAAGAAGTTATTCTGCATTTTTTAATTGATATACATACATATGCTTTTAAACATTTTCCTCGACTCCGTTTGAATCGCCTATTTTAATCTTCGCGCGCTTGTAGAAATATCCCCCCCCCCCCCTAGCTGTTAAGCCTATATTTTATTTTCCAATTTGATAAACACTAAAATTGAGGAAGGTGATTGTAAAAAAAACAAAAATCTGAATTTAACTCTCAAGAATAAAAAAATAATGTGTTTCAAAAATGTCCTAGCTTTTTGAAAATCAGTATTAAACCCTATATCTTCCGTATATTAAAAATATTTTTTAAAATAAAAATGATCTGATGAAAGAAAACGCCTATCTTCATTCCCTATTCATTCCGTCATTACTGTTGTTGAAGAAGTTCAAGTATTTTCCATTCTCGGAAAACGACAAAACTCTTATGGAGATCTTTTATAAACACACATTAATTTAAAATCCACCGTGTATTATTTAATTTAACAATATAGCCTCAATATATTAAAAAAAATCGCTTTTGTTTTAGTAAAAGTGATCTGATGAAAGAAAATGTTTATTTTAATTTCCGATTCAGGTAATATTTTTTAGTTGTTATTTTTAGAGTTTTACTATTTTCAATTCGTGGCAAACGATAAAACACATACAAGGAATCGATTAAGCAGATTTCATAAACGTTCATTAATTTAAATTCCACCGTTCATTATTTTATAAAACAATGTATCGTCGATAGATTAAAAACAGTTAATCGATTATCTCTCTCTCTCTCTCTCTCTGTCTATACATATATACACTATGACGCAAAAGTTTAGACAATGAAGAAATTCTTACATATTTTGAAAAATATTTATTCAATTTTCAAATCACTGCTTGAAATTAATGTGCTGTACATATAAACAATATTTATAACAAAAAAAAGTGGAATTGTGCATATTGCAATAAATTAAATGGTAACAAAAATAAACTGCTGTCTCAAAAGTTTAGACACAAATTAAATAAAATCGAAATAAACAATTTTTAAAACCTGGTTGCGCATCCATGCTTATGTATTACGTCATATACACGAGATTGCATGGAAGAAACTAAATCTTGCATAGTTTGTGGATCGATATCGTACCATGCATTCTCAATAGATGTCTTAAGTTCCTTTTCAGAAGAGTATTGTCTAGCGTTGCTATAAACTTTGCGACACATGATGCTCCAAAGGTTTTCTATAGGGTTAAGATCTGGGCTACATGCTGGCCAGTCGAGAACTCTTATATTATGGGAATTAAACCAAGATTTTGAATGTTTTGCAGTGTGAATTGAAGCATTGTCTTGCTGAAATTCCCACTGAGGACCCCCTAGAAGCTCAGCAAATGGCAGTAGGTTTTCTTCTAATGTCTGTGTATAATGCTGTGAAGTTTGACGACCACTGGTGAAGGTCAGAGATACTTGTCCATTATAGCAAAAGGCTGCCCAAACCATCACCGAGCCCCCTCCTTGTCTGCGACTAAAAAAACGTCGAGGTTCCTTCCGCAAGTCATGCCAATACGATAAACAACCATCTGGACCATCCAGATTCCACTTTTTTTCATCGCTAAATATGACTGACTGCCATTTCTCTCCATATGACATATGCTTTCGAGCCCACATAAGTCTTTGTAACTTATGATATGGTTTCAGAGCTGGTTTCTTCTGCATTTTGCTATAAACGATTGTTCCTTTTTCCAAAATTCGTCTACGAATCGTATCCTTTGATACAGAGAGTCCCGATGAGCTTTGAACTCCACGTACGCTCATTTGTTGAGTACTCGCTAGTCTTTGTATCAGGCGATCCTCTCGTACATTTGTCACACGTGGCCTCCCAGACCGGCATTTTGCTTTATATTCGGAACCACTCGATAAAACTCGATAAATAGATTTTTTTGACCTATTAATAATAGCAGAAATTTCAGAAACGCTCTTCCCTTCACCTTTCAACTGCCAAATCCTTGAAACCTCATTCACTTGAATTTCTTTAGCTCTCGGCATGTCGACTATGAAGCGCAATCGTTTGCAGAACTTAAGTACTCCAAATTTGTGACATCATCGATTCTAAATTTGCATATGCCAGCGAATATTCAAAGAAATTTAGAATAGTGTCTAAACTTTTGCGACAAGCAAATTTGAATTTTTATGAAAAAAATTAGTATTATAGCAAATAAAACGACTGTCTTTTGTACATAGCATTTTAAATCAGTTTTTGAATATATTTACAGGTTTTTGAAATTCTGACGTCATAATTCAACATTTTAAAGCTGAATGACGTCATTGTCTAAACTTTTGCGTCATAGTGTATAACCATTATAGAATATTACAAATCATCATTTATTTCAAACATAATTTATAAATTGAGTATTTTGACATGATACAAACAATACACACACACACACACATATATGTATATCTGTATTGCAATAGACTAACAAGCCTGTGCACAACGTGACGCCCTTTTCATGTCAGCAATAGGAGATAATTAAATTTCGCTGTTAAACTTCTAAGCATTGCACATTTTCAATTTTTACATCGTCAAATAGATGAAAAAAATTACTTCCAACAGCAATTTGCTTTAAAACTGTATTTTAATTTATTTAAAAACTGCATTACAGTTTACTAATTTTTTATTGTTTTTTAAATAATTTTCAAGCATGAATGTTTTTTTTTTAATCCATCTCTATCGCGTACGAACGATTATGAAAAAGAAGATGATAATTATGAACGATTATGATAAACGATTATGATAAACAACGATTATGATAAACAAGAAATTTAACAGACTGGTATGGGTAATGAAGTCGTTGGAAATTTATTAGATATTAATTCATACGACAGTATCGCATTTAACAGATTTCAAAACTTTATTTGAATGAAAATTTTATACTTTTCAAATAAAAATACATTTTTGATGTTGTTAGTGAACTATTTAAAACATGTATTCGTATAAAAAATGGTTTTCACTTATATTCTATAGCCCTGGAGGTCCGGTTTGATCGCCTAGCTTATATAAAGTGCTCTGGTGAATTGTTATTCCCAATTATATCAATTGTTTGTTGTTAGAAGCGAAGAACGTTTAATGCCCGACAAACGATAATATGCATACGAGGAGCATATTTATGAGGTTTTACGGGCATATATTAATTTACATTAATTCCACATTTCATTATTTTTTCAAACTCTGTATCATAGATAGAATAAAAAAAATCAATATGTATACATTAAAATAAAACATCTCCGATGAAAAGAAGCGCTTAATTTTGTTTCCAATTCAGTCAAATATTTTTTTGTTAAAGTATTTTTAATGCATGGTAAACGATAAAACGCGTACGACGAATCAATTAATTAGATTTTAAAAATGTGTAACTCCGTTGTATGTGTAACACCGTTCGATATTTTGAAATTTTTTATACATTCATTAAATAAAAAAAATTACTAATGAGGTTTTTAAATAAATGTTAACTGGCAAATAAAATATTTTAAAATACCTTCCATACTTTATAAAATGATTTTGCATTGCTCGTAATTTGTGTGATTTTTATGCAATATACAGGGTGTTCCAAATTTGCCTTTACAACTTTGATCAGCGATAAAATTTAAACGAAAATAGTTAAGAAAACTCTATTGTATAATAAACAGCAAGTTCCAATGTTTCAAATGATGCTACATAACCTCCACTTGAACACCTTTGGTTGCACGAATAGCTCCAACCGGCCAGCGCATTTTTTAGGAAGCTCACTACAGCTCTCGAAAATTCCTTTGCACTTGTGCATCTGATTTCGTCCCCATGAACCAGGTCACGCATTGGGTCTTTTCCTGTGGTATAGCTATCAACAGCTATAGATCTTATTGAGTCGTACCTGAAAGCAAAAACATTCTTTTTAGTACAAATACAAATTTATGAGCACAAAATGACGCACAGAAAACCGAACTTTGTTATCTTATTCCGTTTAGGTTTTATGGACGATTAAAGTTGAAAAGATAAATTTGGGACATACTGTATATCTTTAAATATTTTTCAATTTTCTGCACGAAACTTCATTCAGTACAAATATTAAACAGACATACATATAATAAATGTTTAATGTTAATGTATTGTATGAACATTAGTACGTTAATTAAAATTTACGAATGATGGTTATAAATAAATATTAACTTCCAAATTAAATATTTAAATACCTTCCGTACTTTATAAATTGATGTTACATTACTCGTAATTTGCGTGATTTTTGGGGTTCCGTACTTAAAAAGTAAAAACTGAACCATTATAAGATCACTCCAGTGTCTGTCTGTCACAGCCATTTTACTCGTAAACTATAGAACGTGGAAAGTTCAAATTCGGGGAAGTAATAAAGAGATTTGACCCACATATTTTCAGATTAATAAACATTCATAAATATATTAAGTAAAAAAGTAGAGGGGCTAATTATGCTACTTGAAAAAAAATCTTTTCTTTGTATATCATGTGGGGTATTCTGTGAAAGCTTTTGTAACGGGGAATTCAAAAATACATTCCTTTTAATTTTAGGTATTATATTTTCAAAGATATTGTTGAAAATGTAGCGCAAAAATATGTCCCCCCTCCAATCTAATTCCGAATCTACTGCAACTAAAATTATGAAAAAAATTAGAGGCAGTAGACGTTAATATAAACCTTGTTGTAAAATTAAAGCGATTACACTAGGTCACATAGTTTTTGAGTAATTAGCATTTTTCTGTTATAACAAATTTCGTTTTACGGGCATTCAGAAAAATTGTTGAGCATCGCTGAATATACCTATCGTTGCAGAAGAATAAAAGCATTGTTGATAATGATTTTTAAAAAAATCATCGGTAATTAGCCGAGATATTAACCCTTAAAGGTATGGTCAGTTTGGACATACACAAGGACAGGGGCGGCGTACTCTATGCCTAGTTAACATCTTTTAATGATATATATGTGTAATGTAATGTCCAGTAAGAGTATAAAAGCAATAAACGTCAAATTGTTAAAAAACATACTAATTTAAGGGGTCTCGGGACTCTAAAATCTTTGAAAAATGAAAAGAAGACCATTTTCAACATTTAATGTCTTAAAATGTATATGATTTTAAAACACAATTTTAATTGGGATGAAAGATATAAGTATGTTCTTTCGTTTCATGTATTTAAAAAATTGCAAGATACAGCATTAGTATTTATAGGGGGCTCAAAACTGTTAGACATTTGTCGAACAAAAAATTGGCATAACAGTTTACGCGCAGGATTACTAAATAAATATTGCAACTAGAATGAAAATTTTCGTGCTTACTTATACTTCAGATTGTAATAATTTCCTCGAACTTAAATAAATTTGTATTTAAAGCATGTTTATATTTTTAATGCAATGTTGCATTTAGCTAATACAAAATTTTGAAAATTTCAACAGTAAAATCACCTAACAAATATTTTTTTGAACAATAAAAAGGAAATTTTAGGTTCAGTTTATACAGAATAACATTAAATATATATTTTGAAAATTTCATGAAAAAATATTCAGAAGTTTTTGAGGTATCCTGCGCGTTATGCCCAAAAAACGCCATTTGGAAAATAATGACTTTAAAGTTTCGGAAACGCCGATTTAGCGATTGAGCGGGTTTAATTCTAAAAGCCAAAACTTCTGTTCTAATGGGAATTTCAAGGAAACAATTATATCAAAATATTCAGAAAAGATAGGAGTTTAACATCTAAAAAAAATAAAAATTTCTTAAATTTTGAAGCTTTAAGAGTCCTGCGACCACTTAATCCTTTCCGGCACAGCGCAATTCTATTTATAAACTTATGAAATAATGAACTGACAAAAGAATTTATGAACGAATTTATTAGAAAATGCGAACTTGATTATTTTCACGTACATGATAAAAGGACAATTTTAATTAAATATTCTTGGTGCCGTTTGTCTGTTTTGGAATTAAAATTACAGACGTGTGGAAATTATTAGAATAATTGTGAAATTTACAAAAAAAAAAATTGTTATATTAAAGAAATATTTAAACAATATTGATACATTTAATATTTAGTGAGCATCCCCTTGTTTTTTATTAAAGAAATGATGGCATACTTGTCTTGGCATACTTTGTATGAGTTTTTGGCAATTAATTTTTATTTTGTTGTCATGATGCCAAATTTGGATGAGTCTTCCTATCAGATCAATCTTGTTTCTGATGTTGCATTTCTTTAATTTTTTCTTTACAATGGCCCAAAGGTTCCCTATGGGGTTCATATCTGGACTGTTTCAAGGCCATTGAAGTGTTTTCTTTAATTAAATTAAAGAAATGAAACAGCACAAACAAGAATGTTCTGATAGAAAGAAAAATCCAAATTTGGCATCCGACAACGAAATACAAATTAATTGCCAAAAATTTATACTAAGTATGCCAGTACGTATCGAATCTTAAATAAAAAACAAAGGGATGAACGCTAAATATTAAATGTATCAATACTTCTTAAATGTATTATTTCTTTAATATAACAAGATTTTAATGCAAATTTCACATTTATTCTAATAATTTTCACACGTCTGTAGGTGTTCATTTTTAAGGGTATTGCCCTCGAAAGATTTAATTAGAATGAATCGTATAAATACTGTGGGATTCGCGATAGTTTGCATTGATTGTATCTCTCAATACGCCCCGAGTGACTTTAAAATTTAATTAAACACCTATCTGGAAAAACGCGGCACTGACCAAGGCGGCGTTGCTACTTTGAGACCTCAATTCGAAGCGCGCTTAGCACAATGCCAAATTTAAACTTTGAACATATGTTTTGTTTTAGCTACACTGTAGAAATAAAGGTTATTACTACGCTGAATTTAGTTTCATGAAATGCCAAATGAAGTTTAACCAAGCACTGCTTTTATTGTCAGTACGGAATTAAGTTCATCATAAACAGATTAGGATAATATTAAAGAATAGCTGCATTTGATATTATTTAGGTTCCATATCTCTTTGAACTTTGATGGTATACCCATTTACACTTTTCTAATATATACAGTTATACCCAACCCTACGTTGTATAGTTTTTTTACAAAGTCTTAGTATTCTTTTAGCAACTTGTTTTATTTTTTTATTTTTTAAATAATACAATAGACGCTTTCAGTCGTGACGTCAGTCATGACGTTATGCTTGGAAACTGACTCCTAACAAACCGTTGCTATGCTATATTTTCTACTTTGTTTGTATTTTATAGCTATATCTTATAGCTATATATCACAGATAAGTCTTTTTATACTTTATAGGCAGTGATAACATTTTCTACGATTTATATTTAATACGAAATGAAGCATAGCAACCGTTTGTTTGGAGTCAGTTTCCAAGCAAAACGTCATGAATGACGTCACACTGAAAGCGTCTACTACAAATTCATATATTTACACTACGGAACCATCTGTGCGCGAGTAATGGTCGCACTTGACCGTTTATTATGCAATATCTAGGGTGTTCCAATTTATCTTTCCAAATTTGATTCGCCATAAAATTGAAAAGAAAATAGGTAACAAAACTCTGTTTATTGTATAATAAACAGCAAGTTATAAAGTTTTACATGATGGTAGAAGTGCATCAATGGTAATATACAATAAATACAATATATAATGGTAAGATACAATAAATGTTCATTTATTCTATGTACGTCTGTTTAATATTTATATATACGGTTAACAGTTGAATGCAGGCGTTATTTATGTGTGTTTTATTATATATTGTAGTGTGTGTGTTTTATTCATTCAGTATTTTTTAAATTTGGCATATCATAAAGATTTAATAAATATTTCAATACTTAGTAAGAATTTCTTTTTGTATTTTATTATGCCTTTTTTAGTAAATGGTTAAGTACTACAAAAAACAAAGCCTTTTCAAAAAAGAAAAGAAAAATATCATATTAATGATAAAAATATCAACTTGTAATTAAAGTTATATGAAAACATTTATGAAATGAAAATGTACAATAACTTTTAAAAAGGCGTGACCTAAAATAAAATAATTTTTGGCTTACCTCACGCATTAAAAAAAAAAAAAAAAAAAAAAAATGTTTCTTCGAAACTTACACCATACCTTAAGTCATTAAAATAGGGTAATATAAATGCAAATACATTTTAGAGAAAAAGCATTTCATATCCACAGAGAGCATTTCAGTTTGACATTCCTTAGATTGTTTGCACTTTTGATTAACTACATTTGAGCTGCATATTAAAATTATATTTTTTTAAGATTAAAATATGAAAATTCCCGAAATGCAAAATGGAAATTTACTAAATGGAAGTACCTAAAATCTTTGGAATCGCATTAACATTTTATTATTGTAAAGTCAGGAAATTTCAAAATTTTTCGAAAGAAGGATAAATTTTGAATAATTTAAAAGATTGCTGTATAATGTAAGCATTTTTCTTCCAACTAAAACTCTTTTAAGCTGAAAAAAGATTGTTCTTCATACGGACATTATTATTATCGAAAAATACAAGAAATCCTCACTACTTTTTGTATTATAAGTTTTTGTAGCATTTTACATATATAGTAAATACAATATATATATATATATATATATATATATATATATATATCCATTACAGTGAGAATACCTGCAGTGAATGCACCTTTTTAGAATTACCTAAAATTTAGCTCGAGATGCTTTAAAGATTAAAGAAAAAATAAGATAATATAATTTTTACGTTTACAGTTGACCGTTTTAACGTACATACTTTTATTATGCATGTAATCACGTGGTATTTGTTTATCAACTTTATTTTCAAAGTTATTTAATAATAATAATAAAACACTCATACTACAATATATATTAAAACACACATACACACATAAATAACGCCTGCATTCATCAGTTAAAGGTATATATAAATATTATACAGACATACAAACAATAAATACAATAAACCTAACTGGAGTGAAAAATTAGCCAGAACCAGGAATCGAACCCGGGACCACAGTATACAAGACTGCTGCTCTAACCACTGAGCTACTCCGGCCGATGCCTGAGTCTGCAATTTCTCACTAATAATCCATGTTGGGGAAGTCACCAGCCATCTATACGACAGCATTGGATGACCGGAGAACGATGAATAGATTTTACTATGACATCGATCTACGATAATTATAATAAAACACTCATACTACAATATATATTAAAACACACATACACACATAAATAACGCCTGCATTCATCAGTTAAAGGTATATATAAATATTATACAGACATACAAACAATAAATACAATAAACCCAACTGGAGTGAAAAATTAGCCAGAGCCAGGAATCGAACCCGGGACCACAGTATACAAGACTGCTGCTCTAACCACTGAGCTACTCCGGCCGATGCCTGAGTCTGCAATTTCTCACTAATAATCCATGTTGGGGAAGTCACCAGCCATCTATACGACAGCCTTGGATGACCGGACAACGATGAATAGATTTTACTATTACATCGATCTACGATAATTATAATAAAACACTCATACTACAATATATATTAAAACACACATACACACATAAATAATGCCTGCATTCATCAGTTTAAGGTATATATAAATATTATACAGACATACAAACAATAAATACAATGAACCCAACTGGAGTGAAAAATTAGCCAGAGCCAGCAATCGAACCCGGGACCACAGTATACAAGACTGCTGTTAATCCAGTTGGGTTTATTGTATTTATTGTTTGTATGTCTGTATAATATTTATATATACCTTTATTTAATAATAGTTTATTCATCAAAAATAGTTTAATTATCATTATTGCTCTTGATAATGTTGTCGACTGAGCTTACGAAAATTTTGATATATTTATTAAAATACAGGGTGTCCCAAACATATCTTTATAACTTTGATCCTCCATAAAACTTAAACGAAATTAGGTATCAAAAGTATGTCTATTGCATAATGAACAGCAACTTCCAAAGTTTTATGTAATATGAGATTGCACGGCCAACGCCATCCGTCTAGCTCCTTTATTATGAAGTACGCTACCGGTCTCTATAAACGCATTGTGCTATGTACGTATTGAGATCTTGTATGGTGGGTGGTGTCCGTATTTTATTCGGAAATTCCTTTGAACTTGTGTATCTGACTTTTTCTGTATGAACTAGGCCACAAACTGGGCTTTTTTCTGTGCTGTGGTCATCACCACTTATGGATTTTACTGGGTCGTATTTGAAAGCAAAAACATTCTTTTTAGTACAAAAATAACTTTAGGAGTTTCTGCTATATGCACACAAAACCGAACTTCACTATATTAACTCGTTTAGGTTTTTTGGAGGATCAAAGTTCTAAACATAAGTTTGGGACAACATTTATATTTACAAACATTATGTTAACACTTTAAGCATATGCATTTATAATTTTATGATAATAATTGATTTTCTAATATATTTATACAAAGTAATTAATACAATACTGAACATTAATTTTATAAAATGCTCTATAATAAACTTCAATAAAAGTGAAACCAGTTAAGAAATATATTAGCATTTTAGCATTTTCAACATATTAATATATTTATATAATAAAAAGAACAGAAAATGGGTTGCAAAACTTTATCTTTCTTTAATGTAAATAAAATATTAAGCTATGATCTATAGAACATCTTAATAGAACTTTAAGTTGCTTTGCAACTCAATAAACTTACAAAATGTGTAAAAATAAGCAAAGGGCAAATATAAAGATAAACTTGTTACGTATATCATATACGTCTCTACAAATATTTTGCAAGATTATTTACTATCCTTTCATAAAGATTTTGTATTCAATTTAGTCTACATATAAGATTATTGAAACTTTTTTAGAAGAAATTATATTTACAAAGATAAAAAAAAAAAAAAAAAAAAACAATATAAAACGCTTACATCTTATGCATTAAACTCTATATATGTATTTTGCATGTAGTTGTTTAAGAACATTACAAATTGTGAGTTAAAAAAGATCATAAAACCTTCACAAGGATCAGATGATGTGATAACAGTTCTTGGAATTTGAAAGTATTTTTTTCCGGGATATTAAAGGGACAGTTAACATTAAAAGGGGATATTATTAGTAGTACAGTAAACTCCCGACTATCCGGCTCGCGACTACCCGGCCCTCCGTACTATCCTGCCTATTAAAAAAATGAGTGATGTTGCAAGCGACCAGATCCGGCAGGTTCCCGTCCAGGTGGATTCCAAAAGCATGGGAAGAAATTCCAAACATAGTAATTGCAATGTCTTGGAACATTCTTTCGGACTAAATAGGTAGACATAAACCCGTGTGGGAAATGCCAATGGGAAATGAGTACGACAAGCTTCTTCAGTTGCTGAAAAATATGCCGGGGTCTGACGATGTCAAAGCAGAAGCTATCATAGAATGGATGTCAAACGATGAAGTTAACGAATTAATTTAAAACGATATTTTAGAAGTGTTTACAGAGGCAGAAATATCAGATGAAAAAGATTAAAAGGATTGCAGGAAAAAATGCATCCCACATTCTCAAGGGTTCAAGACGATTGAGGCTGCACTGCAATACATTAGGCAGCAGTAATCGACGCCACGTGATATCATCTACTTGCATAAATAGAAGTACACTGCATCGCGGAAGAGGCTAATAAGGGAAGCTGTCCTATATTAAGGGCTTTTTCAAAAACTAAAAACTGTAAATTTTGACTCTTGTCTTATACATAACTTTTCATATGTGTGCAATCATTTATTAATAAACAGTAAAATAAGATTTACGCATTTTTTTACAAATTAGGATTACGTTTTATGTTAATGTTTTGCTTATTTTGAAACTGTATGTACTTTATATATAAAATTTATCTTAATATGTGTAACATGTGTTTTTAATATCAGGGTGGGGGGGAGGTCACAAAGTTGGCAAATATTTGTGAAACTCCGGCCTATACGGCTTTTCCATTATCCGGCCTACCTTTCCGCCAAATTAGGCCGGGGAGTCGGGAGTTTATTGTATATAGCAAATAATATTTCCAAGACCCTACGAAATCGAAACATGCAAGGTATTTGAATTTTTTTTTCTTTGTTTTTATCCTTCCTTCGTGTGACGTTTAGTGACGTCACATTAGTAGTATAGACGAAAAGGACAGGGTACCGTGGTGCATCTCTTTTTTTTTTTTTTTAAACAAACCCCTAGAGTGACGTGATGCTCTTTTCGTACAGGTGAATGGACTTTATCCTGGAATTGCAAAGACAATGCCTCTGTAGGTATATAGCCTCCGAAAATGACTGTTTATACGACGAAAGGGGAGGGGGGCAGCGTTAAAAAATTCTTCACGCTTATTGGTGTTTTCCTTTTATATACCTACTTTGACGGCACATGTCTAAAGTCCATTCGACCATCACGTGACTCCAGCGATCTGTAAAAAAAGATGCGTGGAATAAACCGCGGTAGCTTGTCTTTTTCGTCAGCTTCGAGTAGTATATAATAATTAATATTTCCAGGGGCCCATGAAATCGAAACATGCACGTTATTTGATTTTTTTTCTTTGTTTTTGTCCTTTCTTCGGTGACGTTTAGCGACGTCACAACGAAGGCTTGTCACGCCTTTCCCCAAATTAAAGGGCGTTGGTACAAAGCGAAAAAAGGATCACATTTTTGTTGCAAATGTTGGAGAAAAAATCGGTTATTGCTTGTTACTGTGCTATCCCACTCTCGTTGACATTGCAAAATGCCTATATCTAATTAGGTTAACGATGGAGAAATTGGATGCAAAGTTGCTGCTAGGTCAGCTAGGTATTTTTCATTTGCTAGGTATTATTTATGAGAAAAATTTGAGATACTGCTGATTGCTATCACACTGGTGTTTATTCAATTTCTCTCTGAAAATCGACTCAAATCAAGAGATGACTCAATCATTGTTCAAAATGTTGTTGAATCGAATACCAACTTTACAGAACAATCTCGTGTTACAATAATTGCTGTAAAATTAAAAATCAAATGCGTTGCTTTTTACTTTTTTGATTTCAAAACTTTCTCACTTTTCCGTTGCGTAAGCGGTTATTTAATAAATTTTCAAATAAATAACTTCGTATTCTGCTACGTTTAAGCAGGGTGCTTCAAAATCTTTTATAACTGATAAATAATTGTTAAAGTTTAATGTGACATTTCCTACATATTGACGTATTACATGTTAATCCGTGTGATTTTTATTTATTAAAAATGATGTTCAGAATGCTAAAATAATATCATTTTATTCAATTATGGTATTTACTGACTTTAAAACTTAGAATAAATTAGAATGGTGTAGAATTATTTCATTCATTTGGAGATGTAAGAAATTTATGTTATATTGTTTGTTTTCATCATTTTTCCCGTTTACAAATTTTATTTAAGATGTCTTAATCAAAGGAACATTTTATGTAACAAGTCGGATTGTTATTCGTTTAATATTCAATAACAACATTTTAATAATAATTATTAGGAACACATTCGTTTGTTTAATTTAATTCGTTTAAAATATTTTGAAATGGGTTTTGTCAAGTATCTAATAATTCCAAGCTAATATTTCAACTTGTTTAGTCTATTATCTTTAATTTGAAATTTTATCATTGAAAAGAACGGGGGACAAACAGTATAGAAATAACTTGAGATTTGCTTTACATTGGAAAATAATTCGTATTTTTTTCTATCTCAGCAGGTATTCATGACTGTTTAAATATTAATATATAATTGTAATTAAATTTAGATTTTTTAATAAAACGAAAAAAATATCAATTGAAAATAACAGATAAAAACTACAGTTATAAGGAATTAAAATAGCATTAATTAGAAAGGCAGTTCGCATTGTAAAATATAGAATGCGATCAAACAAAATTAAATTTTAATTAAAAATAATAATTGGGAATGACTAATTACTGTTTTTTTTCAATGTTGTCTAATTAACAAATATCTGTTTATATAATATGAGAGAATATATAAGAAAATAAAATGAGAATAAGTTTTTTGAAGTATTTTAGTATGATATATTGGTTTGGTATGTACCGTAATTTTGAGTACTATTGTTTCCGAATAGTAAACTTCGTATTTCATTGATAGAAATTTAGTGATTAAATATGGCAGAGATTACTACTCCAATATAGTGCCAAGCTACAAGAAGACAGAAAAAAAAAATACTTTGTTTAATTTTATGTCAATGTTATTTCGAAATTAGATCACATATCAGTCACATAAAAATCAACATCTTTTTTTCTGGTTTGCCTTCGTTATCTTCCAAGATCTATAACTTTCTACAACTGGACAGACTATGTATTTTGCTTTTCACTCATGGAGATATTTGTAAAATATGAATAGAACGGATTCTATTAAATTTCACATACATTCCTAAATGTTTGATCCTAGTTTGATTTTAGTAAAAACACACGGTAAAAAAATTATGGAGTAATTTAATTTATATAACGGTGTAATTTAAACTGATATAACTTGTGTAATATTACACATTAGTATAACTTAACACCAGTTATATCGGTTAAATTATCAATAAAATGGAGGCAGCGAGGTTGCCACCTATTTTAATGAGCAATGTTAGATAATTTTAGGTAAGTGCAGACAAGTAATGATCCCCAATCGCAAAATTGAAAAAAATATATGAACTTTGGGACTATGCAATGCTCATAGTATTTCGCAACTTTTTGGTATTCTTTTTCTTATTGGATTAATTCACGGATAAATTGCTCCCGTAATATTTTTCGGCTTTATTTCATAAATCGGTAAGGGTAAAAAGTAGAGAAAAACATTTTCGATAATAATTTTTTATTTTTATTTGTTGCATCGAATACTACCAAAATATCAATTGATAATAACATTTCAATTAAAAAAAAAAAAAGAAAAAATCTACTACAGTGAAATTCCTCCAGTGCGTATTTCCAAGCAAGGCAAATTTTTGCCCCCACCTGCCTAAGACCACATCAAACATAGTAATCATTTCAATGGCGTACCAAAAACCATTGCGTTGAATAAATTGAATTCTGGTTTCGACACAAATTAAATAGGTTATCAAATTTATTATAAAATAATCAACCTTTTCGTTAATTTATTAATTTTAATAAAATAAAAAGAAAATTGCACAGTTAAACTCATGCCATTGAGCTCACGGGCTATTCCCACTAATTGTATATTATACTCTTATTTCAAAGAATAATGCCCCTCGAAAAGCAAAGAAATCGACAAAAAAAAAAAAATTAAGGGTTAAGAAAAAACTAAATTAATGGGAGGATGTGCTCCCCCATTTCCTCTCTTTATAGTTAACCATTGAACCTCCAAATCTAATCAGGGAAGCGACTTATCATTCATAATAAATCTGTATACCAAATTTGAAGCAAATCTGATAATTCTGCATGGAAACGCATCTAAATTGAGGGGGGGTGTGGTTAGCACCTGTTCCCTTTTTATATTTAACCAATAAACCAACAAAATCTAATCCATGAAGAGCTTCATCAGAATAAACCGGTATACCAAATTTGAAGAAAATCGGATAATTCTACATTAAAAACTCATATACCTAAATTAAGGGAGAATTAGCCCCGGGCCCCCCTTTATATTTAACAAATGAACCCACAAACTAATGAGGGAAACGCCTTATCAGAATGAACCGATATCCAAAATTTGAAGCAAATCTTATATAGCTATCAAGAGTTATTGCGTTACGTACATACATAAGTACAGTATACATACATACATACGTTCATACAGAAACTGCGGTCCAAAAACTTGTCCAAAAAGCATTAATGATTGCACAAAACAAAAGTATTTTTAAAAGGGTGATTTCTTTTTCATCTGCATCTTTTCAGCTTTCTTGACGTTGAAAGGTTGTGGGAGAAAACTTTCAGTCCGGAACTATTTTTATATTTTTATTGTAAGAGTTTTGTATGATTTGCACATTTCCTAATTATAAAATACTAAAAAAATATTTGAAATGAAAGATTTGAGTAGAGCTATAAATATTGCACAAAATCCCTATAAATTCAAATTTAAATAATTGATTTGAAATGACAATATCTTTCTTAATTTATTAAATCGTTATATAAATCTTCTAATGAAGTTTTAAAAATGCTCAAAAAATGCTTTAGAAGATGAAATTTTCCCGAATTCATAACGTTGAACATAAAGAGATAAGCGATGTCTTTACCATTAATTGCAGACTGTTCAAAAGGTGTAGAAAACTAATTTGTTCTTATGAATTGGTTATATGTCTTTAGCAGACAAGCATAAACGAGAGTCAACTATTTACATTTTGTTTAGAATGCACTGCTATAATTTTAGAAATTATTTTTCTTATTCTTTATTTTTTCGAATGATATTAAGAATTGATACTTCGTTTGAATTCGATAAAACAAGTAAACATAAGCCAATTTCTCATTAAACATATTTCAGCGTCTCTTAACATTAATTTTTTATGAAAAGGTAGATAAATATTTCAGATGTGAAATTTACTTGGTTAAAGTGAACCCTGTTAAGAAAAATATTGCGTATTGCTTACCTACACAAGCCCTGAATAATCTCTATATTTCATAACTTTAAATTTCTGGATTGGAGATCTCCATTTGTAAGTGAAGAAATCACTGGTGGTATATTTATTGTATTGTTTATTAAATGAATGACTACAAGCTTTCCACGATTTACAGCATTTCATTATTTGAACTAAAATCCTATATAAATATACAGTGTGTCCCCGTATAACCTGGCCGACCTTTATTTTCGCAACAGTTGGTCCTAGATGCATACTTCCAATTACAAAAAATGGTTTAAATAAGGTAAAGAATTATTTTTAAGGCGATTTGGGTCAAGAAAAACATTTCTTAAAAAATTACGAAATTTAAATTTTTATACGGTTCCTCGATCCTATAAATTATATTTAGTAATTTTTTCCTATAACACTGACAAGTAAGACAAAAAAAGACCCGTTTCTTATAACACTAAAATCGACAGAGTTATGAAACTTTAAAAATGCATGACTTATACAACTTTACTGCATATAAACACATATGAGTTCCGCCATGCCTTGATGGGTCATATACTAAGTGCTTAAAATATTCGAAGAACATATTTCACTTGTATCTGCGCTTTGAAAGGTAATCGTAGAAGCATTACGATTGAATTAACTATTATTAAGTTTCAGATAGACTAAAATAATTGTATTTTAATGCATGTCTCATTTTGTAATTATATGAGACTGTTTCTTTTCATGATTTCTTTTAATAAAAATTATGTTACTTTTATAGGTTTTTATTTAACTTCAACGATCGTATGTATATTTCTCCAGATCAAAATTTGTATTCGAACTTTATCTCGCTTTCAAATATCCGATCGAGATTAAATTTTACATACTGATATAAATCCGAAGACAATCTAATATTATGATTTTCGCTGGTTACCATTTATACTTATTTTACAGGATAACACAAAAATTTAGGATAGATTACCGCCAAGAAGTTTAAGAAAAAGTTTTAGATTAGATAACACAAGACTGCGATGGTTGTGTTTTTTAACTTTTATATATTTTTTAGCACTGAATCCGAAAATTTCCTTAATTTTTAACCATCATGTCAGGATTTTTCGCAAATCATAAATTGTCAAAGTTAAAAAATTACAAAAATCGGATACTATAAAAAAGAGGAGATGACTGTATTTTTTAACTTTTAATAATTGATTTTGTATGCACTTTTTAGCACTGGTTCTGAAAATGACCTTCACGTTAGAAATTTTTTGCAAATTGTAAATGTCAAAGTTAAAATATAGCGAAAATCTGATACTATAAAAAAGAGGAGATGAATGTATTTTTTAACTTTTAATAATTGATTTTGTATGCACTTTTTAGCACTGAATCTGAAAATGACCTTCACGTTAGAAATTTTATGCAAATTGTAAATGTCAAAGTTAAAATATAGCGAAAATCTGATACTATAAAACAAATGTAAAACATTTTTTATTTAATTTAACTTTATTCAATGGAATAATTTATTTAATTTTTTCGCTTATACTAGGATTCTTACAGCTAAAGAGCTGAGGGGTCTGATGAGGTGAGGGAGCAGGATCAATTTTAACTTTGAATTTTTTAACTTTGAAATTTGCAATTTGTGAAAATTCCTGACGTAATGGTAGAAAATGAAGATCATTTACGGATTCAGCGGTAAAAAATATATAAAAAGAAATTATTAAAAGTTAAAAACACAACAATGACATCTATTTTATAGTATCAAAATTTTCGTTATTTTTTTTTTAACTTTAAAATTTAGGATTTGCAAAAAATCTTTACGTAATGGTAAAAAATGAAGGTAAATTTCACATTCAGCGGTAAGAGAAACACATAAGAATCAATTATCAAATGCTAAAAGCTATTAATTTGCATAGTTTTATTTAACAAAATTTCTGTTTTTCTTTTCTTACATGTTTATTACAAATTGTATATTTATGTGTTCATTACAAATTGTATATTTTGCATTAATATGACAGAATGTTTAAAGGTTTCAAATTTATATTGCAATGTTAATTTTACTCTCAACCATTTTTTTTTAAATATATCTGACGAAATTATATTTTTACTAAATTTGTGAATAACCCCTAATTTGCAGCAAAAAACATGTTCCAACTTTAAACAGTTATTACTCGGTCAATTTTAATCGTAGAATAACGGGACTTTTTTGTATTACTTGTAAGTGTAACAGGAAAGTTTTACTAAATAAAACTTATAGGACCGGGGAACCGTCTAAAAATTTAAATTTCGTATTTTTTTAATAAATGTTTTTGTTGATCCGATTCGCTTTAAAAGTAAATTCTTTACCTTATTGAAACCATTCTTTGTAATTGGAAGTAGGCATCTAGGACCAACGGTTGCGAAAATAAAGGTCGGTCAGATTATACGAGGACACACTGTATACGTCAAATACCAATGCTTAAAAATGGAAGATTAAATTCTTAGATTGCAGACTTTCGAATTTACAAATATGTTGTAGATATTGACAATCACTAAAAATTGTAAATTTCAGCCTGTATCAGAAAGTAAAACTGTAACGTAATTAAAACACAAAGGTGATAAACAGAAATTAACTAAGAATTTTAGTATTTTAATTAAGTATATACTATATCTTTAATGAATATTCTTTCCCATAGTTCCAGTTTTCGATTACTTTTATGTCTAAATAAATTACTTCTCTAATGCATTAAATGCAGTTTTCGTGAACTTTGTTCATAAAATACTTCTGACATAAAGATAACGCTATACGATGAGTTGAAGAAGTTAAACTGAAACCGGAGACATTAAACTCTTTTGTCAGTTGAAACCATTAGTAAAAGTCATGAAACATTAACCCACTTTTTCAAGAATAATGCAACTTAAGTTACTCTTTCCTCTTTAACGACCTTTAGCATAATTTGTTATTTTAATATATTCTCAGTTCCTCTAGAAACATTTTGAATTCACGAAAAAGTCATTTAGTGAACTGTTCAAGAAAAACACTGGATTTTAAAATGATCCATTCTAAATGACTCAGTATATAATTTTAGAAGCAAACACATTTAAGAAAAAATTTTGGTTTGCTATGTAGAAACAAAACTTTTACTACAACATTCTGTCCCTTTTGTATTTAACTATGAAAGTATGTAAATAGATAGGCGTTTTTGATTATTTTAGCCAAATTGCATCATAAACTAATTACCATTCGTTTATGGCAGCCATACTCAAACTTTTTATCTTAAGGCCGCAACCAGGTCTGCGGAGTCGGAGTCGGAGTCGTACATTTTACAAGCAGATCGGCATTATCGGAGTCGCCCCATTTTTGAGCGAAAGGGTCGGAGTCGGAGTCGGATCTGTTAAAATTTCTGGAGTTGGAGTCGGAGTCGTTTTTACTCACCGACTTTGCAGCCCTGGCCGCAATGCTTAAAAAAGAAAAATTTAAAAAGTAAGATAAAATAATTAGTACAACAAAGCAATATATAAAGTTAATATTATCAGTAGGGTTGAACGTTTGTCGCGGAAGAAATGTTATCAAAAAACTTTTACACCACTATTTCCAAATTATAAACTTCTTGGTAGATTTCTACTCCAAATGTTGCATAAATAGGTCGCGAAATTTGTTACTTGGAAATAATTATGAAAAAAGCTTTTGGTGCCAATTATTTCTGTGCCAGACGTTCAACGCAAATATATATATATATATATCAACTATATAATATGTATAAAACGAAATAGCATAACAATAAGTTTTAAAGGAAGTTTTTTTATGATGAATCAGTCTTTTGCTCAGTGTGAAACTTATTATTATTTTTTTTAACTGTAGAAAACTAGAGCAAAAATTTTATCAATTTCAAATAATGTTTGATTGCTGTTGAAGATTAAGAAATGTATGCATCACTATAGCACAAATTAAACTACATACAAAAAGCACTTTTGAGTAAGTAAACGGCATTTAAGGCATTTCAACTTAATTTTAAATTCATTATAAATTACAAGACAGCCTTCGTCTTTAAAATATATAAAACGACGGTAAAAATATTAAATAACATTTCTAAATTAACTTTAAAACTATGACTTAATCATTATATGTCTTGGGCCGACAAAAATGGTCGCCTGGCCACATGCGACCTGCGGTCCGCAGGTTGAGTATGGCTAGTTTATGGTCACTTTATGTAAAAAAATATTCTTTTAATTGTAGTTGTTTAAGCATCGTTTCCCTTTTTATGTTAAGAAAGTTTCCTTTTTTTAACATTCTTAATTTTGCAGCGAAACATAAGGGCAAGTGCTTTAACCCCTTCACGGTCGCTTAATATTTGGAAAAACCATCAAAAAAGTATCTATTTATTTTATTAGAGAAATTTAATAAGGTTTCTAGAAAAAATATGCAATTAGTTTATTTAAGGCGAAAAAAAAAAAGATTTTGTAGAACAAATTCATTTTGTTGAAAAGCCCTCATGCAAGAATTCTGTGTTTTAATGATTGTTTTACACCGTACAAATTAATGCGAATAAAACCTTTATTTTTCACATCTTAGATCTTTATTTATCATCATTACACTCATCATTTATCATCATTACTTTACAACGAAAAATAATTTAGATTTTATTTCTATTAAAAAAATTGAAATTAATATTTTATTATATTTGAAAGAACAGTTTCAGAAATATTATTTCTCATACATAAATCAGGAAAATTTTCTGGGGATCTTAAAACATTTAATTTATAAATGGTATATCATTAGAATTTAAATAATTTTATGTTAAGCTTCGTTGTTGTTTATTGCTTTTGCATTATGTCGAAGACGAATTAGCAAAATTTATTAATGATACGAAAATTAGAATTGAATTTTGTATTTTTTTTAATTCTTTGTAGCTGAAAATAAAGACATAATAGCCACCAATCTCTTAATTAAAAAAGTTAATTATATTAGAATTTTCATTCACATATTTATCTGAAATGGCATTTTCGAAATACAAGTGAAACAACATTAGAAAAATCGGTAAGAAATTTGTGATAATAAAATTTTAGCTAAGGTTAAATATAAAATCGCAAAAAAATTCATGAATCGCAAATGTTAAATTTATTGTATTTGGGGGGAAAAAGATTAAAATCGGATTGCTTTTATGCAAGGCAAAAAACCGCCACGGAATGCGAAAAAAGTAAAAAAAAAAAGCATAAAATAATTAACAAATAGCTCTAGGATATCTAGATAAACATTATTGAAAACAGGACAGAATTTACTATATTGTGCTAAAAGATTGAAACCAAACTTCTTTTATTAATGTCAGGAAATCACTGCGAAGTGAAAAAAAAAGTTTAAATATTATATAAAAGATAAAAAAAAACATGATAAAGAAATCCAAACACTAGCGCGGTTTTTTAGAGTACATAGCTTCCAAACATATGCACACATAAACTTGTATCTTTATAGGTTTTTGTCAGTAACTTCTTTAACAATAGTAATTATCTGACTACTTTTATTCACATATTTATCCGAAATGATAATTTCGGATATTGTTAGCACACACGTCTGCATTTTGTATCACTTCAACATTTTGTATTTCGTATTATGATTATCATTTCTCTACTAATATCTCATGTAGATTTACGGTAAATTGGAAATTAAATATAGTAATTTTCAAAAATTTGGAACCTAATAAGCCGGATTTGGCTTAATTCGGATAGCTATTTTCAATAAATAAATAGGTAAATAATTTAACAATAAATATGTTTCAAAGATGAAATTGTATATGAACATCACGAATGATTGATGCAGATTTTTGACTTAATCGTTCATAAAATTAGCTCGGCCCCACCAGTGGCCGAGAGGTTCTGCTCTCGAAGCTGGTAGACGGGAGGTGCTGGGTTCGAACCCAATCGCGCCCGTCGGCCTAACCGTTTCGGAGTTTTCGTGGTTTTCTTCGAAACCGTGGATTCCCATGCGTAAATAGGGGTTAGGTTCCCTTAGAAAGACCCCCACGAAGGGCACTCCCCCCAGGGCCTATATCCCACGTGTTGATAATCGGCCGTCATAAACACAAACCAAACCAAACCAAACCAAACCATAAAATTAGCTCAGGCACGTGATTTTTGTACACTTATTGTATATATTAATTAATATGTCATCAGTAATGTATCGAAAAGCATATTGTTGCATTCAAATATCATATAATTAAGTGTTTTTTTTTATTCTTTATGAATAAATTTATCATTTTTATTGCTTCATCTGTAAAATAATATTGTTCTAAAATGTGTTTGAATTATGCCTTTGCTCATGTTAGTACAAGTAAATAGTTTGTTATAGGATATTCTTTTGCTCCTGACTTCCGTACATTCATAAGACATGGCGACCCCATTAATGAGGATTAATAATGGTGTATGCATTACAAAAATGTAAAGGGGTATATACAGTGGCGGTCAAAAGTTTCCGGCCAATTAGTTTCTTTGATTTGTTTGCCAGAACGTTTCAGCGAAGAAGAAGCACAATTGGTCCAAAAGTTAGGGGTAAGCAAATGACCTCTGACCACGTGATCATTTTGATTGCTATACTGAAGATATTTGATGCAAAGGGAAGAAATTCAAATTCCGCGTGTGCAAAAGTTTCCGGGCATTACTCATTCGTTCGTTTTTTCTATCGGTTAAGTATTTTTTTGACCGTGTTTGTTAATTAATAAATGTGACTAAGGTATTGGAAATTCAAAAATTAAAAGCTCAACAATTATTGTTCGTAAACGAGTGCTTTGTTTGTCGCTAAAGGGCCAATCCTCTCGTGAGATTGCATCAAAGTTATCGATCGGATAATTTACAGTGAACGATATTTTAAAAAATATATAAAGATGGCCATCGCCTTCATGACTTGCCACAGTCCAGAAGACACCGTAAAATGACTATTCGTGTGGATAATTTTATCAGGAGAAAAGCAGTTGATGACCCGCTTAAAAATGCCGCTGCAATTCCCCTCGATTTACGGTGTTAACATATTGTTGAAATAAGTCGGTCTACCGTGTCAAGACGCTTACGTGACGTAGTATTTTATGAAAGAGTCGGTTTAAAAAAATCTTTCATAAGTAAAAAAAATCAGAAGGCCCGACCAGCGTTTGCCAAGGAACACAAAGACTGGTCAAGCGTAAACTGGAAAAAAGTACTATTTTCCGATGAATCCAAGTTCAACTTTTTTGGATATGATGGCAGATACTGTATCGGACGACCTAAAAACAAAAGATAAGATTTGGGATATGTTATTCCTATAATGAAGCATGGCGGAGGACACGTTATGCTGTGGGGGACATTTCTGGAAAATGTGTCGATCCGTTAGTTGAACTTCGCTGCAAGATGAATGGTGCAATGTATAAAGATATCTTGCAAGATCATTTGCTGCCTTATTGGAGGAAAATTTATGGTCGCAACTATTTGTTTCAGCATGATAGCAACCCAAGCATACATGCAAGTTCGTCTAGCAGTGGCTTCAGCACGAAAAAATTCCGCTTTTGAAATGAACAGCCCAATCACCCGATCAGAAAACAATATCAAATAATTGGAACGAATTTAAAAACGTGTGCGGAATTATAAATATTCCAATTCAGGAGAATTTTCCCAAAAATTTCAAAAATCGTGAAAAAAACTTACCATAGAGGATTTTCAACCGTTCTTTGGATCGATGCCACGTCGCTTCGTCGCAGTACTTATTCTTAAATGTACGAAGACAAAATATTGATTGTAAATGTTGTTGATCACTGTCATTTTCTGTAATAGCGCCATTTTTTTCCAAACTTACCAAGATGGCCGGAAACTTTTGAGAACATGCGTTTTCCTTTGCATTTAATTTTGTCAATTAAATTTATTGATATTTATTTTTTATTCCCTAAATATGTTCTTAACTATTATGTCAATAAATTGCATAAGTATCACTTCTAGATTCTTCTTCATATGGGTATATTTACAAATTAACCAAAAATTTTATGCTGGACGGAAACTTTTGACCGCCACTGTATATATATAAATTTGTACTTATATAATTGACGCAAATTATTTTTATGTGTTTGTTATAGTTAATATATTTTTATATAAAATTTATTTAGAATTTCTTTATCAATAACGATATAAAGAGTCATTATTTGCGGCATAAAAAAGCTTTTAAAATATTTTAGAAAAAAAGAAATTGTTAGATAAATATTCAAAATATGTAATATATATAATTAATTATTCGAGATGGAAATAAATCTACATTACAGCAAATTACTCTTAGTTTTCAATTTTAGTTCGGATGAACTATTTGTATTTTAAGTAACAATATAGTCCCAAGGTACCAAATCTATTCATAATTGCCTGAAATGAGATACTGAATTATATAATAAATTTGTAACAGTTTTCAACACAATATAATTCTCAATGCGTAAGTTATGGGTACAGGGAATCTAGTTTAAAGATGAATTATGCATGATAAGTTTGCAAAAATTATCCTAAATTTTAATTTTATAAACTAGAAATAAATTTAAATATGTCACATGTTTTGCTTAATTGTTAAAAGAAGTAACGTTTGTTCACAATAGAAAGTAAAATGGAAGCAGAAGTTATATTGAATCACAAGTTATGAGCTATAAGAAATATCCTTTATTTTTGCATATTTCTACAATCTTTTCTTAGTTAAGCAAAAGTGTAGTAGCACACGAAATAAAAGTGTAATACACCTTTAAAAAGAAAAAAAACTTTATACGGAGTATTGTGTAATAAAATTAAATTAAATATGTAAAATTTATAATAAAAAATCTTTTAGACTATATATATATATATATATATATATATATATATTATATGTGCAGATTCACGATCGCCAGTCGTCACGTGGTGACTAAGCTTTTTACTTTGGCGACTAACTTTCGGCGTTTAAGTCGCCATGCTTCTTATAGGGATGCCCCTCCTCGCCGAATGATTTTCTGATTTTTTTTTTTCTTATCAATCGCGGGATTATGTCTCCCCCATAATCCCGCAATGTTTACCGCTTTTCTTTTTTCCATAATTAAAAAATATGATCAAACATGGATGTCAGATTTCCTCGGAATCGTAAATTTATTGTTTTCTTCTAAAAAACAGGAGAATCATCGGTTAAAAAAAAAAAAAAAAATGATGTTTGATGTGCGCCGCGAATTAAATCAACAGCAGTAGTACACCACATTTAGCTTCTGACGAGAAAAAATTGAGCCGTTCTCGGCTCAAATTGAATACGAAAAGCATACGTTTGGGCCCAATCATTGAATTTTTAGCTCTAGGAGTATTCAGATATGCTTTTGCAGGTAAAAACTAGATATCTGCATACGATTCTTCTACGAATTACCAGAATTCCTTTAACTATTATTTCTTTATTTAGCAGTTTCCGCAAAATCAATTCGTCAATCGATCTTGAAGATAAATCGGGAATTTCCTCGATCGGTGATGAACTTTGTAAAAACCGTCATAGAAAAATCTAGCAAATTTCGTTGATCGCTAGCCAAATAAAACCATAAATTACATCAATCGTTCACGAAATTAAAGAGCAAATTTCGTCAATCTGTCGTGAAATGAATATCGTGATTTTCGACAATCGGTCACTTAAAAAAAATATGATTTTTTCTCAATCGCTCGATTTAAAAAAAAAAAAAAAAAAAAAAAAAAAAAAAAAAAAAAAAAAAAAAGATTTTTTGTCAATCGGCCGATAAAAAAAAAAGCGCTAATTTTGTCAATCGGTAAAAGGAAAAAAAAAGAGGCAAATTCCATCATTCCGTCCCGAAAAAACCTGCAAATATCAACAATTGAAAGAATTTAATTTCGTTAACTGGCCACAGAAAAGAAGGGAATAACGACCATTTTTTTCGCGATCATTTGATGAAATTTGTGGTAGGTTTTTTACAATTACTTGACAAAATGTACGTTTTTTCTGCAATATTTTGACAAAATTCGCGTTGTTTTTGCTAACTTTTATCAAAATTAGCGTTTTTACCGCGGTTCTTTGTTGAAATCAGTGTTTTTTTCATCATTTGGCGAAATTTGCGGGTTTTTTCTGGATTCTTCGATGAAATTCGCATTTTTTCCGCGATTCTTTGTCTATTTTGCGATCTTTTGACGAAATTCGCTTTTTGATGGATCCTTTGGTGAAATTGGTTATTTTTTCTGCGGTCGATTGAGGAATTTGATTTTTTTGGCAACCATTTGTCTAAATTCGCGATATTTTCTTATGTTCGAATTTTCGGAACCGAATGCCTTAAATTTTCGGAAAATTCGGAACAAAGTCACCTCTGTAATAGCCTGTGATAGGATTTTTTAAGAATTTTTTTATGTGTTCTTCAAAAACAGCTATTTGAATTGTATTTTGATTTTTATTGTACGAAATAATAATACTCACACATTCTCAATTTTTCTTTTATGAACTCTTTTATGACAAAATGAAAATATGAAATATCGTTTTCCTAATATTCTCCACTACCGCAATTGCTTAGCTTAAGCAGATTTTTTTAACCTGTATCTTGCCCAGCTATATCTTCTGAACTGTCCATAGTTTAAAATTTATATTACCCTTAATTTATATCCAGATTAAAAGAATTTTGTGATTAAATTAAATGTGCAAATTTGATAACGGCAACAAGAAAAATTCCTGTAACGGACGCTGTTACAGGAATTTTTGTTGTTGCCGTTACATAAAAAGTTGTAGGAATCCCAGTTTTCTAGAAAAACATTAGTAACCTTACAAATTTTTTTTACAGTTATCAATTGGAATAAATGGTCTCTTTTAAATATTCAATACATTATTTTTTCCTTATTTTATGCAATCATCTGTACCTTTTGTAAATATGAAATTAATGTAATTATTAAATTATGCACAGCATTTAAAGGTAACTTAAAAGTGCTAAAAAAACAATGCTCATGTCATAAAATTATAAAGTGCAACAAGATGGCGGATTAGTACTACGTGAAAAACCAAAATAAGGTGAAAACATGGGCTAAATGACATATAATAAAGCACTTTTAAAACTAAAATATGTTAAATCTATAACAATATGTTTCTTATCAAGGGGGGTTCTGCCCCCGTTTACTACAGATTAAAGTAAAAATGTACTAATATTTATTTCCCGCTCTACATTATTCTCAAGAAACATTTAATTGGTTATTTATTAATGAGAAATAGCAAAGTTTTTAAAATTCATTAAAAAAAGCATTATCAAAATTAGCTGGTACAATCTTTAAAGTACAATGATTTCTTCTAGACAATTATCGAATAAACACAAGGAAAATAATAACATTTAAATTCCACTGATACTTTAGTATATTTTAAGTATTTTTATATCATATGCATGCCCTGAAAGTAATTTTTGTACATTTATTTGTGCTTTATTATATGATTTTTAATTATTTAACTCGAGGTGAATTTAGCACTAGAATTTTAACTTTCATTTATTGAGTAAAGTTATTTTCTAGATACCCCAATCAAATATTTTTATGACAAGAGTATTGCTTTCATTCACTTTTTCTCTATTTTAAAATGATATGCATAATTTAATATTTACAGAAGATGCAACTGATTACATAAAATTAGGAAGAAAAATGCATTGAATATTTAATAGAGAGTTGTTGTTTTCAATGTTGTCGGCCATATTTTGAGAAACCCATTCTTCTAATTTTCTTTGATAAACAATTCCACCTGACATTCTCACTCAACACACAGACCAGGTCCGACCGCGTATGAATATGCAAAACACTCTTAAAAACAAGGCAATGTAATCTTACTCATTATAATGGAGTAGCAAGATATAGAGTGACTGTGCCAATAGTTGATACTCCTCCTGTAGTTGATCAAATTTTTGAAATATTGCGCCATTTCAGGCGGAAATGAGTTTTACTCGTGGAACTAGATATAATATTTTTGTCTGAATGTGGGAGCACCTGTTGTCAGATTGCTGTCAGCTGCCTGCTGTAAAAGAAGCAATTTTATGTTTTTTTTTTTTAATTAGAAAATGTAAAAATTTAGTTTTTGATGAATTGAAGACAGTTACGGTAAATTAAAATAATCCACTTCCATCTTGCTTATTTTAAATAATAGTTTTATAGGAATTATTGTTAATTACAGCTTAAGCATGATATTTTAAAGATTATTTTTTTAATTTTCGATCAATTTCTTTGATTGATCAACTACTGGAAAAATGGTAATTAAAGAAACTATTTACTTATAATTTTGTTGCTATTTAATTTCAGCAGATTTAATTTTTGCCCATTAATTCATTAAGGGTTGTAGCAATTATGTTAATTTACTTCTAAAATTTAAAAGGAAGGAAATATAATGAAAACCCCCAAGCACCGACTTTATTTGATCAACTGCTAGCTCGGCCACCCTAGTTCCTCCTGAGGAATTGAAATATAACATTATTCATTGATTTCCAGGGTATATTTCATTGTTTTCCTATTAAGAAACGTCTTTTATGCCCGCATGAAGGAAAAAAAATCACTAGAAAGTAGAACATTATGGTTTTGTTTGGGTTGGATAACATGTGATGTTTCAAAATTGAGAAATCATAGTTTCATTTTTGATTCAAACATACTCATTTCGATATGAGTACATTTTTGATTTTTCGATATTAGTACAAATTTACTCATTTTTGAGCAATTCAGATTTTTTCAGTGTATAATCTCATCTATCATAAGTGGAATGATTCTAAGGCGAGGTCTTACGTCTTACATCTTGCAGTCCGAGAAGGGGATTATTTTTTGAGTAAGTTAATTCATTAAACGAGCACTATTTTTACTCGCAGAAATGAACGCCGTCAATTTCCTTCTAGTGAAATGGATCTAGTAAACTAGTCCTGCATTTCTATCGATACCCCGCTTGTCTAAATCTGTTATTCTACTGTGATTAACCCTTTATGAAGTGAATTATGAATTCATGAAAATTTTATCTTCCAAAGCATTTTTCGTGAATTTGTTTGAACTACTTAGGAAACTTACATAATCATTTAATAAATTTTAGAAGGCGTTTAGGAGGATTGAAGTATTTAGAAGTATTAATTCAATTTCAATTTATAAAGATTTTCTGCAATATTTATAACCCTGCTCAAATCTTCTATTTTAAATATTTTTCTTAGTTAGGAAATGTGCAAATATAATGTTCTTACAATGGAAATATAGAAATATTTCCGAAATGAAAAATTCACCCCCCCCCCCCCACACACACACACAGCGTCAAGAAATCTGAAAAGATGCAAAGGCAAAATAAATCATTCTTTAAAAAACATTTTTTTTTTGTTTTGTGTAACCAATAATGCTTCTATAACAAGATAAAGTAATCTATCTATATTATAAAGGACAAACATATCTGTGCGTAACGCATACGTCATTTTGCGAATGGCAACACTTTGAAATTTGAAATAAAATTTTGGTTTTGCAATTTTCTCTACTGCAAATTTTTAAACTTCTAAACATCGCACATTTTAAATTTTTACACCGCCGTATAAGGAAAAAAGTGTTCTTTTAAATGCAATTTGTTTGAAAGCTGTATCTCCATTTATTTTTGAGATATTAATTTTTTTGTAGTTTTTAATACCATTTTTCTTAACCTGGCAACAAAAGTACCTCATTTCTATTGAAAGTCATTGAAAGTAAACGGAAAATAGTCGAAAATAAGAGATATGTATCTTTTTGTTGCCATTTTATCATAAAACCTGAAAAAAAAGTTGAAATTAAAATATGGACTATGTCAAGAATATTCTCTGTTATTTCGTGATAACGACGTCATATGCACACTTTTCTGTAGACGAAGTTTAAGACCGTATTGTAAAACTGGATTGCCTTAGCGGATGCAAATGACGTCATTTTATAAAAATATGTTTTGTAGAAGTGCGTCATTTTCACAGCCCAGCTGCTTTGAAATTTTTCACAGGTGAAAAGGCTTCTCTTTTGAAAATAATGTAATTGAAATCACATACTGATAAAACGCAATGTTTTACAAAAATTTAGAGTGTCTTTATAAAAGAGAGTTGGCATGCAAATAATAGCGATTTATATTACAGAAATTGGTGATTCTCGCCTGGATGGATTTGCTTCGCCGAGTTAGACAAGCAAACAAATAATCCGTGGTTTAAAATAATATCGTGTTCCTGAAGTTTTTGTCGAAAATTCTCTGAATAATAAAATTTTAATGCTATTCTTTAGGACATTCTAGTATAATTTTATCAAAATAACATAATTTGCTTAATTTAATTTTTCCTAATTTTATATAATCTATACATTTAAAACACAAGAGTGTTTTTTAGTCATCCGCCCTGATCTTTCCGCTGAACCAATTTTACTGATACATTTTTTTTTAAAACAGAAAGCTCTTCCTTTGTAGATTTGATCGCACTATCTGTTTTTTTTTTTAAATATCCCCACTTTTATATTTTAATTTTAAAAGCATTTTATGAAATTTCTTCAAAATGGTGAAAATTAGATAGCTTTCATTATTGCAGACAAGAGAGAAATAATGAAGTATTTTTATCTTTATTCATGCTATTTTCTGATAAAAATTCAAATATGTTGATAAAAATTGTTATATAGGGTTTAGTGTCGCAAAATCCCATTTGGAGCAGAATATTATATTAGGGGCATAATAACGGAAAATAACATACTGCTTTTGAAAACACTCATTTTTCCTCATAAATTTTCTATATTGTTTTTCCTTCTGCATGTATACTGATACTAAGTTTCAGACACTAGGCGAAATGCTTATTTAAGTGAAAATGAAGTCACACTTAAAAGAAAACGACAATTTTCTTAGATAAAACTAAATATTTTAACACAAATGCGTCTAATAAACATAAATTACGGAAATTTTTATTCTCCGGAATTCAGATTGGAATCTCAAGTAAAGGGTACGTCTGTTCACATAAAAGATGTTGCTGACAATCGTGACTTCAAGTTTTGAGTTAAAACGATTTTTAAATGATCAAACAAACTAGAAATTTTTTAAAAATGATGAATATGGATATTAGAAGTGCGTATGCAAATTTTGAGAAGATGAAAATTGCTGTTATTCATTCCGGAATACCAAGCATAAGAGCCTCAATTGATAACCACATTCTAATAACTGATCTTTATTATATTTTACTGATTAAGTATCTATATTATAAAGAACAAACTTATCTGTGCGCAACGGTGACGTCATTTTGCGGATGGCAACACTTCACGATCAAATTTTGGTCTTGAAATTTTCGCTACTGCAATTTAATCTTCTGACCATCGTACATTTTCAATTTTCGTGGCACAGGGAAAAAAATTTACTTTCAAATGCAATTTGTTTAAAAACTGCATTCATTGATTGATGTATTATATTTCCTAAAATAATTTTTAAGCATGATTTTTTTTTTAAAGTTTATCTTATCACGTGCCGGTTTCAATACATAATAATAATAAACATTTTGCCCATAAAGCAACAAACATTCTTCAGCATTTGTTTCTGACTATTTTTGCATAACGAAATTAATACTTCCTTTATAAACAAAAATAAAAGAATAATATTAAAAGAACCACCAATCTAACATATTTGTGAAAGACAAATTAACGACATTAATACTTCTTTTATAAACAAATAAAAGAATAATATTGAAGAAACACAAATCCAACTTATTTGAAATCGTACAATTTAAATTTTTACATCACCAAATAGGATTTTTTTTTCAAATGGAATTTGTTTGCAAAGTTCATCTCAGTTTACTGATTGTCTATGGTTTTAAAAACAATTTTAAAGCATGAAATATTTTTTAATTTATCTATATAGCGCGGAGCTCGATTACGAAAGATTAATCCGATTGCCCTTAAAACAAAATAAAGAGTTCATCATTTTCTTACGAATAATATCCATTAAAAAAATTCCCTATGAATAAATAAATAAAATAATATAAATAAAACACAAATTTACCAGACATGTATAAGCTCTGAAATTATCAGAATATAAAAGGATGCCGTAAGTAGCAAAATCTTGCCAAATAACTCTTGGCATGCGGCTAATAAGAAAATATCACTTTTGATAAACTTCAAAAATTTATTTGATTGTATAATTCGTATTTTCCATATGAAAAATGCTTTTTTAATGTAAGTGGGCATTCTAAAAAATGTATTGCATATAAAACATTTATTAGTTTTCAATTAAAAAACATGTTTTCGCCTATATTCTTTAACCCGGGAAGCCCGGGTACGATCCCCTAGTACTAATAAAAGAACAAATCACTCTGTGTGTGTGTGTTTGTCGGCGATGGCTAGTGAAATCTACCGCTCGTAGAAGTCTGATATTTCAGGAGTGATTAGTCCAAGACAGGTCCAGATACACCTGAGGCTCAGAATTTAAAATTTTTCAGGGCCGCGGCCCCTGGGCCCCTTTAAGTTCTTATGCAATAAATTGCTAAATAACATGCCTCTTTTCCATCCGATCATCTTTGTTTTTGCGGTGAATTCTCCTTTCAGTTTCTACCTTATTTCTACATTTCATTTAAGACCCCGTCACCCTTGCAAGGGGCCCGATACAGGGCCCCTTGAAGTTTTAGTGCACTAAATTGTTAATAACATGCCTCTTTTCTAACCGATCTTCTTCGTTTTTGGGATGAATTGTCCTTTCAGTTTCTGTCCCATTACTACATTTCCGTTAAGACCCTGGCACACTTACAAGGGGCCCTGTACTGAGCCCCTTGAAGTTTTAGTGCACTAAATTGTTAAGAACATGCTTCTTTTCTATCCGATCTTCTTTCTTTTTTGGGGTGAATTCTCCTTTCAATTTCTACCCCATTTCTACAATTCAGTTAAGACCCTGGCAACTTGTCAACGGGCCCAGTAAAGGGCCCCTCAAAGTTTTAGTGCACTATATTGTTAATAACATGCCTCTTTTTTATCCGATCTTCTTCGTTTTTGGAGTGAATTCTCCTTTCAGTTTCTACCCCATTTCTACATTTCAATTAAGACCCTGGCACCCTTGCAAGAAGCCCAGTTCAGGGCCCTTGAAGTTTTAGTGCACTAAATTTTTAATAAATTGCTTCCTTTTTATCCGATCTTCATTTTAGGGATATTTTCTCCATGTAGTTATTCTCCCGTTTCTACATTCCAGTTAAGACCGTAGGCCCGTCTGGGGTCCCGTAAGGCCCGGTCCAGGGCCTATTAATTTTTTTGTGTGCCATGCGTTTTCCACACCCTAATTTTCCCACTTTCGCAGTGCGTAATTTTAAAGTTGAGTCTTGAACTATTCTCCTTAGACCAACACTCACATATTTTATTGGGGCCCTAGGGCCCTTTTTTAAGCATTTCCCTAATTTTTTGCACGTTTGTTTTAAATTATATTCTAATGAGACCTTAAAAATAGTCCGATTCACTAGCTTTTTTTTCTAACAACATCTTAGGTTCTCCAGCTATTACATGAATATATAATATATTTCAGACTTCAATATATATTTCAGACTTCAAATACGACCAATTTTGAATATAAATCGTCTTCTTGGGGCTCTTGGTGCATATTCTTTAAAAATGATCCGAATTCCTTTCAATTTTCTTTACCATAGTTCTAGCGTCCTCAGATTACATTAAAAACTACTAAAAAATGCATTTATACCAAACTACATGCCACTTAAGTCCCTCCACACTTGGGGTGCGGTACAAGGCCCCTTGAAGCTTTTGCACCATAAATTATCAATAAATTGCCCCTCTTAAACCGATCTTCATTTTTGGAGCCATTTTTCCATTTAGTCATTCTCCAGTTTCTCTATTCCACTTAAAATCCTGGGGTACGCTAGGGTGCTAGGGCCCGTCCGGGGAACCTTGAAAATATTGTGTGTTATGCATTTTTAAACCCTAATGTTCTCACCTTCTCATTGTATAATTTAAAAAATGAGTCTTGGACTCTTACCCCTAGACCAACACCCTCATATTTTTATTTGGGCTCTAGGGCCCCTTTTTAAGCATTCACCCCATTTTTGCGCATTTCTTTAAAATATTATTCTAATGATTATTTCATACCCTATGATTAATTTTGACTAATTGAAGATCTAAAACGCTAAGTACTAAAACATTTAAACGTGTTTTTATGTTAGGTCTCTGCTCTCAACTATCAGTAGGACCCGTGTGGGCCCCCTATTATAGCTCCCTTAAAAATGGTCCGATTTACGAACTTTTTTTTCTAACAACTTCTTAAGTTCTCCAGAACGAAAAAACGCATGAACGACCAAAAAAAAAAAAAAAAAAAAAAAAAAAAAAAAAAATTGCAGACTTCAGCTACTAGCAATTTTGAATATTAATCGTCTTCTTGGGGCCTTTGTTGCAGCTTCTTTAAAAACTCCCCTATTCCATTGCAATTTTCATTAACATAGTTTTAGCGTCTTCAAGCTACTTTAAAACCCCTCAAAATTTTCTTATACCCAATTACATTCCAGTTAAGACCATGGCCCCCAGGCCCCGGTCTTTCTTTATACCTCAAGTACCACTTTTTTCGAACATTAATCCCCTTTTTCAGCATCAGCTTACGTCTACTCACTACAACCGTAAATTAAAAATCGCGTTACTTTAAAGGTAGCTTTAGATAAGAGATTTCATCTGTTTATTAAATATCGTGTTATTGCTAGCAGTAATTCATGAAATTTACAAGGTGAGGAGGCATCTTGCACCGCTTGGTGGCACGTTATTTCCTCGGGTTTAAGGGCCCAATTTCGACGGGATTTGCTGCCTTCAACTTAGATTGCAATTCATCTACATTCTGTATTATGAAATTTTATCTTAGACTTTCGTTACTAACATTTTCTAACATTAATGGTGCATTCTTTTTTTTTTTTTTTTTTTTTTTTTTTTTTGATTCTGTGGGCTTGATTCCTACGAAGTTTGGCTCACTCAACTTGGTTTTGGATTGTCTCCGGTACGTGCGGGCACTTACGGTAAATGCTGCCATAGGTAGTGGGGATCTAGATTACAGGTTCGTTCGAAAATAAGTTTGATGAGAACACATTAGACGCTGCGGAAGTCAATAGCGCCTCCGAAATTATGTTCATTTAAAAGAATTTCAAAAGATAAAAAAATCATATAAACTTAAGTTTTGTTTAACGTTATTATTTACAAACCCCAGACAACGCCGGGAGGGCCTCCTAGTGTATCCATAACACATTCTAAACTGTACTCATCGATGTATTAAATGAATTTTATAAAACGTTATTTTAATTGTACTTATAAGTACCGTCAGTAGATAAAGGGTTAACGGGTATAATACTCAAACACGCAGCGTTACATACAAAAATACTTATCATTATTTTGTGTTCCCCAATCCGTTAACAAGTGTAATTAAGTAATTTATGCGATTCTTTGTCAAATGCGTACAGAAAATCATGAATTTTATTTTTTGTCGTAAAAATATTTGTATATGTTTTTTTAAAAATTATCTTTACAAACTGTTGTATATAATCTCAGAATAGCGAGATATTACACCGAGAAAAATATCATTTTTTTTCATATACAAAAAAATACTGTTATTTTTTTTTTGCTTTGCTTAGGTTTCACAACATATGTGATGAAATTTTCTATTATTATTAGTATCATTAGATTTATAATTTCATGTATGACAAATAGCAAAAATTATTATTTAAAAAAAATAATGTCATCATATTAAAGACAATCCATCATTCTTTTTATAGAATTCGATGTTTCTCTTTTAGTCACGTATACCGAACACATGTTCCATAACCTTAACGTCATTATCACCTAAGGACGTGCTGAAAACATGATATAAGGCATTATAAGTAGAAAAGGTGGGAAAAATTGTCGAATAAACTAGTAAATTTTGTTTACGAAACTTACATTTTGAAAAGTGCAAGAAACAGCATAATGTAATTTTATTGCAGATTTTAAAATTCCAACCAACAAATAAAATCGCTTTGCCTATATATGTATTTTATACGTTTTTAAAATTTATATAAACTGATTTACTGGATTTTTTTTGGATTATTTTAAAATAAGTGTCAATAATTTATTAGACACGTATAGTGAAATGTTACATCAAAGAAATAAAGAAATTTAAACGTTAAATTTATTTAATTAACACTCTTATTATAAAATTCTCCTTTCTCGTTTTCTCTCTTATACATACATGTATTTAAATTATAGACACTGATATTTATATAATAATACTTTTGTAAAATTTCGTCTAGTATATCAATGTCTGAATCAAACTGAGAAAGTTCTAAAAACATTTTCAATACAAGAATAAGAAGTAACTGCGATTTGATAAATTTAAAATCTATCAAATAATAATAAAAACACATTAAAAACAATAAAAAACTGGAAGGTGCTGTGAAACGCCTCTTGAAGAGCATAATTCCAAAATGTAAGTTAGTGATGGGCGATTCTCGAGAATTCGACAATCGAGGAAAATCGTCATCGTAAAAAATCACAATCGATACAGCCATCGATTAATTCCCAGAATCTACAATCGATTATAACGAGAAAAGCTAAAAACAGTTGTTGAAAAACTTAGCTATTATTCTGGCCGACAATTTCATAGTAGTGATCGGGCTTAGTGATGGGCGATTCTCGAAAATTTACCAATCGAAAAAAATCGTTATCGTAAAATACACAATCGATACAGTCATCGATTACTTTCGAGAATCTACAAAGGAGATGTTCTAGAATCGATCATTGTAATCATTGTTTTTACATATATGTAAGGCAGATTTTATTAAATATAGGGTAACTAAAAACAGATGAAATAAAAAACAACAAACCAAAAGGAGGATGGCGCCACAAGACTGGAAAAGTCTTGTAAGGGTGCCCGCTGGTTGAAAAAAGCTGAAAAAATGCGAGTAGCTATGAAGCGGTAAGGGGAGTTTAAGTATAAAAAATTGATTTTTTCGGCAATTAGTACCAAAATGGCCAAAGAAATAAGAATCAAAAGCACCCCGTAGTGGCAAAAACATGAACTAAATGAGGATAAAACGGATCAAAATTTTTTATTGATTTTTCTACGTCATTTGAGATTGGATCTTTAATTTCCCCATTTTTAGAAAGTCTTCGACTGGAATACATTAAACGAACCCTCGCGGGGAGCAAAGTAGGGGGGAGGGGCAAGTAAAGCGCATAATATGAATAAGCGGTCACAGGACTTTCCAACGATATGTCACATGAGGGGTGTCGGCTAAATTTAGAAAAGTGCCCCCGCGCGGGGCAAAGTAAGGGGAGGGGCGCGTGCGATATATAAAAAGAAATAGTAGTCACAGAGCTTTCCAATTATATATCACATGAGGGGTGTCAGCAAAAGATAGAAGAGAGTCCCAACTTCCAGGATTCCAATTATCGTGCCCCCCGAAATATACCCTGCCCATCCTTCTCTTTGAAATTTTCATATATTAAAAATTATTTATCGGAGGGCTCACTTAAAAAAAATCCGATCTAAAATGTTTAAAAACGCTACGATTTCAAAAAAGTTCGAAAAGTGCCTCTCTAGGGGCGATAAACTAGGGAGGGAAGAAGAAAGGTTCATAATATGAAAGAGTAACTTTCCGATGATATATCAAATGACTGGTCCAAAAAAAGTTTGAAATCTACCCCTCCCACGTGGGTTCACTCTTTTATTCCAGATTATACCCGGAAATCACGCAGCCCCACTTTTAAAATTTTATATTTAATAAATAATATTTATCGGAGAGCTCCATTAAAAAATCTCATTTAATGATATTTATTGTACAAATCTCTACAATTAAAAAAAAATCACCCCCATACCGCTCCCCCCCGCCCCCTTCCGGAATTCAACTCCGGGAGGAGAAAGGTTCATAATATGAAAGAGTGGTCAAAGGACTTTCCGATGACATGTCAAGGAGAGGTTTGCTAAAAGTTTGAAAATAACCCCCCCCCCCCTTTGTCCACTCTCGCGCCCCCCAGAATTCACTCACCTTTCTCTTTGAACTTTTTATATTTAATAAATAGTATTTATCTGAGTCTCCAGGTATGGGGCAACTTGGCAGAGCTAAAATAAGAGAAACATTGAAAATTCGGAGCAAAATGGCACTAAATTCAACAGTAAAGTTTGAAACAAGGACTATACAGAACTGAATATATAAACCACTATGCTTCATAACCCACATCGGTTAATAGCAATAAAAAGATAAGTGGCAGTTAAACTGATGGCATTGAGCTCACAGGTTATTCACACTAATTGTATATTATACTCTAATTTCAAAGAATAATATCCCTCAAAAAATAAATGAGGGGAAATATCCCCTTTCGCCCCTTTTATACTTAACCAATGAACCTCCAAATCTAATCAGGGAAACTCCTTAAGTATAATAAATCAGTATATCAAATTTGAAGCAAATCAGATAATTCTGCATGAAAAAAAGAAACATATCGCTATATTAAGGGTGGTCTAACCACCTTTAACGCTTTTAAACTTAACTAATGAACCTTAAAATCTAATCAGGAAAGCTCCTTGAACATAAAAAAAAAAAATTAAAGTAAATTGAATAATTCTCCATGAAAATACATTTATCTAAATTAAGGGGTGGGGACTTGCCCCCATTTCGCCCTTATATACTTAACCAAAGAACCTCCAAATCTAATGAAGGAAGCGCCATATCGGAATAAATCGGTATATTAAATTTGAAGCAAATCGAATAATTCTGCATGAAAAACACTTTTATCTAAATTAAGGAGGAGACCAGCCTCTCCCCTTTATACTTAACCCATAAACCTCGAAATCTAATCAAGGCAGCTTCTTAACATAATAAACCGGTATCCCAAATTTGGAGCAAATCGAATAATTCTGCATGAAAAACCTATTCATCTAAATTAAGGATGTGGTCTGCCCCCTTTCCCCCCTTTATACCTAACTAATGAACCTCCAAGTTTAATCAGGGAAGCTCCTTAACACAATAAACAGGTATACCGAATTTGGAGCAAATCGAATAATTCTGCATGAAAAACCCATTTATCTAAATTAAGGAGGGGGGTCACCCCCCCTTTCCCCCTTTACACTTAACTAATGAACTTCCAAGTTTAATCAGGGAAGCTCCTTTACATAATAAACCGGTAAAGCAAATTTGGAACATATCGAATAATTCTGCATGAAAAACCCATTTATCTAAATTAAGGGGGGGGGGGGACCAGCCCCCCTTCTCCCCCTTTATCCTTAACCAATGAACTTCCAAGTTTAATCAGGGAAGCACCTTAACATAATAAACCGGTATACAAAATTAGGAGCAAATCGAATAATTCTGCATGAAAAGCCCATTTATCTAAATTAAGGGGGACCAGCCCCCCTTCTCCCCCTTTATACTTAACCCATAAACCTCCAAATCTAATGAAGGCAACTTCTTAACATAATATACCGGTATACCAACTTTGGAGCAAGTCGAATAATTCATCATGAAAAACCCATTTATCTAAATTAAGGAGGGTGTCTACCCCCTTTCCCCCTTTATACTTAACTAATGAACTTCCAAGTTTAATCAGGGAAGCTCCTTAACATAATAAACCGATATACCAAATTTGGAACAAATCGAATAATTCTGCATGAAAAACCCATTTATCTAAATTAAAGGGGGGGGGGACCAGCCCCCTTCTCCCACTTTATCCATAACCAATGAACTTCCAAGTTTAATCAGGGAAGCTCCTTAACATTATAAACTGGTATACCAAATTTGGAGCAAATCGAATAATTATGCATGAAAAACCCATTTATCTAAATTAAGGAGGGGGTCTACCCCCCTTCATACTTAACTAATGAACCTTCAAGTTTAATCAGGGAAGCTCCTTAACATAATAAACCGGTATACGAAATTTGGAGAAATCGAATAATTCTGCATGAAAAACCTATTTGTCTAAATTAAGGAGGGGGGGGGGGGACCAGCCCCTTTCTCACCCTTTATCCTTAACCAATGAACCGTCAAAACTAATCAGCGGAATGCCTTATCAGAATGAACATAAAAAAAAATTGAAGCAAATCTTACATTTCAATCAAGAGTTATCGCGTTACGTACATACATACACACAGAACCGACGGGTACATTAGCTCTCAGGCTTAGATAGCCTGTGAGCTAAAAAGTAATTGGATAAGCAGATGGGCTCCTTTGAGAATTATGACTTAAAACAGAAATGCGGTAAGTTTGACTCTGAAAGCTTCATTTCTATCTCGCATTTCGCCAAATCTCATCTCGATGATTTTTCCAGCATTTCGACGCTTCCAGATGGGAAGCTGCTCGATGGTTGGTTCTCTCGCGAGTTTAAACCTTTCGGGATGGAAAGTCTCTCGATAGTTTCTCTCGCCCTTTTCAACCTTTCCCGATGGGAAGCCTCTCGCTGGTTTCTCTCGTCCTTTTCGAAATCTCCCAATGAAAAGCCTTTCGAGGATTTTCTCTCGTGCCTATCAACATATCCCTATAAGAAGCTTTTAGAGGATTTCTCTCGTCCTCGGCAGAGAAGAAAAGTAAGAAAATTTATCGAGAGTACCAAGGGACGAGATAGAGAAAGAGGCATGACAATGAGCTGTGAAATGAAGCCCTAATTTTCAAAGTTTCTCTTATTTTAGCCCTACCAAGGTGTCACATACCTAGAGCCCTCCGATAAAAATTATTTAATAAATATAAAAATTTCAAAGAGGAAGGTGGGTCGGGTGAATTCGAGGGGGGGGGGGGGGGCGTGAGAGTGGACCCATGCGGGGTGCAATTAAAAAAATTTTACCGAACCCTTCTTGTGGCATATAATCGAAAAGCCTTTTGGCCACTCTTTCATACTATGAACCTTTCTTCGCCCAAAGGGAGATGGGGAAGGGGCGAACAAATTTTTAAAACCGTAGCCGATTTCTATAATAAATTTAAATATCACTTTAGATGTGGGTTTTTTATGCAGTCTTCCGGTAAATATTATTTATTGAACATAAAAAATTTAAAGTGGCGGCTGTGTGAAATTCCGTGCGAAAGAGTGGACACACGGGGGGAGGAAGTGGGAGCAATTTTCAAACTTTTTTTGGACCCGTCATGTGATATGTCATCGGTAAGCTCTCGGATGACTCTTTCATATTATGAGACTTTCTTCCTCCCCTCCCCAATTTGGCCCCCACTGCGAGAGTAGTTTTTTCCGTTTTTATCATTTTAGACCGGATTTTTTTATGGAGCCCTCCGCTAAACATTATTTATAATATATGAAATTTCAGGACACTTTTCCAAATTTAGCCAAGATCCCTCATGTGACATATCGTTGTAAAGGTTTGTGACTACTTATTGATGCTATACACTTCCGGTAACCGCCCCCCCCCCCACTTTGTTCCCCCGGAGGACCTTTTCCAAATTTAATCAATGCCCATCTTGTGAGATATCGTTGAAAAGGTCTGTGACTACTTATTGATGTTATGCACTTCCGGTGACAGTCCCCCCCACTCTTTGTCCCCCCCCCCGGGGGGACACTTTTTCAAATTTAGTCAAGACCCCTCGTGTGAGATATCGTTGGAAATGTCTGTGACTACTTATTGATGTTATTTATCTACGCTGTCCCCACCACCACTTTGCCCCCCCGGGGCACTTTTCCAAATTTAGCTAAGATCCCTCATGTGAGATATCGTTGGAAAGGTCTGTGACTACTTATTGATGTAATGCACCTCCGGTGACCGCCCCCCCCCCACTTTTCCCCCACGGGGGTGTTTTTTTAATTTAGCCGAGACTCCTCATGTGACATATTGTTGGAAAGGCTTATGACCACTTACTCATGTTATCCACCTCCCGCACCCCTCCCCTTCCCTTTGCCCCCACGGGTAGGGCATTTTTGTAAATTCAGATCCAGACTTCTCATGTGACATATGGTTGGAAAGGCCTAAAGACCTGTGACGACTTAATCATATTATGCAGCTGCTTTGCCCCTCCGCTCGCTTTGACCCCTCCCCAAGAGATCTGGTCCGAGGTTCATTCGTTTCTATATGATATTTTTTACAAGATTTTGTAGTGCGTGCACACCACACCACGCCTGCTATCATATATCAGTGCCGTATATAGCGGGTAACCTGTTCGTGATTTCATATTACAAGATTACGTATAAATTAAAGGCCCCGATTAAAGGAGGGGACCGCTAGCGGTCGAAGTCACCTAGCCTTTATTAACATCGACTAATTCCAGTTCACCCGCAGGCGATTCTTGATAAATGTATGACGTATATAATATGTAATATATGATTTATAAAAGCAATTTGCAAACTGGAGTCATCGAGAAAAAATTTACACAATCGAAAAATATCGAGATGTCCATACAATCGAGAAAATCGAGAAAAACATCTCGTTATCGCCCATCACTAATGTAAGTGTTGTGCAAGGTATTTGTGCCTACGAAAATTGTAATTGAAAAAAATGTATATTTTAGAGCGTTTAGTTCACGAAACTGAACATATGGAATAAAAATAAAAAATATGACGAGATTTCAAAAACCTCTTAAAAGCAGAGAGCATTAAATTTTCTCATAATTTATAATCTCAATATAAGAAAAATAAATACAGTAAATAGCACATTAAAATGGAATTCCAATTCAAATGAATAACAAGGAATTCAATTTAAATAATTAGTTAATAAAATCCCATCTTCGAATTTACATGTATATGTGTATATGATGCGGGTGGCCCAAAAGATACAGAATTAAAAAAAGAAATAAAAAAATTAAGGGGTCTGGTACTTTTAAACGCGTCGAAAATTAACGAAATACTTCATTGTTTCAATCAGTCTATCTTCAAAGCCTTTTTATGTATAAAGATGAAATTTTAGATATTGATTAAACAGATTGTGCTTTGTAACATGCTACCATTAGGAATTTATTAATCCTTTACAGAATTTGTGTATTGTTGAAATCAAAATAGCTCTTTTTTTACCCGATAAGTCATTGCGCGCATGATATCTTGAGAAAATATGCATGGATTGGCATGAAATTCGGTAAAGATAATAAACATATATGCGTGTTTAAAATGATCTACTCTTAGGCTAAAATTATTTCATTAACTATAAAAAAAATATTTTAGTAAAAAAAAATAAAAATTTTGTATTTTTAATTAATAAAAATAGTCATAACTAAAAATATTACCATTGTAAATACTTAAAAGTAGATCATTTTATACACACATATCTGTTTAGTATATTTACCAAATTTCATGACAATCCATACATACTTTCTCAAGGTATCATGCGCGCAATGACTTATGGGGTAAAACAAAGAACTATTTTGATTTCAACAATACACAAATTCTGTAAAGGGTTAATAAAGGGTTCTGTTGATAGTATATTACAAAGCACAATCTGTTTAATCAATATCCAAAATTTCCTGTTTATACATAAAAAGGTTTTGAAGATAGACTAATTCAAACTTTGAAGTTTTTCGTTAATTTGAGACGCGTTTAAAAGGTACAAGACCCCTTAAAGTACAGTGACACAATGCGGTTTACACTGACATGTACATAAAGACATGTGTTTTTTCTTAAATAATGAAAATTTTATTGCTAGAATAATTACATTTGCTATCAACAAGTGGCGTGACAATACAGTTGTACATGGAATCGCATCAAGCCTTATATTCTATTGGACCTCGACATAAATTGATGCTCATAAGATTTGTTCGTATATAGCACTGCAAGTGAATCTGCTATACACTATTTTTCACAATTTCTGTGATAGGTGTATGTCAGTACCTATGGAAATGAATTTCACGAAGAATTATATTAACTTAGACTTCAGCACATGTAATGTTGAATTGGTGTATATTGCTCTACAGTTATTGCTGCTCTGCAGCGTTTTTCACCATTTTCTCGCCATGTATCGAAATGAATTTAACTAAATTTAACATGCAAGATTTTCATTAAAAGTTATGTTGATTCAGTTTGACTTTATTCAGTCAACAGGAAGCTGTTCTTTTCGATGAACATTATAACTATATCTCAGTTGCTATAGAGCAGAAATGCACCAAATTTAATATTCGACGTTAATAATTTTAAATATATACATTAATATAATTTAAATTTTTTATGCTCAATAGAGGACGCGGTTTTGCAATTATATTTTCTTATTCGGTAATCACTGTAATTTCGAATTACATTCAGAGGAAAGCACTATCCTTCGCAATTCTTAGTGTATACCAGTGCTATTTAAAATAGTTTATTAAAATAATATAAGAAATAAGAAATAGTTCTATGATGCGCACATCATACTCGTTACGAAAGGTTTTCATATTGTATTCTATTTATAAATTGGAATAATTTCTTTTGAAAAAGTTTTATATTTTTATTTTAATAGAGGATTTTAATAGACGAAAAGCTACATGAAATACAGTTTATTGTTTTGTCCTGGAAATATCTTAACACATGAGATATATATAAAATGTTCTTACTTTAAACAGAGGCTTATTAGATTTAAGAGCAATTTATAACAGCATTGACGTAATCAATCTAATCTTTTCGAACACATTGTCTTAAATGTTGTTTTAAATCTATATTGATGTACTTGACTTTATGAAATCTGAAGAAATCCAAAATGATGTAATTGGTTGAAAATATATTTTTATATATCACATTTTATGTAATACATTCTTTATATGAAATTCATTCTTTGAAATATATTAGATTTCAAAATATTGATCGAATATTTTTTTTCATGTCTGACTGCCATAAAAACATGTTCAAGTAACATAAAATGCACTTAATTCATTACTATAGAATACAATTACAATGCTACTCAATTTTATTATATTTTCCTGTGTACCAACATTATATGTCTAACTGCGCATGCCGTCGATTTGTTGAAATAGAATGGTTACGTACATCTTTCTTTTGTTTTGTTAATGCTTCCTTCTTTTGATTTAAGGGTGTGGGGGGAAATTGCGCATTTGTATAACATTTGAAGTGAAATAACATATACCATTAGACTCAAAATATATTATCAGTAACGGAATTAAAGAAATAACGTCCGAGTCCTAAAAGTGCTTTCCATTCATAATTTCTAAACGAAATAACATTCACACTTGAAATGTAGTCGACGAACTCTTCAAGCAAAGAATCAGTTATTATCCTGCAATAGTCATTCAAAGACACTCGTAAGTGAATGTTAAACATATGGAGTTTTCTTTTCAAAATTTCTCTTGCATTTTAATATTCTGAAATGGTTTTCCCATGGGATAGTACATTTTCATCTCTAATAGGATGAGTTTTTACTTTTTCAATTTTGATCGCAAAGTAGAATTAGATTTTTCACTTTCGGATCCGGTTCCGAAAGTAGAAGTAGCCTCTTTAAAAAAACTGCAGCAAAAATTAAAAAAGCAGAAACTAGCCACGTTAGATATTGGACATCAGCTATCCCCCTATGCAAAAAATACTACGTTGAAAATATTATAATGCAAGCGAACATTTTGAAAAGAACGCTCCTATAGGCTTAACATTAACTTCCAAGTTTCGTTGCGTGATTAGTGTAGACTTTTAACAGACTGATAACAAAAACAAATTCCTCTTACATGTGTATATTTCACTGTATACATTGTCCCACTGCGTGCGACTTTCTTCCTATACGTCAGTATTAAATTATTTTTCTTGTTTACTATTTATTCATAAATCAGGAAAGGAAGCTTTGTAAATTATTACTCTTTATGAACTTTTAAGTATGCAATCATATAATATTTGAAACGTTGACCAATAATCGAAATATCATTTAGCATTTTTCATATTATGTCTCCTTTCGAACTAAAATGTAATTTATTTTTCTTTGATGACCTAATTTTTATTAGTTTTTTTTTAAGTAATGTGCTGAGTTATTTTCTCATTTAAGTCTCTATATGTAAGACATCAACTTGAAACATTTTAATGTTCTTTTAAATAAATATCATTTTGATTTAACACATTTACTCTTGAAAAAAAGAAAGTAATCACGTAGCACATTACATCCAAATTCATCTTTCGATGGTATATTTCAATGGATCTCTGCTTTATCAATTTGAGAACTGCAAATGATGTGCCCGAAATTTAATTTAATATATAGTACAAGAGGGAGGTGTCGTTTAAAGTGATTTACCGCTCTAGAATATAACGAGATTTAAACGATTATTAAATGACTCTCGTCTATAAAACATGATTAGCTTGCGCTAAAATTTTACCTTCTATTCATTAGGTTTTATGCTTTACATTTAGAACAATAAATATAACATTAAATTTTGTCATAATCTTTAATATTATTCTCTTTTCACAATTTGCCATCCCTGTTATCAAAATGTTTTTCCATATAATTAATGCTTTTAATGCTAAATTTTCTGGACATTTTAACAAAAAAATTCCTGTAATTGAAACGATGAAATACGCCCTAGAAATAGTAAATCTGTATTTAATTACGTGAATTTTTATCAACTGCAAACGCAGCACGAGATGGGCATGAGCACTTCATTAATCACAACCCTGCCTGCACACGTGAGCTGAAACAGCCTTATCAATATATAAGAATTAAGGGTGCCAAGCTAGATGTGTCGTCTAGGTGCCTCAGCTGGCAGAGCGTGTGAGCGCTGAACCAAAAGACGCAGTTTCTATTCTTGGCTTGGGTACTTTTTCACTCTTTGGTTTTATATCTTATAAGCTCCAAGACTAAAAATTCAAGCAATTAATTTCAGATTTACTATTCCTAAGGGGTATTTCATCGTTTCAATTATTATTCATATATTAAACGATACTGGAATAATTTCAACTCATGTTTATCGCAGGATTGTGCTTCATGAAGTTATCCATCGTGTGCTGCGGTTACAGTCTTTATAACATATAAGAGTGAAGAGTGCAAACCTAGGTGTGCCAAACAGTGTTGCCAGATTGGGGACTTTTTGTCCCCAAATTGGTGATTAACACCGCTTTTTTTAAATAGAAATATTCCGCCTATTTCAGAATAGATGAAAAATTCTGAAAAATAGGTGAATTATACTATTTCAAAAAAGTGGTGACAGTTAAATAATCTGAATTTAAAAAGTCCCCAATCTGGCAATACTGGCCGTACAGGTAGCTGAGTTAGCAGAGCGTTGGTGTTCTGAACCAAAAGACCCAGGTTCAAACCCGGACCCGGATGCTTTTTCACTCTGTTGTTCTTACGCCTTCTTAGCAATGTGAATAAAAATGCACGTAATTAAATTCAGATTTATTTTCCTTTCTGTTAATTATTCTGAAATTTCGTTTTTAAGATGAACCAATGAGTCCAAAATTCGAAATTATTTTTTTTACATTTTTATGCTAAAATACGCGATAATTTATTTTAAAGCCCAAGGTTCTGCAAATTTTGCAAACGTCATTAAACGTCTGCCTTACTCAATAAAATATTAAAATGGTTTTAACTCTGCTTGTTTTCTTCAAAACGGTATTTTTTAAAAACTCTTATGGTGAAGCTAACATATTCCAACAAATTTGGAAAACGGTCTGAGAGCCATTTTGGAAAGATTTCTGGTCTAGCAAAAAGCATGACATGTTGTCATATGACAGTTTAACTGTCCCATAAGAAATCTTACATTCCTTATATTTTTTGAAATCGGTATTTTTCTCTCTCCTCCCCCTTTTTAACTTATAACTAAAAACTTCAAATACTCATAGCGTCTGTAGCTTTTAAAGAATACTATACATGAATGCTAAATATAATATTTATAATATAATATTAATATTTATAATATAATTCATAATAAAACTAAATGGAATTTATAATTCATGTCGTTCCATACGACGCGATGCGCCGATCATCGTAGGTATTTCAGAATAAATTTGCGGCGCAATCTCTCCAATTTAGACCATTCAAAATATCTAATACAACTTTCCAATATGTCTTTTATTTTCTTTTATATATCTTTTTTCATTTAATGACAGTGCATTTCGTAATGTAAAGTGAAGAGTACTGCTGTAACGTGACTATTTGTAAATGTAGATTACTCCTTGAAAATTTTGAATATCTCTAGGTCATATTTTGAAAAAAAAACTCGCTTGTCCAGATTATTCCATGGCCGTCAGATTTGCAAGATATAGACCATATAGTGCTTAGATAAAATCTGAAAGTAAGGCAGTTGCTGCTGTTTTATTTTATATATTTGTATGAACTTTTATAAACATGTTTTTTAAAGGCATAAAATTGGAAAATTCTAGTTTTATTTTTAAATAAACGGTCAAGTGCAATTATTACTCACTCTCAGAGGATTCCGAGCAATACATGTATGAATTATTAACTGTATTATTAAAAAAAAAATCGTTTTTAAAAGAATAAAAAGACGTTGAAAAAAACTATACAACGCTTGGTTGGGTTTAGATGTATATAATAGAAAAGTCCGAATGGGTTTACCATGAAAGTTCAAAGATATATGAAGACTAAAGAATACCAAATATTGCCATCCTGTATAACTATTTTCTTAATCTTATCCGAATCTGCTTATGATGAGCTTAATTCGGTACTCACAATAAAAGTAGTGCATATCGGTAGTGCTTCATTTGGCATTTCATAAAACTAATTTAGCATAGTGATAATCTTTTCTTTTTACAGTGTAGCTAAAACAAAACCCACGTTGAAAGTTTACCCTCGGCATTGTGCTAAGCGCGCTTCGAAAGGAGGTCGAGAGTTGCAACGCCGAATGCTCCGTGTCGCATTTTTCTAGGTAGGTTTTTAATTAACATTTTAAGGCACGGGAGGCGTATTGAGAGATCTACTCAGTGCAAACTAGTCACGAATCCAATAGCATTTATGTGATTAATTCTAGTTAAGGGGTCTTGTACCTTTTAAACGCGACGAAAATTAACAAAAAAATTCAAAATTTTAATGAGTCTGTCTTCAAAACCTTTTTACGTATAAACAAGATGCTATTGATTAAACAAGGACTATTGAATAAACAGATTATTGTTTGTCATATGCTACCATTAGATATTTATTAGACTTTTACAGAATTTGTTGTATTGTTGTAATCAAAATACTTTTTTTTTTACATTATAAGTCATTGCGCGCATGATATCTTAAGAAGGTATGTATGGATTGTCAAGAAATTTGGTAAAGATACTAAACAAATATGTGTTTTTAAATGATGTTCTACTCTTACGCCAAAATTATTTCATTAACTATATATAAAAAAATTGCTAAACAAAATCAAAATTTTACATTTAAAAAAATAAAAATAGTCATAACTAAAAATATTACCATTGTAAATACTTAAAAGTAGATCATTTTAAGCACACATGTTTTAGTACCCATACCAAATTTCATGACAATCGATACATAATTTTTCAAGACATGAGCGTAATGACTCATGGAGTAAAAAAAAGAGCTATTTTCAGTTTCAAAAATACACAAATTCTGTAAAAGGTTAATAAATTTAAAATGGTAGAATATAACAAAGCACAATCTGTTTAATCAAGATCCAAATTTTCATGTTTATACATAAAAAGGTTTTTTGGATAGACTAATTAGAACAAACTTTGATGATTTTCGTTAATTTCGACGAGTTTAAAAGATACAAGACCCCTTAAATTAGTCTGTTTTTAACAATTTGACGTTTATTGTATTTATACTGCTACTCGGCATTCCACTAAATAGATATATCATTAAAAGTTTTTATCTGGGCTTTAAAAGTTGATGGTAGATAGAGTACACATCTGTCATTATGTATGTCCAAACCGTCGGTATCGTTAAGGGTTAATATCTCGGTAAATTATTTTCGATTTCTTTTCGAAAATCAGTATCAACAATGCTTTTATACTTTTGCTGCGATAAGTGACAACAGCGCTCCTCAACACCTTTACAGAATGCCTGCAAATCGAAATTTGCGTGTAACGGAAAAATGTGTTTTTCTCAAAAACTATGTGATTTAGGATAATTGCTATAATTTTCCCACAAGATTTACGTTAACGACTACAACCTCTAATTTTTTCATAATTTTAGTTTCAGTAGATTCGGAAACAAAAGGGGGGGGGGACATGTTTTTGCACTACGTTTTTGAAAATATCTCTGAAAATATAATACCTAAAACTAAAAGAAATGTACTTTATAAGTTCAGTCTTTCGAAAGCTTTCGCACGATAACCCACAAGATATACAAAGAAAAGATTTTTTTTTCAAGTAACATAATTAGCCCCTCTACATTTTCCCTAAATATATTTGTCAATGTTTAATAATCTGAAAATATTTGGCTCAATAGTCTTTATTACTTCCCCCAATTTGAACTTTCCACGTTCCATAGTTTACGAATAAAAGAGCTGTGACAGACAGACACAGGAATGATCTTATAATGGTTCCGTTTTTACTTTTTAAGTACGAAACACTAAAAATTAGTTGTTTCTACATTTTGATCATGTATTTTTTTAACGAGTATATTATATAAAAGCATAGTGTGTTGAATATAAATTTTATTGCTCTTTTATAATAAAACTTCACTCTTTTCACAACGTGTGTAATTATTGTTATATACAGGGTGAACATAAAAAAACGTGAAGGGGATCTGAGCCTATAGCGGGTAATTTTTTGAGCGAAATGTAACATCATTTGATGTACGTGTACAGTGAAGCTTGCGGTATGAATTTCGAAAGAAAACTATTTAGCATCAAAACTAATAGGTGCATTTTCGATGCAGAAGGAGTAATATTTGTGATAAAAACTGCTTAATTGCAAAATAAACTGCAAACGCGAAATTTCTTCATAATAAAGAAAACATTTATTGTTAGTTGTAAATGTTTTTCTAGATTTTCACTGTTCTGATTTTCCAATGGTTTCATGCCAAAAAAGAACTTTACCAAAAACAGAAAGTCACCTAAAAGTTTAATTCATATTAATACATGCAGAAATCATACACAACAAATTACAGATATAGCTGTTTAACTGCAATATTGAAATACATAAGCAGGTGAATTTTTCAGGTTTTACTTAAAAACTCTTTTCTTATGTTGGTGAAATTTTTTTCAGAATATGAATTCACGTTGAATAAGAAGAGCTTGTATCAAAAGCTGACACAAATTCTTTGTTCATTGAAATAGCGCCAAAATATTTCTTGGTGGTGACTTTTAGTGCTCTCTTTATTTCTTCAGATTTCGAATCACATGCATGTACTATGTGCATGTATACGAAATGCTGTTATATTTTCCCCAATAGATTTCCCAATCGTGACCTATAAAACGTCGCGCTATTTTCTGACCATCCAAAATGAGTACAAGAGTAAAAAACTTCATTCTTTGAAACACAACCATAGTCCTATGACATGTAATTTATGAAGAAAATAAATGTCTTTTTCAGGTGAATAAAAATTAAGCTTTATTAAAAACATTTGAATTTTGTGGACATGTGTTATTTTTGTTAAATACTTAAAATGAGGTCGATCAAATTAAAAATTTCATTGATTCATTGATATATTTTCCTTCACAAAAGTCGATATATCCACATAATTCAATAATTTCAATATTATTGTAAAAATACATAATATTGTTTTGTATAAAATTTAAATCATGAAAATTAATTCACACCATTTCTTATTCGAAATCATACATAAAAATCTTTATGACACGAGAATAACTTCAATTTTATCACAGCCTTCATATATCGTCCATTGTCACGTACACGCGCCAGATGCTCCGAAATACGTGCCAAAAATATGAAAAACAACTCGTGTGAAGAATAAATCAGGATTTTAATAGAAAATAAAATGGATAATTTATATTTTATTTTACTTACTTTCAAATAAAAACTATATACTATGAGGGTATCTTTAACTCTAAAAAATAGTAAAAATAATTTTTTCGTTTAAAAAAGTTAAATTGTCTTACGAGCAAATCTTTGCATTCTTTTATCGCATTAGTATCTACTATAATACGTAACTATAGGTAATGATCTCATTCTATATTTATATTTACTTTTTACAGTATAATATGAAAGCTTATAATTGAAGGTAAAGGTGCAATAGTAAAATTTAACATAAAAAAAGTGAACATAAAAACATAAAAACAACAGCAAAGCAAGAAACTTGTTGGTTCGCTGTTGCTGCGTTCTTCTTTATATTTTTGCTTTCTTTAGTTATTACAACAATCCCATTAAGTTTTTCATTAGCTTTCACATTAAATCTTAAAAGGTATGTATTTTTGTGCTTAGTATAGTTTCATATAATTCATAATTTTTCATGTTTTACAAATGCATGTTTATATAATTTAGAAAACACGAATCACATTCGTGTTGGTTAATCAGATTTAATTACATATACAAATAGGAAAAAAAGGGAAAAAATATAATAAAATAAATTAAAATAACAGTAATTATAACGATAACACTTTGGGAGACCAAAATTACAAATATAAATTTTAAATAGAAGAAACAATAGACTTGTTTATTGCAAAGTGATCAGATACGGGCGAATTAAATTCATGATATTCGAAAGGCCAAAAACAGAAAAAACGATTTTTTTCACGTCATTCTTTGTTGAGACCTGAAGAAGTAAATATGAGGTGCTCTATATCTTGCATTTGCGCGGATTTTCAAAAGATAAATTAAATCAGTTTAAATCTGCATTTAAATTATCCCATCCTTCTAAAAATAAGGTCGTTTTTTATTCGAAAAGAGTCCCTTGTAGCCTGGACAATATAGAAATATATTCAACAAAATCATTTTCTAAACTACTTTTGAAAGCATTAATATAGAATTTGTTCATTTTCTAAAATATAGCATATTTACTTAAAAAACCTTACGTATTATTAAACACTCTCTAAAAATTGAGAGAAATATAATTATTTACAAATAAATTTTAAAATAAACTTGCTGTCCTAAAATATTTTCCTCCATTAAAATCATAATATTTGAACAAATGTTAAGAAATGGAAGATATTTAAGGATAATCATTAGCTTATAAAATAGTCTATCTTATCTTTCTAAAAATAAGACTAGAGATTCCGAGGTATTTGTTTATTAGATATCAGGACTGTGTCTTCACGGATACTCAAAATGTCATTTTATTCTGCTGTTCATTCATGTAATATCTAAAGATTCTAATTTAAAGCAAGATGGCAAATTTTGCATAAATAACAAGTTTGTAAGGTATATAAAATTTTGATCCTTTGCGTTTATACGAGTATACTTAAAAATGCGGTATCCTTTGAGTGCTTTGCAGCTAAAAAATATAGTACCGAGGTTCGGGCTTTCATAGAAAAATTTAATAGCGAAAATTTCGGATCTCTTCATGACAAAGTTACAATATTTTCGGGATTGATAAAATAAACAACGTAAAGGAAAAATCTACCTATCCATATTCACGATAAGTTTTAAAAAATTGTCAAACTAAAAAAAAAAAAAAAAAAAAAAAAGCTTTACTTAAATTACGCACAATTTGCGACCAAGACAATTTTCATCAAGATATTCTAGAAATAGTTTTTAAAAAAATCAAATATTTGCGCAAAATCTTCCCCAAAAATAGTTAGACGTTGTTTTTGGTAGCTTTTGAAATTCTAAGAAAAGTCAATTGTGCATAAAAATAAAATAACAGGTAACCAGAAATTTTACAGAGGAGGCATCAAAAAAGCGACGAACGAAACTACACAGCATGGACGTTAAAACGTTTTATGTCTGCTTAAAAGGTGACATATAATAATACTACATATAAGTTTAAATATACATTTTATTTAAAATTTTCTAGTAATTTCGGTCAACAAAACCCGCAGCTATCATCAAAGAATATTTGTATTAATTGCCATTCTATTCATTTCAAATACGTCACTTCGTTTCAAATGGGAGAGTCTATAATTCTGAGGGTAGTTAGAAGTAGAAGTTGAGCACTGGGAGACTACTACTGTTACTTCCAGCTACCATAAGAATTATAGATTCTTACATTTCAAAAGAAGTGACGTATTTGAAATAAATAGAAAGGTAGTTAGTGAAAATATTCCCTGTAGATGGTTGCGGGTTTTGCAGGCCGAAAGTAGTAGGAAATTTAAATAAAATGCATATTTTAAACTTGTGATATCTGTACACTGTAAAAAAAATGTAAATCTACAAATCTAGTTTTTGTATAAGCTACAGAAATCTGTATGCTTACTAAAATTTTATTTGTACACTATAAAGAAAAAAGATGTAAATCTACAAAACTATTTTTATCAATTTCAATTTGTTTAAGTTGCTTTTATATCTTGGTATGCAAACTAAAAATAATGCATTTTTTACACTGATTATAACGCAACTTTTATTAGCGGAAAAATTGTGCCTTTTTTCATGTTAGGATAACAAGCTCATATTTGGAAAAAAAAATAATGCTACAATATAATATTTATACAAACTAAAAAGGTCAGCTGGTGAAAGGAAAGTAAGGTTAAAAAATAAAATTTAATGGATTTTACAGATTTAAATATTTTAAAATGTAACAAAAATAATTTATCTAGAATTTGAAAATAAATTAAGAGAAAGTGTTTAATGTAAACATTATAAAAACAATTTGAAAACGTTATCATTTTATTGATAAAAGTAAAACACAGAAATAACTCATTTTGTTGCAGTCGTAGTAAAATGCTCTTAATTAATGGTTAAAAATGCACGTTTTATTTGGAGGGGAAATGCTATTTTTAATTACAGACTTATAATATTGAGATGCTATAACTCTTCCATATCATAATTTATCCAAGGAAACTAAATCAATTTGATTTGATTGTAAGATGTAACCTTTTATACAAAATTTATATGGATAAAATTATCCACTTTCATTTAAAAAAATCATTTTCACCGTTACGTCGGTCTTTCGAACTGTAAGGGGGAAGATCACCTTTTCTTTTTCATTCTTCCAGCGTGAAAAATAAGCATAACTTTATCATATTACGTAAGTCAAAAGAGGAGAATTTTTTCATTATTATACCATTGTAATTTGGTCCTTTCTCCCTGTATAGCTGTAAGATAAGAAAAGGGATTAACTATCTATAAGGCATTGCCTCTTGATTAACAACTTGTAACATACTCCCTTTATGGTATATTGTGTTTAAACAAAGGGATTTAAAAATAAATTGTAGAAATAAAAATATTTAATCACTCATGTTTATGAAAATTGCAACTCCATGAAGAAATCATCAGAATTAAATTAAATGCAATACACAAACGACTGGTACTGATACAAAAACATTATTACATTATCAAAGTTTTAAAACAATGTCAATTGTCCGAAATCAGTATGTGGTGAAGTCATCTCGCGCTGCAGTAATAGCTGCTATACGACTTGGCATGGATTCGAACAGATTTTGAATTTCTGCCTGGGGAAAATTATTCCATATTGTTTGTATGCGTACCGAAAATTCATCTGTAGAAGGAGGATCATGAGCAAGACGCCGAAATCATATAAGACGTCAATACGATCATACAAATAATATACGATGTCAATAGACGACATTTCCTGCGAACACGCAGGCCGCGAAAGAAGCTGTAGGTTTTCTGCTGACTGTCTTGAACCTTTCCTTGCAACATTCGGGCGACCATTATCCTGTTGAGTAATAGCTCCATGAATGCTTTGAAGGAAAGGAGCGTTTTCGGGCTACAGCCCTTCCCTGATCCACCTGTTGCTGTTCAGAATATTCAAAATTCTTAGCAGCTGGGAACTTCCATGATATGCAATCGCACCCAAGACCAAAACTCCGGATGATAGTCCTCTATGACGTTCGATAATGTACTCCCTAAGGTGTGCGCCGTCATGGAATCACAAATTAAAACGGGATTCGTCTGAAAAGACCACTTGATGCAAATCTGCATGCTCATTGCAACCGCATCCGTTGTTGGTTTTGAGTGAGGGGCTCCTGTATAAAACAGTTCTTGCACGCAGTCCACGGTGCAGAAGACGTCGACAAATTGACAAATCAGACACTGATACACCTGTAGTAGTTGATCAAGGTTCTGCCAATTGTCAAGGTCAAACTGTATGGTTCGTCGGCAGTATACGAACCACTTGTCTATCGTCGCGCGTTGGTGTCACCGTTCGGGCTCCACTCTCAAATTTCCGAGTTGTCCAATCCTCGTCGGTCCAATGTGTCAAAACTTGGATCACACTTTTGCTGTTACGCTGCACAAGAGCTGAAATTGCAAGATAGGAAAATCCTTCTTCACGAAGGCCGATCATTCTTTCTCGTCTCCGATGAACTCGGTCAGTTGTTGAAATGTCGCCCTCTTTCGTCGCAGAGGCATATAGTTATGTCTTAACCTTTACCACTAGCAGATAACCATAGACAAATTTCAACCTCCCGCTACAGCCCTTTATTTATACGGTTTCAGCAGCAGTCCAGAGGACGCTGCTCAGCACACGCATATGGGGTAACTCTGGCTATGGAATCATTCCCATAACACACTATAGTTATTGACTGCCTAAGAAGGACAGCTCAGTTTGCGTTCCCTGAAATTTTCAGATCAATCGCATCATTCTTCATGGTGTTGCAATTTTCGCAATCATGAGTGCATATACTTCAACACATAATTTTTTTTATAAAGATGCAGCTAAAACTGGACGATTATGATAATAAAAATTCGTCTCATGAACAATTTAATGGCTACTATAAACTACAGATTAGGGATAAAATTAACACACAGAAATAAATTATTTTGTTGGAGTCATAGTAAAATGCTCAGAATTCATGGTTAAAAATGCACGTTTTATTTGGGGGGAAAATGCTATTTTCAACGCTACACTTTTAATATTGAGACTCTATAACTATGCTATAGCTTAGTTTATTCATGGAAATTAAATCAATCTGATTTGATTATAAGATACATCCTTTTACAAAATATTTATAAGGATAAAATATCCGCATTCATTCAAACAAATCATTTTCAGAGTTAGGACCGTTTTTCTAACTGTAAGGGGAGAAGTACCCGTTTTTTTTCATTCTTCCCGTTTGAAAACTATAGGCATAAAGCTACTATATTATGTAAGTCGAAAGAAGAAAAAAGTTTTTCATTCGTATACCGTAACAATTATCCCTTTACCCTGTACAGCTGTAAGACAAGAAAACGGATTAATTATCCATAAGATACTTCCTCTTGAGATTACATCATGTAACACGCTCCCTATATGGTATATCGTGCTAAAATAAAAGAATTTAGGAAAAACTGAAAAAAAAAAACATATTTCAAAGCATAAATTGTTACAAATATGCAACTAAAACTGGACCATCATGGTAATAAAAATTCGTATTTTAAGCCATTTTTAGTCTACTGTGAACTAAAGAATTGGGATTTTATCTAGTCTGAACCTAATAATTTTTGCCCAGTGGGGAGGGAAAAGCTGACTATAAAAATCGCTAATAGACGCTTTTAGTGTGACATTAGTCACGACGTTTTACTTGTAAACTGATTCCAAACAAACGGTTGTTAAGCTTCATTTCTTATTGAATATAAATTGTAGAAAATGTCACCACTGCATATAAAATATTAAAACATTTATCTGTGAGATATAAGATATACAGGGTGTCCAGCGAATAAGACCCTGATTTCAAAATTAAATATCTCAAAAAAAAAAAAAAGATAAATAAAATTATGCCGTAAACGGTTTGTTTATTAGCTAAGCTGTAAAAATGTTATACAGAAGTTTCAAAATTTAGTTGCAAAAACCGTTAACAGATGGCGCTGTAATCGCAATACTTGTAAATTGCTTCGAAGTCCAGAGCAATGGCGTCTCATTCCTAGATGACTCCCTACGTAAAAACGAATATTGGGAAAGTCCATTTTTTCATTGGGGTAATGTGCAGAAGTGGAAACATCTGGTCACAGAATTATTGCATCAGCTTTAATTTTAGAAAATTTCAATTAATAGAATTTTCAATAAAAAGTTTAGAAATCATTATAAGAATTTTTTAAATATTTTACAAATTCAATCTTTAATGCCATATAATTATTTAAATCGAAGTGCATATATTTAGAAAAATAATTTTTGTACTTTTTATTTATTTTTTATATTTTTAAATCACGGCATAATATTTTGGTGTTATTGTTTATACCTGAATTATTGTAAATAAAAAAGTAATTTTTCACTTTTAATTTTTTTTTTAATCACGGCATAATGCTTTGGTTTTAGCACAACACATATATTTCTTTTCTTTTTTTTTTTTTTTTTGTAAACAAAGTTTCAGAGACAGAAATTATGCATTAAATTATTTTTTTTGTTAAAAGGAATTGATGATAAGTCATATCAACGTCAAAGCAAAAGTATTTTGGATGCTGCATTCCTTTCGAACACTTCGGATCCTATCGCTAGAAGCTGCACCATATTTCTGTGCTCAATGATAAAAAAAAAAAATGGAAACGAGTTTTTTAAATTAAAATTATTTTTTAACTTAATTAAATTTTTAAAAATAGAAACTTTCTATTTTTTTCATTCAAACTATTCTCTACAATAAAAAAAAATGATTTATGAATCATTATTATAAATGCTCTATGATTTTTAAAAAGGGGTTTATTTTAACTTAATTAAATTTTAAAACCAGAAACTTTAGATTTTTTTTATTCAAACTTTTTCAACAGTTTAAATAAATATTAAAAAGTACAGATTTCCAATTTTTTCAAATCCTCCTCCACTTGGATTCAATTCCACGATCTACCAATTAGGAGAGAAAAGACATACCAGAGAGATATTGGTAACTGGACCGAAGTAGCTTATAACAAAATTTGAAACAAATCTCAATTCTGTCAACACATGGCTCCGCTTCTGCACATTACCCAAATAAAATATTTTTTAAGTTCTTATATAATGATTGCTAAACTTTTTATTGAAAATTCTATTAATTGAAATTCTCTAAAATTGAAGCTGATGAAATAATTCTGTGACCAGATGCCTCCACCTCTGCACATCATCCCAACGGAAAAGCGGTCTTTCCCAATTTTCGTTCTTCCATAGGAAGCCATCTAGGAATGAGACGCTAGGGCTCTCGACTTCAAAAACAATTTATAGGGATTGTGATTACTGCACCATCTGTTAGCGGTTTTTGTAACTAATTTTTGAAACTTCTGTACAACATTTTTACAGCTTAGCTAATAAACAAACCGTTTACCTCATAATTCTATTGATCTTTGTTTTTGAGATATTTAATTTTGAAATCAGGGTCTTATTCGCTGGACACCCTGTAGCTATATAATGCAAAGAAAATAGAAAATACAGCATTGCAACCGTTTGTTTGGAGTCAGTTTCCAATCATAAGTTTCTGATTGACGTCACGACAGAAAGCGTCTGTTATCTGTGAAACTATTTACGCTTTTTTTTTTTTTTTATGAAAAATATAAATCGACAGCCGAATCACCCTATCAAAAGTCACATATTCGTTGACAAATCAGGTTTCCTCTGTCTTTTTGTACAATTGGAAGTATAAAGACTGATAGTTTTCCAGCCATGACGTCAGCTGCATTTTGTTGCTTCTGTTAAATGTTTTTGGTGGCCGAAAGGTCAGAACACTGAGTTTCATTGTGGACAGTAACAGTTCGAATCCCGCGTCCGCCTTTTTTTTCTATTTTTTTATTCTATTTTTTTATATTAAAAAAAAAATTATCTGTTATATATATATATATATATATCTTTTTGATATAGTATATGTTTAAATTAATAACACTTACTCATACAAATTTATTTCGCTCATTAGAAATAAATACTTACTGATATACGGTAAAATGAGCTCTAATCGAATTAAAATTTTACATTGCATTGTTTGTTAATACTTAAAGACGTATTTTAATGGAATTTTAGTAAATGTAATAATTTTTTTTCGTCTTCTCTACCCCTTTTTTAGAGAGTACTTTAACGGCGAAAATATTGAGAATAGAATGTATCTCGCAGTTTATAATCTAAAAGTCAATTTTGAGAGATACTATAAAATAAAATATGATAGGAATAAATTATTTTACCAAGAATTGTGAGCATCTCATTTTCGAAAGGGTGTACTACATACAGGGGTAGAGGACTAAAACAGGTTTTACAGTTTAGTTTTGTGATGAATAAAATAAGAATAAAATAAAATTATATATATATAATATATATACATATATATATATATATATATATATATATATATATATTATATATAAATAAATATATAAATTTTGAATTTTTATATATTTTCTGTTTGAAGTATATTTTAGTACTTTACTTACTCTGACAAGATTTTAATGTAGTTAATGTAGTTCAATAAGTTCCTTAATCATTCTCGTGTTTTCCGGTGTATATTCCCGATTTTTTTTTTTTTTTTTTTTTTTTTTTTACTTTGTTAAAACAGGGAGTCGTGATAAAAACAATATACTATATATAGCATGAAATGCAATTTATATCAGAAAAAAATAATTTCTAGAAATTTGTATTTCAAGAAATTATTTGTGCCAATTATATATTTAGGTTTCGTCAATTTGGTAATGAAAAAATAATTTTTTATACATTTTTCGAAGCGCTTTTTATTAAACTTTAATAAGTATTTTATAATACTGTTTATTTACTGATATAGAAAATGAAAGGGTAACAAAAATTTTAAGAGCGCATTTTTCTTTTATTTTTCCTCTCTTTCTTTTTTTAATAAGGAAATCATTGGAAACTCATACTCCAAAAATTTCCAATGAATCGAAATGATATTTTTGAAATTTAATCGTCACGTATTTTCTAATAAAATATATATCTATTTTCGAAATATTTTTCTCTTTTATATATGATATTGAGTAATGTCATTTTGTGTTTAAAACATTTTAATTTAATTTCAATAAAAAAGCATATTTTGTAAAATGGCTATAAGCTTTTAGGCTAAAAAAAAATATCGTTTTGTGTCATTCCTCTATGTTAAGTCTATGATGAGTTATCGTGTCGAACACTTTAACCTCTTTTCTCATAGTGCTTCCGTCATCAGCAGCTACACCGCCATTCTTTATTTTATTAACTTAAAGGGAAAATAGCGTTTTATACTTTTAAAGACGTGAGTTTCAAAACTCTCTTTGTCCAAAATATATAAAAAAAAATCATGTTTTCTCTATCAATCTATTCTATTAGTATACATGCAACGAAAAAACACGACAATCGGCAAAAAAACTAATCTTAACCTGCAATTCTGGCATTGTATAATCTGGTTTACAATAAAAACTAATTGTTTGCGATTTCCCAAAATTTGATTTTCTGTATAAGGTGAGTTTTGAAACTCACGTCCTCGTGTGTGTAACGATCTAGTGCAAATGAATTTTTATAAAATATTAGCAAAATAAATAAATAAAATCCTGGAATGGCCTTAAATTTTATGGCGCCAAAGTGGTGTTACACTTTGTTAAGAATACCTCCCTGGCGATACTAGCCAAATCTATCAGTCGGTTGCTGAGAAAATCCCTCTATTTTGATTTTCTGTTTTTCTTTTTAAGGTAGATGTAAAAATTGAATTGAACCAAGAACTTCGGCGAAAATAGAACTCTCAAACGAGAGTAATATAATATTAATGTCTCTAAATTTGTGTAATTAAAAATGTATATAAGTTTTAAGAAGGAAGTTTATTAGATCAAGCTGTAGTGTGTGTGCATTTATTCAAGAAAATTATAATAATTTGGTACTATCGAACTGATTTATGAATAAGTTCTTACTTTTCGACTAATTAAAGAATAGTTGAAGTTTCGAATCTGCAATTTTATTGATGTTGTAATCATCAACCTTTAATAGTTTCTGAATAGCATTTCTCTCTCAAAAAGATTTTGCTTAAAGCTCGTTACTAAAAGCTTTCGAGCACCACTAATTTTTAACTATAATCTTTTTTTTATTAATTAGCAGATATCTTTTAATTATTCAAGACAGATATTTTAGTATGGAAAAAATGGTATTTTGTCCGAATTTTAAGTTTATTCTGTCAAAAATTTAAACTGTTAAGTGGTTAATTAAGTTCAATTGGACATTTAAAAATAAGCTTGTATGATGTCACTTCAAAGTAGAGTTGCTATCTGTCTGAACTATATATTTGTATCCCATGTTACTAATATGCAGTTGAAATATTTTTTTGATTAAAAAATGACTATTAAAGGTAAAAGTGAAGTGTCAAATTGAAGGGCCACTTTATCCTTTCTCTAGAATGGTATGAGTTGGCCTATTTAATTTCCGCAGAATGTTTAGTTACCGCATTGAGACATTAATGACATGTACATAGAAAGAATATTAATAAACGTTACTAGTTCATTAAATTATGAACCTCTTAGTTCTGAAACAAATTATTTTTAAACATACATATTTGTTACACGATTTTATTAAGCATTATTGACCATCATATGTAGGTTTATCAAAATATTTATTTTCAAAGGTAGCGTTAAAAACGGTTATCTTTATTTTTTAGTTCGCATGTAATAGTTATGAAATACAAATTCTTCAGGTTGTAATATGTATCATTGTACATTTTTTCCAGAAAAATGCATCATAAGATGCTACAATACTTTATAAATTTCGAGTTTTATTTCAAAAATAATGAAATCAGAATTGTTCATCTCCTTAAATTACTAAAATACTGTTAGAAATAAAAACATGTTTCACTTAACAGCTATTTTCATTAAAATAAGTCATTTTATTATTAGGATAATCTTAAATAAGTAGATTATATTGTTTTAAGACTATTATTTGAGATACGCTACATTAAACAAATCTCTTTTTAGAGCCTGAAAATAATCTTGTTTAATCTTCTGATTTATTATTTTTTTATCAAGGATAATTAAGCTTAAACCTCTCTTGGAAAAACCTTTCTGCTGCTCATTATATGAATATTGAAATTTTATCGCTATATTGCAAATAAAGGAATTGTTTCATGCTTATAACAATAAAATAACTAAAAGGTACCTATATACTGCCGTAAAATTTCATAATGATCTGTTAAAAATCAAATGCACAGAAGGTGAATATTTCACATAATTCTATTTACTGATATTTAAATAATAAAATAGTTTTACGTACTGTAAAGTCTGTGTGATTACCATCTCTCTGTACAATATCGTCTGTTAAGCCCCTTTGTTGAACTGGGTTTTATGCAGAATAATAAAATAAAATAGATTTCTAGATGTCATCTAAACTAATGAAGTGACTAATGTTTCCTAAGTGTATCTGAGTGCTCCTTTTTAATTTAATTAAATTTGAAGTATAATAATATCATAAAATGTCACTTCAGCCGATTCATCCCCATCACAACACATTAAGTAATGGAATATATGTGAGCGTCTCTGTAACCCAGCTACAAATGCTGCTTATTCTGTACTCATCTGAAAGCCTGTCATAGTCCAACTCTGTGATGCAAATCAATTCATTATGATTCAAATATCGTAACATCAATAAAATGAACCGTAAAAGGTTTTTGCTCTAAGACCACATGTAACGGAATTATTTTTTGTGTTCCTGTAAACGTATCCCTATAAACGAACAGATGCTACATAATTCATTTTCACTACTAAACATTTTATATTAAAGATCAATAACATATGAAAATTATATGCCGATCCGATTTTATTTAAAAGAGTTAGACCACAGACAGACGGCCAGGTAGACAGAGAGACAGACATAAACGTTTTCAACTTTGTTGGAAAATGTAAAAAAAAAAAGAAATATATACGAGGGATCCAGAAGCCAGGGGTTATAAGTGAACAAAAATGAAAAAAAAAACCTAGTTAATGGCACCGGCTATCTAGAAATAAGGCTATTGGTTTGGAGGGAAAGAAATATAAGTGATGTTCTAATTATGTGCCGCGTTCTAGAGGTCAACTACTTAAGTTCTATAAACTATTCAACTTCTTTACTCTTTAATCTCTACTTAAATTTTAAAAAAATATTGTACTCCACTTTTCTTTAAGATTTATTGAAATAAAAGCTCACAGACCGCTGTGAAATAAGCAACAGTTTTATAGTTTAATTCAGTCAATTACTATCGATGTTCTAAATTCCAAATCTGAAATTTGTCACTTGTATACCTTCGATTCTGCGGTCCTCATATATATATATATATATATATATATATATATATATATTAATTTCTAAAAAATCCATTATCATCCAGCTATTTTTGGAGAGAAAGTGAAATTCAGTTCATTAAAAAGACAATACCTTTCTGAGCTTTCAGAAAATTTGACTTGATTTTTTAAATGAGTCGTTCAATAATAAATTATAGTAAATGAAATTATCATTGTTCATGCATTTTCAATTTAAAATTACTTCATACAAATGCTCATATTTCATTAACTATTTAATATATTTAAATTCTAATTGCATTATATTGCTTCTGCTGCATTTTGCCAAGTTTGTACAAAGTGAGGTCAATTTTGTTGAAAGCATTGCATGTAATTACTATAAAGTATGCTGATTTTTTTTACATTTTATTTTACACTTTTGATTATACGTGCTATTTTTACAGAAATGTTGTGCAGAATCAATCTAATCATTTGCTACAGCTTCAATTAATTTATGCATTTTGTTTTACAGGGTGGTGACAATTTTTTTATGCATTTATTCGTTGGTATCATGTTTGTCTTTGTAACCAAGCATTCGCAGGAAAATATGAAGTTAAACTTTTTCTGTAGGGTCGGGGAGTACACAGTGAGACATGGTACACAGTGAGACAACAGCCATTTTGACATATAATTTTTTCTCCTAGCTGGAACACACACTGAACCACCTCATCTTATGCAACAAGTGGATGTAGTTTCGGCACTTCGGTTACTCGTCCAACAAAATAGTAAGTAATTATTTATTTTACAGGGGTTAAAGTTACATAAACGTCCATTTTAGACTTTATTTATTTCATTATGACTTATATTTACTTAACCAAACCTAGCTATATCTAATGATAGACTATGTCGACAAAACGACACAAGCATTCAAAGCTATGAAACTGATGATGAAACAGATATGGCATCAATTTTGTTACAACGTAACGAAAGTACACAGTGAGTCACACAGTTCTGGTACACAGTGAGACGTGCCTCATTGTGTATCTACTATGCGGTTCTGACGTAAAAAAAAGTTATTTATTAATAAAAGAAGGTTTTTTCCCCTCTCTCTCTATCTCTATGTGTGTGGGGGCGTGCGATGGTTAGTGAAATCTACTAAACGTAAGAGGCTGAAAGTTTGCATGAAGGTAGCCTAATGTCTGCAATTGTCCAACCGAGGCTCATATTTTTAAATTTTCTTTAATCTAGAAATATTAATTAGAAGACATAAACTACAGAAAATTATTGATAGAGTATAAAAATGTATCATTTATGAATATATATAAATTGTCTCACTGTGTACCACTTGCGGTACACCGGGAGACAATTTTCGATACTCTTTTATGCTGTTTCTGTGCTTTTAAATAACTTGTTTAAAACCATTTATACATTAATATGTAGCGTATTTGTGTAGCTTAAAGTTGTAGCAATTTTTTTTCAAAAGAATAAAAATCGTTGCCGTTTGTTAAGTAATAATAATTTTCGTCTTACTGTGTACTACCCTCCCATATATTCCTAATAGTTCTTTAAGAATTCACCCTATAAAAATTTGTTAATTCGTATTCCTCGGAATATTCGTCAAAACGTCTATAATCTATAGTGGTCAGTGACCCTTTGTCACTATGATGTAGCTAGTTAACTTCGAGTTTTATAAGCTTTTTTAAATAAATTTTGAAGTTATAGTTTCTTAAAATGCATTGGTAAGATTTGAAACTATTCTACAGATTGATGCACAAGTAAAATGCATGCATGTGTTGAAATCAGTATACAGGGTGTGTTCACGAAGTTTCAAAAATAGTCTGAGAGTACAAAGTTACAACATTTTTAAACATTTCTGCACAGCGAACTAAAATTCTTCGAAATTTGATCCTTGTGTATCAACATACCACTGCCAGCGTTTTTTCCATGGTTCATGGAGTTGTGTCGATTCACTTCCCTTTCAGGTTTTTCTTAATCCGAGGAAATATAAAAAATCACTGGGAGTGAGGTCGGGGCTGTAGAGGGCATGCGGCAGTATTGCCACGTTAAACTTAGCCAAAATTTCGGCACGGCGAGCAGCGTGTGAGAGGGTGCATTGTCGTGGTAAACAATCCAAGGGGGTGTGCCACGCTGCCCTTTGGCATTTCGTTTCAGGTGCGTACTGGTAGACTAAGGTCTCATCACCAATAACAAATGTATCCAAAACCTTGGGATCGTCTTGCATGCGATTCAACAAGTTTTCGACGGGGGACCACTGACATGCACTCACTCCATTAGCTATATACTTACTCCAACGTCTCTGAGGCAACTGACGTGCATGCGCTCTGTTAGCTGACACCCCACACTACCTCACCCTGTTGGTGGAACGGGTATGCGCGCGCATCCCTACTCAGGAAACAATCAGTCTCAAAATTTTGTGAACACACCCAGTACTTGCTTTTTCAAATAAAAGTAATTTTTTCCATTAAAATTGCAATATCTATTTATAAAAATGTTCGTTTAATACTTACGTAATGAAACAAACTTTGCCAAAAGGATCGGCTGAATAAGTGTCTTAATAATTTTTTTGTATATTTCGACTTTTCATATCCACATCTCATTCCTTAACTCAAAACAGTGAGCAAAATAGATTTCAAATTTCAGCAAAATGCACTTTTTATGAAAAATGCAAAATATCTGCTTATTTGTGCAAAAGTCTTTCTACTACCACTAATAAGATATATTGTCAATATATTTCGATATTGTAACTTTAAGGAAGAGTCGAAAAAGGCCGAATTAAATGTTCCCTGTATATCTATATCATTAAGAACGTACGTGTCCGTGCATAACGCTGACGTCATTTTGACAATAGCAACAGCAGAGGTAAAGCCACTCTTTGGGGTCAGTACATTCTAACATTAGACACGGGGTGACGACCGAGTTACATTAAATTGTTTTTCAGTTTCCGGGATCACAGACATTTTTTGCTTAATACAGAGTATCGTTATTAATTGGAGACGGCATACCCAGTGATACATAGAAAATTATACTTCATAAAATCCAAAACACAAGAAAAGCAGCAAACACTCATATACGTGTATACTCATATATGCATATATATATATATATATACAGAGAGAGAGAGATAGATACATACGGTGTGCCCGCTAAAGTACGTTGATACCCCAATAATGTCTAAACGGCAAGAGCTATAGTCATGGGTCTAGGTATAGTAAAGTTGTCATGCGCTACTGAATGAAACCGCCTATTGCGCCACGTGGTCGAAAACTGCAGAGTTAGCATTCCTACGTTGAAAACGGAAAGTGATAGGGAAACAAAGTGATTTACAAATGTCTAGCACCATAGATTTGGTACGAAACGACATGTTGTGGACATTAATGTGAAGAATAGAACGGTTAAAACGCGCATTTGTTTTTTCGTGATTTCCTACACTGTGACGTCACGAAACTTTAACTGAAGGAGAAATGATTATCTTTCGGATAAATGTGCATCCAAATGTGTATTGCAGCTGATGGTGAGAAGTTTTAACACCTCAAATAAAGGTATATTATTACTATAACTCGTTGTTTTTTCTTTATCAGATCGCATTGTCACGCCACAGTGTAGTTAATCCCGAAAAAAGAAATGCGCGTTTTAACCGTTATATTCAGCGCATTAGTGTCCACAAGGTGTCTTTTCGTACTAAATCGATGATGCTCTACAACTTTGTAAATCGCTTTTTCTCCCTACCTCTTTCCGTTTTCGAGATTGAAATGTTAACTTCACAGCCTTCCACCAGGTGGCGCCATAGGTGATTTCATTCAGAAGTGCATTGGCTACGTTACCATACCTAGACTCCGCTTTAATGACTATAGCTCTTGCCGTTCAGAAATTATTGGAGTGACAACGGACTTTAGCTGGCACACTGTATATAGGTATATATGCGTTTTTTTTATATGCGTAAATTCAAGTTTTTGTGGAAAGTAAGAGTTAAAATATATATTTAAAATTTTTTACTGTTGTGAAACATATCTTTCTACATATATTGTAATTTCAGTGAAATTTCAATAAATATTTTTCAAAACTATGCTTAGTAAGTTCAATTAACTTCTAAAAGATTTTTAAGATTAACTTCACGTATAAATATTTGAGATTCAGGATCGATACTTTTTCAATTAGCACTTGAATGGAAATTGTAAAGTAAATATAATCTTCCAAAAATACTCAATATAATTACAAAATTTCGTAAAAATCCTTATTCTATAATTATCTTAGATTTATTATTCATTTTGTTTCTCTTAGTGATGCCGAATATTTTTCAAAAGATTGTATTTATTAAATTTTTGAAGAATAAAAAAATGCAGAAGATATGTTTTAGTGTGCTATTTTTGTGTGACACATTTTATACCGAAATAAACGAGTAAGTGATTTAAATACAAATATCTAGTGTTTCATTTTTTTAGAAACTTCAGTTAATGAAACATTTTAATATGTTATCGTAAGTATTGGTGATCCAATAAAATTTATTTTCACCTTACAATATCCGACCATCCTTAACAATTTTATTCTCATAATGGCAACTTTAAGAATATTTGTAAACTTCATTAACGTTTTGCTGCATACTCTGTTATAATTTTTAACGTATATATCAGGAGCTTGGAATAGTAAAGTGCGAATCTCGAAATTAGGGTGTTGGGAAATCAAGTTCAAAGTTTTGTAAGTAGTGTTATAGAATAGGGTAGTACTCACTTTATCTCGACACTGTGAGAATACTAAGGGCGAACCAGTTCAAAACGACTTACCTATGTGTTCCCTACATCTATCTGACTCGGAAAAAACAAAAAAAAAGTAGATTTTTCGAGTTCGCGCTTATTATTCCAAGCTCCTGATATGATATATGTCATCTCATACTTTAAAACGATGCTATTACAGTTTACATGATTTATTTTTCTTCCTATCATTAAAAAGAGTAACCAGAAATATCGTAATGGTCTAATTTCACTTAGTTAATGAAATTACAAAAACGTTTGCACAAACAAATTATTTACTTACAACAATGCATTAGATAAATAAAAAATCACTTTCCCTCAAAGTGTCCTCTTTTTGCTTAGATTCAGAAGCGCAAGTGTTTGGTGAAATCTTTAGCAATTGGCTGCAGATCGGCGGGTGTGATTCGCTTCCGTTACCGAATTAAAGAACGCTTCAGAGCTTCTAAACTTTTGTAAGACTTTACAGAAGCATATGTCTCTAAAATCAACCACAAACAGTAATCCGAGGGATTGAGTTCACACAAGTAGGAAGCGATTCTTGAGCCTAAATAAAGTCTGCAAAATTGTCCAGACACCAGTCGAGTGTTGAATTTGCTCCATGAGGAGTCGCGGAATCTTGCAAAATCGCCCTAATTGCCTTTCAATGCGTTTATGATCCTAGGAAATTACACATATCCACAAGAATCTCTTTTCAGAACACATGTTTATTGATTTAGACCTCAGAATCGATGAAAATGAGAGGAACATTGTCTGTTGCAATACTGCCTGCCAACACCATAGCGCTCTTGAACAACGGAAGATATACCTGGAGAAGCTGTTCACAAAATGCAATCATTCTAAAGATTGTATGATTGTTCTAACGAGAATAGGTTTTACTCAGAGAACAAGATCCGCTCCCAGTATGGAGTTGCAGCTCGATTCAGCAGTTTCCTGCATTTTTCATATTGTAGTCGTTTGTTTTCATCGGCGAAAAATTGCGCTTGTTTGAGATTTTAAGGATGAAGGTTCAGTTTATCTTTCACCATAAGTCGAACCGATTCACGAGCAATCACTGTCTGCATCGCTATTTTTCTCATCGACACCTGAGGACTTCGGGAAATGGTTTCTTAATCAATTGTAGGTTTCTGGAAATGTTCGCAGTCCTTTTTCTGCTCTTTCCAATCGGTCTCTTTCATGGCTAAGCTCCTTGAATCTCTTTATTTGGAAACAGATGGATGAGGCACTTGAAGCAGTCGAGCAATCTCAGACACACTTTCCTTGAATATGAAGATCCAAAATCGCGTTCCGCTTTTTTGCCATCCTATGAAATAATTTAGTTAGAACAACGATCATTAAGTGAAAAAAACCCCTCTGAGAATGGAGTAATAACAAAAACAGAAGCTGTGATGCCACTTCTAGTCAGCGTCACGTTGTTTCTGGTTACCCTCTAAAAGAAGTCACTGCATAGTTTTATCCTCTTTTGATTACGAAAATGAAATCAAGAAATTCAAAAGCAAATTAGCCATTACAAAAGGTAAGGTGGTAGCGATTAATATCTATAAAGAGCAAAATCCTTTTAATATTAAATAGTTGAAGATTAAGAGATTTCAGCAGTTTCTTATTGATTATATATTCTATTCTGTTTTCCTTAATTGTTTTAGTCGTAAACTACCTTACAAATGATACCTTAAATGTTTAGTTATGCCATTTCTTAAGCTGAAAAATTATATTAAGCTTTTGACTTTTTTTACAGCTTATCCGTTAAAAATTTAATATCATATTTTAAATAACTGTGAAATCCCTTCTAGTTTAGCTAATCGAAAAAATTAAGGAACACTTAATTTTCGTTTCAGTATTATATGAACGTGGTAAATTAATTAAAACTAAGAAAAACTAATAAATATTTTTATGAGGAAAATGTTAAGATATTTTACATAAGTTTTATTTGAAAGGCATATATATATTTATCTTTGCAAGATACTGCTTCTAATAAAATTAATCTATCGGCATTCCGATTGAAAATATATTCAAATATAAGTCTTCATTGAGCTGTAAAACCACTTCTACAGGATATTTTTCGAAAAGGAAAATCGATTGCAAAATTCATTTCTGAAAGTTAAAATTAGAAACAGGTAACTTCTGCATTATTAATCTTTTAAAAAGGAAAATTAATTTCGAAATTACTCGGTCAGTCATTAAAGTTAATATTCAATAATATTCCAGATATTGCATATTTAAATATCAAATTCATAATTTATTAAACAATTTATTTTCATTTTGAAAAGTAAACCTTTTTTTGGTTCTTTCTGATTAAGATTCGTATTGAAAATTATTTGATTTCCTTTTTAAAGCCATGATAGGAGTTTAAAAATTCTAGTAATAAATAAATAAATAAATAAATAAATAATATTATTCTATTAGTATGTAAAATTTGCTTTCTATTTCTCATAAAGGAAATCTAAAAAAGTTTTATTTTATACACAAGATTTAGAATACTAATTAAAAAGAAAAAAATCGATAATTTGAAAAAAAAAATCTGGCGAAATTCTGGTTAAAAATTTGCTGTTCAACACGATTTGTCGTATTTGTTTACGTATATTATGTCACTTTATTAAAATACTTCAGAATTAATTAATAAAATGTCATCAATTTTTATCCCTAGTGAGCGTTAACTCCTGAACTCCAAACAACTACGAATTCCCACCCATTAAAATTTCAAATGTCGGCGTACTTTGAAAACGTGCTTTCGTTACTTTACATTTTTAATTTAAAATTAAAACTTTGATAAAAAATAAATATAGCGGTATTATTCGCGATTAATTTTTTATACAGAAAACATGCTTTATTATTTATTGTCGCTGTATATTGCCAACAAAGTTACGGCATCCCAAATCGCACGATTTTGAAACTGCGGATGCTTAACCAATGTGTAGAGATAAAAAATAAACATTTTATATGACAGACAAACTAAACGAAAGGCTCATTTCTAAAATTAACTGTGACATGTCTTATAGTTTTGCTGGTTAAAACAATTAAGTGAAACTGTGACTACTGTGTTTTATTAGTACGTGTTTTCTGCATGATACATTTTTTAAAGACAAAAGTGCCTATTATTAAAGGTACATATATATTAAGACAGACTTGAACACAATTAATACAACAACCCAACAGGAGTGAAAAAATAGCCGGGTCCAGGATACGAACCTGTGCCCACAGCGTACCGTGCTGTTGCTCTACTACTGAGCTACCCCTGGCTGATATCCTAGCCCGGGAATTTCTCACTAATAAACCATGTTGGGGGACGTCATTGACCGGTAATCGCGCGGCATACGACAACGGAAAAAACGATGAATAATTTATTATTCCATCGATCCACAATATATATTAAAGCACACATAAATTAACGTCTGAATGTATTTATTTTTAATTATTAAAGGTACATATATATTAAGACAGACTTGAACACAATTAATACAACAACCCAACAGGAGTGAAAAATTAGCCGGGTCCAGGATACGAACCTGTGCCCACAGCGTACCGTGCTGTTGCTCTACTACTGAGCTATCCCTGGCTGATATCCTAGCCCGGGAATTTCGCACTAATAAACCATATTAGAGGACGTGATCGACCGGTAACCGCGCGGCATACGACAACGGAAAAGACGATGAATAATTTATTATTCCATCGATCCACAATATATATTAAAGCACACATAAATTAACGTCTGAATGTATTTATTTTTAATTATTAAAGGTACATATATATTAAGACAGACTTGAACACAATTAATACAACAACCCAACAGGAGGGAAAAATTAACCGGGGCCAGGATACGAACCTGTGCCCACAGCGTACCGTGCTGTTGCTCTACTACTGAGCTACCGCTGGCTGATATCCTAGCCCGGGAATTTCCCACTAATAAACCATGTTGGGGGACGTGATCGACCGGTAACCGCGCGGCATACGACAACGGAAAAACGATGAATAATTTATTATTCCATCGATCCACAATATATATTAAAGCACACATAAATTAACGTCTGAATGTATTTATTTTTAATTATTAAAGGTACATATATATTAAGACAGACTTGAACACAATTAATACAACAACCCAACAGGAGTGAAAAATTAGCCGGGGCCAGGGTTGATTGTTGACGGCCAATTATCTACACGAGGGATATAGGCCCTAGGGGGAGTGCCTTCCGTGGAGGTCTTTCTAAGGGAACCTAATCCGTATTAACGCATGAAGATCCACGGTTCGAGAAGAAAACCACGAAAACTCCGAACGATTAGGCGGACGGGCGCGATTGGGTTCGAACCCAGCACCTCCCGTCTACCAGCTTCGAGAGCAGAACCTCTCAGCCACTGGTGGGGCGGCCGGGGCCAGGATAAAAATAAATACATTCAGACGTTAATTTATGTGTGCTTTAAAAGTACCTATCTTTGCAATATTTCTTAGTTAGATGTAAAATAATTTATTCTTGTAAAATACGACTCAGTAGCTAATATATTTGTCGATATTCCACAGAAAATGATATTTAGATATAAAGAGTTAGAGGCAGATTTCTGTATGTCAATAATTTTGAAAAATGGAGTTAAGGAACGGTGGGCATTAAAAATCAACTCCTTCAATTTTCAATGGATTTATTTGAAAATTGGATGGCTAGTTAATGGCAGGCTTAAATAGTCGTGTTCTAAATATGGTTTTAAAATAATAAAAAGTTTTAAATTATTCAATATTTCAACTTTTAAAATAACGAATAATTGTGATATTTTAAAATATCCCTTGCGCATTTCTTTTGCATAAAATATGACAATGTTTATTATATATTACGAATATATATATATATATATATATATATATATATATTATAGATACATATTATATATTACAAAGAAATTTGGCATGAATTGTAAAAGTCAGTTGAATGTTTAAACGGGAAAAAATCCTTTTATAATTATACTTTGTTTATTCACAAAAAGTATCTACATATTTTCATATGCATACAAATGTCAACACTAAAATACTCCTGAAATCTAACTTCTCATGCCATCATTTGTTTCGTATTACATAGAAGATGTACAGTATAAGTTTAAAAATAATCTAACAAACTGAAATGTGCATGGGATGTTCCAGACTTTAGAAATGTGCGAAATTTTACAATTTGAGAAATCAGCAATTTAAGTTAGAAGAAGGAACTCTATAGATATTATACAGTTTTTACAAGACTATATTCATATCTCTGCGAAAACGTGCCGGAAAAGAAAATTTTTCAATCAGATAAATTTGAGCAACTATTTTCATAATTATCCAAATTAAAAAAAAAAAAAAAAAAAAAAAAAAAGATTTTTTAGCCAAATTTTTTGATTTTGAAAGCCTACTGTCAACTTAATCGTAGGAAGTGCACCTGGAACTATATCGTTATAAGGGATAGTTTTACGGATCTTTCCAGAAAATAGTACTCAAAGATATATTAACCAATAGGAAATTATTGTAGTGTGCCCAAGAAATCCTTTTTTTTTCAGCTTCATAGAAAATTTTACTTACGCCACTATGTTCTTAAACGCCAAATAACCTGATAAAAGAATTCTTTGAGCTGTAAAACAATTTTGTTTGGAAATGGAGTTTTTTTTTTTAAATACCATTTGAGAAGGTTAAAATTAGAAGAGGTTTATACATTATTAAGCTTTTAAATGGGGGAGTTTATTTCGAAATTATCTGGTCAGTCTTTAACGATAAATTCAATATTATTCCAAGCACTAAATGTGAATTTTACAAAACATAGTTCTTTTTTCTTTCACAGGGATAGATATTTTTACAATCCCTGATTACTATTCATCACCAAATATCTGTTTTATATAAGGTAAAGAGCATATTAAAAAATCAGAAAAATAATTCCACAGATTCGTGGATTATTTCATATCGCTCGAAAGCGATATTACATTAGTTCATTTTTAATACTTTGGCTGCCGCCGATTTTTCAAAATTTGTCCTCAGGTGCCAACACCTTTTTTCTTCCTACATAATTCTTGCAAATAAAAAAACGTTACCATGATGCATATATGTATAAATGTGTTCCAATCAATTTTTTAATTGGTCCGACGAGCCTTCGGACTTGGTACACAGCAGATCATTTACTACACATGTGCCAGCTCCGAAAGTATGTCGGACCAATTAAAACATTAATTACCTTATAGCAGGAAAGGATAGGCGATATTGAGTGCCACTTTAAAATAGAAAGAGTGTAGGCAGATGGTGATGGGAATATAAAGACGAGCTTTGGAGCAGGGTCCTTGGAAGTATGAAGACGAGCTCGGAAGGCTGCTCGGACGTGGCAGACAGAGACAGATATTTATCTCCGAACATGCTTCGGAACCGAAAGCCAAAATGCAGATCATTTACTACACATGGACCAGCTCCGAAAGTATGTCGGACCAATTAAAACATTAATTACCTTATAGCAGGAAAGGATAGGCGATACTGAGTGCCACCTTAAAATAGAAAGAGTGTAGGCAGATGGTGATGGGAATATAAAGACGAGCCTTGGAGCAGGGTCCTTGGAAGTATGAAGACGAGCTCGGAAGGTTGCTCGGACGCAGCAGACAGATACAGATATTTATCTCCGAACATGCTTCGGAGCCGGAAGCCAAAATGCTAACATTTACTCCACGCCAACACCAGCAGACACACTTAACATATAATACCGATTGAAAAGGAGAATACAAGAGTAGAATTGCAACTCTTCCTGAGCGAAAAGCGTAACTGGCTACTGAGACAGAACTCTGCACCATGCCCTGGCACCTGAAAAGCTCTTTATCGTTGACGCCACGAGTTCATGTCAGGCGCTAGCGCGAGATCACCACCGAGAGTGTTAAATGGTATTTCATGTAAGGTATAAGTTCGAGATTCCGGAATATTTTCAAGAAACAGAAACACTTACAAAAATTCAACATACAGTTGGCCAAAAAAAAAAAAAAAAAAAAAAAAAAAAGGAACACACTATGCATTTTAATCTCTATATTGACACAGAAAAATAAGGAAATAACAACTCATTTTGAAGGCGTGAATTTTTCTTTCTGTTTGTTTTAGAAGAATAACATTAACTCTACAATGCATGATTTTTATTCCCCCCCCCCCCCGTTGTTCTACCACCTGAAAAAATATGTAATAACTGTATATTGAACAAGGAAAATATATATTTTTATCCATAATTAAGGAGAAAACTGAAGTTTGTCAATCAGCTACATTATAATTTTTACACTATATTACCTGAAATTTAAAGTGTGACAAAAGGCTACACTATGCATTGTAGTGTTAAGCGTTATGTTGGAAGAATAACATTTAGTTCCTCAAGAAATTATACCAAACGCGAACGCTTTGACTTGATATTTGGCTTTTTTCGTGATTTACATTGGACTACCAAATGGGAGGACATACAGTCAAGTAGTTTAGGAATTATAAATGTCTATAGTTCGGAAACCTCAGTGTTAAATCCAAGTTTAATCATTGCAAAACAGATTGTAATGAGTTCATTTTGTAAACAAAACTCAAAAGCTAAATAGGGTATTCAGCTGTAACTTTGCATTCGGTTATTTGAAGTTTTAGAAATCAGTTTCTAATAAAAATATTTTATGTTACAATTCATATTTGTTTTGAAAACTGATTTAAATAATCATACATTTCATCTAATTTACTAATTTGAATTATTTATTTGAATATGTATTAATTTTGATATTTTCGAAATACATCATCGAAAACAGTACAAAAAATAACCATTGAATTTTAGGTATATTTCGTATGAAATACTACATATTACATCACCCCTATGTTGAAATTTCGGAAAACTTTTTGAAAATCTACACCGACATGACCCATAGAACTCAAAACCAACCCCCGTAAAAACTTTATCTATCTATCTATCTATATCACTTTTTTATGGACACGATAACTTCCATAATTCTGCACAAATCTTTTCCAAACAGATAAATAAAATCAAGGAGCTTAAAATCTCGGTCAATTTCGTTAATGGGCAAAGTTGGTTCAAGGGGGTGGAAATTGGGAAGGGTTTTGTGAAAAACGAAAAAAAACCCATACCTTCTTATATAATATATATCGACTCAGTTTAAAGTTTTTATTACTTCTAAAAAAAGTGCCAAAAATTTGAGTATGACAGATTTTTGATAAAATTAAAAATGGGCTCAAGCGGCGAAAAAAAATAGGGTTTTGAAGAGAAAAAAATTCATAACTTTGTCAATTCTAAAGATATCAAATTCAAATAAATGTATTGTAAATTGGCTTAATATTATCTAAAACTTTTTTATTGACTAATTTTTGATAGGACCAATTCTTATAAAAAAAAAAAAATAATAATAAAAATGAAAATAAAAAGGGGGGTTGAAGAAGAAAAAAATCCATAACTTCGTCAATTCAGATGCTATCCAAACCGTCTAAATCTATTATGCATCTTCTAAATATTATCTAAAACTTTTATATTAGCAAGTTTCTTTAGAGGACCAATTCTTACACCAAAAACAAATTAAAAATACATAGAGGTTGAAGGAAAAAATATCGTATTACTCAAATCCAAACTGCTTATTTTCTGACTCATTTTTAAATTCATTTTTGCTTTCAAACGCATCCAATTGGTAGGTTTTCTAATTCAGAAACTATGTAATGTGCCTTAATGGTCGATTTTTTGATAGGGGCAGAATATATTTCAAAAAATGATGTCAAAGTGGGCATTTTGAAACGAATTTCTCGAAGCAATTGTGTTGAAACGAAAAATATTGTCCTACTGAGAAAATATAAGTTTATAAATCAGAGTTATAAATAAGAGTTTATAAATCAAGTTCTAATTAATTGAACGAAAAATAACAACTTAGATTGCTTATAAATCTCTTTAAAAAATCACGTCAGTAAGTTTCATGTTTTCGCTTTTAAAAATGGATCGGAAAATGTGTCAGAAATTTCGTGTCGTTGAGCCTGGAAAAATATTTTTTGAATACTGCCTTAACATGGTTCTGATAAAACGAGCTCTTATACAAAAATGAAATTAAAAACTCATCAAAAACGGCCAGATAAAATTGTTAAAGTGGGTTTATCTCTAATCATGATTCAGTTTTTGTTCGTGAAATTAGTGCTTAAATTCGAAATCTACCTGCGCCTGTAGGCTGAGCCTGCGGGGATTTTTTTTTAACAGAAATTGATTTCTAGGAGCTTCAAATATGCAAATGAAAAATTACATCTCATACTACTAGTAAGTTTTGAGTAAATAACTATCCACAATTTGTCTTGAAACGATTACAAATGAATGTAAGATTAGGAGTTCTATTTTCAAACTACATAATTCTTAAAATACAAGATCGAAAGACTGCTTCTTTGGTAGCCTAAGGTAAAAGTAACCAAAAAACGAAATCTCAAAACTGGATGTTGTGTTGAACTTTTTGCAATTTAACTATGAAGACCGCACCCTAACCATTTTTTAAATCATAAATTGAAACAAGGCAAAATTTTCCGTGAAATGGCTATTTGTATTTTTTCTGAGAAAATTTAGAGAATAAAATGTATGCTATTTCTTATTTATTTGGCCCACTGTACCTCGTATCTTCATAGAATCTTCTTTACCACCGGTTTCAAAAGATTTTATCTTATATTTATAAGTTTCTTTATAATGGTAAAAAAGAATCGTCCGGAAAGCGAAGACTTTTAATCATTCTAGAATAAAAGGAGAAAACAAAAATTGTACTGTTTGAATAATAAACAAGACTATCAAGATCAGTTAAAAAGGTAAGTTGATTTCTTGTTTTTGTCTAAAAGGTAAATGCACCAGGTTTAATATATATTAAATAAATAAACGGCTGAGTGCGAATATTAATCGCGCTGAGAGGGTTCCACAAAATAAATATAGGAATTATTAACTGTATTATTAGAAAAAAATACTTGCTGTAATGAGATGTAAAATCTATACAACATATAGTTTTATGTACTAGAAAAGTATGAATGGGTATACCATAAAAGTTGAAAGAGATATAAAGCCTAAATAATATCAAATAATGCCATTCTGTATAAGGTTAGTTGGGGTAACTGGGCCATGATTTTACAATGTGACTCTGGAGCTTCTGACAATTCAGCTTCAAAAAGCTAATGTTCATTTGAATTAAAGTCTGAACTTCTGTAAATGTCTTCAGTTAGGTTCCCTCTATCAGACAGAAATACTCAAAATTACATTTTATTATTTAAAAATATAAAAATATTCATATTTCATCTTTCTTTCCTCATGGGTCCAGTTGCCCCCAAAAATGGGGTAACTGGACCAGGGGGGGGGGTCTATGTCTCACACGCGTTTATATATTTTTATATCGGATATTGGGTCCTGTTTGAAAAAGTGTGAACAATTTTAAAAAGTCCTTCCGACCAGTGCCGGGAGGAAGAGGTAGCTTTCATATTCCTTATTTTTAAAAAGCCAACTTATATTATTCAAACACAGAAAGCTCAATTTAGTGGAAACCGAATACAGGAGATTCAATACTAATTTTTATCAATACTAAATCATTATGAATGAGAATTTCGCGAAATTAGTCAGCTTTATCCAAGCTGCTTTTATTTAAAGTAACATGTATTTGGCTGCCAAATTCGGCGATTCCTTAAAGTGCCTGCCATTTTAACACAACATGGTGGATGAGGCTAACTATTGAAATTGGTCGAGACCTTAGTAATTGCTGTGCACATGCTCACTCACATCGGAATCGATTGATATATACGAGTGCTGTCGCAGGCAAAAAATCAGATTTTTCAAAATGTCACCCACATTAGATATTGAAATTGCTATATCTGAGCCATTTTTTAAGATAAAGACAAACAAAAAATGCTCCTGAATCCTTATATCAAGGTCAAGTACTTAAGAATGAAACCTTTTTCAATTTCTAATTTTTTTGCACCTCACTTTAAATATAATATTTTTTTTAATTTAATGGCCGCCATTTTGAAACAAGATAGCCAGCAAACTTGGTCGAGATATTGATGTATACTATCCACATGCCTTGTTACATCGAAATAGGCGAATACGTGTGTTATCGCGTGACAAATACAAGATCGTTTCAAAACGTTAGCCATGCTAGAAATTAGTTTTAGAGATAGTGCTTTAGTAATTTAGAAATAGTGCTATAATTCAACCCTTTTTTAAGATATAAACAAAAGAACAAATTTTTAGAAACAAAAACTGCTCCGGAAACTTTGTATCAAGGCCAAACACATAAAAAAAATATTTCATTTTCCAATTTTTTAATACCTCATTTTAAATTTTTATTTTTTATTTTTTATTTTTTTAATGGCAACCCTTTTGAAACAAGATGACGAATGAAGCTGGCCAACGAACTCGGTAGAGACATTGGTATGTAATATGTACAGACCAAGTTACATCCAAATCGGTTCATAAATACGTCTGTTATCGCGTGACAAAAATCAGGTCGTTTTAAAATGTCAGCCACAATAGAAATTCAAAATGCTATAACTCAGCCATTTGTTTCGATATAGACGAAATAAAAACTGTTCCGGAATCTTTGTATTTTTGTCAAACACATACAAAAAAAACTTTTTCATTTTCCAATTTTTTGGCATCTCATTTTAAATTAAATTTTTTTAAAATTTTTTTAAATGACCACCATTTTGAAACAAGATAACGGATGAAGCTGGACAACGAACTCGGTCGAGATATTTGTATGTACTATGTACACACCGAGGTACATCCAAATTGGTTCATAAATACGCCCGTTATCACGTGACAAAAATCAGGACGTTTCAAAATGTCAGCCACGCTAAAAATTCAAAATGCTATAACTCAGCCATTTTTTAAGATATAGACGAAACAAAAACTGCTCCCGAATCTTTTTATCAAGTTCAAACACATAAGAAAAAAATATTTTTTTTCAATTTTATATTTTTTGGTACCACATTTCAAATTTAAATTTTTCTTAAAAATTTAAATGGCCGCCATTTTTAAACAAGTTGGCGGATGAAGCTGGCCAACGAACTCTGTCGAGACATTGGTATATACTATGTATAAACGAAGTTATATCCAAATAGGTTCATAAATACGCCTTTTATCGCGTGACAAAATTCAGGACGTTTCAAAATGTCAGCCACGCTAGAAATTCAAAATACTATAACTCAGCCATTTTTAAGATATAGACGAAACAAAAATTGCTCCGGAATCTTTGTATAAAGGTCAAATACATAAGAAAAAAACATTTTTCCATTTTTAATTTTTTGGTACCATATTTCAAATTTAAATATTTTTAAAACATTTAAATGGCCGCCATGTTGTTTCAAAATGGCGGATGAAGCTGGCCAACGAACTCGGTCGAGACATTGGTGTGTACTATATACACACCGAATTACATCCAAATCGATTCATAAATACGAGAGTTACAGTGTGACAAAGGTCAGATATATATATATATATATATATATGTGTGTATGTGTGTGTGTGTATGTCAATTTTGAACGGAGGGTGGTTTCGGGATCTGGGGGTCATGATCAATGAAAATATACCGAATTTTTTTTTAATCGCATGCCTACGAACGACTGCAATAGGTAGCTTTTTGTAATGAAAGCTACCTAAAATTTTAAATCAGGCAGATCATGTAAATTATATGTCAATAAGTCCTTCCGGCCATTGCCGAGAGGAAGAGGTAGCTTTCATATTCCTTATTTTTAAAAAGCAAGCTTATATTATTCAAACACACGAAGCTCAACTTAGTGGAAACCGATTATAGGAGATTCAATACTAATTTTTATGAATACTAAATCATTATGAATGAGAATTTCGCGAAATTAGTCAGCTTTATCCAAGCTGCTTTTATTTAAAGTAACTTATATTTGGTTGCCAAATTCGGCGATATCGTGAAGTTCCTGCCATTTTAAGACAACATGGTGGATGAGGCTAACGAGTGAATTTGGTCGAGGCCATAGTAATTCCTGTGCACATGATCACTCACATCGGAATCGGTTGATATATACAAGTGCTGCCACAGGCAAAAAATCAGATTTTTCAAAATGTCAGCCACATTCGAAATTCAAACTGCTATATCTGAGCCATTTTTTAAGATAAAGACAAAACAAAAAATGCTCCGGAATCCTTATATCATATATATATATATATATATATATCCATATATCCATATGTATATATATATATATATATATATATATATATATATATATATCTGATACTTGTCATACTGTAACTCTCCTATTTATGAACCGATTTGGATAAAATTTCGTGTGTACATAGTACATACCAATGTCTCGACCGAGCTCGTTGGCCAGCTCCATCCGCCATCTTGTTTTAAAATGGTGGCCATTTAAATTAAAAAAAATTAATTTAAAATGAGGCACAAAAAAATTAGACATTGAAAAAGATTTTTTTTATGTGTTTGGGCTTGATACAAAGATTCTGGAACATTTTTAGTTTCGTGTATATATTAAAAAATGACTGAGTTATAGCACTTTGAATTTCTAGAATGGCTGGCATTTTCAAACGATCTGATGTTTGTCGCGCGATAATACACGTATTTATGAACCGATTTGGATGTGACAAGGAATGTGCATAGTACATAGCAATGTCTCGACCGAGTTCATTGGCCAGCCTCATCCACCATCGTATTTAAAAATGGCGGCCATTTAAATATTTTAAAAAATGAAAATTTAAAAGTGAGGTACAAAATAATTAGAAATTGAAAAAGATTTTTTCCTTATGTGTTTGAGCTTGATACAAAGATTCCGGAGCATTTTTTGTTTCGTCTATGTCTTAAAAAATGGCTGAGTTATAACACTTTGAATTTCTAGCATGGCTGACATTTTGAAACGATCTGATATTTGTCACATGATAACACGCGTATTTATGAACCGATTGGGATGTGACAAGGCATATGCATAGTACATAGCAGTCTCTCGGCCGAGTTCATTTGCTAACTTCATCGGCCATCTTGTTTTAAAATGGCGGCCATTTAAAAATTAAAAAGAAATTAATTTAAAATGAAGTACAAAAAAAATTAGACATTGAGAAAGATTTTTTTCTTATGTGTTTCAGCTTGTTACAAAGATTCGGGCTTATTTTTTGTTTTGCCTTTATCTAAAACAAAGCCGAGATATAGCAGTTTGAATTTCGAATATATGTGATATTTTTAAAAATCTCATTTTTTGCCTGCAACAGCACTCGCATATATCAACCGATTTAGATATGAGTGAGCATGTGCACAGGAATTATTAAGGTCTCGACCAAGTTCATTGGTGAGCTTTGTTGCACCCATTATCTTATTTTAAAATGTCGGGCTATCACCGATAATTCGGGTTAATATAATTATTAATATAATTATTAATATAATTTGGGCTATCACCGAATTTGGTGACAAATATAAATCACTTTAATAAAACCAGCTTTGAGAACGCTGACTAAATTCGCGAAATTCTCATTCATATTCAATATTGACAAAAATTAGTATTATATCTTCTATAAACGGGTTCCACTAATTTGAGCTCCGTGTGTTTGAATAATATAAGCTGGCTTTAAAAGAATAAGGAATATGAAAGCTACCTCTTCCTACCGGATCTGGCCGGAAGGACTTTTTTAATTTAATTTTTTTAATGGCAGCCCTTTTGAAACAAGGAGGCGAATGAAGCTGGCCAATGAACTCGGCCGAGACAATGGTATGTACTATGTACACACCAAGTTAGATGTAAATCGGTTCATAAATACGCATGATATCGCGTGACAAATATCAGGTCGTTTCAAAATGTCAGCCACAATAGTTATACAAAATGCTATAACTCAGCCATTTTTTTAGATATAGGCGAAACAAAAAATGTTCCGGAATCTTTGTATTAAGGTCAAACACATTTAAAAAATTATTTTTCATTTTCCAATTTTTTGGTACCTCATTTTAAATTTTAATAAAAAAAAATTAAATAGCCGCCATTTTGAAACATTTCAAGGAGGCGAATGAAGCTGGCCAATGAACTCGGTCGAGACATTGATACGTACTATGTATATACCAAGGTACATCCAAATCGGTTCATAAATACGCCTGTTATCGCGTGACAAAAATCAGGTCGTTTCAAAATGTCAGACACGCTAGAAATTCAAAGTGCTATAACTCAGCCATTTTTAAAGATATAGACGAAACAAAAACTTCTCCGGAATCTTTGTATAATACTCAAACATATTAAGCAAAAAAAAATTTTCAATTTTCAAATTTTTGGTACCACATTTCAAATTTTAATTTTTTTTTTAAATTTAAATGGCGGCTCATTTTGAAACGAGATGGCGGCTGAAGCTGGCCAACGAACTCGGTCGAGACATTGGTACGTATTATGTATACAGCAAGGTACATCTAAATCGGTTCATAATTACGCCTGTTATCGCGTTACAAAAATCAGGTCGTTTCAAAATGTCAGCTAAGCTAGAAATTCAAAGTGTTATAACTTAGCCATTTTTAAAGATATAGACGAAAAAAAAAAATGCTCCGGAATCTTTGTATCAAGGTAAAACACATAAGAAAAAAATATTTTTCAATTTTCAATTTTTTGTGACTAATAATAAATTTAAAATTAAAAAAAATTTAAATGGCCGCCATTTTGAAACAAGATGGCGGATCACGCTGGCCAACGAACTCGTTCGAGACATTGGTATGTACTATGTACACACGAAATTTTATTCAAATCGGTTCATAAATACGAGAGTTACAGTATGACAAAGATCAGATATATATATAGTAAAGCGAGGAGAGTCTGCGCACATTTCAAAAGAATAATAATAAAAAATCTAAATATTAATATTTTGCTAAACTATGCATGAATAATTTTGACTTCATTTGTTTTTTATGCATTTCCATTGTTATTTTGTTGTTATACTGTAATTTAATAGAACAGCAGTAATAAAACCAAGAAAACTATTTTGCGCAATTTCTCCTTACAGGGTAGGAGAGAACGCGCACAAGGGTAGGAGAGATTGCGCACATAGGTAGAAGAGATTGTTATTAATGATAACTAAAATTAAATTGTTAACAATAATAATTACACTTAATCGACATTGTTGAAAGGTTTTTGTGAGTAAATATTATTGTATTAGGAGTGAATATTTCAACCAAATGTTTAAATATTAAATAAAAGAAAGAATTATTTTAACAACAGTTAAAATTTTCAATTTAAGAAGATAATGCAAATATCAGAATTAAAATATCAGAAAATGCAAGCTCTACTAAGATTACAAAATAACATTAATCTAGTTCAACATGTTTAACTTGAAAATTACTTCATTTCCATTTCCACAGTTTCATTGCGAAGTTTGTTTGCGAACCGAGGTTGTCGTCGTCCACAATCGATGCACTTATTGTTGTAAATAGTGCATCTTTCGTGCAACCACTTGCAACAAGCAATACATTGAATCCAGTCAGTTGTCGAAGTTGTCTCCTGGTACGGTTACAGACATTCAGTGCACTCATCCTCATTGACTTTCTGTTCTTTATCTTGAGTTTTTTTATCCCACTTTTTGTGGAAGCATCTTATCTTCAGCAGTTTTTTTGTAGCGGCATCCTTCTTAAGTCTTTTTTCATGTATATTTTGTTGATCAGTAACATTAGTTGCACTCTGTTTCCTTTTGATTTCGATGGCATTACACTACTTGGAATGGATGAAAGCTTTTCCAAAACATTGTATTAGAAAATTTATTTCAGTTAACAAAATGAATTTATTAGCAAATTAATTGCTCATAAATTAAAAAATACATATAAATATTTAATTAAATTATTAACAAATGTATTATTAATTTATTAACAAAAATAATTACATAAAATTTATTTAATAACAACTATATTATTAATTTATTAATAAAATTTTTATCTGCAAAAGTATTTTTTTTGCAAATTAATTTGTTGACAAATTTAGTTTTGATAATTATGTGTTTTTCCGAAATTATTTCAAAATTGATTCATTCATATGTTTTAAACGTAATTTGCAATTCATGCAAATATACAATAAGAATAAACTAGCACTTAAACTTATGGGGAAATGCGCCATCTCTCCTATGTAGCAGATGCACAATCTCTCCTATTTTGGTAGGAGAGATTGCGCGGCCTGTTATTTAAATATGGCCACTTCTAAAATGAATTTTTGGTGTTCGCGTACTTAGTCCAGGTTAGTAGTTTATAAGAAATCGTTTAAGTTCAAAATATTTTGCATTATTGACGCTCTATAAAAATTCTGACGAACAATTATGAAAATTCAAGCACTTACCTTGGGAAAAAAATAGCACTGATTTATCCAAGACGCTTGGAACAATCAATATGCACATTCATGTAGACACTGCACTAATGCTGCTGTACAACTACCTGGAGTCGCTGGGAGCGCACTCTACTCCTTCCCGTTGAATCTCTTTGTGCGCAATCTCTCCTACCGCGCGAACCCTCCTCGCTTTACTATATATATATATATATGGAATATATATATATATATATATATATATGATTTCTACCATGTAGTTATCTGATACCTATTTTAGGATTCCATTATTTTTTTTTCATTCCTATCATTGCAAAGATTTATTTAATGTTATTTAATTTTCTACAGCTTTAATTCATAATATTACGGTTTTTGATGGTGGTAGGTTATGTTTAATTAATGGTTATATATATATATATATATATATATCAATTTTGAACGGAGGGTGGTTTCGGGGTCTGGGCGTCATGATCGATGAAAGTATACCAAGATTTTTTGAAATCGCTTTCCTCCGAACGGCTGCAATAGGTAGCTTTTTTGTAATGAAAGCTACATAAAACAGCGTTGTAACGGAAATCTTTGCTGTCAATATGTCTAAAAAAACACTAAAAGTGAAAATATTAGATTTATTTATACCAAAAACATAAAACTTAAGTACTTATGTACTTTAGTATAGATAATAAGTATAAAAATCACATGTGTATTTTAAGGAACAAAATAGCAAGATAAATCTATGAACAAACGGCTACATAAGTACTTTTTTTTTTTCAGGAGTCGCATTATATAGGGAAAATTTTATTGTTCCTACCAGAATCCTTAAAGAAAGGTGCGATCAAGATATTATTTTCAAAATAGTGGTAGGAACGATAAAAGTTTACCTATAGAATACGACTCTGGTTATAGTTCAATTTCAAGGTGTGGCTATCTCACTTTCATGGGCAAGGTACTTGCATTCGTAAAATGTTGAAGTAATTTAATGACACCAATATTTACAAGAGAATCTATCTGAAAACAAGTAAAAGTATATTTTCGCGTATTTAATAAAGGTAAAATTTTCATTATAAAATTCAGGTGCCAATGTGGCAATTAGGAATTAAAAGTAAGTGATGCCATAGCGGTATCACCGCCTTTCAACGGGTCAAGAAATTTGGTTTGATACCACTCAATATGCTTTTTTTTAATTTCATTACGTAATTTTATTAAGGTATTCTATCATTTTCTTTATTGTGAGCAAAAATCAATGGAGAAATTTACTTCCCGTAGTAAGAGAAACACAAAAAAAATATTTATAACTATTGGGGTAACTGGATCCAGCATGGTCCAGGTACCCCGGATACATGACCCAGTTACCCCATTCTTGAAAAATTTATGGGGTAACTGGGATACCGGGCTTACATTTGAAACATGAAGTAAATATGTATAGATACCTAATAATATTAATGCAGTTATATGTCTAATCTTAAAAAAAAAAAGATTGTTTAATAAAATTACTTACAGTATTTTAATAAAAAGCCGAGGAAGTCCAACAATATTGACGTTGTTTTTTAAAAAAGAAACGTAAATTTTTGACAACCTATCACAGCAAAGTGAGAGTTATGATTGAATTGATACACGTTGTTTTAGGTCTTGGCTCGTGGGTGCAGTTACCCCAACTAACCCTAATTCATTTTTAAATTTCATCCTAATCTGTTTATGATGATCTTAACTCGGTACTGACAATAAATATGGTGCCTATTTAAACTTCATTTGACATTTCATAGAACTAAATCCAGCGTAGTAATAATCTTTTTACAGTGTAGCTAAAACAAATCCTTTTTTCACAGTTTAAAGTTGGCATTGTGGTAACTGCGCTTCGAAAGAAGGTCGCAAAATTGCAACGCCGCCTTGGTCCGTGTCGCGTTTTTCCAGATAGGGTTTTAATTAACTTTTAAAGACATGGGACGCGAACTCAGAAATCATTTCAATGCAAACTAGTCTCGAACCCCATAATATTTATGTGATTTATTCCAATTAAGTTAGTCTGTTTTAACAATTTGACGTTTATTGGTTTTAGAATCCTACTGGGCATTCCATTACACAAATATATCATTAAAAGTTGTTTGCTGGGCTTAAAAAGTCGTTGGTACATAGGGTACTAGATAATAGAGTGCGAGATAGAGAACAAGATAATTTAAATGTATTTTTGTAAGATATTTCAATATTTGCTTTTTCAAAATATTGTTTAACATACATCTAAATATCAACGCAAAAAAGAATCTATTGATCTGTAAAAACCTTCCAACTGAGTATTATTATTAGAAAAGTAATACCGATTGAAATATCCATTCTTAAAATCATAATTGGAAAAAGATAATTTTTGTGTTACTAAACCTTTAAATGCGGGAATTAATTTCAAAATTGCCAGCCATTATCGCTAATTTCACTAATATTCCAAACATTACATATTTCAATATCAATTATGGAATTTATTAAAACCTTTAATTCATTTTGAAAGACTGTTTTTCTTCTATTCCTGCGTCAGGCACATAGGGTAAAGTGCCCATATTTCGTGCCCTTTCCTAATTTCGTCCCCCTTAACTTTTCCGCTTCTGTGGAAGTTTAGATAGTTATGACGCAAGACACAGGGGACGGAAGGTAAAAGAGGTCAGTATTGAAAGTTTCGTTCGCCAAGACGAATACGTAAATTAAAGACATCGGTTTTCTGATTTTTAGAAGACCTGAGTTCTTATTACGTCGTTTGTAAAACGTTATTTACTGTACTGTAAGTATTTATTTCTTATTCATTGAATGTATTTTACGTAGGTATGATGCTGACAGTAGCATACAGCGAGTTTTGGGACGCTCAGTTCATCTTACGGGAACTGAATTGGGAAGTAGCGTGGTCCCAGTTGCGCCTCTTTGCAGTTCTTGTTTCCGTCCCGGGGACGAAATAAGGAATTCTTTTTCATGACATCTTTTCATTTTTTTCCTCATGTTTGGATGGCTAATGTTTCGTTATGTTACTCTTCCACTGATAATTAGTACATTTCTTTGCCTTACTTTAATGTAAATTAAATTACTTACTCATTTAGAAATAAATTTTGATTTAGTTATAAGTGAAGCCTCTGTGTATTGGATTTTTTTTTTTTTGGGGGGGGGGGGGGAGGGGGGTAGGGGGACGAAATTGGGACCATTTTTTTCTTTTGCAATTTTAGATATTTTTGAAAAAACAATTTTTCGCATTGCTAACATTTTTTGTACGATATTTGCCTATGTTTCTATGTGCGTGTGTAATTAGTCTATGTAAAATCCAAATTTGGTAGGTTTTCACTGAAAATTACTCCATTTAGGACCTAAAAGTGACTGGGGTGGACGAAATATGGGCACTTTACCTTAGTGCTTATTTTTTATTTAAAACACGATGATAAATACTAACTAAAACTATAAAAAAACAATTTTTGCATGTATAATTAGCATTCTTTTTCATACAATAAAAAAGTTTCATCCGCTTTATCAGTGCGGCATCCTAATTTAATGAAAAAAAAATCTGAGAATTTCAAGCAACAAAATTGGTAGAAATTGTTTTTTAGAAATTTGTTACTTTAACATAATTTATTATATTTAGTCGCATATATTATACATCCTTGTTAAAGAAACTATTTAATATTTTAGAAAAGTCCAACCATTTTTATCTATGTCGAAATTAAAAAAAAATTATAATTTATTATTCACAGTAAAAACTCACTCATATGCTCACGTATCATATCGTTATAAAAATTTAAGAGAAAACTAAATATGCGGAATATATATATTTTTAAAAATTGACTGTGATATACCTTCTAGTTTGCATCTAAACAATTAAGCAAAACTGAAACAGTCTAAAAATATACAATATGAACTTTAAAAAGTTCACCGTCTTACTTAAAAGGCGACGAAGATAATAATAAAATGTATATTACAAGTTTAAAATATACATTTACCGTATATCCCGGCATATAACACGCCCTTTTGTATAATACGCATCACTTATGTGATAGTATATATTTTTGTTTCAAGCATATACTGCCGTATAACACGCATCAAATTTTCCCCACGAAAACAAACTAGAAATATTTAGAACAAAAACTGTTAAATTTACAGATATTTGTCATTGATAGACGAAAGGGGGAAAAATATGGTTTGTCTGAAATTGGAAATATGGACGAAACGCCAGTAATCTTCGATACAATAGAAAGCAAGTAGTGTATAAACAATAGATGTAAAAACTGTTCCATTTAAAACTACAGGACTCAAAAAATCCCACTTTATATTGGCTCTTTCTTGCTTAGCTAAAGGACCAAATTAAAAACAATGGTAACTTTCAAACGGAAAACAAACCTACTAATTTTCCAAATGGAGTTTTTGTTCACGTCCATGAGAAGGGATAAAAAGGTGTTAAAACTATGTTTAAACTATATAAAACTATATAAAACTATATAAAAACTATATAAAACTATAGAAAACTATATAAAACTATATAAAAAATGTTTGGGAAAAGCGTCCAGGTGCTTTAAAAAACAGAAAGTCTGTTAGTTTGATATATGATTAGATCCCTCAGAAGAGATATAATTTTAAAAAGAATAAATGGATCTAATCATATTTATGGCTAGATGAAAGCGACAATGGCGATAAAATACGTAAAAGCGACAATTGATGAAGAAGGTGACATTCCCGAAAACATAAATGAGCACGCGTACACAGAAAAAACTATTTTGTTAAAACCCTCCGTGTGTCTTGCAAAAGGGTAAAATTGTAATGTTGTTTTCATTGCATTTTGTTTTAAATGCTAAAAAATGTGATTCTTTCAACATTATAAAAAAAACTCAATTAAAAATATGAATATAACCCGTGAGAGTATATATCATTCTTCAATGTATTTAAAATTCATTAAATCTATAGAATTATATTATTTTAAATATTGCTTGTATTGCTATGAAACCTGGAGCTTAGTGAAGGGAATATTACGCCTTAAACACTCTGAGGGTTAAAACAACTAAAATTTGCTTAATATAGCTCCAACCAAATATTTTGATAGGAATGACCAAATTTTGGTTGGAAACCAAATGATTTGTTGAATTAACAAAATCATTCGGTTAATCTAACCAAAATTTGATCATTCCAACCACAATATTTGGTTGGAGATATATATTAACCAAACTTTTGTTGTTTCAACGAAACAGTTTTTACCGTGTATAACGAACGTTTCTTGTTATCTGGTAAGGAAGATTAATTAAATATATATTGTAAGTTTCTTTGTTTACATTGATTTTTAAAATCATTTAAATATGCCTCTAAATATTTGGAATGCTTTCTTCTTATGATTTTACATCAACCATTTTGTATTCTGTGTATAACACGCACACGGAAAAAATAAGTGATTTTCTAGTGTTAAAAGTGCGTGTTATACGACGAGATATACGATAATTTAAGGTTCCAAGTACTTTCGGTCTGTAATCCCGCGGCCGTCGTCAGGGAATATATTTTATTAATCCATGACAATGGCCGCGGGACTGTAAGCCGAAAGTAATAGGAAATTTAAATAAGATGTATATATTTATCTTGTAAAATCTACATTAATATTATCTTTGTCATCATTTTAGTAAAACGGTGAGCTTTTTAAAGTTCATATTGTATATTTTGTGATTGAATCAATGTGAAATATTGTATTATGATTTTATCTGAAACAGTCTTTTCATTAGTACCTGTTTATCGCACGATAGCCTTTCCAAGGAAAATTTTAATGTAATTTGAATACCTACCTTTTTTTTAGATGTATTAGTAGATATTCTTTTGCAACATTGTGATTAAGTGGACAATGAACATTAAAAAATCTAATTCCTCATTTTTTTAATACTTTTCATCAATGTTGAAAAGTGTTTATGCATTCGGTTTGTCTGTCCGTCTGTCCACGCTCTAACTCCCGTAAATATATGCGGATTTTCATGTAATTGATAAAGGTTATTTAGGGTCATCAGAGCATGTTTGGTATTGTATTGAAGTATGTAGGATTAATAGTTCATTTAAAGGGGCACTCAAAAGTATTCCATTACATTACGGTATATGGGGAAAAATCGTTTGCAGAGTGTTTTAATGACATTATGCTATTTCAAATGTATTGAAACTGACATAAATCACTGAATTTCCATACGATCCCGTTAGAACAGGGCATTAATAGCATTTTTATTCATTTACAGGGACAGACAAAAGAAACTGGTTAGTACTATCTGTGAGTAATAATTGCTGGATTGTACGGTTTAAAATTGGGTATGCGCTTTTAAATTTAATTAATTTTTTTACATGTTACTCGTTATATATAAATCCTATACCTCATATACAGAACTACACAAAAGTATTCACGTACCATTCTCCTTAGTAGTTGAAATCGCTGAAGGGGAACTTTCAACTGAAGTACAAGTATTTCTTAAGTGAACTACATTTTTGCATGCATGTGGTTAATAGATACAAATCTATACATCATATACAGGGCTGCTCAAAAAATTCGGATAATTTTAAGATTGTAGATGGAAACAGCTGAAAATCGGTTTTGAAATGTGTTATGCGTTTCCATATATTTGAATTAGACGTAATATTTTAATTTTTTAAACGTTGCAGTTTTTTTTTTTACAGAATTCTGAATGTGTTGGAAAGTGTTTCATGATCTATGCCTGACGCATGTTTTTTTCTTTCTTGCTAAGGGATTCATTGGAAAATTATCAGACTTGTTAATGGCAAATAGTTATATTCAAAATTTTGTGATCAAATAATAAAATGTTTTAAAATTATTAAATTTTTAAAATAACGAATAATTGCCATATTTTAAAATGCCACATGTGCATTTCTTTTGCATAAAATACGACAATATTTACTCATGAGATACTTTACATATATTAAAATGGAAGTTGACATGAATTGTAAAAGTTCGCTGAATAGAAAAAGAAATATTTTGATAATTATGATTCGTTTTTCCAAAAAAAGTAGCTATATATTTTCATATTCATATAAATTTCAAAATTAAAATTGTCCTCAGATGTAGCTTTGTATGCTAGCATTAATTTATTATTATGCATAGGCTATAAAGTATAAATTTTAAAAGTATCTGATAATTAGAAATGCGCATGGAACGTTTCAAATGTCAGAAATGTGCGAAATTTTCAATTTTCAGAAAACAGCATTTTAAGTAAAACAAACTGCATACATATATACAGTTTTTACAAATATGAGAGCTTATACATCTACAAAGGAACCTAAGAATTGAAAAATTCTTTTTGCATCAGATAAATTTGAGAATCTAGTTTCATAATTCTCGAAAAGAAAAAAAAATTCTTTGTTAAATTTCGTGATTTTGAATGGCCACTTTTGCCTTAATAGCAGTTTAGTTTATTAGTATTCCGGAGAAGAGGCATCCAAATATAACTTCATAAATCAATTCAATGATCAGTAAAATCATTACGACTGGATATCATTCGAAAATGAAAACTAATCGAAAATGTCATTTCCAGAAGTTAAATTCAAAATCACTAATTTGTATCTTTCTAAACTTTTGAAGAAGGATATTAATTTCGAAATTACTAATGTAATATGTATCCAATATTATCCGAATGGAAGGATGTCCTACTAAGTATCGTCAACTGTTGCACAAGATTTGTTCTATTGAGACTGCTTGATTGTTATGACTTTTTTGGTCTAGATAAATATATCTAAATATGACATAAAATACAATAAATACACACAAAATAGTACACAATAAATAGTAATATATTAAATATGACAAATATGTCATATTTAATATATTACTAGTTGGCGCAGTGTTGCCAGATTGAGGTTTTTTTAATTCAGATTATTTGATTGTCACCACTTTTTTGAAATAGAAATATTCGGCCCATTTAAAAATTGATTAAAATTTCTGAAAAATAAGGAGAATTATACTATTTTAAAAAAGTAGTGACAGTCCCCAATCTAGCAACACTGAGTTGGCGCAGGAACCAGATGTGGTGCATTTGCATTGCATGAGATCATTCGATTTTTTCGGGGGAGAAGAACTATAAGTTTATTCTACATTTAGAAAAGATGGATTATATTATTATTTTTGTAATTTCTTATTAGGAGTAAGATATCATATTTAAAATGTAAATTAACAGGGATTTACTAAAATTATATTTTGCAAGTTACCTGTTTTTGCTGCAATCACTGTAGAATGCGTTTATGAAAAGGGTTATACGCGTAAATAAATGCGAGTAATAAGCCAAAATTACGTTCACTTGTACCCATATCACAATATTAAAGTATTTATTTGCTTAAAAACGTTATAAAAACACATTAAAAGTAAATTAAAATCTATATTGACATGTTTCAACTCATTTGCTGAGTCGTCATCAGAATGTATAACAGAAAATTTCAAATATAATGCATATGAAAAATGGAAATAAATCATCGAATATAAACAAGTAATCATGTAACGCGCCCTACATTTTCGCGATCGCACAAGCTCCCTTTATGTCGTGACGCCTTAAGTTGTCCAACCATACAACCCATAAATTCGGGATACGAAAAGATAATGTATCGTTACAAACTCTTAAACATCTTAAATAAATTTCAATGGACTCTCTTATAAATAATTGTAAATAAATGTTAGACCTGTAGATTATTTTACTCTCGTTAAAATGTATGTTAATGTTCCATATTTGATTCAGCAGGGATAAAGCAGTATTACCTCTATTATATTTAATGTCTGCTATATGTTCTTTACATCTGATATTGAATTATCGTTGGGTTATACCTATATAATGATTTTTGATCCTGAAATCCTGATCTCAGGATTTCTTCCGATATAAATCAGGGGGGGGGGTTGAATTAGAGAAAATTAAACGTGTTGCTATTGATAATGGATATCAGGTAAAATTAATTAACAAATTGATTCAGAGCTCCTTTGATAAAATGTACACTTCTAAAAATAAAAATAAAACTATTAATGAAGTTAATATGAAAAGGGTTGTAGCAAATTATATCCCGGGTTTCTTTGAATGTATAAAAAATCATTTAAGAAATTTTGGTTTATGTTTGATCGCGAAGCCTCCTCCGTAATAAAAGATGCTTTTAAACACTAAAATTGATCCTTTTAATAGGGATGACCTCTCAGGAGTTTATATGATTCCATTTATTAGGGAGGAAAATAAAATTTTTTTATATATAGGTATAACCCAACGAAAATTCATTATCAGATGTAAAGGACATATAGCAGACCAATCGCTCATAGGCCCTCTACCAGTATCCCGTGTGCCAAATTTCGTAGCCCTGCGCCCTGTGGCTCTCGAGTTTTTGAGGTTACATAGATACACGCACGGATTTTAATCTGATATACTGCAAAATATATATATAAGGTCAGTCTGCCCAAATGAGACCCGATTCCCGGTAGTTTTGTCGCATTTAGGGTAAATTTGGGATTTTATTATATAAATGTATATTTTATTAAGCAACAAATTACTGAATACTGTACCTTTAGTTAAAAACCAACTTGTTTTGTAGAATTTTAATAATTATCTGTAGTATAAAACCACAATATAGGATTGTCGCATTTAGGTCATTTTTGTCGCATATATGGCAGCTAAAACCTAAATGCGACGTTCATAGTCCTAAATGTGATAATTCATTTTATATATGACAATTCATCTGAAAAAGTTCATTTAACGATTAATTGCTGTGACAGAAAATTGCTACATTACAACGGTGAGCGGTCTGCGAAACCATTCAATTGAATGATGAATAAAATGCGCGATTAACTCATAAAATACTGTTTTTACATTAAACTAATTGTACAGTACTATTTCTAATAAAATTTCGATTTTTCAAACATTTCAAACAACAGTACTAGGCTCCAAATGAAGCAAAATTTCGCTGTATCGATAATTAAACTGGAAATTAAAAGTTAAACTGTGAAAATTTTAAAAAAGCAGCTCTAACAGCAGATAAGGGTTAACTGTAATTTTTTTTTGATTTAATTAACCCTTAACTGCTGTGGCAAGAATTGTTGCATAACTAGTGTGAGCAGTCCCCAAGACCACTTGATTAAAAGATGAATGAAAGTCTCTATTAACTCACAGGGTAACTCTATTAACTCACAGGGGTTTTTGTACTAAAATTTAAGTACAGGACTATTATAATTAAACTTTTCAATATTATTCTTGAAATATTTATAACGGCACAGCACCGTGCTGTGTGTGAATTTTACACTGTTAATATGCAAAAGTTATTTGAATGCTGCATATAATGCCTAATATAAATAACCCTCAAATAAATAAATGCGTTGCTAATATAAAAAGCTCTCATCCCTCTTTGCCAAAGAGCTGTGACCATAACTACAATTAAATGATTATCGTAGAAAACATCGTTTAAAATTCGCGAAATTCGGGCGTCAATATGCGTCGTTTTGGGTTTCCGTAACTGCAACTCCGCATAATTTTGCTGGCAGCCTGGTGATAATGAAATATAACTACATGATCCATATACGAAATTTAATAAGGAATCCAAATTAAATATTTGATTTTATCAAAATTCTTACTTTGTGAATGAAAAATGCGCATTAATTAAAGACGCCGTCATTTCGGTCGGTGCGAATTCACAGTGTGGAGCTTACGAGTTAACCTTTAACTGATGTTACCGGTCTCTCAGACTGCGGCTTTTTTCAATTGTTTAGTTTAACTTGCAATTTTCAGTTTAACTACAAACACTACCGAAATTTTGTTCCGTTTGAAACTTTAGTACTATCACCAGAGACTTTTGAATAGGTGATATTCAATTATAACAGTCCTGTGCAAAAAGTTTAGCACAAAAACACCATCCTATGAGTTAATCGTGCCTTTTATTCATCTTTCGATGTAGCTGTCTCACAGACCGCTTCACACTAGTTATGGACAATTCCTGTGACATCAGTTAAAGGTTAAAAAACTATTTAAAAGATATTTATAATATCGTTAACTAGACTATTTAATGCATATAACTTTATTATAAAATGTCACATGACAAATATACCAACCTTAGAAATAGATAAAATCGTACAATATTTCTTATAATTTTGATTAAGCCAAAGAGAAGCTCTGTGCCTGATATTCTGTTGCACCCACCCCCTTCCCCTCTTCATTTTCCCTGCACTTTCTAAAAAAAATAACCTTTTATGTACTTAAAAATACGTATATGAAAACAAATATTCATTTAGATAAACATGGTTTTATTTATTTTTTATCTATTACTAATTTAAAAGTAGAAAATGTCGATTATAACGAATAAAAGGTAAAAACAGAATTAAAATATCAGATTTTATAAAAGTGCTAACAAAAATTATGACTCTTACAAGGAGAGGGCCAACCTTGTTAATCACAGATTTTGATTATTTTAATATATGTTGTAGGGTAGAGACCCCTTAGACTCAGGTTCAACGGATTTTATCCAACGCTCCTTAGTTCTTGAGAAACCAGGGGGTCTAATATTAGTACGAAACTTAAATACTTACTTTGTAAAGAAAGGGACAGGTTGGGCGTACCTCAGTTGGTACGGTGTTTGAGGGCTGATCAGCGGGCCCGGGTTCGATACCCGAACGCGCTACATTTGTCTTTCTTACTTTTTGTTTTATAAATATACTTGTAATTATAATTTAATGATCTCAATTAAAAATTTTAATACCGTACATTAATTATAATGTTGGCAAATTTTTATTTTATTTTATCAATTTTTTTATTTTGAACTATTATTTCTCATCCTTTAAAGAGATTTAAAAAGAAATTGGATCTATTATTGAATAATGAAAATTCCAAAATCGTTACAAATTTGTTGTAGCGCCATCTAGTTATGATAAAATAAACATATTCAAATAAAATAAAAATAAAAGCAGAAAGGAGATAAAGGGGGAAACAAAATATTTGAAAGCGCAAGCATACGTATTACAAATTTAAAAATCTTTAATATGCAAAAAATCCGTTGTAATTTAATTCCGATGCTAATTTTTAATATAATTATGCTTGTTACTTTAAAAACAGAGTAATAGTATCATCGTATTGACTTCCCTTGTTAAAACAATGCATAAATGATGTTTCTTTAAAATCACGAATTGACATAATTGTTCAATATCTTTGCATCGATAAAGAATATATGAAATACATTTTAAATGTGATTTAAAAAAAAAATAACAGTTTTTTTTATGTTTTATACAACTATTTAGTTAAAAATAAAATATTAAAGAGGTTAAAATTATAATTGATATACAATATTATAAATTTTAATTGACAATGAGATTATTAAGTTATAATTACAAGTATATTTATAAAACAAAATATAAGAAAAATAAATTTAGCGCTTTCGGGCATCGAACCCGAGCCCGCGGATCAGCCAGCAAATGCCGTTTCAACTGAGCTACGCCCAACCTGTCCACTCTCTTTCAAAGTAAGTTTTTAAGTTGTATACTAATATTAGACCCCCTGGTTTCTCAAGAACTATCGAGCGTTGTATAAAATCCGTTGAACCTGAGACTAAGGGGGTCTCTACCCAACATCATATATTAAAATAATCAAAATCTGTGATTAACAAGGTTGGCCCTCTCCTTCTTAAACCAGGGAATAACTCAGTTGCATCAAGTTTTAATCGGAGACAGCATTTAAGCTACCCAATGGTATAATATTGGTAAAACCAACTTTCTTAACCGCATTAAAATAAACATAAATTGTTTTCAATCTACACAAGATTTTCCAGAATTTTCATTATGTAAAATTATTACATATTCCTTAATCATATGTCAATATTATATTAATGGGATAGACAATGCGTTTCTTACACATTTTTTTAATTAAAAATTTTAAAGAAGCGTATTTTTCTTTTTTCATCGTCTTAAACACATATTTAAACAGCTGGTTAAAGAAAAACGTTAATGAAGGATTATGCTGGCTCAACACAGCTTAATTAAACATAAAATTTGATTTAAATATCATTTTAACACAATATATACAAAATCCCATACAAACTTGTACGTTAATCTTCTAAATGTTTCGCCGCATTTACAACAATATGTATGTCGCTATTAGGAACAGGCTGAAAAGAAGCTTTTCTAAATGCGTAGTCAAATTCAAATTCTAAACCGGAAACTGGTCGCCTTTTCTTAGTTTAACTGGTCAGGTAACTGAAACATACAACGTAGCTCTTGACGTTTCTATGGTTATTTGATCTTCAAAGTTAAAAAATAAAAACCGTGAGCCACTTTCGGAAATTTTTATCGCATTTAGGAAGTATGGGGGCGATGTAAAATGAACGATGTGTATTTGATTGGAAATTTCTTAAAAAAAACCCGTTTTACATGCAAAAAAAAATGTTTCGGGTTTTGTTTATGAAGTTCGTATGCTTCATTATATAGCATTTATTTACGATTCTTGCATTAATATTTTATGTAAAAGAACATTGTCGCATTTAGGGATTATCACATTTAGGCGGACTGACCTTATATATATATATATATATATATATATTGATTTTACAGTATAATACTGGCAGCTGGGACACTAGTATTATAACTGTAAAATTAACAGTAATAAACACTAAAATTAGCATTTAAATGCTAATTATGCTATGCTAATTATGGCATATTAATTAATATGCCATTAAGCAGTAATATACGGTTTAATGTATTTATACGATGCTGTATTACTGCTTATTTTACGGTATTAAACTGACGTCCCAGACTGACGAATCTGACGAAACAGGTATCAGTATTAGGCTGTAAATAAACATTTTTTTTTTCAGTGTAGATGGGGATACACGAGAAATGAAATTCCACAGGTCGAGAGGATTTGGTATTAAAACCTGGTTCTGTAGTGTGTATTAATATGGTTTGGACAAAAACTTTTAATCTTAGTGCACGCTTTCTGCTTATGTTCTGACTCCATGCTCAGACCTCCATGTTCTATCACTGTGCTTTAATCTACAAAAAAAAAAAAAAAAAAAAAAAAAAAAAAAAAATCGGAAAATATAAATTCCTACAGATATTTAATTTCGAAATATTTCATCTTTTTAAATATAGTTTTAGTAAATGTAGGAGTAAGTCAAATGGATTTTTTTTTTCATTACATAAAAAAAAATAGAATATGAGGTCATTGTATTCAAATGTGGCGTCCCGTAAATGCGACAATTTTCTTTTACATAAAATCTTAACGGAAGAATCGTATAGAAATGCTATTTAATGAGACATCCGAACTTCAAGAACAAAACGCGAAATATTTATCTGAATTTAAAGCATCTTCTTAAAAAAAAAAAAATCCACTACAATTACACATCGTTCAATATTAAGCACCCCATTGTCCCTAAATGCGACAAAAAATCCTGAAAATTGTTAACTTTCTTTCCTTTTTAACTTTGAAGATGAAATAACCTTATGGATGCAAAGTTCTTCGGAATCTGTTTCATATTTACTTGAAGTTTAAGCTTTAAAAAAAAAAAAAAAAAAAAAAAAAACACGTTTTTAAATTAATGTTCTAAAATATTCTACGCACTTGGTGACTGGCTTTCTTTGGAGACCTATTAGGGACGAACTGACTGCCTTAAATCGTGAGAGACTTTTGGAGATTAACTGAGGTAAGTTTATGTGATATTTTCGTATATTGCAGTAAAATGATGTTTAAGGCAGATGTGTTTATTTAAGCTGTATTGAATTACTAAATTGGCATTTTCAACAAGGCTTTCGAATAGGGTTTTTCTATGATCGGGTATATAAATACGTGTTTCAAACAAACAAAATATAAAATTGTATTCCTTTGAAATTTTAATAAATGGTATTTTCTTACTTAATCTGAGTGTGGTTACAGAATGATCTTTTGATCCCAAAATTATTCAACAATATAAAACTTTACAAAATCAGAAATATAAATTCATAGAATTAAATGCACATTAGTCATGCTCATCAGTTATACCCATCAATCACTTTGCTGATAAGAATTTAACTGCTACCACTGTTTTGTGCACTGACTTGCTTCCTGTCAATAAATCAAATTTTAATGATTTTTCGTGTTAATGAATCGAGTATTAATGACGATCGTCCTGCTAAAGATGATAATAAGTTTCCTTATTTTGAAAGTAGAGATGATTTAATAACGATGGCTAATGCGTAATGCTGACTATTATGGAAGAACAAGTTTTCAAATTCAGCACCTTGAAGACAGAGCCTGATTACCAGAGATTCTTACCTTCCACCAAAAGAAATAGAATAGAAATTTATACCTTATTCAAGACCGAAACTCTACTCGAATAAGGCGTTTAAATAAGAGAAAATGTTTGTTAAAATTTACTGGTGGAAGTTTTCTCCGCCGTTAATCAGACCCAGCTTTGAGTAAATGATACAATTTCTACAACAATGTGTGATGCGTCTATTCAAACAAATTTAACTTTGCATAGGAATATAACAAAAAAAGATTTTCAATTTTTGCAAACAATGGATGTATAATTAAAAAAAATATTTACATGCAAATCCAGATCAGATTCTACTTCTGTACAGCCTAGAATTCAATCCGAATCTCACTAAAAAATATCTCTTCCAAAAGCTCATCCTCCTCAGGCTTTTGAAAGATGTTTGTTAAAAACAGTTTCACCAACAAATCAAAATCCAACTAAAAAGCAAAATTCAGCAGGATCAAACTTTTTTGAATTCTTAACAACTTCTTTGCATTTGTGAAAATAGTAAATAAATAAATAAATAAATAAAAACATAAAAATTGGATAAGAGTACAATTAAAGCTTAAAAAAGAAAAAATAGCATTTCAAAAACAAAATTCTGCAAAAATTCGAAAACAGCTACTAAAATAATCTGGAGGTAAACTTGCAGCGAAATAGAAGTTATGAAGAAAGCTAAACCTCAATTTTTTCGATATCCGTACCTTTCATTTTTTTTCTGTAATTTGGGACCACTGTGCTGAGATACAAGGCGGAGTTTGAGTACCATCCGTGATTTAGATTATTCACAGCAGCTGTTTTTCTTTCAGACGTACTTTAGAGTCCTTTTCTATTTTTAGAATGGCAAAATTGGTTCAACAAAGAGCTTGCCTTACATTTTATGTTTCAAAGAAAATTTCGTGTGTAGAATAACTGAAAATGTTGCAAAAGACCTACTGTGAATCTTGCATTCCAAAAACACAGGGATATAAAGTGTGTAAATAGGGTCGAGAAGTGATATTTGATTTGCCTCGTTCTGGCCATTGTATGAGTCTTAAAGAGTCGGCTCAAGTTATCTTACACAAATTTTAAGTCCGTTCATAACGTTAAGATTAATATTTTGCATGAAACGCATCGCCCCACGATTGGTTTCGACATATCTCAATTTTCTGCTATTGCTATGCAAGAGTTTCTGGCCAAAAAACGCAACTAATGTCATCGATCAATGGCCGTACTTGCCTGGTATGGCCTCGTATGAATTTTCCCTGTTCAAGAAGCTAAAATTACCACTTAGAGGTAAATATTTTGTAGCATTTGTGGCCATAAAATTAAATTCACAGAAGAAGCTAAAGGCCATACCAAAATCTACCTACATAAAAAGTATGGAAGATTGGGTACTGCGTTGGCACATCTATTTAAAATTCCATTGTGTCTACTTCAAAGGTGGCAAAAATATTTGATGAAAAAATAATTTTGGGGGACTTTATTTAACAATTCCGGGTACTTTTTATATAGCAGGTATGGTGAGACATTTTGTATATAACTTTTGTTCTAATGCAAAATTTTAATGCGGTACTGTTGGAAATATTACAAATTAAGTAACTTTTAATGTAAATGAATAAACAATTTTGAAATTTTGATAGTTTTAATAGTGCCTGACTGCTTAACCCTTTCATGTATCAACTTGGACCTAATGGATATATTTGGTCTAAAGTTAATTGCATCTAGGATAATAACTGATAAATAAAATTTGGGTTTATTAATATTTAAATGTTGCTTAATATTAAAAGATATAATGTTTCAAATAAAATAACTAAGATAATTGAAATACATTTATTTGTAAGATATTTCGGAATTTATTTATGCGGAATAGTGTTTAAAAGTAGATTAAGCTATCCGAAGGAAAATACATTTAAATATAATCTCATAAAAGAATTCACTGAGCTGTAAAATCATTTCGGCTGGATGTTGTTCAAAAAGAAAAATCGATCGAAAATGTCATTTCCAAACGTTTATATTAGAAAGAGATAATTTGTACATTACCAAACTTTTGATGAAGGAAATAAATTTCGAAATTACTAAGGAAATCATAACAATAAAAATTAATAATACAAAAATCCAATATTTAAACATGAAATTCACATTTTATTAAAATACATAATGACTTTATGTACTATAGATTTTTTTAAATTTCCGATGACGATGATGTAGTTTTTACCACTCAAAGACACAATTGAAAAGTATTTATGAATTCGGTTTTATGTCCATCTGACCACAATTTAACTCACCTAAAGATAATCGGATGGCATTTATAGATCATTAACAGGGCGTTGAAAAAAGTCTTTACATTATGGTCTATGAGGGAAAATCATTCAAAATGTATTTTAATGATGTTACAATATTTCAAAAATATTTAAATTGTTAGACACCACTGACGAGACTAAAAAATTCCTACTACAGAATTTGGTGTGAAGAGCATTTAACTTTCATTTAAAGGGACGCACAAATGTACTCTGTTACAATACTTTCTATCAGACGTAATTGTTCGATTTGTATTTTAAATAGATTTTTGCATATCATTTGGTGCATATAAATTCTATAGGCGACATAAAGGGCTACACAAAAAATTCGAGTACATTTGCTCTTATGAACGGAAATGACTATAAGGGAAAGTTTTAAATGTTGTGTGTCAAAGAACTGAATTTGTGCATGCTATGTAGTATTGCACTATATGTAAATGTTTATACATCATATATAGATCTGCACTTATAGTCCAGGCAATAGAGACCGTACAGGGGCTCTACTTAACAAAATTCATGGTAGTTCTGGAAAAAGGCTTACTATATGTTTTTTGGGTAGCTGAATCCTAATTTTTAACTTCCCACCAAAATTTCCCCTGTCAACCCCTCCCCCCCCCCCAAAATTTTGGTAAAATGCCCCCAAAAAGGGTTTTTATTAAAAAAAATTCATTTTTTTATTCTTTTAGGGAAAAAGTATGTAGAAATTCAGAAAGTAGACAACATTTGCAACAAATTAGATATATGACATTATGACGTAAGAGGAATGGGGAGGGGAGATCTGCCTCGGAACGTGCGCCGCGGTGCTGCTTGGACTAAGTTGCGCAATTCCACTTAAACACTCGCATCGTTTACATTTGCCTTCCCATCTCCCCTCTGAATTTTCCCTATAAGGTCGCTGAATCCGAATTTTTAACTTCTCCCCAAATTTTCGCCCCCGGAACCCCCCCCCCCCAAAAAAAAAAAAAAATTGTTGTTTTTTAATTACATTTTTTATTGTTTTAGGAGAAAATTATGTAGAAATTCAGAAATTAGACAACATTTGCAACTGATAGGATATATGACATTACGACTTAAGATGAACGGGGAGGGAGAGGGCTGCATCGGAACATTTGCCGCGTGCTGTTCTCAAAAACCAAATTTTTTGCCGGGGGACATTTTGGTGGGAAGTTACAAATTCGGATTCAGCGACCCAAAAAACATAAAGTAAGCCAATTTCCAGAACTACCATTAATTTTGCCAGGTCAAATCCCCTATTGCCTGGACTATTAAGAATTGGGCTGTTTTCGCGACTATAGAAGGTAGTTGCTGAAATTGTGTTTTGTGATGTTTCAAATTGGATGCGAGTTTTCCAAGTTGTTCTCATAAACATCATCTTTATCGCAATGAAATTGTGAAGTTCTGTTACGATATTCTAACTGTATTGAATGATTGATTAATCTATGCTTGAAGCATGTTTTTTCTTTAACTTTTTTTTTTACTTATCATGATATGTGTTTTTTTAATTGTGAAAATAGACTGCATTTTTGCGTGTATAGTATTCATCCTATTTTTGATATCGAAGAAAATAACGAAAAAAAAATTGTCTCATGCAACGATACTCAAAATACTAATTGAACGACAACAATTCCGAAAATTTAATAAGAAAGTAATCCCTGTAGAAATTCTGGCTGAGAAGGTTATTGCCTTATATTTTACAGTGTCACGTATATTACAGCCACTCATTAAAATAACAAATATTTAATTAATAAAATTCAATCTATTCTGCTACAGTAAGTATTAAAGATAAATAATTTATACTATGACGGTCAAAATGAAAGGTACACTCATTTTTAAAAATAAATTGTTATATACCCTCTAGTTTTTCCTTTGCAACAATCCAAATTTGAAATCGGTGTTTCTTTATGATTATTTTTTCGTGTTAATCATTGAAGAGAAAACGTTGATACTTTGAAGACAGTCCTTTGTTATATGTATCAGTATTTACCTTTGAAAAGTAAGACTAAAAAACATATTGATTTGTTGAAGTTTTAGTATGAAAGACATTCAGATTAGAATTCATTCAGCTGTAAAATTATTTCGAAAAAGTAATAAACGAAAGGTTGAATCATCCGAATATGTCACTGACAAAAATTATAATTAGAATAAAATTAATTGTACGTTATTAAATCTATGATGTGGAGAATTAAAATTTATTAAAAAATACCATATTTCTTTTTATTAAAGCGGACATCAAAAAATTTAATTTTTCAATGACTTACAAAATAAATAGTACGCTCATTTTACATAACTAACTGCGATATGCCTTTCAGTTTGCCTGATCATAAGGGAATTGAAACTATTTTATTATTATTATTATTTGTTTGTTATACTAGAATTTTTCTAAGAAAATTGCTAATATATTTCAAGGAAAACCTTCACAAATTACAGTAAAAACAAAATAGTGCAGTTAGAATATTGGTATATTAAACATTGGAAGAAATATGAGCACATGTAAGAAATAATTTTTAATTTTGCATGCAGGAATGATACTAATGTTTTTTTACGTGATTTGGTAGGTGTAGAGCAACTCATGTAAAAAGACCAGTCGAATATAATAAAGATTCAGAACGATATCGGTTGTACTAGCATCTGGATTGCATTTGCATTTTAAAAGTAGCAGAATAATAGGGGATTCTCCTCAAATTGTCATTATTAATTTAAATTTTTTTATTTGCATATTTTTTAATCTATAGTTCTTGGGAAAACCATCAGAGCTTATTTCGACAAAAAGTGATACATTAGTATCAAACCATCCGTTCCAAATATACTCGTTGATATACTTTTATTACTAACTCCTTTGTTGGAAACAAGTTTTATATTTGTTCAGCCAGGAGAAAGAATGTTACCATGAACGAAATAATTCCATCGCGGTAGCAAAGGCAGCCTCACGCAAGTGTACCTGTTTAAACAAAATTTGTCTAAAACGGGTTTTCACACCCTAATGACTGCATCAAAGAAGGTTTCGCCATGTTTTTGTGTTCCAGTAATAATCTTTTCGCCATTTTGGCGAAAATACAGAGAAAATACCGTTTTCGAATACCGGTAGGCCTAGTATCCGAAAATATAATGCTAGTTTTATTTTATTATGAAACAGTTTATTTTATTATAAACACACGCAATTTTATTATAAAACCCATATTTACACACAAATTATTATACAACAAAATAATACTTTATAAAATACACAAAATGTGTTATTAAATACACAAAATTTGTAATAGAACACATACTAATTTATTTATAAAAAGCACAAAATTTTAAATTTATTTTAAACGACGCATTGTATTTAAGTATAAAACACACACAATCTGTTCTAGTGTGTTGCCACACTACGCAAAATGTCACCAAAATCGCCACACTGTCACACAAAGAAATGAATCACCATTATGGGGGATAACAAAACAAAACAAAACAAAAAGGTGCGCCTGCGACACTTGCACGTTTCTTTTAATTTAATCTTCTTAAAGTAATAAATGATTTTTGAAAGTATTATTAAAAGAGTGAATAATTAAATAAATTTTATCTTATAAATATTTGTTTCTCTAAGAGAATTTTTATAATGTCTGAATTTTTAGGGTTTCGTTCATCTGACGAAACCCTATTCGTCTCACTCCTCTGTCTGTCTGTCTGTCTGTCCATCACAGTGTCCGTTTTCAGAAACTATATATGTTGGAGACTTGAAATTTTGGATACTTATAGCTGAACACCTCATGTCTAACGAAAATCATAAAAGTTTGCAAAAGTCTTATATTTACACCTCCGGGCTCTAACTTGTGTATTTTAAGCTTTTTTTTTTTTCTAACTGAGTCCCTAATTAAGTTGAAGACATGAAATTTTGAATTCTTATAGCTGGACACCTCATATTAAACGGCAAATCATAAAATTTCGAAAAAGTCTTATATTTACATCTCCGGGTTCTAACTTGTGTATTTTAAGCTTTTTTTTCTAACTGACTCCCTAATTAAGTTGAAGACTTGAAATTTTGGATACTTATAGCTGAACACCTCACTTCAAACGGCAATTCATAAAATTTTGAAAAAGTCTTATACTTACCCCTTCAGCCTATAACATGTGTATTTTAAGTGTTTGTTTTCTAACTGAGCCCCTAATTAAGTTGAAGACTTGAAATTTTGAATTCTTATAGCTGGACACCTCACATCAAACATCAAATCATAAAATTTTGAAAAAGTCTTATATTTACCCCTCCGGGCTCTAACTTGTGTATTTTAAGCAGTTTTTCTAACCTCCTCCCTTTTCATCCGGGGTGCAATTTTCTAACTTTTTTCGACACACCTTTGACCTCTCTTTCATATTATGCACCATAGTCGTACATACTTTAGTTCCAATTTTTACCGCCAGGGGTGCCTACATATCTCGGGTGCTATGGGCCCGATCCCATCGACTAATATATCTACGGATAGTTTGTAAAACGGAATTTCGTTCGGATAGAGGTTTGTTTAGAATAGAGGGCGCCCCCTGGTTGCGAAATGTGGAACTATCAGATTTGGCAGAAGGATAAAGTGTTTTGAAAGGAATATTAAATGAAACCCTCTGTGCGATCTGTGATCACACTTTCCCGCTTCTTTTAAGGATTTGTAGATGTATTTTGCTATGAAATTTCTTTAATATAGCGCTTAAATTTTTATTTGTTCTGCATACAAAACATATAATAAAACTTAATGCATCGTTAAAAAATTAGAATAAAAATAAATTAATAAATATTATGCATAAATGTTGTATTGCCTTAGCTTTTTCGCAAACAACAACAAAAAAAAATGTATACAAACACACGCTAAAAGCAATTGCAGAGTGTAATTTTGCTAGAGATCAAAAAGAAAAAATGTATTAATCAGATGTAAAAATCTAATGCATGTAAAATAATTTTAAAATTTTACAATTATTTCGCTTAAAATAATTTAGAATTAATGATAATTTTGAATTTTGTTCAGTTAAATATAGAAGCATATGCATATATATATATATATATATATATATAATTTTTTTTTTAATTTTTCACTATAAATTATAGGAAAATAGACAACAGATAAATGAACCGATAATTATAATACAAGATAAAAATGCAGGCCCAATAATGTAAATGCATAAACTGAAAAATTAACCATAGTCTTAAGACGAAAAATTATGAAATTCAAATATGTTGAACAGTGCTGTCTCAGATGGTTAGTATTACTTAAATATATCAAGCTTGATAAATTAAGTCTTCATCAAAATAAACTCTTCCAATTCCTTTCATTTTATATAAACTATATTTATTAAAACGTTTTAGTTCCTTATGATATCATACATGAGGCAATAGAAAAACACGCAAACACCCGAAAACTAGATGCATCCCATTCTCATTAAATTAATTCATCATTTATTTGGTCTTAAATATAATTAATATGTCGTTTAAATTCATTTAAATGTACAGGTTAGTTATAATTAAACTTCCCTATAAACAGCATCCTGCAACGTAAATGGTGGAACGGAATGCCACGAAATTTGGTATACAGACTATACACGAGATGAGTTCACTGAATATAGAAAAACATTGTTCCAAAATGTCCACCAGTAGGCGACTTTTCCGGAAAACATTAAATTTAATACAATAAGCTGCCAAAACAGAATCCAGAAACAATATTAACATTTATTGACTATTTTCTGATCACCTTGTTATCGAACCACATTAAGTAATGATAAGGGGAAAATAACAGTACGCTGTTTGAGAAAAAAAAAGTTCAGTTTGCAGATACAAGAACAGATTAGGACGAAATTACACAAGAGGAGCAGTTTTTAATCGTGTCCAGGATGATGTTGGGAAAGATGCTTCATGTGAATACCCTCATTTACCTGCAAAATTTCAAATCGATAGACAGTGTGTTCAATAGCAGATAGTAACTGATCAGTTTTGATGCTTCGCACATGAAGTGTTGTGGAGTTCTTTAAATCATTCAAAGTCGAAACACCTCCACGATACACACCAGACATTTTAAGTTGCTCCATAACCAGAAATCTCCGGATTTAATACCGGCGAACGTGGTGGCCATGGATTACGAAAGAAGCGGCTAATAACACATTCGTCTGTGAAATGTTGGAGCAATAGCGCCTTTACTGACTCATGGATATGTGGGGGCGCACCATCCTGCATGAAAATGATCGATGTATGGAACCGTCTTTGCTGTAGTTGCCGCAGAACAAACGTCTGCAGCATGTCATGGTACCGTCGGCTCGTAAAGGAACATCTGACAGGACCACTTGCAGTTATTTCCTGAAAAAGGAATAGCCCAACGATGATTGTCGCCGTGAATCCACACCAGACAGTCACCTTTGGAGAATGTAGGGGAATTTCCGTGTGCATCCGCGAATTTTCCTGAGGCCAAATGAGGCAACTGTGTTCACAGTCCCAGTGAGGTAGAAATGAGCCTCGTCTCTCCGCAGAATATTCCAAGGCCATGACAGATCAACTGTACTTTTGTTGAGAAAACAGACTGTGAATAAGAGACTTTGTGACTTGTCCTTATCCAACAGCTCTTGGGTATGGTGGATCTTGCATGGGAAGTAGTACATTATGTTTTTGAGTACTTTTCGGACGGTGCTGTAAGAATAGCCTGTCTGTCGAGAAACGGCACGTGCTCTACTGCTCCCGAACTCTGATATCTGTGACTGTGCGGCAACAGCTGTGCTGACGGCATCAACAAGTTCCGGTGTCACAGGTTTACGGCCTGTTCCAGGTTGAATTCCTTATTTCCCCGTCTCTTCAGATTTCTTAATCATGGCCCGGATACATTTAGGGGATATTGGCCTACGCCGTAGGTTCTTTATAGGACGAAATTCACGAACTGCAGCGGAATAATTCCCCTTGTTTTCGTAACACAGTTTCTTGTTCCGGATTGTTAATAATCTTTCTGTATTCCGTTTTGGTCGTTTATTGTGTTAAAATTAATGTTTTCCGGAAAAGGCGCCTTCTGGTGAATATTTTGGAACTAAATTTTCTTTTATTTCGAAATTCCTTGAGCACATCGCGAGTATAGTCTATATACCAAATTTCATTGTATTTCGTACGCCCGTTTGCGCTGTAGGATGTTATTATAAGTTTAATTATAACCACCCTGTATATTAACCTTATACTCAATATTCTACATTCACAACAATGTATAAAATGCACAGTACAAAAATTCCCATTTAATGATGATCGGGAAGCGTAGTTTATAACTTTTATTTCGAAAAATTTTAATAAGTCAAAATATTTAAATTCTTTTCTGATAGTAACAGCATTATATTATTTTAAAAATAGCCAAACTTGTTTCCCGTATAAATAAATGATTAATCATGCTTATCTTTTCGTAATGCTGTTATGTAACATGGATCATGCCACAATCAAATGAGTCGTTTGAGTATTATAACTAAAATATTTTCTCCGTATATAACAGAAATCCTGGGGTTGATGCCGAAGGGATCTGGCACGGATCGGAGCTCATAAGGTTCTGCAGATACTTCAAATCCTGTTGATGTTTTCCGTTTAGATCACGGTGTCCCTCGGTTAGATCACATAACTCCACCGAATTGAGCACATGCTATTTCGGCGTTTTACTCGATATTCCAATTAGTCCCACAAATTTTATAGCTGTTTATTAATATAAGTTCAGATGTTGATTTTATATTGGGAGGCAGTTGAGTTAGAGAGACGGACGTGGTGCGATGGGCTACCGATAGACTTCTTGGCCTTTTTTGTTTAGTCTATATCTTAAAAAATGGCTGAGTTATAGCAGTTTGAATTTCTAGTCTGGCTGACATTTTGGAACGATCTGATTTTTGTCACGCGAAAACACGTGTTTTTATTAAACGATTTGGATGTGACTACGCACGTGCTTAGTATATAGCAATATCTCAACCAGGCACATCGGCCAACTTCACACGTCATTTTGTTTCAAAATGGTGGGCATTTAATTTTTTTTTATTTAAAATTTAAAATGAGGTAAGATAAAAATTAAAAATTGAAAGAGGTTTTTTTTCCTTTAGTGTTTGACCTTGCTACAAGGATTCCGGAGCATTTTTTGTTTTGTCTTTATCTTTAAAAATGCTGAGGTATAGCAATTTGAATTTCTAATGGGGTTGACATTTTGAAAACTCTCATTTTTTGCCTGCGACAGCACTCGTATATATCAACCGATTTGGATGTGACGGTGCATGTGCACAGGAGTTACAAAGGTCTCGACCGAGTTCATTGTTTAGCTTCACCCATCATGTTGTTTTAAAATGGCGCGCACTTCAAGATATCGCCGAATTTAGCTACCAAATATTAATCACTTTAAATAAAACCTGCTTGGATAAAGCTGACTAATTTCGCGAAATTCTGATTCGAAATTCAGTGTTGACAAAAAGTAGTATTGAATCTTACATAATTGGTTTCCAGGAAATTGAGCTTCGTGTGTTTGAATAATCTAAGATTTTGGTTTAAAAATAAGGAATATGAAAGCTACCTTACTGCAAATAGAGGCGTCTTAAATTTAGACACATATGTGACTGAAAAAGAATTTCAGTCACTTAAGTGTCTGAATCTGAAAATTCAGACATAACAGACATCTAAATTTAAGACACATAAATGTCTTACTATGATCATGCTATAAACGAACCGAGAAACATGTGTAAATTATCCAACAACTGTCTGATTTTAAGACGATATGCTCCAAGCGATAGTTAAACATCGTCTTTGGTGCTATTCTTAACAGCCAATCAGAACACTGATTTCCGCGCGTGTCATCTACAGCACCTTCATGAGATAAGAACAGAAACAATTAAATTTTCACCGCCGCCATTGCTTGGATTAAAAGGAAATGTGTTAATCTGGGTATTTATTGAACGAACGAGTAAGTCATATTTAATTCTAATATTTTATTCCGATAGATTTTTATCCCTTTGAATATGAGTGAAATCGTTTATAAAAATTTATCTCTTTTCTGTAGTTTAATGCTAAAATTTTGATTTCACTAACGGTCGTCTGTTATATGCTTTCTTAATGTAACGGAATGAAATATAATTGTTTTGAAAATTAAATAGCAATGCTGTAATTCTATTTGCTTGACCTTTGTAAATAAACAAATGAGTGATAGTTTAATCTTCATTTTCGATAGGATGATGTGAAATAATTATAATTTGTCTTTGCTCAAAAACAAAACTTGCAACATAGATTTGAAAAGTTGAATGATTCATCGCTTCATGTATCAGAGATAAAAACATTAAATTGAAGCCATTTGTAACTGTGTTTATTCTATGTTTATTTTTTACTGTTTACTGACTATAAACGCTTGTAGTATATGACATTAGGCATTTATTTTATTTTTTGTTATTATTATTATTTTGGAGCTAAATATGATGATTCATATTATTATGATATTAGGAAAAGTTTTCAGATTGAAAAAAAGCATTAATATTGCGAAATTTGACTGTATATATTGCAGTTTTTAATCACGGAACTGAAACTTTATAAAGATTTATTCTTATTGATTTTTTAATTTATTATTGAAAATCGTAAATTTTGATATCCAATATTTCAGATTTAACATTTACCAAATTTCTAAAAATAATATGAATTTTTTATATCATCCAGTAAAATTTTTGAAACATAAAACAAACGGAGAAACATTTTATTCATATTTTGCAGTTTACGTTGCTGTTTAGCAGTATAATTATAAAGTTTAATTAATATTTTTTGTGTTTTTTAAATTGGTATATTATTTTTTAAAATTTATATGCAAGCCTTTTTTTGCGATTTTTTGTTCATGATTTTAAATTTTTAAAATTGAGTAATGCGAGAAATAATTATTAAATTTCCTTTTACTGCAATCAAATTTGCAACGTTTCTGGCACAAGTAATTTTTGGCACTAAAAAAAAATTACACATGATAATTTAGACATAAATAAAGAGTTGTTTATGCCTTGATATGAAGTTTATGTATAAAACTGCCTTATATTTTTAGAAGTTCGTATTTACTTATATGATACAGTATTAAATATATTTTTAAGCCATTTAATAACTGCTTTTTTATGTTCAAAACGTTTTTCAAACAATTAAGAATAGTACATATACTGTCTGATATATATATATTTTTACTTTCTATTTTCTTCTGTTTTTTTTTTTTCTATTTCTTAGATCAATATTTTCTTATCAAATATATCAAATCTATTTAGCTCATATTCAAAGGATACAAAGTTTACAGGAATAAAAAAATAAAATAAATTAAATATGACTTATATCGTGTTGTTCCATAAAAAAGAATAATTATGATATACATTTTTAAGCAATAGCGGGTGAAAATTTTAAATTGAATACGGAATATGTTTAAAGAAAATTATATACATATTCCGAAGAATGATATATAAAATTAGATACCAAACTGGTGTTTACTTTTAACTAAACAATGGCAAATTACCACACATTTAAAAAGAAAAAAAAATCTTACACATTTTTACTACTTAAAATGACTTAACTATTTTATTTATATGTACTTAAATGACAAATACAAAAATGGCTAAGTTTTGAAATTAGAAGTAATTTTTTTTTCTCAATGCTATTAAAATAGAATATTTATTTACTATTTTATTATTTACTCATGGTTATATAGCTGTTGTGATTATCATCTGATACATATGTAAAATTGCCTATGGGGCAAAATCTAATTTTTGAATTATATGAATTTTCCTTTTTGGGGGGGCGGGACGGAGGGGGCATTTTCTTGCCCCTTTTCGCGTACACGGGATTTTTTAAATCTCTTTCGACATTCCACCAAGTATGATAAATATTTTGAACTTTTAGAGTAGGACAAGATAATATATATATATATATATGTTACGGCCAAAACCCGAAATTGGCCAATTCCCGAACTGGCCGGCCAATTCGCGAACTGGCCGACAAAGTTTTAAACTGTCTGGCCAATTCGGGAATTGGCCGGCCAAAACCCGAACTGGCCAGATGTGATCGGCCAGTTCGCGAAGTGGCTGTATGCTATTGGCCATTTCACGAAATTGGTATATAGAAACCAATTTTTACTTCTTATCCCTTTCTAACATAGTTGAAAGTGTTTATGAATTCAATTTGTCTAACCGTCTACCTGCCCGTGCTCTAACTCGAGTAAAGACTCGGATTGACTTGTAATTGTTATATTATTTAGGTTTATAAATAAATTTCGGTATTGCAAGTGAAGTTGTACTATTTTTGGTTAATTTACAGAGACACACAAAAGTATTTCATTACAATATCATCAATGGGTAAAGTTTTTCCAGAGCATTTTAATATTGTTACATTATCTCAATTATAATAAAATTGGTATGCATCATTAAGATGGAAGACAAACTGTTTTCTAAAGTGTATGAAATAAGTAGCAATTGCAGTTTGTTTACAGAGGCACTCAAAAGTATTTCGTTACATTGCAGTGAATGGTGAAAGACCATTTGTAGTGCACTTAAATGATGTTACACTATTTGAAATATAATAAAATTCACATGCCTAACTCATGTCGTGAGCAATATGTTTTTTTTTTTATATGTAGAGTATTGATTAAGTGGCCATTATAGGGACGCTCAAAAAATTCTAATAAAGAATTCTGGTATATGTGAAAAAATTGTTTATATGGTATTTTAATGATTTTGCACTACTTCAAACAAAACGAAACTGTTATACATTACTAATATGTTCTACAACATTTTTTCTATAGTTTATTGGCTAGACAGAATTTGTCGTTTATTTACAGAGTCACTTAGATAATTTGTTTATTGGATTGGACATAATGAATCCGATGTATCGATATTAGTCACAGCGGACGGAAATCTCCAGCAGATTAGAATATAATGTTCACAATAAACCCAATTTATCGAAATATATCAAACAGGCGGGAAATTATCCAGCATATCAGAATATAATCGTCACAGCTTTGAACGCTCTTTCCTACGACGTGTGCACGTCAGTGCCACCTACCGGGCAGCTTTGAATCCCCACTTCGTATATTGGCCAAGGCTTCCCGGCCAGTTCGCGAATTGGCCGGCCAAAACCAGGAATACGCTGTTCATTTCATGTATTTCGGGTTTTGGCCAGGAATCTCGGCCAGTTCCCGAATTGGCCGGCCAATTCGCGAACTGGCCAAGCTCCGGGCTTTGGCCGTAACATATATATATATATATATATCTATTCATATACCTTAAAAACCCTTAATAGCGGACACTTCGGGACCGCGAAATTTGTCCGATAATCGGAGATGCCTGCTTTTGTGAGGTAAAAATAATACAAATATGTATGCCTTGCGGATCAAAAAAGTATTCGCTAAATTGAAGTATCCGCTATTCGGGAATGTCCATTAACCTCCATAACGGATACTCCCGAATACCGGGCATCTGTATTTAGCTAACCATACTGCAGGGTTGCATTTTTTGCAAAAGGACTCCTTGATTAAAGCATGGGTAATGCCCCGTTCTCTTACGATTTTAGTTCCCCCAAATTTCATGTGCAATATTTGCGAAGCTTATATTTTAAATCTGTTTCGAAATTGTACTGATTATAATCAATATTTTGAACTTTTAAAGTAAAATAAGATTAAAAACAAAATTTTAAAAAATCTAATATTTAGATAAATATTTTTGCTTTTTAATCTTATTCTACTCCTGAAGTACAAAATACTCATTATAATTAGTACAATGTCGTAAAAGATTTAAATTATCAGCTTTATGAAAATTACATACTAAAATTGGGAGCACCAGAAAATCAGGCGGTATGGGGGTAGAGGGGGAAGGACAACGGCCATATATTTTTCCAGTATTCAGCGTGGTCAAACATGGCTGCATAAAATGCTTACAAAAAATGTCTGCGATTCAGACGTTTCAAGTGTCTGAAATTCAGTCGCAAAAAGTGTCTGAAAAGATTCAGACATTTTAAAATGTCTGAAAATTGAACACTCCGTTTCAGAAACTTAAGTGACTGAATTTCAGACATTTTAATTTACAGTGCTCTTCCTCCCGGCACAGGCCGTAAAAACGTTTTTACTTCTATTTAATATCCGTCTGATTATTTCACCAACAAATCGGGAAACTTCAAACACAGTCGTGGTCATGCACTAACAGAATAACCCTTTTTGTCAACCTGTCATACCTATCATAACGTACTAGTCCCGTACTTCAAAAAAGTTACTGCTATTATGACAGAGCGACCGCCCTCGACTATTTCATCATGTTACGCCTTCTGCAACGCAATATGTATCGGTATAAAGAAACTCTGCGCATTTGCACAAGGATGACTATTCTTTTATCCGCTGAATTTGTTAACACTGGGAAAAAAATATAAGAAAGCTTCAACTTCTTTTTCAAAATGAATGTCCCAAGTGATATGCTTGCATCCAATTAAGGAGGGTATTTAGGGTAAGGAGGGTATTCAATCCTGTTGTACTAGTATAACGAAGATTGGAATCCTGTCGTGTTAAAGACTGCGACATTGATGTTATATGATGATCATCTGTCTACGAGTGAAGGCCATGAAATACTTTTTTCCATGAAAGTTTCCCAGGAAATAACTGAGACAAAACGTAAAATCAGCTCATCATTTTTTTAAAACATCATTCGGAGGCGCAGTTTCCATCAAGAATATTAGCCATCGCTTCATAGTAATAATTTAGGTAGTAAGCAAGTTGTAGATAATCGAATACGTGGATAGTGATTAAGGGGTGGTATGAAAAACGGAAATGCGACTAGAATCTGCTGAAACACAGCGAGCATCGGCTTTTTGTGCGTTAAGTGTAAGAATACAAATATGACGTAGGTCGCGCTCTCAAACAATTAATAATTAAGAATACCACGCCATGGAAATAGCGTTGACAGAGCGAGTGGATGAATTGAAAGGAAAAAAGGATAACCCCGGAATACGCGTGGGAAAATAAAATGGAAGCTAAAAGAACACTCTAAAAGAAAAAAAGAGCGGAAATGGAACATTTAATTTATGAATACTAAAAGCGTAATATTTAAGTAATGTAGACAAGTGAGACATTAAATTAAAGAGAATTTAACAGAATTAACGATAGAAGTTATTTAAGAATAAGGATTTAGTGAATATAAAGTAGTAATTTAGAATAAGATAAGGAAATCGCGGAATTAGATCTAATAATGTAACATATATATTTATATATACAGTAAAACATCCTTAAAGGGACCACGTTCCGTTCCAATAAAAATTGGTCGCTTCGAGAGTTGGTCTCTTAATGTAGGTCATGTTTAAATCTAGATTTTAATTGTTTAAAAAGGGTAACAATTAATGTTACTAAAATTTATTTTTCACATTAGGAGAAAGTATCAAAACGAAAGTTAATTACATAAGCTAATTATTACAGAGTTTAAAAAATAAATATATTGACGTTTCCTTTGATTTTATGGTTTTATCTTTCATAACTTTTATTTCCAAGTCCTTTCGAAGTTCAGTAAATAAATGCAATTTTTTTTCAGGACGGGAACTAATAATGACGATGTCATTAATTTATCTATTTCTTTGAGAGTTTCTTAATAGAATAGGGAAGGGGAGTTTATTAACCGTCATTCTTAATTCGTCATCAGAGTTAAATTCATTGTCTAAAAAGGCACAAAGGGGTTTAAACACTTAAAAGTTACCGGAATTTAAAAAAATCTAAACTTAGTCTAGAAGTTTGGTGAATAATGCGCCCTCTGGAATTATTTTTCTAATAAAACCTTCTTCAAGAGACCAGGAAAAAGCGGAATTTGTTTCATTTTCCTCAAAGAAATTGATCGCTCATGGAGGGAGTTAAACTGGGTTGGTCTCTGAATGGAGGTAAAATGGAGGTGGTCGCACAGGGAGGTTTCACTGTATATATATATATAGAGAGAGAGCATAATATTCAGCAGTTCCAAAAATATTTTTACTTTTCATAATTAATAAAAATAATTTAACCATGAATGCGTGTTTCTTATACTGCTGCTAAAATTTTTTCCTGTTATAGTCTAAAATAAAAAAAATAAAATACCAAAACTTATGTATTTATACATAAATAGATCATGGATTAAGCTACAGAAAAATCATATTTGGAAAATTTTTTCCACTAAAAAAACACCGGAAGGTTGCTCCTATTGATTTCTTTTCCTCCTTTCATATCGGAATTTTGAGATAATCATCTTGGTGAAATGTGCGGCCAATAGCAATCATTTTATTACTTCAGGCATGTTAGTTTCGTCTAGCGATTCTCTTATATTGAAATATTGCTATAAAGGTACAAAAGGAGTTTGACATCATTAATCCGTGCCCGGGAACCATTCTTATCTTATTTAGATTTTTTAAAGTGTATTTTAGAGATAACATGTCAAAGCATTTTAAAATGTTGCTTGAAAACCAAAACGTAGAAAAAATGTTTATACAGAATTTTATTGCAGTAAAAATTTTTTATTAAAACTTTTAACTGAAATAAAGTGATTTCTTTACATGGGATGATCTAAAATAGATTGACCGCTTTCAGAATTCAACAACGTATAAACGTTCACATATATTGATATTATTCTTTTCGAGATCTAGAATATATTTCGTACGTTTCATAGGTTTAGTTAGAAATTATAGGATTATGCGTGGCACTGTACTGTCGTAAACGTGATCATCGCTAAATCTAATACATAAAAGTTTATCAAAATTTCAACGTTTTTACGCTTTATAATGTTTATCATTTAAATTGCCAAAAATCTTTTTTGCATTTTGAAATTGCAAGGTTATGTTGAGCATATTGCTATTTGAAGCAATGCAGCGCTATCTATTGATGATGTTTGCAATTAAAACAAGTTAACGTAGTAAACAATTCCCCGACTTTACAAATTATTATCCCACAAAAGAAAAAAAAATTAAGTAGCTGTCACTCTGTTTGTTTTTAATTTAAAAGCGTCAGTGCATTTTAGAATTAGTTCTAAATCCACCGGAGCGCAAAAGGATAGGAACGATCATTTAATAGACAAAATAATAAATATAATTATATTAATCTACATATGAACCATATAATTTGATTTTATCAAAATAAATAGGCAATATAAGCATAAAGAAAACATTGTAAAACTATTGCTATTATTACAATATAATAAATAACATTTTCACTGGATACGTCATAGGAGCAAAATGATGACAATGGAACAGATTTTCCTATATTCTAGAAATATTACATGTCAATTGTACTTTTTTAAGCTTAACAATAATAATTTCAATGAAACTTTATGCGTAAAGTTTGTACATTTTTGAACTTGTCAATTTATACAAATGAGAGATATAATTCTGTTTTCTAGTTATCGTGGGCCGTGTGATTATTTTTTTTTTCGGTAGATATTGCGCACAATATCAAACCGTCCTCTATGGGATTTACGTACCACTATTTACCGGACAATCTTGTTTGAGTATCTTATTAAAGCTAGACCACTTCTTTGAGTCCCTTTCAGAATGAATTGGGGCATTGTGTTGATGAAAAATACAGTTAAGATAGGAATTTCTTGTTTTAACAAACAGCATTCTAAACTGTGAATATAAGATTGTCTATTTCTTTGCCATCTAGAAAAGCAATTCTAAATTTAAAACCTGAAGAAAAAGCAGCCAAAACAATTAAAGACCTTTCATCTAGTTGATGACCTAGGAAAATACGTGCTCTTCTATATGGTTATGCCAGTATAAATGAATATCATCAGAACATCGGATATAAACTTATCTTCATCACTAAAAATAATGTTGTACCAATTACTTTGTTACTTTAGATGTTCCTTTACAAACTAAATGCGAGCTTTTTTATGTCATATGTTAAACACGGAAAGCAACATTTTCTAATATATTTAAGGATTCCCGACCATTTTATAGTCCTCCTAATAGACTATACTGATTCATTTGCTTGTGACCTTGGGAAGCTTTTTGACCGTTTCTATAGAATTTTTGACCTTCCTGTATATTTTGCAGTACTATAAGTAATTGGATTTTGTAAGAAATTAAAAATGACAGCCTTTGAACGAATTTGATATTACCAGCTATTCTCTGAAGGGACATTTCGATGTTGATTTAAACTAGAATTATTTAACTTTCGAATTCAGAAAGCATTACCCCTCTCCCTATAGTCTAAATGTATTTCGAACTAAAAGAATGAGCTCAGAATCACTTTTAACTGCTTTCTTTAATAATATGCGATAATATCCACCAATCACGAGCTGCTGCTTTGAAACGCATGCGCCTCTCTTATCATTTTGCTTCAGCGCAAATTTAGGAACATAGAAATTGTAAAATAGATTAAAAAATATATTCACCATTTTTCTAAAGGATATATTTTATATTAATTGGATAATCATGTATTTAATTTTAACACACAAATATTGGGATTTGCATAGGAAACGCGAACAGATTTATTTGTATATGTATCGTTCTAATTATTTTGAACATCCACTGTCTATCTTTTAAGACAAAATTAGCAACGTGTTAATAAATCAAACATAATATAGATATGTATAAAGCTGTGCATAATTTAAAAATCTTCACTACAATCAATTTAATTTCATTGTTATTTTTTCAATCGTTTTAAAAATATCAGAAACCTTTTAATGAACCAGATGACATCAAATGCAATTTATTCAACGCAAAGCATAAAAATATTTTACTGAATTTTTAAAATATTAAGATATTTTAAAATATCATAAAAAAATCTCTTCTGAATTATTAGATTTTTCATTATGTTACGTTTGAATGCGAAAAAACAGTAACGAAAACTGTAAAGTAGTTTTTTCCAGAACAACATTTTCAAAAATCAAACACTCTAGCTACGCAAAGTTTTAATCAATCAACTTCATCTTACTGAAAACTAAATCTTCTCATATATTTCTATCTACATAACGTAGGATTTTTCAAAATATTGTTATGTCGCTTTTCGTGTAACTTTAAGCAGCCAAGTTTTTCGTTGGAAATTTGTTTTCTACTTTGAATTGACGTAATTTTCCTAGCAATGTGTATTTATTAAAAGGCTATGTTTTTCTGAAATTTTTTTAGGAAAATACTTTTTATTTTATCTCATTTTGGTATGTTAAGTCTTCGAAATATCGTTTCCACCGTTTGGCCTTCTTCTTCTTCTTCTTCTTTTTTTTTTTTTTTTTTTTTTTTTTTTTTTTTTTTTTTTTTTTCAAAATGCTTCTGCACATCAACTGTTATACACTAAAATAAAATACAGTTTTCTGCTGTTGCATATATTTAAAACTTTAGTGAAATTGCACTTTTATAAACACTTCGTATTTCTTTTAAAAAGGCAATTCCAATAAACCCTCAAATTTCATCGCGTGAAAATGACCTTATATCTACCCGCAAGTATTGCTCTCTATTCGGAGCGTTTTTTAAGCAAAATGCCCAAGATTGAAAAAAAAATACATTTATTTTTAATATTTGTGTTTTCATATTTGTAACACGGAATGATGAAAAAAAATATTGTAGCAATATCTTCATAGCATTTTTAATAATTGGGTTTTTTTTGCCATTTTTTCCATGCTTACGCCAAGCAACGTTCATTCATTTTTACTAAATGTAATTGAATGCCCTTTGCACTACATATTGCTTTTGGACTTACTTGTGTACTGAGCTAGAAGTTTTACATTATCTTCAAATTTAACTGAAATAATTCAAAATATGTCAAAAAATACACATTTTTCATTAAAAATTACCATTTTGTTTATATTCGAGTACTTATAAAATAATTACTTTATCATATAGAGTTTAGTTTCTAGTTCAGAACGTAGCGCGTAATATGGAAAGCATTCAGACAAAATTTCACAGAAATTTTTAAAACATTTTATGTAATGAAGTTTATCGGAATTGAAAATAACGGAAAAAATTGATTTTTAGAAGCCGAATTTAGCATTATCACTATTATTTCTTATCTATAAAATTAATCTAGAAACGTCAATTAAGGTTTATTAGTGTTATTACCGTTATTTTACACAATACTGCCTGTTTATTAAATTGGCCATAACTCTTCTTCCAGTAATCGTAGAAATAAAATTAAAACAGATTCGGAATCTTAAAAGACTGCCGCTTCAAATAAATCAGTAAAAATATATTCGACAATTTTCACCAAAAAGGACTTTTTAATCTACGCCTTCAGGCTCCTGCCCCTTTATGCGAAGACACTTGCGAGCTAATGCTAAACCTATGGTGACATTATTTTCTAACATCTTGTTTGCATTTCGACATTTTTAAATAATTTTTTTCTGCACTTGATAGCTGAGGTCCATCTCTACATTGCTCCTTTTTTACTTTTTCAATTTTGGTTGCAGATATTTTTATAAAGTTGCTTTTACTTTCGAAACCGGTTCCAAAAATGTCATTAAATATATATATATATATATATGTAACAAAATTCGAAAAAAGTAAAAAAAAAAAAAAAAGCTAACCTTAGCTATCCAATGCTAAAAAAAAAAAAAAAAAAAAAAGAAAAAAAAACATTTAAAAATGTCAAAATGCAAGCGAGATATTAGAAAATAACCTTCCCGTAGGTTTAGCTTTAGCTCGAGGGTGTTTTACCAGCAGGAACAGGAGCGATAAGCAAAAGCGAATATTCTGAGAATATTTTTTTATCAACAGAAATAAGCAAGAGAGACACGGAGAGAGAAAGAGAAAAAAATAACAAAAAAAAAAAAAAAATATATATATATATATACTTTTATGTTTTAGGAAATATATCTTTTCTGTTAAATTTACTTTCGAATTTTAAACTTTTTAACTAACACATGCAGCATGCAATATCATTTGTCACATTAAGAGGACATCTTTATGTCAAAATCAAAAATTTTCTATTTTGAACTTCTTTTTCATTCCTTAAGTGTTTTAGACTAACCTTAAGTGTTTAGACTATTACCGTAACGCTGTTTCATGATGTTCCAATTCATTACAATATTTTTCATTGTTGAACGTAACTTGTTTTTCTCAAAACCACGTTTTTGAAACTTGGAGACGATTTTCCTAGAAAATTAGATAACCGATTTCCTCCAGTTTTTGTTTTAAAGAAAAATAATCGTTTTTGCTGGGATTTCTAGAACTTAAAAGTACAGTTTACATTCATTATATATTTGTTTTCAAGCTCCCAAAATGTAAAAAAAAAAAAAGGAAAACAACGTGAACATTTTTGTTCAAATTAACACCATTTTCGCAAAAATTATTAAATTCTATATTGGCTGAAGCTGAGGCCAGTCTCATTACTAAGGGGCGAGGCCACGCTGATGAGCCGTAAAATGAGCATATTTAAAGTAATAGGAAAAACTGTAGTTTTAAAACCAATGACTGAAATACAAAAAGAAATGTCTATTTTCTCGCATTCTTATGGTTTGAAAAAAAAATCAGATATATTTTTTAGCAATTATAATGAATTAAATCATCACGTCACAAATGTCTTTAAAAATATTAATAATAAAATATGAATTTTGGGAACAAAATTTTTAAAATTCTACTGCAGGTGCATGTTTAATATTTCGTTTATTGTTACTTATACTACTGTATTCTATAATGACCTTAAATTTGAAAGCATATTCAGACTACTTAGGGTAATTAATCGCTTTTATAAGCATATTCACTAAATTTACCAAAGAGTTTATATTTAATTTTTCAAAACACAATTTTATGCGACAAAAATCAGACTAAATTTAGGTTCAGCATAAAATTACACATGAACACTAGCAATACGCGAAATTTCGGAGTTCTATAATAATTACCATTTAAAAGAGACTGCAAGAATGCCTAAAAGTTAGGTTTTAGAAAAATGCTTTCAAAGTTAACTTTATAGCGTAGCGGCAAATGTTTTTAGCAATAACTTCTGTTCTAATTGATAGTTTCGTAAAATACTTTTTGCATTAGATTTGTAACATTTCAATTTTCATATGCTGAAATTTTTGAAAAATTGATTTTTTCAACCTTCAACATCGCCTCACTTCTTATTAGTTTTATGACGAAATTTATTTCACATGCATGTGACTGGGGAAAAACGGTCGACCGGATAGAAATACACAGCGAACACCAACAGGTAGCCCCCATGTCACAAGGTATATTATTAATTTTTTACATACAAAAATTTAAATCTATAAGAGAAATATAATGCAAAAAGTCCGAAAATGATATCTCCTTTTTTCTAAAAAAATTTAAAAATAATCCAGGGTCCGCTTCAGGGAATTTTTCAGGTGAAATATCAGTATTTGTTTATAACAAAATAAATCTAGGTTAAAAGCACAAAATTTCGCCTTATTTAGGGAGAGATTTTCTATTAGAAAATACTGGTACCGAAAAATTTCCTGCTCTCGAAATTCCCTGAAGCGTGGAAACCCTGTAATCGAAAAATCATTTGAATTTGAGACCACAGAAAAACCTCCCTTTAATTTGTACTGTATAATGGACATTCGTTTAAAGCAATAACTAAAATTTACATTTTATTTTTTAAAATATTATAGACTCATTTTACTGAAACTAGTCAATGAATTTTGTATGTAATGGATATATGATATTGATGCTATTGATTTTAAGATAGCATTTCTCAGACAAATCAAAAGATCAGAGATTTTTATTTTGTCTTCTTTATAAATTATTCAAAAGGCTGAGAAGTGACGCCTTTACAAATGGACCAAAAAAAGTAAAAAGAACGAATGCAAAACATATTGTTGGCTTTTTATAAATAATTCAAGCCGAGAATGTTTGCTCGACGAAAACAATCCACATATAGATTCAAATTCAAAACAAAATTATCATTCTTTGTAACAAGGGAAAAAGTTAGCTTTGACCTGCATGGGAGCACATTTTTAATGTTACTTAATCGTAAATCATTAACATAAACCTGCAGAGTTGGTTTGTGTCATGTTTTCATCTTTTAATATTTTATTATTATGTATTTGTTTGTCTTTAAATTTGAAAATGATCTTCATTTTGTACTGTCACGATGTTTTGCAAGACGAAAATTTTTAATTTAAAAATTTAAAAATTTAAAAATTTAAAAGTCGAAGTATTGCGAAAATATTATTCTATAACGTAGACGTAAAACACTTTTACATAATAATTTATTCTTTTTTGGCTTATTCTATGCATGGCGTACATTCCCTTTCACTTTGAGCCACGTTTAAGGTTATTTCTCTTACACGTGTCAATGAACACCCACACCTTTTCTCATCAGATTCAGTCAACTGTTTAATAAAAAAATATATTGTGAGTAAATGGTGTAAAAAAGTGTGAATATATTACTATGACAAAACCTTTTACATGTATTGTATAGTATAAGATTTTTGCAATAATTCGGCTTTTTTTTTTTTTTTTTTTTTTTTTTTTTTTTTTTTTTTTACGATTTGCAAAAAATACTGATTGGGGTCATGGTAAGAAATTAAGGTCATTTTTTAATTCAGCAGTAACAAATTCATAATAATAAATTTATCAGAAGTTTAAAAACACAACCATCGCAAGCTTGTGTAAATTAAGTCATATCTAAAACGTGGTACTATTGTGCTGAGATTTCGAGAATATTGCTAGTGGCTCTTTTGAATTTTTTTATTCACAACGTTTACCAAATATTTGAGCTGAATGTCTATTAAAAATCGTGCTTACAACTGCTGTCAAACGTTCATGTGACGTTGTCTGTTTACAAGTGGCTTAAAAAAAAGAAGCTCTTATATTTGCCGCTTTGTGTGGATGCATGTCTGCAATTTTTTCAGCAACCACTAAGTGAATTTCAAAATAACTATTTTAATCTATAATTCATAAAGCAGGTAAATGAATTTAATGAGGGGAAAATAGCATCATATCAAGTTTTTTTTTTTTTTTTTTGTAAGCATTTTCTTTAAAAACAATTAATTTAGACACTGAATTTTTAAAATCAATAACATTTTTTAAATACTAGCTAACACACCCGGCGTGACCGGGCATATATCCTTAAATAAATTGGAAGAATGCATCTCATTTCATATCTGCTGCGCACGCACTGAAATTTTGCGATACCGAAATTATGCGGGCAAAGCACACTAGTCTTTCTCATATATCTGTCATGCGGACTAACTGTGATATTTAATCAAAAGTAGCTCCCTCTACCCATCCCTATTTACACAAATCTAACAAATACAAACATTTCTTTATACAAATAGACCCGTTGTCAAAAATAAATAAATAAATAATTAAATAATTTTCAATTCCGCTGGAATAATGCATCTTATTTTATATCAGTTGCTCATGCACTGAAATTATGCGATAGCGGGCGAAGCACGTTAGTCTTTGTCATAATAATATCTGTCAATAATATCTACATAATAATATCTGTGGGCTAACTGGATTATTTAATCAAAAGTAGTTCCCTCCCCCCCCCCCATCCCCATTTGCACAAATCTAACAAATACAAACATTTCTTTATGTAGGTAGACCCGTTCAATAAACATTAAACTTGTAAGATTTTATATCTGCTGCGCACACACTGAAATTATACGATAGCGGACAAGCACGCTAGACTTTATAATAATAATAACAGTCATGCGAACTAACTTTGATATTTAATCAAAAGTCCCTTCCACTCTCCATTTACACTTATCTAACAAATACAAATTATGCGGTAGTGGGTGAAGCAAGCTAGTCTTTGTCATAATAATATCTTTCATGCGGACTAACTGGTATATTTAATCAAAAGTAGTTCCTCCCCCTCCCCATTTACACAAATTTAAGAAATACAAATTATGTGACAGCGGGCGAAGCACGCTAGTCTTTGTCATAATAATATCTTTCACGCGGACTAACTGCGATATTTTCAATTCCGCTGCAAGAATGCATCTCATTTTATATCAGCTACGTACGCACTGAAGTTAAGCGATAGCGAGCGAAGCACGCTACTCATTGACATAATAATATCTGTCATGTGAACTAACTGGGATATTTAATCAAAAGTATTTCCTCCCCCCTCCCCATTTACACAAATCTAACAAATACAAATTATGGGATATCGGGCAAAGCACGCTAGTCTTTGCCATAATAATATCTGTCATGTAGACTAACTGGGATATTTAATGAGGTTCCCTCCTCATTTACACAAATCTAACAAATACCAACGTTTCTTTATACAGGTGGACCCGTTGTCAAAAAAAAAATTAAATAATTTTCAATTCCACTGTACGACTGCATCTCATTGCCTGCAAAAATGGTACACTCGTGGTCTCCTATCATTGAGAAGTCTATGCTCAAATGATTTATCAAACAGCTGCCAGATAAAAAACACTCAAAAAATTAAAATTGTTAATTGATTTATATTCGCTAATTGTATTTCAAAGAACATTTGGATTCGTCGTTAAAAAATACTCATAGGTGTGTTAATTTCAACTGGATAAAAGCAATATTAAATAATATATAACGACCCTTAAAAACTCATAGTGTACTTTGGAATGTAGGAACCTGCTGAATCCGGATTCAAATCTATCCGTTTTCCTTCTGCAAACTTCTAGCCTCGAAATGTTGTGCAATTCTAGTCAGCCTTACTGCTAGCCTCGCAATGGGGTTCAATTCCAGCCAGCTTGCAGTTTTGAAGAAATAAATACTTTTTTAATTCGGCCACTTGATGAGAGTGAGTTACGATTGTTAATTAATTACTCAGCTATGAATTAAAATTTTAAAATTCCGAAAACGAGGTACATCAGGAGAGACTTTGAGCTATTCTCACAAAAAGTTTGAGCCTCACACGTTCCGAAGATTTTGCTAAACATCGCACACAGATAGACACACACGTGCAGCGAAACATTCTTTCATCAGTATAGATACAAGATTTCACAATAAATAGAAAAGTTAATTTTTTTTAATTTATTAACTCTTTCCAACATAGTTTAAAAGTGTTTATGACTTCAGTTTGTTAGTCTGCAGTATGCTCTAACTCTCGTAAATATTCTCGGATAGCTATGTAAGGTTTTGTATATATTGTATTGAAGTTTAATAAGGCATGTTTTCTATTGAAAATGGGGTGTAGCATTTATTGTTCGTTTACGGGGAAAATCAAAAGAACACATTTACATTGGGGTCAATGGGGCAAATCGTTTGCTGTGTATATTAATGATGTTAAATAATTTCAAACAATGAAGTTGATATGCATTTACGAAGTTTACTAAAACATGATTTCTTCAGAATAGAGTGTTTAAATCATTTTTAGAGTCAATCAAAGAATTCTGCTGCATAATGTTCAACGGGAAAAAAATGTTTACATCTTCTATAATAATAAGGAAAGAAGTTTGTGTGAGAGTGAGTGTGTCTGTCGAATGGGTTCTGAAGAGACCGGTGCACGTTGAGATACAAAGTTTGGCAGAAAGGTACCTCTATGTATGTAGGTTTGCAACTCAAATCCCAATTTAAAAGAAATTCGAGATTTTTTTTAAATTTAATTTTTATTCGATTCTTGATATTTTTTAACGTTTTGAGGCGATTTTTCTACATTAATTAAAATAATTCGGTATCAGTCTTTTAGCCCAATACAGTAAATTTTCCCCTCTTTTCCGTAATGTTTATTTCGTCAACATGAGCCCGTATCTAATCGAGATATTTATTAAAAACACATTAAAAGAAACATCAAGAAAAGTATTTTTTTCGAAACGACAAAAGAATCGCACATTTGATGGACTTGATTTCCAAGCGGAAATAAAAATAATGACAATTTTCACTGGTCGGCTAAAAAAAAAAAAAAAAAAAAAAAAAAAAAAAAAAAAAAAAAAAAAAAATCGAGATTTTGATTTGAAAATTTCCGAGACATCCAAATACCCAATTTTTATATATATATATAAAAAATAGGTATGTAAGTTTCCTTAAATTTTGTGAGAAAAGGACGGTGACATTACAAAAATTCCGAGAAAGAGATAAGGACGAGCACTCATTAAAATCTGAACTAAAAGAACATACGTTTCAGCATAATTTAAAATGATTTTATCAACTTAACCTAAGATTATTCGTGTGTTCTGCGGCAAGTATCCCTAGGTATAAGTTAAGTCTTTGTCCATAAGGTGTTTGTCCATAAGATTTGTCCATAAGTGTTCTTCCTCCTTCATTTAAATTAAAAAATGTTTTCCTAAATATAGACTTCAGTTACCACTACTTTCGAACATTAATGGCGCTTCGTTTTTTGTGGTTCTAAGGGTCAGATTTCGACGCGAATTGATTCATTCATCTAACCTTACGATTCTCTAACAGTTTTTAATTCCACCTTCCATCGGCATGAAGAGTATTCTTATTTCGGATTTTATGGGACCGGTTTCAACGGGGATTGTCTAATTAAACTTGGTTATCGGTTATCTTAAATTTTTAAATTCCACATACCAACGCGAGGGTCACAGTCTTAGCTGCGGTTCTATGGGCCCGGTTACAGTGGTGTTTGGTTCATTCAACTTGGATTTCGATTGACTTACAATATTTAGTTAAAGTTTGCACCGCCAAGAGCACATTTTTATTTCGGTTTTAATGGACCAGATTTCAGCAGGGTTTGACTGATTCATCTTGCTTTTTGATTTTCTTACAGTTTTTAGTTGTACTATAGTACGCAAGGGCCTATTACTTATTTCGGGTTTTATGAACCAAATTTCAACCAGGTTTTCGGTCGTCTTACAACTTTTAGTGCACCTGCCATTTGCCAGGGGGATTATTATTATAAGTTTATTAGCTCGATTTCAAAGGAATTTGTTTCTTTAAACTGAGCTTCGAATTATCTTCAAGATTTTCGGCACGTGCTCAGCACGCATTCTATACGGTGCCGCACGTAGGGAAGCCGTACCGTAGGTTCATTCGGAAAGAGGTTTTGAAACGCATCGCATTGCACGACCTGTGTACGCGGCCGTAGGCAGCATTGAGCAATCCAACAAGTTCATTTTTAGAGCTTGCTTTTTTTTTTTGAAAATTTTAATATGAATCGAGATTGTAATAATTCACGACGAGTTTGGAAAACTGACAGATGGACAAAACCGTGTTATACTATAATAATTATAGTATAACACGGTTTATTTAAATTAAACGGTTCATAAATTTAAATTAACACGGTTAAATTATACATAAATAGTGTTACACTATTTTGTAGCTGCAATTTATATGCCGTTTTGAGCTGCATTACAAAATGCTTACTGTAGAAAATGACTTGAATAACAGTTGTTGTTCATTAACAGGGATACACAGAATATTTCGGTTACAGTAATATCTTTGATTGATAAAAACTTAAAGTGTGTTTTCAGATATGGTGCCCATTTATATGTTTAGCTCGCACATTACGTGCTGTGCATAAATACAGAAGAGATCTGCTATTTCTCTCTCGTCGAGGAAAGGTTTTTCATTTCGGCCAATAACGTGCCACATCTTTCTCCCTAATTTGTTTTCTTAGGAACGCTTTTAGGTCACGTGGTTGAAAATAAAAATTGAGCTCTCCAGAGACCGCAGAATTATTCTGGCTGCGGTGTATGCAAAATATTTGGCTATGAGTTGTTTCAGATTAATAAAGTTTATTTATTCTAAAAATACCTTCTGATCATTCCAGTCACATTTCATGATCACTTAAATATCATCTAAAATACTATAGGTCATAATTCGTATTGCATGTGCCTGAATATCTTAAGGGCGTTTTTTTTTTTTTTTTTTTTTTTTAATTTGAGTTATGCATTCTCCAGCAGAACGATACTTAGTGTAATAAGAGATTTTTACAGAGTTTAAGAAATTCATATACAGGGCTACGTAAAGAACAGGATATAATGCTGTAATACGTTTTGTTCCTTTTTTCTCGATGTAAATTTTAGTTTAATGCGTGAAGTTTATAAAAAGTATGTAGATAAGGTTATTTTTATTCGAATGCAATTCTGTTTATTGTTGGAAATTCACGAAAGTGAATTTTCAGCTTTGTTATGCATTTTGTAAATAAGCTATATTTTAGCACGCTTTATAGTTCGTAGACATATATAGATTTATAGATTATATATAGTGATGCACGCAAGAATTCGAATACCTTTACGGCTATAGGCTATAATTTCTGAAATTCGATTCACCTTTTTAACGATGAAGTTCCGTTGCAGAATTCCGGAAGACTTGAAAGTTTTCTCATAATCTATGCCTGACGAATAATTTTTCTTCCTTTAGAAACTGAATATTTGTATCGTATGTTCAATTGAAACACGAGAACTTTATAAAACGGTCTAGATATTCCAAACTACTGATACAGCTATTAAAAAGGAATTTTCCGCTTATGTAATTTAATACTTTCATTAATTCATATATATTTTAATGTAACCAAATAACCAGAAATTCCAATAGAATTTTAAGTATTGGTGTTATTTTCAATCCTAATCAACCACCATGTTTAAATGTTATTTTTTAAGAAGATATAATGTGTATGTATGTAACATTAGCTCAAAATCGGCCGTGTAGTATGGTAGCAATATGGGTGTAAACTACTTATACAATCCACCACTGGAGATTATTGCAGGTAGATACTAGGCCATAGAGATTGACTCGTATATCGTAACAACCAAAGTATTAAAAATGCACTCGTCATGGAGTACTGAGTAATAAGGCAATGATTTGATGAAATCATGGGAATTTTTCAATAATAACAACAGAAACGGATGACAATCAGAAGTTCATTAAAAACAAGTGAATTTATGCAATTAAACTAGCATAGGAGTATTCATTTCGAGTAAGATCACATTTCTTAAGATGAATATAGACTCAGAAGCATCATCGCAACTAAAAGACAAAAAACTCTCCCAGTGACGTGGACTTTTTAAGTCAAACAAAAATCGTACAATATCTGCGCTCCCAGATAATATAATGGTATAAGTACTCGCAAAAAGCAATCGCGTAAACACACAGATGCTCAAAGCAAGCCAATCCTGCTAAATGGAATGAGGAGAAGAGGGGAGGCTGGTCCCGTGATTGGAATAACTCCAGGGCGGGGGTGGGGAAACGTGACGTGCTGGCAGGGACTTATTAATTTGATTACATGTCGGCGGTAGCTTTATAACGCGCAACGCCCTGCCGCGAAGTTCTCGCAAAGCACTCTGGGATATGGAATAATCTAATAAAATAAAATGGTATTGATAACCTTCGAACGAGAAAAGAAATGAATTTAATGTCTCAATAAAATGAAAGAAATAAAGTAATATAGTGGGTTTTAGAAAGTAGTATAGCTATGAACTGATTAATGTTTTTAATATTTAATAAAAGAATACGCTTTATTAAAGACATAAAACAAAAAGGGTAATAAAATATTATTAAAAGACAGGTAAAGAGGGTTGAGATTATAAGAATTTGGGATAGTTTAACTAAGATAAAATGGCGAAAATATTTATTATTACATGTATTTCACCTTCAAAGAAATATGCGAATTTTAAATTTGGCATAAAATATACGATTGAAAATCATTTGTTTGTAATGTTAACCTCTTGATAACCGAAGTTAAATTAATCCTGAAAATGCTTCTTCATTGCTTTTTATTTTAATAATCAAATTAACACCATGGATGACAGAAAAAAATATGTTTCTGAAATTAATACATTATGAGGCTGGTAATTTGGGTTCGCAAATGTGATTTTAAAATTAAAAGTCACCCCTCCCCCACAAAAAAAATCAATTTATTTATCATTAACTTAAATTCGCACAAGTAAACAATTACGGCCTCTAATTAAGTGATAAATCTACAAAACCTCGTTTTTTTATTGTTAAGTGTTTAAGTTTAGTTTTAAAGCAGTAGCATCCAGTATATAAAAGTGGGTTCAAAACGTAAAAAAAAAAAAAAAAAAAATAGTTTTCTAGTTTTTATAAGGTAAAGAACCATTGTACAAATTTTTGCACTCGGGACTAAAGAGGTTAAATAAACTTTAAGAAAAAAATATATAATATGTTCATTTAAATTCACTTTAAATATATGTAATAATAAAGTTTTTATTCAACATAAAAAAGTAACTTTGTTTGAGGAAGAAATTTGTTAATATTTTTTTCTGCTTTCTCAGATTAAAAAAAAAAAAAAAAAGCTTACGTTTTACATATCAAATGAGATAGTTCAGATAGCAGTTTGAAAATGTATTATAATAATAAGCGTGAAAAATAAATCATTAAAATAATTAGATATTTATAAGGAAAAATGTTTTCCGTGAAAAGAATTTACGATCAGCGCATGACAGTAGATCAACCCTCAATAATCTCTATCCCAATATTGACCCATAACAATGTTAATCCTCGTCCATGGATTTTTGTTTATGAAAGGGATTTTGCTGACAGATTTTATGACAATACACTAAGCCAAGAATTCGTTGCATGATGATATCTCAGTCGCATTTGTCTTGCCAAGAGATTTAATAAATGAAAAATATATTTGTTCTGATACTTAGATTATAAAAAAGGTGCAGTACACGGTCACTGAACTTGTGAAATAGAAAGCCCCTTGCTAGAGAAGTCAATTAAATAATTTATGAAAATAAGCCTCTTGTGCACGAACTTTAACACTGACTTTTGCACGAACTTTAACACTGTTTTATTTTCAATCCATTCCTTTTACATTCCTTTTACATTCATTATTAATATTAAAATTCAAAATTAATTCATTTAAATGTGCTTTAAGATCTCAAACCTATATTTTGAAAATTAAGAATATTAATTTTTGCATTCAATGATGCATTCTCTGATACATTCACTGATTTAAACTTATTGTATGCTTTTCAAACCAAATGAGTTACTGAGCAAAGTATATTTGTAATTACCTTACTGTAAGATATCTTAGAAAGAAATCATATAAACCAATACTTTTACGAATGAAGAGCTTTTTCTTAAAAAGAGGAGTTACGATCACTGAAGATTTCTACATCGACCATCAATAATCCTTAGTCCCATACTGATGCATGAAAAATTTAATTTTTTTTTTCTGTGCATTTTTGTTTGCGTAGGATATTTGGCTAACAGTTTTTAACACAATACAGTAAGTTTGAATGAAAAGTGTGTTAAAAAAATACACAGAATCGAGATATTGCGTGATCATTATATCGTTGTCACTTCTCTTAAGTGACACTTTAATTACACAATGTCACTGATGACGAAGAAAACATACCAAATGTGGTAAACAAATGAAAGGAAAGTTATGTGACAACTGAATTTAAGGATTTTAAGAAAATCTATTAATTTTATTATGAAGCAAAAAGAAAAAAAAATGAGGGGCTGTATCCATATATCCAATAATTAGTGCCAGTGTAGCATACACAATATTGCACGTACTACTGTATTTTGATACAGCCCCTCATATTTTTGCTTCCTTTTTAAAATAACGGATTTTGAGCTTATTCTATAAACAATAATTTTCAGACTTTTCAAACTATATTTTCGAGATGTTCATAAAAGTTGCTCTGTGCATTTAGCTATCATATTATGCAAATTATATTTTGTTTACATTCGGGCATGCGCAGTGAATCATTATTTAACAAAACTGCTCATATTTCATACAATTTTTATTATTTTTTCATTCTGATTACAGGGTATTCTGTACCATGTTATTTGTCATACATTCTGAAAAGAGCTTTTTTTATATTAAGAAGTCTACAAATTATACATAAAAACTTGGCAAAATTTGGGGCTCTTTCTATAAAAACTTTAATTTCTCTTCAAATATACATGCTATTCTCATAAAAATGAACACAATTTATTAGAATAAGTCACTTAATCATAATCTACACTTTGAATGTTTTTTCTACATTAGTTTTTACAAGGTTGTCCAAAAGATATTCGTTCTTTTTCAATTTGTTAACGGTCTCCTATGGGGTTTCGGGAAAAAAAATCTTCACGGAATTATATGACCTGTACTATTCTGTTTACACTCCTGTAGTTTCAGGATAATTCCTCATATATTTTTCTACATATTTAAGAAAACGTGAAAAATCGCAAGTGGCCGTTCACCTTTGGCCATATAGTTTACTATGTTACTTGTACAGCTTTACTTTACTTCATTTATTGCTAGTAATTTATATTTCACTAACTACTTTTTTTAAAATTGTTTAGATATTATATTCCCACCTTCCTCAAGTTATTAAACTTCAGTGTTCAATAAAACATTTATGTTGCTGTTAAAATTAAATATTAGGCTCTAACGAAAGTTTTCCGCCAAACCACCATTACATTATGCACTGCTCAAAAAATTAGGGGAGCAAGCAAAATAGTGAAGAGAACAGTACGAGACAGTCATATATGGGCATAAAATTGAGAGTAGTGTATCAATGTGCAATACAGGAAAAATTGCTCACAAAAAATTGCAAGGGAGCTTTAATTCTCTTAAACGATGACCAGAACATGAAAAGATGGTTTAGGGCAACAATTTGGTTACATGTAAATGACAAAAAAGAACTGTTTAGGAATGATGCAAGGTATCTAATATGGCGTGCGGTCCCTTCGAATAGATAAAACTGTCGCATACCTGTTTTCCATGGATTCGGTGACATTATCGATAAGTTTTCGGGGAGTACCGTTCCACTCCTCAAGAATTGCTATCCCCGAATCCCGGACTATAAAAGGAGGCCTCAGCAATGCGTCGTCCGAGAGTTCTCGATCGAACACATGCTCGATCGAATTCAGGTAAGGAAAGCACGTTGGCTATTCCATATGCTGTATTGTTTCAACTTTACGAAGGTTGTCCACAAGATGAGCTGTATGCGGTTTGGAATTAGCATGCATGGTAAAAAAGAAATCACCAATTGTTGCAACATAAAATACGACATGAGATCTCAGTATGTCATCTGTACAACTTCTTATCTTCAAAGAGCCATTCCGAATGATATGCAGATCCGTACGTCCGCCTATGCTTATTCCAGCCCATAGTATCAACCCACCACGTCTGTAATGTGATCTTTCAGGAACGAATGTGGGATTATTTTGAGTGCCCTTTTCTCTTCATGCCAAAACACATCGATTATCACATGCAGACTGAATTAGGAATTCGTCTGTAAATAGAATAGCGTTGACTCAAAACTCGATGTTCAGTTGCCCGTCAACGGAATAGAGACGTGCATAGGAACACCCTGATTAAGCCTATTTCGGACTGTTTGGCTGGACACCTTTCGTTCTGTGGTCAAGAACAGCCGTGTTTGCAGCTGAGTATCATTGCCCGTTCCGTCTCGTCGAGCTGTTAACAGGATATATCGGCCATCAGTCTCTGTGGTAGCACATGGCCGACCTTGCCCTTGTCGATGTCTACCATTCCATGTGTTTTTGAATCGATTCCACAGCCTTGCATTGACACTTCTTGCGACTCCAACAGCATCTGCTACACTTCGTCGTGTTTTCCCCGAACTGTCCCGATAAGCCATGGATTCCGATCAATCACACTGTTGTGACATTTTCAAGTCACCTTTTCTCAAAGCACAAGCTGCACATTTGAATTTTACAACTGAGACAGTGAAACAGACGTTTCTGCAAAATCTCGATTTCTTCGCTTAACTCCTTTTCTAGTTTTTGATGTCATAAAGTTTAATATGCATGTGAAGTTTTCTTTATCTGTTTTCTACGACTCATTAAATTATGATATTTTATTTTACGTTACTTATCAGTGTAAATATTTGCGCAATTTTGTTAAAATCATGTGCTCCCTTAATTGTTTTAAGCAGTGTACTTATAATATATTTAATTGTACTGTAATATTATATATAACCACCATTCCGCCAAACCTTTACAGTGCCACATGATACAACAGCACCTATACAGCTGTACACGTGATTCGGTGACATTTTGTACCTGACTTTTTGCAACAGAACTGGAAGTAAATGATGGTTCTTATCTGGCACCGTGATAGTTCCATTTCAGACATCTTGTACTTAATGATAACGATATTTTTTTCACAAATTTCAAAACCTAGTGTTATAAAGCAAGTTACTTTCTTTCAAATGCCAAAAATCGTTTGACAAAATTTGAGCAAACACGTAATCGCGAACTGTTTGCGCAAACGATCTCAGCTGTGGCGGGAAACTTCCGTTAAAACCTGATATATTTTCATTGATGGCATTTACCGTATTCTTTTTTACTCCTTATTTTATTATTTGCTTTACTTAATTTTAGTTACAATAGCGGCTTTATTTATTTAAGCGTATCACATACGTTCTTTAATGTATGAATTTAGGCACTGAACAATATTTTGTACGACATTTATGCAGGTTATGAATTTTAATAACACTGCAAATAAGATTTTTGTTAATTCTCTTTATCTATTATTCTTTACGAGTTGGAACCCGTCGAAATTCGACGAATTAAAATATTTAGAATGGAACTGTTAGATCGAATTTATAATAAACCTACAAAAAAATTACAATAAAAAATCCACGTGGCATTGGTTATCTAACTCTTAAAACAAATAATGTTTTTAACCTAAAATTACCAAAATATTATTTCCAAAAACTTCAATTGCTTAAATTATTGAAAAATTAAACTGTATTAGAATACGTAATCAAGATGAGTAATTATGTTGAAGTTATCGACTGGGGCTCTTACGTCTGTTTTTACGGGATTAAAAATCAGTAAAAAGGATTTCGCTTTGTCACATCATAAAATTTTCCCCGTAAAATCTAAACTGTACGTTATTTTCACATTCTCAAAATTTACATACGCACCATTCAAATTCACAATTTAAAAGTATTTTAACGCGCAATACATTATTAATGAATGTATTTCCAAACTTAAAGGCACATTTGTCCGATACAACTTTTCATGTGAACATTCGCATAAAATTTAAGTTCTAATCTCAAGCAGCGGTGTAGTCGTAAAAAAAGCAGAGGGCATGCTGATTTAGTATTGGTCAAATACTTGGTTTTATCGAAGAAAATGATCGTTTTGTTTTAAATATGACATCATTTTTACTCACTGAATCATTTTGCCTATCTTCTCAAACTTAGTATCAGCGTAATGTAAAAATATTGAAATATCTTCTTCAATCTTTTGATTTATGAAGAAGAATAGTGTTTTTTTTTTTTTTTTAATGGCTGACGTAATTTTCTGTTCAAAAATTAGAAAAAAGTTACTTTTATTTGTAATAGGAAAATGACATCAATAAGGATATAATCAATAAAAATAAATAAACCATGACTATTTTCCTTTTTTTATTAATAGAAATGAAGTATTTCAATTGTCACAATTACAAAATTGGTACTAAAAACTACAAAAAAATTAATATCTCAAAAATAAATTGAGATACAGCTTTCAAACAAATTGCATGTAAAAGAGCAATTTTTTTCTTATACGACGGTGTAAAAATTTAAAATGTGCGATATTTAGAAGTTTAAAAATTTGCAATAGCGAAAATTGCAAACAAAAATTGTATTTCAAATTTCAAAGTGTTGCCATTCGCAAAATGACGTATGCGTTACGCACAGATATGTTTGTCCTTTATAATATAGATTGTTGCGCAAGTTAAACGATAATACGTTTTAAAGGAAAGAGCTCTCTTATAGAGAAAAATAACCATAAGAATAATAGATATGTTTGGCCATTAACAACGAAAAAAAAGGAACACACGATCCATTATCTGCCTCCAAAATATGTATTAATGTATCCTGACTTTCACTAATGGATTCTAGAAACGGAAACATTACCGATCTCATTATTTGTTTATCAGTTTCGATATTTAATATCACATCATTTTCTCAAATATGCATTGGGATAATCATACTGTTAAAAATATATTTAGTTTAAAATAAACGGTCAAGAACGTGAATTACTCGCGCACTGAGGATTCTGTACATTAATATATGATTTAGTAAGTGTATTAGTAAAATAAAAATTGCTAAAAGAGTACTAAGAATTTGGTAACTATAAAAAATATATACAACGTAGGGTTGGGCATAGCTGTATATACTAGAAAAGTATAAATGGATTTACCATGAAATTTCAAACAGATATTGAACCTAAATAATATCAAAAATATATATTCTGTATAACTCTATTTTAATCTTATGCTAAGCTGCTTAAAAGGAATTTATTTCGGTGCTGATAAAAGTAGTCCATTTTATAAGTAGTGCTTATTAATTTCATTTGGCATTTCATAAACCTAAATTCAGCGCAGTAATAATCTTATCTTTTTACAGTATACCTAAATCAAAACCCTTGTTGAAAATTTAAACTTAGCATTGTGTTAAGCGCGCTTCGAAAGGACGTTGCAAAGTTGCAATGCAGCTTTGGTCAGTGCCGTGTTTTACCATATAGGTTTTTATTTAACCTTTAACCTCTTCATTCCAGGGGTACCCATTTGGGTACACTAAATAAAAAGGCAAAATTACCCCCCAAAAATTTAAATAAATGCATAAATTCCTTTTATCTCTCTTCGGATACATCAAAGTGTCCTATATCACCAATACATGCCGCTACAAGTTTAAAGACGGAAGAACCATATGACTTTGAAAAGAAGACATGTCCAAGATGGATGACAGAAGCAATTTACCAACGACTTTACGTCAAAGTAAGTGAATAAAACAAATTTGTGAGTGAATTTAAAACAAATTATTGCATTTTTTATAAATTAAGCTGTTTCAAGAATGATTTGGAATTGTTTATAAATGTTGTTCATATGTGAATGGATGTTGAAAACATCTGTAAATATGTTGTACCCATTTGGGTACAATGGGTCATTACTATACGTTTACAGCTAAAGAAAATAAAATCTGTGTAACTATTTTATACACTCGGTTAACACCAAAATTTTTTAGGAAAGAATAATTTATTTCTTTTAGATTTACAAAACAATTTGCAAGAGTTTTTTTCATTTTTTTAAATAATATAAAATAATATACAGAATTTACTGCTAAAAGATGTCACACTTTCTAGTAACATTAAAAATATTTAACATTTTGAACTAAAAATAAACGTTTTCAAATACATAAAATATGATAATAGCATCTGCTTAAAAATATAAATAAGTATTTAAGGTATATACAATGGAGAAAATCCATCTTCACAACAACCAAATGAGCAGTCACTCATACCATTAGTGGCAAATGTAAAGCAAAGAGATAGATTCTTCCTTTTGCTATCAAAATTACACTTTGCTGATTCTGTAATACATTCTTCTGATACCGAAGATCGCCCGTGGAGAGTACGTCCTTTACTAAATGTGGTCAGAAATGACTGTTTTAAAAATCCCAGGCCAAAATTTTGCTCAATTGATGAGCAAATGATCCCATTTTTTGGGAGATGTGTCTTCCGTTAATATCTTCCTTCGAAGATCAACCCCTGGGGTATAAACAATTTTGTTCTCTCCTCAAATGATGTGTAGTTTGAATTTTCTCTTGTACACAGGAAAAAATACCGTTATATTATAAAAATATAATTAATAAACAATAAATAGGTCAATTTAAAGTAAAACAAAAGAGGTATTTTTTATTTAAAGTTTGGCGTTTATTTATCCAATGGTGACCCGATGTACCCAAATGGAGACATAATTTTTTACTATTTGAAAATTTAAAAAAGAGAAAACTAATTTTGTTTTCTCTTTTCTGAAGCTAAAAGTGTCATAAATTGCTGATAAAATAATTTTTCTATGCAGAAGATTTTTCTCGGGACTGAAGAGGTTAAAGACATGGTAGATGTATTGAGAGAGCCACTCAATGCAAACTAGTCGCGAATCTCATAGTATTGATGTGGTTCATTCTAATTAAAGTAGTCTTTTTTAACAATTTGACGTTTATTGCTTTTATACTGCTACAGAACATTGCATTACACAACTATATCCTTAAAATTTGTTATCTAGGCTATTAACTCTGATGGAGCACAGAGTAGGCCGCCCCTGTCATTATGTATGCCCAAACCGTCCGAGTCTTTAAGAGTTAATATCTTGGCTAATTACCTACAATTTTGTCGAAAATCATGATCAACAATGCTTTTATACTTCTACGAGAGGTACCTCCAGCGCTGCTCAAAACTTTTGCTGAATGCCCGTAAATCGAAATTTGTGTGTAACGGAAAAATGCGATTTTTTCAAGAACTATGTGACCCAGGTTAATCGCTATAATTTTCCTGCAAGATTTAAATTAACCTCTACTACCTCTAATTTTTTCATAACTTCAGTTTCAGTAGTTTCGGAATTAGATGTGGGGGAACATTTTTTTGCACTACATTTTCGATGATAACTTTGAAAATATAATACCTAAAATTCAATGAAATATATTTTTGAGTTCAGAGTTACGAAAGCTTTCACACGATATACAAATAAAATATTTTTTTTTCAAGTAACATAATTAGCCCGTCTACATTTTTCATAAATATATTTATTAATATTTATTAATCTGTAAATATGTGGGTCAATAGTCTGTATTACTTCCCCCAATTTGAACTTTCCACGTTCCATAGTTTAGGTGTAAAAGGGCTGTAACAGACGTACAGATAGAGTCAGGAGTGATCTTATAATGGTTCCGTTTTTACATTTTTTAAGTACGGAACCCTAACAAACTGGAGAATTAATTTTTTTATTAATGTTCATTAAACCTTAATATTTATTTCTCTATAAATTAAACGTTAACATATTAGGTAGCTTTCATTACAAAAAGCTACCTATTGCAGCCGTTCGGAGGAAAGCGATTTCAAAAAAATTTGGTATATTTTCATCGATCATGACCCCCAGACCTCGAAACCACCCTCCGTTCAAAAGTTTATATATATATATATATATATCCATATATATATATATATATCTGACATTTGTCACACTGTAATTCGCATATTTATGAACCGATTTGTATGTAATTCGGTGTGTACATAGTACATACCAATGTTTCGACAGAGTTCGTTGGCCAGCTTCATCCGCCATTTTTTTTCAAAATGGCGGCTATTTAAAATTTAAAAAAAATTTAAAATTTAAAATGTGGTACCAAAAAATTGAAAATGGAAAAATATTTTTTTCTTATGTATTTGACCTTCATACAAATATTCCGGAGTAGTTTTTGTTTCGTCTATATCTTAAAAAATGGCAGACTTATAGCATTTTCAATTTCTAGCGTGACTGACATTTTGAAACGTCCTGAATTTTGTCACGCGATAAAAGCGTATTTATGAACCGATTTGGATGTAACTTCGTTTATACATAGTACATACCAATGTTTCGACCGAGTTCGTTCGCCAGCTTAATCCGCCATCCTGTTTCAAAATGGCGGCCATTTAAAAAATTTAAAAAAAAATTAAAATTTAAAATGAGATACCAAAAAATTGGAAAATGAAAAAGTTTTTTTTTTTTTTGTATGTGTTTGACCTTAGTACAAAGATTCCGGAACAGATTTTGTTTCGTCTATATCTAAAAAAATGGCTGAGTTATAGCATTTTGAATTTCTGTTGTAGCTGACATTTTAAAACGACCTGATTTTTGTCACGCGATATCAGGCGTATTTATGAACCGATTTGGATGTAACTTGGTCTGTACATAGTACATACCAATGTCTCGAGCGAGTTCGTTGGCCAGCTTCATTCGCCATCTTGTTTCAAAAGGGTTGCCATTTAAAAAAAGTTTAAATTTAAAATTTAAAATGAGGTATTAAAAAATTGGAAAATGAAAAAGATTTTTTTTTATGTGTTTGGCCTTGATGCAAAGATTCCGGAGCAGTTTTTGTTTCGGAAAATTTGTTCTTTTGTTTATATCTTAATAAATGGTTGAATTATAGCACTTTGGATTTCTAGCATGGCTAATATTTTGAAACGATCTTGTATTTGTCACGCGATAACACACGTATTCGCCTATTTCGATGTAAGAAGGCATGTGGATAGTATACATCAATATCTCGACCAAGTTCGCTTGCCAGCTTCATCAGCCATCTTGTTTCAAAATGGCGGCCATTAAATTAAAAAAAAAATTATATTTAAAGTGAGGTGCAAAAAAATAAGAAATTGAAAAAGTTTTTTTTTTTTTTTTTACCTTGGTATAAGGATTCAGGAGAATTTTTTGTTTGTCTTTATCTTAAAAAATGGCTCAGATATAGCAATTTCTAATGTGGGTGACATTTTGAAAAATCTGATTTTTTGCCTGCGAAAGCACTCGTATATATCAATCTATTCCGATGTGAGTGAGCATGTGCATAGCAATTACTAAGGTCTCGACCAAGTTCACTGGTTAGCCTCATCCACCATGTTGTCTTAAAATGGTAGGCACTTTAAGAAATCGCCGAATTTGGCAGCCAAATATAAGTTACTTTAAATAAAAGCAGCTTGGATAAAGCTGACTAATTTCGCGAAATTCTCATTCATAATGATTTAGTATTGATAAAAATTAGTATTGAATCTCCTATATTCGGTTTCCACTAAATTGAGCTTCTTGTGTTTGAATAATATAATCCCGACACTGGCCGGACTTTTTTCAAATAAAAACTGTCTTGCGAAGAAAGATAACTTTAGAACTAATATGTTTTTATAGTATTATAAGAAAAAAAGTAACATACGCTCTATTATCTTCTCAGTAAAATTAGATTTTAATGTATCCCGATTTACAGCAACGCATTCTAGACACGGAAGCATTACTCACTTCATCATTTGTTAATCAGTTGTTGTATTTATTAAGATATAATAACTGTCGAATATTCGTCGCAATAAATGTTAAAAATGCATTTAATTTAAAAAACAAGTACAACTTTAATTTGAGTGTCATTTAAGATGACAGTCAAAGTTGCTATAGTATTGAACTTATAAAAATGAAATATTGATATCTGTAACAACATTTTAAAATATTAAAATATATCGGATTGAAGAGAAAATTTTAGGATTGGCATATCCAACTAGTTTTTTTATTCTTTATGTTTTACGTAATTTTACGTTGCCCATAGCGCGAAAAATAACAAACATTTAACAAAATTAATTTTATTAAGAAAACGAACAATTTATAGCACTTTAACATAAATTTTGAATTAAAAATTTATGGATGATATTTTTAAACACAGGAGTTACATTCAAATATTTTCACAAAGAACTTACTAGTTAACAGGTTTTCAAGGATTTAGGTTTAATACATAGTCATAATAAAGTATATTTTACTTTATTAATAAATTATTCTTAATATAAAAACAACCGTTACAGTGATAGATTCCTGAAAATCTGTTTCTACTTTCTTCTATCTTCAATAGAAGAAAGTATTGTAATCAAAAATTCTTTTCGACTTCCGGTTTTCGACAGATTTACACGTTTTAGGGGTCAGAGGTCACCCAAAAAATGTTTATAGAAAGTGTCTGTCTGTTAGTGTGTCCGTTTGTCCGTGTGTCCGTCTGTCCGTGTGTCTGTCGCCATTGTATCATCAAAAAGCGTATTAAGTTATGCATAGAATTGAACCAAATTTTGTTTAGGTTTTTGGCTATGGGAAGCAGGTCCTCTCTTCATTTGGAAAAAATCCGCCGGAAGAGGGTGCTGTAAAAGCGATTTTGTACGATTTTGAATATTGTACCATCTAGAAGTGCATGAAGTTATGCATAGAATTGAACCAATTTTTTATGTTCTTGGCTATGGCAAGGAGGACCTTCCTTAATTTGGAAAAATGTGACGGTAGGAGTTGCTGTAGTAGCGATTGCGATTTTCGTGCCACTTTCAATATTGACATACGAAAAGTGTATGAAATTATGCATATAATTGAACCGTTTTTTTTTCTTTTTTGCATGTTTTTGGCCATGGCAAAAAGGTCCTCCTTGAATGTGAAAAAATTCCGCTTGAAGGGGGCGCAGTAATAGCGATTTTTGTGTAATCTTCTTCATTTTTCGTAGTTCTATTGCACACCAGTGGCTCGTAAATCATCGAGAACTTCCCATCCTGACAATTTCCAACTATTCGTGATTTTAATTAATATAGTGATCGAGATTAACTCGTTTTTACTGCGATAAATTGACTGAAGCAGAAATTTAAGATGAAAGTCAAAGTTGATATAGTATTGAACTAATAAAAATAAAATACTGACATCTGTAACAACATTTTAAAATATTAAAATATATGGGATAGAAGAAAGTTTTGGGATTGGTACATCCAACTAGTTTTTTTATTCCTTACGTTTCGTGTAAGATAAACCTTAGTAAAGGAATAATTATTTACTAAAATATGGTAAAACAATGCGGTAAATGTGCTGCAAATTCTGCCAAAAATTCTTTGTAGTGATATCCCGACTGATGAATGTAATTCGTTCCGGATTCCTATTCATTACCGGAAAAAATCGTAAATGAAAATCTACATCCTCGGTCAATCAAAAAGTGCCGTAGCTGCGTTAAATTAATGTACGCACCAAATAAAATATTCATTAGCTGAATCCGTATCCGTTAGTCGTGTAAGATAAACAGTAAAAGAAATTTCATTAGCCAGAGCATTCGTTAGCACAGTTAACACCATATTTTAGTTTTTTTAAATAGTACAATATCCAAACAAAATTGCAGTGTATAACTATTGAGGGCTTTAAAACAAAATATCCCATTTCAGAAAGTTACCATACAACGTAAGTATTTATTAACACACCGATTTCTTGAAGATAAACTTTTGGGCATGTTCGGTAGTAGTTCAAAAACAGTTGAATAATAACTCATAAGCTTAGATTCTTATAGTTTTCCTTCCGACTAAAGAAAAAAAAATGATTAGGCAAGAATTAACAATTGGTTCTTTTTGAATCCATACGTTAGAAAATACAAATTACCATTAATAACAACCGCTAATTTTACAAAGAGTATATGCTTTAATAATACAATGCAATACATAAAAGAAACAGAAAAGAACACTAGAACATACAAAATAATTTTTACGCTATAAAAATATTTAGAATGTTATATACATAAAAAAATTTATTTTTTTCAGACAAAAATTTTAAGTTTTTTACAAGTTCAATTTAGTATCGTCATTTATTTCTGTATCGTTCAGAGGTACTTATTTGAAATACGTACGAAGAATCTTCTGAAGAAATGTCATTTTCAACATACCTTACTAATTTTACATTGATTTAAAAAAAAAAAAAATATGTTTTTAGAACATTTTGTCACATTTCTTATTCAATTTGTATAATTTTTTTTTAAACAAAATACTATCTTAATTTACTTAAAGGTGATTTTATTCACAATAAAATACATCTAAAACTAACTATTTTCGATCATGTGCATGCTCATGAACAAGATTAAAACGTGTTAAATGCCAGAGGTTGAGTTATTTTATACTAGATGGTCTATATCAAATTTCAAAGTGAAAAACGAGTGAAGGTTATGCTGTCGTACTGTTCCAAAGTTCAACTAAAGTGGGAGGGTCCATGTTATTCCTAGTATACAATACCAAATATTGGAAAGGTGTATGATAGTGTATCATTACAAATATAATTATCTCGACATAAAATTTCTATTGAGTCCATAATTACTTACTTTTGATAACTTGATAACTTCTTTATTATTTTAGCTTTCTTAAAATTAAACACTATCTCCTGTTTTTCATTCAGTTTAGAAATTGCTGTTCGATATCGGTTTAGTTTAATATCTACGATAAATTCTGCTAAACGCTCTTTGAATTTTCGTGATGTCATTTCTACATAATCCGCTTTCTTCTTACTATCTGTTATTGTCACCAGGATAAAATATACACCTATGAAGTTTTCCATAAGGATTAGATGAAATCTTGCTTTTAATTTAATGGGGCGGGAAGCCAGTAAATTTATATAATTTCTTTAATGTAAGTCTCAATCATTCAAATAAACTTGGAAAATATTGAAATTTGTGTAGTTTTACTTTCTTAAAATTTGATTTACTTTGTTATTGATTCCATACTGAGTTTGGTAAATAAGCTTGATTATAAACTTAAGAAAAAAATTATTATAATTTGCTATATTTCTAATCCCTGACAGTGGCGTAGCTAAGGGGGGGGGGGGGGTAAGGGGCGCCAAATTGAGAGAGGTTTAAGCCAAAATTATCCCACATATTTTGACAATAAACAAAAATTGTTAATTTTTTTTTCTTTTGTGTGTGTGACCGTGTATGAATGTTTTCTTTATTGAGATATTTTGTTATATTCAAATAATGAAGAAAGAAAAAGCTTCTGTAAATGTTTCTTAGGATGGCTTAACACACTTCGTACCTAAGATAATTATGTACCTGAATTGAGGCGTAAAGTGATTATAAGGGGCGCCAAATTGAAAGGAGCTTTAAACCGAAATTATTTCACATACTTTCAAAATAAGAACTGTTGACATTTTCTTTCGTGTGTGTGTGAGAGAGAAAGTTTTGAAGAAATTCAGTGAATATGGGGGAAATGGAGAGATCCATGACTGTCAATCGATGATGTAGGTTTCTTACTGTCTAGCCTCACGTTTATAAATCAAAAGGCTGTCTTTTGATTGTCTGTTGGCGACTTGGCGTTACATTTCTTGTATCAAAAAGAACATGTTCGTTTATATATTAGCTGACCCGCCGATCGATTTTTCTAAACGAACGGCGCATGATTAAGACCTCTATTCATATTAAAATTAAAAAAGGTATAACGAATCTCTCAAAATGAACGTCTGGGGGTGGGTCCCCACTGTCTTCAGCAGCTTTGACCAGACCTCTTTCGCACGCTTCTCTAGCCACTAAAAACCTATATTCAAATTTATCTCTTTTAAAATAAATCTTCGGTACGGCTCCCTCTTTCTGCGTCCCCGTATAGCAGGCGTGCGACGCATGCGCCATAAAATATGAAGAGAATCGTGAGATGAGTCGAAAGAAAAAAATTCCACAGAAATCGGGCCCATGGAACCTCAGATAAAAATGGCCACTGACGGTGGAAGGTAGAACTATAAACTACAAGACAATCGAAAACCAAGTTGAATGAGCAAAGTCCAGTTGAAATTGGGTTTATAGAACCCGAGATAAGAATGCGCCCCCTGCACTGGAAGATGGAGCTAAAAACTGCATGAAAATCATTAGCTAAGTTGAATGAATTAATACCCGTTGAAATCTGGCCAATAGAATCCGAGAAAAGAATGTTAAGGTTCGATAATGGTGGTAAAAGAAGTCTATATTTTGGAAAACATACTTTTAAATGTAAATAAAGAGAGAAAACCTTCGTAGAGGAACTCTTAACTCATATCACGGAACTCTTGCCACAAAATACATTAATAATCTTCAATTAAAGTGATAAAATGCTTTTAAATTATGTTCTTAGCATTTGGCAACGTTTAATAATTAACTTGATTGTCTACATGTCATATAATCTCTGATCCATCAATTTTCGTAAATTAAATGGAGAGGTTGGTCGAAAAGGAGATCTCTTTTTAGTTCGGTTTTTAATCAATGTTCGTTACTGTCGCCGTCAATTTTTTGAAAAAATTAAGAAAAATTAGCGGCCCCAAAACAAAAAATCTGAGCCTCATGTGCATCAAGATCTGCCTTGAACTACCCTCACCCAAATTTTCAGAATTACGCGTGCGGTAGATATTTCTAGCCATCTGCGTCACACACACAAAGATTGGTTTTCACACTGATTTTTGCGTTCTTAGCATTCCATATGAATATTTTCATGTAATGTGAGCTTCTGTGAACCAATGCAAAATGGATTTAGCTGCAAGTAAAACAAGTAATGATATTATTTTGTCTTCATATGAAATTCCATTTTTCCGTCGAATTGGCATTGAAAAAAGCGATAAAATGTTGGCGACCTACCTCAAATTTTCCCTTCATAAATCTTATAAAAAACAAAGCAGGACTTTTTAGTTTTCCTTCTACGACCAGTACAAATATCTGTTTTCGTCGTTTTAAAAGTTAAATATATTTCATATATACTTAAATTCAGCGCATGTGCATTAGAGAAAGTTGTATCTATATCTATCTATATGTAAGGAATAACTGGGAGATTAATGTGGGTTAAGAATTTACTCGAGAATCTCTTTAACCGAACTCGTTTATTTTCTTGCTGCATCTTAAGATCATCTTCACGAGTTCGATCGGATGTCTCTCGAGCCATTTGCGTCAATTTTGTGAACTACATGGTCTTTCGTTGCACGCACCTCGAATGGACAAAATCTAATCTTTTTCGTGCTCGTTCTTAATGTTGGGACTTGTAGTATTTCAGCAGGGAGCGAAGGTATCAATTCCGAGGAACATTTAGTTTAATGTGTGTTTGATCTGTGGTCAAGACCCACACAATTCCCGGGATTTGTGACGTACAAGGCTTTAACGACAAACGAAGGATAATTGTCCAAGCGTCAGCATTTTTTATCTTAAGTTGCTCTCTGATTTTAATGGTGAATGTAATAAATATTATGCTGGGGAACAAAGTTACAAGGGGTAACATGGATTACAGAATACAATATTTAAGTTAAGAAAACGAATTTGAGAATTTTAGATTATATTTTTGAAATTTAATTTAAATTTTGAATTTTATAAGGATTTAATTTCTATCCCTTTCATCTATATATATAGTAAATATCTCTGTACATAGATAGGATCATTGTCATGCGACCCGATTTGGATGTGATTGCGCATATGTTATGGATATATTAAGATATCGACCAAATTCGTTGGACATCTTGATCGCCATCTTGTTTCAAAATGGCAGCCCTTTAAAGATTTCAAACTAAAGAAAAAAACATACAAAAAATTAAAAATGCAAGTTTATTTCTTGCATAATCGTTAGGTCTTGATAGAAGGATTCAAGAATATTTTTTTTTCTTTTTATCTTAAAAAATGGATGAGTAGAGCAATTTGAAATTCTAGGGTGGCTGCAATTTTGAAACAGGAGATTTCTTTTCCATAATCGGGCATAACTTATAAATTTTAGCAAAAGTGTTTTTTTTTTAATTTATTTTTATTGTTGCTACTCCCATGCGCTTAAAACAACAGTCATATCCGTGAATATTACACTAAGTTTTTCAAGTTCCCATTCAAATTCAGTATTGGTGAAAACTAGAAATCTTTTATAATCGGTTTCCACGCATTTTAGTTTCGTGTGTTTGAGCTGAATCCTTAAAAACAAGGTAGATTGGAGCTGCCTTTTCTTCCCGGTACAAGCCAAAAAGACTTTTTTTTCGTCTTGAGGAAAAATAATGTGGTTAATTTTTGTATTTAGGGGGGGGGGAGGGGCGAAAAATCTTTTCTTGCCCCGGGCGCCAAAAAACGTAGCTACGCTACGGACCTCTGATCAATATATCTTTTAGTAGAAACAGTGGGCACTCGTTTTCTTCTTTTATTTAAAACCTGTATGCTGCAGCTTTATAATTACTTGGGGATAAACTATTAACTGAAATGGTGTTATTTGATCAAATTTCCTTCCTATAAACCTTAGTTTCAATGGTCGGTTTATAATTGTTTCTTGTAAGTTCAACATCTAGAAAATATAGTTTATCGTTTAGTTCAATTTCCTATGTAAACTATATGTTCTTATCAATTGCATTGATTTCATCTCAGAAAACTTGTAAAAGCTTCACAACCGTACCCCAAATAATAAAATCCACAAAAATAATAATCGTCCACATATCTGTACCATTCCGTTGGTCATCTTTGAAACTCAGCTATAATTATATTTTCAATTGATCTAAGTTTAATGTCTGCTAAAAAATAAAATTTTTTCACTTAGTATTTCACATTCAGTAACAATAACAATGTGTATGTATTTATAGAACTGATATATATCTGATTTAAATGAAATAATAATCGAAGGTTACTTGAAAGTCATGTGTTTCATACTGTATAACAATATATAAACCTCTACAACTTACCAGAAATTTGCCAATTTTTTATTTATTTTTGGCAACGTTTACCAGAATTTAAGCTATAATTGACCAAATATGATAAGCTGCTTTATTTTTCAGTTATTGTTATGACAACTCTTGGCAAAGTTAATGGTTCCTAACTTCAGATAATCGTGGACTGTAAAAAATAAAGAGACAATAGGCGAGGCTGGATCGAATTGAGTTACATATTTACAAGAACTACAACAATTGAAATAAAACAAAGAAATAACATGTATTTATAGATTTTGAAAGGCCCATGGCAGACAGGTAGCGGTCGTGGAAGAGAACTATAAAGGCAGCTTAAACAATGAATCACAGTGAAACATAAACAATTGTATTAAAATGAAAAGTGAATTAATAACAAAATATTGTAATTCTATGATTACAATATTCAAACACCTGTCCATAATCTAGCATTACATTAGAAAAAATAAAATAAAATTCTATTAAACAATCATTATAAATAATTTGACACAAGATTTAAACGTCACCTGTACAAACAGCAAAGAAATAATAGTTAATAAAATTTAACTTTAGGTAAAGCCTTCGTAAAGAAATCAGCAATTCGAATATTTGTATAGGAATATATTCAATTTTGATATTATTTTCTTTTACTCTATTACGAACAAATTTTAGTTTATATCAATGTGTTTCATTCTACAATAACTGCTCTCATTACTGATACATTTTATACATGATTGATTATCCTCAAATCAACTAAGTTCTTAATATTTAAAATTTCACATGCAATGTTTTTATACCATAACAAATCTTAAAAACTTTTAGTTAAAGCAATGACTTCAGCTTTAGTTGACGATAATTCAACTCATTTTTGTTTATTGCAACACCACAGAACAGGCATGTTACAAAACATCAAAGTATAACCAGATATTGATTTCCCGTCATATTTGTTTTCCCCCGGAATCTACATGAATAATTTAGGATCATAATTTTGCTTTTTATGCACAGATTTTAAGGACAAGTTTGCTTTTATGCCCGAATGGAGTCGATTCGACTCCAACCAAGTGATTGTATGTCAACTGGAGCCAGAATTTTTTCATAAAATAAGTTAAATCTAAACCACGCAGAAATACGTTAAATAAATCAGTTAAGGAATTCTGAATAAACATTCTTGTGTGAAATATTTTTAATGAAGCTTGAGAAAATTTTTCGGGCGTTCCAGTGTTAAATATCTTAATTTTTTTTTTAGTCCATTCCATGCATCTTCAGTAGGATTTTCATGCATTTGACTCAAAAAGTTTGCTTTATACAAAATATCGGCTCAGGAAATATATGCTAAATTCAATAAACAACCTAAAAGTTCACGATATGGACCAATAAATGGTTTTCCATTTCTAAAGTCAGATGAAGTGGATATAGGGGAAATAGGAATATCACAATGTTTACATTCTAGCAGATTAAATTTACTTAGCAATTCAATTATATAAGACTCTTGATCCATAATTAAACTATCGGTTGTGAATTTTATTTGAATACCTAGAAATTCTGAAACAATTTCTGACTTTGACATGGGAAAATCTTTACACAATAAGGAAATAACTACATTAGTTTCATTTACAACTTAACATGCTATTAACATATCATATACGTACAGAGCAATAATTATTTTATTATCATTACTATACCGAATAAAAATACAAGGTTCATTATCAAGAGATTTAAAATTTAATTTTAAAACAAATTCAAGAAATTTTTCAAATCATTGTCGTGGAACTTTTTTTAGACAATATAAATTTCTTTTAATCTTACACTTTCGCCCACTTTTATCATCATAGCCTTGTGGATGATCCATTAAAACAAGTTCATTTAACTTAGCATTCAGGAAGCTATTTTTACATCTAACAAATATGGATGTAGATCTTTATTTAAAATCAAAATAAGCACTAAACGTAAAGCAGGCATTCTCATAACATGTGAAAATGCTCCAGTATAGCTCACTCTTTCTTTCAGCATGAACCCGCTAGTTACAAGCCTTGCTTTTTAATTACCGTCTTTCTTTTCCCGCAGCACTCACTTGCAAGAGATGACATTTTTATGTACTGACAGCTCTTCTAAATTCCACACTTCAGTTACTCTCATGAACTCAATATCTTCGTCCATAGCTTCTTTCCACTTTTGTTGTTCTTTGTGAGGCAGACTAGAAATGTCATCAAACTTCAAAGTTTTTTTTTTTTTTTTGAGTAAGCATTGCTTCATTTATTTCAGGTTCTGGAAACCTAAAGGGGTGTTTCTTTCCTCTGAATGATTTTCTTTCACTTTCCTCTGTCGGATTATCCGTTTTCCACTAGGTGGCAGGAAACTGTCGATTACACTTTCTTGAAATTGACTTTCATGATCAGCAATGGATCGCTGTTCTGGAATACATGTTTAAATTCACTGGAAGGTTTCTTCTCTTCGTGAAATTTAACATTTTTGGATATAATGATGCGTTTTGCTGTAGGATCTAGTAAGCGATAACTCATTGATCCATAACCAATAAAACCACTGCATTTTACATTTAATTTCTTCCTTTTCTTATTAAGTATCAGTGTATAAGCATCACAGCCAAAAACTCTTAAGATTTTTCAAATCAGGATGATTTTTGTGCATTAAATAGTATGGATTGTAATTTTTAATGGTTGTATTAGGTAATCTATTATTTATGTTGGTGGCAATGAGAACTGCAAAACCCCAAACGTTCTTTGGTAAATTAGCTTCAAATAACAACTACCGCCCTTTTCTAAGAGTCTTCTATTAGCATGTTCTGTTACACCATTCAAATATGGAGTATACGGTGGTGAAAGATCAATAAGTATACCAACTTCAATAGCAAAGTTTAAAAATTCACCATCAACATATTCTTTTGCGTTGTCACATAGAATTTTCCTTGCTATAGGATTTATTTTACACAAAGTTTTAAGTTCACTTGCTGCATGACATTTTTGTTTAAGCAAGCGAACTTCAGTAAAATGCGAATAGTCATCTATTAAAGCCATAAAATATTGCTCAACTGCAAAATTCTTGGGTACTATCGGCCCACATATATCCGTGTGAATCATCACCATTGCTTCAGATTCTGTTTTTCTGGGACATTTTGCAACAGATGTTTCACATAAATTTGAACGTGTACATATTGCACAGAAATTCTAGGCAGTTAGTAGTCCTAACTGCTTCAGGGATTGGTTGCACGAGTGATCTAGTCTACGTTGCAGATATCACTTTCTTTTGATGCAAGTAAAGTTTCATAAACAAGAACAAAGTCACTGATATATTGTCCATTGAAATCACGTTTACCAAAACAAAACATGTTTCTTCCTTTTTCGATAAACCCTTTTCCATTCTTGAAAATAACTGCATAATTCGCACTTTCCATTTTCGTAACAAAAATCAACTTTTCATTTATGTCTGGCACGTAAAGCACATTATTTAGAATAACTCCCATTCCATTTGATAATTTTCCAGTAATATTTCCAACAGCTTTAATTTCACGATACGTTGATTTCTATGCACACTTTATAGCTTTTGAATAAGGTACTAAAGACGTGAAATATTTATCATTATAACACATAACTTTAAACTTTTATTTGAACTTTTAACAGCTTTTCAGTTACGTTTCAAATGTACAATTTTTTCCACATGAAAAACACTTAAGTTTCTTTCTACAATATTTCGCAGCATTCCCCTTTGAATAACAAATTTTACGAAAGAATTCTTTGCGAGTTGACAACTCAAATGCAGTATATCATGAACATTCTTAGTATGCACTTTTTCTTTCTTTGAATTAAGTAGAAGTGCTGCGGCATCTAATTATTACGAATTTTCATTATTACGAAATTCTAAGCTTCTTATTTTAATATTTAATTTATTTAGAAAACTATAAACAACATATTTTATCATATTTCTTGAAATAAAACATAACAAATTTAAAATTTATTATAACATTTAAATAAACTAACACTATGTCTTACTTAAAAGATATGAAGATTTTAAATGTGCATATTAATTTAAATAAAAACTTTTGTAAACCATCTCAAAAATCGAATAACTTTGCGAACAATAAATTGATTTTATCAGATGTTTATCTGTAAGTGAGTTTTAAAACTGTACTTGGAAACAAAATAAATATCAAACGGAAACAAATTTTTCTCGTGAGATTCATTTTGAACTATTATCGTGGTGGTGGAAATGTAAAACATATCCAATTTAAATAGTTTTAAGCAAATGCAATTTAAATATCTTCGTTGTACTTAAAACCATTAAATATTCCAAAGTTTAATAGTCGAGAAAATTAAAGTCACATTTTAAATTGCTTTATGTTTAGCATTTTTAATTAAGGAAATAATCTATATTATTAGAACTTTAGAGAATTATTGTGAATGTAATATTTTATAAATTTTGTAGGATATTTCAAGGTTATTACTATTTCCTGACTCAATTTTTTCTTGTAATTTTCTGCAACAAGTGGGTCTATTTAATTTATGTAACATTTCACCTTTTAATGAAAGGGAAATTACTTCCTTTAGGGTAAGGTTAATTTACAGTTTAATTTTATGTGATATTTTAATTTTTTTAAATAAAACACACAGAGAAAAAATGTGTTTTCGCAATGCATTGAACGTATTTTCGTATAATTGTGTGATACATTTTCGTGTAAAAAAGTTGATACTTAGATAAAAGCGGATATTGAACATAATCTCCTCAAACGGGCACTATTAATGGCATGCACAGTAGGGTGGAACGAAAAAAAACAAAATTTTTTATTTCGATATGTATTAGAGATAAAAAGTTGTCTAATACCTTTGTTAAGACATTGATGAAATATTTTAACAAGCATAATAAATTTAGAGGTGCCGCAAAAGAGTTGAATATATTTATTTTTAAGTAGATTTTACGAATTTTGATAAATTTGGTTTAGTAAAACAAAAATATTTTAAATACCAAATGCCTGTTTTCAGTTTTTAAATAATACACATAAACTACTTTACAGTAGATATTTATAGTATTGTACTGCATACCTTTAATATTTATGCTACTATATCTTGCATCTTTTAAATTCCACTTTTTTAAAAACAGCATTTCGTAATAGAATGGACTAACATTACTTTTAACTTAAAAACGCGACAAAATATTTTTTATTTCTGAAAATTAATAGTCAAAAGTTGAACAGTACGTCGTTTGAAGTGACCTTGATTCAGGCAGCATATTATCGGCAGGTATAGGGTGGCGAAGGAGTATGAGAAGCATGTAGCTGTAGCAATGGTCTGGTCACATGTATCTGTCGTCAGTCAGTGCAGGCAAACGAATCGTTTGAGTAACAAATATTTTTATGCGTACTTTACTGGATTTTGTTTAGTTTATGAATATGTCTTCTTGGATATACGTATAATAATTTATTATTTTATACATTATCTTTAGTGTGATGGCAGTGTTAATACCAGTTCAGACCGGACGAAAGTTAGAATGTCCAATTTTTGGGTACCCTAAACAATTAAGGGAATTAAGTCTTCCAACTTATTATGACATTATGAAATATTATCCCTATATTCGACATGAGCTGAAACCAGACAAAACATCAAAAGAACCAACGGTGAGAGAAATACTTGGTATCCTTATTAAGAAAGTTGAATCTATTTGGTCGAAAGCATCTATTCCTGTAGTCAGACTTGTATAAAACCAAAAACTTTCTGCGCACGCAAATATAGGGTCAAAAACTTTCCGCAAATTAAATTAATGTTTAATAAAATAATGTGTTACATTATTTTGACGATATTAATTAAAAACAGTAGCTTTAAAGTAATTTCCATTTAAATTAAAAATTAATCGATATTAATTAAAGTATAATTATTTTAGTTGAAAAAATAATAAAGCTAAAAATCCATGATAAGTAAAGGGAAATTCTTATCAATTATTTTGTCAATGCATTTAGAAACAGCCCAATCCTTAATATATATTTGCACAAAATACCAGTCACTCTGTTCACAGAAAGAATACGGCATTGCTTCTGAAACAACCGAATCGCATTTTATAGGGAGAGGTCTATTCATAGGTATCACCATTAAAGAGAACTGATGCATGGATGAAAGAGCACTAAAGCCATTTTGGAGAACCTTTGGAGCAGCAAAAATCTGCTTTTGAAGCAGTAAAATCCATTTTTGGAGCAGCAAAAATCTAATTTTGTACCAATAAAGTTAAAATTCTGTTTTTGGAGCAGACTCAAATTCTTATGCTAATAAACTCCTAAAAATTAAAATGATTGCTATCTTGAAAATATTTTCACATTTGAAAGAATAATTACTCAGATAAAATTTCTGCACACATTTGGCTAACTCTGGGATAACTAAATGACAATTGGGTACAGATTGCAATAATGTATACTGTAACAGAATACAAACAAAAACCTGTAACAGATTGCAGCAGGAAGAAAAAAAAACAGTTTATTTGGCTTTAAAATATATTATTTTAGAGCACTAATTTTAATTAATCAAAGAAAAGCCTATGAATACAACATACAGGACTCCCACTCAACTTTTATAGTAAAAAATGGTAAAAGGGGATCATTTTTTTTTCAAAAAAATGGACCAAAAAAGACCATATATTTCGCATAAATTTGGGGACCTAATTTCAGCAATTCGTAAAATAAAATAAACAAAATCCGCGCAATCATTTCACGAAATTAGCGTTTTTAGTGATCCTTTGGAAAAATTAACGTGATTTCACAATCTGCCAATTCTTGCCAAAATTTGAGTGTTTTTTGCGATCTTTTGCCGAAATTCGAGTGACTTTCACAATCTTTTGAAGAAATTTACTTATTTTTTGCGATCTTTTGACGAAATTTGTGTATTTTTGCGGTCTTTTGACGAAATTCGCTTGTTTTTCGCGATCTTTTATCGAAATTCGCGTGTTTTTGCGGTCTTATGACGAAATTCGCGTTGCGGTCTTTTGACGAAATTCGCGTATTTTTGCGATTTTTTGACAAAATTTGCGTGTTTTTTGCAATCTTTTGACTAAGATCGCATTTTTTTCGCGATCTTTTGTAGAAATTTACAAGGTTTTTTTTTTCTATCTTTTGACCGCGTTTTGTTAGTTTTTTTTACGAAACTAGCGACCCTTTGAGAAAATTCACGTTTTTTTCGTGATCTTTTGACGGAATTCGTGTATTTTTCGCTATCTTTCGACGAAATTCGCGTGTTTTTTCCGGTATTTAGACGAAAGTTGCTGTTTGATTCGCGACCTTTTGACGAAATTCCCACTTTTTTCGTGATCATTTGACTAATATGGCGTGTTTTTCGCGATATTTTGATAAAATTCGCAGGTTTTTCGATTTTGATAAAATCCACGTGCTTTTCGCGATCTTTTGATCGCGGTTTTTTCATTTTTTGACGAAATTATCTTTTTTCTTTCAGGATCCTTTAAAAAAATTCGCGTTTTTTCCGCGTTCCTTTGACGAAATTCACGTTTTTTCCGCGATGCTTTGACGAAAGTGGTGATTTTTTTCTGCTAACGATTGACGAAATTGTTTTTTTTTTCATCGACCATTTGTTGAAATTCGCAATATTTTTAAGTGATATTTTTTTATGCCTGAATTTTCGGGCTGATGGCCGATTTTTTTTTTAAATTTTCGGAACCGAATACCTTAAATTTTTGGAAAATTCGGAACAGAACTACCCCTGGCAAACAATAAATAAATCCTACATAAAATTGGGAAATATTTCTAATATTTCGGTATTTTTTTTTTTTAAGTTACAAAAACAAAAATTACGTTTTTTTTTTTTTTTCTTTCTTCAAAAAAAATTTTCCGTAAAGTTCCGAATTTTGCGGAAAACTTTCCGCGCACGGCGTGCGCGTGTGCGTCTATATTATGCAACTCTGCGTGTAGTATCTCGCACTCGCATGTTAGAAATGGGCAAAACCTATCACGATAAATACAGAAGTATTTTAAGATCAAAAGGTAGAAAAGGTACAGAAAAATATGATTTAATTGCAGCAAAGACTTTAAATGAAAGAAAACGTCTTTTTGATGTACCCTTTTGTTTATTTAATTCTAACAGTTATTAACATTAGTGTCATCCCATGACATCTAAACGAAGTAAGTACTCATTAAAAGGTTGTTTAGGTTTTTCTTATATTATCTTTCCAACAATTAATATTATAACATTTAACAGTTTTAATATAATTATTTTTAATACTTTGGTAATTACATGATTTCCAAACTATATTGCGTTTCCGAAATAAATACCAATGCTGTTTACAAAAGGTAAAAAAGAAAATTAACATTGGAGTTATTTTGACTCTATGTCTCCGACAACGTAAGGAAATTCATGTCTCCAGTTACGGGTTAACACAACGGATTCTATCCGTAGCTGCTGAGATTACACCAGCTGTTCTTTGCGAAAATTTTTCGGTCTACAGTGGAGCACAAGGGGTTGTGTCTAGACATGGAAGGTTGTCGCATATTTAAACTATATCCTATTGTGACATAAGTTTTAGTATCATTGCATATTGTGCAATGAAATCTGTTTAACCTGAAAATGTGTAGTGACTTTAGAATCAACTACTATATTGAGCTGGTTATATCTAAGATTCAGAAATGCTTCTAGTTATAATATTTGTCAGTGTTATTCAATTATGTGACTGTGACTTATTATGTGACTAAAAGACAATTTGAGAAAAAAATAACATGTATAACTAAGTGACCGTACAAAGATCTAAATTTTGTAACTATTTAAAAATACTTATTTTACGTAAATGTATTTTCGTATGATTACCAACTACCTTTAAAACTGCATCTGTAAATATACCACTAAAACTAGCAATTTAGGAATTTTCTATTTGTGAATATGTAGAAGTGCACCCTATGTACCCAATTTACTTGATATATCGAATGTGATATTATTTTACAGATAACGGATGATCCAAAACAGGTGATCCGTGATACAAAACGTATTACCAGACGTAGAAAACACCAATATACATTTTTTAATTAGAAACTCTAGTATATACTCATATATATATATATATATATATATATATATATATATATATATATTGTACTATTAATAAGTTTTTAGGTTGATTTTGAACTACACTAAAGAGCATTTCTAAATGAAAAAAGATTTATTACGAATTAAAATTATAAAAAAATTTGAATGTTTAAAATACAATAAACAGTCTGCTCTCTCAAGAAAAAAAATGAAGGAAGTGTCAGGATATTGACACAGTTTCTAAGAATACAAAGTCTAATACAATGCTGTAAAATCTTCTATATAGGCGTGCGATAGTCTTTTAATCAGGATTTCTATTTCCAGTATTTTTTCTTAAGTTAATTATCAATCACACTATTTCCGTTTGATAGCATTATTTTGTATTAAATAAATTTTGGGATTAAAGTAGGTGAATATTAATATACCACAATATTGCTAATCAAAATTCAGTTGTGACATTTCCTTGGGATCCTCGCTATTAATACTTTGAGAAGTGATTTCAATGCTTGCAATTTTGATAAAAATGACAGTACAAACAGAGAAACTATTATCAATCATTATTGAGCAATAATTTCTAAATCTAAATTCTAATATTTAGTTTGTCTGATATTTTAGGTACTATGCATGTTAGCAAAATAAATATTAATTAAAAACAGTATTACGAAAATTATGAATTGTAACATAGGATTTTTTAATATTAATCGATTTATAAGGCTTCAAATAGGGGAATCCAAAATCACAGCTCATTTAGACAACTTGATTTTTGTATAACGTTTGAAGAATTTCAACTTTTGCAATGAATAAAAATGAATTTAACATTAAGAATTTCTAATTTTAAACATGCGTAATTAATAAACAACTTTACCAAATGTTGTCGTTTGCTATTCGAAATTTTAAATTACGGAAGAGTGCAAATATAATATCAAAATTAAGGTAAGTATTAAAAATTTTAAGGTTTGTTATAAATTCATTATTTAATTATAGCATTAACTGGTAGACGTTATTACTACTCACTTTAAATCAGCACGATTTATACACGACGATTTGCAGCAATATTAATAAGGGGTATTCCTTTTTTCCTTATTGAAAATATAAATGATTATACCCACAGTGGACCCGACTGATATAGGCCCCAGCAGTGGCCGAGAGGTTCTGCTTTCGAAGCTGGTAGACGGGAGGCGCTATGTTCTAACCCAATCGCGCCCGTCCGCCTATTCGTTCTGAGGTTTGCGTGGTTTTCTTGGAACCTTGGATTTCCTTTCGTAAATATGGATTAGGTTCCCTTAGAAAGAACCTCACGAAGGGCAACCCCTCTTGGGTCCTATATCCCACGTTTTGATAACTGGCCGCCATAAAAACAACAACACAACATACCCAACTGAAATAAGTGGCTGTGGCCAAGAGCGTGGTTACGAGAACATGGTTGATGACGCCTGTTCTATAAGGAAAGTACACCTGGCGTCACTGTGAGAAAACTTACTGTTGATCGAAAGTAATTTCTTGCCCGTCTTTAGGACTCCTACTGTACACAAGAATTCCGGTTACCAGATTCGTCTTCTATAAGTACCTCTGTGGTACGATTCGTCAACGTTGCCGTGATGATTCCTCCAATGATCTCTAAAGTAAAAATGTACTTGGTAGTAAATTAATTGCACATTTATTCTAAATGTATCAAACTGGAACTGTTGAAAATATTAAAATTATAAACATAAATCATGCATGTCGGAAATGAAAACTAAATATTTACATATAAAATGTTTGCAAACAAATATCAAAAGGATTTTCACACACACTTATGCGCTATTGTTAAATTTGGATGATATAAAAATGCACTAGTTAACCTATTTCAAAAAATAAATAAAAATTAAAAATTCTAGTGTTTGCTAAGTTAATATCATTTTATGGAAGAAAAAACAATCAAATACATAAAAGCGTCTCTTTTACTTATTATGTGACGGGAATGAGAAGAAGAAAGAAAAACTTCTCCAAACATGGACAATCCACAAATAAAACTATTGAGCATATAAATTTGCATATGCGTCGCGGCCCAACCAACATAATGGGATGTATTAAATGGCAGAAAACCAACGTTTAAAAATGTATACATAATACACAAAAAATAAGCAATCAGCTGTTTTGAATACACAAGCGAAATTATTTTTTAGTGCGACAAAGAGCAAAGCTAAGCAATCTAGAAAAAGCAATACTAGTCCAGTCTGTCTTTTACAGCACTTCGTGCTTTGCTCTGTTTCATACTGAAGATGAATCTCGCTTGTGGATTCAAAACAGCTGTTTGCAGCTTCTTTGTGTACTATTTATGCATTTTTAAGCGTTGCTTAACAACAAATATTATAAACAATATAAACAAATTTTAAAAGAACTTTACCCACACACTCATATGCACTATAGCAAAATTTGGATGATATAACTAAACGCACTAATTACCCTATTTAAAAATAAAAATAAAGAAAGCTCTAGTACTTGTTAAAATTTAGTATGCCATTAAAACAGATTTTATTTTATGAAAAAAAAAGAACAATCGGAATATATAAAACCCCCTCTTTTTCTTATTACGCAAGAGAATGTTAAAAAGAAAGAAAACTTTCTTGAAACATGGATAATCCATAGTAAAAACGGTTGAACATATAATTTTTATATGTGTCGTGGGCCCAACCAATACCAATGGGGGGTGGGCACGAGTGTGGTTACGAGCGCATGGTTGATGACACCTATAAGAAAATCCATTCTTAATTTGTCAACCTGTAATTGCTGAAAATATTATAAATATGAACATAATCCTGCAAGTTGGAAATAAAAACTAAATATTTACATGTAAAATGCGTACAATAAATATCAAAAGGATTTTACACGCACACAATCTATTTTACACTTAAATTTTGATGTATATGAAAATGCATGTTATTGTATACTTTGATGATTATTTGGATACTACAGAAACGATCTCAATATTGTAAAAATAGTTTTGGCAATAGTTATACTTTATATTGTATCTTTCTGAAACATATTTTAAAAATGCACAATTTTCTGCATTTTGAAAACAATAAAAAAAACTAATGTTTATTAATTTAAATCCACCGTTTTCTATGTGATTTTGAAACTTTTATTGCCCCTTTAAAAGGGAAAAATATAAAGAGAAAAAAAGGATTACAGCATTTTCTATTTAAAAGAATTTCTGTACTTATTAAAGAAAACTCCGGAAAACTGAATTAAGAAACTCATCCTTCCTGCACTTATATACATTAAAAGAGAAAACTCAAGTTTATATATAAAAAGCTTCTTTAAAATAATAATCTGATCTAAAAGCGGTACAGAGACCGAATAAGATATAAATAAAAGAAATACTGTTATACCATATGAAGTTGGGATCGTGACTAGATTCTAACGAAGCTATTTATGTGCTCGTACATGAATTTAAAAAGCAATATTTATTTTACTAAGCCAAGCCAATGAACTTCTTTTTTGAAAATAAATGCTTCATGCGGTATTGATATTTAAAATGTATGTTTCAAGATTGGGTTTACTAAAATAATAATATTATTAAATGTTTGAAATTTAGAAGTATTTCTAAATTATTTTTAACATTGTAGTATTATTAGTTTTTAGTTTTATATAATGGTATTATTATACAAACCAGCATTTAATTGATTTCGAATAAAAAATTCTGTACTAATATGAAGTGTCTGTAATCTAGCAATTAATTTGCAGATGTTGCTAGAAGTAGTAGCCTTGAGGCATTTACGTTTATTTATTTATTTAGTTTTAAACATTACTTTTAACATATTTTTTAAACCATAAAAAATATACAGAAACTTTAAATTTTCTTATACACACAATTAAATCTGGCACAATAAAAAAATCTGCATTGTTCAATTATATTATATAAAAAAATTATTGACGATTTTGAAAGATTACCGGCTGTGGTATTATAGCATGCAAATTTCTGTAAAATAAATGATAGTTATATTAAATTTCTATTAAATTGTAATTAAATAAAATCCGACATTTATAATTTCTTACATGAATCGTAAACGTGTACAGCGATTTCATGAAAATAAAAACCCACTTACATAAATCTGTTTAAAAAATAGGTATTTTTTTTATGCATATAAGAACTATTCATGTAACACATTTTTTCTACATCCTAATTCTTACTTGTTTAAATATATATATATTTATAATTTATGTTTTACACAATGAAATGAGGCTAATTAGGTTTGGAGTTTTAAATGATTGGAGGTATATGACTATGAAAGAAAAATAGGAAATAGGGGAGAGTAGCCGAATTTGGACCACTTCACATATTTTCAGGTGTAACTCACGTTATTTTTAGTATATCTGCAAAATATCACTACACGTGGTAAATATATTCATCTGTTAACTAAATAAATCAGTAAAACAATTTCCTTTCGAAAATTGTAAGTTTTATTTTAATTTGAAAAAATAGTCAAAAGTGGTCCAAATTTAACGACTACTCGCTTAAGTTGGACCCCCAGTCTCCTAAATTGTACCAAACAATGTAAGATATTTTTAATGAGTTAAGAAATATCACTACTTTTATTAAAAACAAAGTTTGCGATCAATGAAACAATCAAACAAATGAACAACAATTAAATGTAACAAAATCAAATGTCTGAAAATAAGAGTAATTGTTTTAAATGAAAATGTATTTAAAATATAAATCAAAGTTATAAGTAATTAAGAATAGAAATTATGGAACTAATTTCCAGTTACTTGAATATAATGTAAAAAAGGATACAAGGCTTACACATGAATTTATCTTGTTCATTTTTTATTCCAGCGTCCACAGCATGAAAACATATTTGGCAAACTGAGCACTGAATCATTTCTGCTATTTTATTTTTCTTACAAATTAGGCAAAGTCAGTTATAACTGTCTGGATTTTTCTCTTTAGATTCTGAATCATTAGACATTTTTTGCGAGAGAAATTTTTTTTATCGTATATCTGTGGTTCTTCCCTTCCATCATTTCCTTCCTAATCGAATTATGCCTATTTTTCTCAAACTTAATGTTCCAATTGTTTTTTATGCTTTGAGAGCTTTTTTTGTCTTTTTTTGTTTTTTTATTTCAAGATTTACATTATTTGGCGAGGATGTTAACACAGCTACTTTTGTCTCTCTCTGTACTTAGATTTAAATGATTTTATCCAGGGAGATAATATTTCTAATGATTAATTGGCTTTTTTGTGGGGGGGGGGGTGTTGTAGCTGCAGCCTTCTTGCAAGTCAATCTCTTCACAAGGTACACTTTCCTTTTCCTTTCCTATATCTTTAACAAGTTTTGCTGCCTCTCATGTTTTTCTACACGACTGTTTGTCTGTGTCGTTTTCATCATTTTTTCCTTATTATTCTCATAGTTTTGATAGGTTTCATGATTACTGACTCTATTTCATAAATATCCTTTCTGTTTATATACTCCTAAACTGTATATAGAAATTGATCCAGATATACAAATATATATATATATATATATATTCAAAAACTTGCATGGAGATAAATATCCATTATATAATTATAGAATATTTAAAAAAAAATAGTGTCCAAAGCGTACAGCCCTTGAAATTCATTACTTACTTTTCAAATTTGTGATCGTGTATCCGATCCAATTGAAGCAGCTCAAATTTGTCCAATTAAGAAAACTGTGCCATTTTTTTAAACAGATAATTTAAGTGCTAAAAACTAAAACGAAAGAAAACAACTTCGCGTAAAAATATGCGCAATAAACACATCGATTTAGATATGTAGGGGAGATGGGGGCACATGTAAACACGGGGCACATGTGAACATCGCGATTTTTCGATAGTTATTATAAGTTTTTTTATTTGAAAAAAATTACTAAAGATGATAGCACATGTAGACATATGGTAAAAAAATTTTGAAGCTCTATGACATTTTGTTTGTCCTCTGTAGCCAAAACTCTGTTTTTAGATCTCAAAAGTAAAATCTTTGTTCCGTGTTCATAAGCGAATAACTTTATTTTTTTATTCATTTATTTGAGTTTGAGTGTTTCAACATATACTATGAATACTAATAAAGATTTTTGATACAGTTCTTTTTCTTCTAAAATTGAGAAATGTTAATGATTTATCAATTTAACAAAAGCAGCAATGTGGAGCACTTGTGAACAGGCTAGTTGGGGCAGATATGAACAGTTCATAAGTGCCCCAATAATCATTCTGCGATTCTGTTTCTTTCAGTTATCTTAATGAGAAATAATGTAAGTTCCATTATCTACAATTTTCCTGAAATAGGAGATATTTTCCTCACACAAAGTTTATTTTGTATTGAAACTTCCACAAATACATCTTTCAGCAAATACATAAAGAGCAACAAGCTCGTTTACTTTCAATTGTACTTTAAATAAATTTAATGTTTTCGAAAATACAATAAGTGTTATATATTATTTTACTAAACGGTTCACAACAATATTTTTTATGCATTGTTAATACAAAAGTATTACCTTGAACAACTTTGCAAATTTTTCTGTTACATTTGTTCTAACCTTGCAATGATGGCTTACTTCCATCACTAAACAGTTATGTATATGATGCTTTGAATGGAGATATCCATTCAAAATACCATATCCATAAAAACAGCCAACTTTTGATTAGGTGGATGGGATGAAAAGCGATGTGGGGGTAAAGATACTGCGAATGGTTTACGGTAAACAGTAGTGGTGAACCAAGCTGTTTTCGCGGAAAACCATAACATCAAGGAAGGGCAAAGAACTGTTATTTTTGAGATACGAAGTGAACTGAATATGTTCATCTATAGAATTTATAATATCGAGAGCATTATTAAGATTAAGATAATCAGATTTCAATAATGCAAAGCAATCCTCGACATAGCGGATGTGAAATAGAAAAGATAAAAGGTTTGATTCGTAATAGTGCATGTAAATATCGCTGAGGATGGGGCTGAGGGGGGAGAACATGGACAAACCATCAGTCATGCAAGTAAGATTTCCATTAAAAATGAATGTGTTTTTTGCGATAAACAAATGCTAGTAAGGTGTATAATCTCATCAATTTCGTTATAACATATCATTTGAAACTTACAATATTTTTGATAGATTAATATTTATTGTGTCCTGCTTTATGCGAATATTGCCATATTTGCAAGAAATAATACATTACTAGAAGTGACTTAGTTATTCTTTAAAATTTCAACTATCAAGTAGGGAACTTCAATTGTGATACAGCCCCTAAATTATGCTAAATTTAAAATAATTAATTTGTCAGAAACTAATTGTTTGAACTTCATGAAAATTTGTATTTAGGCTAATTGGAGTGTGGAGAATCTCAACTTGTAGAATCAAACTTCGGTATTGCTATTGAGCAAAAATAATGTTTGTGTTTGTTTTGATATGTAGATGGCCTCCTAAGCAAATATTACTAGGTTGAGCAAAAAGTTCTGGAAATTTTGTGAAAGTCGCGTTGTTATGCGCAAATTAACAACAAAAGCAACAAGGACTATTCTTTAAAGTAGAAACCATCATAGTTCACGACATTTTGCCATCGTTCTGCCAGATTCCGGAATTGCTGGAAGTACCATGGTGGCTCCTTGGAATGGAAAAACTCTTGACATGCTTCTTCAACTTCATCAAAGGGCTATACTTATATAACGTTATCACTATTTTGTTAATTTTGGACCGCCTTCCCCCCTTACGATAACATACGTTATCATTCGTCGACCCCCCCGCCGCCGCCGCCGCCGCCGCTGATATCGTTATCAATGTCCAAAAATTCTTTTATTTTTAGATTGTTTTTCTTTCTTTCGATACACTTGCAGTGATATACGTTACGGAATGTCAATAAAATATTCATACATGAAATAAATTTATAACAAGTTACTATTGAAATGTATTTAATAATAGTTTATTGTTACATAATGCATTCAAAAGTAATATTGTATTCTTGCGCTCACTCCCTTCCCGGGGAGGTCAAAAGCAATCAACAGTATCAACAAAACAGTGGACAACATTCTTTGTCTTCCTATACTGGTAAACTCAAGTATCATTTATTACATATTATGGTCCTGATTTCTCTAATATGCGCATTATGCACATATGGCAGAAGAAACACGAATGCCAAACGTTGAGGTATTCCAAATTTTGGAATTAAATGATTTTATAAATATTTAACGGCTTTAATAGCTTTATATTTTCTTTAAAAAATATAATAATAATAATTATAATAATAATAAATGTAACAGACTATTTGGATGTAAAGAAAAAGTTAATGAAAAAAGAAAAGTGCAGTTACACCAAGAATGATAATGATATCAGAAAGCAAGCCCTCTCCCCCAGTGATATCTTACGATATCATGTGCCAGACCTTTCCTCCCCCATAAAATGATAACGTTATGTATGAATAGCCTCTAAATGATTCAAATCGATGGCTCTTGAAAAAGTGTTGCATTGATCGAAGGAGACCATAATCGGATAGAGCCATGTCTGGACTATACCAATAGTACTCCTATATACGATACAAATTCTGGTAACTATTCGATTAAATATTTACCAGAACTTTTTTTCTCAATCTAATATATACATCATTTAAAAGTAGACTTCATTTCCAGTCGTTTTTTAGCAGTAACTTTGTTCTACGATAATTTGTTGCAGAATTACTACTCGTATTTACTTTTTTTCGTGAATGTATGTAATATTCTCCGAAGTAGAATACTAATTTTAAAATTTTAAATTCCCTACATTAAATATATCTTTTTCAATTACAACCACAATTGCCATTTTTTTTTTCATTTCTATGTTCACATCAATTTTATTTTTCTGCTTGAAAGTATAAATTCCTATTGACCAAAATTAAATTAAGAAGTTAAAAATTTCATGATATAACGAACGAAACACAGAGAAAACTTAGAGGTAGATAATATATAAAATTAGAATTTTCCCTAAGGGATAAAACCAATTTAAAAAATTTTAAATTTTCTGCATTAGATGTCTGTTTTTTTGTGATTATTTTCTTCATTGCTTACAAATATATTTTTCGTCTTTTTTCATTTCTCTTTTCTTGTCAATTTTACCTTACTTCCCAATAGAATAAATTCTGAATGACAAAAATTAGATTAAGAAATTACGGCAATTTATATTCATGAAGTAACGAACAAAACAGTGAGTATCTTACATTCTAGATACATATTACATCGATCCAGAATCCTCCCAAAGGTAGAAAGTCAATATTAAATTTCCAATTTCCCTGCTATAGATTTCGTTTTTTGAATTTCTTCTATATTTACAAATATATTATTCCCTCTTTTCAACAATTCCCAAAATATTTAAAAATTGTTCATGACTTCGTTTTGTAAGTCTATCTGTCAGTACGTGCTTTAATTATCTTAAATTTACTGAGAATACATTGTTAGTTATATATGTTATGGAAGTTTTTTACAGCATGTTCGGTATTCAAAAATGAATTTTATTTATAAGCATTTATAATTTGTTTACATAAACACCCAAGAGAAATTCTTTACGATATACCCATAGAGAAAAAAACATTTGAAGTATTTTAATGATGTTACATTATTTCAAACATAATGAAATTAAAATGCATTTCCTTGGTATATAAAGACAGTTTACGTACAACATGGGGTGCAATACATTTGTCATTTATACCCAGAATCCCACAACGTAATAACCTTACACTAATGATCTACGTTAAAAAAGGTTTTACGCTGTATTTTAACCCGAGTAGTCGCGTCTTTTTTCAGAACGTAGTTAGTCGCGCTATGTCTTCTTTCCGCCGGCCCCCCGTATACTGAAAATGTAAAATAACAAACTTTTTTTCACTTAATATTCGAATATTACATTTTAATGTTGTTATAAATTTGCAGTTTACCTAAATTATACATTTTATTCATGAGATTTGCAATAACGGGGGAAAGTAAAAAGAACTGACATTAGTGATCGTTGCGCAGACTTTTCCACTAATTTCAGGTTTGCTTGTAAAAATGTACCTGAAGGAAAAACAGAGGTGTCTTGTTACCATGGTAGTGTAGAAACATTTAAAGTCTGTTACATGATATTTCTCCATTGTATTTGAAAAGGGGATATGAGTTAGGAGAAGATAATTATATGGGCGGCAAAAAGACCTACATACGTCTAATGCCGGGTTAATACTGTTACATTTGTAACATAAAATAGATAAAACGTATTGAGGAATACTACAATATGAATGCTGTTAAGTAAGGTGCACATAGAAAGTACCGTTCATTTACAAGAACACACAAAGAAATCGGTTAAATTACACTCTATGAGCATTAATCCCTTAAGCCGAGGCTAACGAGAAAGACAGACTACCGCGGTGGGTTCGATTCTTCCTTTTTTACAGACCGCTCGAATCACGTGATGCTCTTTTCGCACACCTTCATTGGTGCATTCGAGCATCACGTGACTCCAGCGCTCTGTAAAAAAAGAAGAATCGGACCCACCACGGTAGACTTTTTCGTTAGCCTCGCCCTTAAGCAACATGACGTACCTGCGCACGTCCTGAAATCTTCTATTACAATACGAGGACGTATGTGTGTACGACCTTATATTAAGTCCGGACTGCACTGTTCTCAGCATCTGTTTTTTGCGTGGGTAATTGCTGTTGTATCGGTTTTGTACGTTCTTTATAGCATAAATTTGCAATGCACAGCTTATTTTCTTCAACATTTCTGCGCTTTATTGTAATGTAACATTAATTCGAAAAGTTTACGAAATTTACACATGTTTGAGATGTTTATTTCTAAATTTATTTCTGTTTGTATAACACAAATAAACCTTTATTGTATCTCCTCACATTACATGTAATTAAATAATTCACATGTAATAAAAATTAATGACATAAACTGCATTTGACGAAATTTAATATATATGGTATTCAGAATACTATCACTAAGATGAATCTGGTGCTCAAAGGATGAATTGCAGAAAGTCCATTTTTCGTTGTGGTATGCATTTTCAAGTTTAATTAAATTTTACATACTGAATGATGTATATGTTGTAGGCTAATTGAGAAATCTGGCACTTTGCAAAGAGCCGAGGCTGTTTGCAAAGAGCAGGGCTAATTGAAGAATCGTCTCTCTTTTTCCGGTTAGCCTGATATTTTTCAGGCTTATTGCAAACAGCCTAGACACAGGCTAATTGAAAAATGACCACTTATTTCCCAATCAGAATGATATTTTTAGGCTTATTAATTCATAACCTGACCCGAACCCGAAAAATAAATTACAACAGACCGTACCCCGATCTGAGAAAGACAAAATAATTTCATTCTACACGCAACCCGACCCGAACCTAAAAATTCCATAAAAAACGGACTCTGAACCGAACCAAATCTGAACCCGACAAAAATATTCCAATAAAATATAACCGATCCGAGCAAGACAAAATAATTTCTCAGGACATGCAACCCGACCCGAACCTAAAAATTCTATTTGAAAAAACCAGGAATCTGAACCCGACAAAAATATTCCAAAGAACCATAACCGATCCGAGCAAGACAAAATAATTTCTGAGGAAATGCAACCCAACCAGAACCTAAAAATTCAATTTGAAAAAAAAAACCGAAATCTGACGCGAACCAAATCTGAACCCGACAAAATTATTTCAAAGAACCATAAACGGATCCAAGCAACACAAAATAATTTCCGTGGACATGTTACCCGACACTAACCTAAAATTCCATTTGAAGAAAACCCAGAGTCTGAACCAAACCGAGTCTGAACTTGACAAAAATATTTCAATGAACTATAACCGATCCGAGCAAGACAAAATAATTTCTGAGGACATGCAACCCGACCCGAATCTAAAAATTCTTTTGAAAAAAAACCCGGAATCTGAACCCGACAAAAATATTCCAATGAACAATAACCGATCTGAGCAAGACTGAGGACATTTCTGAGGACATTCTTCTGATGACAATTCCTGATGACATGCAACCCAACCAGAACCTAAAAATTCAATTTAAAAAAACCCAAAATCTGACGTGAACCAAATATGAACCCGACAAAATTATTCCAAAGAACCATAAACGGATCCGAGCAACCCAAAATAATTTCCGTGGACATGTTACCCGACACGAACCTAAAATTTCCATTCGAAGAAAACCCGGAATTTGAACCGAACCAAATCTGAACTCGACAAAAATATTCCAAAATATTCCATAACCGATCCGAGCAAGATAAAATAATTTCTGAGGATATGCAACCCGACAAAAATATTCCAATGAAACTTAACCGATCCGAGCAAGACAAAATAATTCCTAAGGACATGCAACTCAACCAGAACCTAAAAATTCAATTTGAAAAAAACCCCGAAATCTGACGCGAACCAAATCTGAACCCGACAAAATTATTTCAAAGAACCATAAACGGATCTAAGCAACACAAAATAATTTCCGTGGACATGTTACCAGACACGAAACTGAAAATTCCACTTGAAGAAAACCCAGAGTCTGAACCAAACCAAGTCTGAACCCGACAAAAATATTTCAATGAACTATAACCGATCCGTGTAAGACAAAATAATTTCGGAGGACATGCAACCCGACCCGAATCTAAAAACTCTATTTAAATAAAACCCTGAATCTAAATCCGACAAAAATATTCCAATGAACAATAACCGATCCGAGCAAGACAAAATAATTTCTGAGGCAACCCAACCAGAACCTAAAAATTCAAATTGAAAAAAACCCCAAATCTGACGCGAACCCTATCTGAACCGGACAAAATTATTACAACAACCATAAACGAATCCGAGCAGCACAAAATAATTTCCGTGGACATTTTACCCGACACGAACCTAAAAATTCCATTCGAAGAAAACCCGCAATCTGAACAGAACCAAATCTGAACCCGACAAAAATATTCCAAAATATTCCGTAACCGATCCGAGCACGATAAATAATTTCTGAGGATATCCAACCCGACCCGAACCTAAAAATTTTATTAGAAACAACCCGGAATCTGAACCCGACGAAAATATTCCAATGAACCATAACCGATCCGAGCAAGACAAAATAATTTCTGAGGACATGTAACCCAACCAGAACCTAAAAATTCAATTTGAAAAAAACCCGAAATCTGACTCGAACCAAATCTGAACCCGACAAAATTATTTCAAAGAACCGTAAACGGATCCAAGCAACACAAAATAATTTCCGTGGATATGTTACCAGACACGAAACTGAAAATTCCATTTGAAGAAAACCCAGAGTCTGAACCAAACCAAGTCTGAACCCGACAAAAATATTTCAATGAACTATAACCGATCCGTGCAAGACAAAATAATTTCGGAGGACATGCAATCCGACCCGAATCTAAAAACTCTATTTTAAAAAAATCCCTGAATCTAAATCCTACAAAAATATTCCATTGAACAATAACCAATCCGAGCAAGTCAAAATAATTTCTGAGGCAACCCAACCAGAACCTAAAAATTCAATTTGAAAAAAACCCGAAATCTGACGCGAACCATATCTGAACCGGACAAAATTATTCCAAGAACAATAAACGGATCCGAGCAACACAAAATAACTTCCGTGGACATGTTACCCGACACGAACCTAAAAATTCCATTCGAAGAAAATCCGGAATCTGAACAGAACCAAATCTGAACCCGACAAAAATATTCCAAAATATTCCATAACCAATCCGAGCACGATAAATAATTTCTGAGGATATGCAACCCGACCCGAAACTAAAAAATCTATTAGAAAACACCCGGAATCTGAACCCGACAAAAATATTCCAATGAACCATAACCGATCTGAGCAAGACAAAATAATTTCTGAGGAGATGTAACCCAACCAGAACCTAAAAATTCAATTTGAATAAAACCCGAAATCTGACGCGAACCAAATATGAAACCGACAAAATTATTCCAAAGGATCATATATGGATCCGAACCACACAAAATAATTTCCGTGGACATGTTACCCAACACGAACCTAAAAATTCCATTTGAAAAAAACCTGGAGTCTGAACCCGACAAAACTATTCCAATGAACCATAACCGATCTGAGCAAGAAAAAATAATTTATGAGGACATGCAACCCGACCCGCACCTAAAAATTCTATTTGAAAAAAAAACCCTAAGCTGAACCCGACGAAAATATTCCCATGAACCATAACCGATCCGAGAAAGACAAATTAATTTCCGTGCACACGAAACCGACCCCAACCTAAAAATTCCATTTGAAATAACCCGAACCAAATCTGAATCCGACAAAAATGTTCCAGAGAACCATAACCGGATCCGAGCAAGAGAAATTAATTTCCGTGGACACGCAACACGACCAGAACCTAAAAATTCCATTTGAACGCAACCTGCAACCCGACCCGAACAAAATTTTAACCGGAAAAGAATGTTCCAAAGAACTATAACCCGATCCTAGAAAGACAAAATAATTTCCGTCGAGAGGCAATTCGATCCGAAACTGAAAGTTCTAGTTTAACTCAATCCGCAACTCGACCCGAAGGCGGGTTATGGAAGGTTTTCGGAATGACTTCAAATGGAACTTTTAAGTTCGAATCTGGTTGTGTCGAAGGAAATTATTTTGCCTTGCTCGGATCAGGTTACAGTTCTTTGAAATATTTTTGTCGTTTTCAGATCGGGTTCGGGTCGGCTTTCAGGTTGACTTCAAATAAAACTTTTATATTCGAATCCGGTTGCATGTCGAAAGAAATTATTTTGTCTTGCTCGGATCGGTTACGGTTCTTTGAAATATTTTTGTCGTTTACAGATCGGGTTCGGGTCGTGTGTCAGGTTGACTTCAAATGGAATTTTCAGATTCTGGTCATACTGCATGTACACGGATGTTAATTTGCATAACTCAGATCGGGGTACGGCCTGATGTATTTTTATTTCGAGTTGCGGTCGGGTTTCTGGTTAACTTCAAGTAGAACTTTCAGGTTCGGATTGGCATGCATGCCGACGGAAATTATTTTGTCTTGCTCGGATCCGGTTATGGTTCTTTGGACTATTTTTGACGGATTCAGATTTGGTTTGGTTCAAATTTCGGGTTTTTTCTAACGAAATTTTTAGGTTCGGTTCGGGTTGCGGGTCCAAGGAAATTATTTTGTATGGCTCGGATCACGTTATTGGTTTTTGGACGTATTTTTGTCAGATTCAGATTTGGGTCGGGTAAGATTTCAGGTTTTTTTTAAATGGAATTTTTATGTTTGGGTCGGGTTGTGTATACACGGAAATTACTTTGTCTTCTCGGATCGGGTTATGGTTCTTTAGACTATTTTTGTTCGTTATCATATTTCGTTCGGGTCATATTTCGGGTTATTTTTAACAAAATTTTTAGGTTCTTATCGGGTTGCGTGTCCATGGAAATTACTTTGTCTCTTTCGGATCGGGTTATGGTTATTTAAATTATTAGGTTCAGATTTGATTCGCGTCGGATTTCAAGTTGTTTCAATTGGAATTATTAGGTTCGGGTAGTGTTGCGTGTCTACTGAAATTATTTTGTCTTGCTCGGATCGGATTATGGTTTTTGGGGATATTTCTGTCGGGTTCAGATTTGGTTCGGATCAGATTATAGGTTGTTTTTTGAAATGGAATTTTTTGGTTCGGATCGGGATGCGTGTCCACGAAAATTATTTTGTCTTGCTCTGATCGGGTTGTGGATCTTTAGAATATTTTTGTCGGTTATTTTTGGTTCGGGTCATATTTCAGGTTGTTTTCAAACACAATTTTTGTGTTCAGATCGGGTTGCGTGTCCACAAAAATTATTTTGTCTTGTTCGGATCGGGTTATGGTTTTTTGGAATATTTTTGTTGGGTTCAGATTTGGTTCGTGTCAGATTTCGTGTCTTTTCTAATGGAATTTTTAGGTTTGGGTCGGGTTGCGTGTTCACAAAAATTAAATTGTCTTGCTCGGATCCAGTTATGGTTCTTTGAAATAATTTTGTCGTGTTCAGATTTGATTCTCGTCAGATTTCGGGGTTTTTCAAATTGAATTTTCAGGTTTGATTCGGGTTGCGTGTCCAAGGAAATTATTTTACCTTGCTCGGATCCTGCCATGTATTTTTAGAATAATTTTGTCGGGTTCCGATTTGGTTCGCGTCAGATTTCGGGGTTTTTTTTCAAATTGAATTTTTAGGTTCGAGTCGGGTTGCGTGTCCACGGAAATTATTTTGCCTTGCTCGGATCCGGTTATTGTTGTTTGGAATAATTTTGACGGGTTCAGATTTGGTTGGCGTCAGATTTCGGGTTTTTTTTTTTTTTTTTTTAATTGAATTTTTAGATTCGAGTCGGTCTGCGTGTCCACGGAAATTATTTTGCCTTGCTCAGATACGGTTATTGTTGTTTGGAATAATTTTGACGGGTTCAGATTTGGTTCGCGTCAGTTTTCGGGTTTTTTTTTTTTCAAATTGAATTTTTAGGTTCGAGTCGGGTTGCGTGTCCACGGAAATTATTTTGCCTTGCTCGGATCCGGTTATTGTTGTTTGGAAAAATTTTGCCGGGTTCAGATTTGGTTCGCGTCAGATTTCGGGGTTTTTTTCAAATTGAATTTTTAGATTCGAGTCGGGTTGCGTGTGCACTGAAATGATTTTGTCTTGCTCGGATCGGTTATGGTTCATTGGAATATTTTTGTCGGGTTCAGATTTTGTTCGGTTTAAATTCCGTTTTTTTCTTTTTTAAAATGGAATTGTCTAATTCTGGTCGGGTTGCGTGTTGAGTGAAATTATTTTGTCTTGCTCGGATCGCGGTACGGTATGTTGTAATTAATTTTTCGGGTTCGAGTTGGGTTATGGGTTAATAAACCTAAAAAATTATCCTGATTGGGATATAAGTTGTCATTTTGCAATTGGCCTAACAGTGTCTGGGCTCTTTGAAAATAGCCTGAAAAATATCAGACTAATTGAAAAAAAAAGAGACGATTCTCCAATTAGCCCGGCTCTTTGCAAACAGCCTGATTTCTCAATTAGCCTACAACATATATAAGTTTTACAGATAATATACAGGTCTGGAAAAAAAATTGTCAGGCTATGGGTGCAAATTGCTTAAAGGTGTTTATTAATATTGTGTTATGTTTTTCCAGATAAATTATATTTAGGATATTATAAGACATGTGTATAGAAAAAAAAAGTTCTTTTACAAGGCTTCGTAAAGAATTAGTTATATTAACATCTATGGATATCAAATGCTAGACGTGTGTTTTAAATTGTGTCATGCGTTTTTTTACCTGAATTCAATTTTATCTTAATATGTAATATGTATAAAAATCTACAGATGATGATACTTTAGAAAAGGCTATTCAAAAGTTTTCGAGTGCATTCCTTTCTCTGCACGGAAATTGCAAAAGGTGAATTTCGAACGGTGTGTTGCGTTTACTAATTAAACTAACTTTAAATATACTATGTACTATATATACTAATCTATAGATTATATACGGGGTTGTCCATAAAAATGCGACTAACTTTCAGACAATGGACGAAAATTGAGAATTAGGTTTTTCAAATCTTATACGTTTATAAATCGTTTGCTTGTAAATCTTATATCACCTTATAACACGGAGAATTTTCCTTACAAAATTCTGGAAGTGTTTTGAAGCCTTTATAATTTATGCTTAACGCATGATTTTTCTTTCTTATTTCTTTATATTATTTTCTTGTTTTCTTATTTTTTCCTGGATAGAAGTTTCATGCCGAAATGAATTATAGTCCAGTGAAACAGGGATTCAAATTCGGAATCAAAGACAGCAAGCTGAACATTTGCAGATAGCGTTGTTTTGACATTCTAAATGTTAGCTGAAAAGTCTCATAAAATCTGGAGTAAGCGTTTTCAAATATTCAAGACCAAAGGTCACAAAAATCAGTTTTTTGCTTATATCTCAAAAACTATGCGATATAATACTGACCCCCCCCCCCAAATCATAAAATTAAAGTACACCAAATTTCTTATAAAATACATACATTAACTTTAATTTTCTTACAAAGGATTTTGGCACTAGAGTAAGCTGAAGATAGGCAACTTTTTGACCTTCTGGGCAATACGATAGAAAAACCCTCACCCATCCTCGGTTTCTCAAGAACTATGCAGTTTATATATATATATATATATATATATATATATATATATAAACAGTTAAAAATTTGAAGTAGACAATATTTTCAACAAAATTCATTAAATAACTTTAATTTTCTGACAAAAGGTTTAAGCTCTAGACGTGCTGAAAAAAGCGACTTTCTGATCTTTGAGCGAAACAAGAGAAACGCACGTTTGTATTCACATTTTTTCAAAAACTATGAATTTTTAAAAGAAATCCAGTTACAAAATTAAAGTTATACCATTTACAGGGCTGCCACAGAAGACTATTTTTTTCCTTCCATTTGCACCACTATTTAAAAAAAAAACATATTTTGTAGAATATTTCTTTTGAAAATGTTCTCGAACAGTATTCCAATAATTTTTGTTTCGAGAAAGTGTTGAGAGGTATCTACAAAATGCATATTTAACTTTAGTTTTCGGCCCTCTGGCCAAAAGAGAAAAGCCAACTCAAGATTGTTTCCCACATTTCAAATGATATTAGGAGCTTTAATTATTTACTAAAAATGTTATAGTCATTAATAAAATTAAATTATTTATTTATAAATACGAGTATTATTCATAAATAAGACATCTGTATGATAATATTTAGTTAAATTATATAAATAGAAGATATTGAAATGGGATAGTTTAAATACATTGTAATTACATTTTTATTTACACAAGTTTATCATAAATCTATTAAATTTATTCAAGTAATGTAAGACGGATTTTTTTTACGTTTGATTATCAATAGAATGCATGCAACTTAATATTCCTCTTTTTCGTCATCATCTCCTTTTTCGGGTCGTCCATATTAAATTACCAGATCGTTATCATCCTTGGTGTCCATCACATTTCACTTCTAAAGCCTGAAGAACCTCTCGTTCATATTCACTTTCTTCATCAACATCCTTTGAATTTGATTAAGCGTTGATGCATACTTGTCCGTTACACTGGACACAAACTAATGAGCATTGCGACTCTACTTTTCTACAAACAAAGTTCGAGCCACAGCCTATCTTGACATTGCAAAAGATCATATTGAGTAGTTTTTTCTGGTGTTGAATGCAATAATGTTGCTATGGTTTCCAGAATCTCGTTTTGTATTACCCATCCTGATTCCTCAGGTTCTAAATCTTTGCCTAACGAAGTATGATACTGATAGTAGACACGATAGATATGCTGAAGAACTGTTGCATTTGTAGGTGGAAGAGATGACATTTGCACGAGTTTCTTGAGTCTTCTTTATTTAATTAACTGTGTGTAACATCGAATTCGCCAATACGGCATTTTGATTTTGCAACATTATGCATTGCTAAAAGAACACATAATCAATTTTCAAATATGTTTTTAGGACATTTTCCTTTCCGAAATGTATGAGCTGATTGATACAAATTGGAATGTTTCTCGAACGTTTTTATACTGGCAGTATTACTTTTTTAAACAGTGCAGATGTGTTGCATCCACTGGAGGCATGCAAAAATAAAATTCGTTCGTTATAACGAGGTTATTTGTCGAAGCTTTTAGACAAATACATCCGTGTCTCCACATTGTCCTTGAAATTTTTTTAAATTGGCAATTGTAATTGAATAATTGTAATTGAAATTTCTTGCTGATGCGATTTGGTTCGTTCTATTAAGCTAAATAACAGATCAATATGAGTACATCAGCATCCCGTGTGGCTTGTTTTGTAGCGATGTTTTAATTGCTTAATAAGCATTGCAATAAAGTTCTTTTTATTGGCATCGATAAATGTTTACTGCTTCAAATAAATTTGCTTTACTATTTAAAATGTAGCAAAAATGTATTTACAATGTATTTAAACTATTTAATTTAAATATTATATTATTCATATTGACTAACTAAATATTATTATATGTATGTCTTATTTATGAATAATATTTATAAATAATTAATTATATAAACAGTACTAAGCATTTGATTACATATTTGACATAGCGGTATCCTATATATGGATGGGTATTTCCCTGTCCTCGCGCTCTCGATCGAAAAAAGATTAATTATATAAAATATCGCTTACGTCCAAACTTGAACAGAATTTTATGCTCTTCAAGCTTTGTAATAGTTTCAAAGATCATCTGCAGCGCATGAGACAATATTCAGAAGGTGTTTCTCTTGCTTTGACCAGAGGGACAAAAACTCGCCATATTCAGAAATCTCTAGAGCCTGAACCGTTTGTCAAAAAATTAAAGTTATTTTTGCATTATTTATAAAATAAGGTCCACTTTAATTTTGTAGCTGGAGTTCTTCGATAAAACGCATAGTTTCCCTAAAATCGTGCGTAGAAATGGACGTTTCTCCCATTTCGGATGAAAGGTCAGAAAGTTGCCTTTTTTTTTTCAGCGCGATCAAGCGCCTAAAAGTAATGTCAGAAAATTAATTTTATGAATTTTGTAGAGAATATTATCTACTTGAATTTTGTAACTGTTTTTATTTTTCATAAAATGCATAGTATTTTAGAAATCGACGATGTGCGAAGGTTTTTCTCACGTTTTTAGCCAGAAGGTCAAAATACTGCCTTTCTTCATCGCGCTCTAACTACGAAACCCTTTAGTAGAAAAATAAAGTTAACATGTGTATTTTATAGGAAATTTTGTCTACTTTAATTTTGTAACTGGGTGTTTTTCAATAAAGAGCACAGTAACGAGCTATAAGCAAAAACCGATTTTCGTGAGCTTTGACCTTGAATATATGGACCTTGAACATCGCGCACACGAGATTTTATGAGATTTTTCAGATAACTTTTAGAACATCAAAACAAGGATATTTGTAAATTTTCAGCTTGCTGTCCTTCATTACGAAGTTTGCCCTTTTCCCACCATATGTGACTGGACTATGAAGCAGAGAAGATTTTCATACTTTACTTGCTTAATGTTTAATTTACTTGCTTTTACCCCAAAGAAAAAGATTAATTTAAAAATTCAAATTATTTTCTCAATTTATTTGCATTTCCAATTTTTAAGGAAAATTTGCACGAACTCTATTTTTACCTTTTTCTCTATATGCTAAAATCAATGACTTTTTAATCCTGGGGGAATACGGTGCTAAAATTTTTCATTTTCTCGTATGTAAACAATTTAATTCGAAAACAGCGCAAAACATATTATCGGAAATCTTCCGATTTTCAACTTTCTTTATCATAAACAAATCGATAGCAATTCAGAATCGGAAAAGAAAATATATTTCTTTATATGCAAATTCAAAAATCATCTCAGATTACATTTCTAAAATTGTGGAATGCATATCAGCTATACTGTACTTACTCCATTATTTTTTATTCACAGTTTTAATGTTTTGGCTTTTTAATGTTTTTAAAAATATGTGTTAAAATAGACAAGAGAAGTAAGATAACAAAATTCGACAGTTGTACATTAGAGTAAAATATTTTATAAAATTTAAAAATATATGAAAAATGTACTTATTGAAAACGAAAGATATATAGTAAGAAAATATCTGAATTAATACAACCTTCTTCAAACATCTAAAAATGCATTTCTATACTATGAGTGTGTTTATGACTTTCATATACTAGTATGAGTGTCAGATAAAATAAAGAGAAAGAATTCTTGTATAGCATGAACTGTGGTTAACAGTCACTGCATAAGAGTGAAAAAAATAAAAAAAAAAATAAAAAAAAGATTTGTTTTGACGCAACAAAACAGTGACTAAAAATTAATAAGGGATTATAATTATTTGTGATTTATCCCATAACCTATTGTGAAATTTTTCAAATGGATGCATATTATAATGACACTATATTACTAAATTCAATTAAAAAAATACCTATATAATTATGTTAAAATTTTAAAAAGTTAGAACACAACAAATGAATGATTACATATTTATGAGTGATTTAAAATATTTAAAATTTATTTCATAACATAATCTGGAAATACATAAAAAAATGAATTTCATTTCAGTAATGACTAGTAATAAATGACTTCTGAAAAATACAATTATTCTGACTTTCTTTCAGCAACTATTTAAATATGTAGTTATAGTTAGAACTACTGTTTCATAGGATAAATCAAAGAAATAATTACATGAGGGAGTATTTTTATTATTTTTTTATTATTTATACACTGTAAAGAATTTCCGCGTAATGTCCGACCATTTGATCGTGTAAAAGCTGCAGACGAACCAAAGCACAGTTCACTTGATTTTTTCAAATTTCTGATTAAATTAGAACTTTAACAACGAATCAACTTTAACAATTCTGCGGCAAAATGTAGTAGATTGCCAGAATAAATAATTCTCTTTATTTTCAATATCCTCTTTAATAGGCGATCTCTACAGCCTTTTTGGAATTTTAAACAATCTATTCTTGTCAACATAAGTCGAGAAAGCTACTTGTTGTAGTTACTGATAGCCGGTGGCCAAATACAACATTGCGGAGTTTAAACGGTTCATATTTAAAGAAAAAAATCGATATTTTTTAATACTTTTTATACAAATGTGATATTTGCTTATACAATATTCAGTAATATGCAGCAAATTTCATTAATATGTTAAGTAATTTTAAAGGTAGCTAGACGTAACAGGGAACATATAAATGAACAAAACAAACAAGAAACAGAAAATATTTTAATATACTACGGTTAAATAATTACATTTATATTACCTAGGAAAAAAAAATATTAAAAAGAAATCACCGTGGTAAATATTTTAAAGTATTTCAAAAATTTCAAATTTCCTCCTCTGGAATGAAAACGCTGCCTCGGGTGAATTTAGTAGAACGTGAAATTTCCTGTTTTAAAGTGACTTCAGCTCGAGTGGAACTAAGTTTAGAGAATGTCGAATTTCGCCATGTCGAACGAAGCCTTCGGCCATGAAATAACTGATTATTGATTCCCATCTTTCATAGAAGACGTGTCTTACAAAAATGAAATAAGAAAGTCGGATTGGAATTTTAAACCGTCTATTCTAAGTGGTCAATAGAAGGGTAGATGGTTACTTGTTGTATTTACTGATAGCCGGTAGCGAAATACGACACTGCGGAGTTTAAACATTTCACATTTAATGAAAATTTATAAAAATCAGATTAAAAAATTTTGGCAGTTGCATATTATCCAGGCCATGTGAAATTCAACTGTGACAAGCATGGCGCTAATTGTACTAATTACAGTAACCCCAATTTTTAACAACTTTACAGCGTATCATACGTAATAAGACCTATAATATAATAATAATACGTAATATAGTTTAATTATTGTAGTTTATTTTTTACTATGGTTTATATTTTTATATATTTATTATATCTTATTTATTGATTTATTTACTCATTTTACATTATTTACTATTTTTAACAATGTTATGTATTAAATAATGTTAAATTAATGTTTTTCAACATTATTGGCAACGAATCCTTTATGGCGATCTATCTTGTGGTCCAGATAATACGTAAGTACCAAAATTTTAACTTTTTATACTGATTGTGGTAATTTACTTAGACATCAGGCAGAGTGTTTCAGTAATATGTTAACTAATTTTAAAGGAAGTTAAAGATAACAAATAACATATAAATGAACAAAACAAACAAAAAACGGAATACATTATAATAGACTATCGTTAAATTTTATATTTTTATGTAAAATAAATCGTTAAATATATCGAAAATTAACACCCTTTACCGCTTTATATAAATGTCCTGAATTTATAAATTTGTTATTTCCTGGGTGAAAATTCGATAAAACTTTAAATAAAAAAATAATGTTTTCACTTTTTAATATTATCAGAATTTCATGTTATTAAACATAATTTTCCTTATAGTTATCTGTAAGATTTGCAATGATACTTTAAATGATTCAGAACACATATCATTCAACAATTATTCTCCACGAAAATGACATTGTGAACATCAAGGATTTATCTTTAAATAGGTGTTTCATAAATAATTTTCACAAAAAAATATGGTAATGGAAAATATCGGTTTATGATTCATCCAATTAATAGCTCTCGCTGGACTTAAATGTCAGCATATTTTAAAAGAGAAAATTTAGCATTAATAAAAAATTTAGCTTCTTAGAGGTAACAAATGATGTGTTTGACATTTAGACCAATGTCAGACGGGCGTCGTTTTTGCTGCTTTATTCCTTAAGTATTATCCATTCATATGCTATAGCATTGTGAAGGGATAATGCTTAAGCAAAAAAGCAGCAAAAAAGACGCCCGTCTGACATTGGTCCAATAAGGAACCTCTTAAATTAACGAGATTTAAAGGAGGTTTTGATAGTTTCATTTATTGCATTCTATAAATGAATAACGGGTAGGTATTAACCCCTTAACGGTCGTATTAAATTACGGTTTAAAAATTTAAATTAATTATTGAAACTACTTTTTTTAAAAAGAAATATTCACCTTATTTAATGATACCATAATAAAGTCAATTACTCTATTTTGTTAAACTGGTGGGAATCAAACAATCTGAATAAAAGACACTGCCCGTGAATATCACGGGAGCGAGAATCAAGGGGTTAAAGATCTTCTATGTTCCATTGTTCATTATAGAGTTACATTATGTGAAATGAAGTTTTAATCCTTTGCGGTTTATAGTATTTTAACTTCTGTGTAAATTAAATTCAAAGGAAAATGTAAAAGGACTAATTTCTCTATGAAACTGTTTCATTTTCATATGTTGTTACACATTATTAATTTTATAGAAATACGAAATATTACATTATCATTCTAGAGTGCAATTGCAGATTTGTTTAGGAATGCATGTATCGAGGAAGTTTTATAAAGAATATTTACCGTTTAAGATGTTATTTTTTTTATCGAAAATTCCATTTTTGCATAATTTATCTGTGAAATTTCAATATAAAAAATTTTCGTGGAAAATGTCACCTAATATTTAAGGTAAATTCTTTTACTTTAGAAATAGTGGTAGATATTATAATAAAAAGAAGTCGAGAATGCCAGCCTCACTTAAAAAAAAAAAAAAAAAAAAAAAAAAAAAAAAAAAAAATCCAGCTAAATATGATCAATCAGAAATATACCGACGGCATAATGAGCAGAAGTTTAATTTTATTCTAAATCGTTTTCACATTAAACTTGTTTGTCCTCTAAAGTACAGGAGAGTTAATTTTCAATGCGGCATGCGAGAGTGTAAGCAGATTATTTACCCGGCCGATGGTGGATAACATTTCCGGAGGTAATTGTCGAAAAAATAGAAAAAATGTCTAAATCGAATTTCATTTACAAAGACCCAACGCTCTACTTTATTTTCACCATACTGTTTGTACATGCTGTGTTTAGAAGAATGAATATATTTTAAAACTTACTTGTATTATATGAGCTTTAACTCAAAGAATCATTTAAAAGATGCAAGTATTCAATATATATTAAATTAGTTACACAAAAATTACCTTTTCAAAATTATAATTTTCATTATTTTTTAACACATACTAGCATATAAACCCGGTCAAAAATGACGGAAAGTTAATGATAAATCTTCAAAACAATAGTTAAAAAAAATGTTTTTCTGGCTTAAAATAGAAAAAAAAAGATGCCTCATGCATTTTGTTAATCAGAAAGTATTATCCTTTGATTTTTTATGATTGGAACGAAGAAATTACTTAAACTACAGTTTAATCACCAGCGCTTAAACGCGCCATTTCCAGCTACACATTCTATGACGAAAATGCTTGTTTGGGTTCCCTCTACATTATTTGTTTTTTAGCGGGACTTTTTTTTTTCGCTACAAACTATGTTAAAATTCATAATCTTATCTGCAAAATAATTAAAATATTTTGTACCGATAAGAAATATTCATTTTATTTGTATTGTCTTCAAATCTGATAAAACGCATTGTATAAAAAAGTACGATTACAACAGGAAGTTGATGCCAAAAGAATTAGCAAGAAACATAAGCTCCTAATTTATTGGGAATTAACACGGCCTACAAAGGCGCTGCTGGCAGCCTTCGGTACAGAAAAAATTGTCCCTTTAACCCTTTATCTACGGATGGTACTTATAATTACCATTAAAATAACATGATATAAAATTAATTTAATGCATCGATTAGTAGTAATACAGTTTAGAATGAGTTATAGATGCATTAATTTATCATGTTCCAAAAGCATTATGGGTTACACAAAACAAAAATATTTTTTAAAGGATGATTTCTTTGGTCTTTGCGTCTTTTCAGCTTTCTTGGCGTTAGAAGGGGGAGGGGAGGGATTTTTCAATTCAGAAATATTTCTATAGTAAGAACATGATATTTGTAGATTTCCTAATTCTACAAATTACTAAGAAAAACATTTAAATAAAAGATTTGCGTGGGTTTATAAATGTTACATAAAATCCCTATAAATTCAAATTTAATTAATCCTTTTAAATCATTCAGTCCTTATAAAATCGTTCAAAAAATTATTAAATAATTATGCAAATCTTCTAATTTAGTTTCAAAGATTCACGAAAAATGCTTTAGAAGATGAAATTTTATTAATTCATAATTCAGTACATAAAAGGTTAATTTCCCTTAAAATAACGCTAAAGTGCCATTGAAATAATTCTTCATTGTAAATGCATTTGAAAGTTTTAGATATTCAAATTCAAATAATTTTTACTTTTTCATATAAGACAGAAAACAAATGTCACAGGAAATTGAAATTGTGCAAAAGAATAATCATTCTGAATAAATTAAAAATACATGTAATGCAATGTTCTTTCAAGGACCTTTTTAGAGCAAAAGTTATATGTTTTCTCCACCAGATGGCGATAGTTATGTTATTTTTAATTTAAAAATTGTTGTTGTTGTTGATGATGATGATTTGGCCCTTAAATTTAAAACTTAATGCAATGGTCTTTTAAGGTTTTAAAGAAAGTTAAAATATTTAAAGGTTTTCATATACTATTACAAATATTTTAAGACCTTCATCAGCGTTAACCTGCATTTTTTTTTTAATGAAGCGTGCAAAGAGTTATTCATTTGTTTGTAGATTTACTGGAATTTGAATCTGAATGGCAACAGTATCGTATGTTTAGATCTGAGTTCTATGTTTATAATGGCTTAATTTTGATTTAAAACTTAATATATTATAAATGGTCATGATACACATGATTTATGTGAAAATATGCTGAGCAGACATGATTTCAAGTAGTAAAAATTATCATTTAGCCGTCATATGCTAGGATATATTTTTCATTAAGCCTAACATGGCGTTTAGCTACGGTCGATTCGCAGACCACAGTGGTTCGCATCGGCATCGTTCCGACAGTTTCCTGCACTCAGATTTTATTATAAGTAGATATCTAAAAATATCTAGAATAGAATAAAAATTATTTTTTAAATACTCAAACAGATATGCGATTATGTGACACGTTAAAAAGTTTTGTTTAGAACGGGAAAATAGTTAAATAATTAATCGTCTTTAGAAAAAAAATTCTTTTAATAATTCCAGATAACAATACAAACATAAAACTCCAAGCAAAATATATATATATATATAAGCAAAATTAAAAAAATAATAATAATAACATAATCTTTAAATCTTATTTTCAAGTTTCAAAGATTTAACGCTTTTAATTCAAATCTTTACTAATTAGTATCCAGTCAAAAGTAAAAAAAGACAGGATTAAGATTCCTATATTAAAGCAGGAAAAGAACTCCTTTTGATAATTTTATTAGTTACCTCTATGTTTTAATTGGATTTTTAGATATACTGTTTTAAATCCAATGATTACTTGATATATTTTATTTCCAAACTAAGTTCTTTGACTAATTACTTATTGCAATAATAAAAAATTAATATTTATATTTAGAAAAATTACTCTACATTTTTTTTTTTTTTAAAAAGAAAAGAAATAACGTAATAAAGAACTATACATATAAAACGCAATTGAATTATGGGTTATAAAAAAGATAGAGCATAATTCTATTAAGAAAATAATATTGGGAATTTCTATTTGCTATCTGTTGTCAAATATTTGTAATGTTAGCATGGAATGTTCCCCCAACATAACAAGTTATGTGCATATTGCACCAATATTTTGAAAATTATATTTCTAATGCGTTGCCAATATTTCTAATGCGTTGCCAATATTGAATTCACGCTGTCTTTTTAAGTATTTCCAATTTAAAGTAAAAACTTCTGTAACATGGCAATTTTTTAAAATAAATTTCAAATGTAAAGCTTAATTAAACCTATATTGATATTTTGTTTAATTTTTTTTAAGAACGTAATATTGATCTAATATTGGCTACCTATGTAACATTATTGATTTATAATTAGGATGATAGATCCAGTAAATGAAATAATATCGATTCGTTTATGGGCTAAACACTATGGATGAAATGTGCTCATTACTCGGCAAGTTATTTTCTCTTTAAACATTTTTGATCAATTAATTTGATTTACGAATAACTGGCATGAATGGTAGCCTAAATTAACATTCAACATTGGTACATTTTGTACGAGGCTCGATCCAAAGGTTCCTAAAGAGCTCTAGCCGCACGGGAAGGTATCAGGCAAAATACGGCAACAGCGTTGTGCGCATCTGTTACCGCACTCGTGATTCCCACGGTAGCGCTCCATTGCACCTCTTATTCTTGCCTCAGCAGCCGTCCGAGATGGGGGTTCCCATTGTTGATCCCGTTGTGTGAGATTCGATCCGTAATTCACTTTTTGCAAGCCAAAGGGACTCCACCCGTGGATATTCATCGTCAGTTGACAGAGGTGTATGGCGAGAAGTGTATGTCCGTTCAACACGTCCTAAAGTGGTGCAGGGAGTTTTCGTGCCGGTCGGAAGGAAGTCCACGATGAAAAACGGAGTGGAAGACCATCAGTTGCGGAGGCGGTTATCGGACCTCGCACCTAGTGATTATTACTTGTTCCCAAAGTTAAAGGAACACTTGTGTGGCTTCCGGAGCGACGATGACGTCAAAGATGAGGTGAAACACTTCCTCAACGGGTTGACGCCAGATTTCTGCGACATTAGGATGCAGAAATTAGAGCACCGTCTACAAAAATGCGTTGAAAAAAGATGGCGATTATGTAGAGAAATAGAGCAAACTTTCTTCTTTCCAACGATGTAAATTTCTATGAGAATAAACAATGTTGTCTATTTGTAAATTTGATGGAAACCTTATTTCTGGATCGATCTTCGTAGTTGCTTATTGCAATGCTTCTGTTGTAGCATTTTCTTTTATATTTTCAATTCGCGCCTATGATATCATGGATGGTGTCCTCAAAATATAGGAATACGGTTTCATTTTTTAACATTATTTTATTTTCATTAAATTTATTAATGGGTCAAGTGGCGTAAACTTGTATGCGGCTACTGCTCGTCCCCTTACAATTTTGATGAAATCGTAATAGAATTTGTATATAAGTCAAAAATGGACATCTGTAATCTGTCAGTCAGAAATAGCATAGTTGTGAGACAAGGGATCCTTCTATAAAGTTTACTATTTCATGGTAGCAGGAAAACATTTAAAGCAACATTTTGTGTTTAAAACATAATTGAACTATCAACCTTTTGCACTGAAGACGTGATGATCTTTCACCACGAGTGTTATCAGGTGTTCCTTGTAAACTGTCTGTTGTCGTGATGAAGTTGACTTAATCATAGTTCTGTAGTTAAAGCTTATTAAAGTATTTCTTTAACACATTCACGCCGGCGCGGTGGGTCACACTCGACTGTCTCAGAGTTGGCAAGTCTCCGGCTTTTTGTACACCACTATTATTTTAGAGAAAATATTGTTCCTATAAATCGCCCAATTGTTCTAGTTAAATAAAACAACCTTTTCTGTATTAAAATACTGGTATCCAAAAGCCGGAGACTTGACAGCACTGAGACAGTCGATTGTGACCCACCGCGCCGGCGTGAACGTGTTAAAAAGTTTGTAACTTTAGCAATTAAATACCTATGAGTATGTCATAGAGCTTTTGAAGTTAGTTCTCTTCTGCTTAAATATTCATTTATAAGAGGTTATCATATATAAGAGTTTTCATTTTATTCATAATCTCTTTAAAAAATAATTCATAAATTCAATCCCATTTTCAGAAGCCTGTAACTCAAAATACCCACTTCTGATTTGATTACCGCTAATAATACTGAAAAGAACAAACTTTTATTGACAAGATCAGTTTTTGGGGCTTTGTATAATAAGATAAATAAAGCAAGGTTTAAAACACCTTTTTGTGTGAGGTTCGCAACTATATTCGCAGTAGAAATTGATTTTAAAAACGTTTATGGAAATCTAAAAGACTAGGAACATGGCAGTATAGAAGGAATAACATATAATTTTATGAAATAAGTGGGTCATTCTATGTCAAGTGACCTAGCGGTTCTGGTTGCGTTTTCCCGTCCGGCTGCAAAGTGGTAACGGTACACTTAAATATCTCTTGAGCGTGCAAAGCTAGAATTGCTGAACAAGTGTCTACCTACAGTAAAAGGGCAATACTCTATTATATGAGAGTGGTTGCAGCACCCACAAGTAGCAAAATGTGGAAATTGACGACTCGAAAAATATGCGAAAGAGTAAGAAATTGTCAGTTATAAATATGTAGACTATCCTCGACTGGGTATGATATGTCGTCTTAGCTATACAACTGAGTTTATTAGAAACTCTAAAAATATCAAAGAAATTAGTGGCACATTAAATCGGGTAATTGGTTATTGAAAAATTAAAAATGCAGAGCTTCTAATAAAGTTATTTTGACATGTAAGTCATCATTTTATATTAAATCGGTGATGCTCTACACCTGCTCTTTCCAAGCCTTTTACTTTCAAGTACCCCTTTCATAGACTCTTCATCTCGGAGTACCTCCATTTCTCATAAACACGCCTTCCTCCCTCTCCACTCAACTAGATAACGCAAACAGGCTTTTTTTCACTAGTAATCTTCATATCACAACCATATAAAAAATTGAAACAAATTATATTGTCATTTCCAGCATTTTATTTTTTTAATCTTGCGTTTTAAAGCTAATATTTCTTTTTACAATATTAGCCAAACAATAAGAAAAGTCAATGTGCATTAAAAGAAATTTAATTAAAAAGGACAAAAATCAACAATAAATGAACAAAATCACTCAAATAATAAGAAAACACTTCAAATTAAATGCTCATTAAAATAAGCAAAATTGTTCTATTAATATATGTTAGTTATATAACTCCTCCTATTCGAAAAGGAAAATAATGGTCAGCTTTTCAAAAAACGTACTAAGAAAAAAAAATTACAATCAGAACCTCTTATGTAATTAACCTTCTTACCCTGTTGAAAATTTACTGAACCTTAATAAAAACATTTCACACCAGAATTTTCTTTAAAAACTATTTAATGTATTTGTCTGTATTAGTTTTCCGTGCCTTTTATTTATCTTACTTTACGAAAAAATTCTGGTTCGAATGGAATGAAATGAATGAAAGGAATGGGTCGATTACATCCATTCAGGGTAGGAAGGTTAAGGTGTTCTACGATTATTATAAAAAACGGAAGAATAAAAAAAGCGGTGTAATAAGAATATTGCATAATGATTAATTGAATTTTTCTGGAAGATGGAGGAAAATATGTAAGTACTAATCAAATACACATACAGTGGGCAGAGCTACTGACATTGCATTATCAATGAATTATTAGGTATAGTGGGTCTTTTCCTTCATTTGGAATGTAACATATTGGATTTACACATGAAACTGACTTTGTATTTTACAACTATGAATTTCCTATATGTGATTTTAGTTAAACCCTTATTGTGATTTCCGCCATTACCGTTATTATTTTCACGTACCCCCAGCAGAGTCGCTATATACCCGAGGTTGGGAACCGCTGTTGTAATTGCCACTTCTTCGCTACGTCTCATCTTTTAAGAGATAAGGTTGACATTTTCAAAATCTTATTTCTCTCGTTATTTTGAACTGTGTTATAATTTATATTGCCTTCTAATCTCCATCCGGTAAAAGTTTAAATCGATTTTCAACCTTTCTGGAACAGTGTGTACAAAGCAATATAAAAAGTGTAGTTCAATATTTAATGCAGAATTATAATCCTATATTAGTTTCATAGAGTTAGAGAGTTTAAACAGTTTCCTTTCTACATTTTCAGAAAGCCATGAAATAGGACAAAGAGATATATATTTCGTAGCTTAGTGTATGTTAGACTGTTACGTAAAATATAATGAAACGTAAAATAATCATCAAACTAGCAACATAACACTTCTTTTAAGTATAAAAATTCGATAAAAATTAAAAATTTAGAAATCTAATTGAGAATATATTACTGTTAAAATTTTTGTTCTATGTAAAGATATTCAGTGGTGTAAATAAATTAGATGAACCACAACGTACATCCTCATACTCATATAAAACGATTTCAAATTTCTCCGAAGCACAGAGCTATTTAAAATACAATAACAAAAAAATTCCTATGCGAACTCAGTATACTGGTTTGGAGGAAGAGGATATCCGTCTGTGCTGTTGCCTGTATGTGATGAAGTGTCAGGCTCAAACTTATTCGATAACTTTGATTACTGTGTGATAACTGTGTGATTAGTAATTTTTATCTAAAGATAAACTCAGCGTTAACTTCAATAGTTTAAGAGTTTATTTTGCAACATTGTATCAATTTTTTGTTCAAAATTTTACCGCCAAATAGTTCAATCTACACATTATATATCAAACTTTAAAGAAAATTAGGATTCAACTGTATCATATCATGTTTTGTGCAAAGTAACAAATCACTGAACTGAAGATTTTCCCCATCTTATTATACACACGCAATACGAAAATTTTATCAACCAATCAAAAATTTTAACTGTATAGATTTAGAGATATCATTTGTTCCTTATATTACGAGATATCCATATGAAGAAATATTAAGATTTTTGGTAGGATTTATTAAAGAATATTTCTCACCAATAGTGGAAATATATGTCAATTTCGAATTTTACAGTGTAAGAAAGTCTGCGCACGTATTGATTTAAATAGATATGAAGATCTCAGATGAAAAACGGGGTAAGTGACGCAATCATCATTTTGAGGAAATGATCTGTAAAGTTCTAACTATCTTTTTGTGTTTCAAATGCCTCTTTTATCAAATAAAATCTCTGTGGGTATTGTTTTTTTCCAATAGTAGTTTAACAGATGATAGAGGACCATTGACTATCTTTAATTATATGATTAACTCAATTTGAATTATTTTGCCACATACCTGCCTCATTATTGGAACTTTTCATATATATAGGGTGTTCCAGGATTATTGGAACAAACTTTAAGGGGAGGTTGGTGCCATCACAAGTATTCAGATTTGCATAGCAACCCATGGTCGGAAACTTCATGGTAAAATAGTATGACAGGTACAAGAAACGAAGAGACAAAAGTCTGAGGTCATCTGATATAATTTATTGGTCAAAGATATTACATGTGTTGTGATAGATGGTATGTGGAAATGTCACAAAAGTTGTATAAAGTTTCTACCATTGCTAGCGATATATGCATCACAACGTCGAACCATGGATTGGGGGACTCGCTCAGATAAACCTGTATTTTATGAGATATTCGCAGCAGCACAGCCGAGTCTTCCTACCACATCCATATCGGAATACACAAGCGTTACGTACAGAGCACTTTTCAGCGCACCCCGAAGAAAGACATCTATGCTTCTTAAATCAGATCGTAGTGGCCAAGAGCGTGGGGTCTTGTGAACAACACAACCTAACGGCGAACGAAGCCGTTTTCGACCATGGGTTGCTATGCAGATCTCAATCCTTGTGATATCCCCTACCTTCTCTTAAAGTTTGTCCCAATAATATTGTGGCACCCTGTATATTTACGCGTGTCATAAAACAAAATTTTTATTGAACGAAAATAAGAATTTGACGAGTTATGTATTATCATATATACGTTAACAGATCTTTCTCTACACATACAAAGCGCATACCGATGAATGGGGTGTCTTACCAAATACTTCTGAGCAAGCGTTTGACATCGTACACTCGCATTTTGATAAAACGTACTGTTTTCTTTGAAATTGCAGTTGAATTAGCAAAAAATCATATCAGAAAAATAAACTGAAACTTTAAAGTGCGGAAGTGGCGAATAGGCCATTGTTAATAATATATATGTATATGTATATATATATATATTAAACGAATTTCGTTTGTAAATTTGTATTTGAAATGAAAATAATACTAAATAAAGGTGACTTCAACAAGTTTTTAGTATTCAGTTTTATTGGAACTTAAAAAAACAAAAAGAAAAACCTCTTCTAATATTAAAAATATCCACATGTTCTGTCACGGTGCCAATAGAATGCTGAAAATATTATTTGAAGCAGAATACAATATTTTTATTTATATTTTCTTTCTCAATGACTCTGCTTCGTGATATCACACCTAAGCGAGAATAGTAGATACAGCGTGAAAGAGACTTTCTTATTGTTGAAAGTATTGAGTCCAATTCACTATATTTATGCTTAAGAGAAAGGGTTTTGAATTTTCCGAAAGTGAATTCCTATTGGAAAGTTTACTTGTTTTTTGTATTACTTTGTTTAGTATATTTAAAGTTCTGAATAATATTTAAGTATTTCTCGTTTGCGCAATATTTTTAAAATACTAGAGTTTGAAATTTCTAGAAATATTACATAGAAGAACCGACAAAACCCAATTTCAAGATATAATTTATCTTTGTTTTAAAATACAGGTTTTAATCAATAATAGCAATCCTGTATAATATACATGCGTAATCCGAATGAAATTTACACCAGCATGAAATAATTCAATTTAAAAACTTCAATTTAAATACAGCCTTTCAAACTTGTAATTTGAGTAAAAAATGTACGATGTTGCAACGGAGATAAGATTTAATAAAGAGATTATTTTTATAGTTAATAAATAGTTACAAGTAAACACATTTGTCATTTATATAAATTGCTTTTACCTAGTAGTATAAACATTTAAGGAAACTTGTCTGTTAGAAAAATTATTTAAAATTCAAATTAGAGCAACTGCAGTATCAAGGATGATAACTTTTGCACTAGTTCTTATCGCAATTTTTGAACAGAAAAATTACTCTTATTTAATCACCAAAAAGTGTGTTTAAACTAGGCAAGTTTTTCTATAGGGGTATGGAAAAACAACAAAGTTGGCAGCTGTGAGTAAACAGAAATAATATACATACATCACAGTTCAAAGTTATCACTTTTTATTTGAATCATGTTATAAGCAAAGTAAAAAAGGTTCAAATGTCTTTTCCAGAAAATAGTGTTTTTCTGTATTTTAACTTATTAGCGCTTTATAAAGAATGGGAATTTTATTATTTATATTTCTATGTAGAAATATAGTAACTGAAGTTGTATTTTTGAAAGACAATTGTTAAATTATTTGCATGAAGTTAGAAGTAACTGTTTTAATAAATCAGCGCAGATTTAGTAAACTGTTTAAAAAAATTCAGCAAGTTTAAAGTCACTTTACCGGCAGTCACGTATAGAGAAACAGTGCTTTTACCCCCCCCCCCCCCGAGTTATGTCTGGTCAAACGTTGAAGAGTTTAAAAAAATAATACGTATCCTACTCATGAAGTTTGAAATATAATTAATCATTTGCTAATACTCTCAAATGTATTGGTTAACTTGGTAAATGAGAAAGGTATAATTTAGAGAAAAAAATGTAATTTGTGAAAATATTTTTGTTCAAAATAAATAGCTATTACATTTTCCACGAAAAAACAAAAAGAGAAATGTTATTGACCACAGTATACAGTGCAAAAAATGTGGTCACGAAAAGATTATATGAGGGGCTCACCACCATAGTAGATGAAGTCCATTTTGAAAAAGAAAAATGAGGTAGTCCATTTAGAAGATACATAAAATCTGTTTTATCCAATCCCACACTGAATCAAGTCTGTTTTCACATACTTTATCACATACGTCATATGTTTACAGACTTGGTTTAATGTGAGAGTGGATAAAACATATTTTATGCACCTTTTAAATGGACTATATTATCTTTTTCAAAATGGACTTCGTCTACTATGGTTGTGAGCCCCTCATATGTAATTGGTTTCAACACATTCTTTTATTTCATTCTTCTATACATAATACTTCTTTCACATACTTTATCATATACGTCATCTGTTTACAGACTTGGTTTACTGTGAGAGTGTATAAAGCAGAATTTATGCATATTTTAAATGGGCTATCTTTTTTTTTTTTTTTATCAAAATGGACTTCGTCTACTATGGTTGTGAGCCCCTCATATGGAAATTTGTTTCAACTATAGCTCTTGTTTCATTCTTCTATACATAATGATTCTGATTTAACCGAAATTAGGAAACCATTATTTATATAGTGATGTGAAAGTATAGAACGTTTTCAATTATGCTAGCTGCGAGAGTTGCTTCCCCGAAAATATATGTTTACTACAATTACGATTTCCAACTCAGAAACAAAAATATGATATATCTGTTAAATTTGACTTTTCTAAGTCATAAACATGTGTTCAGAATACAGAAACAGACTTTTTTAAAGCAAGAAAATATTTAAAACCCAGTTAGGTTGAGAAAAAGTAGGTAAAGAATAATTTACCATGTTAACTCATTAAATAAGATATGGGGAAAATTAAATGAGAATTTCTATTGATTAAGGCTGTTCTTAAATCCAAAGGGTCAACTTTCTGAAATAAGTTTTAATTTATTTTTGTTCGGAAACGCATGAAGGAGAGGTTGTTATTCAGAAACTATGTCATCGAACTTTTTTTTCCCGTTTTTTTGTAAACACAATAGATCTTTCAGAAAATACTGTCAAAAATGGTATTTTGAATCGAACTTTCGAGCGAAAGAAGAAAATCCAATCAGGAAGGGGATAAAAATGCCGTGTCACGTGATCAAAATCGCTTATAATTCAATAGGTAATTGATGGATCAAAAAATGGAAAACACAGTTTGATTCCAAATCGTTTCCATAGTCAGGCTTTCCAATTTTATATCTTTCCGTTAAAAAAGAATTTGTAAATCTGTCAAAACGGTATGGGCTTGTTGAGCAGAGCAGTTGACAACAACCTTAAGGGTGTTCTGAAATCCAAAAGGGCAACTTTATGACATAAGTTTTAATTTATTTTTGTTCGAAAATGCATGAAACTAGGAATTTTTGTTCTTCAAAAATTATGTAATCAAGCTGTTTTTTCCTTTTTTTGCAGACGCAATAGATCTTTCAGAAATAAACACCCAGAGCACATTTTTGTGTTAAATGTATGTAGATTACACAAACCTTCCTGAAATAGTTACACTTGCAACTTTATATATTTCGATCATTTTTTATGAAATAACAAAACTGAATTATAAAAATATATTTTTCATACAATTTTTTAAACAAAATTACTCTTTGGAGATTTTTTTTCTTTCTTAAACAAACTTTAACGTTTAACTCGGGGTTCAAAACAAAGTTTTTGGAGTAAGGATGCTACTTATCGCTATACATGTCATAAATATCAAGTAAAATCTTTTGACATGAATAGGCTACAAAATCGAATCATGCCTCGGAGCAACACGAATCCAGTTTTAAAGAAACTGTTTCTGTAGAAAAAATACGCTTTTCTTACATGTGTTTTTCTCCTGCCACCTTACCCCAGGAAAGAAAAATGTATGCAGTTTTAAAATACGTAATGGAGAGGATAAATGTATTTATTTAACATTGCTTTTTAGCAGAATTTCAAGAAGTCACGGGTATGAAATTTACTTAAAAGTAGATAATGTTTTTGTATTAATATTTTTACTTACTTACTTATAATAAATAATTTATCATTACAATTTTACAAATAAAAAATCTTTTACTTATACAATTTTAATTAATTTTTCAGTTAATTTTCTGCAGTGAAATTACGCTTAAAATGATTGAATATATAATACGTGATTTATCACATTGCTAACGAAGCGTAGAACCAAAACTGTGAAAAATGTCCCGGAACCCTCGGAATAACGCTACAAGTGCTCTACCATTTAAGCTAAGAGAACGATGCACAGCTTAGCATTTCTCACATATGTTGGTAAGGCTAACTGCAGCACAAGATGGAATAGTCTTCATGAGCACACAATCCTGAGGCGAAACATGGGATACAAACAAACCCAACATCGGAGAAAACATGCTGGGTATATATTCCGGATTCGATTCCCGGCTTGGACACTTTTCAAATTGTTGGCTATACGCTCCGTTAGCAATGTGATAAATCACGTATTATATATTCAATAATATCGAGCAAAATTTTATTGCTGAAAAATTAATTAAAATTGCATATGTGTTCACCGATGCTGGGTTTGTTTGTGTCTCATGTTTCGCAGCAGGATTGTTTGCTCATGAAGACTATCCAATCTTGTGCTGCAGTTGCAGCCTTACCAACATATGTGAGAAATGCTAAGCTGAGCATCGTCCTCGTATCTTAAATGGTAGAGCACTTGAGGCGTTATTCCAAGGATCCCGGGCTCGATTCCTGGCTTGGATATTTTCCCCATTGTTGGTTCTACGCTTCGTTAGCAATGTGGTAAATCACGTATTATATATTCAATCTTTTACTTAATTTATACAAATGTTAAGTTAAACGAAATTAACTTTGTTTTAGAATGTAAGGATGGAATTTTATAATCGATTTCACTTTTTCTATCTGATATGCTACAATTAAAAACATACAGTGACCAATGACAATTCAACTTTTAGAATTTTCAGAAATTAATTACAAATTGATTTTAAGGACTTGATTTTTAAGGACCGTCAAATACTCGTTATGGCTAGAACAATTCAAGTGTTACTGATTGTTTCCGGATAGCAAAACCCCCCGTGCTTTTATTCATGCGTCAAGTTTTCTTTGGTTTTATCAAAATAGGGGTGAGCGGTGTTCGGTTAACTGAGTTTGGCTGGGTGCCAATCTGAGTGACAACCAACAAATGAACAACTTCCGAAAATTCCCAGCTCAACGTAACACCTCTGTGGATAGTAGAATCGCCCCGGAGTGCTGGGTGCGGCTTTGGAAAACGAAAATACAACAATAGTGAAGTTAGTAAGAGCTAAACCAATTTCACCAATATGTATCAGCTGGCTGTGAAACTCCAACAACGAAATATTTTAAACAATAAAAAAAGTTAATTTATATTAAAAATAAAGAGTGCAATAATTAAAAAAGTTTCTTCCGGCATGTACCGAAATGAAAGCTTTCGTATACCTTGTCCTTAAAAATTAAGCTAAATTTACACAAAAACGCGAAACTAAAATTCCTGTAATCTGATTATAGAAGATTCCATCTGAGTTTTGACAATACTGAATTTGAATTCGCCAAATTAATCGGTAATATCGAAGCTAGCTTCATAGGCGTAACCAGGGGGGGTGCCCTGGGTGCCCGGGCACCCCCCCGCTTCCGCAGACTCAAGCACAGTTATTTTAAAAAATCGAAATCTACAAAAGAAAAACGAAGAAGTGAAAGCAGAGTTCAATTAGTTTAGTTCAAAAAACTAACACCCTAAGTTTTGAAATGTGATAAAAAATGAAACCCTCGTTCTTTTTTCTTTTCTTTTTAAAGAAAATTATGTTGTTTATCTTTTTTTTTTTCTAACTAGAACATTTACAAGAATCTGTATTAGTCTAGTAAGTCAAAAAGGTGGCTTTTTAATTCCACTTTGACGTCTTTTGTTTCTTGGAAATTTTTTTTAAAGCTGTTCCTTGTACTGTATGTTTTTGCAATTTCATGAGAAATTAACGCAAGTTCTTAACGAACTAGAAACTATTTGTCTCTTTGCTTTCGTAGTTTAAAGTGTAGAGAGAAGCAAAAAAATTTGAAAGTGAATGTAGATGTGAAACAATAATTCTAAAATGCGATTAGCCGGGGGAAAGGGGATGGGGAGGGGTTACACTGCCTCCTTTGAAAATGAAAAATAATAGCACAGAAAATTCAAATTAATCTGGAGGTTGGTTGATTGGTTGAATTTCGTGTTTCGCGGCCATTTTTTGACATCCGTAAAAAGAATATGGTTGCTGTCTTTCAAGTCAATATAGTAGTTTTTTTCCTCTGAAAATTTTTATACGATTTTTAGAGTCTCTTCTCGTTTCGCCGCGTTCTTTTGAAAATAGGAAAAGGAACCCGGTTTCAATCTTTTAGCCCAGTGCAGTAAATTTTGTCCGAATTCGCGATTTTATTCTGCGATCATTTCATGATATTTACGATTTTTTCCCAAAATCGTTTGACGAAATTCACGCCTTTCTACGCGATTTTTTGTCGAAATCTGCACTTTTCACCGCTAACCTTTGACAAAATTCGTGTTTTTACCGCAATCCTTTGACGAAATTCGCATTTTTTACCACGATATTTTGCCGAAATTGGCATTTTTTTTAGCACGATCCTTCGATGAAATTCGCTTTTTCTTTCCGCAATCTTTTGACAAAATTCGCGCTTTCTTTCTACGATCCTTTGATGAAATTCTCGATTTTACCGCGATCCTTTGACGAAATTTATTTTCTGTTGCGACTGACTGACGAAAGGGATTTTTTTACAGGGAGATCATTTGTCGAAATTCGCGATAGTATTGCTCGACCGATCGGAAAAATTCTCGATATTTTTCCGTATCAATTAACAAAATTCTCTACTCTTTTTCGTGACATTTTGACGAAATTTGCAAAATTTTTTCACCAATCGTTTATCGAAATTCATAATTTTTTTGCGTTATCTTTTGACGAAACTGGCGATTACTTTTTGCACTCTTTTATCGAAATTCCCGATATTTTTCCACGATCGTTTGAAGAAATTCTCAAAATTTTCCGGGACCGAATCACGAATTGATTTTAATAAATGGCATAAAAGAAATAAAAATCACTGACTTCAATTTTTTTTAAATACTCACTGAAGAATCACAGGTCTGTGAAGAATTTGGAGGGGGGAAATACTGCAGAGCATTTTTTAATTATGCGGGACTTTCCTTTTCTGTGCACAAATCGCGCGATCCCGCACGTTATTTCAAAGCCTGTACCTCAAAGAAAACTTCATTACTAGAGGAAATTCGTTGGTTGTTTTTTTTAAAACTAACATAGAAAATCTAGGATTGGGGGGGGAGGGGGGCTGCCTTCAGAAACGTACTCCCGAGCAAGCTACGACCTCTTCTGTCTCGAAACAAGCAAATCTTGAATTATTGCACTTTTTTATTTCGAGCAAAATTAAATTTTCAGCTTTCTTATAAGAACTGATTTTGACATTATTCCAATTCGAGTTGAATCACGGCAATTGCAAAAATTACCAGAGAATTTTTTCTGTTTCAAAAAAAGTAAAAAAATCGACACAAAGCACGAAAACACCCTCTAAAAAAATCGCATAAAAAATTCGGAAAAGATTAAAAAAACCACAGGGAACGAAATTAACTCTTTGGGTAAAAGATTTAAACCGGATTTCTTTTAGGAATGTCGAAAAAAAAATCATCACGAAATGCGAAAAAAACCCTCTAAAAATAACATTAAAAAATTGTTAAAAATGGAAAAATCGCTGTAAGAATCTCGAAAACACTTTATTGAAAAGAAGACAAAGTTTACTGGATAAAATATTGAAATAGGATTCTTGCTTACTAATTTGAAAAAAATGCCGCAAAATGCGAAAAAATTCGCATAAAAAATTAATTGAAAAATTCCAGAAATTATCTTCGATATGCATGAGTTCAGGCATACAGATCCTGTCAAATCTCACGGCTGTGCGGGCTGCATTGTTTTTTTTTTTTATAGTTCAGCGCGCGCGCGCGTACACACACACAGAGAGACAGACAAGCACCTATTTTTATTATTATAGTCGCATCGTGATAATATAATTTGTATCATCTTGATAAAATTTAGTGTATATTATCATGACCTGTTTTACCTAATAATCGACACATTCTGAAGTAAAAATATGAATTATCGTAATTTCCGGCCTGTAATCCGCGGATCAAATAATTATGTTCGGACCCAGAAATCTTGTTTCATAAAACGTAACTTGTTAAATCGCGATAAATATTTAACTTCAATAATGAAATAAAATTTCTGGGTCGAAACATGATTGTTTGATCCGCGGATTATAGGCCGGAAATTACGGTATTAATGAATATTATAATTATTTATAATATAATAATAATTATTTATATAGGCTTTCCTTCAAAATTCCTTGGGTCCCTCCGGTGATCCCTAAGGAGTGATGGAGTGACATTCTGAAAAACTTTCGTGCGTATGTACTGGTGTACCGCATGTATTATCTGAAATTTATCATCCGGCAAAATTTCATGCAGCGTTCCCTGTGCCTATAGAAGTTTCCAGCATGGTGAAAAGCCTTTTTTAATCTTTATAAGAAGTTAGGGTGCAAAAAGGTTTAACACTTGTGACCACACTTAGTCACTGTCTTATCTCACTGCTGCAAGAACGTTTACATATCTTTTTTTTTTACTATTAGATCTAGTTTTAATGTTTTGAATTCCTTCTCATCCCTCCTCACGCAAACAAAAATTGCATTTGAGCCCTTTTGAAAAGAAATACCACACAAGTATACCTTCTAAAATGAAAACCTGTCTAAAACGGAAATTCGACCCGTTTCCTGGATTTCCGTTTTAGAAGGTTTTACTATATAAGATATTGTTTGCATCCAACATGTTCAGGTTAAAAAGTCTGGGCACCCCCCCCGTTCAAATGGCTGGTTACGCCTATGTAGCTTCCTTTATGACGCTTTATTTTTGGTTCCCTAATTTGGCGGTACTTTGTCAAGTATTGCCAAACGTTTTGAGATTTAGACCCGGACAGAAGCGGGCTATATGATTTCAAGGTATGCGAATAGCAAAAATGGTTAAAAAAAATTAAGGCAAATTTGCGAGCAAACCACGTTTTCTAAGTTTTTTTAACGAAATCCAATTATGGAAAAATCAACCAGCCTAGAATTTCAAATTCTTTTATGTCAGACATCTTTGAAGGCAAAACTAAAAATGCTCCGGAATCCTTGTATTACTTGAGGATAAAAACTTCGGAACGTTTGTACATCTGTTTGAAATTGAAATCATTAAGGGGGTCCGAGACACAATTTAAAATAATTTTTATTTCCTTGAAGTAAAATTTAAATTTTTTTTAGATGGTTAACCATCTTATTAGTAAACAAAATCTTAGGATAAAACTTCTCATATATTTTTTGAAAAAGTGTAAAATTTAAAATTCATTAAACAAGTTGGGTAATTTAAAATCGTTATAACTCAAAATATTATTTGTAGAATTTCAATTTATTTCTTCATTTATATAAACAGAAATATAGGTTTTAATTTTGATTCAACATTTTTAAAAATATTAATAAAAAAATTAAAAATATTTAAAGTAAAAATTTAAAAATAAATCGCGTAATAAAAAAAAAATCATAATTTCAAAAGTAAATATTTTTTCTAATTTTCTGAATCATAATTAAAGTAAAATAATTGAAAAAGACATGTTCCAAGTTTGAACCATTTATCTTTAACCGTTCTTGTTTTATAACGATTTAAATGCGAGAAATGATGAAAAAAAGCCATCATGAAAAACATCGCATTTTCACAAGAAGTCGTTTCCATGTCAACCATTGCTTGTAAGCCAGATTTTGAAAACAAACCAAAACAAAAAAAAAAACAATATTTCCTGTTCTAATTAAGATAGAAACATGATTTAAACGTTATTTTAAGCAGAAAAAAAACAGAGAAATTTTTAATGCAATAAATGCTTTTTAGAAAATTTGGAGATTTTTGTGCCCGGACCCCCTTAAGTGGGCAACATTTTAAATGCAGATGGCTAATGAACTCGGTCGAGACTTTTATAAGTCCTAAACATATGTTCAATGACATCTAAATTGGCTGATAGATATGAGTGCTATTGCATGACATAATAATGAATAAATAAGTAAAATGCAAGGTGTCTCAGTTTACTGATATATAATTTTTTTATGAATTATTTACTTATAAATTACAGTGCGAATTGAAGTACAGTCGTGGAAAAAAAAAGTAAACACCTCCTACTAACTCCTCAACAAATTATCGTAGAAGAAAGTTACTGGTACCAAACGATTGGAAATAAAGTCTACTTTTAAATTATGTATATAAAGTTTGCTTAGGGGGCCATCTACATATTAAAACGAACCATAACTTTGTTTTTTTCAATAGCAGTACCCAATTCTGACAGCATAAATGAACTCTACACCTTTCAGTTAGCCTAAAAGCGAATTTTTATGCAATTCGTACCACAAGTTTCAGAGAAATTAATTATTTTAAAACGAGCATATTTTAAGGGCTGTATCCAAATTGAAGCTCCGTACTGGATTGTTAACCGAGAGAGCCCCTTCCTTGATCAAGGCACCTTAAGCGCCACTCAAGGAGTCAATGAAGCGTGTTAGATTACAGTACGGCAAAATAAATTTCAAAATGTCTACTCACTCCCATCATAGACGGCCCCTTAAACAATCATTTTGCCGTTTTTAAGCATAATTTGAAAACTACTTGGAAGAAAAATGTGAAATTTTTGAATTTCCATAAAGCAGGACTTAATAAATCTAAATCCATCAAAAAAATTGTAGGTTGCAATTCATATTTTTTTCGAATATTAATTTCATAATTCATAATTCATAATTCATATCATAAAATTATAAACATTGCAAATTCAACTTATTTATGTTTGGGTATATTAGTATTATTACTACGAAAAAAATTAGCACATTTGGAGCATAATTTCGGGAGATATAAATAAAAATATGAAAATGTAATTTAACATTAGAAGCACTAAATTTTGAATGTTTATGATTCAAAACTTATCATTCAAATGACTTGAAATTTGGTGTCTAGGCATAGTTTGAACCGAAGATTTGAAATATCTCATTAAAATTGGGTATTGCTATTGAAAAAAATGAATTTTGGATTAGTTTTAATATGTAGATGACCCCCTAAGAAAATTTTATGTACATCATTTAAAAGTAGACTTTATTTCCAATCGTTCGGTACCAATAACTTTCTTCTATGATGATTTGTTGAGGAGTTAGTAGGGGGTGTTTACTTTTTTTTTCCACGACTGTACCTATTCAGTTGTGGTATGCGTTTTTAGGTAGCTTTCATTACAAAAAGATACCTATTGCAGCCGTTCGGAGGAAAGCGATTTCAAAAAATTTTGGTATATTTTCATCGATCATGACCCCTAGACCCCGAAACCACCCTCCGTTCAAAAGTTGATATATATATATATATATATATATATATCCATATATATATATATATCCATATATATATATATATATATCCATATATATATATATATATATATCTGATCTTTGTCACACTGTAACTCTCGTATTTATGAACCGATTTGGATGAAACTCGGTTTGTACATAGAACATACCAATTTCTCGACCGAGTTCGTTGGCCAGCTTCATTCGCCATCTTGTTTCAAAATGGTGGTAATTTAAAAAATTAAAAAAAATTGAAATTTGAAATGTGGTACCAAAAAATTGAAAATTGAAAAATATTTTTTTCTTATGCATTTGACCTTGATACAAAGATTCCGGAGCAGTTTTTGTTTCGTCTATATCTTAAAAAATGGCAGAGTTATAGCACTTTGAATTTCTAGCGTGGCTGACATTCTAAAACGTCCTGATATTTGTCACGCGATAACAGGCGTATTCATGAACCGATTTAGATGAAACTTGGTGTGTACATAGTACATACCAATGTCTCGACCGAGTTCGTTGGCCAGCTTCATCCACCATCTTGTTTCAAAATGGCGGCCATTTAAATTTTTTTAAAAATTTAAAATTTGAAATGTGGTACCAAAAAATTGAAAATTGAAAAATATTTTTTTCTTATGTGTTTGACCTTGATACAAATATTCCGGAACAGTTTTCGTTTCGTCTCTATCTAAAAAAATGGTTGAGTTATAGTATTTTGAATTTCTATTGTGGCTGACATTTTGAAACGACTTGATTTTTCTCACGCGATAACAGGCGTATTTACGAACCGATTTGGATGTAACTTGGTGTGTACATAGTACATACCAATGTCTCGACCGAGTTCGTAGGCAAGCTTTATTCGCCATCTTGTTTCAAAAGGGAACATTTAAAATCTTTTTAAAATTAAAATTTAAATTGAGGTATCAAAAAACTGGAAAATGAAAAAGGTTTTTTTTTATGTGTTTGACCTTGATACAAAGATTCCGGGGCAGTTTTTGTTTCGTCTATATCTTAAAAAATGGTTGAGTTATAGCACTTTGAATTTCTAGCAAGGCTGACATTTTGAAACGATATGATATTTGTTCGTATTTATTAATCTATTTGGTTATAAGAAGGCATGTGGATAATATGTAGCAATGTCTCGACCAAGTTCACTGGCCAGCTTCATCCGCCATCTTGTTTGAAAATGGCTGCCATTAAATTAAAAAAATATATATATTTAAAGTGAGGTGCAAAAAAATTAGGAATTGAAAAAGGTTTCTTTCTGAAGTATTTAACCTTGATATAAGGATTCCGGAGCTTTTTTTGTTTCGTCTGTATCTTAAAAAATGGCTCAGATATAGCAGTTTGAATTTGTTTATGTGGGTGACATTTTGAAAAATCTGATTTTTTGCCTGCGACAGCACTGGTATATATCAACGATTCCTACGTGAGTGAGCATGTGCACAGGAATTACTAAGGTCTCGACCAAGTTCACTGATTAGCCTCATCCACCACGTTGTCTTAAAAGGGCAGGCACTTCAAGATATCGCCGAATTTGGAAACCAAATATAAGTTACTTTAAATAAAATCAGCTTGGATAAAGCTGATTAATTTCGCTAAATCCTCATTCATAATGATTTAGTCTTGATACAAATTAGTATTGAATCTTCTATAATCGATTTCCCATTAAATTGAGCTTCGTGTGTTTGAATAATATAAGCTAGCTTTTTAAAAATAAGGAATATGAATGCTACCTCTTCCTAACGGCACTTGCCGGAAGGACTTTTTATTTTAACTTGTGTTCTAGATCTTTTGTAGGGTGTATATATTCTACAAATCATTTACAAGGCTACATAAAATAATTCATATTCACAACTTTCGATGAACTTAATGGTGTTTTTAAAATTTGTTAAGCATTTGCAAGCTGAATAATATTTAGTATGGAAATAGATGCATATAGATGCATACCCAAAGAACTTAATACATTTTGATCTATGGATGATAATTTCTAAAAGTACGTTTATAGTTGCATTATGCGCCTTTTTTCAAAAATTATCTTTTAGTTTAATATGAGGGTTTTAAGAAATATATATACAAAACTAAGTGCAGTATCATCGAATTGCTGTGCAATCGCAGTATCATCGAATTGCTGTGCAATCGCAGTATCATCGAATTGCGTACGAAAATTGCTGTGAATGGATTTTCAGCGGTGTTAAAATTTTTTACTTATATTTCTTCGTTAACCTTATTAAAACGTTTCGTTATTAGTACTCTGAAAGTGTTGGAAAGAGTTTCGTAATCTATCCTGGAGGATTTCCTTTACTTTCTTGTTTTCATACTATTGTTAAAAAAAAAATGACACATATTTTGTGGCTGTTCTTTCTGAAAAAAAAAAATCCAAGAAATTTGATCAAACTTCAGATTCATTTAAACCGTGAAATAATTATTGCTGATTAAATTTCGGTTGTATATTCCAAACTGGTGGCGTAGCTATGCTGCAATTTTCACGATTTCAATGCAACCTAGGTCTCGAAATCTATCGCATGGAATTCAGTTTGACTTTGACCTAAATTTATACATTTCGGAGTATACTCATCTTGCTCAACATGTGGCACTGCTTTTTCTGAATTTCCATGATATATATAAATCGGCAGCTATGGAATGAAAATTCACCAAATTTAATTTGTAAAACATTTATTAAATTTTTGTCAATTTAACAAATGCTGTTATGCTATATTTTTATGATAAATATTATAGCAGTGTCTCATTTTCTATTGGGTAGAAATGTACCAAATTCCAAATTTGAAGGCAGTGGCGGCTCATGGCTGATTTTTTTTTATATGTACTAAATGCATGGTTAGAAATTTCATAATTTTGTACCACTATTTTTTAAAAGAAATCCTTTCTTTGTTTGATAATTTTATGCTAATAAACATTTCTTTAAAAAATGAGTGGTAAGAAAATAATAAATTTAGCATTTATGCATTTAGTACCCCCCCAAAACCTAGTCAAGAGCCTCCACTATTTGAATATATTAAATAAAAATATAAATGTTGGTTCATTATTGTACCCTAATGCCCATCAGAGGGGGGCTGTCGAACAGAGTTTTTTGAAGTGCGTTCGTAATTATATAAATAGGTAGCATCTATAGTCGTCGTCTAGTCGGTCTATCCGTTTGTCCGCATATAACACAGCAAAAACTATCGAATCAAATAGTTTTAAAAATAATATATATATTGTAATGGCCCCAGATTTTTATCGAGTCATTTCAAATTTTATGAAAATTGAATCAAAACATAAAATATATTAATAAAAGTATTGTACATGCTATTAAGTCCTATCATACGTAATTAATTCAACGATATCCCATGATAGGTAAGGATTCTAGGATGCCATGGTGATTACATCATATTCAAGATGGATTCATATTATTTCCGTATTACTGAAGTTAATATATATAATCGTAATTTATTTTGTATTCATGCATTTTTTCATAAGAGTGTGCTGCAGCTATTGCACCAAAATATGATTATTTGTAAAACTAGTAGTACGTCATTTTCCAGGTTTGACGCAGAATTTTTCACTTGTTTATTGTTTACTGTAATTCCGAGTTAAATTTAAAGAAATGTACTTCGCTACGTAAATGTTGACGCGTATCAGTGCTATTTACATTTATATATTAGAATAATATAGAAGAAAGTTTTATGACGACTACATTATATTAGTTATTGCTATATTTAAATATAAAATTTAGCTTACTGAAATACTTAGACAATATAAGTTCGAAATAATTTTAAATGATTTTTCTGAAATCACCGAAATTTCACATAAAGTACATTGCATAAAATATTTCACTTTAATAATGACAAAAAAAAAATCTGTTATCCATTATTAAAACAATTTGATATTTGTTAGAAACCTTTAAATTAACGATAAGATTACGATAACTTGTAATATGTTAATCTTAATTTTTAACGCCGCTATCATATTTTGTAGATGTTGAGTTTATATTGATCTGTTGATTTTCATAACCTAACAAATTTTCACTTCGTTAACAATTTAGAAACATAAAAATTAATATTAACATTTTAACTATCTGACTTTTGGATATTTCAAAGTCATGTGCTTGAAAGGTAGAATGTTATGAAACAAACTGGATGCATTAAGTAAATTACTCGATGAATAAAATATGATGTGTAAATTTTAGAAACATGTTTCGTTCAAATAAAACTTAATTAAGTGTTTTCAACAAATTCTGAATATTTATGTAGACATTTTAACATAATGAAAACTTTTCAGTCGTCACTTATCAAAATATAATAAATGCATGTTCATCTATTATCAAATGCTTTACGTCGTAATCTACAAAACATAATTAGAAAAGCTCAGAAATTAGCTTATTAGTTTATTGTTGATTCTTTGTTACTTAATGACTGCGGCAATGTATATTTGTTCCGTTGCTTATAGAAATAAATAGTGTAAATCGCAAATAATGAAACTTTTTGAAGCTTTTGAAATTGTCATTCATCATGTATAGTGTAAAACTATCGAATAACTGATAATTTAAAGTCAACTATTTCTGAAATTAGTCTTCGGTGTAGTTTAGTACTATAATAATAATTGCAATAACCATATATCAATATAGAAATAATAAGTGTATGAATATTATATTTTTTCTGTAATGAAAGGTGCAAAAATTGCTTTTTTGTTAAAGCATTTAATTCGTCAATTACTTATATACAATGAACACGAAATATGTATTTTTAAACAAGGAATTAATGTGTGCCACAAAATAAAAATATTTTTATATTACATGTGTAGTTCTAAAAGAAAACCAACTTTTAAATATAAATTAAAAAAACATGCATAGAAAAAATATTTTATTTTATACATATTAAAACTACAAATTTTCTATATTTTCCAATATAGTCACAATTTAAATTTAAACATTCGTCATAGCGTTTCACTAAGTTACAAATTTGTTCTTCATAAAATGCAACTGCCTGGCTACGTAGCCTTTCACGGCCTTTAGAATTTCATCACTGTCACTGAAGTGCTGCGATTTCAGCCACTTCTTCATGTGAGTGAAGAGATGAAAATCACTCGGGCCAAAGTGCAATCAAGAACTCCAGAATTTCTTAATCATTTCAAATGGAACGTTTTTCAACATCCTTCATGTAAACCGACTTTTCTGCCGAGTGATTTTAATTTCTCCATTCGAAGAAGACGTGACATACGTCTCAACCCTTATATGATGATAATGATAACGAACTTCAGAATTGACGGGAAAGACTGGTTACATACCCAGGTGACCAAATGTTAGGATGAAGGATTTTGTAAATTGGCGAAGCGCTCTGACAAATGCTTAACCATAGATAGTGACTCGGTTGAAAAATATTGAAAAGCTTTTTTTTTACGGTGTATATAATAAAATATTTTTTTCTATGCAGTTAGTTTTTATTTTTACCCGAACGTATGATTCTAATCAAACCGCACTCCTATTACTATTTTCATTATATTTTTAGAGCTCAATGTTATTGAAATATTTCTCTGGATATTCTCTAATTATTCAGCAACAAATTTAAAAATGATATGTAACAAACTATTTTTCATTGAATATTATTACAAAAAAATAAAATAAACTGGCTGCATAATTTTAATAGTAAAATAAATTCACAATATTCGCATACTAATATATTGCTAATTCATTTTAATCATGACACAAAATATGAGTTATTGAATATTAAAACAATTTGATACTTACTAGAAACCTATAAATAAACAATAAAATTACGATAACTGTTATAAGTTATTCTTAATTTTTAAAGTCACTATCTTACTTTGTGTATGGTTAAATTTATATTGATGTGTTGATTTTTATAACATAACTAATTTTTACTTCTTTAATAATTTAGGGCCATGAAGAATAATATCGACATTTTAACAATCTAGCTTTTCGATATTTACAAGTCATGTGCATTAAAGACAACATTATGCAACAAACTCGATGCATTAAGTAAATGATTCGACGAATAAAATATGATGTGTAAATTTTAGATACGTGCTTCGTTCAAATAAAATTTAATTAAGGGTTTTCAACAAATTCTTAATATTTATGTGGAAATTTTAACATAATGAAAACTTTTCAAAAATATAATTAACTCATGCCGTCTATTAACAAATGCTTTACATCGTAATCCGCAAAGCATATTTAGAATTGCACAGCAATTAGATTATTGGTTTAGTGTTTATTCATTGTTATTTAATGAGTGCGGCAATGTGCATTGGTTTAGTTGCTTATGCAAATAAATAGTTTAAATCGAAAATAATGAAACCTTTTGAATTTTTTGAAATTGTTTTCATCATGTATAGTGTAAAACTAGTATATAACTGATAATATAAAGTCAATGATTTCTTAATTTATTCTCGATGTAGTTTAGTACTATAATAATAATTGCTACAACACATATTTCAATTCAATTAAAATAATTGTTGTTTAGAGATTGAATTTTTCTTTAATGAAACTTGTGTAATTTTGTGGTTTTATTAATGTATTTAATTCGTCAGCCATTTATATAGCAGGAACATGAAAAATGTATATAGAGAGAGGAGTAATTTTTATGTGTGATAAAGAAAAATTATTTCCGTATTGCAAATGTGGTTCGGAAAGAAATCTCCGTTTAAATATAAATAATTAAAAAACTACATGAAAAGTAAAATATTTCATTATTTATATCTTTAAGCTATTGCTTTTCCCCATTTTTCAACATAGTCCTAATTTAATTTAAACATTTGTCATAGCGTTTCACAAATTAACAAATTTGTTCTTTATACAGGGTGATTCATAAATATCAAAACAATAGGCTATCTTCTTAAATATTGCCCCTAGTCACATACTTCCAACTGAAAAGTTTCATAAAAAAAGGTGCAAAATTTGATGAGATAAATTTCAACTCCATGGGGGGTCTGTATGAGAAAATACAAAAATTAAATTCTTACGGCCCCGTAGAGTAAAATTTCCCATTAGGAATTTTTTCCTTATCTATTCCTGAATTAAACACAAAAAAATTCATCTCGATATCTTTAAAATTCGCAGAGATATCAAAATCCAAAATTCGTGACTTACACCATTTATCCATGCCTCTGAGCGACGAGTTTTTGACTCATTTTCAATGCAAAATAGGGATCAGCCACAAATTGTACATTATGAAAAGTCGATATAAGACAGTGCCTCTCATTTGGACATAAAATAGGCAGCGTATAGATTTTACGTTAAACTTGTTTTCAAAGTATGCTGGTGGTCTGCACGGCTCGAAATATCTAGGTCCGGTCTCGAACCGACCCATAGGAAAGAAAGTTTGGCCCTGCCTAGAAAAAAGTTCAAATCGTAGCCTGGCCCGATTTGCCTGAATTTCTACATAGTTTTTTACATCGATATGGTTAAAAGTTGTTTCGTATGGAGGAGTTCTGACCAAAAATAATTATTATATCTTTTCTTTTTTCATGTTTGTAATTATTATTTTTAAAGAAGTGTCAAAAGGTGTGATTATTTGTTTTATTAATGAATCTCTATTTATACGTAAATAATTCACTCCTCCTTTAATAACGTTAATCCATATTCCATGTGTTAGAGACAATGAAAAATGCTATAAAGTAAAATCTTTTAAGATGGAATCACATAGGGAAGAAAAAAAGCGTTATAGACAAGTTCCCTTCTTAGGAGTTGTAAATGTAGTCTAGTTTTTCTCATGTATTATTATATTCATTTTCCATGGATCAACAGATTTTTTCGTATAAGAAAGGATTCCGTCATAGGCAGATTTTTTTCACTAGTTTTACTGTATTTTAATTTTTTTGTCTTAAAATCTACTATCCTTTAAAAATATGAATTTTAAAATTTTATTGTAAAATAATGGCCATTTAAAAATATATGCATTTGTTGTAAAGGTTTTGGGGCTGAGCCAAGATTTAGTTATCTTTGCACGGGTTAAGTCAGTCAGAGATAATGATTTTAATACGGGTTGTCTGGAGACCGAGACTGAAAATCTCGCCCAGGGGAGACCTAGGAATAAGGAAGCCAGTCCCGGTTCGGTATGTGGCCGAGAGTTTCTGCTCTCATGCTGGGTTCGAACCCATTTGTGTATTTCGGCCCAATCGTTCGGAGTTTTCAGTGGTTTTCTTCGAACCTTGGATATCCTTGCGTAAATACGGGTTTAGGTTCCCTTAGAAAGATCTCCACGGAAGGCAACCCCCCCGTTTCGGGCCCACATCCCTCGTATAGATAATTGGCCATCATAAATCACACCAACACCCGCTACGGTATGAAAAAATACTATCGGCCCGGCCCTGCCGAGTCTTCGGAAAAAAGTCGCTAATCCCGGGTCTGTCCCGGCCCCAGTATACAGACTTTTTTATCGACCTCGCCGAGGCTATAAATAGCCTGAATTTGTAAGGGCTAAAATTATGAAAAATTCTTAATCGGAATGTTTCAAAAAGCATTGTTTCAAATTCTACATTAAACATTTATTTGTGGACATTTAAGTAGTACAAAAAGGTGGTGAAAACGGCAAAAGTTAACCTGAATCCGAAGTTTAAGCTACCGAAAGAAGTGACTTTTTCACGTGCAATTTTTAAAAATGCATTTAAATATTTAATTAGGAGACAATCAATGTTTAAAACTTTAAATGCGTTTTTCTGCATGATGCTTTTTTAATCGGAAATTAAAAAGGTGCAAACTTGGAACATGTCTTTTTTGATAATTTTACATTAACTTTGTTTCGGAAAATTGAAAAAAAATTTACTTTTGAAAATAGGATTTTTTAAAAAATAAGTTACATATTTTTTTAAACAAATATTTTTAATAATTTTAAAATTAAAATAAAAAAAATTCCTGAAAAAAAATTATAACCCCTGAATAATTTCTCGTTGTAGCCCCAGAATGTGTGTGCAACGATAAACTATTTCGAGTATTTCTACCTAACAAAATATATTTGTAGGAATTTCGGTGTTACATTTGGTATGGGCATTAGCGAGCCTACTCGATGATAAATTTGCCCCTGAACTTTAAAAACTTGACTGAAATTTTCTACATTGCATATTGATGTAACCCCTAACGAATTAATTTGAAAGCAAGAATTGTATCGACATATATTTTGTATTTCCAAATATTCCTTTAAAAACGTAATTTAGAAAGTTTTTAAACGGATTTTTAAAACGCTTGTTGTTCCTCTTAAACCCGAAGTGGTAGTGGGACCAGCTTAAAATGTAGCCTGTATAGTATCAGAAACTGCCACCATTGATTCGCAACCATTACTTTTGGAATAGGTTCATTATTTTTTGAGATTGCATATAAAACGTAATTTAGGACATTTTTAGGACATTGCAATTTAGAATGTATTTTGCTCCTGCAACCTCCAGGGGACAGTAACACCGACATAAATACAGCCTATGTTACAGTAACAGCTGTCACCATCAATTTCCAAAGTTTCCAACCATCACTTTTGAAACAGATTTGATACTTCCGGAGATTGCGTAGAAATCGCAATTTAGAACGTTTTTAGAACGCTTTTCGCCCATTTTTACATTTTTTAAAATTCGAGTTTTTCAGGGAATGCTCTTAAAGATCATTTATATTTTCTAAGTAACTACCCCTAATTTCAAGTTGCTAGCTCCTGCGGCATCACAAAAAACGAAATTTAGAACGTGTTTTGCTCCTGCAATACCCAACTGGTAGTGACACCGACATAAAATAGAGCCTATGTTGGAGCAATCAACACAACAACCACCATCAATTTCCAACCATTACCTTTGAAATTGGTTTGGTACTTCCTAATAATTTCAATTTAGAACGTTTTTAGAACGCTTTTCGCGCGTTTTAACCCCTTTGAAATTTCGAACTTTTTAAGAAATGTTCTTATTGATCATTTATGTCTTCTAAGTAACTTCCATGCAAAATATAATGTTTTTAGACCCTTCAGTAACAAAAAAAATTGCCTTTTTAGAACTTTTTTGCTCTTGCATCGCCTTTGGGGTAGTGGCACAGACATAAAATATAGCTTAATTTGGAGCTAAGTCTTCTACTATCATTTTGACGCCATTATTTTTTAAATCGGTTCGGAACTTCCTGAGATTGTGTAAAAATCGCAATTTAGAACGTTTATAGATCGCTTTTAGCGCATTATCTCGCCTTTTAAATTTCGATTTTTTTTTTAGGAAATGTTCTTAGAGATCATTTATATCATATCTTATAAGTAATTACCGTGTCATGTTTCTTGTTTATAGGCCCTTCAGTAACACAAAAATCGCATTTTTAGAACTTTTTTGCTCCTGCACCAGTGTCACCAACATAAAATATAGCTTATTTTGGAGCACGTTCTGTTGCTATCATTTTGACGGCATTATTTTTTAAATCGGTTCGGAGCTTCCTGATATTGTGCAAAAACCGCAATTTAGAACGTTTAGCAATTCTTTTGTGTGGCTCTGTGAATGAATAATAAACATTCTTTGCACCGCATATGCTACAGAATGTATATTTAAATGCATTTCATAAAAGCATTTAAATTTCATTATGTTCGAAAGGCTGTAACATCATTAAAAACTATCTCAAAGGATTTTTCCCCATAGTCCGTAATGTAATGGAATTCTTTTGAGTGTCCCTGTTATCTCCCACTTCCACACACCGCGACCAAACTGCCTTAATAACAGTAGGAGACAAAGGGCTATCTAACGACACAAATGGCGTGTTGTTTTCCGAACCGAGGAAGTTCCAAACCGATTTTTAAAAAATGGTGTCTATATGATAGTAACAGACCATTGCTCCGAAATAAGCTATATTTTATGTCGGTGGTACTACCCAAAAGGGGGGGCAGGAGCAAAAACCTTCTAAAAATGCGATTTTTGTGTTACTGGATGGCCTATAAACATGAAATATGGCATGGTAGTTACTTATAAGATATAAATGATCTCTAAGAACATTTCCTAAAAAAATTGAAATTTAATAGGGGTAAAAATGCGCTAAAAGCGTTCTAAAAACTTTCTAAATTGCGATTTTTACATAATCTCAGGAAGTTACGAACCCATTTAGAAAATAATGGTGTCAAAATGATAGTAGAAGACCTTGCTCCAAAATAAACTTTATTTTATGTCGGTGGTACTACCTCAAAGCGGGTGCAGGAGTAAAAAAGTTCTAAAAATGCGATTTTTGTGTTACTGAAGGGTCTAAAAACATGACATTTGGCATGTTAGTTAGTTAGAAGATATAAATAATCAATAAGATCATTTCTTAAAAAGTTCGAAATTTCAAAGGGATGAAAACGCGAGAAAAGCGTTCTAAAAACGTTCTAAATTGGAATTCTCAGGAAGTACCAAACCAATTTCAAAAGTAATGGTTGGAAATTGATGGTGGTTGTGGTTTTGATTGCTCCAAGATAGGCTCTATTTTATGTCGGTGTCACTACCAGTTAGGTATTGCAGGAGCAAAGAACGTTCTGAATTGCGTTTATGTGATGCCGCAGGGGCTAGCAACTTGAAATTATGGGTAGTTACTTATAAGATATAAATGATCTTTAAGAACATTCCCTGAAAAACTCGAATTTTAAAAAGGGTAAAAATGGGCGAAAAGCGTTCTAAAAACGTTCTAAATTGCGATTTCTACGCAATCTCAGGAAGTATCAAATCGATTTCAAAAGTGATGTTTGGAAACTTTGGATATTGATGGTGACAGCTGTTACTCTAACATAGGCTGTATTTATGTCGGTGTTACTGTCATCTGGAGGTTGCAGGTGCAAAAAACATTCTAAATTGCAATGTCCTAAAAATGTCCTAAATTACGATTTCTATGCAATCTCATAAAATAGTGAACCTATTCCGAAAGTAATGGTTGCGAATCAATAGTGGCAGTTTCTGATACTATACATGTGAAGGCGCCTACCTTCACATATTAATATTAAGACCTTTTCTCTACACACACATACTTTTGTGTCACCTGTTGTATAATGCTTATTAAATTTCATTAAATTTAATGTACATTTTTTACTTTTTTTAAGGGTTACTTTCTCTGGAAAGTTCTTACTACCTCTTGTTTATACCTTATAGGAGTGCTATGTGTTCTAAAATACACTTTAGTTAAATTAGGTTCTCAGTAAAACACATTAAGTCTTTAGTTACAAGATAAAACGAGGGCAACTTTCAACTTTTAACAAATAATTTACCCCCATCTTCCTCTCCTTTACCAGTTATACCACTTTTAAAAACTTGAAATGTCACAAATAGTGCTGAAAATGAACAATTTTTATATTTACTATATTATGAAATGTTTTGTCTTTATATACAGTCCATGTCTCAAAAAAAAATATTTTTTATAAGTTGGAGTATGACCAACTTTTGTAGCAATTGTGGAAATTGCTCTTGCTTGCAGTGAAAGTTCAAGCAATCTTATATTAAAATCTTCTGGAAATAATAAAAAAAAGATATTAACTGTGTGCACACGTAAAACAAAAGAATATTAAGAAAACAGCTGTCCAGAAGTATTAACAGCAGTTCAAAAAATTTTCAATATATTTTATTTTGGCAAGTCTTTGGTACCAACTTGCTTTGTCATGCTTATAGGCATGCTTTTTATATGAGACATGATTTATTTGTTCTTTACATATTTAGTATTTCTGTATATGTTTATAAACTGTTGGTCACCGGGTTCCCACTACAAAATATTACATTTTTTACATATTTTTCTTTATGAGTAATGTATTTGAGAGAAGACATGGGGTCAATTTTTTCTCTCGCGGTTCACTTCGTTCTTTTTTGGCTGTTGGGGAGATATATGTGAAGGCGCTTACCTCCACATATTAATATTAAGACCTTTTCTCTTCCCCCCCCTTTAAAATTACTTTTTTTTAATTCTTAAATTTAATTATCTGTCTGCATTCCGATTCAATCTGTTTTTAGTGCTCTTTCCCTTCATAAATTAAGCATTCAATTCTCAGTCTCTTTAATATTTTAACCGCAGCGCACTGCATTTTAAAGAAAAGAAATAATTTCCTTTTCTCGCCTAATAACTGGATTCTAATTTTCATCCTTCTGCCTTAGTTTGTTGATATGCAGAAATTAGTCAGATATATTACTTCTACATTTTTAGCCGTTGGTCCAGATGTTAGACAGATGTGTCATTTCAGTTATTAACCCTGCCTTTATTTTTTTTTTGTTTTTTTTTTAACGTGCTCTTTCGGCCGCTTCAATCCCATGAAAACTTTAGCAATCCCTATAGAATGTATTTCGCGGTTTATGAGCTAGAATTCCTCCGCAGCCATTGGCGTTAAATATTTCTTATTACTCTTTTACATTCCCCATTGAATTTCAACTATTGTACTTTGACCACATGTCTTCCTCTCTTTTTAATCTCGCCATATAGTATATGTATTTGGCGAAATTGTGTATGTACGCTTGCCAACACTCGAGATTTCGAGAAAGTGTTTTTTGAGGGAGACTAGCTTCTGAACTCGCATGATGTGAATAAAAAGAAATGTAACTCTTCACTCCCTTCTCCAGCACCGGCTTTCGCCGGATAATCCAGGCGTGGTTGAAAGTATCCCGGGGTATAATAAAGGCCTTCATTCATCATACCACTGAATCCACTTATTTTTAATGCTTCTTGTCTGATTACTCATAGTAATTAAAAATTGATTTCCAGCCTCTTGATGTGTTTGACGTATCAACAAAAGGAAACATCCTACCACAAGAAGAACTTCTTCATAATACAGGCTACATTTTAAGCTGGTCCCACTACAACTTCGTGACCAGAAATTAGAATTCGGAATTCAGAAACTATTTTTGTGATAGCTACAGCATACTAGTACAATTTACAAGCATGGAAGTGTATACCAAAGTATTTGAAATGTGATTTAACTTTTTACCTGTTGAAGGTAAGTGAGTAACATAAATTGCAAGCATAGACAAATATAGATAGGAAATACGATTATATTAATGTAAAATACCTCACGTTCATTCTCAAAAATTTACACTTCGCGAATTTTTATAAGACCATTTCAAACTATAGAAAAAATTGATCTGTTATATTATTTTCTTTATTTGGCAGGACAAAATCATACGCTGACGTTGATCAGATGACGTTTTATTTTTAACTTATATTATTATGTGACAAGAATGTGTAATAAATGGAAAACTAGCGACGGTTGTTTAGAAAATGATACATGGAAAAGAAAGTGATATATATATTTTAAATACATTATTGTTTTCTAAATCAATGCAAAAACCCTTGACGGGTTAAAAGTTTCTGACGCAGCACTTTATCTTATGCTCGAAGAATTTTAAATATGGAACTTAAAAATACTAATATCAAATTTTGAATGACGTTATGCTATTTCTTAAAAAATATATTTGTATTTATTTCATCATTTTATTTTTGTTTTATTTATAATCGCATGTGCAAAAGTTATGTTCAACATGAAAAGCTGCATAAAATTTTATTCTCTGTTGCTTTATCATTTACATCTCTCATAAATTCAAAATATGAGTTTTAAAAGATATGATATAAAATTTAAGTGACGCCGTGATGTGACTTTAAAAGGTTTGTTTTAAAATTCAATTTAAATTATTTTTGATTTGGTTAAAATATTTTTTACATCTGCACAATACTTTTAATTTTCCAAGTCACTGTTAAATATATCACTTTCATTGAATCTATACTATGCATTGAAATGTATTTATTTCAATAAATGGATTTATCTTTTGTGTCACGCTATTCAAACTTGTGAGTAAGATTTATGTAAATGGTTTATTTGCGTCAAACTATCCTTTTTCATACATTTCATGTAGTTTGGACACAATGACGCAAAGAAACCATTTACATAAATCTTACTCACAATTTTGAATAGCGTGACACAAAAGATAAATCCATTTATTGAAATAAATACATTTCAATGCATAGTATAGATTCAATGAAAGTGATATATTTAACAGTGAATTGGAAAATTAAAAGTATTGTGCAGATGTAAAAAAATATTTTAACCAAGTCAAAAATAATTTAAATTGAATTTTAAAACAAACCTTTTAAAGTCACATCAAGGCGTCACTTAAATTTTATATCATATCTTTTAAAACTCATATTTTGAATTTATGAGAGATGTAAATGATAAAGCAACAGCGAATAAAATTTTATGCAGCTTTTCATGTTGAACGTAACTTTTGCACATGCGATTATAAATAAAACAAAAATAAAATGATGAAATAAATACAAATATATTTTTTAAGAAATAGCATAACGTCACTCAGAATTTGATATCAGTATTTTTAAGTTCCATATTTAAAATTCTTAGAGCATAAGATAAAGTGCTGCGTCAGAAACTTTTAACCCGTGAAGGGTTTTTGCATTGATATCATTACTTTTTTGAGGTTAGTGATAAAATGATTAAAAAAAAGATACTTATGGGATTTAATGCAGATTTAATTTTTACTATTTTATTACAATTTTCCTTATAGCAGTTTGTATATAAAAACAAGTGGGTAAGTATAATCGCAGATCGCACAGAGGGTTTCATTTGATATTCCTTTAAAAACACTTTATCCTTAAATTAATAAATCCAAAATGTTAACTTATAATTATTAAATCCTTACATAGATGGTGCACCAATAGTTCCAATTTTCATGGGGCAGGGAACGCACTCTTTTAAACAAACGACCTTCCAATTGAAGTCATCAAAAACCAAGTTGAATAAGCCAGACCCCGTTGTGTTGTTTGACAAACAGCAGTCTCATGTCCCCTTCTTCCCCCCTTTTTCAAAATTTTTCAGACCAGTACCTAAGAATGGAACCGAAATAATTTTTTCTCTTCAGAAATTACGATAAAAAAATAGTATGCAGTACTCATAAATTTACTTTAATGCTATATAAGGTGATTATTAAGTTAATTATAACGTTTGGAATCTGTTGCATTGATGTCCGAAAGGTAGTTTCTGAGTTATGGAAGCTGGACCCATAAGGCGCCATAGAGGGGCGAAGCCCGCTAGTGTCTGTCATAATTATATCTGCCATGTGGACTAATTGCGATATTTAATCAAAATAGTCCCCCCCTCCTCATCCCCGGAAATATAACAAATACAAAATGTGTCTTTATAAACCTATCGTCAAATAGGTTTTTATTTCTTTTTCCCTAAAAAGAAAAACATGATTTTTATATCCGTAACGTAAATAGCGGACGAAGCCCCCTAGTTCCTATCATAATATATATTTTTAATAATTTTATATAGTCTATAATAAAAATCAGACTTAAAATAGTCTAGTTCCATGAGTACTTGTAGTGTCAGTTACATGCTACGATTTTTGGATACCAGTATTTTAGAACGGGAAAATGTGACTTTTTTTATCGGAGATATGTCATTAATTGAATAAGGCGAAGCAAACTTTTTGAAAAAAAGGTGGCTAACAAGCATGGCAGTTATCAGCTATCTGACTTTGTTCTAAAGTCCATTAATTTGATCTGCTTTAAAAAGATTACGGAAGATTGAATTATAGTAGAACCTGGATTAACCGAGCTTCGATTAATCGAGGTTTCTGTTAACCGAGCCGATAACAAAGTCTGATTTTTTTCCCCCTTTTGAATGAGCCTTAAAAATAACCACACTCTTTAGCTCACTGTCCGTGCTATACAGGCCCTTCTGCCCCCAAAAGCACTCAACTCCAAAGAAACATTGGACACTGAGAAGTCAATAGCGAACAATGCTTTGTTTCCATTGGCTGTGTGAACTTTCGTAAATTTTTCAATTTGCATTTTAAAATTTACTACTGGTAGTTGATTTTCTTTTTAAATTTGTTAAGCTGTGAAACAGAACTTTACATATATTTATTTTTATTATTTAAAAAACGTTCTATATATATTTTTTTAAAGAGATGTTAAATTCGCAAGCACGGCGAGTTTTTACACACAGTTTCTATTAACCGAGATTTCCGATTCCGATTTACTAACAGTCCCAATTAGCTCAGATAATCGAGGCTGCTCTGTATAATTAAAAAATCAATGGCGATCTTACTGTAAACGGGTTTCCATTTTACTGAGGGATTTCAAGACCGAATCAGCTGATGTTAGTTGCTGTTTCCGTGCTTGATTAAATAAGATTAGTTAAACATTTGAAAATTACCAAATATAAAAGGAACTAAGTCAACAGAGTCTTTGCTTTATGGTATTTTTTAGCAACACTATAAGAAAATGATTTTAAATAAGAGATTTTAAATGTAACGTTTTAAATCTGACATAATTTTCACCAAACTTTCCTTTCTCTTTGTAACATTCAACTGAAAATATTTTTATTATTAGAAAGATAATATTATTATTTGCGCTACCTTAAAATTGGCAACTATAGTTAAAAATATCATCTCGAAATTTGAAATAAATCTCTCATATAAATATATTTTTTAATTTAAACTGTTTTGCAATATTATTATTTGGCCACTTTGGCCAATATAACGTAGTTTCCTCCATTTACGACTTTTAACACATATCAATGAATTTATTATTTAAAAATTTTCTTTTTCTTTTAATATTCACGTGTAAATATAATTTTTATGACGTAATTTTCAATGTTTTCCTGCTTTTAATGCGTAATCATTTAATTCTAATTTGAAAATAATTGATTATTTTATAATTTTCTTTCATTTTAAGTAAGCATGTGTAAAAACAATTTTTATGACGTAATGTTTAATATTTTCCTGCTTTTAACACGTTATCATTTAATTCTAATTTAAAAGGATTTTTTTCTGTTTATAATAGTCAGGTGTGAATAAATTTTTAATTTAAAGGATATATTATTCTTTGCTCTGTTTTAACAATTGGCAACAATTTAAAATAACCTTTTCTAAAATATGTAAAAAATATCTCTGGAAATTCTGAAAATTTTAATTTAAAATTGAAATAAACCGTCAAAAAATTAGGCAAGTTAAAAATAATAAATGCACTCTGCAAACTTTGAGTTTCTATTGAATGATTAAATTGAAAGAAAATGATTAAATTCTCATGTATATTTTTTTCCCTATGAGACTTTTTTAATAAGACAATTTTATCCAGATTTAACATTAAATATCTCTCAAAATAATTCTTCGATTTAAAAACTGTCTACTTCAACGTTTTTATCAAACATTTCTCTATAATACTACCCATTTTAATATTTTTGTATGCAGTAATTTTCTTAATATTTGGGAAAGAGACCTCTAGTCACAAGAGATTCTTTCAAAGCGGCGAAGAGCGTTAGTTTTTTTTTTTTCGAATAAAAGACAAAATGAAGTACGCAATTGCGTCAAAAGATGGCGACACCAGAATTCTGATATGCTTATTATGTAAACTGTAAATATTGCAAAGTTAAATAAAAACAATTGTCTCGGGGTTATCAAACTTCATTGTTATTTATAAATAAATCATTTCAACTAAATTATTTATTATCAAAGAATTATTACATCACAATAGTTTTTATGCAAGGAAAATAATAATAATAATAATATTATTATTATGGATGTCAGTGATTATATATTGATTGACCGTCATAATAATAAAAAATGATATTATAAAAAGAAGAGCTGAAATGAATTACTTTTTTTACGTTTCTGATCGTGTGATTTATATTCAAATAATAATTATTAATGTATATTTTTGTAAAGTGATTGAAATTAAATATATTTATAAAATTTATGGTAATATTTTTATTGTTGAAAAATTGCCAAGAAATAATCATCATCAAATTGGCGTCATTATAATTGTAATTTTATTTAACTTAATAGCAATTAAAAAATTACAAAGGAACTGAGAATAATGGTCAACTAACAGACTTTAAAAGAAAAAAAAAACACATTCACATGTGAAAACAAGTATCAGAGAGTATCGAACTGCCTATCTTAAGATCAGTAGACGATGGCCCTTAACCACTCAGCCAGTGGGAAGACAAAATTTGTCTCCCCAAAAGTGGTTAAAAAGAAAGCATGTGTATGAATACAGTGTCATGCATTTTCGGTGAAATTTCCATAGAATGGCGAAGAAATATAGTCCGATTTTTTATGCGCATTATAAAACGAACAAGAGTCTTGCTGGAAACAAGTAAATTGTTATTTGGTTTATCTGAAACATATTTATTTGATTTTTAAAAAATCGCCCGTGTCATTTTCAAGAGAAAAAAAATCGAATTATTTAACGAACGAGAGTTTTCCCAGAAAAAAGAAAAGTGTTATTCACCTCGCCTTAATCACATTTATATTATGTATCAATTTAAAGATAATCGTTAGAACCGTTTTCGAGATTTTCAAATTAGGAACTTCCTCGATATCATACCAACGTTTTCACTTTAAAAATGGCTATTTAGATCTCAAAATATACTGCACGTAGAAATGTAAAAATTTCAGTATACGATTAGACTGCAGATATAAGACTGTTCTAGAAAATTCAGAACAATAAGACCTATATCTGCTAAGTTATTAAAAGGCGGCTTTTCGCGTTTTCTTTGATGTCGAGTTAGCTGTATATATGAGTTCCGCCATCTACGAATTCTATGATACGATACGATACGATTTTAACGATACGATACGATAGGCTTAAGGCTGCGTCACTCGGAATACTACCGTCTTCCATGATAAAGATGTTTCTCATCTTGTATAAGCCATTTAAATGATCTTCAGATGAAAATCAATCATACAGGTAACAAAAATTGATCCTAAATTATGTTAAAACAATCAAACTACTTTAGAACTTTTCGGATGTGCCAACACCAAAATTTTGTTCTATTTCATGCATGTTATTAATCGAAATTAAACCTTTTAAATGTTGGACAATTCGGTGTTTCCGTGTTTCACACCCTATCATCTCTCGTTAGTTGAATCTCATATCGTCTCCGCAGGTACCCATGACACCCTAGCAATCTGCGCCCACGAGGCCTTCGCGTTCAGAGCAGCTGGTACACTACATTATAACAGTCTATTGCTATCCCGTCCGAAAAATTGAATTTGTTATCAAAGACCAATTTTCTACAAAAAATTTACGCGAGCTTTGGACTGTTACATTACGTCTAAATATAAAATTTCTTTGAAACATATCCACGAAACATATCCATCCTTTAAGTTGAAATATTCATGAATAGTTCCATTAAACTGCCGAAAATCGAGAAAATCACGCAAAAATCGCTAAGATAGCGCCCCTTCCGGTAGAATATCCCAAAACTCAACTGGGACTTAATGGCCATAGCCAAATAATATATGTGAATTTTGGTTCAATGTGACACAAAGATGTGACACACTCGCCCACACACTTTTTAAAAAACATGTTTTAGGAGAACGCTGCCCTCTAAAACATGTAAATCTGTCGAAAACAGAGAAAACATCCTTATAAAGGCTCCAAAAATCCTTACTTATCTACCGATATCCTTTAATTTTAAGTCTAGCTTTCATAATTTTAAAAGAGTCTATTGGAGAAATAAGCATGTATTTAATAGGGTAGAAAATTATAATTAAAAAGAATCATTTAAAGCTCACTTTCTTCTTCTTTTTTTATATGCCTATGTCCTTAATTCTCTTAATTTAGTCAATGCAGCATTTACACTTACGTATGTTACATTGTCGATATTTTGACTTCTATTTTGATGTTTCCTTATATTTTTTATTTTAAATAAAATAAAATCCTCTACATTAAGTTAAGCTTTTTTATTGTACTTTTGTTTAAATTTTAGTTTATTATTCCTTGCCTTATTTTTTCACCACATGTTCAATTTACTAAATGACCTTAAGGGGTCAGGTAACCTTTGAAGCGTCCAAAAATCGATTTTTTAAAAAATACCTTATAATTAAATATGATTCTTTTTTTTAATTTTAATTCAAACCCCATACAAAAATTCGTATTAGAAGAGAAGTTATGTCTAAAACACTTTGAGCTTTTGCTATATGATCAAAGGGTTTTTCAATCTTTAAAGCCAATTTTCCCAAAACAGCGATTTTGATCATTGCGCGCACGATTTCTGAAAAACAGTTGCCTACACTGTTAAAAATTTGCAGCATTCTTGCAGGTCATTTGACCGTTTTTTCTGAAAACGGTTACACAACCGTTAATTTAACACTATTCTGACCATATTATTGGCCATTTTATGGTCAGAATATAGTTAAATTATGGTTATAAAACCGTTTTTTCAAAAAACGGTCGAATGACCTGCCAGAATGCTGCAAAAATTTTAACAGTGTAGAATTTCACGAAATTTTTGGTGGATGTATTAAACGTACAGAAGCACAAAATGACCTATTATTATGTTTCTCAAGTAAGAAGTTTAGAATTCACGGCTACTTTTGTATAAAAGAAAATCTCGATATTTCGAATTACACTAAAAACATTTTTTTCTCGAGATCTACAAGTTTTCTTTTTTTCATCGTAGGTCATTTTGAAAACACTTTATATCTGTACTCATTAAAAAAATCTTGGCTTGTTTCAGCCATTGAAATGGGAAAAATCATGCGCGCAATGCATGCGAGAATAAATCGTTCGTAAAAATTGTATTATCTTTAAAAATAAATAAAAAAAAAAACTATATATGTGTATACCTTTTCTAACAACTTTGATAGATAAAATGAATCGTTCCTAACACATGTTTTCAATTTTATAATTAAAAGTTAATTAGTTAAAGAATGATTGCAATTCTTACAGAGTTCACTTTTCCATGTATTTTATTGGTTCAAAGGTTACCTGATCCCTTAAGAACATTATTTAGAAAGATCAAATGTAAATTAATTACTTGTAAAGGCTTTATTTTTATGTAAGTTACAAAATTATAAAAACTTATGAAATGTTTGGGATAAAACCACACTGTAAAAAAAAAAAAAGATATTTTTACAGTACAAAGTACTGTTTATCTCGAGCACAAACTCGATCACAGTGAATGTGCTGTATCTTTCTTTGGTTTCCTGACTATATTAACATGGAAAATACAGCAGTTGCGTAAAATTAACAGCACAATGTGCTGGCAATTTGGACTCCAGCAGTTTGTGCTGTAAAAAAATGCGTCCAAATTGCCAGCACATTGTGCTGTTAATTTTACGCAACTACTGTATTTTCCATGTTAATATAGTCAGGAAACCAAAGAACGATACAGCACATTCACTGTGATCGAGTTTGTTCTGGCAAATCTACAGTGGTTTTTTTTTACAGTGAAATGATTTAAATTTTACTACTTTACAAGTAATCAATAGTTATTTAAGACTTTGCTGAAATGTACATAACTGTAGAGAAGGATTTTCATACCTAACGCATTTAATCACGAAATTCAAGGATGAAAACTTATAATAAGGTATTTTTGATAGTCAGTTTGTGGTAGGAGTGCTACGTGGACATTGCTTAACATTTCAAACACTCTAAAACGATAGTATGTATCGGGATATGCTATTCCCAATTGTAGCTAGGATTATTGTGACGTTATTATGAATATACATAAGCATCTGATAATAAATAAATAAATATCTAACGAAAAAATAAAGAGAAAAGGGGTCTAAAAACAACGCTAACTTCTAGGAAAGGCTTATAATATGTTTAAATCTTGTGAGTATTAGTAAAACTTTTTTCTCTAATTAAATAAAGTCAGTGGTTTGAAGTTTCCAGTTATGGTCAAACATCCCCAATTTTTCCGATATATATTTCCTTGCTGTTGTTTATTGCAAAATGTCGTTTAATGACATTTTTTGATATTTAATGATATGAAACTTCCATTTTTAGTTATTTCTAACAAAACAATATATTACGAGCCTGTACGTTTCCTGTCAAATTTCGATCAGGTAATGCCAGGTTTTTAAATAGAAACACTTAGATTATGTGCACATTCTAATTTTTATAAGGTTCGCTCAAATGAAAGAGGTATTGCTGTAGCAACTGCGCCATTTGAAGAGAAAGATGACTGCGCATGATCCTATAGAGAGGGCAGAGTGCTGAGAATGCATGTGATATCGTTATATCCTGCCAGACGCGTGTGCGATAGCGTGGGAGCACGTTAAAAGGCATCGTTCGCATCATGGATGCTTCCAAACGGTGTCAACACGTAGCTGTGAAAATTTAAACAGCGGAAATATGTGAGTGCTGCTCACATTGAACACTATCGTTAAATGCAAAATGTGTATGGCTCGGAATTTATGTCACGGATCTGCGTGACATACACTCCGTGCCATACACATTTTGCGTTACAGGATAGATTTCACTAGCTGTCACATTTTCCGCTGTTTCATCTTTCTCTTCAAATGGCGGAGTTATTATAGCAATGCCACTTTCATTTGGGCAATCCATATATAAACAATATGTTTTTCAACAAACATTGTTTTTCTTGTTTTTTCATCGTTTTTTTCAGGTCTCATTTGATTGAAAGAGCTGAAATATAGCGTATAACGTGCATTTTACCAATTGAAAAATGAAATTTGATAATATTTCTATTGGACGACTGCTTATGCAACTAATGCATTTATATTCAATATGAAGGCATTGTACTATTCTAATGACGCTTTGGATGGAATTTTATCTTATTTAATATTCCGATAAAGGTGGGTATGCCGTTTTTAAGAAAATTGTAAAAAAATACAAATGTTTCCTAATCTAGTAAAATATAATAGAAACGGTGAACTAAAATAAACAATAAATTGAAACGAGTTACCCATGACTCCGAAAAATGATCTTTATATTTTGAAACGTCTGAAACTAATGTATGTTCGAGGATAAAATAAGCATTTATAAAAACAATGTTCCCATTGGTTTCTGAATTTTCTAAAGATGATAAAAAACACTAGTCTGAATCTTTTGTAAATCGGAAGATGTTGCTGTACAGATTACGTTTGGTGTTATATTGTGGTTTCCTACATTAAGAAAAATTTGTATTTCTTTGCAGTAGAGGCTTGGTACCAAAGGAAATAACGAAGAGTACTTTAACGAAATTACAGTCAAAACATTTCAAGGCATGCCATAGAAAAATTTTGTGTGTCTCTGCAAACGAACAATAAGTGCTACATATTTGATTAACGCATTCCTCAAACATACATGCCAGACCAGCACACTGTTTCAATTAGGTTCGATTTGTGTTAGCATTACGGATGTTATCATGATGACAAGTTTTTAATATTTTCATTTTGGGTGTCCTGCAAGTAAACTATGAACCCTATATAATTTATTAATGTAACATCTTAAAAACTTACAAGATCGATACACCGTCCCAATCAAGGTTCGACTAGGAAAACTGTACCGTATAAAATGCATAAGAAACGATTATTCCCCAATATATCCAACTTTTTTCAAGAAATAGCATTTATAAATAGTAAACTGTTGCATCAACAACAAATATTTTTAAAGTGTTCAGTTATTATAAAACCCTTGTTGTTAGAACTTTTAAAATCATTGTATGTATATTCCTAATACCTCTAAAAATGGAAGAATTTCTTTTTTTTTTTTTTTTTTTTTTTTTTTTTGGAAGATAGATAAATTGCATTAAGAAAGTTATTTCTTGGAAAACAACCCTGATGTATGAAAATTGACATTTAAAATTACCGTAAGGGATTTTGAAAATTTTCGGCTTCAAAAAGTGCGTTTTACTTTCATCTTTATCCTGTATGTATAAATATCTATATAGATATATTTGTTTTGTTTTGTTTCCTGTTTACAATTTTTTGAATGTATAAACTTTTTAAAATATTCTCTCATAGCCTTTTCTAACATTATTTTAGAAATTATAGCGATTACTGCTGTACAGCGTAGGAGCAGCTTTGTGTGTTGCAAAACTTTAAACACTATGATGCAAAGTTCATACGGGTCCTGGAATTTCTAGACCAGAAAATTATCCAGTACCAGCAATTTCTTATAGAAAATCTTTCCTTAAATAAAGTAAACTTTTTTCCTTAAGCTGCTCACCTGTTCACGTTTAGACTACATTTATTTTTCCATAAAAAATAGTGATATGTTTCCTTGAAAATTCCCTGAAACTTGCGAACCCTGATTATGTTCAACTATGTTTTTTAATCAGAAAGCTAAAGTATCTTGGCAGCAAATGAACCGATTATTACTATCCGTTTTTATTATATGAAAGTATCCCTTGTTAATAAGTCCGTTGTCTTTAATGTATGCTTTTCATTATTATTTCGTTCGTTTTGTATAAAGAAAATAAAAAGTTTGATACTCCCACATTTTGTACCTGATAATAATAATAATAATAATAAATCAGTCGATGACAGCATCTCAGCGTACTTCCCTTTTCAATGGATTCAGATAAAACCTTTCTGGAAAATCTTGGTTACCGAAAAAAGTTATGCGACACACAACAGCAAGAGCAAATGAGCCCAAAAACGTATTTTACAAAAAAAAATTTAGCTGGAAATATTTGATTTTTAATCCAAAATCAAACATGTATATACTTCATTCCAAAATGCCAAAACAACTTAATAAAATATACTTATATTGCATGCCGAAAAACTTTCGTAACCTCCAGAATGACAGTCATTGTGAGATAATGTTTTCCATTAGCAAAAACAACTATTAGATTTCTTAAGGTATTAAATCGATCATGAGCTTTTTAAAAAAACTATCAAAACAGTTTCCATGAGTTTTATCACTTAAAATTTTTTTCTATTAGTTATTTAACAACCCTTCCTATATTAAACTTCTCTTGAAGTACATCGATTTATGGCTGAAACATTCAGCATCAAATACAAAAACTGCTTCATAGCAAAGTTAAAAAATTATCAGACATCTTGAAAATTTAAAACGTTTATACCTTTCTAAATATATAGCATCAAATAATATATAAAATACTAGCTGACCAGCCTGGCGTTGCCCGGGTCCGTGGTAATGTTTAAAAATTAACCTTTAATTTATATGATTTTATATCTTTAACTTGATTTTGTCTGAAATATGCACCCACTCTCTGTGTGGAAATGGGAGAGAAGCAGTTAATTGTTGAGATTTGCCAAGCAAATTTTATTCCTAATTTTTTTGAAAATTGTACGCGATAGTCATGAACAAATTAAAATTTTAAAACTACCTCTACTGATGAAAAATGAGTTAAGGAGGATTGAGTGCTTAGTAATGTACAGGCCAAAAGCTTTAAAATGATGTCACATGAAAAACGATTTTCAACACCCCTCCAAGAGAGGGGGGTGAGTGTCCCAAATTGTCTCGGATCAGAAACAGAGATACCAATCGAGAGACTGTGGGGTCTTATCAAACTCATAATATATAGCAAGTGGAGAGAAAAGATTAACAAAAAGAAAATCCTGAGAGCATGAAATAGTTATGATGTGCATTTCGTGACATGAGTTTCATAAGAATCGCACATGAATGGACTCTTAATCGCCCAAGAACAGAAATTATTTACTGAAGGTTTACATTTCATAGAAAGTAAAGTTTAAAAAACATTCGATTCTTGGGCGACTAAAAATGTTCTTAAATGAAACAAACAGAGTTCAATAACAAATCTTAATGTAAACATACATCTTACACTTTACTAAAAAATGTACAGTTCTACAATTTATCGCATGTTTAAAATATATGTTTTTTGTTGGGATTTCTTATGAAACTCATAATATGTGGGGAAGAAGCGAAAAAAGATTAACAAAAGCAAAACCCAAATAACCTCATTCCTTTCCCCTGAAGTGAAAAATTCTTTGTTTTTTTTCCCATTCGTGGGCGATGACAACATACATCTTATTCCAGACTTCACGTCTGTTTTGGGGCAAAGATGTATTTTGGTCTGAAACCATTTTAATTTGTAAGCAAGAAGTCAATAAAGTCACCATTTTTTCGACAAATTATGAGTTTCATAAGAATCGCCCAAGAACAGACATGCAGACAGGTATAAAATGTTCGTGTTCATCGCCCAATAATGGAGACAATAATAAATCAAAATATAGAAGATTTGTATATGAAGCAAACTGAGTTCAATAACAATTTTTAAAATGCAGAATCAAAATTAAAACCTATATTTCTGTTTATTTAAATGAAAAAAAAGTTGAAATTCTACATATTTATTCATATATATTTCGAATACTCAAATTTATACATATATATTTCGAGTTATAACGATTTTAAATTTACCCCACTTTAATAAATTTCCTTATTTTTTTTAATTATGAGAAGTTTTATCATGTTATTTTGTTTACAAATGATATGGTTAAGCAGTACAAAAAATTTCAAAATATTAACTCAATAAATAAAAATTATTTTAAAATGTGTCCAGGACCTCCTTAATTGAAACAAACCGAGTTCAGTAACAAATCTTAAAATGAAAACACACATCTTACACTTTACTATAAAATGTACAGTTCTAAAACTTATCACATGTTATTAGTTAACCGTTCTTGGGAAAAAAAAATGGGCAAAACGATTAACAGGAAGAACGATTGTAAATAACAAATACTCAATCGCTGCACTTAATTCGGCCTAAGCTTTGAGCTGATATGCCTGGCGCTATGAAAACATTCAGTAAAGTGCAAGATATATGTTCTCATTAGTATTTTGCCCAATAACAGAAATTATATACTTCATAGAAAGTAAAGTTTTAAGAAAGATCCAGAAAATAAAGTTCAAGTAAGATATTCCAGTCTTGGGCAAATACGCATATGTAAATAGCCATTAACACGAAGAACGAACACAATTGAAAGTATAACTTACGTGAATGTATACCTGAGTACGCCAAAACGAAACGTGAAATAAAGTAAATCGTATGGTTAACGCGCAAAGGCTTTTTCTTCTTTAAAATAATGATGAAGAAAAATACACAGTACAATTTCTCGTCTCGCTAGCTCTAAGCTCGGAAATGCGATCGCTGAATCTCATATTTAACACCTATTCTCATTGCAGCGGATTGGCGGATAGCTGTAAGTAGCCTCTAATTTTAAAATTTTAGAAAAAAATCTAAATAGAAATTTTAAAATCCGGCTGCGAAGTGCATTTTCCGGTGATAGCGTCTACACATGACAAAATTTCCAGAAGTCTAGGTGTTATAATCTCGCCACTTTTCTCGATCAGACAGGCAGACAGACATCTCTTATTTTATATACCGGGTGTCCTAAAAAGGACTGACCGATTTAAAAATTCAATAACTTGCAAACGGTTGCAGATATTTTAAAAATTCTTGCAAGAGGGTTATGCATAATGTCAAAAGATTTTTTTACAGTGCTTTTCGATTTTAGTTCGATTTACAAGCAGTAGATGGCGCTGAGATCAATAGACGCAAAATTCAGGCTCGATTTTTGGTACTTCGGGACCCACTCAATACATTTAACCCTCCTTTTTCTCCATGGAAGAAGAGAAAGACAAAAAATTGAGCCTGTATTTAGCGCCTATTGCTTACAGCGCTATCTATTGTTTGTAATTCGAACTAAAATTGAAAATCACTGTAAAAAAAAACTTTTGACCTTATGCATAGCCCTCCTGCAAGAATTTTTTAAATATCTGTCACCGTTTCCAAGTTATTGAATTTTAAAATCAATCAGTCCTTTTTAGGACAGCCGGTATATATAGAAGATCATTGGACCCTTGTGCAGCGTCTCCACAGAAATCGTCTAAATTATCTTTTGATACATTTTTTCATTAATTTTTAAATAGTTGAACTTTCCAACCAATCAACGTGTTTTACGAAAATGTGAATTTCGAATGACATAATGCTTTTCTACAATACTTTTTTCATCATTGTGGTGTTTTCATGTGCATAGAAAATAGAATATTGTCAGTAGAGTTAATATATATGATTAATAAAAACCTTTAAAAAGTAATCGCTTGCACTTATACTAAGATTATTATAAGATTATTATAAGACATGTCTGCAATTATAAATTTTCCAACATAATCACAAGCAAACTAATCGAAACTCTCAACACTAAGTTATTATTATCACACTGAAATTTCAAAAGAGTTCCGAAGGAAGGTTTTATACAAAAATTACATTTGTTGAAGTAATTTTTTATTAAATTCCTTTAAAAATTCTTATTTTTTCAAAATAATTTTTATCATGTCTTTGAAAATGTATGCTTAAATTTTACAAAGGTAGAAGTATTGTTTTGTTTATTTATAAACTGACATAAAATGTCAAATATATACCCTTAAAATTTCCTGATACATGAAAATCCTGAATTTTCCATAAAAGACTTTTGACGTATTCAGATTCTCTAGAATGCAGAAATTTAAATATATTTTTATGACAGATCCATGCTTATAGAAATCACTTTTAACACATTATGAATGGAAAGTCTTTTTATCTGAAGTATCTGCAAAAGTTTCTAAGAAAAATCCATCTTCTCTGACAGGCAAAGACTTCAAAACTGCTACAAAAATCTGACGATAAGATACACTCTTCGTCTTTTGGCGGATATCTCATTTATACATACATATTTTGTACGTTTTCTTTTTAAATCCACGAAGAGGTAAAAGAAGTGAAGATCACTTAACGATTAAAGTTCTTCAAAGCTAACGTAAACTGACATGGAAAGGAAAATGATTTATACCGCACATGAAAACAGCTCAATTTGTATATCGTATGTCTGACATACTCAAATTTTCAAGCATATGTTTAAATTTATATTTCTTTGCAGAACCCTACTTTTATATATGAGTTTGAATATGTCTTAATTTTTTTGTTTTTTAAGTAGATTGAGGAATTTCTCTAAGTATTCTATCATATTTGAATCCCCCTCCCGAAAAAAAGGATTTATCGAAACATATTATAAAACTCTGAATATAAGGTAAATCACGTATTATCACTTCTTATATAATGCGGATTCTTAGGCAATTATTATTTATTTTAGTTTTTTGTATTTCTTTTTAAATTATAAAGTTGTAAAAACACATATTCTGTTTGCGAAAGAAATAAACAGTTTTAACACTTTCGGATACGAATTTTCTTTTAATTTTGGAGGTAAATTACTGTTGCATGTAAAAAATAAAAGTAGCTATAAAAATCACAAAAGTTTAAGGTTTTTGAAATTTAACGAATGATGTAGGGGAGACCGGGGCTGGTTGGCTACAGAGGTAAGTAGGTGCAGTCTTCATAAATCGCCTGTTTGTGGATAGATTGCACAACCAGTCATAGAGTATCTTTCTTATTGCTTTTTACAATCCTCATCGTAGTTTTGCACCGTTACCTACGTGCAGAGTGGACATTTATTACGATTTTTCTGTTTTTTGCACTCATTTTTATTGCTTCATTCTTTTTCTAATTTTAAATACTTATCTTACTAATTGCGATTTAACTTGTGCAGTTTTTATTAGTGCATGATTAATTGTACCTACACCATATGTCATTTACGTGGCTTATTTATGTTTAGAGGATGCTTAGAGCTTAGAGAGGATGCTTAGAGAGTATGCTTAGATTATTTATGCTTAGAGCTTATGTGTCCCTTTTGTGAAGAAATTTATTATAAGGCTAGTAGGCGCATTGAACATGGGGCAAGTTGACTCGGTGTTTGGTGTGGGCTGATAGATTGAAACACAGCAAACAACGAGAAAAGTGGTTGCAATGCAAGATTTTAGGCACACGACACTTGTCCAAACGGAGACACTCGATTTTTTATTTCTGACAACTGTAACTCTGATTATGATATAGAGTAGGATAGAAGTTACTCAATGTTAATGTTTTATTCATTACTTTTATGTCTGTATGATTTAGAATTTACATTGTACGGCTATAACGCCAGTGTTTAAACTCACTGGTAATAATGAAATTGATTTCTCTTTACTGCGTGTCTTATTTGAGCTTTATGTTAATTTTTATAAAGCGTGTGCCAATTTACCCTATAGGTATAGGCAACTTGCCTCGTGACGGGGTAGGTTGGCGCACAATTTTCCTTTTACTTTATGCTTCCGCTAAACATAAACTACCAAAGCTACAAACTCAAAACTCCGGGTATTTATAGCCCAATGCCTGTTTTTTAAAGCCAATGCCTGTTTTTTAAATGTTTTTCAATAGAACCTATGCCAAATTTGGTGGGTGCTCCGGTTGGGTGATTCTGCCTGTTTTTTAAAAGTGCAGTTAAAGTTTTATAAAAAACTTAAACAAAAAATTAATAAAAATCAATAAATAAAAACTGCGCCTACTAGCCCCGGTTTCCTCTACTGATATTTAACGAATATCGCTGATTTGCTTACTATTAATACCCCAATAATCTAGGGAAGTATTTTTAAAAGCACTTAAAAATGTCATATTACAAAACGATTAAATAGACTTAACAACTTTCCAGTGTTTTTTTCTTTAATTATTATTATGTATCATAAATTATTGGTTCCAAAAAGAACCTTTTCCAAATTTAAAGACTGAAACGAATGTTTAAAATAGGAGAAACACCAATATTATAAAAAAGATTTTTAAATGTTTTATTTTTGTATTACTACTAAACACTGGAATTTAAAGCAATAATAGTAAATGTATTGACACATACTGCCACTATTGCATCTACAAAATTGAAGCAAAATAATAGTCAATTTAAATTGACCAGTATTTTTAGCACTGTTAGTAACGAAATGGTTAAATATTAAAACATCTTCAATTTGTATAAAATTGTTCTTTCATGATGAAATAAAATAAATTTGCTGATAATCTTGTTATTATAAAGTGAATTTTTTATGCACTGAAATATAAAAAAAATTCAACAATACTAAAAAAAGATGTGTTTTGGGAGTGAAATATTGTTTTTTTTAATTGACTAACGCAAGTTGCATTTGAAAGCACATTTTTCATCTGATATTCGATGAAGAATGAAAATCTGCGTTGTTTAGAAGCTTAAAATATTGCAGTAAAAGGGATATTTATTGGACAAGTGTTACCAAAGTCAATATCACGCCAGCGTTTCTCACAGATATGTTTTTGCTTTATAATATACATACGAGAATAAATAGTGTATCTTTCTAGTAACAAATGATGAACTGCTCACTAAATTGTTTACGGACGTGCACACTGCACATGCATAATGTAGTTTTCGTGGCACGTAACTGAAGAAACACAGGGGTTTCCTCCTAATTTGAACTCAGATTTTTGTTAAAAACTTTTGCAAAAATGAAGATACTTAAACGAAGTTCAAAACACACCCACTTTGTTCGGAGGGAAATTTGAGGATACAAGAAGTCGTGTTAAAATTTACCTGAATCAAGGCAGTAACTCACATGTACTCTCAGCTGTATTAAAGTCATGCCACATCCGTCTTAATAGTGTTTCGAAATGTTATCTATTTAAGAACGACATAAGTGAATTTTTTTGAAAAAAATGATTTTTGCTTTATTGGTTTAAAAATTTCTTTGAACCTTCTTGAAACCATTGGTACGCCCGTTTTTTTCTGACCATTAGAAATAATCGTAAAAAATCAAGGGAATGCCCCTGAATTAAGGCAGTAACTCACATGTACTATCAGCTGTATTAAAGTCATGCAAAATCCGTCTTAATAGTGTTTCGAGATGCTATCTATTTAAGAACGACATAAGTGAATTTTTTTGAAAAAAAAAAAATGATTTTTGCTTTATTGGTTTAAAAATTTCTTTGAACCTTCTTGAAACCATTGGTACGCCCGTTTTTTTTCTGACCAGTAGAAATAATCGTAATAAATCAAGGGAATGCACCTGATTTAAGGCAGTAACTCACATGTACTCTCAGCTGTATTAAAGTCATGCAACATCCGTCTTAATAGTGTTTCGACATGTTATCTATTTAAGAACGACATAAGTGAATTTTTTTGAAAAAAAATGATTTTTGATTTATTGATTTAAAAATTTCTTTCAACCTTCTTGAAACCATTGGTACGCCCGTTTTTTTCTGACCATTAGAAATAATCGTAAAAAATCAAAGCAATGCACCGTCTCGGACGCCACGCCTAATTTCACATTAATTTTACGCTAACATTTTATATTTCTTTCTATTTTAAAATTCTACTCGAACCACTATATTTTAAAAATAAATTTTGTAGTATGCAAATGTCGAAGTACACGTAAAAGTCTTTCTTGTAAAAATGGTGTGAAAACCAAATAAAAATCGAGTAAGCGATGTTGCTAACGTAGGAAGTGATGATGTAGAATCGATAAGGGGTAAAACATTATCTCATTTATTATATGAAACTAAATCTTATTCAGGGCTCGCAGTGTTCCTAAAATTTTCGCACTTTGCTACCAGTATTTTAAATATGAATTCTTCGTGGTAGATTCCTTTAACATCTGTAATAGAATTATACAATAAAGATTGTCCTTTTAAAATTGCGGTAGGAAAGTGCGAAAATTTTAGGAACGCTGCGAGCCCTGCTTATTCAAGTGTTTATATATACTTTAATTCACGTGTTTGATAAAATTGTACAAGAACTTCACACAAGTTAGAAGTTTCTAAGTTTTCTGTCTCTCCTGAAAAATCGTGCTTTTCAGAAAAAAATCCCATTATCTCATAAAGTACTCGATACTTTGATATTTTTTTATGGTAGAGCATAAATATAAGATCATATATGGCAGACTGTTTTAAAAAACTTTAATTAGTTTCAGTAAAAAAAAAAAAATCTGAATAATGGAAAATGTCTGAAACATTGACATTGCTCTAAAATCAGAAGTTTTTGTCGCAGAGAAAAACTGTCTATCATAAATCTTGAGCATAATCCAATGAATATGGATTTCAAATTTCACCAAAATCGATTGGGTAGCTGAAAATGGTCTTATAGCTGGCATATTTTGTATAGGATTGCACCCAGTTCTGTCCTTCCCTTAACCCTTTTAGGGGCAAGCAATAATGTTTCTGCAATATTGAATTCTCACCGGAATAATCGAGACATTTTATTTTTAAATAAGGACAAGCAATTTTTCAACGTTTCTCCCCAAAATTTAAAATTATAACATTTAATTAAATGTTTCTGGTGCGAATAGTGTTTAAATTTTTGGGATATAATATATTCCACTGCCCTCAAGGTGCTAAAGAATTTCTCGTGAGGTTATAAGTCATAAAAACCTAACAAAAAATTTAAAAGCATACAATATCTTCATTGGTAAAATTATGAAAATTCTGTGTTAAGTTTGGTGTGCAACATCCTGTGTGTTTGACAAAAAATACGCATTGTAAAGAATATAAAATGTTTCTTAATCTATGAATATATGCAAGGTGTCTACAAATTAGTTGGGCAATTTCATAAGTTAAGAACTTCTGAAATATGAAATAAAATTAACTAGTTGAAAGTCAGACTAGTAGTAATATTTTCGAAGTTTATTCATTGATGGCGTTAGGTGCCATAACTGACGCTATCGCTTGGGAAGCAGTAATCATTCCTGTTCGGCATTACGATAATGGAGATGTACAATGGTGCTGAAAAAGTCAAATGCTGTCTTTGGTTTCATGAAACTCATTCAGCTGTGCAAGTCACATCGAACATTTGTGATAATGGTAAACTTGAACTATTTTTCTATCTTACAACAAGATCAACTTATTTTTTTCCTTTCAAATCCATTCAATAAATCATTCTTTTTGTCCAACTAATTTGTAGACACCCTGCATTATAAACACAAACAAAAATATAATGGAATCTCTTCCAAGTTCTTTACGATTTCGAAAAATATCTTCTTTTTTTTTTTCAACTGCAAATATCTCAGAAAGCCATACGTTCCGAGATTTATTGAATTATTTACAAAACAAAGTTCCTTTGATTGTGACACATTTTTCAAAACTTTTCCGAGAAATTTATACACTGGTGGACAAAAACTTAAGGACCAGTCACGAAATGCCAATTTTCAAGCGATACTTTTCACGCGAATACTCAAAAGGAAGTAATATAATTCGAATAATTACTATCCCTGCAGAACAGCTAGTCCATATAACATCTCATTCAGGTCACACATGGTCACAAGAGTCACAGTCATTATGATGAAACAAAAAATAGGAAATTCGATACGTCTCTTTTATGAGTCTCAAATGACTAGTATATGTGACTTCACTGGCAGGTCACTGTGACTGCTGCTTTGTGGCGAGTCACCAGGTGACTTTACAATGTCGTTTCATTGATACTCTCATGTGACTGTCATTTGGAGACTCAATTTCAAAATAATTGGAACGTTGCATTTTGATAAATCACCAAATAATGTTACATTAAAGTCATATGACTTGGTCAAATGGTGACAGAGACTCTAATGTGAAGCCACCACTGTGAAAAGTGGTGAAAGATCACCATGCGACTTAAATGTGACATTATTTGGTGATTTATCATAATGCAACATTCACAATGACTTTGAAATTGAATCTCCAGATGAGAGTCATTCGAGAGTCTCAATGAAACGACATTGTAAAGTCATATGGTGACTCGCAACAAAGAAGCAGTCACAGTGACCTGTCAGTGGAGTCAAATATAGTAGTCATTTGAGACTCATAAAAGAGACGTGTGGAATTTCCTATTTTTTGTTACGCCGTAGTGACTGACTCTTGTGACCATGTGTGACCTGAATGAGATATTATATGGACTAGCTGTTCTGCAGGGATAGTAATTATTCGAATTATATTACTTCCTTTTGAGTATTCGCGCGAAAATAATCGCTTGAATATCGCTTGAAAATTGGTATTTTGTGACTCGTCATTAAGTTTTGTCAACCAGTGTATATTTGTCAACACTCTTTCTTATCAAAGGAACCTTATCTTATATTTATAAAAGGTTACAAACAAATGCAAAAAGGTATACATGGTGAGTCATAAAGATCGAAACAATAGACTATTTCCTTAAGATTATTTCTAGACACATACTTCCAATTGCAAAGCTTTAAAAAAAGAGGTAAAATTTGATCAGATAAGTTTCAACTTTATGGGGAAATTATGGGGAATACTCCTATTTGAGAAAATAGGAAAACTAAATTTTTATACGGCCCCCGTTAGGAAAATTTCCAATTAGGAAAATTTTCCTTATTCCTTCGTGAATTAAACACAAAAAATTGCATCCTCATATCTACAGAACTCGCAGAGATATGGCCGCTTAAATAATTCTGTAGGTTTTAAGGGATATATATGTCGTAGGCTAATTGAGAAATCAGGCTATTTGCAAAGAACCGGACTAATTGGAGAATCATCTACTATTTTCCAATTATCCTGATATTTTTCAAGCTTATTGCAAAGAGCCTAGACAGAGTTGGGTTAATTAAAAAATGGCCCCTTATTTACTAATCAGGGTGTTTTTTTAGCCTTATTAACCTATGTATATATAAATGAATACCTTATATGATGAATTCAGTCCCTTATGTAATGCAAAAATTGAAATGCATGCAATACAAGAAACAATGTTACATTAGGAGTTCCAGGAAACATATAAAAATATATATTTTTTGAATTAGAATTTACATATATAGTTTCATTTTTTGTGATGATTAATCATGTAATTTGCACACAAAATCATAGCCTAAAATTTTTCATACAGTTTTTAAAATTTTTTTGAATCATTATTTTTTTATGTGGGGTAAATTGAAATCGTTATAACTCGAAACATTATTTACTGAATTTTAATTGTTTTTGATTTAGTTAAAAAGGAAAATATGTTCTTATTTTTGTTTCAGGATTTTTTTTTAAATATTAATTTTAAAAATATTAAAAAAATAAATTTAAAAAAGTGATATAACTTACTTTAAAAAAATCATATTTACAAAAGTAAATATTTTTTTTTAATTTGCCGAAAAAAAATTAATGTAAACGACATGTTTCAAGTTTGCACCTTTTTTCTTTAAAAATTATTGACTTATGAAAATTTAATTATGTGAAATGGTTAAAAAAATTACCTTTTGGGCTTTCTACCTTCTTACCTTTGGGGTTTTAAATGTTGATAAATGTTGCTAATTTACTGTTTAAATAGTGACAGTAAAAATATTTAAAAGTTCAGTTGATTTAAAACAAGGCTTTTTCTAACATGTCGATTGTGACTCTTTTCATAATTTTAGCCCTCACAACTTCAGAATTTATATCGTTCCGGCGAAGTCTTTAAAAAACATCTGCATTCTGTAGCTGGGAAGGCCCGGACCTCACTTTTTTCTGAAGGCTTGGCCAGGCCCGATCTAGCGTATTTTTTCCTACTGAAGCGGGATTGGCTTCCTTTTTCTAGGTCTGCACGGGCAAAATTTTCAGTCATGGTCTCGACCCAACCTGTATTGAAATCATAGTCTCTGATTGACTTGACCCGCGAAAAAATCAGTAAAGTTTACCTCAGTCCAAACATTGTTACAAAAAGTTTATATATTTTAAAATCGCCATTATTTACAATTAAACATTTAAATGCGTTTGTTTAAATGATAGTAGATTTAAAAGGAAAAAAAATAAATAAAATAAAATAAAGTAAAACCATGAAAAAAACCCTGCCTATATATCTTAAATGGAAAAATGTGTTTAAATATGCAAAATGAATATAATAATACCAGAGACAAGAATAGACTGCATTTACACCGTCTAAGAAGGGAGCTTGTCTATAGCTTATATTTTTCGTTCCTATGTGATTCCATCTTAGAAGTTTTTACTGCATAGCATTTTCAAGTCTTCAATACATGAAATGTGGATTAACGATATTAAATGGTAAGTGAAACATTTACATACAAATAGAGATTCGTTATTAAAAATTAAATATCATACCCGCTGGCGCTTCTTTCAAAATGAAGATGACAAACGTGAAAAAAAAGCTATAATAACTAATTTTGATCAGAACTCTTCCATACGAAACAATTTTTAACCATATCGACGTAAAAAACTATGTTTTATATAAATTCAGTCAGGCTAACCTGGACATGGGCAAAGAATTTAACTTTTTTCTAGGCCGGGCCGAACTTTTTTTTGTATGGTCCAGCTCGGGACCGTGCCTGTATATTTCGAACCGTGCAGACCTCTAGTGCAGACTTCCAGCATATTTTGAAAGCAGGTTTAACGTAAAATTTATACACTGCTATTCAATGCTCAAAGGAGAGGCACTGTCTTAAATCAACTTTAAATAACGTACAATTTGCGGTGGATCCCTATGTTGCATTCAAAATTAGTCAATAACTCGTCACTCAGTGGCATGGGTAAATGGCATAGGTCACTAATTTTGTATTTTAATATCACCGAGAGTTTTGTAGATATCGAGAAGAGCTTTTTTGTGTTTAATTAAAAAAAAAAGATAAGAGCAAATTGGAAATTTTACTAATTGTTTTTTCCTAATTGGAAAACTTACTGTATGGTGACCATAGAACAATTTAGTTTTTGTAATTTCTTAAATATCACCCCCAATAATAATAAATATATGTTTCGAATGGTTTAATTAAAGGCTTAAAGAGTTTTTATTAATATGATTTTGTATTTGTTTTGGCAATATAACAAAATATATAAGCCTTTTGTATAAATATTAAATGACAGAGATCCTAGTCAAAATTATCAAGCGGAATGTCAGATTTTAAGTGATTATGTTTTCATAAAATACGTTTATGATTCATGAAATACCAAAAAAAATCCTTGTTTAATACTTCTAAAAACATTACTCATATCGTGAATACATAGGGAATAAAATCGAACCTCCTGTAACGCACATGCAATCAGAATAGTTATAGCAATTTTTTAGCATTATAATTTGATGTTTTTTTAAATAAAAAAAAAGATTGTAAAACACCATAACAGCATATATTAATTGGGAGTGTTTTTTAAGTCTTTAGAAACGATTTATGCATTTATACTGTTAATTTATGAATTATCTAAAGTTTTTTTAAAAGTCTTATTAAAAAATAAATCTTTTGGGTGTTTATATTATGAGAGTTTTACTATTCAATGTGGGATTATATTTACTAAATCACCTTTGCCTGTGTATGTGACTGCATTAAACAGAAAAGTTTTCGTAAACAGCACACTTTTTTTTAAAAAAAAAGGATGCTGTTTAAGATGCATTATGGTACATTCACTTAAATTTTATTGTTTCTCTAACCAAAGTATGTTCTAGATATATAGAATGTAGAAACGTTAATAATAGAAGCGTACACTCTTTTTCGAGCGGAAAACTCAATCGGATTCTGATCTGATACTTTATGAAATGAAAATAATTTATGGAAATCTCTACTTTTAAATTTGGTTTCTGACACTAGAGTAGTAGCACATCAGTATCAGACGTCTTATAAATAAATATTTTTAAATGAAGCAAGTTATTGTGAAAAAAGATGATTCACTTACTATTCATGAGAATACTGTTCCTATTTAAAAATACATATATACACAATTGCATATAACATAATCTTTAGTATTGGGCATGAACCTGGGTTGGCCAAATCCGAGTATGTTAAGAAAAATTAATCCCGGGCCTCGATGTTTCCCCTGTCTAAGGAAAAAATGACGATAAAATAAATAAATCAAGTTAAGTAAGTCGTTTTTTGCACATTTGGAATCTGTTGAAAAAAATTACACTTGACTCCAGAGAAAGTCTAATAAATTGAAATCTTTTTTATGCTAGCCCGTAGACCGCATCAGAAAAATTCCTCGAATTATCTCTCTATTCTAAAAAAAAAGTAACTTACGCTATCACCGCCGCCGCCGGTTTTGAATTTTTTGTGACCGGAGGAATTTCTTCGTTAATATTAAGACAAATACTGCATACAAAAATATGAAAATCGGCAGTATTATAGAAAAATGTTTGATAAACACGCTGATGTAGACAGTTTTCAAATCGAATAATTATTTTAAGAGATATTTAATACTAAAGTTGGACAAAATCGTTCCATTAAAAAAGTTTTATAGTAGCAAAAACTATACATGGCAATTAATTCATTTTTAGATCATTTTATACGTTAGAATTTCCCGGGGTGGAGACTGCATTCACTTTTGTAATTTGACTCATTTTTTGAGGTTTTATTTCTATTTTAAATTCAAATTTTCAGCATTTCGAGAGATATTTTTTACTTATTTCAGGAAATGGTATTAATTTAAATTGTTGCCAACTGTATAAACATCGCAAATAATAATGTTTGCTTCAAATTAAAAATTTATTTACACGTGACTATTATTAACAGAAAAAAAAACTTTAAAATTAGAATTAAATAATTACATGTGAAAAGCAGGAACTTATAGAAAATTACTTCATAAAAACTATATTTACATATGAATTTTATAAGGATATTGTAAAATGATAAATTCATTAACATGCGTTAGAAGTCTTAAATAGGAGAAATTACATCACATTACACTTATTACGTAAAATGAACAAAAACTAATATTGCAAAACAGTTGAAATTTAAAAATTGCGCGAGACATTAACTTGATATGTTGAGATTATATTAATAAGATTAATATTAATTTTATTGAACTCGTTTAGACTGCTTTCGAGCGATTATTTAGTAATGTAATAAAAATAAAACAGATTACAAGCTGAAAATGAAGTGTCATCACCAAAAAATATGATTTGAAAGAGAAAAATCTGTGAAGCAGAAAATAAAGAAATTGCTTAAATGGTTTAGTTAAGATTCGTTAACCTTCTGTGTCGTTTCTGTCAAAAGAAGACATTGGTATTTATAAAATATATTTGCATTTTGATGCGGAATTGCTTACTATATTAGCTTATTTTGAAATGTTTAAATGATTTTATTTAATCAAAGACGAAAACTGCCATTGTATCTTTTAACAACAGCTGATTTTTCCTTAGAATTCTCCAATCGAACAAAAATGAATAGAAACCCATTTATAGGGAGATCGCCGCTGTTTTTTAAAATTATAATTCAATCTTTCAAAATCTTTTTAAAGCCAATCAAATTAGCGTGCTTTTAGAGACTGCGGTGTCTGAACGGGGGTTGGCGAGAGTAGCTCGTAGGGGGCCGAGACCCCAGTTAATAACGATGAAACAGGACTAAAATGATTGCTATCCCATTTTTCTACTTTCAAGTACAAAAAGCGGCGTAAAAAAAGCTGTTTTTACACGCTGAGTGCCACGGTGAGTGACACTGAAGCGCTGAAAAATTTACAATGTTTTAAGTAATTTTTAAGAACGTATAATCCTGTAATAAATAAAAGGTAGGTAAATTTTAAATAAATGTTCAGTAATTACTTAAAACAATATATATATTTTTAGTTTTATATCATATTTTAGACGTCAGTCATTGGTGAATGACGCGTTTTAAACGGAAAGTTCAATTTCAGTCACCGGTGACTGACGTGGCGCTTAATGTGTTAAGGTAAATAACGAAATCGTTCACCTCGCACTTAAAAAGAAATACAGATCCCATTGTTATATTAGGCGATAAAAAGGTTATAATTGAAACTCAACTCGAAGAAAATCTTTTCATAATTTTCATAGAGGTCAGTATAATAAGATCATTTAATTTGAAAAAAGGTATAAGTTCAAATTATTAATATTTTTTAGATTTTTTAAACGATTCTCGAAAATTGACTTCATACAGGGATTTAAAATATAACATTGAATATCCATGGTAACAAATAAAACATTGTTCATAAAAAAGTCTGCATTTTCAGAGGAAACAGAACTTTTTTTAAATTCCCGAACGATTCAAAAATCGATAATATTTACTATTTTGGGCTAAATTAAATTGGACCATTTTTATGACTGTATTAAAATCGCCCGTCAGTATGAAAAATTGGGATATACGCAATTTTTAAATATCAAAATAAAATGAAAAAAAGATCTAAAGCAAACATTTAAAATCTGAGTACCAGGTACAGTCGTGGAAGAATAGGTAAATGCCCCTACTAACTTTGCACTAATTATAATTGAAGAAAAATACTGGTAACAATTGATTTGAAATAAAGTCTACTTTTATGTGATGTATATAAAATTAGCTTTGTCGGCCATCTAGAAATCAAAACCTGATCAAACTTTGTTTGTTTCAATGGTAACACCCAATTTTATTACACGACAATATATTTTAAATCTTTGCTTCAAACGAAATTTCTAATCATATGAAAGATATAAGTTTTTGAAGTATAAACATTCAAACTTTTGAACTTCTAATGTTAAATTACATTTTCATATTTTTATTAATATCTCATGAAATTATAATCCTAATGCTATAATTTCCTGTGTGGTTACAATACTAAAAAACCCAAACATAATACATTGAATTTATAATTTAAAAAATATATATATATAGTATAAATTATTCATTGTGAAATTAAATTCGAAAATAATATGAATTGCAGCCTACAATTTCTTTGATATATTAAGTAGCTTTCATTACAAAAAGCTACCTATTGCAGCCATTCGGAGGAAAGCGATTTCAAAAAATTTTGGTATATTTTCATCGATCATGACCCCCAGACCCCGAAACCACCCTCCGTTCAAAATTTATATATATATATATATATATATATATATATATATATATATATATATGACAATTGTCACACTGTAACTCTTCTATTTATGAACCGATTTGGATGTAATTCGGAGTGTACGTAGTACATACCAGTGTCTCGACCGAGTTCGTTCGCCAGCTTCATACGCCATTTTGTTTCAAAATGGCGGTCATTTAAAAATTAAAAAAAAAATTAAAATTTGAAAAGTGGTACCAAAAAATTAAAAATGGAAAAATATTTTTTTTTATGTACTTGATCTTTATACAAAGATTCCGGAGCAGTTTTTGTTTCGTCTATATCTTGAAAAATGGCTGAGTTATAGCATTTTGAATTTCTAGCGTGGCTGACATTTTGAAACGTCCTGAATTTTGTCACGCGATAAAAGGCGTATTTATGAACCGATTTGGATGTAACTTCGTTTATACATGTACATACCAATGTCTCGACCGAGTTCGTTGGCCAGCTTCATCCGCCTTCTTGTTTAAAAATGGCGGCCATTTAAATTTTTAAGAAAAATTTAAATTTGAAATGTGGTGCCAAAAAATTGAAAATTGAAAAAATATTTTTTTCTTATGTGTTTGACCTTGATAAAAAGATTCGGGAGCAGTTTTTGTTTCGTCTATATCTTAAAAAGTGGCTGAGTTCTAGCATTCTGAATTTCTAGCGTGGCTGACATTTTGAAACGTCCTGATTTTTGTCACGTGATAACAGGCGTATTTTTGAACCGATTTGGATGTACCTTGGTGTGTACATAGTACATACAAAACTCTCTACCGAGTTCGTTGGCCAGCTTCATCCGCCATCTTGTTTTAAAATGGCAGCCATTTAAAGAAATTAAAAAAATTTAAAATTTAAAATGAGGTACCAAAAAATTGGAAAATGAAACAGATTTATTTTTGTATGTGTTTGACCTTAATACAAAGATTCCGTAACAGTTTTTGTTTCGTCTATATCTAAAAAAATTGCTGAGTTATAGCATTTTGAATTTCTCTTGTGGCTGACATTTTAAAACGACCTGACTTTTGTCACGCGATAACAGGCGTTTTTATGAACCGATTTGGATGTAACTTGGTCTGTACATAGTCCATATTAATGTCTCGACCGAGTTCGTTGGCCAGCTTCATTCGCCATCTTGTTTCAAAAGGGTTGCCATTAAAAATTTAAATTTAAAATGAGGTATTAAAATGTTTGAAAATGAAAAAGGTTTTGTTTATGTGTTTGGCCTTGATACAAATATTCCGGAGCAGTTTTTGTTTCTGAAAATTTGTTCTTTTGTTTATATCTTAAAAAATGTTTGAATTATAGCACTTTGAATTTCTAGCATGGCTAACATTTTGAAACGATCTTGTATTTGTCACCCGATAACACACGTATTCGCCTATTTCGATGTAAGAAGGCATGTGGATAGTATACATCAATATCTGGACCAAGTTCGCTGGCCAGCTTCATCAGCCATCTTGTTTCAAAATGGCGGCCATTACATTAAAAAAAATTATATTTAAAGTGAGGTGCGAAAAATTAGAAATTGAAAAGGTTTTTTTCTTGAGTATTTGACCTTGATATAAGGATTCAGGAGTATTTTTTGTTTGTCTTTATCTTAAAAAATGGCTCAGATATAGCAGTTTCAATTTCTAATGTGGATGACATTTTGAAAAATCTGATTTTTTGCCTGCGACAGCACTTGTATATATCAACCGATTCCGATGTGAGTGAGCATGTGCACAGCAATTACTATGGTCTCGACCAAGTTCACTGGTTAGCCTCGTCTACCATGTTGTCTTAAAATGGCAGGCACTTTAAGAAATCGCCGAATTTGGCAGCCAAATATAAGTTACTTTAAATAAAAGAGCTTGGATAAAGCTGACTAATTTCGAGAAATTCTCATTCATAATAATTTAGTATTGATAAAAATTAGTATTGAATCTCCAATATTCGATTTCCACTAAATTGAACTTCGTGTGTTTGAATAATATAAGTTGGCTTTTTAAAAATAAGGAATATGAAAGCTACCTCTTCCTCCCGGCACTGGCCGGAAGGACTTTTTATATTTATTATGTCCTTCTTTATGTGAATTCTCAATTTCAAATTTTTATTTCAAGTATTTTTCGAATAATCATTAAAAAAAACCGGCAAAATGATGGCTTATTGGGTCTTCTATGATGTGCAGAAAAGCATAATTTGAAAAAAAAAAATTTTTTAATCATTATATTGAAATTTTTGGGCTGGCAATAGTCGAAACATATTAACCTTGTGAAATGGTCATATATGATAGAAACTATACATTAATAGGAATGACTTAGACATTCTGTAGCATTTTAAAAATCGTGTCGTTAATTAGTTTCCGAGTGCAGAACTTCAATTTGGATACAACCCATAAAATATGCTCATTTTAAAATAATTAATTTCTCGGAAACGAATCGTATGAATCACATGTAAATTTGAATTTAGGTAATCAAAGTGTGTAGGAATAATTCGTAGTGTCAAACGTCAATATTGCTACTGAAAAAAACAAAGTTCGGGATCGGTTTGATATATAGATGACCCCTTAAGCAAATTTTACATGCTTCATTTAAAAGGGGACTTTTTCCCCATCGTTTGTTACCTGTAACTTTTTTCTACGTAATTTGTTGTAGAGTTAGCAGAGGGTGTTTACTTTTTTTTTCCACGACTGTACATTCTGAACCGCCATCGTTTATATCAATTCGGTACCAAATGTACAGACCTCTAATTGTATAAATTTCCCAAGACATTGTCAAGAAGGAAACAAACAAACATATACACATGTATAGAACACATTTTTTTTGTCCTCATTCAATGTTAGATTCACAGGTTGTAAATTTTAATGTAACGGCGTCGTTTCTTTACATTTACACATATATTGCACTTCGGTGTTGATCTGCAGGGCTGTTATGATCCACAGATATAGCCCGGTAGGACAGTATTACCGTTACCGTTATGATACGATTTGATATGAAAGCGCCTTCATCACCTTATTTTTTCTTCTACCACTCTAGAAATCCAAGTAGCACAAACTGTTGGCCCATAGTCGGCAGTTTTGTGGAAACCATACAGAAATTGTTGAGGTAGGAATATTAAAGTTGTTATATGGCTTAGAATAGTGGATTTAGAAAATTGTTCGGGATAGTATGGTTGGAAAAATTAGGTAGCCGTGAGTCCCCTTATTTGGAGCGTACTATGTGAACAGGATTCTGAACAGTTTGTGATTGAACCACTGTTGTGGATTTGTTTGGCAATCATGTGACAAAGAATAAATGTCTGGCAGTCGACCAACATGGAACGGCAATTAAAAACAATTCGCCAACATTTGTCCAACCATTTGTGGTAACTGGGATGATATCCAAAACGAATCAAATATTTGTTGAAGTTTGTTGAATAGTTGTCTTATGCCATCGTCAGTATCTAGTGTATTTAATGTATTTTGTAAAATAGCCAATGAAGTGCAACGCTGTTAAACTAATTCATTTACGCTCTGTGCCACATCTTTATTGTTCACTCACACTTCTCGTGTACTGCTTAGTCTCTTCGCCTATCCCCAAGAGGTACAACTACACTACTTTTGGAAAACTTTCTGTAGTGACATATTTGTTGTAATTTTATTGTAAAAATCTTGGAATAAAGGCGGATTTATTTATTTTTTATGAAACGGATTGTACTGTATTGTTTTTTCAGATTCTCGAAAATGGTTCTGATATTTATAATTTGTAAGGCGTATTCCTTGGTATGCAGACGATGGTACTTCTCAAAGCGTCAACTATAATTGATAATAAACAATGATAACAATATATAAAAAAATAAAATTACATAAAATGGAGTTGAAATGTATTTATACGGAATAGATATGATGTTTATCTCTTCGTGTTTGCATAATTTAAGATGTCAAATTTCGAAAGCACATGTGCAGAAAATAATTTTCTGATGTAACAAAAGATTTAATTTAATTGTTATTTACTGTTTTGTATATTTTGTTGACAATATTAAAAACAAAAAATACAAACTTATTTCAAAAAATAAATAAAATGAAATTATATTTGTGGAAAAAGGAACTTAATTCGCAAATTTAAATTAATTTGCAGTTGTGTGGCTTATCCAACTGTTGGCATAATAAGTGTAGTGTTTTTGGTTACGATTATTATTTTTATATAGCCAAACCAACGTTCAAAGCTATGTATTTTATACATTTGTAAAAAGTATTTGGTCAGAAAATTTGAAATATTACTATTCAAATAACGTATTAGATGGCTTCAATTTAGTAACAAGAGGAATGAAAAATGATTTGTCCTTTCGGCGGACTGCTACTCGCCATAAATCTTCGAGTTTTATTGAAAAAAGCAGACATTCGATTTTTTTCCTTGTACTAATATTTTTGACAAATGACATACGGAAGGTTATTCAATAAATTTCATTTTACCACATTTTAATTCTTTATATCATAATCCATGTTATTTTATGCCTTAAGTTATTTTTTAATTGATAACTAGTTTTTTACAAAAGTACAAATGTACGAATATTAGTGATCGTTGAGGACCATTAATATACATATATATATACAAGATATATATATTCGGAATGATATTCTCTATAAATCTTCTCGTTTTATTGAAAAAGCTGACATTCGATATTTTATTTTTCTTCATCTTGTATTTTTGAAAAATCACATACAGAAAGTTATTCAATAAATTTCTTTTCGACATATTTTAATACTTTATACAATATTATCGTTATTTGATTGCTTAAGTTATTTAAAAAGAGATAATAAATACTTTTAAAATGTATATACGTAAAAATGTTGTTGAACTATAAGATCCGTTTCTATAAATATTTTATTAATTTGAAATTTTTTTAAATATTTCTATATAATGTTGTTTTTTTTTGTTTTTATAATATTTTTTTACACAAACATATACACTCATGTATATAAAGGGATTCAACAATCATTAAGAATTTTTTTAAGAAATCGTACAGCATACTATAAATGACACTCTTTTGTGTAAATAACAGGAGTCCTAATTCATTTATTTATTTAACATATCAGTTGGATCTCCCCAATACCAATAAACTAAGGTAAGTGCGCCTACAGTGGGGCTTGTACCAGTAGTGGGCCACAGAATTTTAAAGTTTAAAAACAACCCCAAAATGCATATTTGAAAAAAGAAAGAAAGAAATCTGATCGACTAACATCCTTAACTCTACACATAGCGCGAGGGGTCATTTCGACCGAAAGTTAAATAAATAAGTTAATCAGTTTTAAATAAAAATTCTGGTGTAACATATTTTTATAAAACTTGAGTAAAATTTTTGGTAGTTTTAGTGTTAAAAGTTAACTTTCCATAAACTATTTGGGATGCTTGTTTTGTTTTTTCTGCTGGTAAATTTGTTTATTTTCTAGAGTATCTTCCAAAACAGATTTTTTGCAAATTCTTAAAGATTTCATTGATTAGTACAATGTAAAACGTTGTTTTTTTAATATTATGCTTTATTTTAAAATAAACTGTCGTAAATATAGTCTGTTACACCGTAAATAATTCATTGGATAAGCCGAAAACTTAAAGATTTATGTATTAAAAATTTACTAGGCCTACTACTGGAGAATAGAGGAAGTTATAATTTTTCATTTTTTATTTTTTTCTGAAGAATATTTTTTTTAATACATGAAGGTTAGCACTAGCCTAAAAAATATATCTTTCAGAAATCACTAACATTTTAATAATAATTAGAGAAATGTACTTAAGTGGGTGTTTACCTTGCATATACTATATCAGAATACTTTTCTAGAGACTTACCTTACTTTGCGAGAAATACAACATATGGCAATTGTTGGAATTGTTCAATATATCAGTCACTAAGACTGTATTTCTTGTGACTTACATTTCCGAATATAGAGTGGCGACTTCTATGCTATTCCATTGCGTATCACAACCACTTCTACCACTCATGATGATATTGTTAAATTTCACGTAAAAAAGAAATATCTGTTGCAAATTCCGTTAAAATGTGTTCATTATTCTTAAAGTTATCACTGAAATTTTGGGTTTACACTGAAATAAGAAATCGTATATTTTGGTTCAATAATTCTCTTACGACTCTGTTTCCCATACAAAAAATAGTTTGTTGCTGTGTGGTTTACAATTCCTTAATGTCTGTCTAAGGACTTTTAAATCAATCTTGTAAAGGAGGGTTTGTAACATCCTATATTTTTATATACTTTTAACCACAATTTTCAACATATAACCTTCTTTATATTTTTCTGTCGCACATGTTAAAGAAAACCTGTTGTTGACGAAGTTGACAGTTTGGAAAATTGTGGGATCAATTATTTAAAAATGTATATCTAAGACTTTGTGGCAACTGATATAAGGGTCAATCAACTACTCTTTGCACCAAAGACCAAAAAGGTATTTTTTAAGTACATAAATAATCAATTCAAACTTTTATTAGGCATGATTAATAAATTAATGAATCAATCTTCAACAATGTCTATACTTGTCTCCTATGTTATATCCCGAAAAACATTTGATTTGTTCCGTACGATGCCACTAAAATATAAAAATATTAACATATATTTATACATGTTGTACTGTTAAAACATGTATAAATGACCTGCCTTTTGTTTGAATTTATAAAAACTAGAATTAAGAGATTTAAACTGGAGTTATTACTTTTTTGCTGATGACAGGAGAAGGCAAATTATTAAAAAAAAAATGTTACAAGTAAAATATACTAGTGGATTAACACCAAATTTGTATTATCACGTTTAAAAAACGTAAAATAAAGTTTCTCTATAAAGATAAAAATTGAAAATATGCGATATGTAATGCGGAGGCTTTCGTTTATGATTGCACTTAATATTTATATTTAAAATTCGAAATTTAATTTAAAGTTACCTAATTGGTAATAAATTTTATAGGTACCGATGGTTTTATCATAAACAAGCCATGTTGAAAAAGTATATTAACCCTTAAATGCCGGGTGTTGCTTTTCGGCAACATACCCAATTTAGGCTCTAAAGTACTATTAGAATAATATCGAAGCTATAATGCCTAATGTTGCGAATAAAATACATTCTAAAAATATTATTAAATCGATTTTCAACATGTAGATGGCAACACTTGTGCTGTTTAAGAATAAAGATAGATTTATTTTTTTCAATTGTTGCAATTTGTTTTTTTTTGTTTTGTTTGGAAGTTTGCGAAATACCCTATTTTAACCTGCAGTGAGCAAGTAAAATTTATTTCTTATTATAGTTCCTAAAATTCTTGTGTGTTTAATATTATAAAATTTTATCAAGGAAAATTTTTTCTTCAATTAAAGACCAGTATTGCCGATTAGTAACAACTGTTTTTTAGCCGTAAACCATACTTAAAACAAAATATGATTTTTTAAATTATTTTTCCCATGATTTATTTAAAAAATGAAAGCCGAAAAACATTATTACAATTATTTTTGAGAAAGCAGGCATTTAAGGGTTAATTTATTCTTATTAAAAAAATATTTTTGTTCCTTGATTACAACAGCATTAGTAACGAAAGATTAGTTCAATAAAATAATGTCACAGGAGAAAGAAATTACGCATAACAACTGACACTTAGTGAACTATTTCCAAGCCTCAATATTCTCAGATCATGCATATAAAAGAAAAAATCTACATTTTTTAGTTTCTATAAATCATGTAAGGTACAGAACAATAAACCCCAGTATATCCACTGTTCGAATTCCTAACAGACAAAGTTAATTGACACACATTATACAAGGCGTCTATAAAAAATGCCCCAGTTACAAATTTTAATGTAATAAACTCTAAGCGTTGTAGAGTTTTGGTTGAAGTTCTCAAATAAACAGTAACTCAAACAGTTTTATTTAAGCGCATGCGCGAGTACTGCTTTGTTATTTACTGGCTTGCAGTGCCACATATGCAAAATGTGGACTACTGAGCGTAAATCGTTATTGCTCTTCTGACGATTTAAACGCCGTTAGAGCTTTAATTTATTTGATTTCATACTTAAATGTAACATTTAAGAAGTAAACGTTTTGCTGAAATCTGTGTTATTCAATATTTCAACGTATGAATAACCGACTACAGTGAAATTTTATAAACAAAGTATGTCTAAAGAAAAGAAAAATACATATTACTTGTTATATGTTTACATTCTTTTATAATAAACAGTAATTATGTTATTATTTGTATGAAAATCTAAATACCAAGAAGGAATAAATAATATTTCACATATTTCTTATATTCATCATGAAAAGAATAGCAAAATATAAAGATAAACACAATTTTCATTTAAAAGTTGACCCATCACAGTGAAGCAAAATAAATATGGCGAAATGCAAAATTAATAATGAAATAATGGTCTAATTATGTATTTAAAATTAAGCAAATAATTATACAAACAACACGTTCATGACGTTACATCCGTTTTTAATACTTATGTACTTCATAAAACCAATCCTACATCTCGTATCATCATAGTGAATTCATGTTGGATGGCCTGATTCTGAAATTCATGTAGATAGGTTACAGTGGCATTAGCATTTATAATCCTACTTAGCGTAACATTTGATAAATGCTAAAATTTGCGAAACATGTTAGATTTGCGATGAATGTTAAATTTGAAAAATATCCGAATTAGAATACTGGTTGGCAATGGATGATTGCTCAACTTGTGTTTTATAGTCAATAAAAAACTTCTGGAAAGTTTGGAACAGAGATCTTCATGATATAACTTTTGAAAAATAGAATTAGCCTAATAAAATAGGGATAAAAAATATTACAAATGACTTTTAATCAATGATAAAGTAAGGAAGAATGAGTACTTTTAACATTCAGTATTACGAAATTTATTTAACCACGAAAATAATGGAATGCAAAGTATAAATCATAATTTATTATGGTATGCATTAGTACAGTTTTAATGTATTTATTTTAACCGTTTATGCTCTTACGGGACTGTTAAGTCCCTATAAAGAAAATGCATTATAAAATTTATTTAATTCGTCTACTAATAAAAATATATGGTACATTTCATACAAAATACTTTGCAGGATCACATTCAGTAAGCACAGCGGAACGGTGTAAGCTAAATATTTTTTTATGTGGTTATTTTCTCAACCATTTACATGGATTTAGATTTTCTCCTATTTAAAAATGTTTTACGAAAAATGTGCAACGATAAAATTTTTCTCAGCTAAAAATCAAATTGCGATTATATCAGTTGTTTACGATATCTTCAGACATTAACTATAATAATTATTGAAGAGGCGCAAATTTCTGATTTATAATTCGGGACATAAAAGGTTAAACCTCAATTACGCAAAAGGATTATTTTTACTTGTATATATTATTACATATTAAAAACAATATACAACATTATATATATATTTCAAGCAATAAAAGGCTGGATCTTTAGTATTCCTAAAAATATCCACAGTTTAATTAATTCTGCACTGTAAATAAAATAATGCCAGTTTTCCGGTAGGAATTGGAAAAATAGTTGCCCTTATCGTACCGGAATAATTTCAAACCCAGCTCGGAATAAAATCCGTAAAATCGGAATAAAATCCGTAAAATACCGTTTTACTGACTACTTCCTTACTTTTACGGATTTTATTCCGAGCTGGGTCGGAAATTATTCCGGCACGATAAGGCCAACTATTTTTCTGATTCCTACCGGAAAACTGGCAGTACATTTTTTACAGTGTGGGACAAAGATGTCCAAAAATAACTTTCATGAATTGAATAAATTTGACATAAACAGAAACAAAGGTAGGAGGGCTGGGGGATGAATGGGGCAAGGGATGGATTGAACATTCTAAATATTTCAGGTAATAAACATTTTTTTAAGTTGCTTTCTATTCTAATGTATGGCACTACCATAGCGTGCTTTTGAACCAAAAGGTAAACCATATGGCTGTTTTCATTTTTCTTCAAGGTTGCGTTTTCTGAAACTCTGCATAAAAGTAATTTTTTTTTTTTTTTTTTTTTTTTTTTTTTTACATTTGAAGTTGTCATACAATATAAACAATTAAGATATGCTGTAGTTATTTATTGGAAGGTTAAATATTGGTAATTAAAATTAATGAATATTAATCATTGTGACAGAATAATTTCTTTGGAAAAATGGCTGACAATTGAATATACACATCATTGGGATGATTGGGACATTTGCAAATGGAGATGAATGGGACAGTTTAATTCACCTCTAGAGATGTTAAAAAATTTATTTATTAACTAAATGATATTATATAGATTGATAAATTAATAATTTATGTTAATTATTAGTATTAAACACTATTCGTATCATATAAATTTGTTTATTATTAAAAATTATCTTAATTATTGTGTTGTAATAAAGGTTAAATATTTTTTTCAAACCATTTCTGTTTAAACTTTATCAAAATAGATAAAATTGTTAAAAGTAGTATATTTTATTGATCAAATGTGGGAAAATTATAGTGAATTTTGAACTTCTGCTTAAATAAACTGCACACTTCTAACATAATTTCAGTTGTGCATGATATCTAAGATACATTTAATTAATATTAATTAATAAGTTGTGAAGGAAAATTATTAGCTGAGCCGTATTTGAAAGAAAAGTTTCACATTCATTTCAGATCTAAAATATCTCGTAAGTGGGAAAAAGGAACAGTAGACAGCCAAAGTTTGCATTGCAAGTTAGAACTGTAGTAAAAGAAGTGCTTACTAACGCTGCGATATAGCAGCCATATTATAAAATCATAAATAACAAATATAATTATATATAAGTTTATAATTTAAAATTTGTATTAAGTAACGTTGAATACAGGGAGGAAAATATTTATGTCCATCCATCCCTGCTATGGGGATGATTGGGACAAAATGAGCTCTCTTTTATTTTGTAATATTTTACTGCATAATAATAATCTAGAATAAATATTGTGCATAGATGTCGTCAAGTACCTTATGTATGAAATGTGATAGATAATACTGATAATAAATTTAAAAAAAATATTTAAAATAAATATTTTGTGAAAATGTCCCAACCTCCCCTACTCCAAATTCACTTTTTTTTTTTTTTTTTTTTTTTTTTGAGAAAATGTATAAAGCAAAGTTATTTTAATATTGAAGCATAAAATTATGATATACAAAATTTCACTGACATAAATAATAAAAATGCAGTTTTCTTCATCCTGCATGAGGTTACATAGTTTTCATAATGATGCGCTCCTTTTTTCTGCTATCTTAAGAATTTACAATACATTTCCATTTTAGGGAAAAAATTTAAAAGGATGAAACTCTCTTAAATACTCCTAAAAATTTCACAAAAGTCGTTAACCTTTGGGCAAAGGCCTTCATTATAACTTTACGTTAATGAGAAATTAAGTGATCAAAAGTTAAAGTTCACTTAAAAATTCGATTTGGCCTTGAGGAAAATTAATTTGAAAATGAAAAATACTTTAGGAATTTTTATTTTCTTCTGTTATTACTTTTTTATTAATAGAAAAGCGTCTTAATTAAAATTTAACAATAACATCATGGAAATGAAATAAAAAATAGTGCTTTTAAAAGTTTTGTTACAAAAAAGCATTTTAAGGATATTTTGTTCTCATTCTAGCGTGAATTTTGAGAAAATTCTAATAATTAATTAAATTGGAACATGATACATGGAGATAAAATGTATATTGTTTTAATTAAAACTTTAATAATTAAATGCTTTTAAGTCGTTAAAAAAAGTTATTAAATTGTTTAAAATTTAGCACTTAGAAGAATATTTAAATATGATTCATTTACATATACAATTTAGCCGGTTTTAATTTGAACTATATTTTTCAGAAACTTATAGTTAGGTAATTATGTTTTGTATAATACATAGTTGAAGACTAAGCATCTTTTGAACTACACTCCAGAAGATACAGAAATGCTTCGAGATAAATAAACACAAACAGCTAAATTCGTGAAACTTTCAGTTAGGAAGTTAAAATCAGACAACTTCAGAATATTCTAATAATATTCCAAATAAAGCTTCAAAGTCTCACATAAACATCTACAAACGCAGCTGGTTTAATCCTTCGCGAATGTATGTCTAGTGTGAGACACTAAAGCTTTTTACTGTTCCAGTCGTATATCTGCTTCCAGCCGTAACGACTTTTTTACCGTCCCAGTCGCGTGTCTGCTCTCAGGCACCACAGAAAATAACCATACTAATCTTATATTACACTGGCCTCCAAAAGTTAAGGTACAGGGACTGGATGCTTTCGATTGCACACGGTTTGTCAAATATCTACCAACATTATTGACGAATTGTTCTTAAACATCTGGGATGTAAAGAACATGTTTAATTTCATATTTCACGATAAAGATTTAGTCGGGCCGACAATTAGGGGGCTAATAACAAATTTAATAATAAAATAATATTTGCGATCAGCTATGCAACAGAAAATGCTGGAAATGGTTTGTCATTGCGTTAAATGACTATTTGGGTCCTGTTCAACGTTTGTTTGTATTTGTGTAAGCTTATCACTCATATTCTTAAAGATATTAACGTTTTTGTGAAAAATTCTAAAGTTTATTGTTTATAGCATACAGAGTTTTCAACCAAATTTAACACAACTTTCCGAAGACCTGGCGAAGAACAGTATCAAAAGTACACTTCAATTAAAACATGAACATATTGAATATTTGATGAAATATGGGCACTTGTATGAAATAATTTGAACTGCGCATGCCTGGAAGATTTCAAAATTTTTATTTCATAATTTGGTAGTCAGCTATTTAGGACCACTTATCTAAAATGTCCAGTCAAGTATCGAGAAATTTCACAAAGATAGGGGCGATATAGTGAGTTGCGCTCTAAAAATAGCTTTATTATAAGGGTTTTTCCACAACTTTTTAATCAACTCACTACATCTTTCTGAGTTTTCACAATATTTGACTGGACTTTTTACAGAAGTTACCCAAAATAGCTGGCTACCAAATTATGAAATAAAAATTTTGAAATCTTACACGCATGCGCAGTTAAAAATTATTTCATACAAATGCCCATATCTCATCAAATATTCAATATATTCATGTTTTAATTGTAGTATACTGTTGTTATTGTTCTTTGTCAGGTTTTTGGAAAGTTGTGTTAAATTTGGTTGAAAACTCTGTATGCTATAAACAAAAAACGTTTGCATTTTTCACAAAACCGTTAACATCTTCACGAATATGAGTGCTATCCTTACACAAATGCATACAAACGTTGAACAGAACCCAGATAGTCATTTACTACAGTGACAAACCATTTCCAGTCTTTTCTGTTACATAGGTGATCGCAAATATTGTTTTATTATTAAATTCATTATTAGCCCTCTAATTGTACTTCCGATAAATCTGCACCGAGAAATATGAAATAAAACATGTTCTTTATATCCCAGAAGTTCAAGAACAATTCGCCAATAATGTTGGTAGATATTCGACAAACCGTGTACAATCGAAAGCATCCAGCCCCTGTACCTTAACTTTTGGAGGCTAGTGTATATTAAGTCGACAAGCTTTGGAGATACGTAGAATTCCAAATAATATTTTACAAATTGTATTTAAGTGTAATTAGATATTTTCGCTTCTAAAAATATTTTTTAAATAATGCTCTAAAATGGCCAAATAAATGTTACCGACAGGAGTGTGCCGTGAAATTGAAAGTAGTATAAAAAAGAAAATATATAAAGATTAAAGATTGTTCTGTATGTTCAAACCGAAAAATTAAGGTCGGCATATTGCAGACTGCTTCGAAAGATACCACACGATGAAGAACGGTAAAATATAATTCTTACACAAAATTAAAATATATTATTCTGTTACATATATCTAATGTTTAAAAAAGAATTAATAAATTTTGTTTTTCCTTCTTAATTTTGCATATTGTGTATTACTGTTCATTGAACAAGTAATAATTCCGACAGGCCTGACACTTATGAATACCCTTAATGCGACCGCAAAGGGTTAAAATTACTCAATACAAAAGACTTCACCAGTAATAACTGGAAATAAATTCCAACAGCGAGACTTAAGAAAACTAAGTTGCACGATAAACAACAGCAACCTGCTGAGTTGTCGTTTAGCTGTATTTTTTCTGCCACTAATACTTCCAACCTAGACGTCTTTCATATCCATTTATGAACATTTAAAAACTTACTAGTATTTAAGAACTTAGCACCTTTTGAACAGAAATAATCTTTGTATCACCTGAAGCTCTTTGTATATGGCCTAACACTGGAAAAGGGTAAAGCCCCCTAATCGTACTTGAAATATCAGGGTCAAAGACTGACATCTGAAATCTTCAATAAGAATTATGCTTTCAACAGATGCAAGAATCAATTGAATGACATTTGGCCTCCCTCCATGTATGAGAATTAAATGAAATATTTCTAACGGTTTGTTTAAGTGTATTTTAAAAGTAACTGCCCTATTAAGAAGGGTCTCCTTATACATTTCGATATTAATAAAGAAAATAACAGATTGTTAATATGCAATGTGTCTTCAAACATGCAATTTATTAAATTAACTAAATAGTAATAGCTTTTTTCGTATATTTTATTTCAGAATATTTTATGGAATTCTGAGAAAATGCGTGTTAATTTTCGATATATTTACTATATTTCTTTAATGATATCAGAGATAATAAAATACAAAATAACTGTATTATTTTCATCTTATATTGAATATAAAATTAAGTAATGGATTACATTAAAGAAATCTTTAATGAAAAAATAAATTATTCAAAGGCTAATGTTATATATTGCGTATCTGCTTCTTCTTTTCACCATTGATTTATTTTCTAAAGCTATTAGTTAGCAATTAATTTTCAGAGAAGCATATGAAGAGTGTTTTGAGATAAACCATTTTTGAAAAGTTTAGTTAGTCGTGTTGTTAAATGATATATCGTGTCCCCATTTACTAGACATTTTAGATTAATTATTTTTTTCCAAGGAAAAATAAAGAAAAATATTTGATACACAGCTTTGAAATAGATTTATGTTGAAATCCTTTATTGTGTCAAATAAATAACTATTAAAAAAATGACTATATTTATTCATTTAAATTTTCTGTCTTCATTGAGTAAATGGCAGATTCATAGAAAAATTTTCTATACTAATGAATTATTTTTTTTCATTTTAAAATTTACATTCGAATGTAGTATTAATGCAGGTAAAAATATTTGCTGCGAAACTTTTGAGTACTTTTGTCTAAATACTGCTAAATAGAAGTTTATTGTAAGAAAATAACTTAGAAATGCTGCTATTTAAATTTTCAATTGATATTATAACTGCATTTTAATTGATCCGCTTTACAATTACCATTCTTGTTCCTTTTGGATTCTGATATATTACTGAAAGAGCTACTTTCCAATTTTGTAATGTACACAAATGTAACAAATGACACAAGATATTACAATCTAAGTGACATTTTATTTCCTCAATAAAACTACCAAAATCTACGAAATGGGGAAAATTGCATAATGTTTCAGTCCACTGTAAAAAAAAAATATATATATGAAACATTACTCAATACATTTGGTGGCAACATTTTGCCTCCAATTTTAAGGAGTAATTTAACTTATATAATGGTGTAATTGAAACTGATTTAACTGGTGAAACGGTTACTGTAACGTAACACAAGTTATATTGGTTGAATTACTCAATAAAATGGAAGCAGCAAGGCTGTCACCAATTTTATGAAGTAACGTTACACACACACACACACACACACATATATATATTAACTGAAGAATATAAGTGAAGTTTAATAAATACTGATGTGACCGCCATGGAGCAGTTGAGATCTATTTTATTTGGCAAATATTCTATCACAATTATTAAGGCTTTACTTCCAGTGTAATACCATGCGCATAAATGGGTTTTCCTAAAATGGTTTTTTATTTCAAAACGTCAACCTCACTAGAATTTCAAACTGTTATATCTCAGGCATTTTTTAAAACAAACACATAACAAAAATCCTCCGGAATCCTTGTATCAAGGACGATCACCTAAGAAAATTACCTTTTTGTTAATTTAATTTTTTGCATATCATTTTGAATTTCAAATGTTTAGGTAGCCGCCATATTAATACAAGATGTCTGATGAAGCTAGACAACGAACTCGGCCGAGACCCTGGTAAATAAATACACATGCTCAGAAACATGCAAAATGTTTATAATTACGAGTGCTTTCGGATAACAAAAACATATGTTTATATAGTTTTGAGGTCTGGGAGTCATGTCGATGAAAGTATACCGAAATTGCTTTCAACAGGACGGTTACAACAGAGAGCCTCTTACATTTTTCAATGGAAGCTAGCTAAAAATAAAATAAAAGTACCGTTTGTATTCGTATACTTTTTTTTAAATTATCATATGTGGTTTAGCCCGTCAAAAGGAGTCGCCCACGTATTAATATTGCACCAGCTGCGCCTACTAAGATTCCGTATATCTCCAAATTCCGGTTTATTGCAGCACAAAACTACTCCTTAGTAATTAATGTAGTCATACTAGAGTTAATTAACAGATTCTGACTGCAGTCATAAATGCGGGTAATAATCCGAAATCGAAATTACAATTTTTCTTTTTATCTTTGAATGTCAAATAATCACGTGGAGGATCAATTGATGATAAAATATTTATAAATTTATACATTGCGTATTGTGGGCAAAAAATAACTAAATAAAAAAAGGAAATAAATCCCTCAGCAGTATTTAGTATACTTTAAGTTAAAAAAAAATCTACATATATTGACTTTGAGTAATTTTTTATTTTCAAATTTTAAATAAAATTAAACAACCGACGCTGCTTTAGTTAAAGATTAACTTGAAATATTTATACAACTTATTACATAAGTTACTCAGATTTCAAGATATTTTATAATGATATGAAATTGAATAAATATTTTGAAATAAAATATAAATATTGCGACGGAAATAATCATTGTCGAACAGAGAAATCCCATTATCTACACTAATGAATTAGATAAAATCTGAAATTTGTAAGCAAATATGACAGAATGCATTTTGAATTTCTTTGTTTTTGTTTTCAGGATGCAAATGATTAATCTTCTTAGGATATTAGTTACCAACTAATTTTGCAAGAACCAAAAGAAAGAAAACATTTTCAGATAAATTATTTCTGAAAAGTTTGTTTGTATTGATATATCATATCCCCATTTATAGATATTTTGGCTTAATTCATTTTTTACGGAAAAAAAGAATAATAATGCAATGCCTGTACATGGCATTCTAATACATTTATTACTCAATAATTTATTACGCTAAGTAACTGAAAAATTAAATAAAATATTCCATTAAAACATATTTCATTCATTATCTTTTTTTTTTTCGCTCTATAAAGACGGAACATAAAAATTATTAATGATTGCACTAATAATTTTATAGGCTTCTATGTGAGAATTTTTAATTATTAGTTAAAACTAAAAACTGAGTGTATTAGGACCAACATTTTTTTAATTGTTCATTGGAAGTGTTTATGTATGTAAAATAAACATAAAGAAAAATCATGCATCAGACGACGGTTATGAGACACTTTCATAATATTTTAACAAAACTTAGCCGTTTAATAAAGTAAAGAAGTAAACATTTTGGAAAACACATAACACGTTCAAAAACCAGATTTTAGCAATTGCCGTCCATAGCCGGAAAGGTACTCCAATTATTTTGTGCAGCCCTGTTTAAGATCTCCAGACTTGTAGCGCTCAAAAGTATTTTGGCAGTATTATATTCGCTCTTATTTTGTTTATATTCTTAGATTTTTCTTGCGTTTTACATTATTTTCTAGCAAATCATAGTTAATTTGCTAAATTTCTGTAAAACATTGAATATGGTTAAATAAAATAAATAATTTATTTTTGTATTTTATTATTGTTTTTTATTTAAATCAATTATTATTTTTATTGAAATATTTTTGAGAGCTACTGTATTTTACATAGTATACAAATACGTATATCAGTAAGTATAAGAATAACACAGATGAAAATTCAACTTCCACAATTTTTCCCAATAGATAGAAACGCACATGAATTATTTTGTAGAACCCTGTATATTACCTACTGGTATATGCCACAGGTACATGAGTATTTTATACATGCCACATATTAAGCTAAAATTTTTGTCAGGTAAAAACATGCTTAACACTACTGAAATCCCATTAGTTAGTTACATCTTTCATAGCCATTTATTCAGTTATTTGCATAGTCCTGTATACAATTTCATTTATATTCTACAAACATCTCTAACTCTAATAAAACTAGATCAGCTGGAAAATGCATAATTTACTTAAACACCTCCTTTAAGCAATTTACGCTCCTTTCTCGGTAACGCTTAATAATTCATTTGTGTAGGCCTGTATATGTTCAATATTTTTTACACACACCACACAGAATTCAAAAATTCAGTTCAACTTAAAATGCGCATCATAACTGAAAACGCCTCTCCAGCAGTTATCGTCATATGAGGGGCTCGCAACTATAGTAGACCAAGTCCATTTTGAAAAAGAAAAATGAGACTGTCTATTTAGAAGGTGCATAAAATCTATTCTATCAACTCCTGCAGTGAACCAAATCTGTTTTTACATATTTTATCATATATTTCATCAGTTTACAGACTTGGTTTAATGTGGGGGTGGATAAAACAGATTTTATGCACATTTTGCATGGACTATACCATTTTTAGGTGCGTTCGTAATTATATAAATACGTAGCACCTATAGTCGTCGTAGCACCTATAGTCTGTCTGTCCGTTCGTCCGCATATAATAGAGCAAAAACTACCCAACCGAATGGTCTAAAATTTTAAATATATGATTGTTGTAAAATTTTGTCGAGCCATTTCAAATTTTATGAAAATCGGATGTATAGTTAAATTACAGGAACAGTCAAAAGTTTTTCTTTACATTACGGCCAATGGGAAAAATTATTGCACGTGCATTTTAATGATGTTAAAGCTTTCCGAATGGTCTCAAATTTTAAACATATAATTATTGCGACATTTTGTCGAGCCATTTCAAATTTTATGAAAATCGGATGTATAGTTTAATTACAGGGACAGTCAAAGTTTTTCTTTACATTAAAGCCAATGGGAAAAATTATTGCAAGTGCATTTTAATGATGTTACAGCTTTCCGAATGGGCTGAAATTTTAAATATATAATTGCTGCAAAATTTTGTCGAGCCATTTCAAATTTCATGAAAATCGGATGTATAGCTTAATTACAGGGACAGTCAAAAGTTTTCCGTTACATTAAGGGGAATGGGAAAAAATTATTGCAAGTGCATTTTAATGATGTTACAGACTATGCACTTATGAATTGCAAATAAATACACATTCAGTACAATATGGGGTGCAAAAAATAATTATAAAACTAGTTATAGTACGAACGCACCTCATTTGCCACGTTTTACGAGCAATTTCCAACTTGTTTTTTTCAAAATGGACTTGGTCTACTATGGTTGTGAGCCCCTCATATATCGGATACATTACTCTAGCTGAAATCTTTTAAGTGTTCCTGTAAATCAAAAATAAATTATAAGCACATCATAATCTACAGCAAGAGTCTGGTCGTAAACTTCATTAGTGTATATCAATTTCATTATATTGGACTGGGATGAACAAAGTTAAAATATGATGCAAACAGTTTTTTTTTTTTTTTTTTTTTTTTTTTTTTTTTTTTTTTTTTTTTACGTAGACAATTATGTAACCGAATTTTTTTTTGTGACGCTGCGAATCAAAGATAATCTGCTCTCCATGGTCTATGAAAAGCATGTTTTAGTGCACGTCTGTGCTTTATATTAATTTCAATATGTATTAAATAGTGTAACATCATTAAAAGCAACAATCTCAAAAGTAATCTCATAAGTAACATCTGGAAGCAAATTTTACTCGTATACCATAATGTAACACAATTCTTTGAGTGCCTCTGTATACAAACTATACATGCTACACACTAGGGTGGGCCGAAAAAAACTTTTTTTTTTATTTTCGATGATGGGTAGTGCGGAAAAGTGGCCACTAGTGGCACCAAGTTCACACAAAAAATTTGAGATTTTTAGGACAATTCCTATATTTGCTGCTTTTGGCTTGAAGTTTTGCTAAAATGCTGATTTTTGAACTTTTTTATCAAAAATTTTAAAAATGTTAAATTAAATTTATTTTGATTGTATTTACTTAAAAAGGCATATTTAATGTGCCAGATGTTTAAGTATGCTCTTATTATGCACTATTTTTGTGCTACGTGCTTTTAAAATGTACAGCTTTTAGCTTGTTTAGCGTTCGGTATCAACGCGAAACAACCCAGAACTCACCGCGAGGAAATAGTTGTAGTGTGAGTTCCACCCGCCTTCTTACCTACAGAATACTATATATTCAAAGTGTTTACCTTTTTAGGTTACGAAGTCCTTCTTAGAAATGAATTTTGGCATCTTTTTCTGCGCTTGCAGTTTTGCTCTAATGAAGGCATCTCTTCCTTCACTCCCACATACCTATGATGCAGCTTCTGTAACAATTTTAACGACTCATTCCACAGCCTGAGAGAGACATGGAAAGCAGATTAATGCTTTATCCAACATGGATCCTGAAATTACGTTTTCTTCAATTTCTTCTAATGAAAGAGTTTTTGTTATAGGAGTCTCGCTGATTTAGGTGGGTACCCAGTCGATGGAATCATAGTATTCCGTTGCTTTAAAGTTCAGCTTTGGAACCTGAAACTCTCGCATTTTGTTGGTTTTTATCTTTTTTAAATTGCGGCCTTTTTTTATTCTTTCCCATTCTATTCTTCTGATATCTATGCTATCATTGATTGCCATTACTATCAGTAAATTCTCGGGATGGCAATAGTATACATTTGTCTGTACGACTGAATAGACTGTCTCTTTTAGCTCATCTAGTAAAAACGGCGAAAGTTGAAAAATCTGCCACAGATGTCTAGGCCTGTCCACGCAACCTGGCCTTTTCCTTACAGAAAACCGCGTAAAATTCTGCAGGCAGTTGTGATCCATCTCAATTGCACAATTGGTCCAGGTTCTCTCTTTTCCAGCCCTCGAGGACACTGGCCGCTTAAAACAGCTGCATAAATATCAAATAAATATTTTTGACCTGTACTCAGATCTTCAGTTTTTTCCATTTTTGATGTCCATGAAACAGCAATAGGTTCGAACGAAGTGACACGTAGATTTTCGCACCCTGTTAGTCTAGAACCGATTGGGCCGGCAAAGGACTTAGGTCCCGTGGTTAAACCATCAAGTTTAGAAAGTAGATGTCGGAGTGGAAGTTCGTTCGTATGAAGAATACATATAAAATGTTGCAACTCTTTTCTTAAATTTTTTTCAAGACAGGCAATGACACCATTGCATTTTCCTGTATTAACAACGGTGCCATCACACCCGAGTGCTATCAGTTCAGAAAAGTCTATTTTGTTCTGACATAGAAAATTATATAAGGACTTTGCTATTTCTTTTCCGTGACCGGAACGAAGTGTCAAGTGCTTTTAATTTTCCTTTCTTCAAGAACTTCCTCCTCCTGTATCTTCTTTCGAATTTAGGTTTCTCTCTTCTGACTTTGTTTTTATCGATGACGAGATTCTTATCTTTTTCTGTCACAATTCCTGCATTTTGAAGCACGGATGAAGCTATTAACGCAACTTCCCTCTCTGATACAACAGTCCTAAATGTTATAAGTTGGCATAAGTTGGCAATTGCAACTCTTTCAATTTGCAAGGTGCCCCAAAAAGGCTACCTTTCACGCTATCACGTGTCTTTACATGACCATGACCTTTCGCACTAGCCATTTCTAAAGTTGTAATAAAACGCACAAAACACAGTAATGGCACGTTAAATGATCCAAAAAGCACCGTATCGCTCGAGAAAAAAGGTTTTACTTTTACACTGAACAAGTGTCGCAGGGAAACTGAGCACTGAAAAATAATAAGCATCCCTTATTGCACTTTCTCCCCTCTTGTATTTCCTCCTTCACACCCCCAACATCGCGATGAGTCACTGCGTTCGCTTAAGTTCTCGCTTCCCCCCCTTTTCTCCTTCCAGATATGTTTTTGAGGGATTCTGATGTCCGTCACCCAAATATATGACCATTAAAGCATCGAAACAAATAAGGAAGACCAGGGGCCATAAACAAGACAAAAGAGAGAAACCGTTGAAATATTCAAACAATACATGCAATTTTTGCTCAGTTATACGCGAAAAGGCTATAAAAATCGTCTAATTTAAAATACGCATAGCAATTAAATAATGCTTTATCAGAGCTTATTTATACATTTGGCACATTAAATATACCTTTTCAAGTAAATACAATTAAAATAAGTTTAATTTAACATTTTAAAATTTTTTCCTAAAAAAGTTCAAAAATCAGCATTTTAGCAAAACTTCATGCCAAAAGCGGCAAATATAGGAATCGTCCTAAAAATCTCAAATTTTTTGTGTGAACTTGGTGCCACTAGTGGCCACTTTTCCGCACTACCCATCATCGAAAATCAAAAAAAAGTTTTTTTCGGCCCACCCTACTACACACGTCATTTTTAGTAAATGACATATCATAGTAAATTCAATAAAGTTCATCAATTAAATATAAATCTGAGTATATTTACGCAATTTATAGCATGGACAGACAGACAGACGTTCAGACAAACGGTACTTCTTAATAATATTAATATACATTATACAATTTCTTAGATTTAATATTATATAATAAATAATTATCAGATGCTTTGCGTATATATGTGCATTATTTTTTTTTAGTTATATAGCTTCAGGTATGTTCAATTATGGATCCGAAATTTTTATCCGAGAGTTATTTTCACAGCTGCAGACGTGTGTTAGTGATGTGTGTGTGTGAGAGAGAGGGGGGGTGTATAAGGGAGTTCCGTGGAGGGGAATCAAATTTTTGACAATATAAATTTCCCAATAATCTGGTACGGACAATTCCATGTATAGGAGGGGTGAGGATATCTTCCCATTCCCTAGGCCATCCCCTAAATTCCACACTGTATAAAAAAAGTTATACTCCGTACATTTTATTCACCAAATTCACACAGAGAAAACTGAAAACTGGAATTCGATAGGAAATATCTTCTTCATATTTATTTTTGAAATAGGCTTAACAATCGTCGTCATGCTGAAATTGTACCGAATATCTTCATACTGAGATTGTTGCAAACACGGGGATTTTAAATGCGATTACCTATGTTTGACATAATAGTTCCATTTTCGGTAAATTTTAGCTTAGGATACCAAATGGGGAGTCAGGGATCATATGAGTTATGACGGTTTAAACTTTGGGATATATATAATTTAAATTTATTTTAATAGTTGGAAAATTGTAATACAGTAGAACCTCTTTTATCAGAAACTCTTTTAACTGAAACTCTCAGTTAACCAAAATTCATTCTTAAAGCTTCTTCTTCTTCTTCTTTTTTTTTTTTTTTTTTTTTTTTTTTTTTTTTTTTTAACTATCACATTCCATGCGTACAAAATCCATTTTGAAAGCTTTTCTTTTTAACTGTCAGATTCCTCGTGTGCAAGCGATCCTTTCCGAATCACGAGTGCATATAAATATTTTCGATCCCCTTTCTTAGAATTCCTTTGAATTTAACTCGAGTTCCCGTAAGCTGCGGAGTGAAACGAACAAATTAGATATTATGAAGATTTTAAATGTTTTCCAAAAGATTTGGCACGGCTGGAGCAGCAGAAAGACTTATATTGGTGTAAAATATTAAAAATAGAGCTTCAAAGCAAAGACAATCGAAACTGCGACAAACAAAACATTGTTTCAAACCCTTGTGAATGGTACTTAATTTCAAAATTAAAATTCAGGTAATTTGTTCTTGTTTCTATTTTGCTATTGCTTTATTTTTCTTAAGCACTTGTTGCCATAGTAATAAATAGCACATATATTTCTTTTTAACCATAAAATTGAAGCATTCTCGATTATCCGAAAATTTAAATTTTCCGAATGAGGGTCGATCCCAATTACTTCGGATAATCGAGGTTCTACTGCAGTTGCAGAATTGTAATATGAATAGTTTATTTAGCCTATCTCAAAAACTACTCGGCGGAATAAGTTGTAATTTTGTATTCTCATCTTTGAAGTTTTTATAAATAGATTTCTGTTGAAAAAATCATAAATTACGAGTATTTTTGTTTTTGAAAATATATTTTTAAAATAAATTTTGACAGAAATATCATTTGTAACGTGTTATTTAAAAAAAATTGAATCCATTGTCGGAAGATTAAAATACACTAATAGAAATTTATATCTCATTCTGCCAAGTAGTTATTGAGTTATGCGTAAAAACTAAAGATTAAAAGAAATTTCACATTAGGAATTTTAATTTAAAAACCTTCCATTCTAAAACTGTTTGTCTGAATGACTTGCTGTTTGGCGTCCGAAGATAAATTTCATCAAAAAATCTAAATATGTTGGCAAAACTAATTTTTTTTCTAACACAGACTGTACATAAAAATAAATATGCGCATAAATAAATAGCTATTTATAAATAAAACATTTACAGACTCCTTGTGCAAAATTCTTTTATCGACAAATATGTACATAGATATATTTACCTTTTTCCTTTCTTTTAGGAATAAGTATTCTAGTTTTCAAACTTAAGGAATTTTGTGCCTTATCGTTTTATTGAGTGATGAAAAGAATTTTGTATCTCCATTTAGAAGAGCATAAAGTTTGCTAATGATAAAAGTTTTCTCAAAGTTATTTTTCTTTTGAATAAATAGTTAAAGAAAGCAAACAAAATATATTAGCATGTCTTTAGAAATTCATCATTAAAAATTGTTCCACATTTTCATTATTTATGTAGCATGTGCTTTTATCTCTTAGTGACTGCAATAATGTACGAAGACAAACTTTTTTATAGATTTTTCGTAACACTACAAGCAATTGTTCATTCAAATATATATAAATAATAGTAATTGGTACTCTGATTAAAAATAAATTAATAAATTGATGAATTAGCGAAGACAAATTCTTGAAACTGTTCTTGAAAAGCAAAACTTTTATCAGTAAATTGTTAACGTTTTCTGGGTGTGTCATTTTAATTAAATATTTGAATTAAACAAGCGAGTGCCTGGATGTAAAGCCATTTTGCAATTTATACCACTTCTTCTATGATGTGTGCCTAATTGACAGATCTGCTGGTATATCAGAGACAGCAGAATTAAGAGGTACAAGCAGTGTTGACAGATTGGGGAGATTTTAATTCAGATTATTTAACTGTCACCACTTTTAAAGAATAGTATAATTCCTTTATTTTTCAGAATTTTCAATAAATTTTTAAATAGGCCGAATATTTCTATTTCAAAAGGCGGTGATAATCAACAATCCGGGGATAAAAAAATCCTCACTCTGGCAACACTGGGCAGAGCTGTTTGTGGATCCGCTATATCATCGGTTGAAATAATAGAAAAGCCTTCATAGTGTGAAATACTATTAAACCATTAAATGAATTAATTTAATGTTTGAATGCAAAGACTATAGCAACAGCTAAAATTTCTATCATATTGACGACGTATAAGTTAAAGAAATCACAAGTACGTAAATGATCTGAAGATGGTGCCACAGATTAATGAATGAAAAGTAGTATGAGTATGATTAACGTACATCGGAATAAGCTACCAATAAGCGGTGAGTAATAATGCTATGACGTATACTATATTGCTTATAGGATGAAATTTGTTTATCACCCGTATGGCAAAAGGAATTGAAATTAAGGTGAAACATAGGCCAAGACGAGTTGAACGCTGCCTGGCGAATCCATCTGCGTGGTTGAGAAGAAGTGAAAATGAAGTCAACGATTCACTTTGACAAGTCTTTTAGCGTATTTACAGCTTATTGCTTGATCACTAATGAAATTGTGTCAGTCGGTGAACTTCTGCAAAATGTTTACCTATTTAGACCTAAGTTCACTTACCAAAGACTACAAAAAGAATTGATTTGAGACTTATAGTTATTATGGCTTTTGTAAACAGAAAAATAGAATACATGCAGGTCTTGATATCCATTTTTTCATTTATAAATATGTTTTATTCTTCCGATACAAGGTACATTAAGATACATATGATACATAGCGCAACACGAAAAACCGCGAGCTCCAACTACGCAAATGTGTGGAAACCGTCCGGTGTTAAACCTCAAATCACCACAGTGGGGACCTAACGCTGTTATGCGTAGCCCGAGAAAGTTGTACATCTGTGTCAGCTACTTTACGTGTTATTATTTTTTAGTTTTCGAATTTGGAATTGGCCTGAGCAGTCCCTCTTATGCTATCAAATCAAATCAAACTATAATACTTTTTGTGTTTACAATTTCGCCGAATGATCAACTCATAGTTTAACTATTGTGGGATGTAGCACCATAACACTGAGCTTGCTCAATTTTACACGAACATTTATTAACTTAATGTGGACTAGAACGAAACATAGATCATCTTATCGCAGCGCGACTCTAATGCCGATTGTACTGCATATACAGGTGAAGCTCAAGATCCCAGATTATTGCAAAAATTAATATATATATATATATATATATATATATATATATATATATATATATATATATATATACATCGGAATCTTTCACCAGTTCCTAAAAAATTGGTGCAGGATTGTAAAATGTAGTATGTGTGATTTAAAACTATTTTCTTCACATTAAATTTAAAAATATTGATTCTCTGATTAAATAAAGTTGCATTAATTTCTGAAAAAAATTACAAATTTCCAATTTTAAACTGAATTTTTATTTGAAATTTTTTAAACGTATAATTATTTAATTATATTTTTTAATTTAATGTTTTCTAATGTAAATCCTGAGTTAAAATGTGATAAATCAAACATTAAATAGTTACGTACGTACTATCAATTATTTAAAAACAGTCATATATTAAGACTGTTTCTAGAAATGTAAAATCGTATAATATTTTAAAATTAGTGAAGTATAATTATTATGTGAATTCGTTTACAATGAATCTTTAAACATCGTCTGAAGATATATATCTAAGCAATTACATCCACATAAGATTTAGTATTTAATGTGTTATATTAAGTTAAGAGATGGGCAATAAATAAATACCCGAAATCCTTTAATATAAATTATTTCAAGGAGATATTATCACATTCTTAATTACTTTAACGCATATGGAAATAACTTGAAATTACAAAATGAACATCTAATTAGAGGAAATATGCAGATGTATACAGCATTTCATTATAAATCTAAATAAACAGTTTGCTACAGTGAGTGCGCGAATAAAGAAAATTAAATTCGATTATTATAATAGTATTTTATAATTCAGTAGATAATTTCGAAACCGAAGAACTTAATTTTCAAATAAATAGTGTTCTACATTTAGACAGATTTACTTCAATATCCAAACAACTCATTTATGAAATCTTATACATCACACACAATCCTACATTAAATTCAAAAACGTTACACAATATTTTTTTTAATGTATGTAATTGTATATCTTACAGAATAACCTATCCATTAATTTGCAACATAACATTAAAAAAATATTTCGTATACAATAAAGGAAATTCCACACGTCTTAATGGGCACATAACAACAATTTCGAAGCCAATGGATGAATGTCGTTAGGAATAATATAAACGGAAACGACTGACACCATTAACTTCACAAAAGTAAATGTGGTCTCCCCAAACTAAGTAAATATTATCAAAGAATAATAATAGTGCATTATTTCAAATATTCTTATCCATTCTTTATTTTTTTAATGTTACATAAAGCAATAATTAGATTGATAGTTTCAGTTTACAGAAAGTAAAATTTTGTAGGATTTTAATTTAACATTTCATTTTAAAATAAACGCCTATGCCTACAGAAAATGAAAAATAGAAAATAAATATATAGATTTATTTAATGTAGCGCACTTATGACAAAACGTAAATAAAAAATATACTTTAAAAATAGAAATATAAAAAAGTTGTACATTTATTATTATTATAAATTTGTTTGAAACGTTGATAAAATTTTTCTTTAATATGCAAATTTACGTTAAATTACGTTTTATAATTGGCTATTTTAAATACAACATCTAGTTATTTTGAATTGAAAACGCAGCCAAAAGAGTAAACATATCAACAGTTAAGATTATTAATATTCTAATTATTCTGTAATATTTTGCAGATACAGTAGTTTATAGAAGAACTTTTTTAACAAGCTTGTTTTTTATGAGGAAATCAACAAATGTTCTCAGTCTGTATTAACATAAGCAAGAGTTGTATTTTTTATAACGAAGGATATATAAAGATTTAATGACTATCGAGATATCTTTGAAAGACCTAATTTTCGAGATTTGTGTTTGGTTGTTTTTAATATCTGATATTTAAATGAAAGAAAACAATTATAACTCTGAAATATTGCCATATAAAAGTTCATTTGAAAGGATATATTACGTATCAGCTCATTTAAAAAAATCATCATCATAGGTAACAACGTATTTCAAATATATGTATTTAAAAACGCTTTCAATCTGAAATCTGAAAATACCTGTGACATCAGAAAAATAACTATAGTCAGAATGGATATAGTAAAAACGAGCTTGGTAAGACATTCACAGCAGATAGATTATGCAAAAATCAAAATCAAAATAAAATAAAATAAAATAAAATAAAATAAAAATATAGAAAGTGAACGCGAAATTTCAAAAGAACGCTACCATTGTTTCTCAGGCTGTGTCTCGCTTTTTTATGGATTGAGACTGTTTTCAAACAGCGAGAATTGATTTCAGTTTGATCGTGGATTAGGAAGCCTAGAACTACGTTAAAGTTTTATCTACATTTGAATTTATTTATTTATGTTTTATAGAAAATATAAATATTTGTTAAGCTGTAAAAAGCATTAACAAAATGTTCGTAGACTTTATGGGAGTCAAATTATTTTATGGTATTTTTCCACAATTTTCAAATAGCGAAATAGTGAATTCACAATTCATAATTTATAGATAACAGATCTACTATCTTGAAAATCACTTCAGTAATGCATATAAATTTCATTATGCTCGAAAAATGGTTTACGAACAATTTTCGCTCGTAGACTATTTTGTAACCGAATTCTTTTGTTCGATCTATAAATGAATGATAAAGGTTTTACAATCCATACCCTACAGAAAGCGTCTTGAATTGCATTTCAGAAAAAACACATGAATTTCATTATATTTGAAGCAATGTAACATCGCAAACGATTTTTCCCAATAGACCAAAATGTAGCGGAATATTTTTGAGCCTCCCTGTAAACGAACTACAAATGCTACATACATAATCTTTAATAGAGAACATGCTATAGTAAATCTCAACATGCATATATTACATTGCAATTTAAGCGTAGGGTGACCCAGCCAGTAGTTGATGAAATAAAGTCAGTGCTACCTGGTTTACATTTTATTTCCTTCCTTTTAAGTTTTAGAAGAATACTAACATGATTGCTATAACCCTTAATGGACCCTATAATTGACAAAAATAATATCCGCTGAAATTAAATAGCAATAAAATTATAAGTAAATAGTTTTTTATTTACCCTTATCCGAGTGTTTGATCAGTCGAAAGAAATCAATCGAAAACCTAAAAAGTAATCTTTAAAATACTAGGAGGGCTCCGCCCCCCTGCTCGCTCTGCTCACCAACCACCGCGTAAAGGCTTCGCGATTCCATTCGGTATCGCGAAGTACACTATTTTCTAGCCAACTCCAGAAGAAATTATTTCGCGTTCCCATTCTGGATCGCTTCGCGATTCCTCATTTTCTATGCATTCAATTTTTAGATTCCACTTGGTATAAAAGAGCTTCTCCCCAACTCCTGACGATTTTATTTCCTTATCTATAAGCAGGTAGTCATTAGAGCTTACAAAGTTTCATAATTAAAAGAATTATTAAATATAAAATCATTACAAAAAGGTAAAATATATAATTTATTTGAACAATTACAAATTAAATAAAAAATATATATATAGTGTTATGAATACTGTAAATAAGTAGTGTTTGTGCTTAAGGGGACGGTGGAGCTTAAAATCCTTAAAAATAATTTTTTTTTATTTTTGTAAATTTCAACTTAAATATTATTCAAGGGTATATTATATACATTATAACAGGCATTTATCACAAAAAAATTTTAAAAAAAAATTTATTTTTGAGAAAAAAATGGAATTTTACGCGTTGTCTTAGAAATCTTCGAAATGCCCCATTCGTCTTCAATATCAATGAAAATCCCTAATATTTTTTTATAAAAGTTTGGTTTATATATATAAATAAAATCAAGCATTGAATTTTATATATTTGAATTTAAAGGTTAAAAAAAAAAAATTAAAAATTTCAAAATTTTTTCGAAAAAATTTCAAAATTTTTCAAAAAAAAATTTTTTTTTAACCTTTAAATTCAAATATATAAAATTCGATGCTCTATTTTGTTTATATATATAAATCAAAAAATTTCTCAAAAATAAAATTTTTTTAAATCTTTTTTTGTGATAAATGCATGCCATAATGCATATAATGTACCCTTGAATAATCTAGTTATATAAAATCCAAGTCTCTGTGTGTCCCTCACTATTCCGGTAGGACCGCCTCATTGAAATGAGTAATTGTTGAAAAATATTAATGCAGGGTTACCACAGTAGCGCCAAATGCTATCCAACTTGGCGATAGCCGGCTAATTTGGCGAAATTCCCATTTAAAACCATTAATCTTTCATAATGGAGGTCACCGAAATTTAATTTAAACTCCACTCTTTTAAGATATTTTTTCGAAATCTATGGGTGAGAATTTAAAGTACATCTTTACATCTTCCTCCCGATGCTACTAATAAAATAACCGCCAATAGACAACGGTGTACTGTGTGAGCTCCTAACTGCGCGATTTTAATGTGCTTCAGGTACTTTTCCAGTATAGGTGCCTTGGGGATAAAGGAAATTTGGTAACATATTTTCCGGGAACCTATTCACTGTTTCATTTTATATACACACGCATTTTTTTCGATATTTATACGATTTATTTAACATAAAAAAGCCATTTCTCTAATTTTATATACAAACAGATGTAATTTGTACATAAAAACATCAATAATATACATATAAAACAAACAAAAACGCTCATCAAATTTGTTTTCATAGCTGTTTATATGATTTGACAACAAATCTCGATATTTTTCCGTTATACGGATACCATGCCAAAATGTATGCTAATGCGCCAATTATTTCAAAATGCTAAAAGATATTTGTAATTTTATGCCAGCAGTTTAATATGAGTTTTATTTTATTGCTTTATTTTATAGCAGTTATTTGTTCACTTATTTTAAGTATATATTTGTGATTTGATGAAATAGTTCGTAAAAGTCTGGAATTTCCAAATGTTATATTTTTTAAATGCTCACTTTAGTATCGACAATGGGTTTTCTTTTATTTTTCAAATGCTTCAATTCACGATTTTGCGCCAACTATTACTCTTGGCGACAATGGTGTCCGCATAACGGAAAAGTACCCAAATCTCACTTTCTGATGCCCAAATTACACCAAGCTTTTTAAAAAAAATGCCAAAGCCCCTACAGTGGAAAAGTACCAAACTGTCTATTATTTTGCGCTATCCGTGTTATAGTTTGTACTATATTCAAGGGGAGTGGAGCGAAGAGTTTAAACATTAAATATTAAAGTTTCGGCACATATGTCATATACGCGCCCCATATTGGCGCGATTTTGTTCTGACGCCAATGTCATATACATAACGGGTACTTAACTGGCGCCAAAGCGTCGTAATTTTGCTTGATATGGTAATCCGGATGTTGTCGTTTATGCTGTTGATGTTTTCGCCAAATTGGCGTCGGAAAAAAATCGCGCCAATATATGATAACGTATATGACAACTGTGCCAAAGTATCTATAAAGCAGTATAAGACTAAAAAATTAAGAATAAAATAAATACAAAATAAGACTATAGAAAAAAGAAAAATCATGCGTTAAGCATAGAATATGAAACACTTTCCAACACACCCTGAATGGTTTAACAAAACTTCATTATTTAGGGAAATAAGGTCAATAAGATAACGTTACTTCTTAGATATCCCGTCGACCAATTTCGCCAAATTATATAAATCGCCAAATAAATAGTAAAACATTAATAAAAATACAAATAAAACGTCGAATTAATGGTTTTATTGGCCATTAATGGCATTTAATTAATTACTTAATGGCAACCAATATTGGCAATTAATCCTAAAATTTGGCGACAGTAATTTGGTCGACGAGATAACTAAGAAATACCAAGATAACTAAGTAAACATTTTAGGAAACGCATAAAAAATTTTAAAAATTGATTTCAGCAGTTACCGTCCATAGCCAATAGTACCGTTATTAAATGCCACTATTAGGCTAAAATTTAATTTAAACTACTCTTAAAACTACTGAAATCACATTTCCAGGTATTATCATCCATAGACGGTTATGTATTCAATTCTTTGCGTGACCATGTATATCATTTTATCTATATTCTACAAACTACGCTGAAACTAAATGCAGTTCAGCGTAAAAATGCATAACTCCTTTAAAAACTACCTTTAAGCAATTTACTCTCATACTCAGTAACCCTTACGAATTCTTTTGTGTAGCCCTGCATATGAACTGTAGCATTTACACACACAGTATAGTATGCATAAATGTAATAGTGAAACATAAAAGCGCATATCATAATTAAAAATGCATTTCTAGCAATCATTGCTTATGTACAATACTTCGGAGAAAAGTTTCTTGGCGAGAAAGAAGTTTTCCAACGTATTTTCTGGCAACCTATTTACTGCTTCATACTCACAAGCAATTTTTTCCATATGTATACAGTTTGGCACAGATGTCATATACGCGCCCCATATTGGCGCGATTTTTTTCCGACGCCAATTTGGCGAAAACATCAACAGCATAAACAACATTCGTGTTATCATTACAAGCAAAATAACGACACTTTAGCGCCAGTTAAGTACCCGGTGCGTATATGACATCAGCGTCAAAAAAAAAAAAAAAAAAAAAAAAAAAATCGCGCCAATATAGGCGTATATGACATCTGTGCCGACAATTTAATATAAAAAAAGCTATTTACCCATTTTTATAAATAAACAGAAGTAATTTTTCACAGATGTCATATACGCATGGGGGTTGGCGTGATTTTTCTATGACGCCAATTTGGCAGAAATCTCGCTTTCGAATACCAGTTACTTATATATTTTTCAATTATTTGCTATCATTTTGAAAAGGAAATAACTATAAATAAATAAAAGTTTGAATAATAAATATAGAACAAAGCAGTTTATATAATTAAAAAACAGAAAATAAAAGTAAATAAACAATTTATTAATAAATAAAAAACAATAGCCGGGTTACCATAGCAGGCAAAATAACACCATTTTGGCGCCAGTTAAATATCCCGGTTCATATCTGAAATCTGTGCCGTAATTTGCATATAAAAAAATTATATATTTAGAAACGATTTTTGGCACAGATGTCATATTCGCCCCATATTGGCGCGATTTTTTTCTGACGCCAATGTCATATACGCAACGGGTACTTAATTGGCGCCAAAGTATCGTTATTTTGCTTGATGTGGTAACCCGGATTATGTTGTTTATGCTGTTGATGTTTTCGACAAATTGGCAACCGAAAAAAAATCGCGCCAATATGGGGCGAATATGACATCTGTGCCCGATTTTTTTATGCATATAAGTGCATATATAAACAAAGATAAAAGTTCATTAGATTTGTTTCCATAGCTGTTTATATATTTTCGCAACATATCTCATTTTCTGATGCCCGAATCGCGCCAAGCTTTTTTTTAAAAATGCACTATAATGGAAAAGTACTTAAATAAGTAATTAACAGAAATAACAAATTATGAAAACTAAAACTTTTTATTTCGAGATCAAAGCATTGCTTTTAATTTCGATTAAAAATACATATATTCTTGGATAACTTCAATTGAAATTAGTTTCACAGCTTAATATCTCATTCCATAAACCTTGTGGTGGGTCGGTCGTATAATATAATCACTCACTTAAAAACACTTTACTACCTTTATTCGTAGAACATTGATAAACGTCGATTCTGACACTCATCGTATTCGAACACACCAAAAACGCAATGTAAACATTTTCGTCTGCGCTGCTATGACAACGGCTCTGGCCAGCTGCCATTCCGAACGAAGAATTTTCTCCCTTGCCTTTCTGCGGCTACCACAGAGTATCCCCCCAGTGACGTAGGGTACCGAAGAAACAATATACAAGTGTATACTATTTTTTTTTTTTTTTTTTTTTTTTTTTTTTTACTATCTGTGTCAGAATCCACGCTTGTGGAGAAAAATTACAAGGATATTTACATGAAATAAAATTGCAATATATAACAAAATATAGGCATAATGTGTAGTATGCAAAATGAACAATTTATCAACAATTTCAGTAAGTAATATAAGATGCCAGTTTTTTAGGAAAATGGACATGTCTGCCCGAACGTGTGACAGTTTTTGTTTGGTCAGGGTTACTGTCCGCTTTAAGAGAGAGTTTTAATTTAGAGTTCTCTGGAACAGTTTTCGTGGACAAGTCTGAAGTAGAAATCAAATGAGCTGGCTTCACTCGATCTATTGATACCGTAGACTTACGACCATTAAGCTCGATTGTTATAGTTTTCCCAGTTCTACTTAGGACTTTGTGAGGACCAGTATATGGTTGACACAATGGAGGTTGTACATGATCCACTCTTAGAAAGATGTGTGAACAAGATGTCAAGGAAGGGTGTATATAGAACTTCTCTTGGCAGTGAGATGATGTAGCAACTGGACTTAACTGCCGCATGGTGTTTCGTAGTTGCGTGACGAAGTTATCGTTGAAAGGTCGGATCTTGTATTCATCCAGCATATCACAGGGCAATCTCAACGTAGTGCCGTAGACAAGCTCAGCGCAAGAAGCTTGTATATCTTCCTTCACTGCTGTGCGAATGCCTAGTAAAACTATCGGTAATATTTCAGTCCACCTACTGGTTTCGTGAGCTTTGATGGATGACTTTAAATGTCGATGAAATCTTTCGATAATGCCATTCGATATCGGATGATATGCCGTTGTGCGGATCTTCTGTGTTCCCATCATTTTCGTAAATTCATCAAATATTGCTGATCGCATTTGTGGGCCTTGATCCGTGGTTATGAGCGAAGGGCAACCAAATCTTGATATCCAATGCTTTAATATGGCACTACAAATTGTTTTAGCTTGTGTATCAGATATAGGTACGGCTTCTGGCCATCTGCTAAATCGGTGAATCATCGTTAAAAGATAGCTGAAACCGTCAGATGGAGGCAAGGGACCTACGATATCTATATGTATTTGGGAAAAACGTGCATCAGGAAGAGAGAACGTGCCAAGAGGTGCTTTGGTGTGCCTCTGTATTTTTGATCTTTGGCACTTCTCACAGCCACGAACCCAGTTCTTGATGTCTCGTTTCATATTTGGCCATACGTATCTGGAACAAATTAGTTTTGTGGTATGCCTGGATGGGCTAGGTTGTGCAAATGTTCATATATCAGCCGACGAAAGAAACTAGGAACTAAAGGTCGAGGCGTACCTGTTGAAGTATCACATAGTAGGCTACAATCAGAAATGAGGCAAGGTTTCAATTCCAATTTGCATCAACAATTTCAAATCAAATTTGCAATTGAATTTTCTCCCTTGCCTTTCTGCGGCTGCCACAACCTAAACAAACACAAGTGATTCATTCATCGTGAAACGTCAAAAATATTAAATCATTGAGGTAATCATTCACAAAGTAAGTTCTCCAACAATCAATGGGCAATATTCTAATGACGTCATAGTAGGTAAAATGGTGGCGGTATCGTTTGTTTATGGTTTATAATCACAAAGATTTAATTTTGCAATGTCTTTTAGTTACATTATTTTATTGTCATATTTATGAGCTCAGAACAAAAGCCTATTTTTTCATTATTTAGTTATTAAAGACGGAAAAAAATCATGAATGCATGATTTGAAAATTTTAAATAATTTTCTTTCTTAATACTAAAAAAGAACATCGGGAAGTAACAGCGGGTTTAAGTTAAATAAGTTTAACTGTTTAATTCTGTTGTAATATTCAAAATAACTGTATTTATTAGATTTCAGTACTCAACATCAGGGCCCGATTAAACTTTGATGTTAGAGGAATTACAATGTCATTTCAGGACCTTTCTTTTGGAGAAGCTTTTCTAAATTCCATATATACATGGAAAATCTTCAGTGTTAGAAATATTATTCCTAGGACTGACATACAATTTTACACAAGTTTTTGAAAGCTACTTTATATCAGAAATTTTACTAAAAACTGGTTACTTTTTTGTTATAGCGGCCCACACTATTAGGATTATGACAAGTTGCAGCCAATTTCGCCAACGTCGTAACCAAGATCGTGAAGCACACACATATAATACCATATAATACCATTTCATGAAATCGTATACGATAATTTAATAGTTTTTAACCTTACTTCAAGTGTGTTATTTATTTATTTTTAAGGCTCAACAATCTAAATTGTCCAATATATCAATTTAAAAAAGTCCTTCCGGCCAGTGCCGGGAGGAAGAGGTAGCTTTCATATTCCTTATTTTAAAAAAGCCAACTTATATTATTCAAACACACGAAGCCCAATTTAGTGGAAACCGAATACAGGCGATTCAATACTAATTTTTATCAATACTAAATCATTATGAATGAGAATTTCGCGAAATTAGTCAGCTTTATCCAAGCTGCTTTTATTTAAAGTAACTTATATTTGGCTGCCAAATTCGGCGATTTCTTAAAGTGCCTGCCATTTTAAGACAACATGGTGGATGAGGCTAACAAGTGAACTTGGTCGAGACCTTAGTAATTGCTGTGCACATGCTCACTCACATCGGAATCGATTGATATATACGAGTGCTGTCGCAGGCAAAAAATCAGATTTTTCAAAATGTCACCCACATTAGATATTGAAATTGCTATATCTGAGCCATTTTTTAAGATAAAGACAAACAAAAAATGCTCCTGAATCCTTATATCAAGGTCAAATACTTAAGAAAGAAACCTTTTTCAATTTCTAATTTTTTTGCACCTCACTTTAAATATAATTTTTTTTTAATATAATGGCCGCCATTTTGAAACAAGATGGCTGATGAAGCTGGCCAGCGAACTTGGTCGAGATATTGATGTACACTATCCACATACCTTTTTACATCGATATACGCGAATACGTGTGTTATCGCGTGACAAATACAAGATCGTTTCAAAATTTTAGCCATGCTAGAAATTCAACCATTTTTTAAGATATAAACAAAAGAACAAATTTTCAGAAACAAAAACTGCTCCGGAATCTTTGTATCAAGTCCAAACACATAAAAAAAATCTTTTTCATTTTCCAATTTTTTAAATACCTCATTTTAAATTTAATTTTTTTTAATGGCAACCCTTTTGAAACAAGATGGCAAATGAAGCTGGCCAACGAACTCGGTCGAGACATTGGTATGTACTATGTACAGACCAAGTTACATCCAAATCGGTTCATAAATACGCCTGTTATCGCGTGACAAATATCAGGTCGTTTTAAAATGTCAGCCACAATAGAAATTCAAAATGCTATAACTCAGCCATTTTTTTAGATATAGACGAAACAAAAAACTGTTCCGGAATCTTTGTATTAAGGTCAAACACATACGAAAAAATCTTTTTCATTTTCCAATTTTTTGTTATCTCATTTTAAATTAAAAAATTTTTTAATTTTTTAAATGGCCGCCATTTTGAAACAAGATGGCGGATGAAGCTGGACAACGAACTTGGTCGAGATATTTGTATGTACTATGTACACACCAAGGTACATCCAAACCGGTTCATAAATACGCCCGTTATCACGTGACAAATATCAGGACGTTTCAAAATGTCAGCCACGTTAGAAATTCAAAATGCTATAACTCAGCCATTTTTTAAGATATAGACGAAACAAAAACTGCTCCCGAATCTTTTTATCAAGGTCAAACACATAAAAAAAAATATTTTTTTCAATTTTAAATTTTTGGTACCACATTTCAAATTTAAATTTTTCTTAAAAATTTAAATGGCTGCATTTTTGTAAACAAGATGGCGGATGGAGCTGGCCAACGAACTCGGTCGAGACTTTGGTATGTACTATGTATAAACGAAGTTACATCCAAATCGGTCATAAATACGTCTTTTATCGCGTGACAAAATTCAGGACGCTTCAAAATGTCAGCCACGCTAGAAATTCAAAATGCTATAACTCATTCATTTTTAAAGATATAGACGAAACAAAAACTGCTCCGGAATTTTGGATACAGGTCAAATACATAAGAAAAAAATATTTTTTCATTTTCAATTTTTTGGTACCACATTTCAAATTTTAAATTAAAAAAAAAATTTTAAATTGCCGCCATTTTGAAACAAAATGGCGGATGAAGCTGGCCAACGAACTCGGTCGAGACATTGTTATGTATTATGTACACAGCGAATTACATGCAAATCGGTTCATAAATACGAGAGTTACAGTGTGACAAACGTCATATATATATATATATATATATATATATGGATATATATATGTGGATATATATATATATATATATATATGTCAATTTTCAACGGAGGGTGGTTTCGGGGTCTGGGGATCATGATCGATGAAAATATACCAAAATTTTTTGAAATCGCTTTCCTCCGAACGGCTGCAATAGGTAGCTTTTTGTAATGAAAGCTACCTAAAAAATGTAAACAAAGATTGAATAGACATGACCGTAAAAAGTCTCAAATCTGCATAACACTTGGAACCAAACTGTCCAGATTAGTGGTCTTCTACTGTACACAGTTTTTCATAAAGGTGTTTCGTTCTTAAAATGTGTTATTTTCATCTATCACTGCGGAACAAGCGAGAAAACTCATATTCTTGCACATGAGTTGTATATATCTTTATATCTAAATTTCCGTCATTTTTGACGGGCTACCTTTCTAGTTTAAGATAAAATTTACAAAAAATAAAAAAAAATTGAAAAAAATTGAAATTTTGAAAATTTTTCGAAAAAATTTCAATTTTTTTCAACTTTTTTTTTTTAACCTTTAAATTCAAATATGTAAAATTCGATGCTCTATTTTATTTCTATATATAAACCAACTTTTATAAAAAATATTGGGGATTTTCATTGATATGGAAGACGCATGGGGCATTTCGGAGATTTCTAACACGACGCGTAAAATTCCATTTTTTTCTCAAAAATAATTTTTTTTTTAATTTTTTTGGGATAAATGCATGTTATAATGTATATAATGTACCCTTGAATAATATTTAAGTTGAAATTTACAAAAATAAAAAAAATTATTTTTAAGGATTTTAAGCTCCACCGTCCCCTTAAAAATAAAATAAATAGATCAATTAAGCTCTATTCATAAGCTAATATTAGTTTTTTGTTGCATTGAAATATCTCAATTTGTTGATTTTCTGCAAGCAAATAAACCCAATTGTATTTCAGTGGGAGTCTATGGAAATTTGGCGAAATACTGGAAATAGCGCCAAATTGGCTTCACTTTTGGCGACTAATATTGGCCGCCAAATTTGGCGATATATCGCCACGTTGGCGAAAAGCTTGGCGATGTTTGGTGATAGAGACGGATCCCCTCCCTTGGTATAGCGTCAGAAAGCACTGACCAATCAGCTGCGTTTCGCAGTATCTACGCAGATTTTCATTGGTTCATTTCCAAAGCATTACCTTTTTATATATATACAAGGATAATCATTTGGCTGTGACTATGGTAATTCTTATAAAAATATTGTTGAAATAAGGAAGATGGAAGTGGATTATTTTAACTTCCCGTAATTTTCACCAACTAATCAAAAACTAAATGTTTACACTTTCTAATAAAAAAATTTCATAAAATGGCTTCTCTTCCAGCAAACAGTTGAAAACAATATGACAACAGGTGCACTAATATTCAGACAAAAATATTATTTCTAGTGCCACGTAAAAAACACATTTCCGCCTGAAATGGCACAATGTTTGAAAAATTTGATCAACTGCTGGAAGGGTATCCACTACTGCCGGTATCACCCCAGGTTTGTGGTTTTTATAGATAGGGATGCTTCATTAATGTTAAGTTCAAGTATAAATGAAGATTTAGTTCTAATTTTTGCTGACTTATAGACAAAAATGCAATTGCAATGCGATGTGTTGCAAGGAACATTATGTTAATTTCATGTTTACAAGTACAATGCTAGTTTTCAATTCGACATTTTAAACCACGTTTTGTTTGTCCAATATAGGAAAGATCACATTGGTAAGACATATTATACACTGGTTATCAAAAGTTAAGGAAAAATCACAAAATGCTAATTTTTAAATACGCGAATTCTCAAAAGGAAGTAATATAATTTGAATAATTACTATCTCTGCAGAACAGCTAGTCTATATAACATCTCATTCAGGCCCCACATGGTCACAAGAGTCACTGTCACTACGGCGAAACAAAAAATAGGAAATTCCATACGTCTCTTTTATGAGTCTCAAATGACTACTATATGTGACTCCACTGACAGGTCACTCTGACTGCTGCTTTGTGATGAGTCACCAGGCTACTTTGCAATGTCGTTTCATTGAGACTCTCGTGTGACTGTCATCTGGAGATTCAATTTCAAAGTCATTGTGCACGTTGCATTATGATAAATCACCAAGTAATGTCACATTAAAGTCACATGGTGACTTTTCGTCACATGACTTTGTCAAATGGTGACAGAGACAGAGACCCTACTGTAAAGTCACCACTGTGAAAAGTGGTGAAAAGTCACCATGTGACCGATGCTGGGTTTATTTGTGTCTCATGTTTCGCCGCAGGATTGTGTGCTCATAAAGACTATTCCATCTTGTGCTGCAGTAGCAGCCTTACCAACATATTTGAGTGAGAGTTGCTAAGCTGGGTGTCGTTTTCGTAGCTTAAATGGTAGAGCAAACGGAGCGATTTTCCAAGGGTTTCGGGTTCGATTCCCGGCTTGGACATTTTTCACTCTGTTGGTGCTACGCTTAGTTAGCAATGTGATAAATGACATACTAAATATTAAATAAAAGGTTATATGGATTGATTTAAAGAGTACTCCATCTGCAACGAAATGCACCTTGACCAATAATGTGGCCGTGTTTAATCCTGACCCTTTATTTCAACAGGGAGCATCTCTTTGGTTTTCCTTTTCATCTATTCTATAAACAGCCCAAGATCGCCTTTATACCCTATCTTAGATGATACTGTTGATCAACACTGGTTATCGCCTGGCAGCTAAAGTCTAGACTGAAAATTCGCAGATACCAGCAGTATGAAACCACACACCCACATATTCCACCATGTTGCATTTAAACAAATTTCCAATAAAATTGTGCATAACACGAGGCATACATTTATATATATATGTGTGTGTATGCATTAAAGGTTTTTTATTTATGGATTTATTGACTTATCTACATATATATATGTATATATATCCTCTTCGGTCCCTGGGTCCCCATGCGGGGACCTCTGTTCTTTTCCTTATGAAAACTAAAATGTCCGATTTTTTTACATTTTCACATCACTTCTTAATAGCTGAATGTTTTTTTTTCGTTCAAAGAAAACGAATAAATGAGAGCATCTAAGCCGATTCCCACATAAAATAAATGTTATTTTCATCTCAGTTTGCAAAATGCCTAAAAATGCCCAAAAAACAGTACGACCAAGAAAGAGAGAAATTTGCATAAGTATTTAACTTAAATCTTTTTCAGTAAAAAAAAATTGAGGATTTGTTGATTATTTACTCGTTTAAAGATCTTAAATTTGTGATTGCGCTAATTTAGGTTAATGGTTATTAAATTGATGTTCTTAAGGGGTTTGTAGTTTTAGATCCATATTTTTGAACCTAAATTACTAAGCGGCTAAAAGACCAATTTCAGAAAAAAATATTTTTTCTGTCATTTACGATGTCATTTTGTTTGGAAAAAACCAATGAATAAGCATTTGTATTATTACTATAGTTTCGGAAATGAAAAGGGTACATGTGTATTCATTAAAGTATTGTAGTGTAGTATATTTATGCTTTATATTTAGTTGTTTATAATTTTGTTCCTTTATATGTAAAAAAATATCAATTGAAAAGTATAATTGTCAGATTTTATGGGCTTGTCCTTTTATGCTTTTTAGTTTGCTCTCTTTTTTTAATTGTTTTTTCTTGCTACATTGTTTCACTAGTAAGGATTAGTATAAGATTCATTCATTTTCAAAAGACCATAAATTCAAAAGTATTATACAAATATGAGTTACATAGGAAAATAACCGTAAACCCACAAAGCACTATGCATACTCTACAAAAGGTCTATGTGCATACTTGGATCACACGACGCAGGTCCAGACGGTAGTTGAACCGGTTCCACACATTTTGTGGCGTCATCCTGTTGTTGGTCACCACTGCATCATTGATCTGCTCCCTGTGCATCTCTAACATTTTTCGTTCTGGGGATACGTAAACAAGGTCTTTAATATGCCTCCAAAGGAAGATGTCACAAGGTGTTAAATCAGGTGACTTAGGGGGCCAAGGAAATAAAGAGGTTATCCTCAACAACAAGCCCAATATGCCGATGCAGAAGTTCATCTTTCATTTATCCACGAACTTCAATATTCCAATGAGGCGAGTGCCCCATTCTCTTTGAATACAAAATCCCTAAAATCAGAAACCAGAATGAATGAATGAATGAAATGAATGAATCGTTTATAGTTATTCTGTATTTATCACATTTAATTGAGTTAGGGTATACGGTATTTTCTAACTCCTTTTTTTTGCTTGTGCTATATAATACGTTTCTGGTGTACCATTAAAGGTCTCTGTGAAAGAAAATTAAAAGACAGAAATGCTGCAATTCCTGTAATTAAAAACATAAACTATAGAAACAACATTTCAACTCAGATTAAACTTTTTACAACATTTTCAAAATTTAATTCTCATAAGTGTCAATTTTAAACTTTTTACACAATTTTTCTATTTTGTTCTTATAAGTGTGCATTGTAACTGTAATGACACGGTTAATTAGTTAAATAAAATTTTAATATGCATGTAAAAATACAGGAAAAATGAAACTTTAAATATCAATCTTAGTTTTTTTTTTTTTAAATCAACTGTTTATATTATTGAAATTCAAATTCTTATTTATGGGAAATATGCCATAAGGATCGCCCTATATGAAAATTAAAACCATTGTAAATTGATGGTGAAATTTTAGTATTTTGATGATGCTGAAACATTGACAAACAGATTAAAAAACAAGCGGACGAAAGGGTGTTGGAATTCCGAATCATTTAAAAGTAAATGATTGCTGCAAAATGCCAATTTCGTATATTTTTAATTATCGGATTATTTCAAAATTTCGGTAAAATATACGTAGATATTGAATAAATTTTAAGGCATGAAAAATGGCCGTAAACGGGATTTATTGCAATATAGAAGGTCTGAGTCACCTTAAATAATTATACACATACATACATATAAACACACACACATACACACATTCATATATATGTACACACATATATATATATTAGAAATATATTGCATATATATATGTGTGTGTATATATAACATAGAAAAAAAAATACATGAAAAATTAATCAAAAGAAAGAAATATTTCACATATTTACACCATTCCATAAAATACAATCCAAATTAGTTTACCTATCTAATCTATTTGGTAACTTTACTTTATAAATAACTCTAATAGCTATAGAATATTTTTCCTTATCATTCATTTACGGAAATTCCCATATCTTATTACTCCGATGTGTAACATTAGATAATGGCGCATTTTCTTTCGGCGCCTTTAAGCGTCATAAACGTCATTTTATTGTGGTATTTACTATTCGAAATGGTCATTGGACGTACGTAACTGCGAGTTCCACATCTGAATGGTTCTTTAATTAGAGAAATACTTTCATGCTGACCATAAAAGTCTGGCATTCCTTTAGGAAGAGACCATAAAGGTATGCCGGAATTAGTTTTGTTATTTATTCTTGCATTAGAAATTTTACTAGAAGTAGAATTTCGACGGATATATATATATATAATAGTTTTCAGAAATCATTTTTAATATTAGCTCTCTTAAGTATTTTTTGTTTCCTTTAAAATGTATAAAATATTTCTTTTTGAAGGCACGCCCCCTACCTATTATTTACTTGTGTGTATAATCATTCAAATTAGTTATAATTTTAATAAAAACATGAATTATTTTTCTTGTCTTTCAAATAATTCACTGGATTTTTTTTATTTACTGGATTATAAAATTTTTCTTACGGTTTCATTCTCTAATGAACGGATCATATTTTAATGGATTTATTAATAATAAAATGATGTTTGCCGAATATTGGCTATTTATTGTCTAAATATTGACATGAAATAGTCCCCCAACATTGGGTATTATATATTGTTTTTTCAATAATGATAAAAAATATTTCTACAACGTAAAGTCATAAAAATCTAAAACAAACATAAAACTCTAAAGTCATAAAAATCTAAAACATCGTCTGTATGATTGTAATTTCGCCGTAACATACTTATTTTACCCAAGCGGAGGGCTCGAAAGCTAATGTTAATCTTATGAGAGCGCGGTTTACAGGTTTCACGCTCGCATTTTAATATTTTTAAATGACTTTTGTTTTCATTGCATCGGATACCTGAATTCGATAACATTTTTTGTAAGTTTGCACATTTTGCTTTTCGTTACAGTTTTTTATATTAGGATAGTTTCATTTTAAAAACCGGTTCTAACCAATCCCAAAAGTGAAAGTTTCCACATATAAAAAAACTGTATTTAAATACGAAAAACTGCAACCGCACAATAAAAGGTATCGACCTCAGGTATCCTATACAGAATCAATCATTTAAAAATATGAAAATACGAGCAAGAAATCTGTAAACAACGCTCCCATAGGATTAGATTGAGCGATTCTTCCCATGATTAGTGTATGCTCTTATCAGCGCTAGAATGATTTCTCTTACCTTTACAAAACTTCTTTTATGCCACTCTTTTAGATAGCTTTCATTACAAAAAGCTACCTATTGCAGCCGTTCGGAGGAAAGCGATTTCAAAAAATTTTGGTAAAATTTCATCGATCATGACCCCTAGACCCTGAAACCACTCTCCGTTCAAAATTTATATATATATATATATATATATATATCTGACCTTTGTCATACTGTAACTCTCGTATTTATGAACCGATTTGGATGTAATTCGGTGTGTACATAGTACATACCAATGTCTCGACTGAGGTTTCAAAATGGCGGCCATTTAAATTTTTTTTTTTATTTAAAATTTGAAATGTGGTACCAAAATTTTGAAAATGGAAAAATATTTTTTCTTATGTATTTGACCTTTATACAAAGACTCCGGAGCAGTTTTTGTTTCGTCTATATCTTAAAAAATGGCTGAGTTATAGCATTTTGGATTTCTAGTATGGCTGACATTTTGAAACGTCCTGAATTTTGTCACGCGATAAAAGGCGTATTTATGAACCGATTTGGATGTAACTTCCTTTATACATAGTACATACCAATGTCTCGACCGAGTTCGTTCGTTACCTTCATCCGCCATTTAGTTTCAAAATGGCGGCCATTTTAAAAAAATTTAAATTTTTAAATTTTAAATAAGATACCAAAAAATTAGAAAATGAAAAAGATTTTTTTGTATGTGTTTTACCTTAATACAAAGATTCTGGAACAGATTTTGTTTCGTCTATATCTAAAAAAATGGCTGAGTTATAGCATTTTGAATTTCTATTGCGGCTGACATTTTAAAACGACCTGATATTTGTCACGCGATAACAGGCGTATTTATGAACCGATTTGGACGTAACTTGGTCTGTCTCTGTACATAGTACATACCAATGTCTCGATCAAGTTCGTTGTCCAGCTTCATTAGCCATCATCTTGTTTCAAAAGGGTTGCCATTTAAAAAAAAAATAATTTAAGGTATTAAAAAATTGGAAAATGAAAAGATTTTTTTTTATGTGTTTGGCCTTGATACAAAGATTCTGGAGCAGTTTTTGTTTATGAAAATTTGTTCTTTTGTTTATATCTTAAAAAATGGTTGAATTATAGCACTTTGAATTTCTAGCATGGCTAATACTTTGAAACGATCTTGTATTTGTCACGCGATAACACAAGTGTTCGCCTATTTCGATGTAAGAAGGCATGTGGGTAGTATACACCAATATCTCGACCAAGTTCGCTGGCCAGCCTCATCAGCCATCTTGTTTCAAAATGGCGGCCATCAAATTAAAAAATATATATATTTAAAGTGAGGTGCAAAAAATTTAGAAATTGAAAAAGGTTTCTTTCTTAAGTATTTGACCTTGATATAAGGATTTAGGAGCATTTTTTGTTTGTCTTTATCTTAAAAAATGTTTCAGATATAGCAGTGTCAATTTCTAATGTGGGTGACATTTTGAAAAATCTGATTTTTTGCCTGCGACAGAACTCGTATATATCAACCGATTCAGATGTGAGTGAGCATGTGAAAAGCAATTACTTAGGTCTCGACGACCAAGTTCACTGGTTAGCCTCACTCACCATGTTGTCTTAAAATGGCAGGCACTTTAAGAAATCGCCGTATTTAGAAGCCAAATATAAGTTACCTTAAATAAAAGCAGCTTGGGTAAAGCTGACTAATTTCGCGAAATTCTCATTCATAATGATTTAGTATTGATAAAAATTAGTATTGAATCTCCTATATTCGGTTTCCACTAAATTGAGCTTCGTGTGTTTGAATAATATAAGTTGGCTTTTTTAAAATAAGGAATATGAAAGCTACCTCTTCCTCCCGGCACTGGCCGGAAGGTTTTTTTATAACTAAAATGAGATAATTGGGTATTTTCTTTCAGTTCCTTAAAGCGTTATAAAAGTATTTTAATTGCAGTATTTACTATTTGAATAGGTCATTAGGTTACGTAACTGTAAGTTCCAGAACAGAGTGGTTCTTAATTGTAGAAATACTTCCGTGCTGACATTGTCATTCCTTTAGGAAAACGCCATAAACTTACGACTTAATTAGTTTTTCATTTAGTCCTATTACAAATTGTTGGAGTAGAATTTTCACGCAGAGATATATAATAATTTTGTGAAATACATTCTAATATTAGCCTTTTTATAATGATAAGAAGTATTAAAATTACTTCCGAATTGAAAAACAATATTTGATGAATATTGGCTAAATATTGGAACATTGGCTAACTTAGCATTAAACCAAATCACATCATCTATTTAATTATAACTCCACATTAATAACATTAGAATGCTTGTCATTAATTTACATAAATTATTTTATCCCGTTGCGTTCATAATTACATCGTATAATTGCACATTTTCTTTCAGCTCCTTTAAGTGTTATAAGAGTCCATTTATTGCAGTATTTACTATTGGAAAAGTTAATTATTTGTAAAAGAGGATGTTACTTATCATAATGGTTCATTAATTAGAGAAATGCATCCGTGCTGACCTTCAAAGTCTGATGTTCCTTAAGGAAGACGCCATGAGGTTACGTCAAAATTAGTTTTTTTTTTTTAATTTAGTGTTGTATTAGAAATTTTTGGAGTAGAAGCTTTACACATAGATATTAAGTTTGTGAAATCAATCCTAATATTAGCCTTTTTGAAAATTAAAAGTAGTTTTAAATTTAGATAACAACATAAATTTCTTTTCTTTGTCTTACCAATATTACACTTGTTATCTAATACAACATTATTCAGAATATTTTATTCACCAATAAATGGTGATTTAAATCTATTAGTCTATTTAAACCTATTCCTTAATAGCAAAACAATATTAGTCGAATATTGGCTGTGTATTGGTAAAATATTGGAAGATTGACTAAATACTGGCATGAAATATTACCGAAAGATTGGGTGCATATATTTTGCCTGTATTGATTTAAAAATATTTCACAACGTACAGACAGACACCTTAAAAAAATAAACCATATCACATCGTATGTATTATTATAACTTCACCTTAATAGCTTTAGAATGTTTCCATTACCTTTACACAAATTATTTTAACTCATTACTTTTATAAGTAACATCAGATAATTGCGAATTTTGTTTTGGCAACTTTAAGCTTCATAAAAGTCGTTTATTGCAGTCTTTGCTATTCGAATATGTTATTATGCGTAAGTAACGCATATTTCAGACATTTATATCGTGGAGGCGATTAAAGCTTTTAAGCCAATAAGCGATCGATGTCGATCGGCTTACTGATGTCAACACGCTCATCGAGTTACTCAGTCCACTGTCAAATAGAAGCGTCTTCCTCCGGTTTCAAAACGAAAAAAGTCTGTCAAATCTTCTGTCAGTTTATTTTGTTAGGCTGTTTTTAAATTTAAAAGGCGCAAAATGGTTTTTCATATGATAAAGAACAGCACTTGAGACATTTTTGCAATTGGAACTGCATCTCTAAAACTAATGGTTTAGGAATTAGCTATTGATTAACATAATAAAGACGCTTTGTGTATCAGCATGCATCCTTTCGAAACACTGAATTAAACTTCTTAAAAAAAAAACCCTACAAAACAAAATAAAATTTCTATTTTCACATTTTTATATCCGAAAAAAGGGGAAAATTACATAAAAAAAGAAAAAAGGCATATTTATTTAAATTACATTAAATATAATCCAACTGCTCATTTTACTTTTGTAAAATTTACTATACACTTTGAGCTAACGCAACAGGCAAAAACACCGCACAAAGTGTTGAATTAATTTTCAAACAAAATGATAAAAATATTTCAAGTACCAAATTTAAAAAGAAATAATTTAATCTTGTTTTATATATTTTATGCATATTATATCTCTTTTTCCCTCCTCCTTGTTATTTTAAAATTGAAAATTGCATTAAAAAAAAAATCTTAATCTGATCATTGAAATAACAATCTGCTTATTTATCGGTGAGCGGCAACACTAAACAATTAAGGTAGGATAGTAGCAGCTTAAATACTGTCTGTTTATACCTTATACCCAGAGTTTTTCCCTTTTAACTTTAATCACACGCAATATAATAGGACCATACATTGACAAAAACAAACTTTAAATACGAAGTCCAATATAAGTATAATTTCTAATTGAAGTAAATAAAATCCAATTCTGAAATAAATAAATAAAAAATAATCTTCCACTTTTATGGTGACCAATGTAAATAATAAACACACACGATCGATCGTCCACGTGTTCACAGGTCAATCAAACTCAGTGGGCATGTATGTGACCTGATCATGTCGCTCGAAATTGGCTTAGAAGCTGTAAACGTCTCAGCGATATACATGTCTGATATATACGTACGTAACTGAGACTTCCTCATAAGAATGATTATTTAATTGGTCGGTTGGTTGGTTGAATGAAGTCTTATGGCACAAAGTCCCTTTAGGGACATGCTGCACCAAAAAAATGTATTGACTAAAACATAGGATTCTTTGATTGGAGAAATTATTCCGAGCTGACCATAAAAGTCTGTCATTCCTTTAGGAAAACGCCAAAAAGCCATGCTGAAATTGTTTTATTATTTAGTCTTGTATTAGAAATTTTTGGAGCAGAGCTTTCATGCATAGCTATATAATAATTTTTCGAAATTCATTCTAATATTAGCTTTTTAAAAGGGTAAGCAGTTTTAAAGTTCGATAAAAGCATAAATTTGTTTTCTTTGCGTTACAAATATTAGGCATTTATCTAATACAATATTTTTCAGAATATTTCATTCACCAATAAATAGTCATTTACATCTTTTAGTCTATTTAAATCCATTGCTTAATAGCAAAACATTTATAGCCGAATATTGGTTGTGTACCTAAATATTGGGTCATTGACTAAATATTGGCATTAAAAATCACCCGAAAATTGGGTGCATATATTTTGCCTATATTGATTAAAAAATACTCATTGCGTATGGCCAAACGCTTTAAAAATATAAATCAAATCACATCGTCTGTCTAATTATAACTTCACCTTAATAGCGATAGAATGTTTTTCACAACCTATGCACAAATTCTTTTATCTCATTACTTTTAAAAGTAGAGTCAGATAACTGCGCATTTTCTTTTGGCAACTCCAAGTGTCATAAAAGTCATTTTATTGAAGTATTTACTATTCGAAAGGGTTATTTGGCGTTCGCAACTGCAAGTTCCTCATCAGAATTGTTGTTTAATTAGAGGAATACTTCCGTGCTGACCATAAAATCTAACATTCCTTTTGCAAGAGATCATAAAGTTATCTAGAAATTAGGTTTATCACGCAGATATCTAGGTACCAGGGGAGAAATTTGTAATTGCATCGGGTATTTTACTAGTAAAACTTTGATGTATATATATTAATACCATTTCCGAGGCCATTTATCTGCATGCGGATTCACGAAATTTAAAAAATAATAATCACAAAAATATTTGATACTTTTTTCTGAAAACATGAATTATAAAATAAATTCATTTTCTCTTCCGTTTCCTTATTTTTTTTTAATAGATTTGCACATATCTGAAAACACAGTATCAGAAAGAATTCAGAAAGATTCTGAACCATGACAAATTAACATATAATGCAGGAATGGTTAGTTTAAAAGGATCAGTGTCAATAAAGATGCGTTTTTGGCCCATGAAATAGACTAAAGGTCAATTATGTTATACTGACATAATTATTTCACTTTTTAATATTAGAAGGTATATATTGTAGGATTTTCACAATAGGTTTTCTATTTTGTTCGGATTTATGTGACTTACACAAACTCAAAGTTCGTATAATTCGTAGTTTTGATGAAAAATACGCAATTTCTGCTACTTTTTACATTGTAATTATCAATATGAGCGCAATCGTGCAACACTTTCTTCTTGACATACATTATAAAACACATCAAAATATTCAAAATATGTTAAAATAAAAGTGTTGCAAAGCTGCGCTCATAGTAAAATAGAGCAGAAATTGCATATGTTTTATTAAAACTACGAATTATATGAACTTTGAACTTGTATAAGTCATATAAATCAGAACAAAATACAAAAACTATTGTTAAAATCGTACAATATATACCTTCTAATATTAAAAAGTGAAATAATTAAGTCAGTATAAGATAATCGAATTTAGTCATATTTCAGGGGTCAAAAACGCGGCTTTATGGACCCTGATCCTTTACATGACCATACAATCTGTAATCTTTGGCCTGTTTAGATTTCAATCCACTGAAAGATCAGATGCTTTGCTGTGTTCGAAGAGATATCAATAAAAGCTCCCATAACACCAAACATTTTTTAAAAGTCATTAGACTAATAACTAATGTAAATCAGGATTATTAACGCAGGTGACTTATATATTGCATAGAAGCAGGTATTAAATCTAAAAGCGGTTTTACTGAATAAAATTAATAAAAAAAATATTTTTCTGCTGTAAAAGTTTTCAATACTGAAGTTAACATATGTTGTACATTCAAGTTTTGAAGAAGATGCATCTGTCCTCATCTTGCGCCCTGTAATTCGTCATATTATAAATTCCATTTGACCATGAGTCACTTTGTATGCATCGTGACCAAATTTGTTTGCCTTTTGTAGCGTGTCACAAACAGAATATATCAACGGCACAAAATGACTTGGATACAACTATTCTTGCATTATACATGGCGGATAATCATAACAATATTAATTTAGGCACATTTTGACGATTGTGATACTGTAGATAGCTTTTTAGCTCTAAACTTCCTGACACATATTGTTGTATCTGTCGCTCGAGAGGTTTTATCATTTTAGTGAATATAATATTTATTGCTGCAAATCTCGTGGCTTTATTCGTAACTGTTCTTAATTGTAACTCAGCTTTTATTTTCGAAAAGTATTAACACTATTTTGAGATTGCTCGTCACTTTTACTGCTGATTATTGAAAAAATACATTCTTCCGTTATCCAAATTTAGTGTAACGTACATATAAAACTGATATCAACATTACGCCTAATGATTTTCTTATTTTTTGCGGTAGACGTTAGAAAAGAAACTAGATGAACTATAAAAAATGTGTTTAGCAAAGAACAAAATACACGGTAATATAAGTCAAGAAAAAAGTTATTGATAAGGAGGAAATCCTTTTCCCAAATTTTAATTTTAGAGATATGGAAATTTTGTTAATATTTTTCAAATTAATGTGTTGAAAATTTGTCAGATTTTTTATTTATTTTAATATATCTTTCATTTAAATGTTTTTTTATGTGCAGATTTTCTTCCTACTACTTAATTTTTAAAGAAAGGCCAACCGTTTAACGAAGTAAATAATAGCAGGCTTTAACTTATCGCACATAACACTGTTTTAAAATATAACTTCAAGACTATGTTACTATATCTATTATCTCTATGTATTATACTTTTCTCATTATTAACGAAAAAATGTAATCTGCATTGAAAAGACAATAGCATGTCTTGCACTGTCAAGAAAAGAAATGGCAATCATTGTTCTTAGTTAATTATTAAGACAGGTACTGACGTGTATGTATAGATTATTTTATGGGTTATTATCTTTCTTATGAGTTGCATCGTAACTCTTTTCTTTACAAAGGTTGGACTCATTAAACAGAAATATACATTTGTCTTCCTTAAAATTGTTTCACATTTTATTAATACCGACACAAATTGTGTTTATATAGATTTGTAAACACTAACAAATGATTAAAACATTTATCATTGTTTAATTCTGGGAAACATATCACGAATATTATCATTGAGATGCGTGTCAGAAGTAGAACAACTGTATTTAAATAAATTTGATAGATTCACTTTACATCAATAACTTGCTAATATGTGTTGAAAATTGCAGTTTCAAAATCATGTTTAACTTAATTGTCTTTTACATGTTATTCTAACCATCGATTTTAAGAATGGATCATGTATTATGGGTATATATGGATCAAGAAATATTCGCATTAAATGTTTGAGAGCAAATTTATTTTTTCTTGAAAATTTTACGAAAATCACATACCCTGATGCACCCGCATGCGATTTCTTTCTTTATAAGAGGTACCAGGGTGTGGTTTTTACGTTAACCCTTAAATGCTGATTTTTCAAAAATCCTTTAAAAAATGTTTTTCGGCTTTCATTTTTTAGATAAATTATGGAAAAAATAGTTTAAAAATTCATATTTTGTTTTAAGTATGGTTTACGTTTAAAAAAACAGTTTGTTACTATCGGCAATACTGGTCTTTAATTAAAAAAATAATTTTCCTTGATAAAATTCTATAATATTACACACACAAGAATTTTAAGAACTAGGATAAGAAATAAATTTTATTTGCTATACTAGTTGTTTTTGTTATCCTAATTTTATTTGCGAAATACTCTATTTTGTTGTGGAACAAAATAGAGTATTTCGCAAGCTTTCAAACAAAACAAAAATAACAAGTAGCAACAATTGAAAAAATAAGTCTATCTTTATTCTGAAACAGCACAAGTATTGCCATCTCCATATTGAAAATCGATTTAATAATATTTTCATAAAGTATTTTATTGGCAACATTAGGAATTATAGCTTTAATATTATTTTAATAGTAATTTAGAAGCCTAAATTGGGTATGTTGCCGAAAGGCAACACTCTGAGTTTAAAGGTTAAATAACAATTGGTAAGATCGAAAGAATTCTCAAATTAGGGGATAATAAAAGTCTGATGCATGAGAGTAAAGCATATGTCTGTTTCTAAAATTTCAGCTCCTTTGAAAGGATCGAAAAAAATTATCATATTTTGTTTCGTCTCGGACATTTCACATAAAAAACCGCTACAGAAAATCCATGCATGAGCGGGTTAACTAAGGGCCACTGTTATATTTGAATTGGATTGTTTCAATAGAAAATTTTAAAACTGGATATTTCCGAAAATGCTTAACTTTTAGAACTAATAACTGTTCTCGAATCATATATTATCATTGATTTGAATAATAAGAAAGATATAGTAAAGAATAACTATAATACATCCCGACAATATCATCAAAAACTCGTTCCAATCTCATTAAATGCGGAAATTATCTATCGTTCTTAACAAAGCTCCCCTCTGTCCTATTAAATGCCAGTTAAATCGGAGTTAAATGTCAGCCAATTCATTTGTAGGTAAGCTCTAATGACGTTAAATATTACGTTTAGATGTATGGCCGATGACATAGTATAATGTGGATGTTCATGTAATGGGCTTTCTCTTATGAAAGTTTATAGCTTCTCCGTTTATCGCTTTTCAAACAATTCCTTGAAAATGCCATTTAAATGAGAAGCCATTTGAGATAATAATATTGTAAAAATTAAATATTGTATGTGTAAAAAGAAACACGGATTTTACTAACGACAATGCTTTGAACTATTGGGAAAATTAATGAATTTGAGTTTTGTCTGTTCGTTAATATTCGTTGAAAAATCCTTTTAATTTGCCTGTCTTCCATGAGATACACGAAATACGTAAATATAACTTGTTATATTTATGTATTGAATGTTATGTATTAAAATACCTAAAATCTTTCAATATAAAGCGACTTTTTTGCTAAATTACAGCTGAAGGTGGAGGTCTTGTAATTGTACTACATAGTACATTTTCGAAGTAGAAACGTCACACTGGAAAACAATTCTGCCACTGTCTTCTAGAAAAAATATTGTGGCTCTTGAAAAAATAATTCCATGTCATCCTTATAAATTGTAGTTCCCTTTGCTAGAAAGTTCTAGTTATCCCTAAATTCAAGGGGGATTTCCTATATTATCGTGGTCAAATATATTTAAAATCTCTGCAAATAAATACGAACACAATATGTGAGTTTCAATAACTATAATTCTAGTTTATGAATTAATTATAGAAATGAAGTGTTAATGTCTTACAATTCAAACGATTCATAATATGGGATAGTAGCTGAATTTGGACCACTTCACTTATTTTTAGGTGTAACTCACTTAATTTTTGGAATATCTGCAAAACATCATTACATAGTGTCAATCTATTCACCTACTAACTAAATAAATCTTTTGATCAATTTCTTTTTGAAAATTTTAAATTTTATTTTAATTTAAACAAATTGTCAAAAGTGGTCCAAATTCAGCAACTGGTCGCCTAAGTTGGACCCCCAGTCTCTTAAATTAGACCAAATATTATCAGGTTGTTTTAATGACTAGGGAATATAACTAATTTTATTAAAAGCAAAGTTTGAGATTAATGAAACAATCAAACAAAATAACAGCAATGAAATATAATGAAATCAAATATCTGAAAATAAGAGTAATTGTTTTAAATCAAAATGTATTCAAAATATAAATCAAAGTTATCAGTAATTAAGAATAGAAATTATGGACTAATTGTCAGTTACTTAATATCATGCAAGAAATTATGCAAAGCTTACGCATGGATTTCGTTTATTGATTTTTTTTTCCAGCGCACAAAACATAGAATCATATTTGGCTATCTGAACACTGGATCATTTCTGCTATTTTAGTTTTCTTACAAAATAAGCAAAATCAATCATCACTGTCTAGATTTTTCTTTTTAGATTCTGAATTATTAGCCTTTTTTTGCAACAGAAGTTTTCTTTGCATTATGTTTGTAGTTCTTCCCTTCCATCATTTACTTGGCATTACGCCTATTTTTTTAAACTTGATGTTCCAAATACTTTTGCGCTGTGATAGCTTCCTTTTGCCGTTTTTATATATTTTTTATATATGCCGTTTTTTTAATGTTATTTTCATTTCAAGGTTTACTCTATATGGCGAATATGTTAACACAACTGTTTTTTGGCTCCCTTGGTTCTTTTATTTAACGAAATTTAGCAAGGTAGATAACATTTCTAATGATTTTTTGGCTTTGGGGAGGATTTGTAGCCGCAGTCTTCTTGCAGGTCAATTTGTTCGAAACTTACTCTCTTCTTTTTGTTTCTTATATCTTTAACAGCTTTTGCTGTCACGGGTGTTTTTCTTTCAGACAATTTGTCTGTGTCTTTATCAACATTTTAAACATTATATTAAAAAGTGTTTAAAAAATATCCTCTATTCAAAAATACGCTACGATTGATCAAACGCAAACGTTATACATTCAAACAGTGTTGAATTCAGCCTTCCTGGAGCCTTGAAATAACCACTCCCCCCGGAAGGTTTGAGATTTTATTCGTTTTAATGTTAAAAAAGTGTAATACGACTCTCCAGAGCTGTAAAAATCTGCCATCGCAAAAATTCTCCAAGAGGAAAATATTTGAATTCAACTCTGTAAACCAAATACGCCGTCGGAATAAGGAATTCGAAGAAAATAAATATATATACATACAAAATAAAATAAATTTGCATGGAGTTAGTAATTCATTGTAAAATATTAAAAATTTTGAAAAAATAGTGTACAAAGCATACCGTCCTAGAAATTCATTACTTACTTTTCAAATTTATGATCGTATATCGGGTCCAATAGCAACTTAAATTGGCCCAATTACGGCAACTGTGCCAATTTTTAAAACAGATAATCTCAACACTAAGAACAAAACCGAAATTAACCAAACCTTCGTGAAAAATATGCGCAATAAACAGACGAATTCATATATGTATAGGAAAACGTAACAACTTTGCTTAGTTTTAAAGTATTCACTTACATTTGATAGGAAAAAATTAGATCAAAACAGCTAACTTTAGGTTTTTTTTAAATTGTCTGAAAACATCACGTGGTAGGCGGTTGCTTCTGCTAATCATGAGTGACGTCATTCTGATGAGTAGGATTTCAGCGGTAGATAGCGTCTCTTCCTGTAATTAACAGCAGAATGGCAACGGTCCAATTAAAGCGGCGGTCCAAATTTGGCTACTCTCCCCTATAATGTAGCGTTTCCTCACCTAGAAAATTATAGAGTAGAAATTCTCGATCTGTGGAACATTAATGCTTAAGGCCATGAAATAACGGATTATCGATTTCTATTTTCGGAGACGTTGTGCTTAACAAAGAAAAACTATATCAGATAGTTAAGTTAAATTTTCCGTCTATTCAGGTTATTTGTTTAACTTATTCGCATAACTCTGAAATCTATATTCTAGTTTAGAGATTTTCAAAATGACTACCCGTTCGTTCTAGATGAAGGCAGTATATTTTTCTCTTTCAGTGTAAATAGCCGCGAAAACAAATTTTAAATTTTCTAAAATTTTCGCACCAAAAGACGGAAATTTAGTCATTTAACAGAAATAATGTTGGGTATCATGAAGACAGGGTGTCCCAGAAACTTGCTGCTAAGTAAAATCGTTTTAAGGATGTGCATATTCTGAATGATTTCTTATAAAACAACACTTCTTACAATAAAGTTAATTACAAGAGAAATTGTAGCGCTAACCATGATGCCATCAGATTTTATATAATTTAAAACTAAATAGAATGAAATATGACTGAAATATTGTAATCGTTGCGAAATATGTAAAAGAAACTAAGGATTCTGCTTATACTGAGACATTCTATATTTTTTACTGAATAAGACGGTTGCGATTTTTATTTTCATTGCCAGTATTATTTTTCTAACTATGCAAACATGCATGATTTATTAATAATAAAATATAGCCAAAAAGATCCAAAAAATACACGATAATAGATTTTTTATGAAACTTTTATCCTACGTACATTTTTCCATGTGCATATTTAGCAGAAGTTGAATTCTTTTATATTAATGTATTTGTGCTTTAGTGAAACTGAATCATGGAAATGTGGAACATTAACGCTTAAGGCCATGAAATAACGGATTATCGATTTCTATTTTCAGAGACGTTGTGCTTAACAAAGAAAAAATATAACAGGTAGTTAAGTTAAATTTTCTGGCGTTTGTTGCAAGATATGTAAAATAAATCTGTTCCAATTAGACAACCGTCAAAGCGGAAATAAGAAACTTTATTTATAAATCCATTTTTAAGTAAACATAAATAAAAAAACTATTATAAAAAGGAGTTTTTTAAAAATTTTAATGCATGCATTATGCTATAAATTTAAACGAAAATCAATTTTTATTCAAATTTCTATGCATGAAATATTTTGTAAGAAATTATTTATATAGTATTTGAATATTAGAAAGCAGGCAATATTTTTTAACGTATTAAGTGATGTAAGTAACATGTGAATTAACTACTATGAAGTAATTTTACGATTTTTATACTGAAATCATATTAAAATATTAAATTAATAAAGGTAAATATGAATAAATATTATGATTTTCAAAGTTGCATTTAAATGATTGAATACTATTGAAAGCGATTTTTTTTTGCATTAAATACCTCGAACCTATAGTATTTTCATAAGTTCTAATTTTTATTAACTGTGAGATTTTTAATCTTTTTGTAATTTTTGAGCACTTTGCTAGTATTTTTTTGACCCACCCATTGTATTCAGCAGATGTTTCTTGTTACAATTGCCATTTAGTTTTTTCCGGATAGAGAGCATTTTCTGAAATCTGTTCATTTCTTATGAGGAAATCAAAATTTGATTTTTTGACTGGATTGGTTCAAAACCACTCAGTTTTATCCGTTGTGTAGTAGGCTTATTCTTTGCGAATATGTAGTCTTATGGAGGTAAGTACTGTGAATAACTATTTCTGTCATTTCGAGAAGAAACAAATACATAGATACATAATTACTAATTATGTATACTATTAATTATACCATGATTTATTAATGAAATGGAAAACAGGTAAACTGTAACTGACAAATAATAAAGATAAACTCCTTAACAAAATAATCTATTCGAATATGATAGATCCAGTCGTAATCTATCATTATGTGTTTCATATAATGAAGTTAAATGTGGTTTAATAATGTTAGCAATTAACATAGAACAAGTTTGGAATTCATTACAATATATTTAATTTCACTTTCAAATTAATTTAAGAAACTCCTTAATACGTATAATTTTCCACAATTATTGTATTTGAATACTCCGCTGAATAATGTCTCATTAAATAATTAAATATAGATGCATGATTGCTGAAATGTTTCTTATCGTTTGATACAACAAATGTTTGGGTAATTGCTACGTTATGTGTTGAGAGGTTTTCAAGCGAAGAATTCATCATGAGACAGCAAGATTATTATTAAAATGAAAAATGAAAAATATCAACACAAATAATTTTCGTAAATGTTATTTTATGTATAAACTTAGATTTGTTTGTCTTTAAATATTTTTGTTGTGGAACTGTTTGCCGGAAAATGCTATTAGGATCTCACTAGCAGAGTACTAGAATCAACAGTGATCACATGAGAGATGTGTATAGTCCAAAATATATCAAATATAGGCAGAAATTATGTTAAATACTAAACCTTAAATTTGTTTGTTGTCAGACATGCGACAGAGTATTTAATGCAAAATGACTTCAATGTGCCGTTTTTTTACACATAAGCATTATGTAAAAAAACATAGGGTGAATTTGGTCTAATTTTCCAAACAAAACTCAGCTAAGAAGGAGGTCATGTAGAGCATAAAACACCATCGTGCTCATGTCTTATTTTTTATTCATGTTATAATATAGAGAAGAAAAATGCGCAAAGAGTGCATGAATTCTGAAAATCCTCACATTTATGAGGTTTTTGAAAACTTACACAAAAAAGGACATGTTTGAAAACAACAGAAAACATCGTATAAGATGTCAACATTACCATCAGGATGTCTGGATTTAACGGTGATCTGCATGCGCTGAATGGTTGTAAAATTGTCATCAAAATATTTAATCGGCAAAAACTAAAACATCATTGTTTCTACGCCCGGTCAAATTTACCAAGAAGTTGTCATAATATCAGCTTTTGAATCAGCCTAAACTAAAAAATACACATGTTTCAGTTTAAGGCTACTAGTCACTCAATTTCCGAATTCCCCTCCGTAATGTTAAATCTATGGTCTTTGATGCTTTTTTATATTCGCAATATCTCCCCAGGAAATTAATATTTGTAATTTTTTTTTACTGTGTCTTCTTCCTAAAGGATGTCTCTTTTTTCTTAGTTGTCAAAATATTTTCAAAATCCATGATTAATTTTATATGAAGTGTTAAAATTTTACTCCCAGTTCGTCAGTTTTTAAAACATAAAATAATTATATATAGATTTTAGAAATATTTTGTCAACTAAGAAAAAAGGGACATCCTTGTACACTAAACAACTAAAAAAAGAAGTTAAAAATATTAATTACTGGGGGAGATATTTTAAATATAAGAATGCATCAAACACTCATGGTCTTAACGTTAACGAGGGGAAAGCAGAAGCTGAGTGACAAGCATCCTTAAGAAAGTGTAGCCTTTTTTTACAGTACTCTTTCTGATGTAATTCAGAAATATATATTAAAATTAAGCAATGGGCATTAATACTCTAAACAAAATTCAAAATCCAATTGGTAAGGCGAATCTCAACGTTCAGTTTAAATATGTGACTTAGAGTGGTTGGCGATAGATTGATATGTACACATTTGATTCAAGATCGGTTGACAACTTAGAGTTTCTGGAACATCATCTACCAGGATTCTTTGTTAATATTCCTGCCTTACAATGGAAACTTTTCGAACATTGTTCGGCACATGCACATTCTCCAAATGCCATTCGAGACTTCATGACTGCAAATTATCGAGGATGGATTAGATGTACGGGGATAATTCTCTGACGATCTAGATTGCCAGATCTATTGGAATGCATGCGGATCTATCACGCAATCGACAAACAATCCAGCCCAACCCTTTCAGCTGAATTGCGTCTGGGATGGCGAGTCTCTCGTTATAAATGCATTATGTTTAGCGTAATGATGCCATTTATGTAAATCCATTGCCATCTAGAGTTATTTCAGAGATGTTTTGAAATACGAGGATGAATGAGGGTTAAATTTCCTCTAAAGTAGAATGCAGATATGAGGAGGATTTTTTTGTGGTTATCCGGGAATTCTTATTAACAGATGTATCGGGTGAAAGATTTAGATGTTTACTAAATCTACAGTAATAAATTTTTAATCTTAAACAAATATAGTAGTGAAATTTTGCAGTCAAACAGCACTGAGACATAAGATATATCTCTTTATTTTAAAAATAATATAACCAGTATCGCACACAAGCTTTATCGACATAATGCATGCCAAGGAGAGATCAAAGAGACAATCAAAGTGTGATATGAACAGTTTTATTTTTTACGCCAAATTTTTGTCCGATCAAGCTATTATGAGTTTTAAAGAAAACGCCAAAAGAAATATAGATTGCATTAAAGTGAATGACATAATATAGGGATTTTGCCGTACCAGGATGTATCAATAAGTTTTTGCACTCACATAGGAATAATTGAGTGAAATGTATGAAATTGCTACATTTTATGAGTCATTTTCTATATAGTCAGTGTGAACAATAACAAATTTGTGCAACTGGTATTTCAAAGAGAGGGGGGGGGGGGGTATGTATTACAGGAGGCGCGAAAGCAGACAGAAAGTAGGTCATTTTTCCAACTTTCACCTACCCTCACATGTGACATATTGAAGAAAAGGTCTGTGACCATTTATACGTGCTATTTCTCTCCCGAGACCCTACCCCCAATTTTACCTCCAGGGGGCACTTTTCTAAATTTTGCGGACATCATTCATGCCCGCCGGGGAGCAAATTTGGGGGGAAGGGCTCGGGAGTTACATAGCATGAATAAGTAATCACAGGCCTATCCAACGTCGCGTTTGGGGCTCGTCAAAAGTTAGAAAAATGACCCCATTTGGGTGTACTATCGCGCCTCCTGGAATACATCTGCCCCCCCTCTTTGAAATACCGTTTGCAGAAATGTGTTATTATGCACGGTGACTATATAGAAAAGGACTTATACAATCAAACAATTTCATAAATTTCACTCAATTATTTCTAGGTGAGGGCAAAAATTTATTGATACACCCTCGTATTACCATAAGGCGCCACTTAGTGTTATGAAAAAGCTATAGACATATAATCAAATAAATGTTGTCAGATAGGAAATAAGTATATAGTGTTTATAGATAATGTTCTGAAATGATTTTATTTGACTAAATTGTGTATTCTTCGTCATACTTAATTCTAATAGAGCATGTAATATGTAATCACGTGTCTACTTATTTCATATCTAACTACTAAAATTAAAGGGTACTAAATACTTTTACAAATATTGAGTCAATTTATTTTACCGATATAAAATAAAAAAAACGATAAATACACCTATATCAGGAATTTAAAAAATGAAAGTTTACCTTCAGATAATTTTATTCTAATCAACCGCCATCTTTATCGATTAGCAAACTTAATATCTTATTCCACTGTCCGCCTGTGACGCGAACCATTTTAAAAGGTAACCTATCTCATTCACGCAATATGAAATCTTTGATAGAGCTTTTAGGCACCTTCTGTGTTGTTTAGCATTTCCTTTACCCACTAATATTACCCTGATGAAATATTCGAAAGGTTTCAGATCCTATGAAAAAGTTGGGCAATATTCTAGTATGATAAACGTCGATCAATTGAAATTAAGCCCATGTTGATTTGGTGCAGTGTGAAGGTAAAATATCAAATTAATTCTATCTTGCTGAATTATCAAATTATTCTTGAGATGCAATCTGTCAACATGCGGCAACAAATATGTAGCCAAAATGTTCTTTATATAATATCCCGAATTAATTTTGACTACTTTATCGATTTTCTTAATTTGAGAGGTATTATTGTCGATTACTTAATTTCTGAGGTAATTTTCATTATATAGACGAGCGATGAAAAAATATTTTATCATTATATTTAATAGGACATATTTATTTTAGTCAGTTGGTGCGTCTATCGATTATACGATTATTTACATCAAAATTAGTAGGGAAAGTTGTATTTTCCAGGAATATGCATCATTTACATCATGTACACAGTAAACTGCTTAGAGATGCTTAGAGATGCTTAGAGAGTCGGTTACCGACTGCGAGCGAAGGGTAAAACACTTTTAGACTCTCTGGAAAGTGCTTTAAAATCTGGATTGGTACATTATAACTTCTCTACGTATGCACACACAGTATCAATTAAATTTTCCCTTTGGTGTTATAAGTTGTTTACAGTCACCTGGTTATTTGTCCTGGGATGTCTATCATAACATCATCGTCCGAGAAAAACTTGACATCCACGAAGTGAAATTTCCAATACAGATTAAACGAGGAAAGTCCGATTTTTCCAGATGAGATGAACAAAATAGACAGAAAAGTGCAATGAATGAATCAGTGTGTGTGTATTTGTTGTACCGTAAATTGGTGCTTTAATTTGCATAGCTTGAAAATGTAGACGATGATACGTTATTATTTATTTATTAAGCTGGCACAGTGTGTTTAAATTTGTGCCATATAATGTTATTAAATTATACAGCTTTAATGCATTTGATATGCTTACACAGGACAATTATATTTGAAGATTCTTAAATCTAAATCTAAAATTAAATCTGCTTTTATGAATGAGGTCACCAATTCAAAGGGTGTAAAGGTAACTTTTAACATTTAGTAATCTCATTTTTGAAAAGTACATCATAAAAATATGCAAAACATGAAATTGTATTGCAGTTTTTAAAATATGATCTTAGATTTCTTCTCCATTTGAAATTTGCACCATGTGCGAGGAGTAAGCCCAATCATCTGCAACGGAATTTCAGTTTTGTAATACTTATTAAAGCTATATTTTGAAAAAAAAAATGGATAAGCACCTGTTATTGAAATCTCCAACATACATCTTAAATAGTACACGTGATAGTATTTTATTGCAAATTTAAAATGTTTAATATGTTATGTTATATTAAATAAATGCAATAAATCTGTAGTCACTCAATCCATGAAAAAACTTAACGATTAAACATACATTAAAGTAAAAAAGAAATTTCGCACATAGTTGATTTTAATAAATATTGAAATTATTGTCATTCTAAAATGATTGCCAAAATAAGATTAATTTTATTTTTAACTAGCTAACGAAAATTGAATGTTTTTGTTTAAACATCATTTGAAATATATGTATTAAGATGTTATAAATAAAATGTTAATTCACGAATAATATTAAAGCATCGGATACTATTAAAACAATGTTCAAAATGTAAACTACATTTAAAGTAGATATATGGTGCTTCTATTTCAAAATTTCGTTCGTTCGATGATGAAGTGAAACATGGATCTTCTTTTAACTGTATCATTTTAATTAAACTTTCAAATTATCTCAATTTAATAAATTTGTATTTTCTGATAAATTACTAGATTTATTTACAGTATAACTCTATTGAAAATTTTATAGCTAATGAACGCTTTGTACTCTAGATTAAATATCTCAGGACTCTTGCAAGATAGCTTAATAATAAGAATAATTTTATCGGTCTCATTATCGGTATATTTGGGAGACCTTGGACTAGCTAGCTCTCTGTGGATAAAGTATCCCAATGTGAAATAAGTTAGAATTTTCAGTATTTGTAACGCTTATATACTATTATTAAGGAAATCTTCTGAATTAAGAAAATCGATTTTGTTTCTTTTTTAAGGTATTAAAAATGCAAATAAGATGATTTAAAATTTTTTTAAATTACTGTTGTAGACTTCAAAGTAGCAGCAATTGCATGGGTTTTATATCTGACCATATATTAGCTATTAACATTAGATATATTCTTTTAACAATTCAATCAAAAAACAATTAAACAAATGCATTCTAAATCAGTGCGGAATCAATGTTCCAGATTAGAGGAATGAAAAAAAAATCGTATATAAATCTTTGAACGAGATTTTCTTGAAACATTATTTTTTGATTTTGTGAGACAAATATTCCAGAAACTAATCTATTGATTTTAATAAATATGTATTATAAGCATGTAGAATCGCAAAAAACCACTATCCTTCCTACAAAAGAAATTAGAAAACGGCTTTGAATAGTTTTTAGCATCAATTAAATTTGCGCATTTCGTAGGCCGGAAATTTTTGCATCACCCTAATATATGCCGTGATTCTAATGACTCAATTATTTTATTTTTAAAATGTATTTCTCATTTTTTAATACAACTATACGACAACTATATGACTGCGCACTATATATGTTAAAGCTCAATATGATTTTTCACCAACAAAAACTTTCAAACAGTCACGATTTTATGCAACACATTTATTAAATAAATGCAATAAATCATTAGTCACTCAATCTATGCAAATCTTATGATTTAACATACATTAAAGTAAAAAAGAAATTTCGTAAATAGTTGATTTTAATATATACTGAAATTATTGTCTATCTAAAATGACATCCAGAATAAGATTAATTTTATTTTTAACTAGCTAACGAAAATTGAATGTTTGCTGTAACGCTAATAAGGGAAAATGGTTCGATGTTGGGGATGATTGTTTTTTTTTAATACAAATCCAGAATTTATTAGCATTTATATAAAGTAGCCACATTTTTGAGGCAGCGGTTTTTTTTTTTTTTTTTACAAAAAAAAAAAAAAAAGAAAAAAAAGACATATTTTTAATCAAATAATTCTGATGAAACCATTATAATATATTTAGTATGTTTCATTTCAGTTAAATTTTGATTATTTATTGTGTAATTATTCCATACATTTCTCTTCCAAAATTTTAAATCATATTTTAGTGTGTGCCCAAACTTTTGTCGTAGACTATATTTTTTAAAGAATATTTCCCTTTTTTACATTTTTTAGATAAAACATAATGCATTTATAAATAATTTTTTCCAAACCTACTGATTATTTAAAATTTATAATAAAATACAAAACATTCTACATCAGAAAGGAATGATCCATGATTTATAGAAAATTAGAAAAATTATTAAATTGGTTAGCTACAAAACAGTTATTTATACTTAATTATAGCTTTGAAAAATATTAGACAATATTTATATTGAAATTTATTAAAACATAATATCTTATATATTTTTTTATATTTTTTAAAAGCTATAGCTGGTGTAACGCTTTTAATTTTCCGATGGAAAGAAAAATTTGCAAAATGGATAATTTATGTAAACTACATTTAGTTAAATAATGCATTTTGCTACAGACAGCCAAGTGTTACGATGCATTTATTTAAATATAATGTAAAAATATCATAAACTTCAAAAAATAAATATAATTCTATTTAATGAAATAACAATTCTCTAAATAAAATTTTGCTGATTTTTGATCCAGTATATAAAATCTAACAAATCATATTACAAACCTTCTAAGATGAAAAGGCATCCAGACATCGTTAATTTTTTTGAAAATAGGTTAATGTCTTATGCGATTACTATGAATATAGCATACAAAATAAATGCAGATTTCGGCTGTCATTTAATATCTTTTAGTTTAAGGAATTGCTTTTGTATTTTACATTTAGAAATACCTTTCTACTCCACGACTTTCAAGGAAATTGATAAAAATTAGAGAATTTGAACTGAATTTCCTATTACCAAAATTTGTTTAACATAAGTTATTTCATATTTCTTTCTTTAATGTTAGTGGTTATTAAAATTATTCAAAACCAACCAAATCACTCAACAAACTTCCCCCCTAACATTTTTTTTATATTTATAGCTAACATTATGTAAGATATTTTACTTAATAAGTTTAAGTATGGATGGGATTCATTTGATAATGTTTTTTAAAGATTTGTATTTCTTCCTAAATTGTTCAAAATAAGAAAACGAATTACTTCAAAATGTATTATGTTCATAATACATCCTGCATTTTTTCTAAAGAGTCTCGAAATTTGTACTGAGATATTACATAAGCCAAGTCAATGGTGATCTGTGCCATTTGATATAATATTTTACCATACCTTATTGATATATTATTCAAAATTTTTATAAAGGAAATTGGTTTAATCAAGCAAAAATCAATATTTATATTGGATCTACATCCAATTCTATATTGGATTTGAATCCGGCAGATTCGTCGTCCTGGGAAGTACGTTAATTTGGTGTTGACTGGGCCAGTTCTTTGTGGACACTGACAGTGGCGTAGGAACTTTGTACAAACAGGGGGAGCCGGGGCATATTGCGGAAAGCTAGTGGCGCGTATCATTTCGTTCATTTTGGAGGGTTCCTTCATAGTGTTGCACGTACAGAAGTATAAAATAGAAGCATATCAAAAAATCACCAACTCTTTAATCCAGTTAAAATTATTTTTAATAGATATACTTGGTACAAAGAAACTTAATTTATGTGCGATCTCGAATACAATATTCAAATTTAAGGCTTCTCCCACTTCCATTTATCAAAAATTAAAGTGCTTCCTATTGTTTTGCTTAAAAAGTTTTTACAAATCTATTCCAAATCAATTTTAAAGGCCTCCTGTTTATAAATATGTTATCGGTGCAGGTAATTTGTAGTAGACCTATATAAGACCCCTTTTTTCTGGAAATCGGGAGGGTTGTAAATACTGAGGAAAAGGGTGAAGGCACAAACAAGTGTGCTCACCACCCCCCCTCTCTCTCTTCTCTTTGTTGTTTATTGTTTTAATTTCCTAGAAAAAGTATACTTTATTTTTTAATTCAGCAATGCATCGTAAACAGATGTGGTGCGAGAATTTCTCCCGGGGGAGCTGAGCCCATCTGAAATATTCCAGGGGGAGCCACAGCTCCTCTAGCTCCCCCGGTTCCTACGCCCTTGGACACTGACCTGTTTGAAGGTGCTAAATCATGTTGGAAAGTAAAAGCGTCACCACATAGAGCTTCCGACGATGGTATCATGAAACGCTCAAGGATTTATTGATATATCTCCTAATTAATCCTTTCGTTAACAATACATAACCTTCCAGGACATCTGCAATCATACAAGCCCACACAATTACACAGACTGCAAATTTCACTGATCGTTTCATGCAGTCCTGGTTATATACTTCTTGCTTCATTCACTATAAACGAACACTTTGATCACCATATGTTACACAAAACACACTCTCATCACTAAACAATATATTTTCCCAATCGTCCAGATCTTATAAAAGCTTTTTTGGACCACTTCACTCTTACCCTTTTCTTTTTAATATTTATGAGGGGCTTTATCTTTGGCACAGCAGATTGAAATCAATGTTTATGGAGACGTCTTAGTGTTGTAGATTTACTCAAACCAACACCGTGTCCTTTCCACTTTCGATGCAAATATTTTACACTTCTAAAACGTTATTTTTAGCAATACTCTTTAGCTTTCTATCATCTCTTTGAGTTGTTATTGGATTTCGGACTCTATTCAGGTGCTTGTTTTCAAAATGTTCGTCGGTAAAACACTGCTTTATTGCTATACTAACACTTGTTTGAGAACATTTTAAGTAACTGGTGATATATTGCTGGTTACGGCTTTCTTTATGCAAATCAATAATACGATGCTTTGTAAACTGCGTTATGTCTGGAGATGTACATGTAGATAACTCATACCCATGTTTCACACAAAATGAAAACAATGATGACGCAAAGGGCTTTTTTAAATTAAGATGTCCCGCAGAAGCTAATTTTGTGCTTTATTTATGCAACCTTCTGAACCAATCAGGAAAATTCATAAGTATTCTAATTTTTTGAACCACCTATTTTAGTATTCTAATATTTTGAATAATGAAAATATTTTTACAAAAATATAATATTTACTCAAAATTTAATATTTTACAATTTTAATTTTCTTTAATAACATGCAAATTTATTAAAACATAAAACGTTGTTCTTTATCAATTGTACTGCACTGAAATAAAACTAAATGCAATTCCAAATACAAATGAAATGAATTATTTTAATTTTTTTACTTGGAGTCGTATACTATTAATTTCATTAATTCCATTTGCAATAACTGCATAAACAATTTGTGAATCAGATGAAATCTGCATGAACAATTTAGGAAACCCTAGTACAAAATTCTACATTAAAATCGATAACATTGTTTTCAGTTAATGGTTGTACTACGCATAATACATAAATTAGCGTTAGTATTATTCTTTTTTTGCAATATTGCTTTAAACATTAACATACTTTATACTTTAAATTTTATATAATTTTTTTAGTTATTCTTTATTTACACAGTGGAACAAAACATTGACGAATTATTTCGGAACGAAAATCTATAAAAAGTTCACGTAATTATTCTTATAAATTCATATAAATTTTTGTATATAAAAATCGAAATTTATTCTGAATTATCTTCACTCGCGAAAATCATCGAGTTATTTATTGGTTTGACATGTGTCTCAAATTCCAATATTTTTCAGGTTTTGAGGACATACATTATAAGTAAGTTTATTTCCTTTCTTCTGTTTTACCAGCTTTTCAAATGCTTATACTATAACTGCATGAATTATTTATCAAAAGATGGAATCATTAATCTTCATACCAAATCAGGTAAGAGAAAATTTTAAATTTAAATTAAATTCCATTATTTTTATTGAAAACTGAATGCCTAAATATTTTTATTAATTAATTAATTTATTTTTTGCTACACTGCTTTATACATAACTTTCTATAAGAACTGATTTTTCATAGACACATAGTTTAAAGAACCATATTAGTGTATCCAAAATTTGATTATTTTTTCTGATATTAAAATCAGAAAACATAAAAATTAGATCACGTATTTAATAGAACATTCTTTAAACTACCTTCATTTATTTATTTTATTATGCATCATATCCTATGTGTGAAATTATAAGTTTTAATTAAGCATTAAGGATATACTTTAAAATAATATTGATTTTAAATTCTTTATATTAATTTAGTTTAAAAAATATATTTGGATAACTGACTGAATAACTTATTGTGCAGAGATGAAATTTGGATGCAAAATCCTCGTTGAAAAATATCGACTTTAAAATTAATAATATTGGTTTCAGATTATGACTGTAGTATGAAGATAATAAATTAGCAATTTTAACTTTTAGTACACAGCAGTGTATATTTTTTTTTCTATAAATATTCATCACTTTTTTTTCTTATATATGTTTGTTTTATTCTCCAATGTGCAATGAATTCTCTAGTGATAAAAATTTGAAAAAATAATCATCACTTATCATTCAAACTTAAAAAAAGCCATATACTGTGGTCTCCCCTTCTTATTCTTGGCAAAAGCTAATTCCTAAACCGTTAATTTGAAAAATATAGTTCACATTGTGAAACTGTTTCATATGTTCTTATTAATCGTCTACTCAAAATAAATTTACTTCAAAACTGTTATTTTTAAGAAGTTAATATATTAAATTTTTATACGAATCCTGCGTTCAATAACATTTATTTTTAAAAAATCGAATGAAATTTTGGAACCTTCTGACATTACAAAATGTTCTTTCCATTTTTAGAATAGAAAAGGGCCGAAATTTCACAAAATTCAAAGTACCATAACCAGCTGAGTTTAAATCGTTAAAGTATGAAAATTTTAAATATTTTACTTGTCAGTACATTGCAAAGTTTCCTAAATAAAACTTATAGGACGTAAAAGCAGTATAAAAAAATTAAATTCCGCAACTTTCTAAAATACAATTAGTTAATCAACTAGTTTCTGCGTGAATCAGTTTCCATATATTATGAAGTGTAACATTTGAAACAATTTTAAAGTTCAACGATACTTCTAAAAACAACAGTTTATATATAAACTTTTGGTCAACGATAATAAGTAATACCTTGGATATAATATTTTCAGTACGCAGTACAATTAGTAATTGAAAGAAAAATCCAAATGCATAACACAATTCTTCGTACATATACATGTAAAATACAAATTCAGAATAATAAATAAATATAAATGTTCCGAAAATATAAAGTCAAACCGACACTTGTATTTAGATAGTATTTATCATTACATGAAAATGAATCAAATGTAAAAAGTTTTACTGTTATTTGGTAATGTATATAATAATATTATTAATGTTTATATAGATAATTTTATAAGATCTCCTTTTTATTGGAATTTTTTTCAAATAGTTGTTAAAATTAAATATTAAACACAATACTTCTTTTGTTTGTAGATTTATTTTTAGACTTGATTTTTAACTTTTAAATTAGTAATTATGCGTAACATAAAAATAAGATGATTAAAAAACCGCACAAAAGTTGAAGATGAAATTATTACTACGTTTATAGAAAGGGTTAACGTAATATTAAATAAGCATAGATACATTGTACTTGATGTTAACGAAATATTTTTTATTTATACTAAACCAGGAACTATGTAATAATTCATAACGTACGGCATATTCATAGTTTTTTTTTTACGCAAAAAAGCTTTTGTATCTCCCACCTATTAATACGAGAATTGTCCCAACAGTAAACTAAATATGAGATTTCTATTTTTATATTTATATTTGAAAATAAATTTTATTACAGAGGGAAAAGATAAATATTTCTTTACCTAGAAAGAAGGTTTACAAAAATATAATGTACCATCTTCCAATTTACCATAGTTCCAAAAAGCGTTCTTTTATGTTTAGAAACCTTATAAACTGATAGATTTCCGAGATTTAAAGAAGTATTCCTGTAACAAATATAAATTTTGCCACCCTGATTTTTTGGAAACGTTCACAAGTAGTTTAACAGTATTTTAATTAGGTTTTCAGTTCAATATGAGCACGAAATATCATTTTATCGATTAGCATCAACTTAAGAACAAAGCAGTAAATTTAAAAATCTGCGAATTCACAATTTCTTTACAGCCACAAATCTTATAAAATCTGTTAACTTGTCCCAAAATAATGTTGATGAAAACCCTTTTACTTAAATTTGAATATCAGTGTGGCATTGATTGAATAACAAAATTTAAAAAATCCCGTTTATCAAAAATTTTAACTAATATATTATTATCTTTAATAAATAAATCCAAATCCAAAAAATCAACATGCAATCTATCAACAGAAGCCTTATTTAATTTTAAACATGGAGTATAGATATCCTTAATCGATACCAAGAGTTTGTCATCGAAGATGATTTAGTTATCGATATATCTTAAACTGCAAAACTCTTATTAGTGTTTAAAATGTAGTTAAATTCAGAATAAAAAAGTCCTTCCGGCCAGTGCCGGGAGGAAGAGGTAGCTTTCATAATCTTTATTTAAAAAAAGCCAAATTATATCATTCAAACACACGAAGCTCAATTTAATGGAAACCGAATATAGGAGATTCAATACTAATTTTTATCAATATAATGAATGAGAATTTCGCGAAAGTAGTCAGCTTTATCCAAGCTGCTTTTCTTTAAAGTAACATATATTTGGCTGCCAAATTCGGCAATTTCTTAAAGTGCCTGTCATTTTAAGACAACATGGTGGATGAGGCTAAGCAGTGAACTTGGTCGAGACCTTAGTAATTGCTGTGCACATGCTCACTCACATCGGAATCGGTTAATATATAGGAGTGCTGTCGCATGCAAAAAATCAGATTTTTCAAAATGTCACCCACAATAGAAATTGAAACTGCTATATCTGAGCCATTTTTTAAGGTAAAGACAAACAAAAAATGCTCCTGAATCCTTATATCAAGGTCAAATACTTAAGAAAGAAACCTTTTTCAATTTCTAATTTTTTTTGCACCTCACTTTAAATATATATATATTTTTTAATTTAATGGTCACCATTTTGAAACAAGATGGCTGATGAATCTGGCCAGCGAACTTGGTCGAGGTGTTGATATATACTATCCACATGCCTTCTTACATCGAAATAGGCGAATACGTGTGTTATCGCGTGACAAATACAAGATCATTTCAAAATGTTAGCCATGCTAGACATTCAAAGTGCTATAAATCAACCATTTTTTAAGATATAAACAAAAGAACAAATCTTCAGAAACAAAAACTGCTCCGGAATCTTTGTATTAAGGCCAAATACATAAAAAAATCTTTTTCATTTTCCAATTGTTTAATACCTCATTTTGAATTTTAAATTTAATTTTTTTTAATGGCAACCCTTTTGAAACAAGATGACGAAGGAAGCTGGCCATCGAACTCGGTCGAAACATTGGTATGTACTATGTACAGACCAAGTTACATCCAAATAGGTTCATAATTACGCCTGTTATCGCGTGACAAAAATCAGGTCGTTTTAAAATGTCAGCCACAAGAGAAATTCAAAATGCTATTACTCAGCCATTTTTTTTTAGATATAGACGAAAGAAAAACTGTTCCGGAATCTTTGTATTAAGGTCAAACACATACAAGAAAAATATTTTTCACTTTCCAATTTTTTGGTATCTCATTTAAATTTTTTTATTTTTTAATTTTTTTAAATGGCCGCCATTTTGAAACAAGATGGCGGATGAAGCCGGCCAACGAACTCGGTCGAGATATTTGTATGTACTATGTACACCAAGGTACATCCAAGTCGGTTCATAAATACGCCTGTTATTACGTTAGAAAATATCAGGACTTTTCAAAATGTCAGCCACTCTAGAAATTCAAAATGCTATAACTCAGCCATTTTTTAAGATATAGACGAAACAAAAACTGCTCCGAAATCTTTGTATAAAGGTAAAATACATAAGAAAAAATATTTTTCCATTTTCAATTTTTTGGTACCACACTTCAAATTTTAAATTTTTAAAAAAATTTTAAATGGCCGCCATTTTGAAACAAAATGGCGGATGAAGCTGGCCAACGAACTCGGTCGAGAGATTGGTATGTACTATGCACACACTGAATTACATCCAAATCGGTTCATAAATACGCCTTTTATCGCGTGACAAAATTAAGGACGTTTCAAAATGTCAGCCACGCTAGAAATTCAAAATGCTATAACTCAGCCATTTTTTAAGATATAGACGAAACAAAAACTGCTCCGAAATCTTTGTATAAAGGTCAAATACATAAGAAAAAATATTTTTCTATTTTCAATTTTTTGGTACCACATTTCAAATTTTAAATTTTTAAAAAAAATTTAAATGGCCGCCATTTTGAAACAAAATGGCGGATGAAGCTGGCCAACGAACTCGGTCGAGAGATTGGTATGTACTATGTACACACTGAATTACATCGAAATCGGTTCATAAATACGCCTTTTATCGCGTGACAAAATTCAGGACGTTTCAAAATGTCAGCCACGCTAGAAATTCAAAATGCTATAACTCAGCCATTTTTTAAGATATAGACGAAACAAAAACTGCTCCGGAATCTTTGTATAAAGGTCAAATACATAAGAAAAAAATATGTTTCCATTTTTAATTTTTTGGTACCACATTTCAAGTTTTAAAATTTTTTAAAAATTTTTAATGGCCGCCATTTTGAAACAAAACGGCGGATGAAGCTGGCCAACGAACTCGGTCGAGAGATTGGTATGTACTATATACACACTGAATTACATCCAAATCGGTTCATAAATACGCCTTTTATCGCATGACAAAATTCAGGACGTTTCAAAATATCAGCCACGCTAGAAATTCAAAATGCTATAACTCAGCCATTTTTTAAGATATAGACGAAACAAAAACTGCTCCGGAATCTTTGTATAAAGGTAAAATACATAAGAAAAAAATATTTTTCCATTTTTAATATTTTGGTACCAAATTTCAAGTTTTAAAATTTTTTTAAACTTTTAAATGGCCGCCATTTTGAAACAAAACGGCGGATGAAGCTGACCAACGAACTCGGTCGAGACATTGGTATGTACTATGTACACACCGAATTTCATCGAAATCGGTTCATAATTACGGGAGTTACAGTGTGACATAGGTCATATATATATATATATATCAATTTTGAACGGAGGGTGGTTTCGGGGTCTGGGGGTTATGATCGATGAAAATATACCAAAATTTTTTGAAATCGCTTTCCTCCGAACGGCTGCAATAGGTAGCTTTTTTGTAAAGAAAGCTACCTAAAAGAAAAAGATTAGCTGCAGAACTCGAAAATTGGCTAAGCGGCCAAACACCATAATGGATGCCGAGGAAACTGCTTGAGTATATGAAGAATGTAGACTAATGTCTTTTAAGAACGTCTGCATTGTGATGAATTTCAAATTAGAACTGAGGTGCGCTGGCATGGAATTTATGAATATAAAGATGACGGAAAGACAAGTCTGATTGACTCTGGTCGTACTGGGATTATGGCCTTGCAACTCCTGCTGTTGGAAAGATGATGTGGGGTGTAGGAGATATTTTAAAGGTATCAGTTTTCAAGTCTTCACGGGTCAAGGTGGGGGTATGGCTTTCTCACATGTTCAATGGTTTTAGTTACTTAATGACTTAGTTATATAAGAATATCTATTTGATTATGTTTTATAAGTTAAATTCAGTTCTACTGAATTGGTTTGAGTTTTAAATTGGTTGGTTGGTTATGTTTTTAAAGCAGTTTTGTTTTGTTAAGTTTTTAAAAGTTTAAGTTTATTTGATGATTTTATTATACTTTTGGAGTATGGGGGTTGGCTATATCTTGCGAAACCTGTGAGGATTTAATTTCTATTTTTCGTACCTGTTTTTTGACTCCTCCTACTTTCAGACAAGCAAAGAGTTGTTTGTTTATTGTTTTTTAGTTATAAATGTTCATTGGATTTATTGTTGTGTTTTGCACCCTCTTTTTCATAAATTTCATGATACGTATAATTTTGATAGAGCTATATATATATATATGTGTGTGTGTGTATAGAAAGATAATGGTGTAATTTGGAATGACAAACAGAATACAATTCAAAGCATAGATCCATTGTCTTTCTCTGCTGGAATTTTTGTATATTAATATTTTTACTATGCAATGCCGATTTATGCCTCTATAATGCTCATATTATGTTGAAATTTTTTTAATCCTATTTTAAAAACGAATATACAACTTGAATATTTTTTTATTAATAGACAATGGTTTTTATGTTTTATATAAATCTAAGAAATTTTCTGACGACTAGACTTCAATACATAAGCAGCAAAGGAAAAAAGACCAGCTTTACATGCTTAGAAGAAATAATAAATAACTAAAAAACAAAACATTTTCATTTGGTATTGAAATACGTTAATACATTGAAATATCTTAAATGTCTTTAGACTGCAAATACATATAACATTATATGGTTCATTATTCATTAAACAATGAAAATATGCAAAATGTCAGTGTTTAAAACCTAGGTTAAAATGTGTATATAATTTAGCAGTGGGTTCGTGCGTTGCTTTCGCCCTAAAGTCTTTGAGATTATTTGCTGAGACCTTTTTCATTAATTTTGGTTTAACTGTAATTTTTAATCAAACAACGTGTTTTAATTAAATGTCAGTATACAATGTCAAAGCTTGTTCGAAAACCTTTTATATGATACCCCATTCTACATTTTGCATGTGCATAAAATGTATTGTTCGTACCAGAAACAATTTGAAGAAAATAGTTTTATATTTGTTATTAAATGTTATCGAGGGTTCAGGTATTCCTCAGGGGTATGGGGCTTCGATGCAAAATGTCTTAAATGTGGTGCGCTGCATCTAAGTACAGATTGTCCTTTGAAGGACCGCATAACGCCTAAATGTGCCAACTGCGTGTTAGTTCATCCTGCTACATACCGTGGCTGCCCTACAAAGCCACATACACTTGAAAATAAAACTAACTGCAACGCTTACAAAACTAGCGATATAAAGGTACCAAAAACATCCAACTTTTTTCTATAATAAAAACTTTAACTATACTAAAAAAAAAAAAAACGAACCTAATGTTAATCCTCAAATGTTAAACTCCGAAGTTTCTAAGGATGAATCCGCGAATACCCCTTCTTCTTCTACTTCTGAAAATCCCAAAAACATTCAAAATTCTCCTAATTCCACCAAATTACACTAACGACTTTCAAGAAAATTTTTAACGCATTTAACAATATTAAAGAAATCCTACTAACCAAATTTCTAAATTGTATACAAAACATTGCAACTCAAACAATAACACTAAGCAACCCAGTGCAAAAAGTGCTTACCATTATTAAAGAATTTGATACTCTTGCAAATCAATTCAATATCAACGAAGATTAATGTCTCATTCTAGATATATTTTTATCTTCCTTGTTTTTTGTCTTGTCTCCGTCTTGTAAAAAAAAAAAGCTTTAAACTTAGTATTTATTACTCTTTTTTATATATATACTTTTTTCCATACCATTCTTATCATTATTTAGCTCTTTGTTGATTTTATCACTGAGTTACCAGACTATGCGGTCGCCGTCCTATTTTTCTCATTAAATACTCTTTATACAATACTTTTAATTGTATGTTAGTTTAAACTCTCTTCATTTAAAATTTTTATTCTCTCTTTTTGTTAATTTTTCATGTTTAAACGAATTTTTTTTTACTAGTAAATATGTTTTATTTTAAATTTTTCACTTTTACTATTCTGTTTCTGAGGATTTTTATAATTTGTTAACCTATAGTGTATGATCTCTGTAAAGACTTTTTATGCTGGCGTATCCATTCAGTAGCTTTTTTTCCCTGTTTATGGAGTGTTTCAGGTCTGATTGAATCTAATGGACATTTTTCTTGTTTTTTGTTTATATTGTTAAAATTGCTATTTTTGTGTCCCCCATCGGCCTCTAAACATTCTTCTATGGCTCTCATTTCATTGTAAAACGATTTTACTTGTAAATCGGATGTAAACTTGCGTGGCAACTAGGGATACTTATGGATCCGCTTTAGAAATACTCTATGGATATCCAATAAATTTCCAGTATATGTATCGCTAAAATTAACTGAAAAAACGATTAAATGTAACGATAAACTGGATCATTATTTACAATGGATAAAAATGTGAGAGGCACAATTAAGCTTTTTTTTATATCTCCTCTTCGTTTATCTGATATCGAATTAATTGTTATATCTGAAAAAGCAGCGGAATATAAATAGGAGTGATATGCATTTTTGTTGATGTTATCGATTTTATGTGAATATAAAAACTCAATTATAAACTTTGTTTAAAAATATTTTATATAATATATATGTTCCCTTGTGTGTTATGATTTATTACCATTCACAATTCGTGGAAAGTCATTTCATTTTCAGACAAGCCTTTTTGGATAAAGATTGCAACTACGGAATTTGTCTTATTTTAAGTAACTTAACTCGCTTTTATTATATTTATTATGGAGTATTTAACTATATTAATAATATCTCTATATATTGAAACCCATGATGAAATCGTAGAACCTGTCTTTAAAACAGTTCCGCTTTACTTAAAAATATAGCTTTTATTACATTTATTATCGAGTATTTAACTATATAATAACATCTATATACTATACAATAACATCTATAATATGTACCAGAAAGCATACCTTTATATTATGTACATATAGATCCGCCCGGAATTGCTGGTTCTAAACATGTCGCACAGTAAAGTAAAATAAAGACAATACCTCCGGGTGACTGATTCAAACACAATCCCTTTTCCAAATTTTCCTGCTCAGGAAGGCTACCCTAGGACACGTCTCCGGAAACACGCACACCTGAAAAAGAACACCACCCACTGCCAGTATTATCCCTGCACCCAAATGATCAATAGTCGCAATCCAGCAAACATGACCAGTATAGTCCATAAATGGGCAAGTGCGTTTGTACCAAATATTACAATGCGGATTCGTTATCCGTAATGGCACAGTTTAAAAAGTGTCCGAATTTAATTTATTGGTCCTCAAGGGAGGGCTTTTACTGGGCAGGTGCCGTTATACCAATACCATTAATAAATGTTGTTATGAAACAGTGTTAGCCCAGTATTTGCATTTATCATTTTACATTTATCATTTTTACATTAAAGGGCAAGTACTGACCCAATGAAGGATATTTTATTTTCACCTCAATTTCATGAATGCTTCAAAGGGGAAGTAGTGGCCGTATAACAAATGGTCATACATGATAGAATCTACTTAACTTGCCGAATGACCGCTTTTCAAATCAGTACTTACAAGGGAGCCATTTTTGGTGTTGCTCGCACATAGCAACGATACCTGGTGCATTTTGTAGCCCTATACATAAAAGTTAGAGAACCAATTAAATTACTCTGTTAAAATCATATTTTATATGCATTTATATACTTTTAAACTTTATTATTACATTTTTATTTGTTTATTTCACGCAAAATATGAGTTAAGTCGCCACATATGGCGCTACAATTTTCCCGCTTTATCCGGGGAATAAATGTATAGTACATATTAGAATTATATCAGATTGCGATTTTTTTTTTATAATTGATAGCCTAAGAAACAAATATCAGTTTTTTCTTTTTTTCTATGCAGACGATAAATATACAAATAGTAAATATAATTCTATAAGAACTTCCAAGACCATTGAAAATTATTTTTTAGTAAAATACAAAATAGGCAAACTATTCTCTTTTGAAATCGAATGGAATAAAATTCCGGATGTTTAAAATGAAATGGTGCTGTATTAAATGGTCCTTTGGTAAAAGTAATCATAGAGTAAATTAATATTTTTACACAATTTAGAGAAATAACTGTGACTAATTGGGTCGGACATAACAGTTTCTACTGAAGTCCAAACCACTCTTTACAGAAGACAAACAGCTATGACATTTGGATAGTGTTGCCGGAAAGCTCTACTTTTGGAAAAAAAAAAAAAAAAAAAAAAAAAAAAAAAAAAAAACACCTAATGTTTCCTCGCCAAAAATCTGAATATAATGTTGAAAATTTTCAAAATCAAATTCGTGTGTTCTTGAAGGAATTTTAAAACTTTTTTTCAATATTTAATACTTATTATTAACTAATTGTTATTTTCAAATGCTTTTCTTTAAAAAACTTCTATGTTAATAGTCCGATAAGAGGTCTCGAAAATTGCAATTTGAGAAAGTTATGTTTCTGTAAAATCAAGAAATATTATTTTAAAAGAAAAGTTTTATCGACTCTCAAACTTCGTAATATAGAGCTTTAAAATGTACCAGGTCTCAATGCTAGGTGCGAGCAACACCAAAAGTTGTTCCCTTGTTAGTGCTTTTCAACGCTTCATAGGACGTAATTTGGTCCGATATTAAAGGCCAATACATCATCCATATTATACAGAAAAAAATGCATTATTCATTGACCTCAAAATCGAATTTTAGACCACATTAAAGATGTATACTTTATTAACATTAACGTTTACTGTTTTATTTTTCACACCGTAAACGGTTAACGCCCTTTTCAACGTTTAAGGGGAAATTTATATATATTTTTTTCATTTGTAATCATTGTAAATTTGTAATTTTGGTTTCATTTGCAATCATTGTAATCATTGTATCATTTGTAAAATTTGATTACAATATTGTAATTTTTATTCCATTTTACTAATATGAACGCATCTAAAACTTACATTTTAGAAGTTATTTGTAGGTCAATCATAAAATGAGACACTCTGTATATAACTTATAATTATAAATCGTGAAATTGTTTTAAAATAGAAACATCAAGCAATTGTCTGATTGGAAAATTTATCAAGTAAGTTCTATTCGTAGTATTGGTTATAACAAAGTCAATAATTAATTAAGTGTCGTCTGTAATAAAGTCAAGCTACGGGTTAGCAATATTAGCAATTAACATTAAACCAGTTTAGCATTCATGAAAATCTATTAAAATTTCCATTTAAGATAAGTTCAGAAACCCTGTCATACACATAATTCTTAACAAGTAATCCATTTGAATACTTAACTGAATACTATCTCATTAAATGATTAACTGTAGATGGATGATTATTGAAATTCATCTTACCAGTTTGATATAATTAATATATTACTTCTTGTTTAAGTTATGCATTTTAAATATTTTGAATAGTAATTTATAATAGAAAATGAATAGCAATGAAAGGGAAATGGCCTTTGAAATATCCATATTGCATGAAATTTCAATTAAGTAGTTAAATTCGAGTAATTTTACGTAATTTTAATTTTTTTATGAAATTAAATGTATTTTCTGCGTATTAGTTAATTATTTCGAAATTTTTGACATTAAAATATTATAGAAGGATGGTACCATTTTACTCCTGAGAATTTTTAAATTTACAACAGAAGAGCACGCGATGATTTACAATTTGAAAATTTGGGGTACAATTAATTATATTATTCACTTCATCATGCGATAATAACAAAATTTATATTATTGGAAATAAATGTAGAGTAACTGATGCCGACATATTCTTATAATTGTTATTGTGTAGTGTTTGTTCTCATATAGCAAAACCCAGAGAATGGCAAGATTTGTGCAGGTATTTTGCTAAAGCCGCATCCCTCCCCCCCCCCCCCCCTTTGGTTATGGAAAAAGGAAACAAAAAAAATGTTTTTGCCAGAACCGCGTCCGAAAACAATTTTAATTACATATACAATAATAAAAAACAATCCAAAATATAAGAAATTAAAAAAATATATTTATTAAAGACATGCATTATTAAATCAACATTACATTAGCATTATTAAAATTATAACACTGATTTAATAATTTAACATTATTAAATCAGTTTTTTTTCTAGAATGACAAACTCAAAGAGTTCATTATTTTATTTTTTCATTGGGGAATCTTACAATTGTGTTTATTTTAACACTATATTTACCCTTCATTCCACTAGAATCTCGATTTATTTTTTCGATAATGACATTAGTTTCTGAAAAATTGAGAGCTTCTATTCATCTATCTAAATTTCTCACGCTTTTACATTATATATTGTTTTTCTATGCTTGGTTTTTATATTTTTAAGCTCCTAAGACTATATCCTATATTTCCATAAATTACTTTTCATTAGGACAACTTCCTAAGCTTTAGCAAGTTTTTATTGGAATCACCATGTGGCGCTTTTGTTATTGTACACATAGTGTTTCATAGTTTTCTTCTCATCTAATTATCTGATTTTCATGCACTTTTATCTTTCTACCTGTAATAATTTAAATCTGTGATAATCTTCCAATTCGTTTTAGTTCTGATCTTCTCTTGTAGCCCCCCTCCTTTTTTTACTAACTTTTTGGTATCTGGTTTTCTTTTGATAGTTAGACTTGCATCTTACATCACTGACCATGTATATTTCCACACAATTTTATTTAAGTTATCATCTTCCCTTAGATAGTTCTCCTTTTCATTTTCAATGTTTAACTAAACATTATCTAAATATGAAATAATTCAATTTTGTTATTTATTACATTAAAAATGGTGTTTTTTTTTAGAGAAAAAGCACGAAGTCTTAAATCTTTCCACTTTAAAATCTCAATTTAAAAAATTATTTTTTTATACCATTTAAAAAAAATTAAACCCAGATGCAATAATGAAGGACTATGCCAAGTACAAACACGTAAGAAAACTCGTAAATGTTTACGACAAATCGTCTTGTATGGAAAATAATATGTGATTTTAAAAGTTAATAATTTTGAAAAAGAGTCTGGACACTAGAATTTACTACGCAGAGATTCGCGGTTGGCCTATTAGTATTACTGATAGAACTGAATTATATATTTCAAAAACAACATAAATTACAGATTAATTAATTTTCTGGAAATATTAAAAAATCTTGCCAGAGAGTGGTTGGAAATCTTTATTTCCAAGTACATTGTTCGGTTGAAAATTGTAATACACGGAGCATAGTGCATGGAGCATACACGTGCATAGTCTTACTGTCCAACAAAAAAATGTCTTGACACAACTGTTTGGGGATAATTGAATCATAATATCATACGTGTCATCGTACGTCATCTACTTAACGTGTCAATTGTAGGAATTGAAACTGAGGGACTGGACACAAGACTTGTCAGTAGGAGACGAGATGGTACACCCACCATGGTTAAAGTATGGAGTTTGAAAAGAGACTTCCACTTGACACTTGGGAGATGAGATGACGCGGAACTGATTAGGAATTAAGGACATTTGAGGAATTTATTAACTCAGAAGTAATTCTGGAAGTAAGGTAGAATGCTCTCTTAGGCGACATAAACGCTGTGCACGCCGATACACTAGATTCTACAGTCCAGTGATTAAAAAAGTTGTAGGTCAATAGGGAAGGAGGTAACGTATTTGCTACTCAATGGAGAATTTTGATATCTTGTTTAAGGAGTTCGTTTATACATTTTTTAAGCTAATTTAACGAATAAATGAACCTAGAAAAATTTCAGAGAGAAAAAAAATAGCACTGATATTGTGAGATAAAATCTCACAGTGTTTAAATTATGTTACTGTTTTATTTTTTTTGGCCTTATACATCGATTATCTTTAAACTTAAATCCATATTTATTTTTGCGCGGGCGATTCGTTTCGACCGCACATCGGCAAGTTCGCTGACGTTCGGCTGCACCTGGCATAGGATGCTTCTCCTTTGAACTTTGTACGATTGTGATGACGTCATCGGAGCAAGTCTCTCACGGCATATGCATTGAATGGGTGTCTTATCTTTTGGAGGTGTGTCTAATCGCCGAGCGTACAACAAATAAAAATAAAGCTTTTTAAATGTTTTCTTTCGGATTTGTTTATTAAGACATTAGCTAATATTTTAAATTCTCTAATAGATTTAAATCTTTTCTTTCAGTAACTTTTGAAGTCCCCGTATTCTTACTATAAATTAAAAATTCCGTTAATTTTAAATCAGAATCTGTTTTGTTGGTGATCTGTCATGACTTAGTTTTTGTTTTAAAAGATCGCGGGCTTCGGCTCCGGTCTGTGTCTGCTGATGGATGTGGAATCCGGTAAAAAGTTTTTCGAAAACGATGTCTACGATTTTAACAAGACCTGTTAAATTATTTCTTGATACCGTGGAAAAGATTTTAATTACGTTTCTCATCAATACTAAATTTGATTTATGCTGCACTTTAATTTTTAAAAGAAATATCTATCTTCAAGTGGAGTAGATGCTTTTATTGGCAAGAATTAATTCATGATCGGTGACCAACGGGAAGCCTTTTCTTCTCTTCTTCCAGATGAAATAAAAGATTGATTTATGCTTAAAAGTCTCCTCTTCATTTATTTTACAGACGACACGATCGAAGTAAGAAGTTTCATTTATTTCTATTTTTTTTTTACAATTGCTGACCTCAAAGAACAGAGGGTTTTATTGCGATACTACACAACGCATGTTAACTAAAAAAGACTTCAAATTTAATTATACCTTCAAATTAACGGCACATTATTAGTAATACCACAGATATCAAGGAAGGTAAGTCTTAGTCATCTATAAAAAAAGTATTTTTTTTTTTAAAGTTATGGTTGGTGTTCGATCTGAAAGCAAAATGGAATCATGGTTTATAGACCGGGAGCCTGCAGCACAGGCAATCACCTCATGCAATTCACGGATGAAATTCTAGGATTAGTTAAATCTTGATTCGCATATTAAAACACAGTCGGTCTGACGAGTCATATCTTGGTGGAATTTAATAATTTAGCGGCTGACTCGTAGGTTTACCATTGTGTTTTCCTGCACCCAGAGCATGAAAACATGAAGGACTGGAAAACACAATTGTAAACCTACGAGTCAGCCGCTAAAATTGAGTTTTCAGGTGTTTTCCACCAAGATATGACTTGGCAGACAGATTGCGTTTTATATGCAAATAAAGATTTAACTAATCCTACAGTTTCATCCATGAATTCGATGAGGTGATTGTCTGTGGTGCCGGCTCCCGGTCTATTAGTAATTTTCCATCGGTTTAACACTGAGTTTAAAATTCATGCTTTTAACTGGGAGTTAAGTTATTTAAGCGATTGTCTTTTTCTCTGATGATTCATTTTCTAACAAAGGTGTGACAAGAGAGGAAGTTTTCGCAATTATAGGAATGTACACGAGTACTTTGTGTAGTTTTCGTATAATTTATAATTTTACCGAAAGTGAAAACCTCTCAGTGGATTTTATTTTAAATTAAAATTATATAAGTTTTTTTTTGTCTTATTAACAATGTTTCCTACTATCACATTAATGTTATCATGGAGAAAACATACAAAAAATCCAGGTTCGTTTGGACTTTTGTGCAGTATTTTATGTGTGATTGTTTAGTTACCGAAAGTGAAAACCTCTCAGTGGATTTTATTTTAAATTAAAATTATATAAGTTTTTTTTTTTGTCTTATTAACAATGTTTCCTACTATCACATTAATGTTATCATGGAGAAAACATACAAAAAATCCAGGTTCGTTTGGACTTTTGTGCAGTATTTTATGTGTGATTGTTTAGTTTTTACATTTTCGTAAATATTCTGCTTAACGATTTCATAACCATTCTTTAACACCTCCCTTATTTATTTTAAAACTTCAAATCTACTTGTGTAGAATGCCTTAATAATTTATGGGATATAAATCAAAATGACTTATAGAAAATTAATGTTTCTCCTTTATAAGCCTTTAAATGTAATAAACTTTTCCACATTCTGTAGTTTGTGCTGCAGTAAAATACTTAAAACAGTCATTTTTATACTCGTTTAATATGAGATCAGAAGTTTTGCAACACTGTATAAAATATTGTTGTGCAAAACCAAAAACGGTATAAGAAAAAAATCCACTGTAAATTGATGTAATCGAAAACAACAAAAATATTTTATTTCATGAATTTATCAATGTCTAGCGGTTGATTTAATATTTAAACAGAAATCCTTCATCATCTACTTGCTTAGTTATGCATCAAAAATGTATCATACATAGACTCATTTCTTTCACTTTGTTTGAAAATTAAATCAAAGATAGAAAAACAGAAATTAGAACCCATTTCTCAATTATTCCGTTTTACGGAAGAATTATTTTCCAAACAAGTAATTTATAAACAAAAATTGAAGCAAATTAGAGTATCGATTTCCTAATCCATGCATCCATCCAGCCTGATCTCAATTTTCCTATTTTAAAATTGTTTTTGAACAAAGTGAAAGAAATGAATATATGCATGATATTGGTTTTCCTAAATTAAGGTAATTGATTGATAAAGGATTGTACTCTGATTAAATCGATTGCTAGATATTGATAATTTCATGAAATAAATTATTTTTATGGTGTACCAATTTACAGATGGTTTTTCCTTAGATCAATTTTGACCATTTTTGGTGGTGTACATCAATATTTTTTGCAGCGAAGAAAACCTTGTTGCTATAAGATTTATTTAAGAAAACCGTTTTAAAAAGTTACTTCATTTCTTATGCTATTGTAAAATAAATCTTATATAAGGATCTTTATTTAATCGTCTCTTAAGAATTCCATAAAAATGTCAGTCCACATCCAAAAAGATACTTATTTTAATAACTGAACCTTTCAAAGCAGCAAGATTTTTATTTTCATAACATAAACTTCAATGTATAAAGGAAATATTTATTTTCGATGATTCTAATGCCTGAGACACCAAACAGTATTTAACGTTTATTTACTCTTCATATTAAATAATAACTATTTCTATTTCGTTATTTCATTTAAGAAATAATGAAATGCAAATATACATTTTCTGTTAAATACACTATTTTAATTGAATTTGCAAATTATATCATTTTAATAAATTCAAATTCTCCTCGTAATCATTTGAGATTTATTTCACTTATAACCAGATAAAATATTTTCTAGATAATGAGTTCCATATATTACTTCAAACATTTCAAACATTTTCTAATGTAACATAATATTTGAATTAAAATTTATTATTCCCATTTTCAAATCATTTGGGATAAACTTGAATAATTCTCTTTCAACGTTACTTTCGTAGGTGTAGCAAATTCATTTATAATTTAAGAAATAATTCATTATCTTATATAACTATTAAATATTTATTGATACCAATAGTTGGAGGAATATAATTTCGCAAGTTGAAAAAGTGTATGTCTTAATTTTAAAAAACTTTAAAATCATTTTACCTCAAAAAAGTGTAAAAGTATTACTGTTTTCTCGGTTTAGTTAGATATATACAAATAATTAGAAGCCATTTGTTTTGTTTTTCGAAAGCACACCATGTTATTTTCATATTTTCTATTTTTTCTTGCTACAAAAAGTTAATTTAAAACTTTTGAATTGAAAAAATAAATTTAAAATTCGTTGGCACTAATCTCCAAACAGTACCTATGTGTAACACACCTACCTGTGCAGTAAATCCACCTTCCTTAATAGCACATCATACCAATTATTATTTATCTTACATCAAGAACCGATAGTAAAACGTTCTACTTTTTTTAAAGTAAAAAATTATTTCAGTTATTATACTTCTAAATGTATATTTGTTTGAAACGTAGCACGTTAATGTTTAGATAAATAAAAAATATATACATAGACACTTGTTGAATGTAAATTCTACTTCCATTTATAATCACCATTTATTACACTAGCCTGCATTTTTCAACTTTTTGTCAGATCATTTCTTAAAAACAAGTTTTCTGAACCAATTTTTTATGCTGATTCTGGAAATAACCTCCATCTTTGTCTATCACGTCAGGAATTCACAAAAAATGAGAAGTTGTATTTTCAATATTTTAATTAATGCAATCAAAAATTTATCACAATTTCATACAAAGTATTTCATTAAACACGTTAAAAATACTGTAAAAAACGTCCTTAAAAGTTCGTGAAATTTATTTAATGAAACGAAAAGCAAACGGTTTTCAAAAACAAACTTTCTACTTTTTGACTTGCAGATCCTCCTTCATCGTTTATGTCCCTCTTCAACATCCAACAGTAGTCTGCCATCATATTTACATTCCATCTTCTCTTGTGCTCTTCAATGTAATGTCCCACATTTTCTGAAAAGTAGTCGATATGAGAATGCAGAAATGCATTTTTACACTCATATTAGAGCCCAACATCTTGCAAATTTCCAGCATTGTTTCAACAATATTCCTGTAATTTGATCTTTCTTATTCCATAGAAATTTTCCAATAACACATTTAAGAGCGGTTCATGCGTCTTTTTTCTGTCTCATTCATCGTTTTTTTCAAAATCCTTCATCAGTATTTTGATTTGAGGGCCAAGGAAAATTCCAGCTTTTGATTTTTCGAGTGTGATGAAGAGAAATTTGCGTTATGTGAGACTAACACATAATGCTTGTTCTGCGCGATGAATCTTCTCAATAAACTTGGATCGATTACAAACAAATTATACGTGATACAAGAAAACTAAGAACAGTTTTGTAATCAACATTAAAAAATGCATTAAGGGCAGTCATTGGTTTCTAATCATCTGATATCATGCAGACTAGTGTTATTTGTAAAGTTTATTAATTACTACATTATACTGTAAAAAAGGGGACAGATTTTTCTGATGAGACGGGCCGGTCTGGCCCATATTTACGAATTCTAGCACGGTTCGAGCCAGGCTGGGCCATGAACCGTGGAAACACAAATGGGCCGGGTCAGACCGGGAGAAGAAAGATTTCAGCTTTCATTCGGCCTGGGCTTCGGAAGTCAGGCCCGTGCAAACTTCTACTACTTATTCAGAAATGTTGCCTAGAACTCGGGAAACTACACTATAAAAAAAAGAAAAATGTTTCTTAAACTACAAAAGTATAATATAACCATTTTAAAATTATACAATATCCTCTTCCGAGTTACCCGTCATTCCAAAATGCGTTCTTTATCTTTATAATTTAAGAATCTATATATGTTTTAGATTGAAATTAGCAATTATAAGAAAAATGTTTAGCTTGCAGCCACGTATTTTCGAGGACGTTTCCGTGTAGGTTTATAGTGTGTTATACTGGTTTATAGTATCAGATTTTCAAACCGGAGATTCATTTTTTTTAGGATGTAACAGCTTGTCATCAGTTGCGTAAAGAAATTGGTATATCCAAAAGTAACAAAATAATAGTAATTTTAATATTAATGCTGTTAATTTTGTCATATTTATGCCTAAAACATGTTTTTCGAATATGAAATCGCTGACTTAACAATTCACAGCAATCGAAAATCGTATATTTTGATATACTGATTAATACACTATAAAAACTGCTTGGAAGCATTTGCGAAAATCAATACAGAAAAAGAAAGTCTTTTTATGAATATTTCTTTAAATGTGGGAAAAAATATAATTATTGAAGTTTCTAATGATAAAAAAACACTTTTCGGAATGGTGAATAACTCAGTAAAGGGTATTGTTTGAATTGAAGAGAGTGGAAGAACATGTTATGCTACATTTTCTATTTTTTTTTTCTTTTGGTTGAAAGCGTGATGAGGTACCCTATCACATGGTGAAGCTAAAATACTAAGATTCTATTTAGTCTTGAAGATTTAGGACATTATTCATTAATATTTAATATTTTAATATTTAATTATGTCAATAATATTAATAATTTTAAATATTTGGAAATTAAATACGAATAAGTTTTTCTGAGAGAGTTTAGTACCATTCCTGTTAATATTTTAAACACATGGTATCGAACAGAAAATAAATCATTAAAATTTACAGCAAAAACTTTCACTTCAAATTTCTTCAAATGTAATTTTTGTTACTTAACATGTTCTTCCACTTAGCTCGTCAATTGTGGTTATCTTATATTATCTCAGATTAAGAAACACTCACCTTTTTTTAGCATTTTTTTTCCCGACATTTCCAAAAATAAAGGAATGCTTTTGAGAAACGTGAGTAACTCAGAAGAAATCACATCAATTTTTCGAACACCTTCATGCTACACTGTTAAAAATATCGTGAAAAATTACCTCTGATTTTAAAGGCTCTCTATTTTCTGACCAATGAGAACGCTACATAAACACCAATTAAGCGTTTTCATTGGTCAGAAAATAGATAGCCTTGAAAAACAGAGGTAATTTTGCACGATATTTTTAACAGTGTAGTTCAAGAAACATTTGTCTGTTTTTATATATATTTTTTTTATATTTCTTTACTAAGTTTGCAATTTTTGATGAAAATGTGAAAAAGGTCGGTACATCTTTTGTTATCTGTATGCTAAATGTTTTATATAAAGCATTTTAAATCTATTTATCTGCATTATTTAAAAATATTTTTAAAAAATTAAAAAATGTTTGTTTTAGATATTTTTTAGTTTTATACTTGCGAGATTTTCAGAAAAAAATATCGACAAGTTATGCTTTAGAGTATAATGATGTGTGATGTTGTAAATGTCTTTCAATATTTACATCGTCATTCGACCAGTGTCGTAAAAATTTCACACCTCAATCTTTTATGTTTTCTATTCTTTTAAAGTTACTCTTTAACATTTTGTCATGTTCTTTGGTTAGATAAACGACATCACAAGGAATAAAAACGAAGCTCTTATTCTCATACGGAAGATAACCTAAGGAGCAAAATGTTTTCTTTCCCTTTAGAGGATACGCCTTTCTTCTTTTATATGTTGAAGGCACGGTGTAAAAACATGTTCTTTGTTGTTTTATAGTTGTGGATGTTGAACAACTTTTTTGTACCACTTATAACCAAAAACAAAAAAGAAATTTTCTTCTCACTACCAGTGAAATAGAATATTGTTTGCTTAAAAGTTTTAAAAAATTGATTGGAAAAATCCCAGCAAATAACACAGGATAAATGCTGAAGTGATATAAACTTCAATAAACAAAATAAAACAAATCGCACAAAATTAGCAATATTTTACATTGCGTATATTAAATCTATATTAATAATAATAAAAAAAAATCTCGCTCTGTCTGTGTATTTTTGTGTAGTTTCTGCGATGGCCAGCGAAATCTACTGCACGTATAAAGCTGAAAACATTTGTGAGGGTACTCTAACGACTCTCATTGTGCAGCTGAGATGCAAAATTTTGATCTTTTAATAAGTAAATGAGTTATTAATTAAAAACACCTATTAAAAGAATGTAAAAGTATTCATAATTCAAATAAAGCATATACTTTTATCAAATCGCCGAATTCATTTTCAATCAGAGGAAACCAGATGTCTACATTTTTGCAGCCAATGAAATGCGTCCTTCGAGCGAGACACGAATTTATTTCAAAACAACACGTGACTAAAGAGAGTAGCCAATTTTCCACTTTTAAAGGTTTTTTTTTTTTTTTTTAATGCATTTATCGAGCTGAAATTAGAACATTTTTGCATAAAATAAAACTCTGAATCAAGAAATCTAATTTTCATAAAAAATCGATAAATAAGTTTTTATTTTATCAAAAAATTGATTTTTAAAAGGAAAAATAAATGTTTTGACAATAGATTTTTATGAAAAGTTTGTAATTGTTATATTTTGTTACGTTATTTTTTATATTTGTGGGATTGTTAGAGATACTTTTAATTAAATATCCCAATTAGTCCACATGACAGATATTATTGTGATAGAGACTAGCATGCATTGGCCGCTATCGCGTATTTTCTGCAAAATTCTTAAATTCTGATTTGATTGCCGCACCAAAGCGAATAATATATCTACGGGAGGTGGAATGTCAGCGTTTCATTCCGAGTTAGGTTTGTTTAGAGCAGAATGTGCTACCTGGTGGTGGAAATTGAAACTAACAGATGTTGCAGAGCGTGCGCAGCATGCATGATTTATGCCGCCTTAGGCGGCGGGAACCCGTGTCGGAAGTTTGTATAAAACATATTGCGGCCTCTGGTGTTGAAACTGAAGAATTTTCAGCAATAGTGCCACCTTCTTGAATAAGATACTACGGAAAAGTAGAATAACGGAGTGTCGTCCGTATATAGGCTTGTTTAGAACAAAACTACTTTGCGGTGGATTTTGTACAGCGTGCGCAGAACGCCTTCTGTACGGTGTCACAGGTGGCGGTGACCGTGCTCGATGTTTGCATAGAGCCTATTGGGACCCATTCAGTGGAAGGTGGATCTGAAGGATATTGCAGAGTGTGCTCAGCACGTCTGCTATATAGTTTAGCAGGGACACATGTCGGAGTTTCATTCGGAATGTAGATTGTTTAGAATAGATTACGCATCCTGTTGGTGGAGCGTGGAACTAGCAGATTTCGCAACGCGTGCGCTGCAGATAAAAAATCATACAAATTTGCGGTTCATTTAAGAATATTATCATGGGCCGGGCAACGTCGGGTGCGTCAGATAGTGTGAAATATAATATATAGATAAAATAAATGGAATTGTTAAACTTTAATTTAATAATTTTCCACTAATTTCTATAAATTAAAATGCTCCATTATAAAAATCTAAGGAAAACGCGAAAACACCTTAACACAATAAAATCAGGAATGCGATATACTTTTTGAAAGAACTTCATCTTTTTTCGGCAGGTGCAACCATTTCGTAAAATTTCTTTCAGTCTTGCTCCTGCCTTCAAACTGGCAGCACGCCTTCTTTGTAACTGAATTAGATAGACAAAGATATAGCGAAAGGAATAGCTCATTCCTTATTTTATGGTGTTATTTTAAACTGTTTTTATGTTTTTATTTTAACGAAAAATCTAAATCTCGAATTTCAATATATGTTTGCACATATGGAGCATGATATAAAGGAATTTGGAACTTTAAAATAATTTGTAAATTAGAAAGCGTTAAAATTCCCCAAAAAAGTTCAACTAAAAAATGATGATACCAAAAATTTTAAAATCAGCAATATAACAATAATAACTCCTTCCAGAAATAAATTTCTTTCACGAAATAAACTTTAGCTTCTTATAACCGTTAATTTCTTATATGTCCGACGTAATTATAAATAATACCATTTGCAGTAAATTATATTGATATTTATGTAAAAATATAAGATCATTTTTTTTTTTTAACTAGGTGGCTCTGGCCCCTACGAGCTACGCTCACTAACCACCATCCAGACACCGCAAATTCTAAAAGCACGCTTTATTTGATCGGCTTTAAAAAAAATTCGGAAGAATGAATTATAATTCTAAAAATTAGTGTCTATCTCCCTATTAACAGGTTGTTTTCGTCTTTGATTAAGTGAAACATGTAAAATTAAGCTAATATAAAATTAATTAAGTAAACAGACTCTTTGTCTCCGAGTATTTTTTAAAAACGCTATAAGAAAGTTTTTTTAAATAAGACATTTTAAATGTATCGTTTTAAGTCTGACGTAATTTTCACCAAAGTTTTCTTTCTCTTTTTAATATTCACGTGAAAATACTTTTGTTGTTAGAAAGGAAATATTATTTGAGCTGTCTTACAATTCTCAACAATAGTTTAAGAAGACTAGGGGCTCCGCCCCCTAAGGCTACGCTCGCCAACCCTCATTCAGACACCCCAGATTCTAAAAGCACACTAATTTGATCGGCTTTAAAAAGATTGAATTATAATAATAGAAAAAACAGTGGCGATGTATCTGTAAACGGGTTTCCATTTGTTTTCCTTTGATTGGGGATTTTTAAGACAAAATCAGCTGCCCTTAAAAGATACAATGGGTGTTTTCGTCTTTGATTAAAAAAAAAAATAGTAAAAACTTAAAAATAAGCTAATGTAAAGTAAACAGTGCCATTGTCTACCAGTATTTTTTTAACAATGCTATAAGAAAGTTCTTTTAAATAAGTCATTTTAAATGCATCATTTTAAATCTGACGTAATTTTCACGAAAGTTTTCTTTCTCTTAATTAATATTCACTTGGAAATACTTTTGTTGTTATAAATCAATTATTATTTGTCCTATATTAGAATTCACAACAATTGTTTAAAATGATTATCTCAAAATATGAAATAAATGTCTCGCGCAAATATATTTTTAAATTTAAATTGCTTTGCGTTATTGTTTGGTCATTTGATATATGTCGCAATTTCACCATTTACAACTTTTAATGCATAATAATGATTTATTTTTTAACATTCTGTTTCAAAATTCAAGTGTAAATATAGTTCTTATGACGTAATTTTCAATATTTTCCTGCTTTTATGATGCAATAATTTAATTCTCATTTGAATGTTTTTTCTGTTTATAATAGCCACGTATAAATAATTTTTTAATTTGAAGGAAATATTATTCTTTGCACATTTTTAAAAATTGGCAACAATTTAAAATAATGTCCTTTTCTGAAATATGTAAAAAATATCTCTCGAAATGCTGAAAATTTGAATTTAAAATGGAAATAAATTCTCAAAGAGTTAATCAAATTAAGAAAATAAATGCAGTCTGCACACTGGGAACTTCTAACGTTTAAAATTATCTAAAATGATATCTCCTATAAAACTTTTTTAAAGTAACGATTTTGACCAACTTTAACATTAAAAAATTTCTTAAAAGAATTATTCGATTTGAAAACTGTCTGCATCATCGTATTTTTCAAACATTTCTCTATTATACTAAAGATTTTCATATTTTTGCGTGCAACAGTTTTTTTTTATATTAACGAAGATTGACCATGATAAAGCATTCAAATGGATGCTGATCTACCGGGAATATCTACGCAGATTTTCATTGGTCCGCTTCCAAATACAGTAAAACCTCGATTATCCGAAGTATTTGGGACCGACCCTCTTTCGAAAAAACGAAATTTTCGGATAATCGAGAATGATTCAATTTTGAGATTAAGGAGAAATATAAGCAATATTTCTTATTATGATAACAAATGCTTAATAAAAATAAACCAACAGCAAAAAGGAAACAAGAATAAATTACCTGAATTTTAATTTTGAAATTAAGTACATTTTACATATATCACAAGGGTTTGAAAAAATGTTTTGCTTGTCGCAGTTTCGATGGTTTTTGCTTTGAAGCTCTATCACGGAGTTTTTCAATACTATTAGTTCATCAGTATCACAGTCTTTTTGCTGTTCCGCCATGCCAAACCTTTTTGCAAAACATTCTAAATCTTCAGAATTACTAATTTTTTCGTTTTCTACGTTCCACTACGCAGGTTACGAGAGCTCAAGTTAAATTCAAAAGAATTCTAAGAAAGGGGATCGAAAATATTTATATGTCCCCGTAGTTCGGAAGGGACCGCTTGCATACAAGGAATATGTTAGTTAAAAAAAAAAAAAAAAAAAAAAAAAAAAGCTTTTAAAATGGATTTTGCACACAAGGAATGTGATAGTAGAAAAAAAGAAAAAAGCTCTCAAATGGATTTCGGTCAACAGAGAGTTTCGGATAAAAGAAGTTCTACTGTAGTTCCTTTTTTTATATAGAAGGTTGGTTGATTGATTGGAGTTTTATGGCACAAAGTCCCTGTAGGGACATGCTGCGCCAAACTTTATACAGAAGGAAAAGGAGTAGTACAAAAAGAAATAAAAAAAAATGAAAAATCAGTAAAAAAATAATATGAAAAACAACGACGCCCCCCCCCCCCCAAAAAAAAAATTATACATTTTAATGATGAAAAAAGAACATGAAGAAAACTAGACATGAAAAAGTACACATATGTGAATCTGAGCACAAAGTGATGCAATTCCATTTAATGAATCTTTCGAGATGAAAGTAAATAACTAAGGTTCCAGTGTCCTACTTCCAGTGTCATAAGAACCGTTTAATCAATCGAAAAATCTCTAAAGACACCCAGATGTACCACGTTTTTTATACCGCAATATAACGTAAACAAGAGATCATCTCGTGGGTGCACTAACGCCTACCGATGCCAGTAATTGGACTTATGAAGCTCTGGTAATTTATATGCATAAATATATATATATATTGTGCACAAGGACATTAAATGCCGAGTCTGGTGGAAAGCAGAATTAACTCAATCTGTGCATTATTTCTTTACCCCCATAACTGCCCCGGACGTACATATACGTCTTTAGAAAATGCAGGTATGTATTAAAGGGATGACGAATTCCAATTATAGTGAGGCAATTTTCACCACCTCAGCCATTATATATAATAGTATAACATGTGCATTTTCTTACTGTTATTTCAGGAAACTTATATACACCTTCTATAATTTCAGAAAAATGCGATTTAAGTAAGGCACTGGAGATCGCGCAAGATTTCGCCGGCAGTTAAGGGGTTAAAAAAACCTATTGTTTATATTAATATATTAAATTCCTCATTTGTACTGAAAAAATAAACCCCGGCATGTTTGGTATTATTCCCATTATTTTGATCGTGATATTTATGAGGATTTTTTTTTCTTTTGCATTTTTGCATGGAATTGTTCAAAAGTACTCGTGGAAGTAAAAGTAAACACCCCCTACTAACTCTGCAACAAATTATTGTAGACGAACTTTACTGCTACCAAACGATTAAAAATAAAATATACTTTTAAATGATGTATGTAAAAAATGCTTAGGGGACCATCTACATTTCAAAACGAACCCAAACGTTGTTGTTTTTTTTTTTTTTCCTTAGCAATAACTAAGTTTGACACCATAAATAAATTCTATACCCTTCAATTAACCTAAATAATTTTTTGTGACATTCCTATGATTAGCTTCAGATATATTATTTATTTTAAATTGAGCACATTTTAGGGGCTGTATCCAAATTGAAGTTCGCCGGTACTTGATAGTTAAAATACTATCGAAGGAATCTGTCACTTCTATTAATGTACTACTTCTTGCGAGCCCTATACCTATTGTCAGCCCAAATGTTTCAATAAAATGAGTAAAATATATTTTTTGCATATAATGCTTTTCTGCACATCATAGATGGCTCCTTAAACCATCATTTTGACGTTTTTAACACATTCCAACAATATTTTTTTTTAATTATGTTTTTCTGCACATCATAGACGGCTCCTTAAACCATCATTTAGACGTTTTTAACACTTTCCAACAATATTTTTTGCAAATTATGCTTTTCTGCACATCATAGATGGCTCCTTAAACCATCATTTTGACGTTTTTAACACTTTCCAACAACATTTTTTTGCAAATTATGCTTTTCTGCACATCATAGATGGCTCCTTAAACCAACATTTTGACGTTTTGAACACTTTACAACAAAATTGAAAAATATTTATGACTTTGGTTTGTCTGTCTGCGCTCTAACTATCGTAAATATAGTCGGTTAGTTCTGAAATTTTTGGATGTTAGTAACCTCTACCATAGCACGATCCTTATTTCAAATAAAGTTTCTAGCATGTTTAGTTCATTTACAGGGACAGTCAAAAATTATCCGTTACATTATGGCCTATGGGAAAGAAAGGTTTAAAATGATTTTTAAAGATGTTACGTGCTTTCAAATATAATAAATTCATATGCATTTATCAAGTGCACTAAAATATGCATTCTGTAGCATATACGATGCAAATAATAGTTATTATTCATTTACAGGGCCACACAAAATAATCCCGCTACAGAAAGATATAGGGGTGGAGGGAATTGTTTACAGCGTATTTTAATTATGTTACATTATTTCATGTATAATGAAATTGATATACGTAGCTGAGGTTTGCTATAACTTATTTCATGTATAATACGAAGTGCATAGCATTTCCAGGGATACAAAAAAGATTTCAGATACTATATTGTGTCCGAAGTACTGTACAGAAGCGATGATTGCTGGAAATGCATTTTTATATATGTTATGTGCTTTTCTGTTTCATTATATTTATGCATAGTATATGGTGTGTATAAATGTTGTAATTCATATACAGAGATACACAAAATAATTCGTAATGGTCACTGGGTATGATTGCAAATTGCTTAAAGGTGGTTTTTAAATGAGTTATGCATTTTTACGCAGAACTGCATTTGGTTTACTAAGAAGGATATACAGGGTCACGCAAAGAATTGGATACATGGTCGTCTATAAATGATAATTTCTGGAAATGTGATTTCAATACTTTTAGAGTGTTTTACTTTGAATTAAACTTCAACGAAATAGTGGCGTGTAATAAAGGTACTAGGTTAACTACGCGGCTGTACAAATGTACACAAGTATGTTTTGATCTATTAGTATAAATTGCTGAAAGAGAAATTTCAAGCTGTTATGAGTTTTCTTGCTAAACTAAATTTTCCCATTATATAGTATATATATCAAACTACAGATCAAATACAGGGCTGTTCAAAAGAATTGGAATACATATTTGGCTATATACGGTAACAGCAGACAGCAGTTTTTCAAATGTTTCATGCGTTTTCTAAAATGTTTACTTAGTTCACTTAAACACCTTATTTCTTTAAATAACGAATTTTTGTTAAAGCATTCAGGAAGTGTTGGAAAGTGTTTCATAATCTATGCTAAACGCGATTTTTCTTACTTGTTTAATCATAATTTGAAAACTACTTGGAAGAAAAAATTGAAATTGAGAATTCGCATAAAACAAGACATAATAAATATAAACCTATCAAAAAATTGTAAGTTTCAATTCATATTTTTACTTTCTTCTATCTTTACAAGAAGGAAGTATTGGATTATTGAAAATTTTCGAATTCGGATTTTCGTCGGATTTACACGTTTTAGGGGTACGAGATCCCGAAAAACATGTTTTTACAAAATGTCTGTCTGTGAGTCTGTCTGTCTGTGTTGACACAAATTTTATGGGCGTTCTATCTCAAGAACTAATGAACGCAATTTAATAAAAAATAATATTTAGTTAGTTAGTGCATGATATAAATTAGTGATGACTAGTTTTTGATGTAAAACTCTCAACAGGTGGCGCTACTATGCAGCATTTTTGACGATTACCACAATACATTAATCTCCAGAACTAATGCACGAATTTTCTTCAAACTTCAGATTCAGTTAGTCCTGGACAGAAATTGACGTTTTATGCATTTTGGTATAAATCGCTCTACAGGTGTCGCTGCTATGCTGCATTTTTTTCGATTTCCGCAATAACTCTATCGCAAGAACTAATGCTTGGATTTTCAACAAATTTCAGATTCATGTATACCTTGATATGAATTACTACTGTTTATGTTTTGGTGCACATCGCTCAACAGGTGCCGCTGCTAGGCTGCATTTTTCAGTATATTCTCTATTGTTCTATCTCAATAACTAATACACGAATTTTCATCAAACTTCAGATCCAGGTATACTTTGATATCAATTAGTGCTCTTTATGTTTTGGTGCAAATCGTTTAATAGGTGGCGCTGCTATGCTGCATTTTTCAGAATTTCCGCGATAGCTCTATCTCAAGAACTAATGCACGAATTTTCATCAAACTTCAAATTCAGATATACTTTGATATGAATTGGTGCCAAATTGATGTAATTTCTTGTATTATTTAAATGATTTAATTGACGTGATTCATATAGAAGAAACTTTTGTGATGGCTACAACATACTAGTTTAATATTAATTTTATAGTTCATGTTATTAAATTTTAAAATTACGAATTCCATGTATTTATGTTTGGGATTTTTAGTGTTATAACTACACGAAAAATTTTCATTTAGATTAGGATTGATCCTGATTTAGATCCTGATTAACATTATGATTATAATTTCAGGAGATATTAATAAAAGTCCTTCCGGCCAGTGCCGGGAGGAATAGGTAGCTTTCATATTCCTTATTTTAAAAAAGCCAACTTATATTATTCAAACACACGAAGCTCAATTTAGTGGAAACCGAATATAGGAGATTCAATACTAATTTTTATCAATACTAAATCATTATGAATGAGAATTTCGCGAAATTAGTTATTAATTTCGCGCTTAATTAGTAAGTTTATCCAAGCTGCTTTTATTTAAAGTAATTTATATTTGGCTGCCAAATTCGGCGATTTCTTAAAGTGCCCGCTATTTTAAGACAACATGGTGGATGAGGCTAACCAGTGAACTTGGTCGAGACCTTAGTAATTGCTGTGCACATGCTCACTCACATCGGAATCGGTTGATATATACAAGTGCTGTCGCAGGCAAAAAATCAGATTTTTCAAAATGTCACCCACATTAGAAATTGAAACTGCTATATCTGAACCATTTTTTAAGATAAAGACAAACAAAAAATGCTCCTGAATCCTTATATCAAGGTCAAATACTTAAGAAAGAAACCTTTTTCAATTTCTAATTTTTTCGCACCTCACTTTAAATATATATTTTTTTAATTTAATGGCCGCCATTTTGAAACAAGATGGCTGATGAAGCTGGCCAGCGAACATGGTCGAGATATTGATGTATACTATCCACATGCCTTCTTACATCGAAATAGGCGAATGCGTGTGTTATCGCGTGACAAATACAAGATCGTTTCAAAATGTTAGCCATGCTAGAAATTCAAAGTGCTATAATTCAACCACTTTTTAAGATATAAACAAAAGAACAAATTTTCAGAAACAAAAACTGCTCCGGAATCAAGGCCAAACACATAAAAAAATCTTTTTAATTTTCCAATTTTTAATACCTCATTTTAAATTTTAAATTTAATTTTTTTTAATGGCAACCCTTTTGAAACAAGATGGCGAATGAAGCTGGCCAACGAAATCGGTCGAGACATAGGTATGTACTATATACAGACGAAGTTGCATCCAAATCGGTTCATAAATACGCCTGTTATCGCGTGACAAATATCAGGTCGTTTTAAAATGTCAGCCACAATAGAAATTCAAAATGCTATAACTCAGCCATTTTTTTAGATATAGACGAAACAAAAACTGTTCCGGAATCTTTGCATTAAGGTCAAACACATACGAAAAAATCTTTTTCATTTTCCAATTTTTTGGTATCTCATTTAAAATTTTAAATTTTTTACTTCTTTTTAAATGGCTGCGATTTTTAAACAAGATGGCGGATGAAGCTGGCCAACGAATTCGGTCGAGACATTGGTATGTACTATGTATAAACGAAGTTACATCCAAATCGGTTGATAAATACGTCTTTTATTACGTGACAAAATTCAGGACGTTTCAAAATGTCAGCCACGCTAGAAATTCAAAATGCTATAACTCAGCCATTTTTTAAGATATAGACGAAACAAAAACTGCTCCGAAATCTTTGTATAAAGATCAAATACATAAGGAAAAAATATTTTTTCAATTTTCAATTTTTTGGTACCATATTTCAAATTAAAATTTTTCTTAAAAATTTAAATGGCCGCCATTTTGAAACAAAATGGCGGATGAAGCTGGCCAACGAACTCGGTCGAGACATTGGTATATACTATGTACACACCGAATTACATCGAAATAGGTTCATAAATACGAGAGTTACAGTGTGACATATGTCAGATATATATATATATATATATATATATATATATATTAATTTTGAACGGAGGGTGGTTTCGGGGTCTGGGGGTCATGATCGATGAAAATATACCAAAATTTTTTGAAATCGCTTTCCTCCGAACGGCTGCAATAGGTAGCTTTTTGTAATGAAAGCTACCGAAAAATATGAAAATGTAATTTAACATTAGAATCTCTAAATTTTCAATATTTATAATTCAAAACTTTATCATCCAAATGGCTTGAAATTTCGTTTCTATGAATAGTTTAAACCGAAGATTTAAAATATATGTTGCAAATTGGGTGTTGTTATTGAAAAAAAAAGTTTGGTCTCGTTTTGATTTGTAGACGGCCCTAAGCAAATTTTATATACATCATTTAAAAAAGACTTTATTTAAAACCGTTTGGAATAAGTAATTTTCTTCTATTGTAAATAGTTGGAGGGTTAGTAGAAGGTGTTTACTTTTTTTTCACGACTGTGCATCTAAAACCACAAGCTCAAAGTAGACTATAAAAAAGGGAGAATTCTTAGACTTTCAGAGGGGACAAATATTTCTTCAAACTTGTGTCATTATACATGGTTGTTTAGAATCTGATATTACAAGGTGAAGCACGTGCGCTTTGTACGAAGTACGAAAATGGTTTAGTAATATATCTCCGAGTCCTTATAGCGGATTCCACTGTGTTCGCAAATCATGTTTGAAGTAGCATCCAAATCTTTTATTGCACAATTTTCTATAACAAATTCTTTGGTTTTTACAAAGACTACAAAATTAGTTAATTCAGAATTTGTTAATTTTGTTAGGACATCTCTCAACTAAATATTCAAACGAAATCAAAATTTCACAAAGAAAAAAAATGAAACATAAATTTAACAGATATGTAACCAATCATCCGTTCAAACACTATACAAAATTAAAGAGTGACAACAATTTTTATAATTAGTAAAATGTTTCGCAATTGACAGCTGGTACCAAAATGCTTTTTAATGCAGGTGATGGGCAATCACAGAAAATCCTTCTATATATATATAAAGTAACGATTTGGATATGGCCCAAATGACTAGGAAATAGACCAATGAAAATCTCTGTAGATCTGTGAAAATCTGTGTCAGAGCTTTCTGACTTTTCATAGCAGGAATTGTGCTTGGCAAAAACCATAAAAGTAGAGAATTTAGATAGCATAGGCGGGTAAAGTGGAGAATCTTCTGTATTTCGATAAACTGTTTTTTGTTGTTGTTTGTTTGGTTTTTTTTTTTTAGAGGTCGATGGCAAAATTGATTGTTACAGAAAGGAGATAATTTCCATTAACTAATGATTAAGGAAGAGGGGGTCATCTGCGTTTCGGTAGCCATCTGTTATTTTTTATGTGATATGGTATGTATCTTATTTAATTATTATTACTATAAAAAAAAGAAAGAAGAAAATATTCAATATGTATACATAATTTTACACATATATGTTGGCGGAGAACAGGCGGCGAAGTGAAAATTTCTGATGAGAGGAGATTTATATAATAACATTTTTTACCGTAAGCGACTTCATTACAATGATACGGAAAAAATCCAAATACTTTTAATAAAATTGTTACTTTTAAAACTTAGAATACTTTTTAAATTGAATTTTCTGTTAATTTATAATTGTAATTAATTATAAATTTATTTAACTTATAATTATCCAAATAAATTTTAAATTTTACCCCTTTTTAATGATTTTATATATAATAATTCATATAATTATGAAACTCTGTAAACTCTAATATTTGTGTGCTCGGAGATAAGGAAGTAATATTGTGAGGATTTGGGGAGCAGCGCATTTAATAGGAGGGCGGAGCCCCCCTATTATATTAAATTTAAAAAAAATTCTAGGTTCAAGGATTAGGATACAAGACATCCTTATCTGAGTATCCCGTGATAGATTGCCTGGTATTTATAATGTTGAGATTATTAGTTTACTTATTAACAGAAGTTATGCATCCTGAAATTATTTATTTTACAGAAGCAAGTCGAATGTCTTTATATATTATAGTTTACTTCTAGTCATATATGAGCGTTATTGCAGCAATCTGGTGTCAAATGAAACTGGATAACCCAAGCCTGCAATGGTTGTGTTTTTTAACTTCTAATAATTTACTTTTATGTATTTTTTAGCACTGAATCCGAAAATGAGCTTTATTTTTAACCATTTTGCCACAAATTTTCGCAAATCGTCAATTTGAATGTATAAAATAGCGAAAATCTGATACAATTAAACATATGTAAAACTTGTTTTATTCAATTGAATTCTATTTTATTAAATAATTTATTCAATTTTATGGCTTATACTTGTATTCTTACAACTAAACAGCTCAGGGGTCCTATGAGGTGAGGGAGGGGGTTGAATTTTAATTTTGAACTTTTTAACTTGAAAATGCCGATTTCCGAAAAATTCTAAAGTGTAGTTAAAAATGAAGGTCATTTTCGGTTTGAGAGGGAAAAAATACATAAACGTCTAAGGCGTTTAGGAGTGAATCCGACTAAATACATTTTTTTTTTTAATTCAGGTAATAACATTGTTGGGTTGCATAAGTGAATACTTTTCAGTGGCCAAGACGATTCATACCACAGTTCAATGTTTTGCTGCTAGAATGCGTTATCTGCTCTTGCAACTGAACATTTTACCAGATATTTCAGTTACCAATGTGATTAACGCCATGTCTCCAAGACAGCTCATGTTTATTATACAAGAATGCTTTGGCTTTCCCAAAACTCTCAACGTCTATAGCGTACTATAAACGAAATTTGTATGTTTATGATTTTGTGGTTCATATTTGTAATAATAAAGAAGCTTACATGAGCGTATGGCCGGAAACCGAAGGTTTGAGAGGTTTGCAGGAAATTAGCTCTTGTATTATAAAACACCTGACTGTACAGTCAGGTGACATGTTCATACTAATGGACATGTTCATACTACTAATGCCAAATATATTGTCATATACTCTGACTCATGCGGCGATCAGAAAATTGTTCTATTCCTCATTAAATAACTTGCAAACTCAGAGTGGCAGCACTTAAACTATTGACTAAAAGTTGCTTGTGCCAGGACAGAGTTACCTTCCCAACGATCCTGATATTACTTTTATTGATAAAAGAGCAAACACTATTTCCAACATCTTTTCTTGAAGAGATTGGTATAATATCATTTTTGACTGCAGGGAAATAAACAAGTACTTCCCCACTGAAAGGAAGCATGATGATTTATATTACACGAAAACTCTAGAAAAATCTATCATCAACCGGACGAAAACTGTCGACGGTGAACCAGTTAACTTTTTGAAAATGAGATGAATTAGAGTTGTGGAGGCTAATACATTTGCTATCAATTCTTACCAGAGATCTCATTTTGGAAATAAACATAAAATAAAAATGTAAAACGGACGGTTTTTAAAAAGTCTTGCTAATGTTCCACAATATATTCTTTATCCCACATCAAGACCGATCACCATGGCAAAAAAGTCAGAATGATGGACGTCTTGATGTATGTACCTCCTGTTCATCACCAGTATTATAAAGACATGAAGACCGAAAGAGGTATCCCTCAAGCCGAAGTTGATAGTGATGACTACTGCATCACTTACGTAGAATAGTGTAATTTGTATTTTTTAACTTAATTTCGAAAATTTTCCAAAACTCAGGATATCAATTTATTATTTGCAATAATGCTGGTTCCTTTTTGATGTAAATAAGTTTTGTCCTGTAGATATTTGTTTAATAAATTTACCTTTATAAAAAACACTCAATTTTTTTTTTCAATATATTTCAGTTGGCAATGTGACTAACACCATACAAAGGGTCTTTTTTATTGAAACAGAAGGACTTTGAAAAGTTTCGATATATTTATACGTGGCTGAAAGTTTTCCCTTGATTATAAGAAAATTAATGAGTCTAATCAAAATATGCTGAAACAAATAATAGTGTTTTTTACTGATACATAACTTTAACAGTTTATACCGAATATTTTCATTTGATGGATTTAGTAGGGCTTATTTCTGAACGCTTCAATTATCGAAAGTTAAAAAAAAAACATAATAATCACATCTAGTCTATAGTATCAGACTTTTGCTATTTTTTGACTTTTTAACTTTGAAATTTAAGATTTAAAAAATGCATACTTGATGATGGAAAACGAAGGTAATTTTCGGATTTAACGTTTAAAAATGTCAAGAATCAATTATCAAAAGCTAAAAAACCTGAAAAAAAAACAAAGTTTGCTGTCTAGAGTAATAGACGCACTCTGTTGTATTAAATAAATTTTGCCAATATACGTCAACTCGTTTGTAAACCAAACCGCCAACTTGCGTGTAAACCAGTACACTTGCGTATAAATAGCAAATTAAGATTAATCATATTTCTTAGGTCCATTTTATTTCTTTAACACGAGATTTACGAGAATTCGACTATATGCAAACGCATATTTTTTGTAGCGTTCTTTTATATTAAAGAGTTACGCTAAATTAGAGAATTGGTCGAGAAAATGGCTAGGTATATACATGCGCTTCATAACACCTTCAAACTCCTATTGATGTAAAAAAAAATTATATTTTCGGATGATTATAAGAATGAAATTAAAAAAACACACAAATTGGCGGTTTCCGTAAATCTAGAGTTAAAACATTATTACTTTTCTTCTAAATTGCCGGTATAAATGTATCCTTTTATTTCAAATTTTATTATATTTCCATATCCTAATTTATTTTTATTTGTCAAAAACGTATAAGTTTTATTATTTTTTTAATTAATTCCTGAAAAACTTTATTAACTATACACCGCAAATGAGACAAAAATCATGATGTATGCCCGAAATTCGTGACTTTTAATCTCATGAATTATGCATGACATCCTCAGTGCCATTATCATATTCTTACATATCTATAAAACAGTCTTGCACGTCCAATTACATTCAAATATTCTTCGGGTAGTTGAAATATAAATTTATCATAAACATTGATTTTTTATATCTTTTAATGTTGTTTAATATTTTCTTCAGTATAGTCTATATTTCGAATTTCAAAATGTGGGTATTGAGGATATTTTACCATTAATATTTCTTAATCGTTCTTTTCCTTACTCTATATGCATGCGTTTTTTTTTTTTTTTTTTTTTTTTCGAGAACGAATGAATAATTTATGCAGAAAATCCAAATGCGCGATTCTATATTAAGTGTAGAAAAATACCAAAACTTAAAATCGATAACATCGCTATCGAATTATGCTTTCTGCACTCAGAAATGCATAATTAAAATTATTGGATTATTTTGGTTTCGTTCCAGGATTCATTGCTACACACTAAAAGGTAATTTAATGCATTAAGATGAAAAATTAAATGACAAATACAATTGAAAAAGGAATTGTTATTTTTTAATGCTAAAAAAGTTTAATGAATACATGAGTTCGACTGTACCAGAAAAAAATGTACGGAAATGTCATATTTCATGGTATTCTTTCTGTTATACAGGGATTTTAATTGGATGTATAAATAAATATTAAAGTTCGCATTTATCGATATCGAGTATATATATATGTGTATGCTTAGACCAGATATGTTCAGAATAAAAAAAATCTCTTGGTAATTTGGCCATTGATTATCGTATAAAAATAAAAGACATTTGTCTTTGGAAACTTCTGCATTCTATTTCAAAACAAATAATTTCTTATGCATATAGTTATCCAAAATACAGATATTGCGTATCATATTTATATTTTGAACATTATTTTTATTATTTTTTTATGAATTTGTTATATTAAATACAGTTGTACTTTTATTTTATTTTATTTCATCGTTTTTGCTTCTCTGTCATTCTTATGACAAACAATATAAAATCAATATACGAAAATAACGATGCAACACTTTTGGATATTTTATTATAACAGACGCATTAATAATTATATAAGGTAACTAGTGGGGTGGCGCCACATAATGCTTAGGATGTTTTGCTTAGTAGATCCAAAATTGAAATTATAAGATAAATAAAAAATACACCACCATGCTTTTTAATATTTAATTGGTTATGTACGTACACTCATTAATTCCTTTCCCAGTGTTTAAATGATTGACAAATTTAATGTTAAATAAACTCGTGTAATTGTGCCATGTTCTCCCATATATTCGGGGAAGATGCCACACCACAGAAAAAAAGAAAAAATGAGACTAATATTGGAACATTACCTGTGCATTAACAATAACTATGGTCAAACAAACAAATCTGTAAACTGAGATCATTTTTTTCAAATTTACTTTACTAAAACTAATAATGGTATAAGCCTACACAGCATTTCATTAAGTGCAAATGATCACCATTGCAATCTTAGTGCAACCATTTCTTGCATTGGATGCACTGAATCCAACCACACTTGGACCTTTTGTAGAGTAAAAGTATCTTTTACATACGAGAACAAAAGTCATCCTCATTATCCTCATCAAACCTATTACCACTGGTATCCAGAGCATTTTCTTCACTTGAGAAAGACGCGCTTACACGTTTCTTTTACTTCTGTTTTTTCGGAGATTTCTTTTTATTTCTTTTATCTTTTCGCGATTTTCTCTACTTTTTTTTAAATCTTTTCCCGCATAGTTCTTCTTCTCTCTGATGCAGTTAAGACCTCTGTTACTTGTTTCTTACGCCCAGATGGCTTAGGTTTTCTGACATGAGGAATAGGACTGATTGCTTCTAGACAGGAAATCGCTTTTTCTGTGCTAATGGAAGTAACTGCTGGTGGCAATTTACCGTCACTAGATCTGCTGTTGAAAGCAACTGCTGGTGTAGGTCCACATGATCTGCTGATGGAATCAACTGCAGGTGTAGGCCTATTGTCAAATGCGCCGCTTGTGGAAGCAACAGTTCTATCATTAATGGTACCCTCAGAGATATCAAACGCCTGTACTGGGATTGCTTGTGGGCTATAGGGATAAATCCTACTAACTGAAAACCTAAAATTGCCATTTTCTACTTTGGCTGCTTTGCGCCAAGCTGATTTCAGAAGGGATCAGAACTGAAGTATTGAAAGTTTACGATATGGCTTGATGTGGATCCAGGCGTTCAGGGCTTGTCGCCAATATCTTTTTAATGGTTTGAAAAATGAGTGATCTATTGCTTGTAAATACTGGGTAATGTGATTTGGAAGAGAAAAAAGAATTAATTTGAGTCTTCATTTTAGCTTATTTCTGAGCCCTGTTGCGTCTCCCATCAAGTATAGGGGAAAGATGCCACACACACTTGTTTCCATATTGCTGCAAGATTATGACCGCTTCTGCTTGCCTTGTATGTGTAACACAATGTGGAACTCACTTATATTGCTGATATCTCATTCAAAATAAAACATCTGTTTATAAACTTTAAATATGAGCAACAAAATATTATAAGGGCTTGACTCACCCGGTTAAATTCTCCTAAGATCCAAAATTAACGGCTGTTAAAGGCAACAAATTAAGGTAAATTCACAAGCCAAGTACACACTGGGACAAGACTCGTCACACATGCCGGTCATTATGTGCATCTGTTGACGCATAAAAATGCTAGGAACATACTTGTGTCTTCCCCTGAATTACCTTATATATATACAAAATTTAAACTTTTTTCTTTGATTCTGTTTATTTTATATTTATGAAATTTGTCATATAGTATTTAAAAAATCAATTTATAAAAATTATTTACGTCAACATCTAATTAAGAATACGATTAAATGTTTTATTAAATGATTTAATTAACAGTCTCTTTATGTTCTCAAGATTACTTAGATCTGTAATTAGAATATAGTATATAATTTATTGGAATTGTCTGGGGGTAATTTTCAGACAAAAACAAATATTTTGCAATTACTCAGGAATCAATGACTATTTTTTTAAACTATTTCTTGGTAAGAATATCAAATGCCTGGTGATTATTTTGAAATATTTTCAGATAATTAGCCTTAATAATAAGAAATTAAATTAATAAAATCCTGTCTGGAAATTACCCCATGATTTTGGGGATAATTTCCAGAAAGGTATTTGTGGGGACATTTAAGGGTCAAATTTCAACACCAACTACGGTATTTAAGAGACACCGTTATAAAATGTTATGACACAAAATAGGGTTTATTTTTTTTTTAGATTTTTAATTTATTAGATTCTTCTGAATACAGAAAAAAGGCATGAAAACGCAATTGTAACTCTGCACCTGAAATCCATTTTTATTTTTACAAATAAATGTAAGTTATATGGTAATTTTCACACATAGCTACTGTATCTTTATCTGTTTTGTATAAATTTATGTAAATCAATAAAGAATTTCAGACTTTTTTAAGCAGTTCGGACAGTTGAATAAAAATCATCATTAAGTAAGAACATAAAACCGACACCAATTTCATTAAAAAGTAAAAAAATAAATAAAAATAAATATTTTAGTAGCCCAACCTGCTTTTTCACACAACAATAAAATTTTTAACCAGCAGTAATTTCGACAGGCCTAACCATTTTAGTTTTCTTTGACAGTAATGATATCACTGTAAATTTTTTTAACATTATTTTACAATTCTTTCACATCTTCAACAGTTTTATCATGGAAAGGATCAACAGGCTTAGTCTTAATAGATTAAAAAAAAAGTTGACAACAATTTCAACTTGAATTTTTTTCCCCACCAATATCGATCATTCCCAAGCTAGTTTAAAAATTTTCATTTTAATTTCCAACGGATTTTCCTCAGAGTCATCCTGTGGAACAACTTTTATACATGCCCCGAATAGAATGTTTGGTCATAATATACAGTATGTATTATTCATTCTGAAATGGCATCTCTCACTTTCTTCATAAATATTCATCACAGATCTTTCATCACAGATCTCCCATTTTAGCTTAAACTCCACCCAGAATTTTCATTTTAGCTTACAGATGGCCTATTGAAGTTATATTTTAATATACAACTCTTTTTAAATCACTCGTAAAGAATTAATTTACCATGTATGACCAATCAAAACACATTTTGTATCACATATTAGTGTCCGGAAATTACCCTGGAAATTAAATACCGCAGTGTTTCTTAAAAACTACACTTTTTTTAAAAATTCAATTTTCTGCCAGATGGACTTCCAAATACCGTTATTTCGTTGTTTTCAAAAAGATAACATAGCATCCAAAGTGGATACTATGTATTGGATACCCTAGTATCCAAAAACGAAGTAGCACTTGAGCTAAGGTTGCCACACCCGAGAAATTGAAATTTCGTAAAGCAAAATGTTAAACAGTAATTTTTTTATAGCATTTAGGAAACCAATTTTCTACAAGGCTGAGTAAGCTGCTAATTACTAAGAAAATACGAATTGAAATTGAAAAATAGTTGATTTAACAAAAATGAAAACTGTTTTCAGAAGATTTCGATTACTGTGCGAATATTACTGCTGTCTGTTAATTATCCCGCATTCGTCTGTTTGAAAATTACCCCAGGCTACCCTATAATAGTTTTTATCATACGAAATGTAAATTATTCACATATATATATATATATGTGTGTGTGTGTGTATATATATATATATATACATATATGAATCACATGTACATCGGGAAATTAACTCGTTAATATATGTGTAAATTTAGGTCTTGGATTACATTTACATTTAAGAAAACGTATTAAAGTTAAATGATAAATGAAAAATACAATATTGAAGTTTAATTCATTAAATGATTCATAAGATATTTGCATAACAATTAAATTACAGTATATATATAGGGGAGATGGGGGCACATGTGAAAAGGGGGCAGATGTGAACATCGCAGTTTTTAAATAGTTATTATAAGTTTTTTTATTTGAAAAAAATTACCAAAGATGGCAGCACCTGTAGACATACGGTAAATTTTTTTTTGAAGCTTTTCGACATTTTGTTTGTCTTCAGTAGCCAAAAAACTGTTTGTAGATGTCAAATGTAAAATGCCGGTTTCAATTTTGGTAAGTGATTAAGTTTATTTATTTAGTTAGTTATTCTAATTTTATTGTTTTAACATATACTAAGACTACTAATGAAAATTTTGGATAAAGTTGTTTTGTTCCCTAAAATTGATAAATGTTAATTATTTATCAATTTAACTCTAGCAGCCATGCGGGGCACTTCTGAACAGACAAGTTGGGGCAGATATGAACAGTTCACAAAAATCAAAAACTTTCTCTGTTGGGCAAATAGAAATAATTGATAATGATAAAATTTATGTTAAATTCCTGAGAAAGAACCTCAGATCCAATTTATATAATTTCCCTGAAATAGTAGACATTTCTGTCTTACAAAAAAGTGATATTGTATTGAAACTTCCACTTCCACATTTGTCAGGAGTACGCAAAAAGCAAGAAGCACATTTGAGTTCAATTCAATTATAATTTTAATAAATTCAATGTTTCCTAAAATGCACTAAGTGTTATTTACTATATTAGTAAACGGTTTAAAACAATATTTTTTATGCATTGTTAATACAAAGAGTATTATGACAAACAGCTTTTTAACTTTTTTTCTTTTCATTTGTCTCAAACTTGCAGTGATGGCTTACTTCTATCTCTCAAACAACAGCTATGAACAGGATAATTTGAATTGGGATATATATCAGTAACATTTTTAAAATGTAAAATTTTCAAATTGATAACTAATATAATTCTTGGGTATGGTGTCAGAACAGCTTTGTATATATTTAGTTTCATTTTAAAATCTTTTGTATAAACATATAGCTCAGAAACTAGAAAAAAATATATTTTTTTTCTTTATGGTGAATTTAACAGATAATATAAGTAATGATTATGATAACAAATGAATAACAGAAGAAAAAGCATGTCAAAGGATATTTTTCCTTGTGTTCACATGTGCCCCACGAGTGTTCACAACTACCCCGCTGATGGGGCACATGTGAACAATTTTTTGAATTTATAAAACTATTAAAAAATGTAAGAAAAACTATACAGGTGATTTTAAAAAAATTACCATGTGTAAAAGAAAGTTCTGTTTACTATACTGACTAGTTTTTATTTATAGGAATCAATCCAATTATGAGAAAAAGCTATACTTATGCGAACTGTTCACATGTGCCCCCATCTCCCCTATATATAATTAACACTTCCATAGACATTTCTATATCTTTTACAAACAATATTTGTCAATTTTTGATTACTTTCTATGGTTATTTAAAGGTTGGTGAGGAGACACGTTGACGTTTTGAACATTGCTGTAGAATAGTAATAAAATGTTATTTTATTATAATATATTTCTATTCAACGTGTGTGCTGCATCCGCTTCGGAAAAGCTTTTGAAAATAAACCATCATCACTTAGAGTTTCATTCCATGCTACATCATTTAATTGAAATAAATACACTTAAGCTTTTCAGCTTGAATTTGAATTTTGATAACGTTATAGATGGTGTTAAAACTAGTCACTGTATTTTATGACATTTAACGTTTTCAATAACTTTTAGCATTTGTGACCTTCTGATTTATTAGCAATAGGTGAATTTCAGTATATTACAGGACCTGTTTATTATAATTTGAGGTTCTTCCGGAAAAATTTCCGACTATATATATTGCTATTAGGTGTTATTTTTTTTTTTGTTGTTGTTAATAAGTTTAAGTGAAAGGAGTTGTATATTTCTATTGGATAATGAATCTTTCTCAGCCCTAACAATTCATTTACTGATAAACTCAGGGTGTCCCGAAGAGAGTGAAAATAGTATTAATTTTTATCTATTTGGAGATTTATTTAATCTGTAGTGTAGTTTTCAAAATAAAGAAACGATTAGGATTATGTTGAAAAAATAGTCCTGCCTTAATTTTGATAAAGTTAAGCGTCACACGTATATTTCTATTGATGTAGAAACTTCTAGAAGGAATATGTATTGGGCGTGCTGACTGGTCCATAAGAATGATTTTTGAACATAATTAAAGATATTTAATTGAGAAAAAAATAAATATAATTTTGAAAATCATTAGCACTCCGTCGCGTCGATCGCAAGAGATGGATTGAGTTCGGACGAAATGCGCCTGACATATGCCTGTTAGAAAATCAACATTAGCAATTAATTGACAAAATTCTAACACTCTTAAGGCGTCCAGTGACCTTCATTAGGGTGTAAAAAAGAGAATATTTAAAATTCGAATAAAAAATCCTTGTTTAATACATTCAAAGTAAGTATCTCTGAGCTCTCTAGTGGCGGGGAGAAGAACGGAAATAATTTTACTGTGCCTGTTAGGACTATTGCAACCGACGGAGGGTTAAACCGACACCGATATTTATGTATCGGGAAATAGATTTACCTGAGATATAAAAAGAATCTAAAAAATAATATCTTAATTGAAATTTTTAAAAGAAATATTTTCCAAAATACATAAATGTTTAAAATTAAAATATAATGTAAAATTAAAATTGTGCCATGCCGGACATTTATGTCCAACACCTATAAGTTGTATTAAACAAATTTCACTCAAAAATAACAAGTGAAGAAATTATACAATTACAATTTACTGAACTATGGTAGTTTGAACTTGCACTAAATTTTTTCCTTGCATTAAAATATTCACTGCCAAATATGCAAAAAATTATGTGGCCAATGTTGTCAAAATGATGTCTATTGTCGTTTTATGTTGAGTCACAGCAAGAATTGTCCGCCTTGCCGTACCATTAGTGAATGAATCATTATCTGACGATCCATTTGCCAAGAAATGCCCAACAGTGGTTAAACGATTCGCTACTCAGAATCCTGCTTATTTACGCTATAAATTAAAACGATCTACACACCAACCATTTCCCAAACAAACCCTACCATTTCCACAAACTTATGACGATGGGCCAAAACACTTTGCTTTTTATGTAATTATTTTGGTGTCAGAAAACTTTGAAATTTCATAAACTATAGATAATTAATATCACATCTGTTTCTAAGCATCTCAATCACACTCTGTATTGCCATAAATGATAAAATGCTTCTCCTGAGCCTTTCAGAATATAGATATAGCACAAACAATTATACACGCATAAAAAAATTGCAACTATTATTTCAAAACGTTATATTTTCATTAGTGAAAAAATTTGTGACAAACATTCAATTATTGATGCGTATTAATTGTAAATAAGAAATATTATAAAATACTTCCTTAAATTCATTGTTTATTTAGGAAATGAAAGAAAACAGGTATTAAATAAATCATTAAATTGAAAACAACAATATTTTCTAAATCAAAATATCCTTTGAGAAATAGTATTTAGAAGAATACTTTTGACGAATATTATCTTAATCCAAACAGAAATAGGAATTGTTGATTTGAAAAATGTAGTTTTACTGAAAATAAAACTTTGTCTGTGTTATAAAGTACAATTTAAATACTTTAATATGGAGAAAAAGTAATGTTATAATTGTACGTGTATGGAAAAAAACAACAACATTTATTAAAAATATGAGAACGCCAAAGATTAGATGATAAAAATCTTGTCATTTTATTTTTCGCAGATTGTTTTCAAGATTTTTATAAATTCCGAACTCGACACATGAAATAATTTTTGTTCGTAAATAGGTGAAACATTATAGTTTTCTATTTATCACCAATACGTCAAGCTGTGGTTTTGTTGTAAAAATAACAAATATTTCAGATAATATCCTGGAATTCTATACTGGATTCAGATAACATCCAGTTAAAATAGTTTAGCTATTCCCAGCGAAAAACAATAGAAAAGCCTACATATGGCCAAGTGGTTTCCGACGACATCACTCATTGATGGCATACTTTAGTAAAAAAGCGAAATTATGCTCACGGCAGCACGTCATAATCACAAATTCATTAAACACAGCCAAAAAAAGGATGGGAAATTTGAAGGTGGGCGAACAGGGCTTTGGATGTGCACGTGAAAGCAGGCAAATTCCGCTGGTAGATTTCATTACCTATTCTTATAAACTGCTATTCACGCTAGTGGGGAACTAGTATACACCCTTATCTGTTTTTTAGCAGTCTCTGATGAATTTTTTGAAAGGGAATTTTAAGTCATGATGCCGAATTTCTACTTTAGTTTTTAATTGTAGCAGATTTTATTTCACATTGTCAGTCTGTGTTTATAGGTTTTCATAATATTATTTTTTAGAATTAAAAATTTTTCTATGGCATTTTTTTTTTTAAAAATTGGGATGGAAAGAAATCATGTTTTTAGATTTTTTTTTTATCTGGTTGTTTTCCTTCGTGTACGAATGTGTAAAATCATGATATTTTTTAACAACAAGATCTTTTTATAAATTATTATTTAAATTGTATTTTTGTCGTTTTCTGTATGTTAAGACATTAGGTGAAGGAAATAACTTTAGGTGTCAAAATAATTAAGTCTCCAATTAGATAATATTAAGGAGCGTATTATATATACATGTATGCATATAAGGTCTTTTACTTCTTTAAAAATATAATTTATATTTATAGAAAAAATAAAAACTGCTAATAAAATTCATTTTTTGGTTGATTTTTTATCACTAGCATTTTATAAATTCACTTTGTTCGCAAAGTTCTAAACACACATACATACATTCAAAACAACAACAAGAACAACAAAATAACTTGTGACTTGAACAGTTACATTCTTTCATTTGTAGTATGGTTATTATTATTTTTTTTTTGGACATATGAAATTTTTAAAAGACATTTTTGAAAAATAATAAGAAAACTAAAATACAGAAAGATCAAACTTTGAAACTTAGTGTAATTAAAAGTTTATACATTATCGTTCTGCAAAATTTAAATGAGAAGTTTAAATAAAAAAAATAGAAAATATTTTCTTTTTGACAAAAATTCATTTACCATATTTTAGGAAATCAATAACGCAAATTAGATTTTTGGTCCATCTATTTTTTCGCTCACTGCATTTAAAAATAATGCTGATCACTCCGTAACGTTCCGCAAAGCTTTACTTCTTTAAGGCTCAATTAATTCAGTCCATTTTATCGATATTCGTGAAATTATTTTAAGCAAAAAAGAATAATAATAATAAAAGAAAAAGAACCATTTTAAAAGGCAAATTAGAATTTTAGGTTGCGTTTTATCAGCATCCAATCCTACTGATAAGCTTTAAAAAAAATTCACGATGTTTTAAAACAGCTCACATCTCCATTTTATGAATTCAATTTTACTCGACGCGTCATTTTTTTTTCGTGTGGGTGTGTGTGTGTGTGGGGGGGGGGGGGAGTCTGGATTCAGTTCATTTTTATTTAATTTTATTAAACTTTTCATATAATATTTAATAGAATACCGCGAAAAAGTATTAACCGTAATCAGTCATGAGAAATCATAAATTCAGGATCGTAAAAAACTAGTGCATATACAAGCATCCTTTTTTTTATTTTAGAAAGTAGGAGAGTGTGTAATGTAAAAATCATTAGCTTAAAGATAATTTATTTATTTTGTAGTGTTTTACGGAATGTCGTGTATAAATGAATCATTATTAATTTTATATAAAGAAAAAATTGCATATTTGAAGTCTAAAAAATAAATAAACTTTAAACTAAATAAAATTTACCTTTAAAAATAATTAATTAAACCAGAAATTTAAATTAATTATTTTTTCAAGATATTACACAAATAATAAAATTCCAGTTGAGTGTAAAAGTATATATTACCCATGCCTTTAAATGTGTGCGTTATCCTTTACCAGCAGCTTAGTCTGATAAACTGTTTTCATGGTAGACTAGATGCCAAAGCCAACAGGTTGCATGAGTGAATTGGTGTCGTTACAGTCAGATCGATTGGAAGAACATTGGCAATTTGAGCCAGAGGTTCTGGGTTTGATTCCTGCCCTGGTCACTTTTTCAATCAGTTGGAAAAAATTCAAAATCCTATAATTAATATTATATAAGAAAATTTCAAAATACATCAGAATATCCATTTTAAATGTGAGTTTCTTAAAAAACTCGACAATTGCGTTCACTTAATTTTTCGTGATAATCATAATGAGTGTGTACAGGTGGGGAAATTTCTCAATTATAGAAAATACGCCCACCGAAACTAATAGAAAATCAAAACTGAAAATTGATTTCTAATGAAATTTTTGCTTAATTCATTTAAAAGTATTCATGATCGAATATATCGCGATGATTTTATAAAAGGTGCGTCTAAAAAGTTCAGTGAATGGATGGATATCTCATAAAGAATGCTAGTTACAAATGCGTCTCTGCGCATGCGCAGGTAGGGCAAATGGAGATACCGCACGTAACAATTAGCGCAAGAAACCAAGACATAATAATCTGCTATGGGCAGTCGAAAGGTATATGTTTGAAAACTTGAGTCATATTGAAATGGAGGAACGGATAAACATCAAGTTTTGCTAGATATTGGGAAAAACAGGTACAGAAACGCATGCAATATTGGTCTAAGTGCACGGAACAAACGGAGTGAGCGAGAAATTCGTGTACGACTTGTTTAAACATTTTCGGGAGGGAAAGGAGAACGTGGATGACGAAACACGTTCAGGTCGACCCTTAATAAGTGTGACGACAGACAACATCAAGCAGGTGCGACAAATGCTGTTAAAACATCGCCGACTGTCTTTACGATGGATATCGGAGGAATTGGGAATCAGCAAGGACTGAGTTAGCACCATTGTTTGACATGCTACTTCGATCGATCCCAAAAGAGGCTTTCACTGACTGATTCCAGTAGCTTTGTCAACGATGTCATAAGTGTATTGTGGCAAACAGATGTTACTTTGGGGGTGATTAAAGATAGTTTGTTTCCATATTTTGTCTTATTTGTTTTATGTTTCCATTCACTGAACTTCTTAAACGAACTTTGTGTAATCTTTTGAAATACAACAAAAGAAATATTTAAAGAATAAAAGTTTCAAGACTGCGAAGTTAGTAAAGCACTTATCTGAGCTTTATGTAAATTAACTCTCTTTTGTGTTACATGCATTTTTACTTTCTTCTTTCTAAATAAGAATGTATTGCAATCAAGAATTTTTAGATTTACTAATTTACACAGATTTACACGTTTTAGAAGTCATAGATAATAATATGTTTATAGAAAATGTCTTTCTCTCCGCCCGTGTGTCCGTACGTCCGTATGTCTGTTGTCCGTGTGTCCGTATTTGTATATGTCTGATTTTTATCATTCAAATGCATATGAAATGATGCATAGAATTGAATCAAATTTTTTGTGCATGTTTTTGACTATGGCCTGCAGATCCTCCTTTAATTTGGAAATATTGAAGGGGGCGCATTAATAGCGATTTCTGTACAATCTTCATTATTATATCATTGAAAAGTGTATAAAGTTACACATACAATTCATCCAAAATTTATATATATGCTTTTGGCTGTGGCAAGCAGCAGTTTCTCCTTGAATATATGGGAATATCCCGCTGGACGGGGAAGCTGCAGTAGCGATTTTTCGCAATTTTTCCCAATTCAGTTGCACTTTGACGAACAATTCGCCTCAATTAACTCGGCGATTCACAAGCAGCTGATGTACAACAGAATAATGAACAATATTGATTTTAATAAATATTATGATCGAGATTAAATCGCTCTTACTCCGTTTAGTAAAAAAAAGCAGAAACTTACGATAAAAATCAATGTTGGTTTAGTATTGAATTTAAAAAAACTGGTGAATTAACATGTTTCAGAACATTTTGAATTATTAACATGTATGACGAAGAATGAGGTTTTGGTATTAGCACATTCGACTTGTTATTCAATGCAGTTAGACGCACAGTTTACTTGTCTTTGCCATCTTCACTTTTTTATGTTATCCTACATTAACTAATTCTTTTGCAAAATTTAATATCATCGAAAAGGTTTGAGTTTACTTTCTTCAAAATTTCAAGGTTGATAAATAATCAAACAAACAATTAGCAGCATTAAATAAAAAACTAAACACGAAAATAACATTTTCCAACTCTTTTTTTTTACTATTCAGATAATTAAAATTATTACTGTTTGATTTGCTATATTCCGCGAAAGATTTTATTATAAAACTGGGAACAATTTTTAACTTAAGTTCTTTTGACTTCGATTTTTCAGCTGTTTTTAAGTCAAAAAAACGTGCTGATTTCAAAACTGCAATTAGTTTTCTTCGACCACGTCAAGTTTTTTCTCTACAGTTTATATTAATGTGACCATTCTATGCTGAATCGGACGTGAGTCATAGGGGAAAAAAAGCTTCAAAACACTTAGCAGCAGGACTGCACGAGAAAAGCTTGCTTTGAAAGGGAGCTAAGGTATCTTCCTTCCTCTAAGGAGCTTCCGATCAAGAGAAAGTAAATTTCTTCAATATTTTCGAAATGACGGTGGATTTGTTTATTGCCTAAACGTACGTGGTTTAATGGAGGAGTTGGAAATTCCATCCTATATCGCAACTGACTGGCGACTGTTCATCGATAGCCCAAAGAAGACTTCGAAATGAGTGCTCCTTCACGATGGAAATTTATTTGGAGCATTTCCAATATGCCATTCAGTTTATGTGCACGAAGAATATGAGGACATAAAGAGAGCCATTGATTTAATGCAATATAACATGTACGAATCGATCATCTGTGTTGACCTTAAAATGGTCTGCTTGCTTGTGGACCAGCAATGTGGATGTACCAAATATCCCTTTTCTTTGTGTATGTGAGACAGCAGAGCTCGTGAGAAGCATTGGTTCCAGTCGAATTGGACTCCAAGATCTGACCTCAAACCTGATGATCCAAACATTTTGAATCACCTACTTGTCGACAGAAAGAACATCATATTTCCATCTTTGCATATAAAACTGGGTCCAATGAAGCAGTTAGTGAAAACTTTGTCAACCGAAGGAAACTGTTTCAAGTATCTTATTTCGAAACCTGCCTTTTGAAAAGATAAAGGCAGGTGTATTTGACGGTCCACAAATTCGGCAGCTCATTAAAGATGAACATTTCATCGGGACAATGACAGATCTTCAAAAGAATACTTGGTTGGCATTCATAACCCTTGTCAAAAATTATCTGATGGAAATACGCGAATGGAAAATTAGATTGGAATTGTCCAGAAATTTTTAGAGAGCTTCAAAATGCTTGATTGCAACATGAGCATCAAACTTCATTTTCCACATATCCATCTTGAGGACTTCACGGAAAATCTTGCTGAAGTCAGTGATGAGAAAGTGTGAGCGATTCTACCAAGATTTAAAGCTCATGGAAGAACGGTATCAAGGTAGATGAGATGAACATATGATGGCTGACTATTGTTGAAACATCAAGCAAGATTGTTCACAAATTGAACACGCTAGGAAAAGCTACAAGCGAACATTTTTACCTTAATATGTACTTTTTTCGTTTTGTTAAAGGATTTTACTACTTGACAGAACACAATGTAGATTATTGTAAGTATATCTAGCCGTTGAAGGAATAATATATTTAGTATTTTTTTTTCTTCATTTTCCTTTGTGGTCACATTAAGCATGATTTTGAGGTTATCCTGTAGCTTAAAAAGTGGACGTGATAGAAAAAACTGGGGTCATTTTTGGATTTAGATGCCAATAATTAGCCAAAAACAAGTGCCAGATCTAAGTCAACAAAATGTGTGTTCCCAGTGTAATTTTTTAAACTTAAATAACGCAGTACATTTTACAGATATTTGTGAAATCTTTTCTGTTCGTCGAAATAGAAAATATAGCTAAAAAAATTCGACGTGCAAATAACAAATTTAGTCTGAGATTTATTAGCAAATAATCATATTCTTAAAATAAAATATATCCTTGTTTATTATAATCTGCCTCACAGCTTATTTAGACTATCCGGAATTCATTACTTTTATTTTATTATTATTTTTTTTACTTATCTTTATAAAATCTTTCCTGTATTATTATTATTATTATTATTATTATTATTATTATTATTTGCTATAGAAGGGCGATAAAAAAAAAGTGTACATACTATAAAAATACATTCCGTATAAATTATTACCATAATAATTTCATTAAAAATATATAAAAGAACAGTTCAAAATCATGTATGCAGAAGTAATAAATTCAGAGGGGGAAAAAGCATTTTCTGCTTGAACAAACATCCATTTCTTATGTTGCGAGTGTGTAAGTGTATAAAAAATATTGTTTAAAATGTATTTATTTGCTAATGATTTAAAAAGAATTAATTTGTGTTTGTTGATGTATCTGTACCAAAGGAAAAATGAATAATGCTTAGATACGGATGCAAACATTTGTTTAATTTTTCAAAATATAATTATAGAATATACGAAGTGTTCATTTCTGTTTTGGAGAAAATAGAACGTTTTTCTATATAAAAGTTACAGGGTACAAGGAATATAAAACAATATAAGTTTTGTATCTTTTACAAAAACAATTTGTTTGACGTAAGTAGCTTTTAATATGATAGTAAAGAACATTTTTTTCCATTTTGAACTGCACATGTAAAGCTATCAGTGTAGTAATTATCTATTGCACATTGATAAGTGTAGTTACATTGTATATCTAATATAATTGATAATAATAAAAAAAATCAATGAAATATCTGCGAACTCTGCATACAAGGCGACATTATTTTTTATAAACAAAAAAATATATATTTAACGTGATTATTGGATTATCAAATATGTAAATAAGATTTCGAAATAATTTTAATATTTTCAAACATATTTGAAAAGTATTTATAAATTCTATTTGTCAGTCTGTCACCTGACTTGCATAAATATATTTCGATTACCAAATGTTTGATGTTATTGAGATTTATCATCGCATGTTCGATAAGGAAAATAAACTGTCTAGCATGCATAAAAAGTTTTTCGTTACATAAAGATCTACAAATATAAATAGTTTTCAGCATATTTTAATGGTGTTATACTACTACAAAAATATTTAAATTGATATATATCACTGTGGTACACTACAAGATGCTTACTATAGAATATGGTGTGCAATAACAATTAGCGTTCATTTACAGGGAAACACAAAATAATTTTCTTTAGTATTTTGATATATATCACTGTGGTACATTAAAACATGCTTATTATAGAATATGGTGTGTATACCAATTAGCGTTCATTTACAGGGAGATACAAAATAATTATCTTTAGCATTCTGCATGAGCACTATTCGCTAAAAGCGTATGTCAGTTGTGGTATGTGTTATTAAATTTTACTTTATCTACCAAAGGAAAAATGAATAATGCTTAGATACGGATGCAAACATTTGTTTTATTTTTCAAAATATAGTTATAGAATATACGAAGTGTTTATTTCTGTTTTGTAGAAAATAGAACGTTTTGGTATATAAAACTTACAGGGCACAGGGAATATAAAACAATTTTTTTTTTTGTAACTTTTACAAAAATAACTTTTTTGACGTAAATAGCTTTTAATATGATAGTAAAGAACATGGTGTGAACATGGATAGTAAAGAACGTGGTGTAAAGAACATATACCAATTAGCGTTCATTTACAGGGAGACACAAAATGATGATCTTTAATATTTTGCATGAGAACTATTCGCTAAAAGCGTATGTCAGTTGTAGTATGCGTATTAAATTTTATTTTTTGCATATCTCTTGCTGTGTATAAATTCTATAGATAATATACACGGCTGCATAACAGACGTACACTTCCGCGTATCGACAAAAATTGCCAAAAGAGAATTTTCAACTGTGTTATGTGTTTCCTAACTGGTATAAATTTTTGCATGATCCTGTACAGAGCTTCACACAAAAAAATCGTAAAAATTTCGAATTATAGAGACAGTTTTAGAAATTGTTATTTCAAAAGTGTTATGCCTTTACCAAATTGATTACCTAGACGTCATCTTTCATCTTATTAAACGGTAAAGTTTTACTATATTTTATTTTTTATGTTTTGGAAAGAATTTCGTAAATTATGCTGTATGCAACATTTTTATTTCATATTTTTATGTACAGGACATTTATCCTTTTAACAAGCTACTGTTAGAGATTTTAAGATAATCACAATTTTCTCAGAAACATTGTTCTCAACTTTGTGTCAATATAACCAAAGTGTTATTTTTTGTCAAAAACTCATTAAAAACTATTTGCGTTAACTGTCATTTCTTCAAAATCTCAAATGTAGTTCGTTTTATAACTTTTTGGACTAGAAAACAATTTTTTAAATTTTATCACTTTTTGTCCTTGATAATGCATTTAAAAATCTACTTCCAGTATAAAAAAAGATCGCCCTTTTAAAAAGAATTTATGCAGAAGAAGATTAAATTACTCTGCGAAGTTTCAATTTTTAAAATTGTTTAAGAAAAAAAAGCATTGCACATTTTTCACTATTTTTAGGAGAATTGGATTTTTTTACGAAAAGCAATTCGTTTATTTTAGAATTTTACAAACGACTTAAGAAAGCAAACATACGTAATTTGAGATTGTGGATTGATTTAATTATCGTGTTTTAGAAGATCATTAAAGTAAAATTCATTTTTTTTTATATCGATATGCAAATCTGATTATTAATTATAACAGAGCGTTACTTTTTCTTTTCTTCTCTTCTCTTATACGTCCGAAAAAAAGGGAAAAAATCAAGTAAAATATTTTTATAAACATATTTAATTCTAGCTTTTTAAAAAGGATAAAAAATATTAAACGCGATGAACCGAATTTTTTTTTCGATGATGGGTAGTGCGGGAAAGGTGGCAATGGTGGCACTAAGTTCACGCAGAATATTGAGATTTAGAACAATTCCTTAATTTGCAGCAAATGTCTTTCAGATTTGCTAAAATCCTGGTTTTAGAACTTTTTTTTGGAATTTTTTTTTTTAAATCTTAAACATAATTTATTTTAACTGTATTTACTTGAAAAGTAATGTTTATTGTACCAAATGTTTAAATAAGCTCTGATAGCGTATTATTTTAGATCTATGTGCACCTTGTAGAATTTTTTTACGTTCGGGGCCAACTCGAATCAACTCAGAACTCACCACTAGGTGATAACTGCGCGGCCATTTCCATCCTCCCTCCTATCTACGGAATATTATATTTAGACTGTATACCTTTTTAGGCTACGAAGTCCTTCTGCGATATGATTTTTTTCATTTTATTCTCGTGCATGTAGTTTTACTCTCATGAAGGCATCTAATCATTCATTCCCAGGTGTCTTTGATGCAGCTTCTGTCGCAGTTTTAACGGCTCATTCTACAGACTGGGAGTGAAATCAGAATAAAGCTTTATCTAACATGGATCCTGAAATTATGTTGTCTTCAATTACTTAATATGAGAGTGTGTGATTATGCGATGCTCGCTGATTTTGTTGGAGACACAGTATAATCGATACAGTCATAGTAGTCCGTAGCTTTAAAGTTCACCTTTGAACCTGAAACTCACGCACTTTGTTTATTTTTATTACTGAATTGCAGCATTTTTTAATTATTTTAGATGCTATTTTCTTAATATCATGGTTATCGTCAGTTGCCCTTACTAAAAGTAAATTATCGGAATGGTCATAGTATCCACTTGTTTGAAGGACTGAATGCTCTGTCTACATTAGCTCAACTGGTAGAAACGTTGAGAGATGACAAATCTGCCACGTTTATATAGGTCCGTCTGCTCATCCTGGCAGTTTCGTTATAGAAAACTAAGTTTGACCATTAACTCGTATCACATATTCACATATTTCAGATCTTCACGGGGATTCGAACAACTAAAGTACAACGAAACAGCACCGAAATCTGGCAATATGGAGCATTTAAAATAATAAAACTTTGTAAAAAATCACCATAAAATAAAAACAAAACATGAATCAATGATCTCCATCATCTCCTTTTCTATCTCCAGCGTGAAAATTACTTTTGTAATTCTTTTCCTCTTCTCTTGTTTCTTTTCTTTTTATTTTGTTAATAATAATAATAATAATAATAATAATAAAAAGGATCTTTTTTTTTGTTTTATTCTTTTATATTTCTTTCTTTATTATTATTATTTATATTTTTTAATTTACTTCTTTTACTTTATTTTAATTTTGTTTATTTCTTTTATTTCCATTGTTTTCCGATCAATTTCTCTTCTACGTTTTTCGCAACACTTTTCTCTGCCGTATGTGCCCCTTTCAGCGAGCGCGATCTGTCGCATTCTTTGCAACATTCTCTCCCTTTCAGTTCATTTTTGACATTTTTCGCTTACGGACACGTGTTTACTGTAGCTGTTGACGAGCTGTTATATTTTAGCTCGTAACGCGTCCTATGTTTTGTTTTTATTTTATGGTGATTTTTTACAAAGTTTTATTATTTTAAATAACTAAAGTACAACTGTAAATAACTGCAGGCAGTTGTGATCCATCTCGGATTTACAATTGCCCTGGCTTTCTCTTTTCAAGTCGACTTGTCGGACAGCATCACAGCTCGATTGATACCGCTGCACAAATATCAAATGAATACTTTTGATCTGTGCGCAAATCTTTAGTCTTTTGCATTTATGATGTCTATGAAACAGGAAAAGGATCAAACACAGTGAAACGTATACATTCGCACTCTATCAGTCTAGCATCGATTGGGTCGTCAAATGTCTTAGATCCCGTGGTTCCACCATCTAGTTTAGATAGTAGATGTCGGATTGGAATCTCGTTTATATGAAGAATACATATCAAATGTTGCAGTTATCTTCTTAACTTTTTTTAAAGACAGGCAATGACATCGTTGCGTTTTTCTGTAGTAACAGCGGTACTGTCACACCCGACTGGTATCACTTAAGAAAAATTTACTTTGGTCTGACTTAGAAAATCATGCAATGGTTTATATTTTTCTTCGTGGTGAGCGGAACGAGGTGTCACGTGAACAAAATATATGTTATCGTCTTTCTCTCGACGATCCCACATGCCCCAATTATTTCTATGAAGACAGTTTTACCATTTCTACCATCAAAAAATTTGCTTTTAATTTTACTTCCTTCGAGATCTTCTTTCTCCTGCACTTTCTTTCCAAATTTCTTTTTCTCTCGTCTGTTTCTCTGTCTCGTTCGATTTATGTTTGCAATTGCAAATAATTGTGCTATTCAAGTATATCTAAGGGTACGTTCCTAAGTAAATCTAGGTAAACCATGTTATTACCATAAGCGTCCAGTTGTACATTAACAAAATGTTATCCTATCTTAATAAAATACAGGCGTGTACTTCAAGCAGAAAACATTTTCATTTCTGGACAAATTTGGATAAAATAGTATGTAACAAAATACTCAAACAGATGTAAACTCCCCTTACTTATATCGAATTTAGAAATCCAACGTTTTTATATTTTTTGCTTATAAATAACCCTCCAACAAGAATTTACTTAGCAGCTGTCACCATTTGCAGGTTATTGATTTTTAAAATCAGTCAGTCCATTTTAGGACACCGGGAGTACATGCATGCAATTTTAGTTTATTTCATTTTATTTTCTAAAGATAATTTAAAACTTATTCAGTAATCGTCTGTTGGAGTATTTCTATCTAATACCAATAATTTGTGATTGCATTAAATGCTAAAAGTTGTGATGATAAAAATCATTTCCTTTCCACAGCAAAAATATCCAGATAAGATTCATGCCCTTTTACTAACTTATTTACTTGCTTATATACTTTTCAACATTTGTACATTACAAAAATTAGAAAGTAAAGTATTTCATATGAAAAATGCATCTAAAATTATAAATACTTGCGTCCTAAATTGTTTTTTTTTTTTTATAAATGTTTGTACAAGAACACAAAAATTGTTTTTTATAATATTTCTAATATTTTTTTTCCGATTATAACTAATATTTTTTATAATTATTGCTAAAGTTTTATAACTATTATACGAATTTTTTACTTGACCTCACATTAAAAATTTTATTGACCTGACAGTATAATTTTAAGAAAAACAATGTAATACAGAAAATATAATATCGCTCACCTGCAAGAAAAGTAACACAATCCGACAAAAGTAAATTTTACAGGAGAGGCAAATCAAGTTTCGCATTTTTTTAACCCCCTCACTGACAAGCCCGTGTTAATACGTTCACTAAGCTCCAGGTTTCACTGCAATACAAGCAATATTTAAAGTAATATAATTCTATTGATTTAATGTATTTTTAATACATTGAACAATGATTAATACTTCCAACGATTGCATTCATATTCGTTATTAAGTTTTTTTTTTATAAAATGTTCAAAGAAACATTTATTTTTAGCATTTAAAACAAAATGCAGAGAAAACAACATTACAATTTTGCCCTTTTTCCAAGACAATCGGAGGGGTAACATGAAACGATAGCACTTAACTCTGCATTCAGTTGTAAACGTGTACAAAAAATGCATAATACTTTTAAGAATCAAGACATAAAAAATAGAGTAAATTTACTCAATTTATGTCCCCCACCCTAATAAATGTAACCCCTTGTTGAGCTGTGACACTTTTCTTGTTGCACAATTTGTCAAATTCCAGACGTCTTTCAAAATTGTACGTGCAAAATTGCAGATTTTTAACACTTTTCACCAAAGTTGAAAGTGTTTACGAATTCGGTTTGTCTATCTGTCTGTCCGCCTGTCTGCCTTCTTGACTATCTGTCTGTCTGTCTGTATGCCCGTCTGTGCTCTAACTCGCCCAAATATAGTCCGATTGCTATGAAATTCTTAGATTTTATTGGATATCCCTATGACATAATTTCTATTGTAAATGAAGTCTATAGCATTTACGGTTCATTTACAGAGAAACTCAAAAGAATTCAGTTATATTACGGTGTATAGGAAAAAATCGATTGTGGTGTATTTTAATGACATCATGCTATTTTAAACACTCTAAAATATATATATATATCATGAGGTGTACTACAGCATTGACTGTAGAATAGGGTGTGCATAGACTATATCGGTCATTTACAGGGACAAACAAAAGAATTTGACTGAAGAAGAAATTTAAACTATTGGGATCTTTGAACAATAGTTGCTGGAAGTGCGTTTGCAGTTGTGGTATGCGTTTTTACATTGAACTATTTATTTAAATACTAGGGGGCTCTGCCCCCTACAAGCTACGCTCACCAACCCCCGTTCAGACACTGTAGAATCTAAAAGCACGCTAATCTGATCGGTTTTAAAAAGATTAGAGAAGATTGAATTATACTGAAAAAACCAGTAGCGATCTCCCTGTAAACTGGTTTCCATTCAATTCCCTTTGATTGCAAAAATTAAAGGCAGAATCAGTTGCTGTTAAGACATCCAATGGTTGTTTTCGTGTTTGTGTAAAGAAGATCAGTTAAACATTTGAAAACAAGTTAAAATAAAAGGAATTAAGTAAACAGAGTCTTTGTCTCTCGGTAATTTTTAACAGCGTTATAAAACGATTGGCATAATACAATTTACTACAATTACTAAAATTTGCTGCTTTAACCCCTTCAAAGCCGGTGGTTCATTTTTGGACCACTTAATTTTAATTCTTAAAATTTTAATTCTTAATTTTAATTCTTAATGCCACTTTAGCATAAGAATATTGGGATGAAAATTTCCCTTTTATTAAGTAAGTGAACAAAAGCATTTTTGTATTTCGAAATTTGTTTGTAAATTCTGGTGCCATTCACTGATTTCAAGATTTTACGAATAAAAGTGTCTTGTCCGTGTAAGGGTTAAACGCATATTAATGTATTTATTATTTTAAAGTTTCCTTTCCCTTTTAATATTCACGTGTAAATACAATTTTCAGGACATAATTTTCAATATGTTCCTGCCTTTAACACGTACATATTTAATAGTAATTTTAAAGGGGGTTTTTTTTCTGCTTTTAATAGTCACGTGAAAATAATTTTTTAATCTTTAGGAAATATTTTTCTTTGCGCTGTTTTTAAAATTGAAAACAATCTCTATAATAATAGCCTATGTCATGTGACTATCATCAACAGCTCCAGGCGGATCCCTTCGCTTTTAATATTCCATGCGGCCATTTTGGTATTTTAATGTTAGCGAGCCACAGGTGTGATAAGTCGCCGAATATTATTCTATCCCCAATATTTCGTTTATATTATAATTGTCCAAGTCATGTAACTGCCATAAACAACGGGCTGATTCCTTCGCTTTTCATAAGAAAGATTTCCATTTTGATTAAAGAATCAAAATTATTTTTTCGAATAAAACTACATAAAAGTTGCCATGATCACAAAGAATTTCTGGTACTTTTATGTTAGCCGGGTAAAAATCTCTCCAATATCTTTTTTTTTTTTTAACTCGCCAGTTAGCATATTTTTATTTTTCGAGTGGTAAATTAAAACGGTGCTACTTGGTTATCCCATCGACCAAAAATTTGTAGCCAAACTATAAGATTAAATGCCAATAATGGTTGATCGTAAATGTCACATTCACTTGTCTTTAAGGAAGTGACACATGTTTACGCCATCAAGTGATTTTTATTTCGACGTTTTATTTGTATTTTTATTAATGTTATACTAATTTATTTGTTCTTTTGTTATTTTAAATTTAAAAAAATGTCAATTTGTATAATTTGCCTATTTATATAATTTGGCGAAATTGGTCGACGGGAGAAGTAATAACATTAAAACGTTGCTTTGAAGTGGAATTAAATCTCATGATTTGTTGCATTGTCACATTTGGCGTGATTTGTTTTTTACGACAATTTGGCGAAAACCTTGTTTTCAAATACCTGTTACATATGTATTTTAAAATTATTTTCTGTTATTTTTAAAATGAATTAACAATAAATAACAATAGAACAAAACAATTTATAATTTTTTTTTTTTTTTTGTAAGTAAAACGAAAATAAATTCAAATAAACATTTATTAATAAATAAGCAACATTAGCCGGGTTACCATGTCAGGCAAAATAACGCCATTTTGGCGTCAATTAGGTACCCCGTTGCGCATATGACATCTGTGTCTAATATTTTTCTTTTCTTTATAAAAAAAGAATGAAGTAAAAGCCATTTATTTTAAAGGTTTCAATTTTAAATGAAAGTTTTGTATTAAATAAAATGATAATGAAATACATATTGAATTCCGAATAAAAGTAACATGATGCATTTCTTAGCATACATTTAAGGGAGGCCAAACTCGTCGCCAAATTAATTTAAAATAACCTTTTCTAAAATATAAAAAAATATATCTGTTATGCTTAAAATTTGAGTTGCCATCATTAGAAAAAAGTATTCAAAATTACAAAAAAATTAATATTTCAAAAACTAATTCTAATTTTAAACTTCTAATACCAGTTTTGAGATCTTTGGATCAATACGGATTTTTGGTGTTAATTTCATCACAAAGTATTCCATATTTTAGGAGCAATCGCCGTGAAACGTAATCAGTTCTTTAATCAGTCGTTTCATAGAATCGTTACATAAATTCGTTTCAATTCGATTCATTAGGATTTTATATATATAGGGTAGATTACTTGGTTTGGATAACTTCTATAGCTTACATACAGGGCTGCCCAAATATTCTCAAATGCATTTCCGTTTATTCACAGAAATGATTGAATGGAAATTTTCAACTGTGCTATGCGTCTCACTGAACTAACATTTAGCATACTATGTAATATACATACAAATCCATAGATCATGTACAGAGCTGCACAAAAAAAATGTATTTTTCCGTCTTCATTGTGATAGCTTAAATTGGGTTTTCAAATGCGATATGAGTTTTTAAAATTGCTTATTTATACATGACATTTCACCTTAATAAACTGTGGAGTTTTGTTACAGTATACTGATTATGTTTGAAAGTGTTACATAATCTACGCTGGACGCATGATTTTTCGTTTTTGTTTTAAATCACAATGTTTTAATTTTAATATATTATTATTAATTATCAAAAGTATTAGGTTGCATGAATATAACATTGAACCACAGATTCATAACAAGGTTTCTAGGAAATTAAAAGAAAAAGCATATTTCAAAACTTTTTTATAATTATTATTCAACTATAATCTTACAATTGCATTTCAGTGAAACAAAATTATAGTTACTACAAAATAAATATACAATATAAGTATACAAGAACTGATTACAAAAATTCATAAATTACATAGACGTAATTACGTTATTACGATATTTTCTATAACAATTGAAAAATAGAAGAAGTAGGTAAGATATTTTTCATGCTTCAATAGTAAGAATTATTTATTAGTTCAAAACATTTCAATATATTTATAAACTACATTATTGTAAAAAGGAACCTTACTTAGGAGAGCCAAAAATACAATAATTATTGGTTGTTGTTTAGCAATAATTCAAAAACAAATATGTTTTTTCAGTTTTCAGAGTTATTTTCTGCGAAAGTATGAACATATTATTACTAATTACGTTTGTTTTGTAGCTTCGTCAAGCTTTTGAAAAAGAAAAAAAATATGCAAATCAGAAATATAACAGATAATTATCACAGATTTTTAAAAAATACAGAATTTGAAATGAAATACCATAAACGTGGTTTTATTTTTTATTTTTTAAATTTGTTACTCTTATAAAAGTAAATATTGCAGCATTGTATAGGACTTTCTCAAACTGGAACTTTATTTTTTAAAGTTCTGTACGGATGTTATACAGTCCTTTATCTCCATTGTGTATGTTCTAATGTTTTAAAAAAAATGGGCATAACTTTGTGGGGTATGCTTGGAAGCACCTAAAGAATAAGCAATCTTGTTTCCTCCGTTTACTCAAATGAAAGATTTCGAATACGCTTTATGTAAAGGTAAAAGCTCTCTTTTACCTCCCTACCTTTAATTTCAAACTCAGAAAAATCGCCTTTGTCATCAGAATATTTTACGTTAAATGAAAAAGGTATTGATTTATCGAATCTTAAAATTTTGATTCTAGAAAACTGAAGAATATTACCTTCATTATCTTTCAAATAATTTCTAAGCACAGCCCATTTCGCCACTCAATCGTTTTAAACCTAAAAAATCAGAGTGAACTAACTGATCCACTGGAAAATGTCTTTTCTCTGAAAGTAGTCTTTTTGACTTTCTCATCAATGTCTCGTACTGTTGAGGGATATAAATTTGACCTTTTTTTTTTTTCTCTATTACTGAATGGACAGCATCGCCTTCATTTTACGTGTGTCCACAGATCAAAGACTTTATTGTTATTTTATAGATTTTTAGTGTCTTAACAGCATGCATGAATAACGCAATAATACATTTATTTTGCTTTTGTCCGTCGCATTTATCATAGTAAAAAGTTAATTCCACATTTTTACCTTCAATATGTGAAGCAATGTCTTGTAAATACATCCACAACTAATGTATACATTTAATTTGTTCCGCGTTGACCCTCATAATCAATTCAAAAATGGCATTCGACAACATCACTACTTACCTGACAAATTTTAAAGTTAGCTATTAATCTATGGCCTAACTATTAATCAACTGACAATATATTAATCACCAACATAGCGATATTTCGCCAAATAAAGAAAATTTCATATTTTTATTACTATGGCAATAAAGAGTTTTATAAATTGCTCGAGTACACTGTAAAAAATAGACTGTAAAGTTACTAAAATTTTTCTAAGAAACTGGGATTCCTAGAACTTCTTATGTAACGGCAACAACAAAAATTCATGTAACAGATACACTTTTGTACAGTAAATCAAAGAATCTGTAAGGTTACTCAGAATTTTTTAGAAAACTGAGATGCTTTGAGCTTTTTATGTAACTGCAACCCGAGTTGCTGATAAAATTTTAATAAGATTACTGTAATTTTAGTTCATTCTTTTGCAAAGCTACAGATTTGTAGTTTTAACAAAAACCAGTTTTGTACATTTACATCTTTTTTGAACAGTGCACAGATAAAATTTTAGTAAGCATACAGATTACTGTAACAGTGTTTGAGCTTATAGAAACTTTTTTGTGAGATGTGTCGTTTTTCTTGTTTCATCACTGCGTATTTCCAATAACGGAAAAGTGACACATATTGTAATATATAGTTTTTCCGTATAACGACAAGAATACTAATTCGCCTATAGCAAGAAGCGCCTACGACACACCTATTTATGGAATAAAACACAAAATGGATTTTTGACGGATGTGTCACTTTTTTGGAAGGTGAGGGATATCAAATTGAAAACCTTTATTTAGTTATAATTATAAGGAAAACGTAACTGCCGATTTCCTCTGTAATTTAATTTATATTCAGTTACATGTTTTTGAAACCCGTCAGACATATTCGTGTTAGTCTTCACTTTCTCATTCTCTTGAAGTTTTAATCAACAGCATCCATACATTTTTTAATGTTTTTTCAACTTGTTTTCTAAAGCCAATTTAAATTGTACTCTACAAACATCAGTTGAATCGTTTCTTTTCGCTATCAATCACCGGCAATAGTAAGAAATACTGAAATTTGTTATGGCAAAATACAGTTGAATTCCAAAACGAACATTTTACCGTAGGTACTCGAGCTAAGATTCATCACTTCGGATGATTTATTTGACAATGTTCATAAATTTCCGTAAATATTTAAAATCTGCAGGGATTGAATTTTGAAAATAGTTTTGAGGAAATTTGTAATTGTATCCTCAACTACTTTATGTCCTATGCATATATATATTTTTTTTTTTTTTTTAGTTTTCGAAAAAAATTACGTTTATGATAATAAAATTAAGAGTATTTATCAAGATCACTAAAAGTAAGATTTTTTTTTTAATTTTAAAGAATATACACCCTTTACTGAAATATAACGAATATACAGTAGAACCCAGCATTTTTCAAATGATGTAGAAGGAAAAGTGGAAATCGGCGAAAACCGTTGAACTCTGCTTTCACACCGCAAGAACAAATTTCAACCAGTATTTTATGAGACATTTTTACTTTATTTAACCTGGCAGTAGTCGCGTGTTGGTCTTTTTGCCACCTGTATAAATTATCTTCTCCTAACTGATATCCCCTTGTAAATACAATAAAGAACCACCATGTAGCTGACTTTAAATGTTTCTCCAGCACCCTAGTGAAGTAACAACATATCTCTGTTTTTCCTTCAGGTGCATTTTTACAAGCAAAGTTGAAATTGGTGGAAATGTCTAAGCAACGATCCCTAATGTCAGTTCATTTTTAGTTTTTCCCATTATTCCAGATGCCATAAATAGAATGTATAATTTAAGAAAACTGCAAATGCGTAATTTCATTGAGCAGAAATATTCGAATATTAACTGAAAAATGGTTCTTATTTTACTTTTTTTTTTTTTTTTTTTTTTTTTAATGCGGGGAGTCGGCGGCAAAAAAACCGAGCGCGAATAATAACGTTCTGAAAAAAGACGCGATTTCTCAAGGGTTAAGATTTAAAAATTTCTTTGAGAATTAAATGAGGCGACACTTTTTATAGTAAATGAGTAATGGAAGTTTGATCCTGCGCTAATCTGGCTATGCTTACACAATTCAAGGAAGGTAAATTACCAGAAAACCGTAAAAAGGGAGGGGTTATACTATAGTTAATTTCTGTGCAGTACGAAGTCTAAAGTCCGGAATCGTCAGGACTTTACCAAGTCCGAACTTCAGAGTTTTCAGAACTTTGGATCACCAAAAATATTGCTTTTTCAATAAAAAGATAAATAGGCAAAATGTGACGATCATATATTAAAAACTGCATCTAACAGCTATTAATACTAAACTAAACAATCATTTTCATTAAATAAATCATGACAAGATAAAAAGTAAAACAAAAACATTTATTTAAGGAAACCTACAATTTAAGGCTGTTCTCAAATCCAAAAGGATAACTTTATGACATTAGTTTTAGTTCATTTTTGTTCACAAATGCATGAAACTAAAAGGTGTTCTTGTTCAGAAACTATATAATCATACTGTTTTTTTTCGTTTTTTTTGCAAACACAATAGTTCTTTCATAAAATAGTTGCAAAGTGGGCGTTTTGAACTAAATTTCTCGCGAAAGAAGAATAACCACTCAGAAAATGGTGAAAAACAAATTTGTTACGTGATCAAAATCGATTACAATTCAATAGGTAATTTATTTATCAAAAAATGGAAAACACAGTTCGATTCCAAATATCTTCCATAGTCAGGTCTTCCAATTTTATATCTTTCCGTTAAAAATGAATTTGTAAATGTGTCAAAGCGTTTTGCGCTTATTGAGCAGAGCAGTTGAGAACAGCCTTAAGAAGAAATTGTAACTTACTGGACTATTGAACATTTCAGTTAATGTGCACTGCTTTATTAACTTAGGTTTATCATTAAGAAGTTTTTCTTTTATTCTGTACATAGATATGATTCAAGATTCAGTAATAAAGTTTGTTTGCTCTAAAAAAAGAGAGTCTTTTAGACCCCTTTTTTTCCTTTGTTTGTTTCAACAATTCCCCCCCCCCCTTTTCGTGAATACCTACTGCCGCTGGAAAGTCCGAACTTTGGACAATTCCGAACTTTGTGTGTCCGAACTTTAGACATTGTACTGTACTATTTATCTGAAAATAGCTTAACACTTTTTATTCCAAATTATGAATTTAAAATGTTATCTCCTGAAAAATTTGTTACCTTGTATCACTATGATACATTAGATGATATTTGCACTAAAAATAAAACTTTTTTTTTTGTTAATTATGGCCACATTTTTGATGTAGTACTTAAAAATGACATTGGGTCATAACACTTACACAAAATCGAGACTTAGAAAAAAAAAGCAATATCAATTTTTTTCTTATTATTTTAATGCGACTTATCATGCATATATCTAGTGTATATATGTCTATGGCGTATATTGGACTAGGTGATGATGCTGTTGATGAATCATCAGTGAGTATTTCACCATTAGAAAAATATTCTACAGTTGTAACACTATCGTCACCTGTAAAGATATGGAAAGCACATCTTTAAGAAATTTCCTATCTTTTAGTTATAGAAAAGACGTACGGATTCATAAAAATGCTAAAATAAATTTGAGATTTTATTTCAAATTTTTATTTATTTTTTCATTTTGTTTTATAGTAATACAATATTTTTTCTAAAGATAAAATAACATTTTTATTTTTATTTTTTATTCAACAGTGTCATACATAAATCCTGCAATATCTTGCCCTACATTGTATGAAAATCCATCTGTGTCACATCCACGCATCCCTAGTAAATATATACGTTTTTACGCACCATATATATTCAAACGATAAAAATCTAAGTAAAAATCCTTTTCAGTCCCGACGGTATTCAAAATTACCGCTGTGAAAAGTGTTTCGTCAAGTACGCAAACTGAAAATTTTTTTTAGCATAAAGTATTGTCAAGTGATCTATTTGAAACAAGGAAAAAATATAATAGCCCTACCTTTAAAATTTAAAATGTTTACGAGCAAAAGTTAGGGATAACATGTCAGAAAAGAAAATGAAAGCAAAATTAACACTCACCTGCGCCAAAATAGCTTCGTAAACATGTCAGCTTATCGGAACTGCTATTTCTATCTAGTGATAGTCAAGGAAAGTATTTACTATCGTTTCCTAAAACTACAGCTGCGAATGCATTTAATGAGTTTATTTTAATTGGCATGGGAAACCGTGGTACACTCTAAAAAAAATACTGCCAGTTTTCCGGCAGGAATCGGAAAAATAATTGCCCTTATCGTACCGGAATAATTTCCGACCCAGCTCGGAATAAAATCCGTAAAAATAAGGAAATAGTCAGTAAAACGGTATTTTATGGATTTTATTCCGAGCTGGGTTGGAAATTATTTCGGTACGATAAGGGCAACTATTTTTCCAATTTCTACCGGAAAACTGGCATTATTTTTTTACAGTGTACTTTAAAGTGCCGTTTGGTATGGGAAACTGTGGTACTTTAAAGTGTCGTCGGTACATAAAAGATTAAGGAAGAATTTTGAAAACACTCTGAAAATGACGTATTTAAATAGCAATAAACAGACAAAATAAGTTTATAGTATTTTTGTTTGTTTGCTTTATCACAAGCTATGCGTTATGAAGAGTAGTCTGTTTTAAATTTAATGAACGAAACATGTGTGGGAAATAAAATAACGCGAACGGTGTAAAGAGATTAAAAATAATTATGTCTTAAAAAAGTCCTTCAATATGTAACAATTTGCATCATTGTTATATTATCGTTTAAATTTATAAAAATAATAAATTACATGAAATCTACTATTATTTTAACACAATCATACTGATTGGTAAAGTTATCACGCGAATTGAATTTTTCTAACTAAGCTAAAAAATGCCCAAGTAGGGACTGGCTTACTTTTCCCATGCTCTACCATTTAAGCTAACTGGGCTGATAACCGGCGCTCAGATATCTTTATTGGTAAATAATATCTGGTATGCCATGTAGACATGTAGTCTGCCATCTGAACAGAAAGAACCGCAGGTAAAGGAACAAATAAGCGATGAATACGTAGATATACTATTATTTTAACACAATCATACTGATTGGTAAAGTTATCTTACGAATTAAATTATGTTGAATTATTTTGTTGAGCTGTTCACATGGCAGACAAGATGTTATTTACCAATAAAGTTATCTGAAAGAAATATGCTCGCTGGTTGTCATTCCAGCTAGCTTAAACGGTAGAGTATTGAAAATGTAAGCAAAGGATCTGGGTTCGAGTCGTGTTTTGGGCATTTTTTTGCTCAGTTGGAAAGATTCAATTCGTATATGAAATGCTATTCGATCAGTTTGATTTGCATTCGAGGAATCATTTGCTTTTTTATTATTTGCTTTTTTTTATTATTAGTTTTTGTATAGACTCATATGGAAAGAAGTTAAATGTAACTGGAACCATGTAAATATATACAAGTTTTTCTAGTTCTACCGGAAGAATAGTATGATTTATTTTTGTTTAACACTTTCCAACACATTTAAACATTGTTTATAAATTAAGTTTATCTGGCCATCTGTTTGATCGTACGTTGTACTGTCTGTCTGACTACTCGTGATATAACTCTCTGAAATACACTTGTGTTGCCACTTTACTGAAGTACTTTATTGTGTTTTACAATAGCATGGGGTATATTGAAAATGAAGTGCATAAAGTTTATAGTTTGTTTCCAGGGACAGATAAGAGAATTCTGCTACATTACGGTGTATGGAGAAAAATCGTTTGTGGCGAATTTTAATGATGTTGTGATATTTCAAAATTAATGAAACTCATACAGATCTGTGATATAAACGGTGTGCTGTTTTCTATAGAATATACTGAATGTAACAATTTTAGACCATATTGTGTGATGCACAAAATGATAGTTTTTCATTATAATATATGGGAAAAATTATTTGCTGTGTATTTTAATGAAGTTTTACTTTTTCAAGTATATTGAAATGGTATACATCATTGAAGCCCCTTACAATATTTTATCTGTGGATCATTAGGCTAGAAATTTAACGTTTATTTACAGAGACACAAAATACAATTTTCTTGAAAAAAAAAACGTACTGCTTGCTTTTCTATTTTAGGTAAATACCAAATTTTCACCATCATTATATGTATTTGAATACTGCTAAAATAAAAGGTTTTGGCTATAAGAATTACACGCGGTAAATGGCGGGAAAGGATTGCATTTCAAATGACGCAAATTGAAATAAGATTTGGCGTGTTATCGGTATTCCGATGGTGTAGTGATTTTCGTAGTGGAAGAAGACCATATGCGCTTGACCAAGTCGTGATTTGTTGTCAGTACTGCTTCTTCCACTGAAAATTCTCTACACCATCGGAATACCGATCTGCGTGCCATACACTCCATGACATACACATTCGACGATAGATTTCACCTGCACTCACATTTTCCGCTGTTAAAAATCCCCGACCGCACGTTGACACCTTTTGGAGGCATCCATGATGCGAACGATGCCTTTTAGTGTAGAAACACGTTAAAAAACCTGTCTGGATCTGACGATATCCCATGTATTTCCAGGACTCTGCGCACTCTACACTGTAAAACAAATACCACCAGTTTTCCTGTAGAAATCGGAAAAATAGTTGCCCTTATCATACCGGAAAATTTTCCGACCCAGCTCGGAATAAAATCCGTAAAAAAAGGAAATAGTCAATAAAACGATATTTTACGGATTTTATTCCGAGCTGGGTCGAAAAATTTTCCGGTACGATAAGGGCAACTACTTTTCCAATTCCTACAGAAAAACTGGTAGTATTTTTTTACAGTGTATAGGAGCATGCGGAGTCATCTTTCTCCTCAAATGGCGTAGTTATTACAGTAATGCCACTTTCTTTTGGGTGACCCTTATAAAAAATGTTAAAACACCCTTTAAAAAATCTGCTCTATAGAACCTAAACATATAGTTTTTAATTAATGTATTTTTTTCCTTCAAATTTTAATTATATTTTGCATTATTCATGTAAAGCTGAAACAATAAAGTTTTTTTTTTATATTATCAGATCAATGACTACTAATATTCTAAAATAAGTATATTTATAAATATATATTTGCATTAACTCAATATTATTGCTTGATTTTTTATAAAAAAATAATTTGAAGGAAATTTTATTTATTCAATTTCATTTCCTTACCACAAATTATTCAACAAAATTCCCGTTTCCACAAATTACCCTCTTGTTGATCAATTTGATTATCGTAGTTATAAGCAAGAAAATTGTCTGTTACTGCATACAGCAGAAAAACATAGGTTAAAACACATAGAAAAAAATTATTATTGCAGTGGAATTTCAAAATGTAGTTTTACATAACTTTATAGTTAATTTCAATTTCAATTTCAATTTCAATTATATACTTTATGTTATAGTATATGTTTTTTGAAAATGATTTTCTACCTACACTGTAAAATAAATACTAACAGTTTTCCTGTAGTAATCAGAAAAATAGTTGCCCTTATCGTACCGCAAAACAAATACTGTATAAAGTTTAAAATAGTGTATAAAGTTTAAAAACAATACAGTGGATAAAGTTTAAAATAGATAAATTGTTCGATTGAATATATATTTGTCATGCTCTTGATTTATAGTTTACACTGTAAAAAAAAATACTACCAGTTTTCCTGTAATAATCGGAAAAATGGTTGCCCTTATCGTACCGCAAAAATTTCCGACCCAGCTGGGAATAAAATCCTTAAAATACCGTTTTATTTACTATTTCCATTTCTTTTTACGGGTTTTTTTTCCGAGCTGGATCGGAAAAATTTCCGGTACGATAAGGGCATCTATTTTTCCGATTCCTACAGGAAAACTGGTAGTAATTTTTTTTTCTTTTTTACAGTGTAAACTATAAATCAAGAGCATGACAAATATATATTAAATCGAACAATTTATCTATTTTTAACTTTATACACCGTAAAAAAAAATACGACCAGTTTTCTTGTAGGAATCGGAAAAATAGTTGCCCTTATCATACCGGGAAAATTTTCGACCCAGCTCGGAATAAAATCCGTTAAAAAAAAAAAAAAAAAAAAAAAAAAAAATAGTCAATAAAACGGTATTTTATGATTTTACTCCGAGCTGGGTCGGAATATTTTCCCGTACGATAAGGACAACTATTTTTCCGATTCCTACAGGAAAACTGGTAGATTTTTTTTTACTGTGTTGATAAACAGATTAAAAGTGTTCTAATCAGGAAATATTTCAAAATGGATTAGGAACGAAATTCGCAATGACAATTAAAATAACGGAAATATTCTGATATGTTACATGAAACTAAACATTTTTTTTCAACTTTGGTATTTCAATGTCAATTATATTTTAGACATTTATTGAAAAAAATTTCTGCGTTATATTTTTATGTAATTATATAAATATTTTTAAAATGACATTGATTTACAAGAAATGTCCTCTTCCGTACTGTGATTTTAAATTCAGGATTCATACCCATGGAAATTATTTGATGCTCCAAATATTATGTGCTGCTTTTAATAAATCTTTGTTCTGTATCTTTTTTAGCATTCGGTTAATTTCCATATTTTTTAAACAAAAAATCAAGCCTCGGTGCTAAAATGGAACTTCACTTTTACCTGCGTTAAAATATCACATTAGCAAATAAAAAAACTCTTTTAAAGGCAGTGTTTGTGTTCTCTACAAAATGTTTTAAAATACCCCCACTTACTAAAATGCTTTAATGTGCTACAGTCGCTTTAGAACTAATGGCTGCTTTAAATTATGCAATTACCTTTACGGTTAGTGTAATGTTAAATTAGAGTACCTAGTGTTTGGGAAGAAGTAAAGAAAGAGGAAAATTTTATGTGAAAGCTCTTTTAAATCGATGAATGAAAGTTTGACAAAATATTAATTTGAAAGCAATCTTAACAAAGAAAGGTACAGATGATGGTCAGAAAAAGATTATATTACCAATAATAATTAATTTATATGATATAGGTAAGAATATAAAAAGATTTGTAGAGGGATTAAAAAGAAAATATGCATACAATTAAATTTTAACATCTATTTCTGCTCACAAAATTCAAAAATACAATTTTTTAAGGGGACGAGATAAGTTTGAAAAGACGAAATAAATGTATTTTCTCATTTTATTATTTATATCATTAAAACCTTTAAGAAAGACATCAGATAAGAAAATTCTAAAAATTATTTTCCTTACAGTCAGTCGTACGTTAAAGGGAGTACACCTAGTATACTATGGAGGAGCAAATTTTAAACTCGAAATTACGTCTAAACTCTGATTTTAATCGGTTTTACTATGGTAGCTGTTGAACAAGGTAAGAAATTTACCTTTTTCCTGTTTTTTTTTTTAATAACGGAAATTAAATTATCTGAAAACTATATCTGAAAAGCCGATAAAAAAAAAATCTAGAACTTATAACAAAATATATGAAATTTTTTTACGGATTTTTATTTTTGTATTATATAGGTATATATATATATATTAACATTTCCTTTTCTTAGGTTATAGTCTAGCAACGACGTGATTCACGGAAAGAAGAAATGACGGATAAAAAATATCTGTGCAAAACTTGTTCGCTAGATTAATTTTGTCGTACATATTATATCTTTTATTTATTTTATGTTTTTGTAAATGTTTTGTAATTATTTCTTTTCTATTGTCTCCGCACTTTAACATGTTTTAATGTTTAATATTAAAAATATAAATTCAAATTCTGTCAGGTAATAAAGTAATAAAATCCTTCTTTTATATTAAAACAGACGATAAAGGGCTAAATTATAATATTTACAAAAGAGTATACCTTTGAAAGCGAGTAAAGACGATAGCCATACGAGGATGGCATTTTATCCATTCAAAGTAATTTAAGTGTAATATCAGAAACATAATTTAAAGATTTTTACAGCTATGTATAAAAATATGAGTTTATTTTTTTAACATGAAAAATAAAAATAACAAATAAACCATATATCGGTCGATTTATGCCAGTAATTTTGTAAACAATACAGCACAGCAGTAAAGCTGAAAAGACAAAAATCTATTATGTCTTATTGCTCTTACTTAGACAGCTTTTTTAGAAAAAGTACATGGTGAGGATGTTTTATTTATTTATTTTTTTTTTTTTTTTTACTTATAATCTCGCTTCTGGTTCAATCGGCTTGAGAGACTTCTGCTGAAAATTCATATTTCTTTTTTATTAAAGATTTTTTTTTTTTACTCACTGTTTTATAGTTTATTCAAAATTATGTTCTTCATAAAGCTTTTGCTTGTTTTAGCACTATTGTTTCCAACAACAACTAAACTTTTACAACTTTGTGTTATACAATTCAAAATTGTCACAGTACGCTGTTAACCTGTATAGTCATTCGACTGTTTTTTTTAAAAACTGCATAACCATAATTTAACTTAATTCTAATTATATTATGGTAATTATCATTGATATAATAGAGTTAACTTACGGTTATGGAACCGTTTTCTATAAAAACGGTTGAATGACTTTAATGTTTGTCGAAAATTTTTAACAGTAAGTAATATCCGTAGACCGAAGAACAGGAGCAAATATCCTACAATTGTCATTTATAAATGATTATTCAAAAGTAAAAAAAAAAAAAAATCATCTTTCCACAAAACATATTCTTGCATACCCATAGCCAATATTTGTCGTTTGAGTTTCCGAATCATGCTTTTACCTTACAAGAAAAAAAACAAAACAACAACAAAAACAAAAAAAAAAAAAACGGAAATTGAAGGAACACTTAAAACACATAGCTAAAGACGTACAACATTATATAACACTAACATACTGACAAGGTTTAGACATCTAAATACAATAAATGATATTTTTGCGATGCACCAAAATTTTTATCAATGCACCACTATTAAAATAAATTGAATATCCAGGTACATTTATAAGTTCTCGAATTTAGAGAAATTTATCAAAAAGCTAATTGACATTTATACTTCATCCATTCATTTTAAAAATTGAACTCGTTATAATATTTTAATTTAAAAATATATCAGGAAAGTTTGAAATTTAATTTTAATATGTTAATGAATGAAAGGGAGAATGCATTTTTATTATACTGTACGAAGAATTATATCGAAAAAATAACAATCATTGTTCTTTTTGCAGGTGATTCCACATTTTCCTTCAGTTTTGCAATATGTTTATAATTTAAGAAGTAAGTGACAGAATCATCGTTGTAAGAAAAATATTTGTAAAGTTACAAACCTTTATTTCCGTTTATTGTTAGATGCAACCTTTATTAATTAAAATCTGAGTATTAGTTTTTTTTTTTTAATAGTAATTTAACAGATGACAGAAGACCATTGATTACCTTCAATCATATGGTTAACTCAATGTTTTTTTTTTTTTTTTTTTTTTGTCACATACCACTTTCATCATCTGAGATCTTCAATGATTTTTCCCGAACTGTTCCCAATGTCACTATATGTATGATTTTAAATTAAAGTAAAATTTAACCAAATTAACTTTTAGAATTTAGCTAAACAAATATATTTATTTAAAGATGTGCAAATTTGAGGTAAAAAATATACTTTTTTAAACATAGAAAACTAGTTTATCTGCTGGTAAAAGGCCACGATGTCAGTTGTGAATTTTCTTTTCTAAATGTCACTTACATAATACCTAAAATCATACAATAATGAATTAAATTTTCGTTATATTACAAACAAATAAGGCTACATAAAAGCATATAAACACATAAAATAATATAAGGCTTTCAGAAGATTCAGGGAACATAAATTTTACGAACTTACTTTATACACGATTTCACACAATTAATTTAATACATAATTTAAAAAAAAATACTTCTCTTCGGGGACTCTGGTCTCATGATTTATTTGAGGTACATGATCTACGTGAGCTCAGGAAATTGATTTTGCGTTTGCAATTTCCTGTATTTATGCTGTTTCAAATATAGCTACCGGTGCCTTTTATAATGTATTTTTTTAGTTTAATGAGGTCGTTCTACAAGATACTTTAACTAAACCTAATACTTTTTTCATGCTAAAAAACAGCTTTATCTATTACGTAAAGTTGTATAAAACTGTGTGTAATAAAGATATTTATACAAATGGTAAATTCCTGCTACAAATTTTAAGCGAAAATTCTTTTGACAAAAATATATATGCATTTTTTAAACATTTAAAGAGTCTAGAATATGATCTCAATTCCAATTTTTGTTCTACAATATATTTGAGTCTTGACAATATTCTTAATGGAATGGTATAAAGTTGAGAAAAAGGCTTGTCAACTTTCTTGAAACTTTTTTTAAAAATCAGTGTATATATCCATGCTTAAACCATTCAGGTTATATATGTATATATATATATATATATATAGTATATATATTATTAAATTAGATTGTTTATTTGGAGGTCAAACATTCCAAAAATTAAATTATTTAATAACTTCAATTTTTAAAATAGTTTCGAAAATGAAAAATGTAGTGCCCAAAATTGACCCAAATTTTTATAGTCGCCTTTTTACGAGAATTTGATTTATCTTATAAATTTCAGATTTTACAATCAACTAATTTAATCTATAGTAAGAATCAAAATATATCTATATTATAACAGATCGAAAACTATCATTTGATTCCTATTTTCATTTAGAGTTTTAAACAACCATTCATGTAAAACTAAAAGTAAGAGCAATTGAAAATCAACCAAAATACTCTTATGTATTTAATATATTTATTCAGATCATTGATAATAAAACACTTATATGGACTTTTAACAGAAAAGAAAAAGGAAAACTGATGTTACTATCATCAAGATAAAACCTTTTTTATAGAGTAAAAAGTGAAATACAAAGTAAACAGAATTTTTAACGAAATCCACTTTTGATGAAATTAACTCAATTAAGAACTGATAAAAGCCCTTAAGAGTAGCTTCAGAATAAATAGTAAAGGGGGTTCCGAGAATGGCGCTATAAGGATCTTGGGAATAATCAATCTTATGAATAATACATTCCGATTCATTCCAGAGATAGTATTTCATATAAATTACTTTTGGTAGGATAACTAAGAAAAAATAGTTTTAAGTGTTGCTTGCATTTGTATAGTCAGCTTTCATTTTTTTTTTTTTTTTTTTTTTTTTTTTTTTTTTTTTTTTTTTTTTTTTTACTTTTATTATTATTTGTACATAAATACGTGATTTTTGTTTGTTTGTAATTTATACAGGGTGTCCGGTCTCAACGGTGTCCAATGGCTAATTCCTAAACCGTTAGTCATAGACATATAGTTCCAATTACAAAAATGCTTTAAATCAGATAAAGAAATATTTTAAAAGCGATTTGGGTCAATAAAAACATTTCTTAAAAAATTACGAAAATTAAATTTTTATACGGTCCCCCGGTCCTATAAGTTATATTTAGTAAAATTTTCCTATTACACTGACAAGCAAGACAAAAAAAGTCTCATTCATATGACACTAAAATTTTGCGAGTTATGAAACTTTAAATATGCATGACTTATGCCACTTTTCTGCTCTGAAAACAAATGAGTTCGGCTTGGCTTTGAGGGGTCTTATTCCAAGTGCTTAAAGTATTCGAAGATCTCATTTCATGTGTATTTGCGCTTTGAAAAAAATCGTACAAGTATTAGGATTAAGTTAACATTTATTAAGTTTCAGATTGGCTGAATTAACATATGTTTTATTTTGGTCAGGATTTGAGACTGTTTCTTTTATGATTTCTTTTAATAAAATTATGTTATTTTTATAAGTTTTTATGTTACTTCAACGATCTTATGTATATTTTCCCATTTCAAAATTTGTATTCGAATTTTAACCCACTTTCAAATATCCGAACGAGATTACATTTTACATACTGGCGCAAATCCGATAACAATCTAATATTATTATGATTTTCGGTGGTTACCATTTATACTTATTTCATAGGATAACACAAAAAATTTCGGATAGATTACCGCCAAGAAGTTTATGAAAAAGTTTTAGATTAGATAATACAAGACGGAGATTGTTGTTTTTTTTTAAACTTTTATGTATTTTTTAGCACTGAATCCGAAAATTGCCTTAATTTTTAACCACCATGTCAGGATATTTCGTAAATCATAAATTGTCGAATTTAAAGAATAACAAAAATCGGATATAAAGTAGAGGAGATGGTTGTATTTTTTAACTTTTGATAATTGATTTTTACGTACTTTTTAGCACTAAATCTGAAAATGACTTTCATTTTTAACCATCACGTTAGAATTTTTTTGGAAATGTGTAAGTTAAAATATAGCGAAAATCTCATACTATAAAACATATGTAAAACTTTTTTTATTTCATTTGATTCAATAATTTATTGCTTATCTTGGAATTCTTACAGCTGAGTGGTCTTGTGAGATTTGGTAGGAGATTAAATTTTAACTTTGAACTTTTTAACTTTGAAATATAATATTTGCGAAAAATCTTGATGTGATGGCTGAAAATGAAGGTCAATTCCGGATTCAGCGGTACAGAATACATAAGAATCAATTATCAAAAGCTAAAAAACATGAAATAATCCAACTTTTGCAGGCTAGTGTAATCTAAAAGTGTTTTAAAATACGTATCATTTTGTAAAGAATTGAGGCTGTTAATTTAGCATCATTTTATTTAACAAAAATTCTGTTTTTTTCTTTCTTCTTAAATGTGTATTACAAATTGTATATTTTGCATTAATATGTAAGAATGACTAAAGATTTCAAATTTATATTGCAATGTTAATTTTACTCTCAACCATTTTTTAATATATCTGACGAAATTATATTTCGACTAAATTTGTGAATGACCCCCAATTTGCAGCAAAAAATATGCTCCAACTTTAAACAGTAGAATAGCGGGACTTCTTGTGTATTACTTGTCAGTGTAAAAGGAAATTTTTACTAAATATAACTTATAGGACCGGGAGACCGTATAAAAATTTAAATTTCGTAATTTTTTAAGAAATGTTTTTATTGACCCAAATCGCTTTTAAAATATTTCTTTACCTGATTTAAAACATTTTTGTAATTGGAACTATATGTCTATGACTAAAGGATTAGGAATTAGCCATTGGACACCGTTGAGACCGGACACCCTGTATAATCAGTGTTATTGAAATAAAGGAAACGCTGTTATTTAAGCAATTATTTAAGCATTGAAGAAATTAAATTTACAATTATATTAAAAATTTAATTTCAAACATTTGGAATATAAAATAGCACTGTTTAAAATTATTTATATGTACCATTCTGATTTAATATTAGCTTAATACTAATTTTATCATTTGTTTTTCATTTATTTTTTTAATTTATCATTTATCCATCATAAAAATAAAACTATAGGGTCTAATTGTGAAAAAAAAAAACATTAAAAAATGAAATAATTTTATTTCAGAAATTTTAATTTAGTATTTATGTAACAGTTAGCGTCCTAAAAATTACAAATATAAAACAAAAAATTCTAAAGTTTAATGTTCTTATTATGCACTGTATTTTTAAAAATATTTAATTTAACAAAGATTAATATTAGTAGGCTTATTTTTATGCTTTAATTTACGGTTAACTTAAGGTATTTAACAGCATTGCCCATTTTAACATTTTCATTTTTAAAGATATAATAGTTCTGTATACAAGAATAATAAAAAAAGAGACAAATTATTTTAAAAAAGACATTAAGAACACGGTAGACTTTGAAAGCAAAAGTAGCTAAAAATATTATCTTTTAATTTGTTTTAATGTTTCTTTATAAAATTTTAAAGTATAACTATATTGCCATTACTTTACACAAAGTACATTTTCATACTGTTTAAAAGTAACTAATGGAAAAAAACAATTATATTATTTTGATAGCTATTTTCACAGAGTAATTTTTTCGCAATTTATTTTAGGTTTTCAAAATATCTCATTCCTTTTTAATTATCACCCATATGATGGAAATGTTTTTCATTGTGCAGATAAGTATTTAATCTACATTTTGCACCCACACCCAATATAATATGCTAAAAATAAAATCGTTCATTTTAAATAGTCTAGCATAGTAAAAATTTATACAAACACATTCTGTGCAAAGTTTTCATATATAGTACATTCTATAAAAAACATGTTGAAGTACTTTGGAATAAGGTAGTTTTAATTTCGTAAAGTTTGCAGGAATTTCATCAAAAAAGCATCGACCACAGACCATAATATATTAAAGTTAATTTTTGTTTCTGTCAACAAACTATATTCATATAATCGTTATTTTCAATAGAGAAGTCGCTGTAGTAAACACCTGTTTCCCGAATACATCTGTTTCCCGAAAATCGAAGCAGATTTAAGAATGGTAGATAGGCGAAAGATAGACAGATAAACAATGAGCTAGATAGACGAACAGACAGATAGATGGACCAAAATCCTTAACAATTATCAGTTTTGTTCTAAAGTGCTAAAAAATTGTAACACACGTATCTATCATACAACCGGACATAAAAAAAATTCCTCAGATTATAATTAAAAAAAAAAAAAAAAAAAAAAAAAAAATCCCTCCCGGCTCGGCCTACAGGCACAGGTAGATTTCGAATTTAAATACTAATTTCAGCAACAAAAAATAAATCATGATTAGCGATAAACCCACTTTAACAATTTTATCTGGCCACTTTTGATAAGTTTTTAATTTCATTTTTATATAAGAGCTGGTTTTATCAGAATCATGTTAAGGCGGTATTCAAAAAAATAGTTTTCCAGGTTCAACAACTCGAAATTTTCTGGCATGTTTTCAGATTCATCTTTAAAAGAAAAAAAATATGAAACTTGCTGACGTGATTTTTGAAGAGATTTATAACCGACCTGTTTTTCTATTTTTCGTTCAATTAATTAAAACTTGATTTATAAAAAATTATTTTTTCAGTAGGACCATATGCTTCGTTTCCAACACAATCGCTTGAAATTTGTTTTAAAATGCCAAATTTGACATCATCTTTTTGAAACATATCAAAAAATCGACCATTACGGTAAATTATATAGATTCTGAATAAGAAAATCTACTAATTAGATGCGTTTGAGAGCAAACATGAATTTAAAAATGAGTCAGAAAATAAGCAGTTTGTATTTGAATACAACCCTAATACGACGATTTTTTTCTTCAACCGCTATGTATTTTTAATTTGTTTTTGCTGTAAGAATGGGTCCTACCAAAAACTTGTCAATATAAATGTTGTAGATAATATGAAGAATTTATGTAATAAATTCATGCGGATTTTATAGCTTGTGAACTGAAGAAGTTATGGATTTTTTTTCTCCCCCCCCCCCTTTTTGTTTTCATTTTTAATTTGTTTTGCGGTACGAATTGGTCCTATCAAAAACTTGTTAATATAAAAGTTGTAGATAATATTAAGAACATTTATAATGAATTTAATTGGATTTGATATTTTGTTAATTGACGAAGTTATGAATCTTTTTCTCCCTTAAACCCTGTTTTTGCGCCTCTTGAGCCCATTTTTAATTTTATGAAAAATCTGTGATAAATAAATTTTTGGCCCTATTTTTAGATGTAATAAAAACTTTAAACTGATTTGATATGTACTAAAATTAAGAAGTTATGATGTTTTTTCCATTTTCACAAAACCCCTCCCAATTTCCATCCCCTTGGTCCAATTTTGCCGATTAACGAACTTGACCGAGATTTTATGCCCCTTGATTTTATGTATCGGTTCGGAAGAGATTTCTGCAGAATTACGGAAGTTATCGTGTTCATAAAAAAGTGATCTATATATAACTATATATATATATATATATATATATATATATATATATATATATATATATATATAGAGAGAGAGAGAGAGAGAGAGAGAGAGATGATAGATAGATAGATAGATATATAGATAAAGTTTTTTACTGAAGGTGGTTTTGGGTTCTAGGGTGTGATGATCGGTGCAGATTTGCAAACATTTTTCAGAAAATCCAACATGGGAGCGATCGCAATAGGTAGTATTTCATACGAAATCTACCCAAAAATATATACTTCAAAATTAATGTACACTAAACGTACACATAGGTGAAGAAATTTTTTTTATAAAATGCATTTTGCTTTAATGTGTGACTATAATTACAATAAAATCTGTATGTTATTTGAATTACATACCTTAATACGAAAATGCCTTTGGTTGTTCATATATTTATTATATTTCGGGCTGAATTGTAAAAAAGTTAAATTATGTTCCCTTAATAATTCGCCACATGTTTATTAAAAATATTAAAATGAATTTTAACTAATTAAAAAAAAGAATTAATTTTAATCTTTCAATAACGATTAAAATTATTTTAACAAAATAACAACAAAAAATTAATGATAGTGAGAACACAAAACTTAATATATGAATCTCGAAATTGTCAAAGCATCTAAAGATTTGTCTATAAGTTTTAATTGCAGATTTGGAAAAAGATTCTGGATAACTTTTATTTTTAATTAGTGTATTTTTAAAATCAAATGGCTTACTTTATTATTAATTTTATAACATGTTTTGAGAATGTGTTACATATATATATATATATCTGTCTTTAAGCTTTTGTAATTAGATTTGTGTGTTAAATCAAAAACATGAACATCGATAATGATTTTCATTTTAATTGCGTATTCATATTTTATGTAGCAGTTTAAAAATCACGGTTTTAAATTGGGCATTATGTAGACCGATATTAGGTATTTTTATGGATATAACAATAAATTAATGAATCCAAAAATAAATTTGAAAATATAGCATTAATTTAAATTAGTGCATTGCTTAAATATTTCGGATGAATTTCTCAAACGTGTCTTTTAAAATAATAATAAAATTTAAGACATCACATACTTATTATTAAATAATTATTATTTTATTATTGATTAATAATATTAAGTGATTTAAATCACTTTAACTGAATTATCTTAAAATAAGTTCGCATAACCATGGCAATATTTAGTTCTCGATTATATTTTATTTACACAATTTGAAGAAAGTTCTCCATGATGAAGGTTGTGGATTCAATCGGAAGTTCTTGGAGTTTAATAAAATGGGTTTATTTTAAACTTTTAACATCTATTTTTGCGATCACCTTAAAGTTAATGATGAAAATTTCATACTTTATCATAAAATTAATTTTAAAAATATTCCTCGATGAACATTTTCTTAACATGGTAAAATTATTTCAAAGCACGTGGTGCTCATTTTTGTGGAATAAAGTTAACCAATTTCAGCAAACTTGCAAACCTTATTGTTCTATTTCACTTTTAGGGTATATCGTTATATCACTATGATAAAAGATTAATCTCCTGTTTTCAATGAATAATTGACCTTATATCGCGACACTGCTATTCTGAATGAAAATAGTTATTCTTGAACATTCGATTATAGATATATAATTATTATAAAAACAAAATATCGCTACAGTAAACACTTTACCGGATGCATTTACAAAAAACACCAGATAACTGAAGATTCGCAAATCAGAGTTACCACTTTACAACTTTTTAACATGTTCATCGCATATCCAGCCACTTGATTGTACAGATCAGGTCATTACTAAAATAATCGCTTTTGTAAATACTTTTACTGATATACTATTATTCCTAACAGAATCTTACTGAAAGTTATAATTTTCCCTCAGTTGAAATATTCAATTCGTATGATAACTTTAACTCAAGTTTTTTTTCTTTACTAGTTTAATGAAAGTTTAAGAAATCCATTGGAATGCCGTAGCTCTACAAACTTTTGCTTAACCTTATCTCCGCAGATGTTCCACCGATGAGCGCCTGAAAAAGACGAATTTTTTGTACAAATCTTTGAAGCTGCATTTAAAAAAAGATGATGAAGCAAATTCTCTTCAAATAACTGAATACTTACTTCAAAAATAATTATCATGGAAATGGTCTCTGCAAATCTGTTTTTCTTTATTCTGTTTCTTTTTATCAGGCACAAAATACTGCAAACGTATTAGTACCCACACCCACCTTCCTGCATGAAAAAATTCCCCGAATGTACGCTCAGAATTACGATGAAACAACAGCAAATTGGAGGTGCCCACCACCGGTTATCACATTCAAGCGGTAGAAGCCCAGCTGCTTGTCTAGTGGTTAGGGCGCGGGTAATTAGAGAAAGGGTACTTGATTCCAATCCAAACTCATGCATTTGTTTATAGTGGTTCTTATTCGAATTTAAACGGATATCGAAGTCGGTTTAGCACGCGTTTAAAAAAAGGACCGTAGTGTCCACAACCAAACAAAACATCAATTTGGTAGTAAAGTCTCTGCTTTCCAAAACACAACTGACTGGTAGAGAAAATGAAGACAGGAGTAATTCGATTATCACTGCGAATCTGGGTTGTAACAATAGGGGTGAATTCTGTGTTGTGTGGTCGGTTGCATGCTGTATGATATGTTCTTTCTACTGTTGTTAAAACCATTTAAATCATAATTACGATTTAAAAGTTATGTAAAGTTTCAAAGCATTTGCGGATTTTGTTATACCTTCAAATTTTCGGCATATTTATCTAATAATATACTGAGAGATCCAAATGTTATTTATCACAAGAGTATTTTTGAAATGCATAGAAAAAACTTGTTTTTCCATTTTTAGACCCAGAAAATGGTAAAAATGCATGAAATTCAAAATAACATTAATTGATATGACTTGATTGAGTAACAATGAAATTTTTTTCTGATTTATTTGTACGATCATTAAGAAAAAACATTTCTAAACATAAATATGGAAACAAGAGACAGTATATAAATTTTTATTTTGTGTTTTTAAAAATGAATTAAATGACTGCTTTGACGGAAATAAATTTTTATGTGATGAAAACTTATATTTGAACATTTTAGCAATTGGAGTCTTCCATCAAAAACTAACTGTCTAAGTATTATGTATATTTCAACGAGAAGAAACGTTACCATTTACAATAATTAACCAATACTTGCACGTTCAAAGTCATATACAAAGATTTTATGATGTAAATAATAAGATCACTTAAACAAGAAAAGTTTCAAATGGCTGAGTATCTCATGCTTAAGTAATATGTTTTTTTATTTGGAACGTGAGTACATAAAGTCATATTTTAACTTTCCGAAATTGATTACATAAAAGTATATCAAATATTCTGTTATGAAAATATTTTTCCAATCCTAGATGCTTATATATAGAGTATACAAGGAATGTAAACAATTCCTTGTGTACAGAGTATATAAAGAATTTTCTTTAAGCTGAAATAACTCTTAAACAATTGTTGATTTTTGACGGCCGATTATCTGCACTAGGGATATACGCTCGAGGAAGGAATGCCCTCCGTAGGGGTCTTTCTAAGGGAACCTGACACGTATTTACGCATGGAAATCCATGGTTCGAAGAAAACCACGAAAACCCCAAGCGATTAGGCCGACGGGCGCGATTGGGATCGAACCCAGCACCTCCCGTCTACCAGCTTCGAGACCAGAACCTCTCAGCCACTGGTGGGGCCTAACTCTTAAACGGAAAAATGCAGGGTCATGGAACAAGTGTCTGCTTATAGTAAAATGACGATTTGTGATGGTATAAAAGTGACTGAAGAGCCTGAAATGCCCGAATTTGGAATTTATCAATTTTATCTCTAAACGTATAAAAAATAGCAATAAAAGGCCAGATACAAAAGTGCAGAGCTGCTATTTAGTATGAAATTCTATCTTATCTGTAGGAAAAAAATTATTATAATTCTTGAAATTGAATTTTTTGTATCCAATTAACTGCTTAAATACGCCATTAAAATCATGAGACAATATCGAATTATAAGATGTATATACATTTGCTGATACAATTAAGATACGTAAGCAAGATAGTATTTAATTAAATAAAAAAATTAAGTTAAGTATGTTAACTGCGTCTATGCTAAATGTACCCATAATGGAGAGACGTACAGAATACATTATGTATTTCTGTTGACAGTTAGCAAATTGATCATACGTAACATGATATCGTTATTAAAGTAAATTGAATCTAGTTTATACGTCTAAGTTTTATAATTAAATTCTCATATGCCTAATAATTCCACGGTATTCAATTTATGGCATGTTAAAACAGTTGTTTTCATATAGATAATATTTATTTCAGGGCTTTTACTAAAGAGATTTCTACATGTAAGACATCATTTCATACTAAATCGAGGACGCACTACACCTTTGTACACTCTAAAAAATAAATGTGTAACTTAGTGAATTTTACATAATTATCTATGTTACTTTGTACATTTATACTTTTATCATAAAATTTATACATTTTTCGTAAGCATTTACCTGCATTTGTGCGTGTTTATCGGATTAGTGGAACTGTGTAATTTCTTATCCCTTCAATAACTCAAACAAGTGTGTAAAGGTAGAAAATTGTACGTATTTACCCAAATTGGTTTGTTAATGTAAAATTACAAATTTTGCATATTACACAAATATCTGTGTATTTTACCTATTACACAAATATCTGTGTATTTTGCCTATTACACAAATATGTGTGTATTGTGCATATTACACCGAAATATGTGCAAGAACAGAATATTACAGAGAAATATGTGTACTTATGTGCATACAATAAATATCGATACTTGAAAACTTGACTTGTGTAATAATAGCCTAATGGTCAAGTAAGGCTTAGAAAGTAGAAAATCGTGATTTCAAACATCGTTTCAGCAAGTATTTCTTGTTTCTTGTTTATTTAAAATTCTAGTTTATTTTCTTTTTAAAAATCGAAACTTCGGCATCTATGTTTTAGTGCATTAGGAAAAAAATCTTGAAAGTTTGCTGTAACTTTAATCTACGAAATTTTCTTATAGAACTGCTTTCATGTTAAAAAAAATAATAATTTGTATCTCTTTAAAATTATTCTTCGCAACTCGTTTAGGTACATTTAAAGACACTAACAATCTATCATGCTCTGGGATGACTTAGTTGCTAAATTTTCACAATGTCAAGAGCTATTGTAGTAAATATTTATAACACCTGAATAATGACATCAGTCAGCTGAAGCTAAACTCCATTTCTCATTAAGTGATGTTATTGAATAAACACGTCCTGTTTATCTAGAACCTCATATTACTGTTAGAGAAATATTGTTGTATGTAAGAGGTTGTGAATATTCTATTAGATTGTGTTATCACATGTCTAACGATAATTAATTGGACATTTGAACTTTTATTGCAATTCATTGTGCTACTATTTGATCTGTCGCCATTATAAACTATCAACAGTCTTAGTTATTTCTTAAGCCATAATAATAATCTATATAAATATTGATAATTGATATTTTGAAATAGTATTGTTTCCGCAAATTTAAATAAATTTTTATTTACAATAGTTAGTACTTATTCAAAGAATAATTTTAACACGCATTTTTGTTTTGTATAATGTATCCTTATTAATATTTTTTACCATACGTATAGGTTTTTTTCAGATGCAATTTATTTTAAATTATCAACTGACGGTGTATTTTAACTCGGCTAATTATCTTTAAAATGTAATTTCAGTGAATGACATGAATAATTTTTATTATATATCGAGAAGAATATTAAATATGAAAAGTTTCCATAATCAGTAATAATTATGCGGTAAACTAAAGAAATTTAATATTAAAGCTAAATTTGTAAATGTATGCAGTTCTATTTAAAGTTTAATATGGTACATAAAATTATGCTTGTTTTTATAAATCTTAATAAAAGCACAAAATTAACTATTTTATGTTTAACTAATATCCAAACATAGTAAAACGGGCGCGAATACAATTATCTTCATATATATAACGCATAATCATTTGCTACGTAAATATATACACTATTCAGTATCAATATCTAAAATAGCAACTTTACAAAAAAATGTGAAATACTTACGTTCCCAGTATCGTTAAGTTTCGTCAAGTATTAATAATTATAATCAAGTATTATAACTCCCTCATGAGAGAAAATTCAAAATATTATGCACACTTGCAAACACTTGTATTTCGTTTCAATGTAATTTTCAATTTTGAGAGATGTTAATATTTTAGCTTTATTTTCACTTCTTAAACAGCATGTTCAAAATCAACATACTTAAACAGCCATCAACCAAGTAAACACCCATCTCGATGCGCTGGAAATTAATGAAGTTCTGCGACAAACTTTTACATTTTACCATAATTAATAAATATTTTTAAGCCATTATAAAGATAGCTATTTTGTTGCAGTCTGAGAGTTGAAATATTTTTAAAACAATATAAGTAGGATTTCTTTTTTTTAAGAAAGGGAAAAACGCATGCATTATGAAACAAGTTTCCAACATTTTCAGAATTCTATTAAAAAAAATAATAAAAAAAAAATAAACTTAACATATGTAAACAAAAAAGAAAACCTAAATAAATAATTTTCAAAATGCATAATACAGTTTCACACCCAATTTCATTTTATACAATCCAAAGTCGACAACATATTTGTATTATTTTCAGCAATCGTGTACATGATAGATAGACTTGTTACATTTCACATGGTTTGTTAAAAATTATTTCTGCTATAAAACGCAATACACAGTTGAAAATATTTTAGAATCAATAGTTGGAATCAATTTTTGCAGCCTTTACATGATCTGCTGATTCTTATAGACATCACACATTGAGCTAAAATTTAACTTTTATAGGAAACACCTAACACAAATAAAATCACACTCCCAGCAATTATTATCCACTGATGGCATTTTACGTAACCCTGTATATGAATGTGTTTGTGTACAAAATATCGTATTATATATCAACTAAATATAGTTCACCTAGAAAATGCATAACACAAAAAAACCTCTCATGAAATTATACCCATAAATGAATATTACTTACCAATTTATTTCCACACAATTGTATTTGAGCTATTGAATTTATGCACATCACGTAATATACTAAAATTTCGTGAAGTTTTAAAACGTACATTATGTTCATCATTATGTTTCCAACTCATCTTATTTACCCTTTTCTTAAACTACTCAAATAATATTCGAAATAATGCTTTCTCTGCTGAACGAAATAAAGTTGAATTGGTGGAGCCGGTTGTATGCTTTACTCTGCTAACTGCATTTTCTAGCAATTAAGTTCTGAAGGTTTAAATTCAAAACTTTTACTTTAAACATAATGTATTAATTAAAAATTATACTTTTCTCTTTTTTACATATTCGGAAAAATACCTAGCAATGATTAATAAGTAATTGATATTAAGCTTATATATAACTTCCTTTTCTGAACGAAACCAAAGTGAACTGCAGAGTCGTTTGCGTACCTGTCTTAGAGATAAATTTAATCACGCCATCTCTTTCGTAGAGGTATAGCTAATTGCGTTTTTTGAAAATATACATTGACTTACTTTGAAAGCGTGATTTTAATTTTAACGCATGAATTCAGGGAGGGGGGGGGGGGGCACAAAAGAGCTTTTTGTTCTAAATTTCCTTTCTTACATTTTTAACTATTAATCCTACTTGTTATAACACAAATTATTCTAAAAGCACATTGTCCTAAATGAAAATTCTGACATTTTCAACTATCAATGACATTATTATCAATTTCAACCATTATTAATAACTGTACAGAAATATAGGAAGAATAGCAATTTATTCATTAAACAAGGAGGCATTTGTTCAGAAGAAAATGTATTTACTTTTCGTAAACGTTTTTATATTATTACCATTATAATATTTTTATATTCTAATATGTTATATTATATATGTTTTTATATTCTAAAACGCATACTGTTCTACATTTCAGGCACATTATTCTAAATCCACGCATGCTATTCTAAAACAGAACTACTATAAATTTTTTTAATTTTCACTTATTACATTTACAACTATTATTACCAATTATTATGAACTTAAACCCTTATTAATTCTAGATAATCTTAGGAAGAGTAGCTGTTCATTCTTAACAAATAGAAGCATCTGTTAATAATAATAATAATATACAGGGTGTCCGGTCTCAACGGTGTCCAATGGCTAATTCCTAAACCGTTAGTCATAGACATATAGTTCCAATTACAAAAATGTTTAAAATCAGGTAAAGAAATATTTTAAAAGCGATTTGGGTCAATAAAAAAATTTCTCAAAAAATTACGAAATTAAAATTTTTATACGTTCTCCCAGTCCTATAAGTTATATTTAGTAAAATTTTCCTTTTACAGTGACAAGTAATACACAAGAAGTCCCGATATTCCACGATTAAAGTTGACCGAGTAATAGCTGTTTAAAGTTGGAGCATATTTTTTGCTGATAATTGGGGGTCATTCACAAATTTAATCGAAATATAATTTCGTCAGAAACATTAAAAAATAGTTGAGAGTAAAATTAACTTTGTAATATAAATTTGAAATCTTTAATCATTCTGACATATTAATGCAAAATATACAATTTGTAATAAACATTTAAGAAGAAAGAAAAAACAGAATTTTTGTTAAATAATATTATGCTAAATTAACAGCCTCAATTCTTTACAAAATGATACTTTTTTAAAAATATTATTTGATTACACTAGCCTGTAAAAGTTGGGTTATATCATGTTTTTTAGCTTTTGATAATTGATTCTTACGTTTTCTGTACCTCTAAATCTGAAATTGACCTTCATTTTTAACCATCACATCAGGGTTTTTCGCAAATTTCAAAGTTAAAATTTAATCTCCTCCCTCATCTCATTAGCCCACTCAGCTATTTAGCTGTAAGAATCCCAGGATAGGTAAAAATATCGAATAAATTATTGAATAAAAAAAAGTAAAATAAAACAAAAACAGTTTTACATATGTTTTATACTATGAGATTTTCACTATTTTTTAACTTACACATTTATGATTTGCAAAAAAAAATTCTAACGTGATGGTTAAAAATGAAGGTCATTTTCAGATTCATTGCTAAAAAGTACGTAAAAATCAATATCAAAAGTTAAAAAACACTACCATCTCCTCTATTGTATAGTATTCGATTTTTGTGATTCTTTAAATTTGACAATTTATGATTTGCAAAATATCCTGACATGATGGTTAAAAATTAATGTAATTTTCGGATTCAGTGCTAAAAAATACATAAAAGTTTAAAAAATCAACAATCGCATTCTTGTATTATCTATTCTAAAACTTTTTCCTAAACTTCTTGGCGGTAATCTATCGGAAATTTTTTGTGTTATCCTGTAAATTAAGTATAAATGGTAACCACCAAAATTCATAATAATATTAGATTGTTATCGGATACGCGCCAGTATGTAAAAGGCAATCTCGATCGGATATTTAAAAGTGAGCTAAAGTTCGAGTACAAATTTTAAACTAAAAAACATACATACGATCGTTGAAGTAACATAAAAACTTATAAAAATAACATATTTTTTATTAAAGGAAATCATAAAAGAAACAGTCTCAAATCGTTACAAAATAAAACATATGTTATTTTAGCCAATCTGAAAGTTAATAAATGTTAATTTAATCGCACTACTTGTACTATATTTTTCAAAGCGCAGATACACATGAAATAAGATCTTCGAATACTTTAAGCACTTGGCATATGACCCCTCAAAGACAAGCTGAACGCATTTGTTTTCAGAGCAGAAAAGTGACATAAGTCATGCATTTTTAAAGTTTCATAACTCGCTCAATTTTAGCGTTATATGAATGGGAGTTTTTTTGTCTTTCTTGTCAGTGTAATAGAAAAATTTTACTAAATATCACCTATAGGACCAGGGGAACGTATAAAAATATAAATTTCGTAATTTTTTTAGAAATGTTTTTATTTACCCAAATCGCTTTTAAAATATTTCTTTACCTGATTTTAAACATTTTTGTAATTGGAACTATATGTCTGTGACTAATGGTTTAGGAATTAGCCATTGGACACCGTCGAGACCGGGCACCCTGTATATATATATATATATATATGCAGTGCTTCTAAACTTTTAACATAATAAGATAGAATAAATAATAAAATCGTAAGTTTTAAAAACATATTAAATCATTATTTAGGAATTACGTGTTTTTTTAGCAGAGGGAGTTGGTGTCATCTAGTTTATAGAATACGAATAAGGGAGGGGGGGGGGGTGACATTCGCTGATCATGAAACTATGCGCTTATCCCGCAATCTACCGTTTATGCGATTAAAAAATGCTAAATTTTAACTTGAAACGCGAAGCGCCAAAATGCACATGATCAATCTTTAAATGTTTATTTATTAAATTTTAATGCGTTAAATACGTGTGAATAACCTTTAAAAGAATCTCTGAGCTTCGGTATTTAATGTCACAAGAAAATATGAATATCAAACGATATTCGTTACAATTCACATGGAGAATTTTGTTCTAAGAATGACATTTAAGATCGATTTTGCAAATATATTAATTGAATTTCATTACAATTGGGATATGATAAATAAGGATATATATTGCCCTTGCCAACTTGTGATAAAATTTTTCTGATATCGGCGTCGCGTAAAGCATTGCTTAACTGTATATTATATTAAGTGAACATAAATCGGAACAGTGAATCTATAATCTTAAATTTAATGGAATTTTTCAAAGGTATAGAAATGTGAGAAAACTATGCATGATATGACTTATGGCATGAATCAAACTTATTAAATTTGCTGAATTTTAGCATTAATTATGTAATTAGTCGATTTTAATGCAAGTCGTCCAACGATTTCTTCATCTATATTTAAAACAAATTTAGTGGAATTTTATAATTATTTAAGGTTAAACTAACTTTGAAATTTAGCGCAATCTAATTTTGAACCAAACAATTGATTTTATGCAACATTTTTATATGCCAGCAACTTGTTTTTCTGAAGCATAGGGAAAATTTTCAAAGTCGTCGGAAAGATCATCTTATGAGGATTAAAATTTCGCCTACATTTTTTGGAAGTAATAAAGAAAAGATTATTTTCCACTCTCTTATCATGATTTTTAGTAATTTAGGACTACTGTTTACGATAAAAATTTGATTACGGTAATTAAAAATAATAGTGGTGTCTTATTGAAGGTATAAAAAAAGGGCACTCACAAATCCTTTTTGTAAAACATTTGTTTTGCTTTTCAAAATTAACATCGTAAATAGAATTTTAATTAGAGAATAATAATTTGAATAGTTTAGCAGAAGAAAAAATCCACAAGGAGAAATAAAATCGTATTGTAAGAAAAATAATTCCAGCTTCCTACAGAGAAAACCGCGAACAGTTGATACATGCAAAGGGCAACTTTAACACTTTCTATCCCGTCATCATTTACCGTTTTTTAGGTAGATTTCGTAAAAAATACTACCTATTACATTCTCTTCTATGTTGGAATTTCTGAAAAAATTTTGCATATCTACGCCGATCCAAAACCACTCTCGGTTTAAAGTTTTATCTATCTTTCTATATATCTATCTCTCTATATATAGATATACAGGGGTTGGACAAAATAATATGAACACTTGTGAAAAAATAGCACTCGAAAGAAACATCTCGTAAACTCATGCCTTCTAGCGGTGAAGGGTGACACCTAGCGGAAAAGAAAGTACACCAATCATTCTGCTAACAGTGATAGTAGTCTGATGCGAAATATATTTCTGTGTTAAAATTGCGTTATGGCTGACCTCTCTGATTTAGAAAGATGCATGATTGTTGTGCCCCATCGATCTGGAGGCCCAGTAACAATAACAGCAACCTTTCTAGGCGTTGGGAGAAGTACAGTGTCGACTGTATTATCAGCATATTTGAAACACCGAAAACCATCATCTAAAAAGCAGTTTCATCAAAAACTACCCGGCATTAACAGCATATGGCAATTATCGTGGTAGAACGGCTCTTTCAAAACGATTGATTGAATTCTTTTTTCACAGGTCTTCGCATTATTTTGTCCAACCCCTGTATATCGCTTTTTCGTGGACACAATAGCATCCATAATTTTTTACAAATCTCTTCCTAACTGATACATAAAATCAAGGGACAGAAAATCTCGGTCAAGTTCGTTAATGGCCAATATCGCAATAAGGGGGTGTAAATGGGGCGTTGTTTTTTGAAAAAAGAAAAAAAAAACATAACTTATAAATTATGATACATATAGAATCTGTTTAAAGTTATTATCCCTTCAAAGATAATTGCAAATCAATTATCTATGGCAGATTGTGGATATCATTAAAAAGGGCCTCAATGGTCGAAAAAATAGGGTTTTAGGAAGAAAAAATTAATAACTTCGTCAATTCACAAGGTACCAAATCCACTTAAATTTGTTTTAAATCTTCCTAATTTTATCTACAATTTTTATATTGACATTTTTTTATAATACTCTTACAGAAAAAAAAATAAATAAAAAAAAAGAGGGGTGTGAAGAAAAAAACCCAATTCATAACTACGTCAATTTGCAAGATATCAAATCCGCTTAAAATTATTATAAATCTTCATAATATATTTTACAACTTTTATTTTGACAGGTTTTTTAATAGGACCAACTCCTCCAGCAAAAAGAAATAAAATAAATTAAAACCCTCCAAAAAAGGGGGAAGAGGATTATAAAAAAAAAACCACATCTCCATTAATCCGACACTAAAGCGATATAAAAGTACCATTGCCGTAATGAAAAATTTCGACAACTCTGAGAGATTCTGTATATAGGGTTGCATTATTAAATTCGCGCTTGTCTCAATAAAAAAAAAGTCAGAATTTAAAATATAATATATAGTTCCTTTAATGGAAGAATCATAACACGGTTTAAATTTATCGTATAAATATTTTTAATATTATGTATAACTTATGTAGTAACAAGTTTTTGATAAGAGGAATTCTACTAACGGATGATATTACTAAAAATATAATGAAGGGGAGAAACACATAGGGCTCGAAGAAAAAAAGTATCATATTAACACGATTCTAATAAAACTAACACTTACAAAAAAATGAAATTAAAAACTCATCAAAAGCGGCCAGATAAAATTATTAAACTGGGTTTATCTCTAATATTGATTGAGTTTTTCTTGATGAAATTAGTAATTTGATATCCACTGTGCCTGTAGGCCGAGCTGGCAGGGTTTTTTTGAATGCGTATCTGGGAATTCAGGTTATTGAGGATGTGAATCAACTTAAAAATTTACTAATATTATTGATGTGAATAAACTTAATTTTGTAAATAAAACATTGACAGATTACACATATATTTAGCTAAATACATCTGGATATTTATAAATAGATGCTGTTAACTTATCTCATAAACATTTTTTTTTTTTTTTTTTTTTTTTTTTTTTTTTTTTTTTTTTTTTTTACTTTTATCATAATCGGAATGTAACAAATCCATTTTCAGAATGAATCTAACAATAAACTAAAACGCAGACAATAAAACAAAACGCGACTTCCTGTAAAATCATAGAATGCTGTTTTTCACTGCTGTTGATCTCGAAACGCAGATTACAGCCTCCAGATTTCAACGTTTGTTTTATTCAGGAGACTGTGATCACAGTCTCGTTCCTGCAAAGTGTTATCTTGAAACATTGTTTTTCAGCGGTTGTGGCACGATACCTTTTCAAGAAATTAACGATTTTACAAGATTCTCTTTTTTTAAATAAAAACATATTAAATTCTCTAGAAACTATAACTGTACAAAATACAAGTTATAACAAAAATATAATGGTTTCTTTAATTTTTATTATATGTATTTTTTTTCAATTTTTGTTTTTTATGTGTAATCAAGAAACGACGTAATAAACAGTATAAGGAGGTAAAAAGACTCAAATATATATAACCTCAATTACACAACTGTGCCAAAACTAGTTTAGAAGTATTAATTTTGAAGTATAATATTAAAACTTTAGTTATTCATTTCTATAATTAAAAAAAAATCTGTTTATTTCTATATCACCTAAACAAATGCAAAAATATAAAAGTCTAAGTTAATTACAGTCTGTATAATTCACAATCAATCTTCAGTCATTTTTAGTCGTTTTAAACCTTTCTCCTACTGTTAACTACAGGAGAAACATAAAATATTCTAATTTCAGAGAGATTTTGATTAAAAGTTAATATTAATTGTTTACTTAATTGGAATTAATTATTAATAATATTAGGTTGAAAGCTCCCGTAACAAATGAATAATGTGGTTTTCCCATACTACATGAATAAAATATTTTTAGTTTTTAAACTTAATGAAATCTTTCATTTTATTCAAAAGTAACCACTAGAAAAACGAGATTTTGTTCGTAAAAAAATCCTCTAAAATTTCTGATCTTTTTGTCCGTATCACAATTTCCGTAAAAGCCTGAAAGAATTAGAATAACATTATTATGGGTATATATATATATTTGTGAGGTACACCAAATTAGATGTGATATATTTGATGAATTTTTCGTTCACACTTGAATCTACATTAGAGTCAATGAGCAAAAAAATATTTGAAGTGTGTTAATGACGTTAAATTACTTCAAGTATTGAGAAATTGATACGCACCACTCTCGACATGCACAGCAACATGTACAGAAAATGAAGTTAACAGCATTCATTGTTCGATTAAAGGGGCAATAAAAAGAATGTGATTCCTACATTGTATGTAGGGAATAATAGCTTAAATTATTCATTAAACATGCTATATCTTTTCCAGTATAATGAAATACATATATAGTAATGAGGTTAACAATAACAGCTTCCATATATAAAATGATGAATGTAAGATTTGCAGTTCTTTAACAAGGCGGGATAGAAATAAACGATAGACATTATAATCTAGACTTCATAAAAGCCAGAAGTGTGTTTTAACTTACATTATACGACTCCAATTTTAAATAAATTTTAGTATTTTGTGTGGTGTGGTTACATTCTGTAGATCATATACAGGGTTGCCCGAAACAATTCGCAATAAATAACCTTTTACGAAAGATGACTACTAAAAGAGTATTTACAAATGTATTAGGCGTTTTCAATCGAAACTAAAGGTCACTATACTATACGGGCGTTACCATATTAAGTGATAACTTAATATAGAATTGAGTGATCATATACAGAGTAGCGCAAAAAGTCAAATACATTAAAGTCTACAGACAGTAATTGCTACATATGCGTTTCGGGCTGTGTTGTACATCTTTTATGTTGACTTATATTGATTTTTCAACCTTTCATCCCTTCGGGGTCGATAAAATGAATAGCAAGCTTTTTTGGGGAATTAAACACCGAGAGTCTCGCGTTGGGCTGACCACCTGGCCGGGGCACATGCTGCATGGTACCTTGGTGCCTAGGGTCAAGTAAACAGAGTTGAGCACTCTAGGTCCTGATCCTTCATGGCTCATTCAGCCCCAGGTTTATTTTTTTATGTTGATATATTTTTTAAACATATGACAGAATGGAGATTCTTAACTTGATTACGATTGTGGTGGAAAGCGCTTTAGAACCTATGCGTGAATGTGATTTTTCTTTCTTGTTTCGACTTTTCGTCCACAAGTTGCCTAACAGCTGTGATTTATGCAATAACAAGAAGAAAGCAATGAAAAGCCTTTAAAAATCTACAAATATTTTCCACTAGTTTAAAAACTTTTAAACGAAATAGCCGTGGTGATCAGTAAATGAAATACTAATACTAATAACAAAATAATGTTTCACCAGTGTGGACTTAGCTGTATATGCTCACAGAACTATTTTTGGTTAAAGAGTCACGAGACTTGACTACATTTTTTACATGAGATGTTTTCGATGATATTTTAAATTTCTATTTGTATCAAATTGCTTTATCTGATAATTGTTCGTAACTAATAGCTCAATCAATAAAATATCCACATATTTTAATATAAGTTAAACTTTGAAAAGTATTATAATGTGCTGTGTCTATAAGTATAGCTAATATCTTGATCAAAGAAACAATGGATATATGACGCATAAATTTAAAAATGGTATAATTAACATGTACACTTAACTTCAAAATTCAATGAATAGTCATAGCTTATACATAAAAGAGAATATTTAATTATAGGTGGAACATTTCAATAACTTAACATTAATTACATATATTATGATTTTGATTGATTAATTATACACAGGATTTCGATACTGAAAATCCTGTGAAGTTGGAACCAGAAAAAAAAAATAAATATCTTGCCTAAAATAATAATAATTATTATTTTATAATTATATACTTTATTGTGCGTTTGAAGAATACTGCTATATAATACTGATTTTTAGAATGTAATTGTTTCGTGCAGGTAGATATAAAAATAAACAACGTGTCTTTAAACATACATATTTGCCACAAAATTATTATATAGCATTTTGTTAGTAAAAGTTTAATTTAATAAAATGGGATAATAATTATTTTCAAACTTTAAACCTTTTATACAATCAGAGAATTCAATTAGGAATTATTTATACATGAAAATATGATCAAAGCTAGTTAATAAATTTCTTTGTAATTTTAAAAATCTCAGATGCAATGAAATAGACTTATTACTCCCCTGATGTCATGGACCATATGGTTAGTGGATAAAAGTTTATTTTTCTTTTTACACAGTTTTTCAACCTAAAATAATTTTATTTAGAAACTCTGCAGAAATAGTATAATCTCCTTATCTTTTTCTTTTTACACTTAAATTTTAAATTCAAGTACGTGAATTGATTTCTGTATTACGCACGTAGCTGGCCATGTGATGTTAGACATCTGCATTGATTTCTCGAAAAAATATTTAGGTATATGTAATAGCTTTTTTTTAATTAGCTATTTCAGATTTTACTTCAGTTAAAACGTGATCCCCATTAATAATTTATTTTTCATATAATATTTATGATACAATATTACAGAACATAGCAAGAGACTTCTTGAAATTGCAGCCTGTAGATGAGATGTCGAGATTTTATATCCGCTGCCCTAAAACGGTTTGATATAGATTAAGTCTGTTACCTGCTCCCTATACGACGCAAAGTTTTTGGCAGAGAGTCGTTCACGACATACATGACCTGCCCATAGTTAAATGCATTAGTCACCGATTTTTATTTGCTTGATAAAGTTGCTTACAAGATCATGAGATAAGCACAAGTCTAATAACCTGAATAGTAAGAAATGTCTTATTAAATAAGTTGTGTACGGTTGTCTTTGGCAGTATATACTATCAACGGCCGAACCCCGGATGACTCACCACCCCACTGATGTTTATGATGTTTCTACAGAGACCAAGTCATTTTCTCGATACTATGTTCAAGTTCTAGAAAGTTATATATATGGAGATAATTTTATCTCCATTTAGTTCATTCTGTCTTGGTCACAACATAGCCCAAATATTGATTGTCATGTGATGTCAACATCGGAGTAAGTACATTACAGCTCGTGGCATTCTAAGAGCGCAATAGAGTGATAGAATGTTTTTAACTAGAGAAGGATGAGTCGATGGGTGGCTAATGTAATTGGATTTAGAATGTTTGTGCTGAGATGGCTTTCTTTGTTATTTTCTGTATATAATATGTAAATAGATTATTCTTCAGCATAATTCTTAATCATTCAAAGAAGAGTGGAGTTCTTTTTCAAAGTGTTGGTGTGATTCACTGTATGCTTTATGTGTGCTTTGTTTAGTTGTAAGATTCCTGAGTTATGGTATTAAAGCCTAGTAAACGTTTACTTATGTAGACAGAATATTTTCAACCAGAGAATGATGAGTCGATGGGTGGCTAATGCTGTTGGATTTAGAATGTTTGTGCAGAGATTGCTTCGTTTGTTATTTTCTGTATCTAATATGTAAATAGGTTTTGCTTCAGTATAATTCTTAATCATTCAAAGGAGAATGAAGTTCTTTTCCAAAGTGCTGGTGTGATTCACTGTATTATTTATGTGTGATTTGTTTAGTTGTAAGATTCCTGAGTTGTGGTAGTAAAGTCTATTTATGTATTTCATAACTAAATTTAAATTAATTCATAAATTGTTTTTTGAAACTGTAATTTTACTGTCATAAGGAAATAAAATAAACGCTATATAATTTACGATCAAGTATTGATATCATTACCACAGAGAATTCTGTAGTAGTAATTGTTTTTTATATAGATATTATAATTGAATTTTACTACTTTCTTAACTTAAAAAAAGTGTCTCTTCAATATTGCATAATTTAATTATGATTTTTTTTTGTTACAGTATAATTTACTGCAAGTGGAGTTTTAAATATTGTATCTTTAGTATTTTCATTTATTTTTTAATATTATACTCTCATAAGGCAGTGCTTACACGAAAACTATTGGCAACGCAGTGCCATTTTATATCATCTTAAAAATTAATTTTAACCGTATAATCTCGGATCAGAGAATCGTAAAATCGAAATTAAGCAGGATAATCGTTTAGGAAAATGTTCGAAGAGTAGAGAATTTTACGTAGTAAACTTTTCTTAGATACACAACTCTTCCGATCATCATCATTTCTACAATTTTTAATAACAACCATTTGAATATTTAAATACATTGTTTATTTAAGTATACAAACTAAAGTTTTTAAGTTATTCACATCAATCTGACTATAATTTAGGAAAAGCAATGTGTTTAGTCTTATAACTACGCATGACTTTTTAAATTATTCTCGGCAGATGCCTTTTCCAAAATTAAGCGTAAACATTTGTAGAAAACCCCGAGAGTAGCAGCTTGTTGTTATTGAAGCTGTATATTTAGACTTAAAAAAAACTTTTAATGAAATAAGCTAGTATGTGTCTTCATCAGCGGACTGCCTTATTCTTCTTAAATAGAAGAGAATAAAAAATATTTCAAAGAAATATTTTCTTTTTTTTAAAATTCAAACCACTTACAGTTTTTTTTTTACTTGAATTTTTTTACTCACTTCTGTTTTCTTTTCTTTATGTGCTTATTCTATTACATTTTGCTCTAACAATGCAAAAAACATATTGTCATAGTCACCAAAACACTTTCCCTCTTTTCGACTCTCTGCTATTATTTTTTGCTGTCGCTATTCTATTTATTTCTTTTTGTTAAAACAAGAATTTTAGAGTATTTTGAAATCAACATTATACATTTTTTATACATTATTCTAAAGTATAAAAATATTTTGTGTTGAATGAAAGAAAATTATTCTTTGGAGAAAACTAATCTTTGAATACACAAAGTAATGACGTAAAGTTTTCCATTTTTAAAACTGAGAGTGACTGTCACAATTGTGCGTTTAAATTAAAAAATATAAAAAATATATGATATATTTTTATAAAGAATCGAAATTGAATAGAAATATATTGGATAGTTTGTAACACTTTTATTTGCTTCTTTTAACCGCAAAATGTGCAAGAATAAATATTCCTAATTCTGGAAACTAACGTGAATTTGCGAAAATATTCTTTTAAAACATTATTCTAATTTTTTTGCATGTTTTACTTCTTTGGAAAAATTTAAACATGTTTTCATGATGAATAATAATAAACGGTATTTTCGTATTAACTCTGTCATCAGAACAGGCTTTATGTTTCAGGCGAAAATTGTTTAGCAATTGTAATTTAGGATGACATCAACCGAAAATAATAATGCATATTTAAATATTAATACATACATAAACATATACAAATGCATATTAATAGATATGAATACACACATACAGGAATACATATAAAAAGTAAATACATATATATGTGTGTGTGTGGGGGGGTATAATATGTAATATTTTGCTGCTAATCCCAGGCATGCGGTTAATGCGAAATAACTGAGAAAAAAACTGTTACGTTTCTCATATAGGCCTGAATAAAATATGATTTTAAAATTTAAGTTCCTTCAACTAACTAGTTTTTGAGTTATGCTCTGAAAATGTTCCACATTGCAATTTGTTTGGAAATAATTAAAAATGAATCAACTATAGGAATTTGAGCATTTGAAGTTTCATAATTCACTAAACGTCTTCTTTGAACATGTTGGTGCTTGATCCGAAAGATATAATTCAAACTTAATGTTAAAATTATGTGACAGTACTGAAAACTTTTACGTATAATAAACTTCTATTTGTAGACCACCATCTAAGCAAAATTGAAGCATAGAATTAATTCGTAGATGTTTTTACTAATCATCTGGTATCAGTCACATTTTTGTACGATAATTTGTATCATAGTTAGAAAGTATCTGTTAAAACCGGATTTCAAAAGTAATCTCTTAATTTTGCCCGTTTATTAAATATCCAATAACGCATTTCTCCTTTTTTGTTTTACTTTTTTCTTATTTTAGTAATTTCTTTAAATTTCTAATATGAAATTATTATTTTTTGATAGTTCATAAAAATATTTTCTTAATTAAATTTCCCTTTTTTCTTAAAAAAATGAACAACAGCAACAACAATAAATTTAAGTGGATTTTACTTAAATTAATATTTCGACATATAATAAATAAATAAGTTGTCATTTATAAATGACTTATCTTTGGTGGGGATGGTCGAAAATATGTGACACGTGGTGCGGGGGAAGAGCTGCAATCCGATTGCACTGAAGCAACTACAGAGAACGCAACAAATGTCATGATTTGGGCCTGTATATCTGCAGATGGTGTGGACCGCATTCAAGTCATTGCTAGCATTCTGAATGCAAAAAATACACCGAAACTATCTTGGAACCAAAATTGATACTTCCATTAGGGATCTCTTCCCCAATAACGCATCACTTATCTTTCAGCAGGATTCAGCTCTAAACCGTACGGCAAAAATATTCAAAGAATGGTTTAAATATAAAAGCATACCATTATTATCCTGGCCAGGAAACAGCCCTTATATAAATCCAATAGAGAATTTGTGGCGACGTTTGAAAATCCTTGTACAAAAAAGCGTCTACTTAATAAAATGCAACTTATTGAAGCTATAACTGATTCTTGGCATCATGTGATTAAAAAGGATTAACTCCAAGCACTAGTTCTCTCAAAGAAAAAATGCTTTGAAGCTGTAATAAAAAACAAAGGTTATCCTACTAAATAGTGAATGTTTAAATGTAACTTTAAAATACATTGGAATCTAAGATAGATCTTATCTTTGTAAGAATAACTTTTTTTGTAATGCAGATATTCTAATTATTTTTTTTTATTAAATTCTACATTAAACTTCCTTAAATTGGATACATAAACATTTGTATTTAAGTGAAATTCATTACATTCTTCAAGCACACAAAGTTATAAAACTTGAAAATTTCAAAAATGTCCACAATTTTGGCCACCACTGTATATGGCAAAGATTTAAAAATGGCGAAAACAAATTCAGAGAGCCTCAAAATGTTAAAATACGCCAATGTTTCCAGAATCGGGTTTTTATCATGTTTCAAAAATTTTTTCAAAGTCATATGACGTTATATATTCACCTGTTTACGTCTATTATATTTCCAGTGTGACGTAATATTCACTCTTTTTTAAATTCGTCAAAGTATTTATGTAATTTTCATTTTCACCTGGAAATCCTTCTATAAAACAGTTTTGACAAAATGTTCTCTTGTTTAAAAGTTCGTCAAACTATTTATTTCGCTTTAATTTTTCACGTGGAAATCTTGCAGTAGAAAAGTAATTGTTGTGGTAAAAGTTTTATCGAAAATTTTTAATTGTTGGCATCTGCTATAACGAAAAATATTTAAATTTGATAGGAAATTGCTGTTAAATTGCTGTTTTTTATTAATTAAAAATTAACTGCAAATTATTTCGATTCCGGAGTACTTTAGTTGCATCGGCTGTGCTTTAATACACATGTATGTAACATTTCACAATTCTGGCTTCCAAACTGTAGATTTGTATAGGATTGCAGACAGACAGACAAAATTTGCAAATCAGTTTTATCAATCTGGAACATCGGTTATTTGTATTGTTATTTGCATGCTATCAATTCTCAAATTATTATTTTCATGTTCAACAAATATGTTTTACAGGAAAATATGATGCATTAGGAGCATTAACATTAACATAAAAATTAATGTTATTTTTACACTGTTGAATGTTTAAATCCAATTATGTAGTTTCAAATGCTTAACTGAATATTGATATCATCTTAAAAAATGATAACTAACTAACGTGCTATACAAACTAGCCGGAAAGTTTTCCAAATATAAGTTGCGGCAAAATAAATTTTGTTTTTATAAATGGTTCTTTAAATCTTTAAAATATATTAGTTTCTGGGATTTCTAAAGATTAAGAATGCTTTTTGGAATCATGCGTAACTTGGAAGAGATTGTTTCATATCATCATACGTGGTTATATTATATTTTCACAGATTAAGGAACCTTAGAATTTTCTTATAGTGTTGGATAGGATAAAACGAACATGCTTTGCGGCAACTCAACTCGCGAGTGTAATATCTGAAGGGCCCATATGAGAATCGGTGTCAAACTGGACGGGCGCGAGCGAGCATTATGGCTCCTGGATCTCTGCTACAAGCTAAGGAAGAGCACCACCCAACGCGCGTAACTCTCTATGCGCCACAAACACCAATGGAAGTCATGGTCGCTGCGACAGTAACCCGTTCGAGAAAGAAGAATGTCCAAATAAAGAATAATTTTTCGAACATATATATAAAAATCGCTAAAAATCATAATGACAATTCCAAATGTTTGAGAAATGTATTGACAGATTTTCTAATATATTTCTTTCATTTAACATTTTTATACAGCGTCTATTATAAAGGGTTTAAATGAGTTATTCAAGTGTGTCATTTTTAGCCACTGATAGAATCGTCTGAATTCCTATAGAAATTAATTTTTATGGAAAAGAAAACGCTCTATATTTTTATCATATATCTAATCATATATCTAATTTTTATTATATATCTAAGTCTAGAAGAGAAATTTCGAATAATGCATAAATATTTCAGCTTAATTCTAAAATAATCATAGGATTTTTGTGTTAGTTACAGTGGAATTACTATGGTTAGTTAGTTTGGAAATGCTGTCGCCATTTGGTCTGTCCACGGTTAGCCTTCACTTGAGGTTTCGACAACTATTAAAGAAATTTAAGAATGTCAGTATAGACCGAGAATAATTGTAAAATTGCTTATTTTAAAATAAATGCTTAAATTACTTACTAAAAATTAAAGAATTTAAAATTTTGACAGCTCTCTATTTTTAAAGTAGTTGCACTTTGTAAACGCATTATTTCAAAACAAACTGTTTAATTTGCGCAATTCAAGGCAAAAAAAAGTTATTTAAATCCATTCAAATATTTTGAAGTGATTGTACTGATATTAAAAAGCAAAACTGTTGATTCCAAGTGAAATTTTAAATAAAAAAATGCTATTATTATTTAATAGTATTGTTAATATTACTCTGTATTTGAAATATTTTCTTTTTAGCTAAGCATATGTGTTCATTTTTATTATGTTTAAAATAAAATATACTATAAGATAAATTATTAAATACATATGAAAAATTATAAAATTATTTGAGGAATTATTATATTATAAATAAAAATTTACATTATATATTTTAATTTATGTTTAATGGTATAATCATTTCAAAAAGTAGTTATTATTTGAATGATTTCCATGCTATCATTTTCTTAATTAGAATCTGACATAGTATACGTTTTTTTTTTAACATGCATAATACTTTATTATTTACTTTATCCTAATTATCATATTATTAGAGAATATTCCATTATATTATTCGATTTACTATATTGTAAAAGTTTTTAAAGATTTTTCGTTATTTTATCATGTTTATTAGTTATTCGAGTTTTAATCTTAAACTTAAACTTAATTTAACTTCTTCTTTAACAAAACTTTATTATAAACTTTAATTTAAATATAAGAATATTTTATTTTCTACGAGATTTGAAATAATTTGTAAAGATTTAACACAAAACTTGAATATAAACTTTTTCTTCCCAACGGTTTCAATCCAATAAACATTTATAAGCATATTTGGAAAAAAACACACACACACACACACACACAATAGATATTGACTCTTTGAAAAAAAAGAGAGACTTTGGAAAAATCTTTATAAATTGTTTAACTTTAAAATATCCCGAAGCTAGCGAAAAATCAATATTTGAAATACTATTTGCGTAAATAGAATCTTTTTTCGCAGTTTCTTTTTAAGCTGTAAGAATTTGTTTGTTGTTTCTAAATCAGGCTACAATTCCAGTATTTATAACATAAATAAAATCGAACTTTTTCTTTATGAATAAAATTTTATTCAATATATCTAGTGAAAAAAAGAAAGTTTATTTATAAATTCTTTTTTCTTTTTTAACAAGAGACAAGACTTCACAACGTTACTCTACTTGCGAAAATAGTTCTTAAAGATAATTTAAAAGAAAAAGGTAAACGGATTATCCTTATTATCAACGTTAATATCACCGTGAAATTAACAAAGTTCATATAAAATATAGTTCAAACTATAATTGTTGAACGTCAAATTCACCTTGAAAAACATATAAAATACGATGTTACATTCTGATAAAATTTACTTAAAAAGGACCCCTCTGATTTTCCCCTGATGACAACTGTTGCAGTGCAGTTGAAAGCGCTCGGGTATTTTTAAGATCTTTGACGGTTTTCATGTTGTGAAAACCTGTTATGTATTTTTTAGCACCTTTTTAAGTAAATTTTATCAGAATGTAACATCGTATTTTAACAAAGTTCAGTTTGTCCTCCAAAAAAGAATAATCATTTTGAATCTAATGCCAAATCAATGCAAATAATTAAACAGAAAAATATTTCCTTACTTTGAAACTTAGATTTCATGTTTTATACTTCCCTGCATGCCATTAAGTAACTTGAAAAAAAAAATTTCTGAATATATTTGTGTCAAGGTCATTTTACAAAATCCGCTCAGTCCATAAAAGAAAGCTACTTTAATGATTTAGCGGTAAATAAAATTACAGCAGTCTATGAGGTGAATAATCCCAGTGAAAAGAAGAATGAAGGCATTAACTTTTTTGGTATTCAGACAATAACCAAATAACCTATAAATATGCTAACAGACATTGTTACTGGTAAAAAGTAACAGGGAATAATCACCGCTTCACTAAAAGATAGATGTCACGTGAAACATTATTGGGGAAATTCTACAACTTCAAGCATCTTTAAACTCTAAATCTAGTTTTTATGTTAGCATAAATAAAGTGATAATTGATAAAAATAAAGATATATTGACTAGTTGGGTTGGGAACTTTCTATGTTATCAATAAACCAAAAACGAAAATGTAAGCAACGAGACTTAAAATAATGTGAAAAAAGAATTTGAAAGCAATAAATAGTGTAAACGGATAAGAGATATTAAACCGGATTACACTGAAAATGGATCCAAGAATTTAAGATAATAATTATAATAAAATTAAACAACGGTTAAATGGGTTAAATAAAGGATTTTAATAAAATGTTTGGTTCTTTGAAAAACATAAAGAAATATTAAATAATTAATTAAATAAAAATATTATCGAAGCTTGTAAAATCAAAATTACGGATAAGAAAAAATATTTTATGTTTCATAATCCAGTAATTCGTGTTAAATAAATTTAATTTGAACAGTATAGATGTAATTTTCAAATATAGGGAAATAAAACTGCATATTTGCCAATATAAACAAGGCGTTCTTGCACAATTAGGTTAGATTTATGTAATATAAGGCTCTTATGAAATATACCATTTATATAAAAAAATGTTTTAGAATGACACGTGTAAGTTTTACAATTACATTTTATCAATATATTCAGTTTTTGTTATTAAGCATAACATTAAGAAATTTGAAAAACACATTTCATGCTTTTAGAATACTTAATGCTTCCTTTTATGTACTAGATAGTTTCTACGGATTCAGATTAAGATGCTCATAGTTTTTATATCACTGCTATAGACATCTTGAAAAAAACTAGTATGATTCTTAGAAAAATGGAAGCACAATAAGAAATTTTAGAAATTCAACCTTTGTTATTAACATTGAATAATTTAGGTGATATAAAAAAAAAAGATGTGGTGAAAAATGTTTCGATCCTATTGAATTTCTTACTCCCTTTACAATGAGAAAAAAATCTTGCCACAAGAACTACGGATAACATGGTTTAGAGTGAGTTGAAATATTTCATAGGGAAATAAACAAAAAGATGGCATGAAAGGTGATCTGAAACAACACATTTGACTATTTTCATTACAATTTTCATACCAAGGAAAAATGAAACAAATGCTAGTTTGACCATGCCAAACACGAGACTTGCACCTTTATAGAAAATCACATTTTCCAAGAATGGAATTATTCGGTGATTTAATAGGATCGCTTACGCATTACATCCGAGATGTGTTTTCAGTTAAAATTATTATTTATAGGACAGACTGCATGATTACTCTCTATAGGATTATAGGACCACCATCAAAGTGGAAGCTACATATTTGTAAAGGTATCTCAGAAATTCAAGAATTGGAAAAAACTAGAGACTGGAGGCATTATGATGGTAAGAATAATACTGCTTATGTGTTCAACCGGTGCTCACTCAATAGACAGAATGAATCAATAGACAATACAAAGTGCAAAAAAGGACATTCATGCATAATTGTAGTGATGGAAATCAGTACCGGTATATCAAAATTATTGTAGAGGAATAGATATTGATGGTTTAGTGCTTGAGAACACAGTAAAGCAAAAGAAAAAAAAAATTTTTAAATAGATATTTTAAATAGTTCCTCTTCATGGAAAAAATTACAAAGAATATAACATGGTGATTTTGATTTGCAACATTTACTTTTCAAATAATGAAATACTTAGAATTCTAACTGCGGAAAAAAAAGTGTAACTCATTTAAAAATTCACAAGGTACGGCTTATAGAATTTCCATTTGAAATTGATTTCTTAGAAAAAGAAAATTTTTTTTGTCATAGTAAAATTTTTTTACTTATTTGTAGATGAATAGGAATTAATGATGGACGACGGAAAACTCAAGAATGCAGAAATTTCTGAAAACTGGAAATTTCATTATATCACCAAAAAATATGCAAAAAAATGGTTATGCAATATTTCTACGACGATTACATTAGTTGATATTACAAATTTTATGTTGTTTTAACGGATCTGCCCTGACTTTAACTGAAACTTTAAGTACATTTATTTAACCATGAATTTTCTCTTTATTTGTCATGTTTAAAATGATATATTTAAACTTTGTAGACTTTTTATGTTATGTTTTTAATAAATTGCTTTCAGTACTTTTCCATTTATGTGAAAAAAATTTTAAATGTACTCATAGAATTAAAAATCTTTCACAAAATTGATCTTTTTTTCAGTTTGAAGTTTATTATATATTTTGTAAGTAAAATTTTTATAAATTCTGCAAAAAAAAAAAAAAAAAAAAAAAAAAAAAAACAAGAAATCTTTTTTGCACGTATTAGCGAAATTTTAATAAAATCGGGCTAGTTATTGATGAGTTACATCAAGTACAAAATTTTAAATAAAAGAATGTTTTAAACAGTATTTCAAATTTTTCAAAATATTTTATATATTTTTTCAAATAATTTTTATGGAAACATACATTGCAGAAAAATACATTATAATTTGCCTATAAATAAAAAAAAATAAAATTTGACACCCTTTAAGTGTGGCTTCAAAAGAGCTTCGTGTGTTTTCGATTGGTAGAGTAACATAAATTGTTCCCTCTTTCCCTTGTATTTTGATCCGGACACGGAATTGGCTTTTTGCCAGTTGCACTAAATATTCACCCCTTGTTAATGGCTCATCGCTCTGCATTTGTTTCAATCAAATTTTAACGAAATAAGGGTCATTCATCTATTAGAAAAAAAAAAAAAAAACTTATAATGGAAAATTTGTAACAGAAGATTAACATGCAATTTTCAATCAAACCAAGTCCAGACTCCAGACAAGTGAAAGCGAGAAGGCAGTACAGCAAGATATTTAGAGCAACAGTAAGACACTCAATAGTTTGGCGCACTTACTTTGATGAAACAGTAAGATATCTGATTTATCCTAGTGTTACACTGAACGGAGATGAATTTAGAACGTCTGAAACACAAAGTTATTCTTTACATAAAATAGTGGTGACGACATAAAACAGGTCCTACCATTCCACTAGATGCAGAAAGAGTTTATATTACCAATAAATCAAAAAACTAATTTTCGATTTTTTTAGATACCTCACTGTTGCTCTGAAGCGACCATGTGCCACGGTATTTTTTAGGTAGATTTCGTAAGAAATACTACCTATTGCAGTCGTTACCATGATGCGACTTTTGAAAAATTCCTTCATAACTCTTCATTATAGGACCCCAGGAACCCAAAACCACCCCCACTCAAAAAGTTTATATATATATATATATATATATATATATATACATATATATGTACTAAATTTTGTCCGCACGATAAAAGTCGCAATTATGCACGGATCGTCTTCAAACTCGCCAACAACTTTGAGATGGCTAATATCTCGGCGGGGATTGAAAATGGGCAAAATCGGCTCAATGGAATGGAAATGGAGGAGGGTTCAAAATTTTGAATACCGTCTTAATATGATTCTGATAAAACCAGCTCTTACACAACAATGACAGGAAAAAAATAAATATTTTTCGTTATAGCAGTTGCCAACAATTAAAAAAAAGCAATAAAACTCTCACCACAACAGTTGCTTTTCTATTGCAAGATTTTTCACGTGAAAAATTAAATTAAATAAATAGTTTGACGAATTGAAAACAAATTGAATATTACGTCATAAGTTTTCTAAAGCAAGATTTCTGCATGAAAACTCAAAATGAAATAAATAGTTTGACGAATTAAAAAATGTCATATTGGAAATAAAATGGACCTCAGCAAGTGAATATGCAACGTCATGTGAGTTTGAAGAAAAGTATTAAAACATGATAAAAACCCGACTATGGAAATATTAACTTATTTTAATACTTAGGTTCTCTGAATTTGCTTTAACTACTTTTTAAACCTATTCCATATACATGTGTGAGTATATTCGTGTATATTAGAATTTTCACAAAATGTTTAGTTCCCTAGAGCTTATTCTTAGTGAAGGAACTGGGTTTATCTCTAATCTTGATTTAAATTTTGTTGACGAATTTATTACTTAACTTCGAAATCTACCTCCGCCTGTAGGCCCGAGCCGGCAGGGATTTTTTTTTTTTTTTTTTTAATTTACGTAAGTTTGATATTTGTGTAATATTATTAATTCGAGGCTGGATGTTTGAATATTTATGATTTAATCGAGCATTTATACGACGAGTATTTATACGTGGTCTGTCCCCCCTTTTGCATTGCGTACTTTTTAACACTTTCCAACAAAGTTGAAAAGTGTTTATGACTTCGGTTTGTCTGGCCGTCTGTCCGTATGACTGTCTGGCCGCCTGTCCGCGCTCTAACTCTCGTAAATATACTCCGATTGATCTGAAATTTCTGGAGGTTATTTACGTTTACCGTAGCACGTTCCCTATTTCAAATAAAGTTTGTAGCGTGTTTAGTTCATTTACAGGGACAGTCAAAAATTTTCCGTTACATTAGGACCTATGAGAAGAAATCGTTTAAAAGGATTTTTAATGATGTTACACGCATCGAAACATAACAAAATTGATATGCTTTTATGAAGTGTATTAAAACATGCATTCTGTATAATATGCGGTGAAAAGAATAGTTATTATTCTTTTATAGGGCCACACAAAAGAATTCCGTTGCATAATGATATAGGGAGGAAGAGGGGCATTTTTTGCGGCGGATTTTTATTATGTTACACTATTTTACATACAATGAAATTGATATACGTTTCTGAGGTTTACTATAAGTTATTTCATGTATATTACGAAGTGCATAGCATTTACAGGGACACTCAAAAGTTTTCAGATAGTATATTGTATCAGAAGTACTGTACATTTGCGGTGATTGCTGGAAATGCATTTTTAATTATGATATGCGCTTTTATGTTTCATTATATTTATGCATAGTGTATGGTACGTATAAATGCTATTATTCATATACAGGGCTACACAAAATAATTCGTAAGGGTTACTGGGTATGAGAGCAAATTGGTTAAATGTGGGTTTTAAATGAGTTATTCATTTTTACGCTGAACCGCATTTCGCTTATAAAAAAAATTTGTAGAATATTGATAAAATGATATACGTAAAGAATGGATTATAATTTCTGGAAATATGGTTTCAGTAGTTTTAAGTGTATTTTGTTTGAACTAAATTTTAGCTAATAGTGGCGTGTAATAAGTTTACTAGGTAAACTACAAAGCTGCACAAAAGTATTCAAGTATTTTTTCAATTGTATAAATTGCTGTAAGAGAAATTTCAACCTTTTATACTTTTTCTTGCTAAACTAAATTTTCCCATTATATAGTATATATATCAACATACAGATCAAATACAGGGTTGTTCAAAAGAATTGGAATACATATTTGGCTATGGGCGATAGCTACTGAAATCAGATTTTTAAATGTTTACTTGGTTATCTTATTTACCTTATTTCCCTAAGTAACGGAGTTTCGTTAAAACTTTCAGGAAGTGTTGGAAAGTGTTTCATAATCTATGCTGTGCGCATGATTTTTCTTACTTGTTTTTGTTTACAGTAGCAGTTGGAATGTAGAATATGTTGGATAAAGTAGCTTTTGTCGCGTCATAAAGCTTATTGAAATGCTGCATGTAAATAATGCAAATAACATATATTGTTTGCAAAAAATGTAGTTTTAGTTAGTTTCTAAGTTGATATTAATTCTAGTTGCATAGTTTTCTGTAAGCGCAAATATTTTAAACATTAAATAAGTAAAACAATATTACATTTAACGTGGTTGTTGCGTCAAGTATTTTTTAACATACCAGTTGTGAAGGGAACATGATTGCTTGATATTGATTGCCTAATTACCGAATTTGATGTATATTTCATAGTCCTATACAACAAGATTGCTGTATCCAGTGTTTTTTTCTTATTGTCACGAGTGTGAGGAGCATGTACATGTGTTATAGGGATCTCAGCAATATCAAATTCCATGTATTTTTAGATTCTTATGTGACAAACTGGCAGAATCTAAAGTATTTAACAGAGTTGAAAATGGTCGTCTAGTTTTCTGGATACATTATAAAACTGTTTTTTAAACCTTATTTCAGAAATCTGTGCAAAGAGGAAATGCTGTATTTATTTATCGAAATTATTACGATAATTAAGCTTATAGTTTTTGTGCATTTTAAGTATATAATTATCTCTACCTCGTCATTAATAAAATAAGAAAACAAAAATCACCTCATGAAAACAGTTTAATTTGTATTTAAAACTGGAAGTTTCCACAATGCTAAAAAAAGGTTTTAACAGTGAAACTTGCGTTAATGTGCGCTCACAAACATGTGCTAGAAGTAGAAATATTGCACTTTTACATCGATCAGGGCGAAACTAGTTGCTTTTACTGTATTACTTTTTTGTGGTTTAACCATTGTTCTAATTCTTGTACAGCAAGCCCGGTTTCGCGTATTAAAGTGTTAGCAGCATCAATCTTGTTTCTCCTGTGTCAGTAAGATTGTCTACCCGTGCGATGAGTTTTTTTTTCCTTAGACTTCGCTTTTTATGAGGCCTAACGCTGAATATACTTAAACATTCTTTTGCGATCAAGATCCAACTTGTAAACAAAATTTTATGAAATTTGAAGAATCTCAGAATATGGAGATAAGCAAAAGTAAAATGTCTTCGTATAATGATAATTAAAAGTAATGATTTACAAGCTACGTTAAAATTTCGTACTTTTTATCAATTACTCTTTAAATACGTATAATTCTCTTAGTGAAAGCAGCATAGTTAATTTTTTTAATCTAACCCATTTAAGTATTATTAAATTAACGTGACGCCAACAACAACAACAAAAAAAATTCTCTCTTTTCGATTTTTTAAAGAAAAAGCTAAACTTAATATATTTCTGAAGAAATCGCAGAAAATACAGATGCTTCTGCAAAATATGTAGGATGCTAATAAGCTATTACTGTTATAAAGGTACTCTTTGGTCGAGTCAGATTTGAGATTTTATATGTGATATTAGTTCCTGAATTTTGTGTCATTCTGGCTATTCTGTCATTTCTTTAAATTTCACAATGTGTGCCTGAATCTCATGGAAATTCGTGGTCATTTAGTGCAACCATATATTAATTGAGTATCTGCGGTTATGTATTTTCTATGTATACTGATGTCGGGATTCCATTGTAGGGGTTTTGAAACATCTAGCACTTAGATGTAAATTATATGGATTGGGAAACTTTTAATCTCCTTTTGTGCCATTTAACCCATTTATGTATTAGTAAATTATAAAATGACGCTAACCAAAAACAAACAATGAAAAAGGTAGACATTTAAAGAAAAAGCTAAACTCAACATGTTGGTGAATAAATCCCAGAAGATACAAATGCTTTTACAAAATATATAGAATAATACCTAGCTATTGCTTTCATTAAGGTATTCTCTTATCGAGTTAATTTTGGGATTTTATGTGTGATCCTGGTTCCTAAATTTTGTGCTTGGATATCATTCTGTCTCGTCTGTCATTTCTTTAAATTTTGCAATGCATGTTTAAATCTCCGTGCATCTGAATTTCTCTATCATTTTGTGCAAGGATATAATAATTGTGTAACTGTGGTTGCGCATTACCTATATATATTGAGGTTGAGATTCGATTCTAGAGGTTTTGAAACATATCGCACTTAGTGGTAAATTAGTATGGATTGGGAAACTTTTAAGCTCATTACGCGTCATCAGAAAGCTGAATTTGTATTTTATATTTAAAAAAAAAGAACCCAAGACCGAAAGTTCCGCAATCGTGGTAAAGAGTTCACTTTCGAGTTTACGAGTAAAAGACTGTTGGAACACGCGGGATTCTCCTTTTGTAGAACTATTAAATGTTTTGGTGGTGACACTTCCTATAGTTATGTTGCAGTGACTCAAGTGATGTGATATTTTATAGCTAGATAAAGAGGGGTTTTTTTTTATTGTTTCATCTAAATGTTTGAATTGTGAGTATCTTGAAAAAGCATTACCCCTCTTAGTTTTCAGTGTTTTAAGGTTGTTAGTTGATCATCTGTAAGTAAGTCACTGCCAAATACTCTTACATTTGATTTCAATAAATTATACTTTACTGTTAAACTTGCTTCATGATCTCATTCGTGTACATTACTCAGAACGTAAACATATATAACGTCTTCATTTAATTAGCGGTTTTGAAGAAGAAAATATCGTATTTTACAATAATTGTAAAATATTTATATTATTAAATATAAAAGTAAAATATATATATATTTATATAGCTTTACCTGTCTATCTTACATGAAAAATCTATCTTTATTTAAAAGTTTTGACCTCTTGTCATTGGTTAAATATATTACACAAAATAAATAAATAACGATGCATAAGTGCTTTTCCTTCTGAAAACTATATATATTTCCCTCTTTTTTTTCCATTTATAGAGACCAGTTGGCCACGACATTGGAATCATTTTTCACATCTTATAGCTGTTACTTTGAAAAATGAAAAAAATCGCCCAAAGTTGGCTATTTCAGATGTGATAAAATTTTAACTTCTTATAAGTATTTTCTAATACTTAAATGGTTAAATTTAATGTCAACAGAGACAAGAAGCTCAAAAAAGAAGTCTCATGAAAACTTTACTCAGAACTGATAAATGACATTCTTACAAATAAATAAAATAGAATCGATATCCAAGTGTATGACGGAAGATTAAGGTATGTTGTTGTTTTAATGAATAAAAATAAAGTTAACTAAAAGACATCTGAAAGAAATGGTTACAAATACTTTTGGAAAAACAATGTCCTCTTTTAAAGAGTGGATTTTTTTTTAAATTTTTTAACTTTTATTTTAGTCTTTTTCTGTTACGTTATCACTATGATACAGAATGTATTTCACGGTAAAATGTTACGTATGAGTATATCAATATTTGCAAAAATTAGAAAATGTCTCTAATATTTGGACATAAATTTTTATGTAATTTAGTTTTATTACGTTTAGAAGATACCAATTAAAACTCTATATTGATAAATATTAAGCAGTTTAATTTCAAACACCTGTCACATATTATTATGATTTACGATTATGAAATTTTTAACCTTACAAATTTCTAGTGGTATTTCGTTGTATCTTTAAATCGATATGTTTTCATGAAACATATTTAAAATATTTTAATTTTATTTCAACGATCACAGTAAATTCTCAAAACTGACCCTTTTACTTGTTTTAGACAGTTCCGTTTAAAGTTTTTTTTTTTATAGCATTACACGTAAAATAAGTTTTATTAAAATTTACTTTTATGACAAAAAAATCCTTTTTTTCAAAATTCTACATTTTATTTTGTAGAAATTAACAACGAATTTACCGTCCAACTCAGTCTGAACAGGAATTTATTTCAAAAGTGATTGCTACTTCAACTTTCAATTTCCTAGCCTCAGTAGTTAAAAAATATATAATTTTGAAAAGTTTTTCGTTCCCGTCCCCACTTTGTACAGCAATAAGTACATAAAATGTAGACTATGTTTCAACTAAGATTGTCAATTTTAATATATTAAAAAAGTAGATATCGGTTTGATAGCTCCAGTCATTACTCCCTACAAACAAAGAAACAAACGTTTTATCTATGTAATATTACCATAGATAGATTTTTACATAAATCAGTTCATATACTCAAACAGTTAGACTTCAGAAAAGACATTTTATTATTTCATTTCTTAAACAAAATTTGTTAACATCCAATTATTTCAATTACGCAAATCATTTTTGCTAACTTTCCAAATATAGGCCAACATGAAAAACAATTTACAGAAATTTGTAATTTTGAAACAATTTTCCATATTTTGGAAAATAGCAGGACGCTCATCACGAACTTTTGGTTTAAAAAATTCTATTTAAAATTAAAATAATCTATTTGAATTACTTACTTTCTTTAATTTGTAATATACATTTTGCTTTATTCCAAAAATAAAATTAAAGATTTCGAATAAAATTAAGAATTTGAAATTTGCTATCTCAGTTCCTTTTCGTTTTACAGCGTTATAATTAAGGTGAATATGTTTAAGACACAAAAACGTACTTTATGGTAAACATAAACTGTCATATCGCAAACCAACAATTAGTAGCGATCTATATTAATAGATGGCAGCACCATACACGGACAGTCTGGAATTGTAAGGCTTTGCATGTAGCCGAGAATATTCTGCGCAGTTGTAAGAAATGACTCGTTCTGAGAGCTGCGTTTAGCAGCTATTGAAAGTGTGTATAATAAACTATAAGTAATATTATAGTTATGCATTTTTCCTTAGTTAAGAGTAATTAGTTATAATAATAATAGCATGGCGATATAAAGGTGGCGACGAATGGGATGTAACCCTAATTAAAATGCAGTGAAATTTTTTTTGTTTTGAAAAAGAAAAAGAAAAAGAGAACGGAAAAATGACCGTTAAAGAAATAATTTCTCTGGGACGCTTGGAAGAATATAATGCAAATGTTCCTTGGACTATTTATGTCGAAAAAATAGATTTTTATTTCTCTGCGAATGTCATAAAAAATGATGAAATGAAGAAGAATATTTTACTAAGCTCTGTTGGAACAACAACTTTTGCTATTTTACGAGATATTATTGTTCCGAATACGCTGAAAGAAATCAGTTATGAGGATCTTTTAAAGAAAGCTAAGGATCATGTTCCAACACGCCCTAGGGAAATTGTGGAACGATTTAAGTTCCAGAAACGACTAAGGAAGCAAACCGATTTCGACCGAGATTTTCCTCGGTTATCCGAATATTGCAACTTCGGAAATACGCTTAATGATCGACTACATGATCAGTTGGTATTTGGGATACCGGATGAGAAGATACAGCAAAAATTACTGGATTCTAAAGATTTAACGTTCCAAACAGCGATAGAGATAGTTGAGTCATTTGAGATAGCTGAGGCTGGAGTGAAATCCCTACACATCGGAGATACTACGACTGTCAGTCAAGTGCGTGTTTCGAAAGGAGAGAAATCGAAAGTGGAGAAGTATGCTCATGCACCTAAGCCTAAAGAAGATAAATTCGCGCCTGAGAAACCGTGTTACAGAACTTCTAAAAATCGTAATCCCGAGTTTTGCCCTTTTAAATCTTCAGAATGTCATTTCTGCCATCGATTGGGGCATTTAAAAATTTTTGTCGTAATAGAAAATTTGGAATGAAAAGTGGGAAACCTTTTAAGAACAGAAAAATTAAAACTGTTCAGGAAGAATATTGTTTAAATTTTATGGACGACAACTCCAATAAGGTGTCATGGATAAAATCGATTAAAATAAATGGTGTAAATATACAATTTGAAATTGATAGTCGTGTGGCTCATACTATCGTAAGTAAAAGTGTTGCTAACAAATTGTTCTCAGGTAAGCTGCCTTTAATTAAATCTAATATTAAGCTACAAACTTATACTAAAGACTCTTTAACTGTTTTGGAGGAATTAAAAGTAAATGCTGTTGTTAATGATTATTGTATTCCGGATTTAAGAATATTAGTTATTAAAGAGGAGGGTCCGAGTTTAATCGGAAAAACTTGGTTAAAAGCATCAAAATTATTTTGGCCTAGTGTAAATATGATTAAAAGCATTTCGAAAGATGATTTAATTAGGAATTTTCCTAATGTTTTTGCTGACGGGATCGGGACAATCAAGGGTCCTGCCGTGTCAATAAAATTGAAAAAAGATGTAAAACCAGTTTTTCTTAAGTCTCGACCTGTTCCTTTTGCTTTAAGAAAAGCTACTGATGTTGAATTGGAACGATTAACTAATGAGGGTATTTTAAAACCTGTTGATCATTCAGAATGGGCTTGTCCTATAGTAATTGTTCCTAAGCCTAATGGTTCTGGTAGAATATGTGGTGATTACATAGCAACAGTTAATGCTAATACTGAAAATTAAAATTATCCTCTTCCTAGAATGGAAGAATTATTTTCTAAATTATCAGGTGGTAAATTTTTTACTGTTTTTGATTTAAAAGATGCATATTTACAACAACCTGTAGATAACGAAAGTAACAAACTTTTGACTATAAATACACATAAAGGTTTGTTTAATGTGTTACGATTAGCATTTGGGGTAAAATGTGCTCCTGGAAAGTTCCAAAGAAAAATTGAACATATTTAAAAAAAAATTGAATATGTTGGTGTATTTTTAGATGATATTATAATTAGTGCTAGTAATGAATCAGAACATTCTGAAAGAGTTGAAAGTGTTCTGAAATGCTTTTCTGAGCATGGTATAAGATTAAATAAGGAAAAATTAAAATTTATGGTTTCGGAAGTTTCGTATTTAGGACATAAAAAAACTCAGGAAGGAATTAGACTTACTCCAGAAAAAGTTAATGCTATTTTGAATGCTCCTATTCCAAATAATGTGTCACAATTGCGTTCATTTTTAGGCTTAATTTCTTATTATAGAAACTTTCTGCCTAATATTTCAGTTGTTTTAGAACCTTTACATAGATTATTAGATAATGATGTAAACTGGACATGGTCAGAAAAGCATGAAAAAGCGTTTCAAAAAGTTAAACAATTATTATGTACATCTCCAGTTTTAGAATTATATGATGTAAACAAAGATGTAGTTTTAAACTGTGATGCTTCTGAATATGGTATAGGGTCAGTTTTAAGCCACATTGTTGAGGGTAAAGAGAAACCTATTGCTTATTCTTCGAGAACTTTAAATAAAACTGAAAGAAATTATGCAATGATTGATAAAGAAGCTTTATCTGTAATGTTTGGTGTCACTAAATTTCACCAATATTTAGCTGGAAAAAAATTTAAAATTACAACAGATCATAAACCTTTAATTAGATTATTTGATCCTGTTAAAAAGGTTCCTGATACATTATCACCTAGAATGCTGAGATGGTCGTTAATGTTAGCTGGTTATGATTATACAATTGATAATCGCGAAGGTAAAAATAATAAAAAGGCTGACGCATTAAGTAGATTACCTCTCACAGAAACTGTAAATATAGTGAGTAATGCTGCGGAAATAATGTTTGTTTCAAATAATGAAAATTGGCCCATTACTTCTAAAACGATTGCAAAGTGGGCAACTGAAAATCCTGTAACTAAATAAATTTTAGAGTGGGTGTTACATATGAGGCCGCGAAAGGTTAAAAAAGAAGAATATCAACCATATTTTCGTAGAAGGGAGGAAATTTCCTGTCTAGAGAATTGTCTATTCTGAGGACATAGAGTGATCGTACAAGAGGAAGGCCGTGAATATATATTAAAATTACTGCATTCCGTTCAGCAGGGTATATGGAGCATGAAAGCGAAAGCTAGGGGGGTAGTTTGGTGGCCAAATATGGATAAAGAAATTGAACAAATGGTAAACTCTTGTAATGGATGTCAGATGTTTGGGAGGGATTGTCCCAAAATGGAACCCTTGAAATGGAAATCTGAACTGCCCTGGGAAAGGATCCATATAGATTACGGCGGTCTTTTTGAAGGTAAAATGTTTTTAATAGTAGTCGATTCTTATACTAAATCGTTGGAAGTAGAGGTAGTACCCAGGTCTGATAGTAAAACTACAATTAAGGTATTAAGGAGAATTTTTGCTACATTTGGATTACCTGTTGAATTGGTCAGTGATAATGATCCCGCGTTCACAAGTGATGAATTTGGGGAATTTCTTAAAAATAATGGAATTAAGCATAAGCCTGTTCCACCTTATCATCCGTCTTCGAACGGACAAGCGGAAAGATATGTGCAAACTGTGAAAAATTGTCTTAAAAAACTAGATAAAAATGACATAACATTGTCAATTTCACGATTTTTGTTAGAAAATCATTCCACTCCCCATTCGGTGACTGGTAAAACTCCTGCTGAATTAATGTTTGGAAGGCCAGTTCAAACAGCCCTTCACTTGGTATTACCATCAAAACCTAAAATACAGCAACCCCTGCATAAATTTAAGCTTCATGATTTAGTTTTTGTTAAAAATTTTAGAAAAGGGGAGAAATGGGTAAAAGGAAAAATTATGAAATTATTGGGGAGTAGATGGGTTTGACTAAATAGATGTGACGGAGTAATGTGTAAGCGTCACGTTGATCAATTGAGACGAAATAAAGAGATAAGTGATGAAATATCAGAGAGAGTTGTAGAGATAAATCGAAATGATAAACTAATGTCAGACAAAGTTGAAAATATGGGACATAGTGGTAAAAATTACAGTAATTATGATAGGTATGAAAGGGTTAAGCAAAATCGTTTTTCTGGAATGAATGGGAAAATAAAAGAACAGCTTAATAATGATGATACTATAGAACCAAGCCAATCTCAGCCTTCGCATGATATTGTGGCAGGTACAGTTGTGAGTAATAAAAGTGATGTTACGACAGATCTGTGAAAGACAATTTGACTGAAACTTATGACGAGGACTATAAGAAAACCAGTTCGAAGAAGTCATAGAACAAGATTGCCTGTAGTTCGTTTGAATTATGAGGGGAGTGGTGTCATATCGCAAAGCAACAATTAGTAGCGATCTATATTAATAGATGGCAGCAGCATACACGGACAGTCTGGAATTGTAAGGCTTTTCATGTAGCCGAGAATATTCTGCGCAGTTGTAAGAAATGACGTGTTCTGAGAGCTGCGTTTAGCAGCTATTGTAAATATGTATAATAAACTATAAGTAATATTATAGTTATGCATTCTTCCTTAGTTAAGAGTAATTAGTTATAATAATAAGAGCGTGGCGATATAAAATAAACAGTAACATTTTTATGAACTTGTACAAACAAAATTAATGATAAAGCATAATATCTACGTTTTGAACTGCTTCTGCAATCGTCTTTAGGATAAATGTGATAATGAAATGCTTAAGAGTAGAGACGAAAGCTTGTTGTCGATTTTTGATCAATTATATGAATGGAAAACTGCAGTAGAGAACGGCTTAAAATTTAAAAATGTATGTAATGTTAAATTGTTAATGTTTAAAAACATGTTCTTATTTTTTTTTATTTACATATAACAATAAAAAAAAAATTCTTTATGGAATTTTTATTTATACAACGATTATTTACTGAGGATGAATGTGTTACAAATATTATTTTCATTAAGCAGGTTATTTTTTGTTGATGAAATTTACGTGAAAAAAATAAATTTACATGTTGTTAAACTTAATTCATTTTCTCAAAATTTCTGAACTATCATTAATATATTTAAAAGAAAATAGTAAAGAATGGGACGTAAAAATGAATAGAACAACTACTATTTTTTTTTTAATGTAAACGTTACTACATATTATACTTTCTCCTCTAGATTGCGTATCTTTAAGCAATTTTAGATCGCTCAAAAATAGGTTAAAAAGCATAAAAGTTAAGAAAAACTTGCAGAGCAGTTATATATAACCAATAAATTGTCAACACACATATACTATAGCGTAATAGAGAAAACAAGACACAAAAACATCATGTTTTGAATTAGGATGGAATGGTAATAGAATCATGCTATTGATTTAAAGAAAACCTTTCAAAGTATAAAAATAGTTAAGTAAGTTAAATATGTAAAATAGTTAAAATAAATATGTATCACTCCTCCTTCACGTGCGGGTTTGGGACAAACATTTCACACTTTACAAGTTGTCTGAAAATTTCAATTTAAAAATATTTTGATCAGTATTATATTTTTTTAGTTTTAGATAACAATAAATATTAGCACAATTGAAAACAAAAATAAGAATAATGTCATGGACAATTCTATGTGGATTTAGACATTTTTGTCTTTTCTCCCCTGCACATGTATTTTTAGGTACCGGTTATGCAAAATATTTATTGGCATATTAATTCAACATATGACTCATATTTAAGCGTATGTCGGACGTGGCGTGATTGACAGGAGCGCTGCCAATGATTAGAGAATGCTGCATCGTAAATTGCTTAATGGTTTATTTGTTTTGAATTTAAGAAATGAAGTTTTAAAATCAGATTTCAAATACGCTCTGTTTGTACTTTCTAATATAGCCAATAATCACTTTAAACACGTTAGAATTGAGTTTATTATTTGCTAATGACGATTTTTAAATAGGAAATGAAGATTTAATGACGAATTTAAAATAGGTAACTGTCAGTGTCACTGCGCCCATACGCGGGAGCAAGGCTGCCACAGGAGACTATTTTTAAATTCTAACTGGCACCACTTCCTCAAAACAGAAATCCTTAACACACACTTTCGCAAAATACTTGAAAATTCATATTAGAAAGATACTGGTACGAACAGAATATAAAATTAGTCGCTTGTGGCAGCCCTGCAGGAGTCAAGAGGTGCTCCTGAAGAAGGGCCCATAGGCATTCGCAAAAACAAAAAACAACTAATCAATTCTTTTACTATCAGGAAAAAATCATTGTGATTTAAAAAATACCAAAAAAGGTAAAAAATAAATCTGTGGAACACAATGCATTTAAATTTCTCCAAAGAATCGCTACGAATAAGTAGTTTAAACGTCTGTGGCTGACAGAAATAATCAATGATAGAACCAAGTTACCAATCACATAAATAGGAGTAATTAAATTAAAGACCTTGTTGTAAAGGGAAGCAAAGAACCATTCATCCTAAGAGACGTTCGTTCACATTTGTACATTCTACATTATTTCCTTTTTTATGGCTAATACCAAGTACGGAGTACCTGAGATATTTGTTTTGTTTTAAATTGTTTCATTATTGCTTTTGGAATACGTAAGTATACTTTTTATTTTATTCTTTTCCGTACAAGGGAAATCTAATTTATTCCATTGAACATTCTATCGAAATTACTTTGAAAGAAACAGCATATATAAAATGGAGTTTTTTATTGTTTTATGTATGTGATCAATATGTTTTTTAAACCTTGACATTTATTTTATGAACTAAAAATTAAACTATTCAGAGTGTGTTAAAATTGCTGTCCTAATTAAAATGATAATAACTATGTTTTAAATAATTACCGTAATAAACGCTTTAAGGCTGTTTTAAAATACAAATTGAATATATTCTACTACATTTTTAATCATTTTTGTTCGCAGTTGTATTAAATTGGCAGGAGCTCTAATTTAAAAAATATGCTATCAAACGTTTTTTCCGCTTTTGGGTTAAGGCAGAATTTTTTTTCGGAAAATGTAGTTAATGTTAGCGGTATGAACAGAATATCCGAACGGGACAGCGCAAGGAACTAGAAGACTCTCTCCCGGAAACAACAATTGTTAATAACTCAAGATGTAATTTATTTATTGAAAATGAAAAAAAAACTGATTACAAAACATTGCAATAATCAAGCTTGACCAATGATGCTTTTATATTGAAAAAAAAAAAGATCCAGAAAGTGTGTCAAAAATTTTTTGCATTGTTTAGCGGAGGAAATGATTTTATGAGAACCGCCTGAAGCTTCCCGGAAGGTCACATAACACAAAGGAGAAGACACTATATATAAGCGAAAACACACATTTATTAAAACAATCTGAAGGTAGGAGGCATTGCAGCGACCACAGCTTAGCTAAGATGAATAAACTTAAATTCTTTAATTTTCAATATTAAAGTAAATGAACTTTACTAAATTCAGAAAATGAATTTTTCAACGTCATTTTACGAAGACTGACAAATGCGAGTTCCCGGTTAAAGCTGAAAACACTTGAAATACGATTTCACTTTCAACGCCCTGTAAAATGTAATGTATAGACGGAATCCTGCGAACCCCAAAACTTCACTTTATTCGAACTCGCAACAAATTTTGCTTCAGAATTAGTTTTCAGTATCAGCACCACGTCAACCGTGAAAAGATATGCTGCTAGTAATAGATCTTCAGATAACTAAAAATAAACTGTTTACTAAAAAGGTGCGTAAAATTTTATTATAATATACCGTTACAAAATGAAATGGTCTTTAAAAACTTAAAAACCATTGATGTTAAAATCATAATGAAACAGAAAAAGATGATTCCTGAGATCTTTCGATCGCTCACGCGATCATTTTCAAAGGATACTTTCACTGGAATGTCGCATTCACTGAGCTATTTATACACCAGTGTGGGAAAAAGGAGTCAGTCTATTATTTGTTGGGGGTGTCTATGAAGTTGTTTCGTTCCAATGCTGAAGTGTTAGATATTTTCAAAATGTTAAACCAGATTTGAGGTATATCATAAGATAAAACATCGTTACATACATTATTTTCTTTACTTAAAATTTCCAATGATTCCCTAATTCTCAAAGTATAATGATCAGATGTAGGTAAAATAACTCTTGCGTTTTCGAAATCTATTTTTAAATTTTTAACCGACCGTCTACAGCACTTTCCAGATTAAATCAACGCCAAAATTTAAAAATAGATTTCGAAAACGCAAGAGTTATTTTACCTACATCTGATCATTATACTTTGAGAATTAGGGAATCATTGGAAATTTTAAGTAAAGAAAATAATGCATGTAACGATGTTTTATCTTATGATATACCTCAAATCTGTTTAACAATTTGAAAATATCTAACACTTCAGCATTGGAACGAAACAACTTCATAGACACCCCCAACAAATAATAGACTGACCCCTTTTTCCCAGACTGGTGTATAAATAGCTCAGTGAATGCGACATTCCAGTGAAAGTATCCTTTGAAAATGATCGCGTTAGCGATCGAAAGATCTCAGGAATCATCTTTTTCTGTTTCATTATGATTTTAACATCAATGGTTTTTAAGTTTTTAAAGACCAGTTCATTTTGTAACGGTATATTTTAATAAATTTTTATGCACCTTTTTAGTAAACAGTTTATTTTTAGTTATTTTAACGCAAGGTGAATTTGTCATTCCACTCTGAGCTCATTTGAGTTCTATGTTTTTCAATTGGATCTTCAGAAACTGCCTAATTAGAACGGGATCCGGCAGCACAGACAATTACCTCATCGAGTTCACGGAGGAAATTCTAGGATTAGTTAAATCTTGATTCGCATATTAAAACGCAATCGGTCTGCCAATTCATATCTTGGTGGAAAGCACCGGAAAACCCGATTTTAGCGGCTGACTCGTAGGTTTATCATTGTGTTTACCTGCACCCAAAAGTATGAAAACAAGGAGAACTGGGAGCAGGAAAACGCAATGGTAAACCTACCAATCGGCTGCTAAAATCGGGTTTTCAGATGTTTTCCACCAAGATATGACTTAGCAGACCGATTGCGTTTTAATAAGAGAATCAAGATTTAACTAATCCTAGAATTTGTGTGAACACGTTGAGGTGATTGTCTGTGCTGCTGGCTCGTGGTCTAAATGCTACCCGATTGGTTGAGAGTCCGCCAATCCATCGATTTAAACTTTTACTCCCATATTTTTACTCGCTTGCTGGCCCAAAAGATCTATTTATCATATAACCGCATAATGTAAAAGTGAAACTTAGATTTAGTGAGGCATATTCGCACTTGTTCAAATTTGAGAAACGGTAGATTGATGTCGCTTTCACACACACATGTTAGTGTGAGAAAAGACGCTCACAATTAATGCTAGACTGCCTTTATAAGTGGGTAGCTATGCGAGTAGCTCTCGCCATACATCTAAAATGCAATAAAGAAGAAAGCTAAACTTTTTTTGCGTTCCTCATACTTTTAGTTGTTGCCACATTTCGTCACATAGAAAATCTCCATTTCACGCCAGACATTTTAAACGCATCGTGAATGACTCCTTGTGACTTATCTGTATAAAATATATGCTGTCTCTGCCTGAAACAGTCAACAAATTGAAAGCGAATATTGAGAGTGAAGTAACATCAGTGCCTGCAGCAGTGGTTTTTATTAATTCAACTCTGGAACGCAGAGCTGCTACTAGATCGGAAACGTAATTTTTGCTTTATTTAGTCATAAAAATTCTGCCATTGGATAAGGTGAATATTACTACACGCAAATACTAGTATTTACGCTGCCTACAATCAAGAATTTGGAAACGTGTGGTATATACGAACATGCTTAGAATATCTAGAGTAAAATGTGTATAGATATATATAATATTATTTATCATTATTATGTTTTTTTTTTTATAAATATAAATTATTTATACCTTAGCAACGTAGGATTTTTCGTTCACCCCCCCCCCCCTTAAATGTCAGTCTCTGCATTTTTTTTTTCATTTTTTAAAACCTTTCTCTATTTTCCTTTTTAATAGCAACCTTTACAATCATTTACCAGTGATTTTTGCTTTATCTTTTTTGGTATATTACATACAGCCTTTTCTTTCCATTGCGTTTTAGGGTACATGCACTGTATATTTTGTTTAGTCATATTGATATTTCTTAGCGTACATTGCTTTACTATATAGTGAATCTGAAATCTTTGTGAATATTTTGTGCAGTAACAAGATTGTATGTCTAACGCCAATATATTTTGAACTGTTGATTCTTGTAACAATGTTGTAATCTAAAAAAAAAAAAAAATCATTACGTTTTGAATCGACTACTAAACCTTCACGATTCATAAAATAATTCCATATACAGATGTGCTTGACTCTCAATTAGCTGTTGAAATTCTTCGACACATACTTGAAGAAAAAAAGGAGGTAAATTTCATTCTGTTTGGAATACGAGTATCGAAAAATGTGTAATGGGATACTGAAATTGATAATTTAATTAACTAAAGGCGATTCAGAAAAAGAAGAAAGCATAGTAAACATAACAAAAGAATTGAACGAGAAAACGAGACTTGAAGTTAATCTTTAAAAGAAGATCACAAAGTCACATTACTCAAAGGTACAGAGAAAGAAGAATCTTCCGAAGCAGTTGAATTAAACATGTAAATAATATGTCTAAAAAATTAAATTAAAAAAATAACAAAAAAGTAAGTATGCAACAAGGATTATTGAGAAGAAGTAAAAAGTGAAAAGCGAATCGACATGGTAACAAACAGCGAGAATGGCTAGCCCTAATAATGAAACAATGTTGTACGCAGACGGGAATTATATAAAAATTTAATATTTTTCATCATTCAGATAAGAAGGGAATGAATTATTTTCAAGACACCAGGAAATATACCAAAATGACTTTATACGCCTTGGGAGAAAGCAGAGCAATGGTTTGACGACCACATATATAATTTTATAACCAACTATAAAATTCGTTAATTTTAGGTTAATGAACATTGGAGAAATGAAGTAAGAAATAAAGTAATATCAAGTTTACAGGGCTTAATTAGTTGACTTCTAGAACGCAGCACATAATTAAAAAATCCCTTTCTTTTTATCTGTAAACAAATAACTTTATTTCCAGATAGACTACTTTGAATACACTAGATGGAGCCACTATTCATTTTTAAAATTTGAAGGATTAATTTCGACTCCAAAGAAAAATTGATGTTTTGGAAATGTATAAATTTTAATTCATGTTTGTTCTTAAACGCATGAAAATAACGACAACTTAACGGCTTTTGTTCTTAAACGGCAAGTGATATTATTCAGGAACTATGAGATCGAAATGAGTTTTCTATTTTTTGAGGAATAAATAACCTATCGAATTATAAGCGATACTATTTAAACAGGTTTTTATAACAGTAGGTTACGCACCTTATTATGCAATCAAACTTTTAAAGGCAGAATCGTATGAGGCTGGGCAAAATTTCGCTTTCAGCATGGTTGTACCGTATAGTTTTAAACGGACTACTGAAAATTATTTGCTAAATGTAACTCAATAAACAGTAAATAAAACAGAAGTAAACCTCTGTATAAAGGAAACTTGATTGAAATAAAAAATTTCATTATTTCTGTGAAATAACACACTTTCTAAGATTAAAACATGCCTTTTGCTAAACTTTCATAACTAAGTTTGGCATTTTCTATAAATTTTGGAGGGGGCATCAGCTCACCCCTTTGATATGCCACTGGTTTGAATATAAATATATAAATCCTGTCTAATATACGTGATTTTTGAAAGTGGGGATTGAATTATATGGGTTTGTCCTGGAATTTGTTATATATTTTATCTTTTAAATGGAACTTTTTAAATACAGATAAATGCAAAAAAAATGGAAATTTTTCAGAAATTTAGGTAAAAAAATTACATTAAAATACGTAAATGGGTGTCTGAATAGGCAGTACAATTTCCATATTTTAACGGATATTTTTTCAGTGTATAAAGCTTACAAAAAGAAGTGAAAAAACGGTTGCCTGTTGCCGAACATGCAGGTTGATCAAAGGTGGATGTGATTCAGACGTTTGAAATGTCTTAAATTCAGACGCATTAACGTGTCTTAAAAATTAAGATACTTAGAAACGTCTGAAATTTGAACACTCCAGTTTCAGACACATAAGTGTCTGAATTTCAAACATTTCAGTTTACAGTGTTTATACCATTTGCGGGGTCTACCGGGTCGGGTAACCAAGCGAAGGGATCACTTGGTTTTTCTAGCTGGGTGGTGAGGATTGTCGTATGCGGCCATTCGTCTCTTTCTTGGGAATAGCCGTCGTTGCGTGCGCTGGGCAGCGGGTCGTCTTGGTCGGAGTTTGCGTGGGGGTTCCGTCTTGTCGGGGCTTGTCTGGCGGCGACCTTCGGGACGCGTCGCGGGGCTTGTCTTACGGGTGGTTCCCTGCGTGGACAAATGGGCTTGATAAGATCCTGGCACAGGAAGACGCTCCACCTTTTTAGGGGCATCCACCGTCTATACCATGATCATAGTAAGACACTTAAGTGTCTTAATTTAAGACACCTATGGTGTCTGAAATTTCATATTCAGACACTGAAGTGTCTGAATTACTTTTTCAGTCACATATGTGTCTGAATTTAAGACGCCTTTATTTGCAGTGTTGTAGTATGTAAAAAGGCACATCTAGTATATAAACTAATACAGTATAAAATTGTGGTGTAAAACATTTAGAATTACAGAACATTACGCTACAACATGCTGTATATAGTATAATTATTATTCTATTTACAGTGACGCACGAAATTATTCCCCCTTATAATATTATCTATTGGAAAAAGTTGTTTGCAGAATATTTCACTTATGCTACACTACTTTAAACACAGTTAAATTGCACGCGTCACTAGAGTGTACTACTAAATGACTTATATTGATTAGGAAGAGAGTAGCATAAATCATTCATTTACAGACACGCACAAATGTATTCGATTACAAGGGCGACTATGAGCGACAATTACTGGAAGTGTGTTTTCAGCTCCGTATGCAATTGTAAACGTAACTTCTTTTTAGAGTGATACGTGGTGTGTTTAAATTCCGTAGATTATATTCAAGGTTGCATGAAAAGAATTCGCACACATTGCTGTCTACGGATAGTTAAATGCTCAAAATTGAGATCTACTACATTCTATCATTTATACTCATTATTGCGACTAGATAACAATTAAATCGTTGTTCTTTGTAGTGTGTCTGCTTTCTAATCACATCGTAAGCGAAATCTATTAATCATACGTGAGATAGATATTTCAAAACATATACTAAACTAGCAAACCCCGCGGCTTTGCTCGCGTAATATTTGAATATGCCAAGTGATATTTATGTGCCTAATTTTTATTAAAAGTACTAACTAAATTTTTATTTTATTAAAAGGTTATATTTTATAATTAAAAGGGTTTTTTTTTATTAAAAGGTACTTATTACTTTTAGGAATAATTAAAAAATTGCTATTTAAAACACAGTTTGATTAAACATCATTATTACACTGCATTAGGCAGAAATGAGACTTAAATAAATAAAACTAAATAAAACTAAATAAATGATAATTTAGAAAATATTTTAAAACTTTTATGCTCAATTAATGCGCTCATTTCAGTATTCATTTGAAGTTTTGAATATTTTAGAAACCATCTTCTTACATCTTAAAATTCACTATCATGTCAAATTCCAAGTCCTACCACATCTCTCAACATAAAGGGCTATGTTGAAATAAGAACTGTCACCATTAATTTGCCAACATTAATTTTGATTTCGGTTTGTTATTTCCTAATATTCCACAGAAACGTAATTTAAAAAGCTTTTAAAGCCCTTTTTTAGAACGTTTGTTGTTCCTGTGAACCCCAGGTGGTAGAATCACCGGCATAAAATATAGCCTGTGTAGGATCAGAGACTGCTACCACTGATTCGCAACTATTACTTTTATAATCGGTTTATATTCCCTGAAATTGCACAGAATCGTAATTTAGAACTTTTTTAGAATGCTTTTCGCAACTCCCCTTCGCTTCACCCCTTTTTAATTCCAATTTATTTTCGACGTTCCTTCGAGGGCATTTATATTTTATAAGTAACTACCATGTCATCCTTTTCTATCCTTTTCAGTATCACAGAAATCGCAATTTAGAAAGTTTTTAGCTCCTGCAACCCTGTGGTGGTAGTGGAACAGATATAAAATATGGCTTACGTTTGAGCAGGTTCTATCACTAAAATTTGTCATCATTATTTTTTAATCGGTTTGGTAATTTATAAGTTTGCTTAAAAATTGTAATTTATAACGCTTTTCACTCAATTCATTTTTTTTTAAATTTGGAATTTTCTTTCGACTGTTCTTACATAGCAGTTGCATCTTGTAAGTAAATACCATGCCATACTTCAAAGTGTTACACCACTCAGTTGTGCAAAAAATGCAAATTAGAACATGTTTTGCTTTTGCAACCCTTAGATGGTAGTGACAGCAACATAAAATATAACCTATGTTATAGCAGGGACTCTCACCATTGATTTGCAACCATTACTTTTGAAATAGCTTTGGTATTTCCTTAGATTGAGTAGAAATCGCAGTTTAGAACGTTTTTAGGACGGTTTTTGCGAATTTTCACCGCTTTTTAAATTTCCAATTTTTTCGAAACTGTTCTTAAAGATCATTTATAGCTAATGAATATGTACCTTGCTTAATTTTAAGTCGCTAGCCCCTACCGATCACAAAAATCGAAATTTGGAAAGCTTTTTTGCTACTGCAACGTCTTGGTGATAGTGATACCGGCATAAAATAGCGTCTATGTTAGAGCAGAGGCTGTCAGCATCATTTTCCTACCATTACGTTTGAAATCAGATTCATTCTTCTTGAGATATTGCCGACAAATCGGCATCTAGAAAGTTTTTTGAACGCTTTTTGCGCATTTTGCTCCTGCATCTCCTCTGGGGTAGTGGAAACAGATATAAAATATAGCCTATCTTGGAGCAAGATCTGTCACCATCATTTTTACACCATTATATTTGAAATCGGTTCAGTACTTTCTGAGATTGCATAGAAATCGCAATTTAGAAAGCTTTTTATAGCACTTTTTGCGCATTTTGACCCCCTTTTAAATTTCGATTTTTTTAGGAAATGTCCTTAGAACCACCATTAGAACGTTTTTTAGAACGCTTTTCGCGCATTTTCAGTCCTTTTAAATTTCGAATTGTTTAAGAACTGTTCTTAGAAATCCTTTATATCTAATAATTAGCTAATATTTCAAATTTCATATTTCTAGGCCCTTCGATAACGCAAAAATTGAATTTTTAGAACGTTTTTTGCTCCTGCACACCCTTTGGGGTAGTGGCACCGACATAAAACATAGTCTATGTTGGAGCAAGGGTTGTCACCGTCATTTTAACACCATTATTTTTTAAATCGGTTTGGTATTTCCTGAGATTGTGTAGAAACCACCATTTAGAACGTTTTTTAGAACGATTTTCGCGCATTTTCACCCCTTTCAAATTTCGAATTGCTTAAGAACTGTTCTTAGAAATCCTTTATATCTAATAAGTAGCTAATATTTCAAATTTCATATTTCTAGGCCTTTCGGTAACACACAAATCGCATTTTTAGAAAGTTTTTTGCTCCTGCACCCCCTTTGGGGTAGTGACACCGACATAAAACATAGCCTATCTTGGAGCATGCATTGTCACCATCATTTTGACATCAATATTTTATAATCGGTTTATATTTCCTGTGATTGTGTAGAAACTACCATTTAGAACGTTTTTTTAGAACGCTTTGTGTGCATTTTCACCCCTTTCAAATTTCGAATTGCTTAAGAACTGTTCTTAGAAATCCTTTATATCTAATAAGTAGCTAATATTTCAAATTTCATATTTCTAGGCCCTTCGGTAACACACAAATCGCATTTTTAGAAAGTTTTTTGCTCCTGCACCCCCTTTGGGGTAGTGACACCGACATAAACATAGCCTATCTTGGAGCATGCATTGTCACCATCATTTTGACATCAATATTTTTTAAATCGGTTTATATTTCCTGTGATTGTGTAGAAACTACCATTTAGAACGTTTTTTAGAACGCTTTGTGTGCATTTTCAACCCTTTTAAATTTCGAAATGTTTAAGAACTGTTCTTAGACATCATTTATATCTTATAAGTAACTAATATTCAAAATTTCATATTTCTAAGCCCTTCAGTAACGCTAAAATCGCATTTTTAGAACGTTTTTTGCTCCTACACTCCCTTTGGGGTAGTGGCACCGACATAAGATATAGCCCATGTTCTAAGTTGGACTAACACCATCATTTTGATACCATTACTTTTGGAATCGGTTCGGTAGTTCCAGAGCTTATCTCCGACAAATAAACATTTTTTTCCTCTTTATAATAGGAAGTATAGACTAGGAAACCCCGCGGCTTTGCTCGCGAGATATATGAAATATGCCAAGTGATGGTGATATGTCTAATTTTTATTAAAAGTTACTAACTAAATTTTTATTTTATTAAAAGGTAATATTATATTTTATTAAAATGTTGTTTTATTAAAAGGTACTTACTACTTTTAGGAATAATTCAAAAATTACTATTTAAAACACAGTTTGACTAAACATAATTATTACGCTGCATTAGGCAGAAATGTGACTTAAATTAATAAAACGAAATAAAACTAAATAAATGATAATTTAGAAAATATTTTGAAACTTTTATGCTCAATTAATACGCTCATTTCAGTATTCATTTGAAGTTTTGAATTTTTTAGAAACCATCTTCTTATATCTTAAAGTTACTATCATATCAAATTCCAAGACCTACCACCTCTCTCAACATAAAGGGCTATGTTGAAATAGGAACTGTCACATTAATTTGCCAACATTAATTTTGATATGAGTTTGTTATTTCCTAATATTCCATAGAAACGTAATTTAGAAAGCTTTTAAAGGCGTTTTTTAGAACGTTTCTTGTTCCTGTGAACCCCAGGTGGTAGAATCATCGGCATAAAATATAGCCTGTCTAGGATCAGAGACTGTTACCATTGATTCGCAACTGTTACTTTTATTATCGGTTTATATTCCCCAAAATTGCATACAAATCGCAATTTAGGGCTTTTTTAGAACGCTTTTCGCACCTCCTCTTCGCTTCGCCCTTTTTTAATTCGAATTTATTTTCGACAGTCCTTCGAGAGCATTTATATTTTATAAGGAACTACCATGCCATATTTAAAGTTTCTAGCCTTTTCAGTATCATAGAAATCAATCGCAATTCAGAAAGATTTTTGCTCCTGCAACCCTCTGGTGGTAATGGCACAGACATAAAATATAGCTTATGTTTGAGCAGGTTCTATCACAAACAATTTGTCACCATTATTTTTTAAATCGGTTTGATATTTAATAAGATTGGATAAAAATTGTAATTTAGAACGCTTTTCGCTCACTTCATCTTTTTAAATTTGGAATTTTCTTTTCACTGTTCTTAGAAAGCAGTTGCATCTTGTAAGTACATACCATGCCATATTTCAAAGTGTTAGACCCCTCAGCAGTGCAAAAAACGCAAATTAGAACATATTTTGCTTTTGCAACCCCCAGATGGTAGTGACAGCAACATAAAATATAGCCTGTGTTGGAGCAGGGACTGTCACCATTGATTTGCAACCATTACTTTTGAAATAGCTTTGGTATTTCCTGAGATTGTGCAGAAATCGCAGTTTAGAACTTATTTAGAACGCTTTTCGCGCATTTTCACCCCTTTTTAAATTTCCAATATTTTCGAAACTGTTCTTAAAGAACATTTATATCTAATAAATATGTACCTTGCCTAATTTCAAGTTGCTAGACCCTACTGATCACAAAAATCGAAATTTAGAACTTATTTTGCTCCTGAAACCTCTAGGTGATAGTGATACCGACATGAAATAGCGTTTATGTTAGAGCTTCAATTTCCTATCATTACTTTTGAAATCAGTTTGATTCTTCCTGAGATACTGCTGACAAATCGGCATTTAGAACGTTTTCAAAACGCTTTTCGTGCATTTTCACCCCTTTTAAATTTCAAATTTTTAAAAAAATGTTCCTAGAGGTCATTTATATCTAATAAATATATACCATGCAAAATATCATGAGTCTAGGTCCTTCCATAATTCAAAAATCGCATTTTTAGACCATTTTTGCTCCTGCATCTTCTCTCGAGTAGTGGAAACACATATAAAATATAGCCTATCTTGGAGCAAGAGCTGTCATCATCATCTTTACACCATTATATTTGAAATCGGTTCAGTACTTCTTGAGATTACATAGAAATCGTATTTAGAACGTTTTTTACAACGCTTTTTGCGCATTTTGACCCCCTTTTAAATTTCGATTTTTTTAGGAAATGTCCTTAGAGATCATAGATATCTTATAACTAATTACCATTCCAAATTTCATGATCCTAGGCACTTCCGTAACGTAAAACCGCAATTTAGAACGTTTTTTCTCCTGCACCCCCCTTTGGAGTTGTGACACCGACATAAAATATAGCCTATCTTGGAGCAAGTGTTGTCACCATCATTTTGACACCAATATTTTTTAAATAGGTTTGGTATTTCCTGTGATTATGTAGAAACTACCATTTAGAGTGTTTTTTAGAACGTTTTTTGTGCGTTTTCACCCCTTTTAAATTTCGAATTGTTTAAGAACTGTTCTTAGACATCATTTATATCTTATAAGTAGCTGATATTCCAAATTTCATATTTCTAGGCCCTTCAGTAACACAAAAATCGCATTTTTAGAACGTTTTTTGCTCCTGCACCCCCTTTGGGGTAGTGGCACCGACATAAAATATAGCCTATCCTGGAGCAAGCGTTGTCACCATTATTTTTAAATGGATTTGTTATTTCCTGAGATTGTGCAGAAACTACCATTTAGAACGTTTTTTAGAACGCCTTTTGTGCATTTTCACCCCTTTTAAATTTCGAATTTTTTATGTACTGTTCTTAGACATCATTTATATCTTATAAGTAACTAATATTCCAAATTTCATATTTCTAGGCCTTTCAGTAACGCAAAAAGCGCATTTTTAGAACGTTTTTTCCTCCTGCCTCCCCTTTGGGGAAGTGGCACCGACATAAGATATAGCCTATGTTCTAAGTTGGACTAACACCATCATTTTGATACCATTACTTTTGAATTCGGTTCGGTAGTTCCAGAGCTTTCCTCCTACAAATAAACAATTTTTACCTCTTTATAATATGAAGTATAGATAGATTAGTGTAGATAGGTATATATTATGTTAAATGTACTTTCGATCTATTGTAGTCAGCCTCACATGAGTGCACGGTGTATGACCGTCCAGGTTTAATCTCTGACGGGCACATTGATCAAACATTTTGATTTTATTGACAGGAAGAGCGCTTGATTTCAGTGTTTTGGAAATACAGAAGAGAAAGTACTCGTGCACCTTTTCTTACATAAAAGCACGAAAGGTAAATTTTTTATATTGCTTTCCATTTGAAAAAAAAAACATACGTTCCCCCTACAACGTCATTCTCAGGATTCATATTTATTTTTATACCAAAAATGATGAAAAAAAAGTTTAATTTAATTTTCAATGATATGTTGGTGATATAATATTGAGAAAATGAATAAATTATCGTTAAGGGGAAGACAATGTTTTTCAGAAATAACGCAAATAGTTCTATATGTAATGTATTTTTGTTCAGATATGATACTTTATAAAAGAACAAACATTGTTCTTATTAATATAACGAATAAAAGATATATGTGTCTATTGTCTGGAGAGTATTGTTTGTCTCGTTAAAAAATTGTTTATAACAATTATTTTCACATATGCAATTAAAATACTACTCAATATAATATATGACATGCACAGAATTACTGAAAACATTTTTATTTATTTATTTATTTATTTTTGTTTTTACGATAGGGCAATCAAATGTTTTATGATAAGAAAGTGAGGTGACAAAAAGGGTAATTAAATAATGACATACATATTAAAACATTCAGAGATCGTTTAAAATTTAATTTGTGTACGACCCCATAAAAAATTTCAACAGCAGTACAGAAAATCATAAACAAGTAACTTTTGCGAAAACAGCATTCTTCTGAGATTTTTAGAAATTATGTTGTGACTATCATTCACTGTTTTTTGACGTACTTTGCAATATAGAACTTATTATAATGATCCTAATAGTATATGTCTATCTAGACGAAATAAAAATTCTTTCTTTATTATATAACAAAATGTCAAAAAAAATAATGTCGCATTTTTATTTGTTATCCAAACTTTGCATGCATATTACGATTGAATTTTTGAAAATATCATTTAATTGGGAAAACATACATGAATTATTTTGATATTTCCATAAAAAATAAAGAATCTGGTCACTTAATTTGAGTTTTTTCCTAAATAGTATTATAATGTAAAGTTTCATTAAAATATCTAAAACTTGTTAATTTAACGGTGTGGTGGACTGGCGAAATAGTTCATATAATGAACGTTGTAGATAAAAGGCATAAATAATAGTACATCGTGTTACTCATAGTCGTACATTGTTTTTATTTGAAAATAATATGCAAATTAAAAAAAAAATCTTTAAAGATGAACTTAAAATATTATATAATTAAACACTCCCCACTGATAAAATTCAACAACATTGAGTGGATTTCTTTTCAGGAGAGATATATGGAACATGCATGTTCCTACTATTAACACCCAAACGATATTACTGTGTGGACAGCGGACAGGCATGTATGTATATAGAATGGATTGAATCGTGCTTTTTATTTTTTGTATATTTTCGAAAGTAAATACAGGATGGCGCCTTCTCACCTACAGTTGAAATTAATGTAAGAGAAGTAAAAATTAAAAATATAAGCTTACTCTTTATGTACAATATCACATGAAGAATATAACATAAAGTTGATATAGTGGTTTATTGATATTATTTTTCAAGGAGATGCTTAATATTTATTCAAAATTTCTAGCAAATTTTTAACCTCTGATCTTTTCTATATTCTTATTAATGATTCTAATATGAAAGTTACAAAATATATAAGATACTGGAAGCTCAAAATTTTCAAGGCACATTTTACGAAACTGTCAAAAGTTCTTACGTCAATTTATTTCATCTCACCCTATTCAAAGGATTAGGACTTTCGATCATCAATCATAAGTGTAAGGAGGATTATTTTAGACAACAGAGCGAACTTTTCAGAATATGATCCTCACAAATTGAACCACTGTTCGTCAATGCTGCGATAACTGCCTAAAAGACATATGCTAAAACAGAAACAAGTTAAAGAACATTGTTTTAAAATGAATGTGGTCAAATAAATGTAGGCAGCAGTGATTTGGCTTTCCGACTTTTATAGATGATACAGGAAAACTAACGAAGTGTAACAATTAAAAAAAAATACTGGATACGACTGCTATGCATGGTGCAATGATAAAGCGGATTGCGAATAGTAGAAATGTACAATTCCTTTTTTAAAGATTTTCGCAATCTAAAAAGGTATTTGTTTCAAACGAGTATTAGACATATAAGACATTACCAGATAAATAATTGAACTTTAACTGAAAAAAAATATAATAGTTACATATATATATGTATACAAATATATATGTACATAGGAAAACGAATGTTAAGTATGAACAAAGACTTTTATGTATAACTATTATAAATTGCATTTTTCAATTAAAGTTAGCCAGAGATAAAGGGGATTGCGAAAAGTATCGAAGTACAATTTTTTAAGTTATCGTTACCTGAACAGGACATTACATTTAAGAACTAAAATTTATAGTAAAGCTTTAGAATGATTTAATACTTCTTTGAAATATCTTTTTGATAATGGGATATATATTTTTTTATGAAGTGGTATACACTACTCGTTGGAAACATAACGTAAATTTTATATAACATGATATGTTTTTGCATTAAAAAAAGAGAAACCTGTCTGATATGAAGACATTAGAAAAAGGCATCGTTATATACGACATATGTCGTAGGCTAATTGAGAAATCCGTCTCTTTGCAAACAGCCTAGGCTCTTTGCAAAGAGCCCGGCTAATTGGAGAATCCATCTCCCTTTTTTCCAATTAGCCTGATATTTTTCAGGCTTATTGCAAAGAGCCTAGAAAGCGTTAGGCTAATTGAAAAATGACCACTTATTATCCGATCAGGGTGATATTTTTAGCTCACAGGCTATCAAAGCCTGAGAGCTTATGTGCCCGTCGATTCTGTATGTACGTGTGTACGTACGTACGTACGTATGTACGTGACACGATAACTCTTGAGAGAAATATCCGATTTGCTTCATTTTTTTTTTCTAGGTTCATTTTGATAAGGTGCTTCCCTGATTAGTTTTTGGGCTCCATTGGTTAAGAATAAAGGGGGAAAGGGGGGCTAGTCCCCCCCCCCCTTAATTTAAATAAATGGGTTTTTCATGCAGAAATATTTGATTTGCCCCAAATTTGGTATACCGGTTTACTGTGTTAAGGAGCTTCCCTAATTAGATTTGGAAGCTCATTATTTAAGTATACAGGGGCGAAAGGGGGCTACCCCCCTTAATTTAGATAAGTCGGTTTTTCATAATGAATTATTCGATTTGCTCCAAATTTGGTATACCGGTTTATTAAGTTAAGGAGCTGCCTTGATTAAATTTGGAGGTTCATTAGTTACATATAAAGGGAGGAAAGGGGGGCTAACCCCTCCCCCCCGTAATTTAGATAAATGGGTTTTTCATGCAGAAATATGTGATTTACAATAAATTTGGTATACCGGTTAATTATGTTAAGCAGCTTCCCTGATTACATTTGGAAGATCATTATTATGTATAAAGGGGGGGAAAGGGGGCAGTTGCCTCTCCCCTTAATTTAGATATATGCGTTTTTCTTGTAGAATTATTCGATTAGCTCAAATTTGGTATGCTGGTTTATTATGTTAAGGAGATGGCTTGATTAGATTTGGAGGCTCATTAGTTAAATATAAAGGGAGGAAAGGGGGGGCTAGCCCCCTCCCTTTATTTAGGTAAATGGGTTTTTCATGCAGATTTATTCGATTTGCTCCAAATTTCGTATACCGGTTTATTATGTTAAGGAGCTGCCTTGATTGATTTGGAGATTTATTGGTTAAGTATAAAGGAGGGACAGGGGCTAGTGTCCCCTTAATTTAGATAAATGGGTTTTTCGTACAGAATTATTCGATTTGCTTCAAATTTGATATAGCAGTTTATTACGATATGGCTTCCTTCATTTGATTTGGAGGTTCATTGGTTAAGTATAAAAGGTGGGCAATTGCCCCTCCCCTTAATTTAGATAAATGGGTTTTCATGCAGAATTATCTGATTTAGTTTAATTTTTTTTCAACCGGAACCGAACCTGAAGGTTCCATTTGAAGTCAACCCGAAAACCGACCACAACCATGTTTCGGATTGAGTTCAATTAGAACTTTCAGGTTCGGATCGGGTTGCCGGTGGACGGAGATTATTTTGTCTGGCTTGTATCGGGTTATAGTTCTTTGGAATATTTTTGTCGGTTAAGACTTGGTTCGAGACGGGTTTCAAATTGACTTCGAATGGAATTTTTAGGTTCTGGTAGCGTGGCGTATCCATAGAAACTAATTTGTCATGTTCGGATCCGGTTATGGATCTTTGGAATATTTTTGTCGGTTATCAGATTTGGTTCGGGATTTCGGGTTTTTTCAAATGGAACTCTCAGATACGTGTCGTGTTGCATGTAGACTGAAATTATTTTGTCTTGCTCGGATTGGGGTACGGTCTGTTGTAATTAATTTTTCGGGTTTGGGTAGGGTTATGCGTTAATAAACCTAATAAAAAGAAAATTGCCCAGTTAAACTGATGGCATTGAGCTCACAGGCTATTCACACTAATTGTATATTATATTCTTATTTCAAAGAATAATGCCCCTCGAAAAATAAATGAATATATTAGTCACCGTTGCCCCCTTTTTCTACTTAACCAAAGAACCTCCAAATCTAATCGGGGAAGCTACTTAACATAATAAACTGGTATACCAAATTTGAAGCAAATCAGATAATTCTCCATGAAACAACCATTTCACTAAATTAAGGGGGAGGGGGTATTAGCTCCCCCATTCCTCCCTTTATGCTGAACAAATGAACTTTCAAATCTAATCAGAAAAGCTCCTTACTAGAATGAATTTAGAAAAAAAATTAAACTAAATTAGATAATTCTGCATGAAAACACATTTATCTAAATTAAAGAGAGGGGCAATTGCCTCCCTTTCCCCCCTTTTATACTTAACCAATGAAACTCCAAATCAGATGAAGAAAGCCATATCGTAATATACTGGTATATCAAATTTTAAGCAAATCGAATAATTCTGTATGAAAAACCCATTTATCTAAATTATGGGGGCACTAGCCCCTGTCACTCCTTTATACTTAACCAATAAATCTCCAAATCTAATCAAGGCAGCTTCTTAACATAATAAACCGGTATACGAAATTTGGAGCAAATCAAATAACTCTGCATGAAAAATCCATTTATCTAAATTAAGGGAGGGTCTAGCACCCCTTTCCTCCCTTTATACTTAACTAATGAACCTCCAAATATAATCAGGGAAGCTTCTTAACATAATAAACCGGTATACCAAATTTGGGGCAAATCGAATAATTTTGCATTAAAAACTCATTTACCTAAATTAAGGGGGGGGGGTAGCCCCCCTTTCCTCCTTTTATACTTAACTAATGAATCACCAAATCTAATCAAGCCATCTCGTTAACCTAATAAACCAGTATACCAAATTTGATCTAATCGAATAATTCTACATGAAAAACGCATTTATCAAAATTAAGGGGAGAGGCAATTGCCCCCCTTTCCCCCCTTTATACATAATAATGATCTTCCAAATGTAATCAGGGAAGCTGCTTAACATAATTAACCGGTATACCAAATTTATAGCAAATCGCATATTTCTGCATGAAAAACCAATTTATCTAAATTACGGGGGGAGGGATAGCCCCCCTTTCCTCCCTTTATGTTTAACTAATGAACCTCCAAATCTAATCAAGGCAGCTCCTTAACTTAATAAACCGGTATACCAAATTTGGAGCAAATCGAATAATTCATCATGAAAAAACAATTTATCTAAATTAAGGGGGGTAGCCCCCCTTTATGCTTAAATAATGAGCTTCCAAATCTAATCAGGAAAGCTCCTTAACACAATAAACCCGTATACCAAATTTGGAGCAAATCGAATATTTCTGCATGAAAAACCCATTTATATAAATTAAGGGGGGACTAGCCCCCCTTTCCCCCTTTATCCTTAACCAATGAACCCCAAAAAATAATCAGGGAAGCACCTTATCAGAATGAACCTAGAAAAAAATATTTGAAGCAAATCGGATATTTCTATCAAGAGTTATCGCGTGACGTACATACGTACGTACGTACGTACACACGTACATACAGAATCGGCGGGCACATAAGCTCTCAGGCTTTGATAGCCTGTGAGCTAGAAATATCACCCTGATTGGATAATAAGTAGTCATTTTTCAATTAGCCTAACGCTTTCTAGGCTCTTTGCAATAAGCCTGAAAAATATCAGGCTAATTGGAAAAAGGGAGATGGATTCTCTAATTAGCCCGGCTCTTTGCAAAGAGCCTAGACTGTTTGCAAAGAGCCGGATTTCTCAATTAGCCTACGACATATACACTATATGGCCAAAGGTGACCGATCACTTGCAATTTTAGACAGTTTGTTAAATATATAGAAAAATACATGAAGAATTAATCTGTAACTGCAGGTGGGTAAACAGTATAGTAAGGTCAGTCCGCCTAAATCTGATAATCCCTAAATGCGACAATGTTCGTTACATAAAATCTTAATGCAAGAATCGTAAATAAATGCTATATAATGAAGCATACGAACTTCATAAACAAAACCCAAAACATTTTTTTGCATGTAAAACGTTTTTTTTTTTTTTTTTTTTTTTTTTTTTTTCTTTTTTTAAAGAAATTTCCAATCAAATACACATCGTTCATTTTACATCGGCCCCATGTTTCATAAATGCCACAAAAATTCCCGAAAGTGGGTCACGGTTTTTATTTTTTAACTTTGAATATCAAATAACCATATAAACGTCAAGAGCTACGTTGCCTGTTTCAGTTACCAGATGAATTAAACTAAAGAAAAGGCGACCAGTTTCCGGTTTAGAATTTGAAGTTGACTACGCATTTAGGAAAGCTTCTTTTCACCTGTGCCTAATAGCGACATACATATTATTGTAAATGCGGCGAAACATTTAGAAGATTAACGTAGAAGTTTGTATGGGATTTTGTATATATTGTGTTAAAATGATATTTAAATCAAAATTTATGTTTAATTAAGCTGTGTTGAGCCAGTATAATCCTCCATTAATGTTTTTCTTTAACCAGCTGTTTAAATATGTGTTTAAGACGATCAAAAAAGAAAAATACGCTTCTTTAAATTTTTTTTTAAAAAAAGGTGTAAGAATCGCATTGTCTATTCCAGTAACATAATATGAACATATGATTATGGAATTTGCAATAATTTTACATAATGAAAATTCTGGAAAATCTTGTGTAGATTGAAAACAATTTATGTTTATTTTAATAAGGTTAAGAAAGTTGGTTTTACCAATATTATACCATTCGGTAGCTCAAATGCTGTCTCCGATTAAAACTTGATGCAACTGAGTTATTCCCTGGTTTAAGAGTCATAATTTTTGTTAACACTTTTATAAAATCTGATATTTTAATTCTGTTTTTACCTTTTATTCGTTATAATCGACATTTTCTACTTTTAAATTAGTAATAGATAAAAAATAAATAAAACCATGTTTATCTAAATGAATATTTGTTTTCATATACGTATTTTTAAGTACAGAAAATGTTAATTTTTTTGAGAAAGTGCAGGAATAATGAAGAGGGGAAGGGGGGGTGCAACAGAATATCAGGCAGAGAGCTTCTCTTTGGCTTAATCAGAATTATGAGAAATATTGTACGATTTTATCTATTTCTAAGGCTGATATATTTATCATATGACATTTTATAATAAAGTTATATGAAATAAATAGTCTAGTTAACAATATTATAAATATCTTTTAAATACTTTTTTAACCTTTAACTGATGTCACAGAAATTGTCACATAACAAGTGTGAAGCGGTCTGTGAGACCGCTACATCGAAAGATGAATAAAAGGCACGATTAACTCATAGGATGGTGTTTTTGTGCTAAACTTTTTGCACAGGACTGTTAAAATTAAAAATCACCTATTCAAAAGTCTCTGGTGAGAGTACTAAAATTTCAAAAGGAACAAAATTTCGGTAGTGTTTGTAATTAAACTGAAAATTGCAAGTTAAACTAAAAAATTGAAAAAAGCCGAGGTCGAGAGACCGGTAACATCAGTTAAAGGTTAACCCGTAAGCTCCATACTGTGAATTCGCACCGACCGAAATGTCGGCGTCTTTAATTAATGCGCATTTTTCATTCACAAAGGAAGAATTTTGATAAAATCAAATATTTCATTTGGATTCCTTATTAAATTTCGTATATGGATCATGTAGTTATATTTCATTATCACCAGACTGTCAGCAAAATTATGCGGAGTTGAAGTTACGGAAACCCAAATCGCACTGTTGTATAAATTATGGGTTAATATTGACGCCCGAATTTCGCGAATTTTAAACGATGTTTTCTACGACAATCATTTAATTGTAGTTATGGCCATAGCTCTTTGGCAAAGAGGAATGTAGCTTTTTATATTAGCAACACATTTATTTATTTGAGGATTATTTATATTAGGCATTATACGCAGCATTCAAATAACATTTGCATATTAACAGTGTAAATTTGACACACAGCACGGTGCTGTGTCGTTATAAATATTTCAAGAATAATATTGAAAAGTTTAATTTTAATAGTCCTGTACTTAAATTTTAGTACAAAAACAGTACCCTGTGAGTTAATAGAGACTTTCATTCATCTTTTAATCAAGTGATCTCGGGGACCGCTCACTCTAGTTATGCAACAATTTTTGCCACAGCAGTTAAGGGTTAATTAAATCAAAAAATAATTACAGTTAACCCTTAACTGCTGTTAGAGCTGCTTTTTTAAAAAATTCACAGTTAAACTTTTAATTTCCAGTTTAATTATCGATACAGTGAAATTTTGCTTCATTTGGAGCCTAGTACTATTGTTTGAAATGTTTGAAAAATCGAAATTTTATTAGAAATATTACTGTAAAAACAGTATTTTATGAGTTAATCGCGCATTTTATTCATCATAAATTGAATGGTTTCGCATACCGCTCACCGATGTAATGTAGCAATTTTCTGTCACAGCAGTTAATTGTTAAATAAACTTTTTCAGATGAATTGTCATATATAAAATGCATTATAACATTTAGGACTATGAACGTCGCATTTCGGTTTTAGCTGCCATAAATGCGACAAAAATGACCTAATTGCGACAATCCTATATTGTGGTTTTATACTACAGATAATTATTAAATTTCTACAAAATATGTTAGTTTTTAACTAAAGGTACAGTATTCAGTAATATGTTGCTTAATAAAATATACATTTATATAATAAAATCCCAAATATACCCTAAATGCGACAAAACTACGGGGAATCGTGTCTCATTTAGGCAGACTGACCTTATAGGTCATGTATTTCCGCGAAGATTTTTTCCTAAAACCCCATAGGAGACCGTCAACAAATTGAAAAAGAATGAAATTATTTTGGATAACCCTGTAAAAACTAATGTAACAAAAGCATTCAAACACGAAATTATAAATAAGTGGCTTATTGTAATATACTGTGTTCATTTTTATGAGGATAGCTTGTTTACTCGTAGAGAAATTAAGGTTTTTATAAAAAACAGCCCCAAATTTCGCTTATAATATGCAGAGTTCTTAATACGAGTATAAAAAAAATCTTTTCTGAAAATAAGACAAACAATATTGTACACAATACTTTGCAATCAGAATTAAAAAATAATAATTATTGGATGAAAAATGATCAGGTTTACTAAAAACTGCTGCACTGTGCATGCGCGAATAAAATAAATATAATGTGCATAATGCATTAGCTAAGTATATAGATCAACTTTTGTGAAAGTCTCAAAATCATAAATTGAAAATTCTGAAAATAATCATCGATAGAATAAGTTCGAAATCCGTTGTTCCCAAAAACAAGCAAACAGATCAGGGGTTGTATCCAAGTATAGTGGTACGTGCAATATTGTGTACGCTATCTTAGCACTAATCAACAGACTTGTGTATGAAGACATGAGAAAAAGGCATCGTTATACGTAATGTTTCAATGTAAATTCATGCATTCACATTGCAAATAAAAAAAAAAACATTATTCATATTATGTAGATCCAAGATTTTTTAAACATTTTTCAACAATAATAACTCATTGCGAAAATGAACATATTTTCCAAAATTAACCATCACACGGAAATGTTAATTTTGATAAATATATCACTAAGTATGTATAATTTCAGTGGCAACCGAATGCAATTTTTTATGAAAAGGATACGAAATGAAACTAATCAGTCCGTATAGAAATGAGTGGGATAAGTTCAGAAGTTTATGGATAATTCATGCATTGAAGAGATTACAAATGGTATAAAATCCATCAAAAAATAGTTTTAACAATTTATCTTTTGAAAAAGAATGATTGAGAGAGGGTTAATATCAATAAATGGTAAATTGATCAAATTCAAGAAATTTTAGCGCACAAAATTTGATTGTTACTCCACAATAAATGCAATGATCTTGAGAAGATAATTTTATATATTATATTATATTATATTATATTATATTATATTATATTATATTATATTAGGTTATGTTATTTTTTAGAGTATTTTAAGCTTAGGACGAATCTGCTTATATTAAAACTAGTAGTAAATATGCATCTATTTGATAATGCTATTTTTGCAAATGATTCCGCGTATGAAATCAAGCCATTAGGTGTCGGAAGACAAACATGTCTGGGTTTCTAATTATGTTTATATGTAAACCATTATTTCATACTATTCGGAACATTTTGCACTTTTTAAATGACTTTATTTCTCTGTCTCATATTTATAGAGATAGGGTCCGTAACTTCCAAATTTGAACTCTAAATCAGCCGCAATCATTCTAATACATAGTTATATAATCGGATTGTTACAAGCAGACATTCGTTCCATAGCTTTTGATTTATCAATTCAAAAGTTGTGTCAATGACTCTTGACTTTAGTTTGTGCGTTGTATGTTTGAAGAAGACTAACTCTTCAAAAATATTAAACAAAAAGAACGTTAAAGAGTTGCTCTACTTTTTATTTTCTTATTATTATCAACATGATAGACTCACATGTTAAAGTTCGTTTAAATATTTTCAGTGCTAATACAAAAGATATTTTCAGCGCGGTACGAATAAATACATACTTAAATAGTATATTATGCATATAATAATATGATACAAATAGTAAATAATACTGTCATCATGCATGATATTATTATATAATAATATATAACAATATGATGCATATAATAATCATATATAATTCTATATCTTGCATAGTCAGGATCATGTGAAGAGAAAACTGCGCACAGGGCAAAGTTGCAATTTGGCACCTCCTGCATTTTCTTTGCCTTCTTTCTGAAACAGGCATCACAAAGTTCACAAAGTGCATAAAAAGAAATATATTTTATATAATACGTATTTCGGGTTTATTTTGAAACTTTAAAACTTTAATTTCAATTCAGAATTTCCAAACAACTAAATAACGTAAGAAAAAAAAATGCATTTTATATTTTGTCAAATTGGATCTGTGAAATGGGTGTGAAAAAAATGTTATTTAAAAACTCCGCATAACAGTTTGGAATACTTTTGGCTTTTAAACGGAAATCGCATGCCATTTTCAGAGCGTATGTTTTGTCACAATAATAGACAGAAAATTCCAGACTCAGAAAAGAGAAGGTTAAAAAAAGAGTGTAAAGCAAGTTTTAAAAAGTGCTCAGTTAGAAATTTGTTTTTTTTTTAATTATTTAGTATGTGACAAAGAATGTTACGAAAAATGTAGTACTTTGAATTTTTTTTCTTATCTATTTAAAAAGAAATATCTAGGATGTGGCAAGACATGTGTTTTTATTGTTTTTGAATATGCAGTTTCCTTGAACATGTTAGACAAAAATATGAAGTCTCACTGAATTATTTTAGAATAAGAAAACGCATATCGTATGAGTAGAAACTCATGGAACTTCTTTCAATATCAAATTTAGCATTAAATATGTTAAATTTGAACGCTTAAAAGCAAATATTTGAAAAAGCTTCTTTTCTATTTTGTTTTTATGATAAAATATTATTAATATATTTTTTTAATACCCACTTCTTTAATGAATATATTTTCATCGATGATTACCAGTTCAATAAATCTTCACCATGTGGAAAACTTTAATATCTTTAATATCCCTTCCACCGCTTCAAAAGAAACTATCGGTAGTATTTTAACATGTGACGAAGAGTGTTACGAAAAATGTAGTGGAAAACTTTAAACTCTAGCCCTTCCACCAAAAAACAACAACAAAAAAAAAAAAAATAAAAAAAAGAACATTTATAGGTATTATTTTAGCGATGCGATAACAAGTTTCTTTAAACATTATATCAGGAAATTTTCAATTAACATGTATAAATAACATTTTTCAGCTATGTGTCTTTAAAAATTAATTTAATGTCTTAAATAATTATTTGCAATAATCCATTGAAATTACTCAATAAATATAAAAAAAATTAACAAAGATCAACAAAATTCGTCCAAAAAGTTATAAAAAAAATCTTTATTTTCCATAAATCAGTATAAAATGACATTTGCTTTAAATAAACGATTGCCATAAATTAGAACTTCCTACATTATACCCCGTCTCTTCTCCCTAAAAAAAGTTATAAATTGTAAAATATTTTTTAATTCTATCTTTGTAAGGAACGTTTATTTTAAAAACTCTTTCACACAAAGTTTAAAAAAATAAAATGATAAATATGTAACTATTTATTTAAACATGAAAACTATTTTTACACTTTTCAGGTTTTTGTGTAAAAAAGATAAAATAAACCTAATTATCGTATAAGTTATAGGTCAGAAAAAGATTGGTTCAAACATAATTCATTATAATTTAAAGTTGAAAAATTGTAATATTGCATAAAGCTAAAAGATATTTCATAAATATAAACACTTACTAACTTTCAAAGCACAAAGGAAATTTTTAAAATATGAAATTTTTTATAATCTGCGAACAATATGTAGTATATAATCAGCAACTATGCAGTTGTATCCATAGTCCCATACCGTGTGCATTATGTTTGTAGAATCACAAATACAAGAATTAGGAACAGATTTGCAACCCGCAAGCATGATGACAGTCCGACAGTTGGCACACGAAGGGCAGAGGCTTACGTACTAAATAATATAAATTTAAAATTAATAAAAATTGTGACGAAAATGAAAGCTGATATGATGTATAGAAGAGAGTCGTAAAAAACTGAAAACGATACTATTTGAAATAAAAGTCTGTACTACTGTTAGGTTCTATCGGAATGAATATTATTTTGGTGGTTCACGGACCATATTTGAAATGCTGTTGTTTGGATTGGAAGTTGCACAATACTACTACTGCTAGTAATAATAATACTACTAGTAATAATAAAAAATAATAATAATAATAGTAATAATAATAATAGTAATAATAATAGTAATAATAATAATAGTAATAATAATAATAATAATAATAATAATAATAATAATAATAATAATAATAATAATAATAATAATAATAGTAATAATAATTATTATAACAATAATAGTATTTTTTTAGTTCTAAAAGTTACTCATTTAACCCTGCTATAGATTACAGAGTATATCTTCAGTGTAATTATATGTGATATTGCATTTCGAGTATTATACATATGTTTCGTTTTTTTTAACTGCTTCATACAGTGACTTTAACTAGAAGAATCAATAATAAAAAATCGTTGCGTAGCCATTTTTTATTTCAAGATATTTAAGTGATGCATAGTAAGATCTGAAACGTCGGTACACAGTAACCGTATTGGTACTATTACAATTTTATTTATCCCACAATGAATTAATAATATGAATCATATGCCTGTTCAAGATCCTTTTATATCTTTGAAGCTTGGACATTTGAAATTTTAATACCAAATACCCACTACAAACTTCAGTTCTTCGATGTATGAGTTTTTATACTCCTTGAATATTTCTACAATGCGGCTAATAGTACACGGTTGTTTGGAAATCTAGGTACAACAATGTTATATATGAATTAGCTGAATGTATCGGTAAAACACATAAATATCCTCATTCTATCGTGTACTAGTTTTTATTCACTAAGCGACGAATGCTAATAATACATTTAAGTAAATTTTTCATGTGTATATTCATATATATATGTAAATTCGGTATGCAAGACGTTCCCATTAAGTTGAGTGATATACCTCTCGTGTATTTTTTTTTTTTTTTTTTTTTTTGGTTTTTGTTGTTTTTATTATAGTCGATATAAAGCAAATTTTGCCTTTGAAATAGATTTAAAATTGATTATTAAGAAAAAAATATATTTTTTTAACCCGGAATTTATAATAAAGTTACAAAACCATACTGATATAGAATTTATAAGCATTAAATATTACTTTTAGGCATCATTAAATAGTTACTTAACTTTATTAAATAAATTTATATGCCTGATTATAAAGTAAAAAGAAATAAAACTATCAGTAAAAAAAAATGTTTCAACGAAAAGATTTTATCATAATGTACTAAAAATGAAAAATATAAAATTTTAAATCCCGTTTTCTAGCAAGAAAGAGTATAAACGAAATCCTGAGATCAAACCCACATACATTTACCATCATCTGAAAGGTGGCTCCTTTACAAACCATGCCGCAGTTCACTCGAAGAAAATATTTTTTTTTTTTTTTTCTGAAACAATCAATCACACTTACGTGATGAAATTAATGTACACTTAGGGAAGAAATATTTTTGTTCCCTTATGGCTGTTGAATGCACATTTAAAATACTGGTTTTACAGAATATTGTACTTTCACTAGAAGTACATCACACTGAAAAATTAAGTCAATTGTCGCACAGGAACTGCGTTAAAATTTGATTGCTAGTTTTAAACCGCACATATAGACAATCGAACTAAAAAAAGTTTGAAAATAAAAAATCTTGTTTTTACATACATATTCGGAAAATAGTTAAGAAAATATTTTCAATGCCAAATAGAAACATATTTTACAAAGGTGGATTTTTAAACTCTACTCGTATACACTCTTAAAACGAAAGAGCCAAAATAACTCAAGTTGAGCCGAAATCCACTCATCTCATGACTTGAAAGTCAGCTTCTCATAAAGAGTTGAAACAACTCGAGTGAATGAGTTGTTTTTAAGCAACTCATGATTGAGTGATCTCTATTTTACTCATACTTGAGTGAAATCAACTCAATGAAGGTAAAATCCAGTAGCACTTGAGTGATTTGTAACCAACTCATACTTGAGTGAAATTGAGTCATTTAAGACTAAATTCAGTCGCACTTGACTGATTTGTAATCAACTCATACTTGAGTGAAATGAAGTTATTTAAGAATAAATCAGGTAGCACTTGAGTAATTTGTAACCAACTCACACTTGAGTGAAATTAAGTCATTTAAGACTAAATCTGGTCGTACTTGAGTGAAATGGAATCCCTTTGAGACTAAATTCAGTAACACTTGTGTGATCTGTAGCCAACTCATATTTGAGTGAAATGAAATAATTTAAGCCTAAATCCAGTACCACTTGTGATTTATAATCAATTCAAACTTGAGTGAAATGAGGTCATTTCAGATTTAATCCAGTAGTTCTTGGGCAATTTGTAACAATTCATACATGGATCAAATCAACTCATTTAAGAGTTCATGCAATGAACTCTTAAATGATGTTCTTAAAATGCAAAATCCCGAGTGATTTTTAATAAACTCATTCATAAGAACTCGCTCAAAATTACAAAAAAAACCTTGAGCGATTTCTAATTAACTGATTAAATAAAATCATGTCATTTTAAATGAAATTCAGTAACCTGTGATTGATTTTTATCAATGAAATTCAAAGTAACACAGAATTCTTGCCACATTTTCAAATTAAAATAATAAATAACTAATTTTATATTCCTTCATACTGGTTTATATAATTGTATTACTTTTTGATTGAAAAAAAAAATATGATTTATAACTAAAAATTACAATTAAACCAATCTTAAGTATTTAACGAAAATAATTAAAAAAAAAAATTGAAAAAATATCTAAATGTAAACTTGAAATCACCAAGGAAAGGAAAAATCCCAATGACAACTTTTAAAAGCTGACTTCTCAAATCCAAAAGGGCAACTTTCTGACATAAGTTTTAATTTATTTTTGATCGAAAATGCATGAAACTAGCTGGGTGTTCAGAAACTATGTAATAAAGCTGCTTTTTGTCATTTTTTTGCAAACGCAATACATCTTTCAGAAAATAGTGTCAAAGTGGATGTTTTAAACTTAATTTCTGCATGAAAGGAGAAAAAACACTCAAGAGCGGGCGAAAACGTGTTTGTCACGTGAACAAAATCGTTTATAACTCAATAGGTAATTTATTGATTTAAAAAAAATGGAAAATTCAATTCCAAATAGCTTTCATAACCAGGCTTTCCAATTTTATATCTTTCCATTAAAAAATGAATTTGTAAATGTATCAAAACATTTTGTGCTTGTTGAGCAGAGCCATTAAGAACAGCCTTAAGATCCTACACTAGTCGCTGAAAAAGTATAGAAGGGCGATTCCGTGCAGAGAGTCACATGTAATGAGGGCTTTAATTTTCATTTATTTATCAAATTTTAATGCTAATTCTGATTTTAAGTGGTATGGTAAATAAGTTATAACCATATTTTTTAGTTTAAATGTGTGGAAATAAAACTCCCAGAAATATATCATTAAATTTCATTACGCAAAATGTGCTTTTTTCCGAAGTAGGAAAAAAGCACATTTTGAGTAATGTAATTAAATAATATACTTCTGTGAGGTTTATTGCCACACATTTAAATTTAAAAATATGGTATCTTATTTACCATACCACTTAAAATCAGAATTAACATTAAAATTTAATAAATAATAAATACTTGAATAAATGCAAATTAAAGCCTGCGTTATGTGTGTGACACTCTCCATGGAATCGCCCAGAAATGATGGTGTTAATCCTATGGAGAAGTTATTTTCAAATACATTGTTTGGATTTATATATATATATATATATATATATATATATATATATATATATATATATACATATAATTTTTTTTTTTGGGGGGGGGGCAGCCATAGGATCTTTATGCAGGCTTATTTTTAATTTTTCAATTTTGGTTAGTTTTTTAATACAGTAGATGATTTTACGAACTGGTGTACTGGTCCCGCCCAGCATCTCGCTGAACTAATGTTACTCCCATTTACGAACTTTTGACTTTATGAACACATATGAGTCTCATCGAGCATTTACTGTATTAAGATATCAATTTTAGAATCAGTTCCGAAAATTAAAGTATTTAAAATAAAATATAAAACTTAAGTTAAAAAAGTAAAAACTAGCCAGCATATAGATTGTCTTCAGCTATCATATGCAAAAAGAAGCCTGTACAAATATTAAAATCCAAGCAAGATATTTGAAAATAACTTCTCCGTGGAACTAACATTATCACAAGTGTTGTCACACTGCTATTGTTAGGCTGTAATAAGTAAAACAAAATATTTCAAAAAAGATAAACACTAACCCATTATATACTTTGTTGTAATTATCCCTTGATTTAATTCACACTACTTCTTAAATTGACTAACTTTTAAAGAAATATTAATTGTTAAGCTTTTTTATGCTAATTAATTAGCACTTGCTAAATGTCAATTTAAAGCAGTTCATATATTTACAAATAAATTATGCACCAAAATAACTTTAGAAATGGATCAACTTAATTCTTTATATCATTTAAAACATTTGTTGAAACTTGAAATTATGTTCAAGTATAACTTTAAAATTTAGCTACTGGGTTAGAAGGAACAATGTCTTGATTGGATAAATACCAACCTATTAGGTACTATCTTGCAGTTATTCTTTTTTAATCTTGTTTTGTTGCAATTGACCATTGATTTTATCCAATGTTTCTTAAATCTACTAGCTTTTAAAGAAATGTAAAACTTTAAAATGGCATAAGATTGTAGCTTTTTATGCCAAAAGCAGGAGCCAAATATGGAATTTAGAATATCGTTGGGGAAAGAAACAACATTATTTACTAACAATTTTATTGAACAAAAAGAAAAAACAAATGTAGCATTGATAGCAATTTTAACAACAGATGGAGTGTTTTGACAACACCTTTAGCTGGACATGTAAATATTTTTATTTAAAATTTTCTTGTCAAGACAAGAAAATATGTATTATTCTCTGCTGAAGATCCTTGAGAGATTCGATAGGGTTGTTGAATTCCACTCCTCGCAGCGGAATTGCATTCCTCCATGAGGTCACTATTCTCCTGTGTTAAAAGAAAATATTGAAATTAAGTTAAATAGCAATAATTGTAATGCAAAGGATTATGAATCTTTTAAAATATTAGTTTTTAGATTAAAGTAAATATAAGTAAAGTCTTAAGCAACTTCTTAAAATATTGTTGAACATTCACCTTTGTTACCATTTTCAAAATGTACACAAACATATCTTTTTAAACAATAATTGGGCGGGGGGGGGGGGGGGGGAATGAAACTTAAAAAATTAAATTTATTCTAAATATGAATATATGGTCGTTCCAAGCAAAATTTAGGGCCCTTTCACAAAAATCTAATAAAATAGGCCCCTTTGTAACATTCTTTTTCATACAAACTGTTTTAAAATGTGTAAATTGTAAATAAAACCAGCTCACTGAAAACAAACTTTACCAAGGGGATTTAAAGAAGTTTTGTCAAAGTCTTCATTTAAATTTGAGTAACATGATTTCAACTTTCATTACAAAATGTTATTTATCACAAAAATAACTTACTTTTCACAAAATGGGCCCCAAAAATAAAAACCTACACACACACAAAACCGCCTCCCCATGCATATTCTTAAACATACACTAAAACTTTTAGCTTTATATAAAGTTACACCACTGAAAATTCGGCTAATTGTGAATAAAATGGAAAATGAAACCATCTGTGCAATCACACTTACCCACTTGTTTATCATGTTACTTCTGATTAGGGTGTAAAAAAATCATGATTTTTTTTAAAAAAAATAAAAAAAATCTGATTTTTTTTATTTTTTTTCCCGTGTTAAAATATGAACATCTACCAAGAATTAAGCATTTCAAAAATGAATAACCCTCCAATTACTAACATAATCTATGTTTTTTTGCTTTAATTAATAAAATTTTAATTATGTAATTATAGAAATTACAAAAAACTGCAAATAAAAAATTTCTTTAGTAACATACAGCATTATGTGCATTAATATTTTATAATAATTATGTAAACCAATATTAAATACTGCTTATATTTTAAAGTTATTGATAAATTGCATTTAATTTTAAATTGATGATACAGATTAAATTTTGTAATTATTAAACAATTAACTGTTTAATTAAGAACACAATCTACATTTTTGAAAAAAAGGTTGAAAAAAGGTGATAAATAATAGTTTGATAAATTCATAAAGCAGCCAGTAATTTTACACAGGTTTTAAAGCGTATGTCTATCAAATTGATCAAAAATTGTAGCAATGTATACAGCAAACTTACGCATAATTTATAAATAGAGTACAAAAATTGTATTTTTGAAATTTAAATCAGATATTTTTCCCCACAACATTAAAATATTTGAATAGCTACTAAATATTATAATTTATTAAAGTTATTTAACATTTAGTTAGATTTTTTTAAATGTATAATAACATCTTTTTACACAGTTTAATATTGTTATAATTAACAATAACAAATATTACATTTTTTACAAGTGATTTAGTGATCGTTTTCAATATTGATTATCATGCTTTTTCACAACATTTTAAAAAATCAGAAAATATGTGATTTTATCATCTGATTTAAATCAATTGATTAAAATCATTGACACTATTGCTGTGTTTATTGTATATAAAATAATAACTTGATTATTAAAAGGAAGTTATGACATTGAAAGTTATATTAGATTTAAATATTTTTAAATTAAATGCTTTTTATGTTTGTTAGATAAAAAAACATGGTTCTTACAAACTTACTGTACTTAAAATTTTTCACAATACTCAGGAATTATACTTGGAAACAATTATTTAAAGCTTTGTTTTGTGTATTCATAAGTCACAATAATTTGAATACTTTTTTATGTCATTTTAAACAGTAAAAAATTTTTGATTTTAATCAATGATTTTTTTAAAAAAAAAATCACTTGATTAAAATCATAATTTAAATCGTTGACACCCTACTTCTGATACAATCTTAAAATAAATTTCTATTTTAAAAACAAATTTAAAAGGTCTTAAGCAACATTACAAAATATTGTTGAAAATTCCCCTTTGTTGCCATTTTCAAAATGTATACATTGGAAGGGGGGGGGGATGAAACTACATTTAAATTTATTCTAAATACGAAATGTTTTATTACAACAATGATGTTTAACCTTACCCCATAAAATCTAAGCAGCCAGGCGGCAATTTTCTTCCAACAGTCAAATGCATGTCATGTGTCAGAGATACAAGTCTAATTTAATACAGTATAACCTCGAAAATCCTGTATCAGGACTAAGACTAGATTTATAAAAATTCTGGATTTCACAAAGATAATCAAACTTTCACTGTTTTTAATGGTACCTTTAATCATAATTTAATAACAAAGTTATAATTATGTAAGAAAATGAAAAAATAATATTGAAAGGCTTACTTTCATTGAAATTTACGTTAAAAAATTTTCTATAAACAGTGAATATTGAAAATTCAATTGCAATTTTTTTTTTAAACTATTAATAAAAATGCTTTTCATATTAAATACATGTTAGGAATATCTATTTCAGAAATACAGACTTGTTTTTCTAACTTGCATAATGTTATGACAAAATCAAATTTTATATGCTGTTTTATGTTATTGGGCAAATGTATCTGACTGATAGACGATACTAATTAAATGAACTAAAACTGCATAGCACTGCATTCCAAACACATAGGAAACCTGGTAGCAGAAAGTTCCTGACGGGTGACATGCGTCGCAGATTTTTTTTTCCATTGGATTTTTTTCCAACTTTATATTATGTTTAGTTCTTTATTATTTATTACTAAAACTTAAGATTATTATTAATAAAAATTAGTAAAATGCTTAAAAACATTAAAAGTAAATTTTCTGCTATTGGGATAGGAAAGATAGATGCTAGGTATGAAGTTTACTAATATGAAAACAGATTTTTTTTTTCCACATATGTATCTGTAAGGTCACACTGGCCCAATACAGTGTTAATTACTAAACACACACACACACACACAAAAAATGAAATTCCATGACAAAATCAAAACTTAAATATATTTAAGATTAATATGTAAATTTATACCTTTCTTGCTGATAATACACCTCTTCAGGATTATCACGTGTCTCTTTGATAGTCCTCTTTGTTGGTACTTCTTTTGGGCTGGTGTTAAATTTAACCTCATTGTTGCCATAACCTCCATTCAACCATAGCAGCTTGAGTGATAGGATCAAAGTATTGTTCCTAAAATGAAAATGTGCAAAAACAATGTTATCGATTTAAAACGTTTAAATGATTTTAACTTAAAATTTCAAAACAGACGTAATGATGAGTTCATACGAAAGTGCCTGAAACATACAAAAAACGGAAATTCATTTCCCTGCAATTTACCCAAGCAATAAATTGGATTGGGTTGATTTTTGACGGCAAAACTCTTGAGTTTTGTGCAATCGAACAGTAAAATTCGCGATATCTTTTTGTGACTAATTAACAAAATTCACTATTCGTCGCGACCTTTTGACGAAATTTGTAATATTCTTCACCAAATAAGTTTATCAATATTCCCGATTATTTTTTGCGCAATCTTTTGACGAAATTCGCAATTTCTTTCTGAACTCTTTACGAAAATAGCAATTTTATTCAACAACCAATTGAAGATAATTACCATTTGTTTCTGAGATATATGACAAAATATCTGGTATTTTCCCATGATCATTTGAAGAAATTCTCAATTTTTTTCCGCGACTGATTCATGAATTGATTTAGGGAAATTCGCCAAAGTGTTGCAGAAAAAAACAAATTTTGCCAAAGAGGTACAGAAAAAAATTTTGCCAAAGGGGTACAGAAAAAAATTTTGCCAAAGGGTTGCAGAAACAAAAAAATTTTGCCAAAGGGTTGCGGAAACAAAAAAATTTTGCCAAAGGGTTGCAGAAACAAAAAAAATTTTGCCAAAGGGTTTCAGAAAAAAACTAATTTTGCAACAGGGTTTCAGAAAAAAACTAATTTTGCCAAAGGGTTGCAGAAAAAACAAATTTTACCAAAGGGTTGAAGAAAATTTTGTCAAAGGATAGCAGAAAAAAACACAAATTTTGCCAAAGGGTTGCAGAGAAAAAACACAAATTTTGCCAAAGGGTTGCAGACACAGTTGTATAAAATAGACACACGCGCAGAAGATTTTCCAAAAATTCGGAACCTTGCAGAAAAATTTGTAGAAAAAAACTTATTTTTGTAACTTTTTTTTTTTTTTTTTAATACCAAAAAATTAAAAATATTCTCTATATTATAATTTCGTCAAAGAATCGTTAAAAAAAAAAAAAAAAAAAAAAAAAAAAAAAAGAATTTCTTAAAAGCATAGCGGAAAAAGCCCGAATTTGTCAAAGGATCGTGAAAAAAAAAATACCGCAAATTTCGTCAAAAAATCGCAGAAAAAACTTATTTCATCAATGGATTACGGGAAAAATATGAATATCGCTAAAGGCTGAGAAAAAAGCACGTATTTCGTCAAAAAATCGCAGGAAAAATGCAAATTTCGTAAAAATATCGCAGAAAAAACGTTAATTTCGTCAAAGGATCGCGAAAAAAAGCTAATTTCGTCAAAGAATCTTAGAAAAATGCAAATTTCGGCAAAAGGGCTCAGGGAAAAAAAAAATTCTTAAAAGCATAGCGGAAAAGCTCTAAATTTTGCCAAAAGATTCTGAAAAAATGCAAATTTCGTAAAAGAATCGTGTAAAAAACTACTTTCTTCAAAAAATCGAGAATTTCGTCAAAAGTGTTGTGAAAAAAGCAAGAATTTTGTTAAAAATGCATGAAAAAATACGAAATTCGTCAAAAGATCGTAGGAAAATGCAAATTTCGTCAAAAGATTGGGAAAAAACTGATTTCGTGAAAGAATCGAAGAAAAATGTGAATTTCATCAAAGAATCGAGAAAAAAAAAAGAATTTTATCAAATGATCACTGAAAAAACGAGAATTTCGTCAAAGACAAAAGGAAAAAACGTGATTTTTGTCAAAGGGGCGCGGTAAAAACTCACCAGTCTCTTTAATGATGATACCTATGAATGGATACCTCTTCCTAGAAAAGGTGATTTAGTTGTTTCAGTAGCAATGTCACATTATTTCTGCCCTTCTTATGCATTTTTAGCTGGGTTTTTTTTTTTGACCAAAATAATTATTCTTTGATTAATACTAATTATTTTTAATTTAAATGGTAATTATTTTAAAAATACTCTTTTTAATTCATATTGTTAAAATAACATAACACGGTATTTTACGTTATTAAACATTAAATTAATGTGCAGATAGTTTTTGACCCAATATTTATGCACATAGAAAGTTTTTGGTTTTATACAAGTCTGGTTGCAAAAAAAACAAACTTTGCCAAAGGGTTGCAGAAAAAACGGAAGTCTCTTTAGAAAACAACATATACACAAATATCTACGTTTATTATAACAGGGATAAACTTAAAAAAATATACCAAACTAACTTTTGAAAATTTGGGTTTAACCTGAACCCAACTTGCAGGAATTCACACTCAACCTCAAATCGACCTGAACCGATTTTTCTTCCAATTTTTCCACTTTTACTGTTTGATTTTAAAATGTTAATTCATAGAGGAAACCATTAAATTTAAAATTTCATTATTAATAAAAAGTCTTATTATCCTTTAAATAAACTCAAAGCAAGTTTTTTTTTTCCAATATGAAATTTACTTATAAAGAGCTTATTTATCAAAATGTAATTGTTTTATTAAATATTATGTAAAGTTGTTTTAAAAAATAACATTTTAATACCTTAAACCTTGAAATAAAAAGTATTCGGCCAAACAGTTACTATTCGGCTAGCTCAATATTCAGTATTCGGCCAAAATCACTATTCAGAGCATCACTAAATCTTACTTGCTACTTTGAACAACATTCATAATCTTCAATTTTAATTTTTAGCTTAATTGTTTACATATCAAATACCTACATATATGAATTATGAATCACTGCAGGATTAGTATTAGTTTTTGCCACTTACTGAAAGAAACTAGTTTCTGCCCTGATGATATGAAAAAGTAAAATGTTTTAAAATTTTACTGTTGTATGATATATTTCTCAAATCATTTTCATTTATTAATTTTTTTAGAATATGAAATTATGGCTAAATTGATAAGCTGGGGAGGGAGGGAGGGGGGGGGGTGATTGTGGCTTCATCATGAAAAAATACCAAAAATTTTAGCGAAGACAGTGTTGACTAGGGATGCACCGAATAGTGATTGTGGCTGAATACCGAATATTCAGCCAGCCGGATAGTAACTGCTAGGCCGAATACCGAATATTCGGCCTGCCGAATAGTAACTATTCAGCCGAATACCGAATATTCGGCTTGTCAAATACTTTTATATTTCAAAGTTTAAAGGCATTAAAATATTAAATTTTAAAACAATTTTACATACTATTCAATACAGAAACTTACATTTTAATAAACAAGAGTTACAATTACAAGTAAACTTTATACTGAAAAAAATCTGCTTTGAGTTATTTAAGAAGAGGATAGTTATAAAACTTTTTAAATTAGTAAAATTTTAAATTCCGTGGCTTCTACTGAGAATTAATACAGATAAATAAAATTTTCTTAAATTCTAAAAGAAACATTTTAAAATCAATGTTTAATAGTCTAAAAATTGGAAGAAAAATTGTACAGTATCATATATTATTTGTTTGTCAGGAAGAGAATGAAGTAAAAGTAAACAAATATTACAAATCAATTCAAATTTTATATGGTGGCAACTTAGCAAGAATAATTGTTCTACTCCCTTTAATTTAAGCAAGGAAGTTTTTAAATACATCCTAGATAGGTGTCTGGAGTGGACAATCATTTTCAGAGATTCTAAAAATTGTTCTTAAAATCTTAGCAAGAAACAGATTATTTGCTAGACAAAATTTAGGAACTTGCATTTGTACATAATTAATTTCTATGAAAATCCTCGTGATTGGTTAATTTTCTTACATAATACTTAACAAACAGAAAACAAATAATGTAATAACATTCTCTTTTATTTAAATATGATTCTGTTTCTAATTATTCTGAATATCTTTGTAAGTCGACTGTTAAATGTAGAAGTTGTATAAAGTTTTTAAAAATATGTTTAAAAAATTTTCCTTAAGTATTCGGTTTGGCCGAATATTTCAATATTCGGCCAAACCGAATATTCGGTAATATGGCCGAATACCGAATAGATACCGAATATTCGGTGCATCCCTAGTGTTGACTAGAATAAAAGGACTGTTTTTACTGCAAAAACTTTATGTCGCCCCCCCCCCCCCCGAGATCCTTTGACAAAATTTTTTTTCACGATTCTTTACTGAAATTTTTTTAAGTTCTCTGGCGATATTTGCATTTTAATAAAATTAGTGCTTTTTAACTTTTGACAAAATCTGTATTTTTTTCCTGCCCCGTTATGTGAAGATACTTGCGAGTTAAGGCTATTCATATTTTTATGGGAAGGTTTTGTTTCCTAATCTTATTTGCATTTCGACATTTTGAATTTTTTTTTGGTGGTGGTGGTCGCGCATTGTATATCTGAGCTTGATCCTCACGGCACCTGTTTACTTTTTCGATTTTGATTGCAGAATTTTTATTTTTTTGAGAAATTACTTTTACCTTTCAGAATCTGTTCTAAAAGGGAAAGTATTGTCTAAAAAATTAAATAAAATTCTGCAATCAAAGATTAAAGTAAACAACAAGGGGCACTGTGAAGATCAACTATACAATGCCGCAAACAAATTGCAAAATGCAAATGAGATATTAGAGAAAAACCTATACCTATTTTACCCCGTGCTTCAGAGTAAAATGGATATATGCTGGTTATAGTTGAATTACAATATAATTAATGTGTAAACCATTTAAGAGTTTTGTACTTCCATCCTCTGAATCATATATGTAAACTGGGGTGAGGTAGGAAGACAAAAACCTGCCCCTTTCAGTTTGTTTACATTTTTTCTTTACAAATAAAAACACTTATGAAACTAATAGAAATAAGATGCAAGTACAGACAAATCCTATCCTAGCCCCCTCCCCACCCACCCAAAACTGCTCCCAATTTTCACAACATCAGTTTACGTCCATGCTCTGAATCATGTTCCTAATAGTGTTTCATTTTTAAAGTTTTTTTTTTTTTTTTTTTTAATTTAATGCAGTTCAAAAGCAGATAGATATCAGCATAAGTATCTGTAGGAAAAAATGAGAAATTAAAAAATATTTTAAATCAAAAGCAATTTATAAAGTTAACTAGCTATAAGTGAATGAAAATTTATATACAAAATGTATACAGCAATGACTGGTGCAGCTTGGTTGAGAGACTTCCTAACAATTCAGGATGCCTGCACATCAGCAATGTCGTCTTTCTCAGGGAAGACATAAAATATTCCGGCAGATTACTTTGTTGCAAACTTTACAGTGTATTTATCTTCATCAGGGATATCAATAATAAGAACTGTAAATTCTTGAACAGACTTCTTTACACCGAATTTCACAAGGACCCAGCCACCAAACATTGGATTCACTGCAGCAAGAACCTTTGGTTTAACTTCCATGGGTTGCTTCGATTCTTTTTACTATTTGTCCTCTTTTAATCCACCCAATTTAATAATTTAGTATAGTTAGAACATGTGTTTTAATTTAATTTATGGCTGAAAATATGATACTTTAACGTGATTTTTGAGAAATTGTCAATTAACAGCGATTTTTAATGTTACTTACATTCCAACATGCAGCGCAGATAACAGATGTTCGCGACTAATTTATAGCATAATTTCACATTTAAGCATAGGATCAATAACAATTTGCTCTCAAAGGTCTTTCAATTTTGATCCATCTTCATACATTCATATCTTGACAAACTCTCATAAAAAAGATGGACTATAATACCTATTTTACCCTATGTGACAAGAAATCAAGGTTGGATTTAAGCCGTCAAAAACCAGTTTTTGACGTGACATAGGTTTAAACTGCATTTTAAGCGTCAAAAACACCAATATTTAAATATGCTCAGAACAACAACAAAAAATTGTTAGTATAGCTAGATACAGCACCACTTTTATTTAATGATAGACACTTTAGTTTTAGTATTTCTTTTACTGATCAAATATTAAATTATAATTTTTTTCTTTGTTTATGACTAAATTGCCAAATTTTTTATGTGGATTTTTAGCATACTTGGTTGCTTTTCTTATTTAATAAATATGTATATAGAGATAGACAAACTTTTTGTAATAATAAAGCATTTAACAAATGAAATCAAACAAGATTTTACAAAAATAGATTATATATCAGGGGTCAATCCAGGTGAAATTTGGGGCCTATTTAGGGCCCCTTTACAAAAATCTATTTAATAAAATAGGGCCCCTTCAGAAAAATAAATTTAATAAAATGGGTCTCTTCATAAAAATGAACTTAATAAAACAGGCCCCTTCACAATTCCTTTTAATAAAATAGGCTCTTTTGTAACATTCTTTTTCATAAAAAGTGTTTTAAAAATGTGTAATTTGTAAATAAGATCAGGTCACGAAAAATAAAAACTGTAGCAAGGGGATTTAAAGAATATTTTTATTCATAAATTCTTGGTTCGAATTTGATTCACTGGATTTCAACTTTCATTGCAAAATGTTATTTTTCACAAAAATATTATAAAATTCACAAAATTAACTTACTTTTCACAAAATGGGCCCTAAGAATAAAAACCGGCACCGACCCCTGTATATATACAGTCTTTAACAGAAATATTTTCTTTGCAGCATAAATATTTATTTATTTATTTTTTTTTTTGGGGGGGGGGGAGAAACAAGATACAGAAAAACAACAATAAAAATGATTTTATCATGTGTGCAAGAAGTCCATCCAAGCCAAGACTGAAAACTTTTCCGAATATTAGGTATAACCTACTGGCGATGGGCTAGACAATCTCAATGTCTTGATTTATGGCTGAAAATGGATTTTTTACAATAAAAAAGAGCAATTAAAAGTTTTTGCTAGTAAAATTGCTATTATTTCAATATAAAATATAATTTACAACCAGCCAAAAATCTTTCCGAGACTGAAGGTCTTGCACCCATGTTTATAATTGTGAAAAGAATTTAGTGATTGGTTATACCAAAATTATCTTATTTTTTATTTAAATCTTTTGAAATGAGGGACAAATGAATAATTCACCATACCAGTAAGAAAAGAAAAAAAAATAGTATGCTGCTAGTTTGTTTTTACAAAGTTTAAATATTGCCAGATATGTGACCATTTCATTCACACTTTTAATTTTTTAAAATATTTTGTGTGGTAAAATAATAATAAAAAATATACTCATTTTACCCCGGCTACCCCTATTGTCAGGAAGGTAAATTGGAAAATATAGCTCTCGGAAAATTGAAAGGGAATTGCTGAAAAGTGATGGTGAATGGATGCAGTAGAACACTGTTTATGTAATTATTTGAATTCTTTTACACAAATAGTATTGTATAGAAATAAACTATTGTACTTCTAAGGAATAAAATTGACTTTTGGAAATATAATTAAATTGAAAAAAGTGTATAAGTGAATACCAACCTTGAATTAAAATTCTGTATTTGGAGAAAGAAACAATTCTCTGGAAAATTTTAGGGAGGAATTCTAGTAATTTTTCACAAAATTATTTACTACAAATTATAAAACGTATTTTTGTTTGATATGATTTATCTGAAAAATTATTTTTACAAAATACTTAGAACTGTTATATCTGACAAAAAGTTTCGTCACACGAAAAAGTAAACTATTATTTTCACCTCCCCCGACCCTTGCTTTAACATGACGCTATGATCAGCTTATTTATTTATTTCTCAACAAAGTAATAAACGGGACATTTTAAACGAAAATAAATAAGTAAAAAATAAAAAGGCAGAATAATTTTAAAATATAGAAGCATTTCTAAAATTAGCTGCCTGCAGCGTGACGGAGGGAGAATGTGTTACAACGTGCATTAAAAATTATAAATTTAAATCATTACATGCAATTCCACTAAAAAGTAAGGATAAATTAAATGCTTTTATAAAACTTACCGAATAAAACAGACACATCCTTTCGTTCCTTCTTTAAGAAAACTTCTTGAATGTTTACATATTTATCTACACATCAGCGTCCATCTTGAAGCAGGCCAGAGACACGATAAGACGAGACGAACGAATCTGAGAACGACTCGCAAAAGAGCGGCAGGAAACTAGTTTGCTAATCAAGTTGAGCTGTTTTGCGGTCGCTCTCGTTGAGTAAAATAGAAGAATAAGAGCTTAAATCAAGTTGAGTGAAGCGTTTAAAAATCAACTCATTCACGAACCAATAAATTAGTGCTCATTCTTGAGTAGGCAAATCCACTCATTCATTTTAAGAGAGTATTTGATAAGGATCTAATGTGTATTTCGATTTTTTACCAACATTATTGAACTTTATATGAAGTTTCAATTAAATACAAGAATACAAATTTCTTATGCACAGTTTGCTGCGAGTTGTTTTTCATATCATATACGATTGTAATGCATACGAGGATTAAATGCAATACCTGAAATTTCTTCAGTCGAATAATATCTTAATCATAATTCATGATTTTTAAAAAATCTATATTTTTAAAAAATCTATATTCTTATTTGTTAGGGTTTTCCCCTAAATGTAATGTAAAAAAATTAGGAAAAAATAAATAAGTAAATAAGTAAAGCTGTATGCTTGCCATTTCAAACCCTTGCAAAGCTTTTATCAAGCATCTACTTGAACGTGTTATGGACAGGTCATTTGTCATACTAGTGGTTATTAAATTGAAGAAGAAAATATTTTCAATGCCGAATAGAAACATATTTTACAAAGGTGGATTTTTAAACTCTACTCGTATATTTGATAAGGATCTAATGTGTATTTCGATTTTTTACCAACATTATTGAACTTTATATGGAGTTTCAATTAAATACAAGAATACAAATTTCTTATGCACAGTTTGCTGCGAGTTGTTTTTCATATCATAAAAGATTGTAATGCATACGAGGATTAAATGCAATACCTGAAATTTCTTTAGCCGGATAATATCTTAATCATAATTCATGATTTTTAAAAAATCTATATTCTTATTTGTTACGGTTTTCCCCTAAATGTAATGTAAAAAAATTTGGAAGAAATAAATAAGTAAATAAGTAAAGCTGTATACCTGCCATTTCAAACCCTTGCAAAGCTTTTATCAAGCATCTACTTGAACGTGTTATGGACAGGTCATTTGTCATACTAGTGGTTATTAAATTGAAGAATGATGTGTTGCTGGATAGCGATTTATCTGGATCGAAATGTTTAAAACTTAATCGAATATTTCTTAAATTAAATTATATTGGGTTTTAAAATCCTAAAAGTTTTAACCTTTAAAAAGTACAAAAAAGCCAAAAAAATATACTTCCCACACCACAAAAAGACTGTTTTCTAATAAAGAACCTTTGTAATAGATTCAGAAAATTATTTTAATTCAGTGGAATTATTCTTAAAGAATATCAAATAATATTACCGCCTATTAAATTTCCCGACATCTTAATAACTGTTTAATAAGATAAAATGATAAATGTTGATTTCTCCTTTTTAGAAAGGCGTTTAGAAAATAACATAACATTTGAAATAAAACAGACTTCTGAAAAGGTTTTATGTTACTACCCTCAGTTGAAGAAATAATTAAATACTAGGAGGCTTTGCCCGCTACGCTGGTCGATTTTTAAAAAAGAACCTCGAATCAAACGGAAGTTATCGGTGGATTTGACCTTGTATTTTAATACTAGACCGTATGACAATTTCGACATCCTAAAACAGCCGCCTGTGCCATATAGATACCACTAATTAAATTATGCCAAATCGTTACCACAAATTCTAATTTAACACTGTTCATTATACTTGAAGTAAGCTTATATTGTTACATTTTCACAAAAGCACGATGATTTATTTTATAGAAAAATATATTAAATAATATTAAATTTCACCCTTTCAGAAAATGAAACAAAAATATAAAAAGAAAAAAAGAGAGAAACAAATCTATTAATTTTCATCACATTATAATATTTGAGAATACGTTGACATTACGTAAAATATTTTATACCATATATATACCTTATTTACGATTTTTGCAGTAATAGTCGATCTTTTTGGTACATTTGAAAATATAATTTTCATGCATGAAAAGCATATTTTGTTTGTGGCAATGCATAGTAATATTTTATTTTCACATTTCCTGCGTTTAACAGACAGGCTTTTGTTTAATAGTGGCATATAAGTTTAATTAGTGGCGCATTTTTTTCCTTTACATAATGTGAACGCAATTCATTTGCTTCGCGTTGAATATAACATTTCCTTGAAATGTAATGGCCTAACACAGATTTGTAAATATGCCAAGCATTTGTAACGGCAATATTTTTGAAATGTTGTAAAATATATGTTCAGGCTCTCTCGTTGTCCCGGATTTTACAAAATATTTTCTAGCTAAAATTTCCACACCATATTTGGTTTCATTGTAGAATGTTACAATTTCTGATATTTTTTTGTTATACTTGTATACTTCTAATTGTAAAGTTTGAATGAAGTGTGCTCATTAATATGACTTTCTTTCTCGAGTTTGTTTACATTCGTAGAGTAAAGACTGCCTTTTTCAATTTTCAGGCCATCTGGAATTTTTCTACGAGCGGCTGGCAGTTCCTACCGCAAATAGTTTACATTTTATCAGATTTTTGATAGTTCCAGTGAAGAAAAACGATTATGAACAGTCACATTATGACCTTATTTGTATATGGTATCCTTAGTTTTAGAACTTCGAGTTCCGATAACTGTTTACCCCCTATTCAAAATTTGATTTTCTCCAAATAAGGAAAAAAGTCACTAAGTCCGAAATAAAGAAATAAGCCCGAAAGTTCACCAGCATCCGATTCATTTTAGAATAATTCTCTCAATAGATTTACAATTTTTTCGGGATTGAAACATTTTTTGCGATACAAAATTTCGAAACAATTAGTATCTGAAAGAATAAGAAAATCATTCTGAAATATAATGTTTTAAAATATTATAATAAACGCAAATAAATAACTGGAGACATTAGTTTGCCTGAATAGGAGTGAACTAATTCCCAACTATGTGAGGGGTGGAAAGTATAATAGAACTTCCGTAAATAAAACAAATTGATATAAAAATCACATGAACTGGAAAGAAAGACACAAGTAAACTTTTAAATAACATTCTTGGTGTGAAAAAAAAACAAAAAAAAAACAGCTAACTTTCTAGGTGAATTTAGCAGTAATTGTTTTTCAAAAATAGAATCACATAATACAAATTTCGGCAGTTTGATTCTTGCGTAAAAAAGTTAAAAATAAAAGTAAGTTCACAAAATTTGAAGAATATTGGCGGGAAAAATGTTATAGCGAGAAAAGGCTAAATTCGGGTTAGTGTAGAAATGACACTAACGGGCGATCTAATGTTAAAGCGATATGTACCTTTATCTAAATGTCATTCCGCGTTGCTATAAGCGATGCGAATTCCATAGCGCTATTTTATTTTCTAAAGGAGTAGATAAAATATAGGATACTAAAAAACAACTCTTTTGATCAGTAAGATTTGGTAAGGAAATGATACCGCTATGACATGAAGAATTAAAATGTTATCTACTCCTCACACTATTAACCCCTTCGCGACGGGAGCCTTTTACGAAATGTTTATTACTTTGCTACCGGTTTTAAAAAACAGAAGTTTGTGCCTATTCAAATCGGGAAAATGCTCGGATTAAATAAGGCAAATTTTACAGTAAAATTTTACTGGTGAGGATAAACGAGGATCCTTAGGCCTATTTCCGGCACGTATACGTGTCGCTCGTCCCCAAGGGGATAAAACGGAGAGCATTGCAGTGATTGCAGCATTGTTCATCGCACCTAAATAAATAATGTTCAGTCTATTGATTATCATTTGTTTTTTCTTGAACTGTGGGCTTCTCAGATTACGCCATGTATGATGTGTATCGCAGTAGACGTCCTCTTCCGACAAGTCTCCTACAGTTTCCCAGCTTTCGGTACCAACACACCAAATGCAGCCAAAAAAGTGATAGCAGTAAATTAGACTGTAGCATACGCCTCAAGATCATCACTGAAGCAGTTGGCAGTTTAATCACAAATATCGTGCAACACGCGCACCTCTACATTTAAAGAAAATGTTTGGTAACAAAAAAAAAAAAAAAAAAAAAAAACACTTGGCATGCAGGAAAGAATATGCCATATTCTATTGTATTACTGATAAGTAATAACTTACTTAGAAATAAACAACAAAATAGGCATAAATGTTGCTATGTTAATCAGTTATTACGAATTTAAATTTTATTTTAGGTTACATTACTGATAACAAAAATCACATTTTTAAATTAAATTCGGTAATTCCTTCTTATATATGCTCTCCAATCACAATTATTTTGAGGTTACAATTTCGCCAAGGTCATCCACGTCCAAGCATTTATATGCCACATTTCATGTATTTTCATCAAATATACAAATATATGTACTCTAAAACTTATGTATGTGCCATATACGTCAATATATAAGTAACATTTACGACTTTTAATGGCATATATACGTAATATACGTCTTATATCCATATCATATATATGAGTCATTCTCTGAAAAGTGGCAATTTTATGTCCCAGGGGTATTGAAGACGTATTTTTATAATTAGAAATGAAAAAAATGATCTAAACTATCAATATTAATCAGTTATACATATAAACTCTAATTATTTGCTTATTGAAATTGAAATTTGATAAATTTAATGTATTTTTTAATGCAAATATCATTCTCTCACTATGTCCCCATTCACATATGTAGGAAAGAGAATGCTTTCTCTGCCATTGCAGCACGTATATTTATAAATATTTTTTTCTCAATCCATTAAACGCACTTAAATACATACTTAGCAATTTAATTATATTTATATTCTATATAATGAATGAATTAGGGCACTTTTTAATGATGTCCCTAGCATTTGTCGTCATTCCCTCACTTAACTATAAATTTGCCATTATTTACTTAGTAGAAAGCAGCACATGCTTTATATATGCCTAGGAGAGTTTGTGCAGTAAAGTGAAGTATCCATCTTGTTGTTTGCTCAAAAGCGTTCTCAGATAGTTAGTATATGGCATTGAAGTACTAGATCAATGTAAGTATTTTTATTACGCGTCATTCTCGCATCTATTATAAATTTAATAAAAAATTAATGAAATGTTTTTATGTTGTTATATTATTAGAAATGTATTTCAAAAGATATTTAGTGACTGAAAATACACCTAAGACTAATCGCTTTTGTATAACATGGTTTTCAGAAGTATTTCGTCATTCCCTCACAATCATTCCCTCATAATTTTAATATGAGGGAATGATTTAAATTGTGAGGTAATGATCAGAATCCATTTTTATATATACTAAGGAGTAAAATAACAAAATCTAATGCAACAAAATACACATTAAAAAACTCATAAAATTTTTAATTACCGTAAGTAAAGATAATACATTTTTAATTTTTATTATTTTACGGGGAGAAGTTAAAAATAAACAAAAAAATAATTTTGTACTAATTCAAATAAACATTAACTCTAATAAATGCTAATGCTTTATCTGTATTTTTTTCAATTGACATAGAGTAAAAAAAAAAAAAAAAAAAAAAAAAAATATATATATATATATTTATTGACAGTATGACTTCTAATTATGGTTTCTTTTCTTTTTAACCATTTTAAGGGCGGTGGTATGTTTATGAAACCACTTAATTTTAATTCCCAAGTGCCACAATGGCACCAGGCTTTTTATACACTTTTATCTATTTAATATGTTTATGAAATATAGCATTTTTCTTATTTATAAATAAATTTGTTCTTAAATTCCGGAGCCAATCATTTATTTGAACGTTCTAGCAATGGAAGTGCTTTGAAATTAATGTATCAGAACTATGAGATACAGTTTGGTTCATTTTATTTTTTGATAAATATAGCAATAAGATACTTGTAGGCTAAATTTTGAGATTTCTGAGGCAATTTTATTGGGCCGCAATTGTTTTTAAAAAACAGCCATTTTTCAAAAAATGACCCATATATACACAGTAGGGTGGAGCGAAAAAAAATATTTTTTGAAAATCAAAAACGGGTAGGTGCCAAAAGTTGCCTTTATACTAATACATCATCTGCGTGCAATATTACCGCTGAAAAAAAAAATGGCTTGAGTGCGCGCTTTTGATCTAAAAGTCGAAATTTTGGGTAAAATTTGACATTTTTTCAAAAATTTGAAAAAAATTCTATAGAGATGGTTATTATTTAAAAGTGTTATTTAAACCTTTATTATTAATGACTTAACATATTTAAACGATAAAACTATATCTTTGTTCTGTATAACTGGAACAAAACTGACAACTTTTGGTGAAAAAAGGGCGTTTCCACTCTGTTGTGTCATACAACTAATTGTTATTTGGAATACAGCTCTTACGTAGTTGCTTTGAAATCTACCAAGGGGGTATCAAGTGGGAGTGGCTGCATTTCATGACACAACAGTGCATAGCTTGACCACCCTTCCATCTGAGCACAATTTTTTATTTATATATTGAATTGTGATTTTTTATCAGAGACTGACATAAGATTCCTATGTATCAACCTAATCCATCTCTTCTTTGTATTCACAGACGTTGGGTGCTGCTGTGACACTTCTTCACGTATATTTCTACTGCTTGTGTATGATAAGGCAACCAGAGTAATGCAGTGGAATTAATGGAATCTATTCCGCCCTCTAGTATCTTCACCAAAATTACATCCAGTTACTGCATAGTGATTGGGAGTTCCGTTCCTACAACATTTTACAACATTTAGGTATTTCATCTTTGAGTATGCCATCATTTACTCTACCTCTTGCATTTTTTATATGCTGATAAGCTTGTTGTTTAATGTGATGGCGATCGTCATCAAAATTGCAATAAGAATTTGCTCTCTATGTGAAAAGCTACCATTGTCCTAAATAAATTTTTTTACTATTTGTTTTTTGCCGATTTCTGTGATGTTTTGTAGCCGAGTAATTTCCCATAAGTTTTTAGATCAATTTTTTTAGATGTGAATTTTATTTGGTGTAAGCCATCATGTGGCATAAATTTGGATGACATACTTTGTGAGTGAACCAGACTCTGATGGTCAATCAGTTCATTGCTTATATAAAGGCGAATAATTTTCTGCGCCGTTGTGGGCCATCTTGCGTAGGACAAGTTTCTTGGGTTCCTATTCGCTAGTTCTTCTGAGCAATATCTTGATGAAATAACTTTGCAGATATCTATCAGGTATTTCTGGTATGTGCTGAGTACCCTTTTCTTGATTTCAGGAAATAATGTTTAAAAATTATTCTCTATGGCTTCAAAAATTGAAATAAGAAGGGAATAAGCACGTGGACAAAGATTTTCTTATTGGTCCGGTGCATCTCTGTGGGTTAGAATCTAATTTTTGCCAACGATTTTATCTAATAAATGATGCAGAGGAAATTAACTGGACTTGGAGGAGACGTATGATCAATTGTAATGGTTCATTCTAAACATGCCCCTCGCAGAATGGATGAGAACGACTAACAGAATTATCCACCTTCAAATGAGCACTCACTGCCCATCAGAGTCTCTACGTTCACTCAAAAAGTAATATGTTATCCAAGTTTGGCTCCAGAATAGTTTACAATCAAATGTAATCCACAGCTAAAGAAGAGATCTAAAAACTCATGGGAAATTGGCTACACAAAAACAACTTGGATACTAAACAACACACAAAACGGAATAAATAAAATACTGAAAAATGGTTATTTAGGACAATGGTTGCTTTGCATACACAGAGGAAATTCTTATTTCAATGCTCTCTGACGATTGCCATCACACTAAACAGCTAGCTGCTCAGCACATAACAGACGAAAGATGGGAGTAAATGATGGCATACGCAAATCGGAAATATCGACAATCAACTTTGAAGCGGATAATTATATAAATCTAACTCATTGGAAAAGTGTTGTGGTAACAGAACCTCTAATCAATATGCATTTATCGCGTGCAATCTTGGTGAAGATAACAGAAGGCTGAATAGATTACATTAATATCATCCGCACTGCATTACACTGTTTGTCTTCTCTGACACAAACAGTAGAAAAATACGTAAATGAGATCACAGCAGCAGCATTCAAAGTCTGTGGATCCAAAGAAGAGATGAACCAGGTTGATACATAGAAAACTTATGCCAGTCTTTGATAAAAAAAATCACAATTCAATGTATAAATAAAAACATTGAGTTCAGATGGTAGGGTGGTCGAGCTATGCACTGCTGTGACATGAAATGCAGCCACCTCCACGTGGTACCTCCTGGGTAGTTTTGAAAGCAGCTAGGTAAGAGCTGTATTCCAAACAAGAATTAGTAGTATGACACAACAGAGTGGAAACGCCTTTTTTTCACCAAAAGTTGTCAGTTTTGTTCCAGTTATACAGAACAAAGATATAGTTTTATCGTTTAAATATGTTAAGTCATTAATAATAAAGGTTTAAATAACACTTTTAAATAATAACCATCTCTATAGAATTTTGTTTTAATTTTTGAAAAAATGTCAAATTTTACCCAAAATTCCGACTTTTGGACCAAAAGCGCAGGCTCAAGCCATTTTTTCTCAGCGGTAATATTGCATGCAGATGATGTACTAGTATAAAGGCAACTTTTGGCACCTACCCGTTTTTGAATTTAAAAAAATATTTTTTTTCGCTCCACCCTAATACACAGCATATATGCATCATATATGACTATAACCTAGAAATACACGTCATGAAATGTCATATACATCATATGGGATTATAATATAATATATGTCTTCTACTTTGATGGTACATATTAATCTCAGTGTGATTCATCCTCGAAAGGGGGGGGGGGACACCATTGCAAAATAATGCCTTAAATTCAAACCTAATTTTACAATTTACAGAAACATTGTCTTATTTATATGCGAAATTAGTCTATTTTCAGAAATCTACAAATAAAATTACTAATTGAATTTGAAAGTTAAAGTATAAATAATAATGAAACTAACTCATTCATAATGTCAGCGAAACAAGACCAATTTCTCTTAAATTAATATTCCACCGGTAAAAACAGAAATACAATAAACACAAAATTATTTCCTCTGTGTATTTGCTTTCTGTCGAATTAACAGACGATTTAATATAACAAAACTCCAGCGAATGGCCGAAAAACCGATGAAAGAATTCTTTACTCTGATGATGATGGCAACAATCAATACAAACACCATATTACGAATGACTAAAGAACTGTGATTGAATTAAAGGTTTCGAAATGAAATAAACATAAACAATTCACTGGTGCTTTATCTTTCGTTTTGTATTCCGTGCAAACCAGGTATTGTTAAATTTCATGTTTAATGGTAATATTGGAAATTGAATAAGACATTTCATTTAATTATAATATATTTTATTGACTGTTTTTGAAGCAAATACTACAGTATTTTATATCAAGAAGAAAAAAAAAAGTACACGGCTTTGAAGGAAAATGGTTTATTTAATAATGGAATTATTTGTAACCAGAATGAAATTTTTGTTTATTGTTAAAGTATTTATTGAAAGTAAGATAATTTATTTAAAAAATTTTGAGAACTATTAAAGTGTGTTTAATGAAATACCTCTCTCAAATTTCGTTGATCTTCCATCTTATATATTTTGTATAAATAAATCTTCACAAATAATATTTTAGAAAAGTAAAAGTTATCTCCCATCATTTTTAAATATCCTTTAACTATAGGGGAGAGTAGCCTAATTTGGACCACTTCACTCATTTTCAGTTGTAATTCACTTAATTCTTGGAATATCTGCAAAATATCACTACACGGGGTCAATCAATTCATCTACTAACTAAATAAAACTTTAGATCATTTTCTTTTTGAAAACCTTAAATTTTATTTTAATTTGAAAAATTTGTCAAAAGTGGTCCAAATTCAGCAACTGGTCGCCTAATGTGGAATTTCGCAAACCCCTTCATCTCTCGAGCAATCAGCTAGACCTGCTTAGGCGCCAGTGATACCAGATCTCGTGGCCTTCGAGAGAATTGATATTTAAAAACATTTTTTTCTTTCTTGTTCCTTTTTAGTTGGTTTTGTGAATGTAAAATATGAACGCAGTAAGTAGACTGCATTTTTTCTCTTGGTCTTCTAAAATTAGAAGAAATGTTGTTTTAATTTTAAAAAGAAAATTTATCTCGAGCATAAAATCATGCTATTGTTCTTTATGGCTTCTTAATAGAAGAAAATAGTTGCTGGAAATTTAATTGTATTTAGAATCATGACTTCTAGAAGGAGCAAAGCAACTAAATATGTTTCATTTGTAAATATGTAAATAATATACATTATGTATATATTCGAACTGTAAATAATAATCTACAAAAAGTTCTAGTGATGATGATTATTTACAAACGATAAACACAAAAGTAAAAACTTTTATTTGTGAAATATGATGACTTTAATATGATTTAAATGGAATCTTGACTTCTTATAATAATGCTCTCCCTATAACAATTTCGTGAACTGTGATTTAATTGTGGAATAACTTGAAATTCTTCAAGTTCTTGGTGCCTCAACAACCGGGAAAAAAGGTAAGAAATACCTTTATTATTCTGCATGACTGTTGATTTCTTGAAAATATGCATTTTTCATGATCATTTATTTTGAAAATTTAATTTAATTTTAAACATGGATAAGACAGATAAACTTAAAAGTAAAAGAGCTACTGTTCGTGCAGCCATTACGAAATTAATCACAAAATGTGATACATTATTATCTGTTGATATTGATAAAACTGATTGCGATTCTTTAATGGAATCGTTAGAGCTCGTAAATGAAAAGGAAGTTCAACTAAAGGAGTTAGATTCCGAAATGGATGAGCTAATTCAGGAAAAAACTGAATATGAAAAAGAACTAAAATCGGTAGAAGAATATTCTGAAAAAATATCCAGTTTGAAATTTAAAATTAAGATGAGGCTTAAAAAATGTAAAATCGAAACTGAACCAAAAGTTTTACTAGAATCAAGTAGCGGTTCAAAAATCGGTAGTAAGCCAGTTTCGGCAGTGAAGCTTCCTAAACTTAACATAGAAAAATTTTCTGGTGATGCAAGCCAGTTCTTAGAATTTTTTAATTTATTTGCTAGTGCGATAGATTCAAACGAATCGTTATCAAAAATTGAAAAATTCCAATATCTCAAATCCTGGTTGTCTGGTCCTGCATATAATATTGTATCTGGTTTTGAACTGACAGATCAAAATTATTCTACTTGTTTAAAATTGTTAGAAGAGAGGTATGGTAAGCGGGAAAATATCATAAACTGTTACATGAATAAAATTCTAAATCTTGAACCAGTGAAATCCTCTAACAATGTTACTTCTTTAAGGAAGCTGTACGATAATATTGAAACTAGTATGAGAAATCTTGATGCGTTAGGAGTAACATCAGGCTCTTACGGCCATTTATTACTACCAATTTTATTAAGGTTATTACCAGAAAATTTGATACTAGATTTCCATCGAAAACGTGACCCCGATAAGGACTGTGAAGTCACCGATTTAATAAATTTTATTAAAACGGAATTAAGATGTCGTGAAGCTACTAATTTAGTAAATAATTCCCAAAGCAAGACTTATGAAAATTCTAAAACTAAATATGAAAATCCTTCAAGTAAATATCAAAATTTTCCTCAAAAGAAAAATATACCTTCAGCTGCTGCTTTAAATACATCTACAAAACAGTTTTGCATATTTTGCAAGTCTTCTGATCATGTAGGACTAAATTGTTCGAAATTCACTGATGAACAAAAACGATATAAATTAAAGAAAGAAGGCCGCTGTTACAAATGCTTTTTTAAGTCGCATTTATCAATTAACTGTAGAACAAAAATTAACCCTTGTTCCAAATGTGGTAGCACTACCCATAGTACTTTGTTTTGTTTTAAAGAAACAGTAAAAGAAAATCCTGAAAAGGAAATGAAAGGTGCAATTGTATCTATGATGTCGGAACAAAAATATAAACAAAATAAAGCAACGTTATTGCAGACTTGTACAGTTTCTGTGTCTGCTGGTAAGGAATGCTTGTTGGCTCGCGTTTTATGTGATAGTGGTTCAGAAAAATGCTTCGTGAAGAGATCGCTAGTACAAAAATTAAAATTGAAGCCATTGCGAAGAGAAAATTTATTAGTTTATCCTTTTGGGCGGAGACGCCCTTATGAATCTTGTTATGAAGTAGTTTCTCTTGAATTATCCAGTGTTGTACAACCTATTAACTCGATAAATATCGAAGCACTTGTGGTTGATAATATAACTGGAGCTTCTGTGAAAACACTAGAACCAGAACTTCTAGACATAATGAGAACAAGAGGCTTTAAGCCTGCTGATACAGGTCTTGAACAGGAAATAAATATTTTGCTAGGGTCTGACTTTTTGTGGAAAATATTAAAGGGAATCGAGGGAAAATTGACAAAAGAATTATACGTTGCAGAAACTATTTCCGGTCATACGGTGCAAGGGCAAATAGAGTCTAATAAAAAAGAAGTAGCTTGTTTGCGTGTTTCAGTTGAAAATATAAATACCCAACTGAAAGCATTTTGGGATCTTGAATCAATTGGCATTGCTGAAAGCAATGAAAAGAACATTACAGATCATGAGGTAATAAAAGAATTTAAAGAAAATCTAAAATTCGTAAATGGGCGTTATGAAGCAAAATTATTGTGGAAAGATTCTCGCGAATTACTTAGAAATAATCTTGAAGTAGCAAAGAAGCGGTTTTCTAGTTTAGAAAATAAATTCTTGAAAAACGATTCTCTATTTAAAGAATATAACTCCATTTTGCTAGAGCAGTTTAATAAGGGTGTAATAGAATTATGCTCCGAGAAACATTCTAATAATTCCTATTACATGCCACACAGACCTGTTATCCGTGACGACAAAACTACAACAAAAATGCGCATAGTCTATGATGCTTCTTCCAAATATGATGATTCTCTATCATTAAACGAATGTTTGTATCATGTCCCTAACTTGAATTCTAATGTTTTAGATGATGAAAATATTCCTGTTTCGTGTTTCGAACCCCCAAATACTTCCTTGAAAATTTTAGGATTGATCTGGAACAATACAGAAGATAAATTAGGACTAGAATTACGACCCTTGTTAGAAAAAATAAATAACGATTCTTCTACGAAACGCAGTGTTTTGAAAATTGCAACTATGTTATTTGATCCAGCCGGATATATTGCCCCTTTTGTTATTCGCATCAAATGCCTCTTACAACATTTATTGTTAATGAGAATATCATGGGATGAAATTTTTTCTGGTGAACTAGAAAATAATTGGCAAAATTGGCTTTCGGAAATCCCGGATCTCGCTCACTTGAAAATTCCCTGGCAGTATTTTAGTAACCTGATCATGGAAAAGGAGCATCTCCAATTGCATGTTTTTCCTGATGCTAACCCTAATGTGTATGTTCCTGAATTTCTTTCCTTGCCTGAAAATCAGTGGCCTAGTGTTAAAATTTCTGCATCTCGATTACCTGATGTTTCTGAAGAGAAGTATAAAAAAGCAGCCACCATTTCTTGCGTTCTTCAAACAAATAAATCTGATGAAATTCCCATTTTTATTCTTGAAAAGTATAGCTCCCTAAAGAAATTGTATCGAGTAACTGCATGGATATTTAGATTTATTTCTAATGTAAAATTAAAGGTAGAAAAAAGAAAATTTTCAGAATTATCAGCTGAGGAAATGTTACATGCTGAAAATTTTTGGTTAAAGCTAGTGCAGGAAGAAAGTTTCCCTGAAGTTATTAAAAGCTTGAAATGTAGCAAGAGTATCCCTAAAGAATCGAATCTTCTACAGTTAAATCCTATCTTGTCAGATGAAGTTTTGCTGTTGGTACGAGGACGGTTACAAAAGTCTAACTCTCCATTTTATGAAAAACATCCTGATGGGATTCCTGCAAAACATAAATTGACTGAATTAATCGTGAAAGATGCACATGAAAAAGTTTTTCATTCAGAAGTGCCCAGAACATTAGTGCAAACTTGTGAAAAGTTTTGGATTTCAAAATCTAGACAGCGCATAAAATCAGTCCTAAACAAACGTGCAATCTGGAAGAAATCTAACGCACGCCCTGGTGAACAAGTTAGAGCACCTCTAAACCATATCTTGTGTTTACCTACCATAAAAGTGAACGATTTGATTTTACTAGCAACCAAAGAATCTTTAGTGAAATGCTTCCGTTTACGTGAGACTCTTCTGAATCATTTCTGGAAGCGCTTGAAAAATGAGTACTTCTCAACTTACAATCTGCTCACTACCCGGACCAGAATAATGCTTCTGACTTTGAAATATATGATGTGATTCTTATGCATATGAACATTATATTAAAAGACCTATTAATTCTTGTGTATAATTTAGAAGTAAAAACCTCTGAACTTTACTATTAATAGATTCAAAAAACTCTTACTTGACTGAAAAAAAAAAACTTTGATATTATTAGAGACTCAAAAACTCTCATTGACATTTGACTTTTAGAAAAAATCTTGAATTGTTTCTGTTATTGACTTTAAACAACATTTTATTTTTTTTCACTTAAAAAAAAAAAAAAAGTTTCTTGTTTGATAATATTTCTAATTTTTAGTTTATTTTTATTTATTTATTTTTTTTTTTTGTGTATTGAATATTCCAGAAAAAGTTGTATAGATTTAAATTGTTCTTTCTATTTTTAGTAGCAGAAACCTGCCAACCAAATATTTTTAATTGTTTTATTATTTTTATTGAAGCCCAGTATGTAAGTATATATTTTGATTTTGTATTGTATTTATGTATAGTGTAACTGATAATTTTTTAGAATAATTTTTATTTCTACTTTAATTATTTGAATCCCCATTTTGATGAACCCTTGTTCATCGGGGGGGGGAGTTTGTGGAATTTCGCAAACCCCGTCATCTCTCGAGCAATCAGCTAGACCTGTTTAGGCGCCAGTGATACCAGATCACGTGGCCTTCGAGAGAATTGATATTTAAAAACATTTTTTCTTTCTTGTTCCTTTTTAGTTGGTTTTGTGAATGTAAAATATGAACGCAGTAAGTAGACTGCATTTTTTCTCTTGGTCTTCTAAAATTAGAAGAAATGTTGTTTTAATTCTAAAAAGAAAATTTATCTCGAGCATAAAATCATGCTATTGTTCTTTATGGCTTCTTAATAGAAGAAAATAGTTGCTGGAAATTTAATTGTATTTAGAATCATGACTTCCAGAAGGAGCAAAGCAACTAAATATGTTTCATCTGTAAATATGTAAATAATATACATTATGTATATATTCGAACTGTAAATAATAATCTACAAAAAGTTCTAGTGATGATGATTATTTACAAACGATAAACACAAAAGTAAAAAATTTTATTTGTGAAATATGATGACTTTAATATGATTTAAATGGAATCTTGACTTCTTATAATAATGCTCTCCCTATAACAATTTCGTGAACTGTGATTTAATTGTGGAATAACTTGAAATTCTTCAAGTTCTTGGTGCCTCAACAACCGGGAAAAAGGTAAGAAATACCTTTATTATTCTGCATGACTGTTGATTTCTTGAAAATATGCATTTTTCATGATCATTTATTTTGAAAATTTAATTTAATTTTAAACATGGATAAGACAGATAAACTTAAAAGTAAAAGAGCTACTGTTCGTGCAGCCATTACGAAATTAATCACAAAATGTGATACATTATTATCTGTTGATATTGATAAAACTGATTGCGATTCTTTAATGGAATCGTTAGAGCTCGTAAATGAAAAGGAAGTTCAACTAAAGGAGTTAGATTCCGAAATGGATGAGCTAATTCAGAAAAAAACTGAATATGAAAAAGAACTAAAATCGGTAGAAGAATATTCTGAAAAAATATCCAGTTTGAAATTTAAAATTAAGATGAGGCTTAAAAAATGTAAAATCGAAACTGAACCAAAAGTTTTACTAGAATCAAGTAGCGGTTCAAAAATCGGTAGTAAGCCAGTTTCGGCAGTGAAGCTTCCTAAACTTAACATAGAAAAATTTTCTGGTGATGCAAGCCAGTTCTTAGAATTTTTTAATTTATTTACTAGTGCGATAGATTCAAACGAATCGTTATCAAAAATTGAAAAATTCCAATATCTCAAATCCTTGTTGTCTGGTCCTGCATATAATATTGTATCTGGTTTTGAACTGACAGATCAAAATTATTCTACTTGTTTAAAATTGTTAGAAGAGAGGTATGGTAAGCGGGAAAATATCATAAACTGTTACATGAATAAAATTCTAAATCTTGAACCAGTGAAATCCTCTAACAATGTTACTTCTTTAAGGAAGCTGTACGATAATATTGAAACTAGTATGAGAAATCTTGATGCGTTAGGAGTAACATCAGGCTCTTACGGCCATTTATTACTACCAATTTTATTAAGGTTATTACCAGAAAATTTGATACTAGATTTCCATCGAAAACGTGACCCCGATAAGGACTGTGAAGTCACCGATTTAATAAATTTTATTAAAACGGAATTAAGATGTCGTGAAGCTACTAATTTAGTAAATAATTCCCAAAGCAAGACTTATGAAAATTCTGAAACTAAATATGAAAATCCTTCAAGTAAATATCAAAATTTTCCTCAAAAGAAAAATATACCTTCAGCTGCTGCTTTAAATACATCTACAAAACAGTTTTGCATATTTTGCAAGTCTTCTGATCATGTAGGACTAAATTGTTCGAAATTCACTGATGTCAAAAACGATATAAATTAAAGAAAGAAGGCCGCTGTAACAAATGCTTTTTTAAGTCGCATTTATCAATTAACTGTAGAACAAAAATTAACCCTTGTTCCAAATGTGGTAGCACTACCCATAGTACTTTGTTTTGTTTTAAAGAAACAGTAAAAGAAAATCCTGAAAAGGAAATGAAAGGTGCAATTGTATCTATGATGTCGGAACAAAAATATAAACAAAATAAAGCAACATTATTGCAGACTTGTACAGTTTCTGTGTCTGCTGGTAAGGAATGCTTGTTGGCTCGCGTTTTATGTGATAGTGGTTCAGAAAAATGCTTCGTGAAGAGATCGCTAGTACAAAAATTAAAATTGAAGCCATTGCGAAGAGAAAATTTATTAGTTTATCCTTTTGGGCGGAGACGCCCTTATGAATCTTGTTATGAAGTAGTTTCTCTTGAATTATCCAGTGTTGTACAACCTATTAACTCGATAAATATCGAAGCACTTGTGGTTGATAATATAACTGGAGCTTCTGTGAAAACACTAGAACCAGAACTTCTAGACATAATGAGAACAAGAGGCTTTAAGCCTGCTGATACAGGTCTTGAACAGGAAATAAATATTTTGCTAGGGTCTGACTTTTTGTGGAAAATATTAAAGGGAATCGAGGGAAAATTGACAAAAGAATTATACGTTGCAGAAACTATTTTCGGTCATACGGTGCAAGGGCAAATAGAGTCTAATAAAAAAGAAGTAGCTTGTTTGCGTGTTTCAGTTGAAAATATAAATACCCAACTGAAAGCATTTTGGGATCTTGAATCAATTGGCATTGCTGAAAGCAATGAAAAGAACATTACCGATCATGAGGTAATAAAAGAATTTAAAGAAAATCTAAAATTCGTAATTGGGCGTTATGAAGCAAAATTATTGTGGAAAGATTCTCGCGAATTACTTAGAAATAATCTTGAAGTAGCAAAGAAGCGGTTTTCTAGTTTAGAAAATAAATTCTTGAAAAACGATTCTCTATTTAAAGAATATAACTCCATTTTGCTAGAGCAGTTTAATAAGGGTGTAATAGAATTATGCACCGAGAAACATTCTAATAATTCCTATTACATGCCACACAGACCTGTTATCCGTGACGACAAAACTACAACAAAAATGCGCATAGTCTATGATGCTTCTTCCAAATATGATGATTCTCTATCATTAAACGAATGTTTGTATCATGTCCCTAACTTGAATTCTAATGTTTCAGATGATGAAAATATTCCTGTTTCGTGTTTCGAACCCCCAAATACTTCCTTGAAAATTTTAGGATTGATCTGGAACAATACAGAAGATAAATTAGGACTAGAATTACGACCCTTGTTAGAAAAAATAAATAACGATTCTTCTACGAAACGCAGTGTTTTGAAAATTGCAACTATGTTATTTGATCAGGCCGGATATATTGCCCCTTTTGTTATTCGCATCAAATGCCTCTTACAACATTTATTGTTAATGAGAATATCATGGGATGAAATTTTTTCTGGTGAACTAGAAAATAATTGGCAAAATTGGCTTTCGGAAATCCCGGATCTCGCTCACTTGAAAATTCCCTGGCAGTATTTTAGTAACCTGATCATGGAAAAGGAGCATCTCCAATTGCATGTTTTTCCTGATGCTAACCCTAATGTGTATGTTCCTGAATTTCTTTCCTTGCCTGAAAATCAGTGGCCTAGTGTTAAAATTTCTGCATCTCGATTACCTGATGTTTCTGAAGAGAAGTATAAAAAAGCAGCCACCATTTCTTGCGTTCTTCAAACAAATAAATCTGATGAAATTCCCATTTTTATTCTTGAAAAGTATAGCTCCCTAAAGAAATTGTATCGAGTAACTGCATGGATATTTAGATTTATTTCTAATGTAAAATTAAAGGTAGAAAAAAGAAAATTTTCAGAATTATCAGCTGAGGAAATGTTACATGCTGAAAATTTTTGGTTAAAGCTAGTGCAGGAAGAAAGTTTCCCTGAAGTTATTAAAAGCTTGAAATGTAGCAAGAGTATCCCTAAAGAATCGAATCTTCTACAGTTAAATCCTATCTTGTCAGATGAAGGTTTGCTGTTGGTACGAGGACGGTTACAAAAGTCTAACTCTCCATTTTATGAAAAACATCCTGATGTGATTCCTGCAAAACATAAATTGACTGAATTAATCGTGAAAGATGCGCATGAAAAAGTTTTTCATTCAGAAGTGCCCAGAACATTAGTGCAAACTTGTGAAAAGTTTTGGATTTCAAAATCTAGACAGCGCATAAAATCAGTCCTAAACAAACGTGCAATCTGGAAGAAATCTAACGCACGCCCTGGTGAACAAGTTAGAGCACCTCTAAACCATATCTTGTGTTTACCTACCATAAAAGTGAACGATTTGATTTTACTAGCAACCAAAGAATCTTTAGTGAAATGCTTCCGTTTACGTGAGACTCTTCTGAATCATTTCTGGAAGCGCTTGAAAAATGAGTACTTCTCAACTTACAATCTGCTCACTACCCGGACCAGAATAATGCTTCTGACTTTGAAATATATGATGTGATTCTTATGCATATGAACATTATATTAAAAGACCTATTAATTCTTGTGTATAATTTAGAAGTAAAAACCTCTGAACTTTACTATTAATAGATTCAAAAAACTCTTACTTGACTGAAAAAAAAAAACTTTGATATTATTAGAGACTCAAAAACTCTCATTGACATTTGACTTTTAGAAAAAATCTTGAATTGTTTCTGTTATTGACTTTAAACAACATTTTATTTTTTTTCACTTAAAAAAAAAAAAAAAGTTTCTTGTTTGATAATATTTCTAATTTTTAGTTTATTTTTATTTATTTATTTTTTTTTTTTGTGTATTGAATATTCCAGAAAAAGTTGTATAGATTTAAATTGTTCTTTCTATTTTTAGTAGCAGAAACCTGCCAACCAAATATTTTTAATTGTTTTATTATTTTTATTGAAGCCCAGTATGTAAGTATATATTTTGATTTTGTATTGTATTTATGTATAGTGTAACTGATAATTTTTTAGAATAATTTTTATTTCTACTTTAATTATTTGAATCCCCATTTTGATGAACCCTTGTTCATCGGGGGGGGGAGTTTGTGGAATTTCGCAAACCCCGTCATCTCTCGAGCAATCAGCTAGACCTGTTTAGGCGCCAGTGATACCAGATCACGTGGCCTTCGAGAGAATTGATATTTAAAAACATTTTTTCTTTCTTGTTCCTTTTTAGTTGGTTTTGTGAATGTAAAATATGAACGCAGTAAGTAGACTGCATTTTTTCTCTTGGTCTTCTAAAATTAGAAGAAATGTTGTTTTAATTCTAAAAAGAAAATTTATCTCGAGCATAAAATCATGCTATTGTTCTTTATGGCTTCTTAATAGAAGAAAATAGTTGCTGGAAATTTAATTGTATTTAGAATCATGACTTCCAGAAGGAGCAAAGCAACTAAATATGTTTCATCTGTAAATATGTAAATAATATACATTATGTATATATTCGAACTGTAAATAATAATCTACAAAAAGTTCTAGTGATGATGATTATTTACAAACGATAAACACAAAAGTAAAAAATTTTATTTGTGAAATATGATGACTTTAATATGATTTAAATGGAATCTTGACTTCTTATAATAATGCTCTCCCTATAACAATTTCGTGAACTGTGATTTAATTGTGGAATAACTTGAAATTCTTCAAGTTCTTGGTGCCTCAACAACCGGGAAAAAGGTAAGAAATACCTTTATTATTCTGCATGACTGTTGATTTCTTGAAAATATGCATTTTTCATGATCATTTATTTTGAAAATTTAATTTAATTTTAAACATGGATAAGACAGATAAACTTAAAAGTAAAAGAGCTACTGTTCGTGCAGCCATTACGAAATTAATCACAAAATGTGATACATTATTATCTGTTGATATTGATAAAACTGATTGCGATTCTTTAATGGAATCGTTAGAGCTCGTAAATGAAAAGGAAGTTCAACTAAAGGAGTTAGATTCCGAAATGGATGAGCTAATTCAGAAAAAAACTGAATATGAAAAAGAACTAAAATCGGTAGAAGAATATTCTGAAAAAATATCCAGTTTGAAATTTAAAATTAAGATGAGGCTTAAAAAATGTAAAATCGAAACTGAACCAAAAGTTTTACTAGAATCAAGTAGCGGTTCAAAAATCGGTAGTAAGCCAGTTTCGGCAGTGAAGCTTCCTAAACTTAACATAGAAAAATTTTCTGGTGATGCAAGCCAGTTCTTAGAATTTTTTAATTTATTTACTAGTGCGATAGATTCAAACGAATCGTTATCAAAAATTGAAAAATTCCAATATCTCAAATCCTTGTTGTCTGGTCCTGCATATAATATTGTATCTGGTTTTGAACTGACAGATCAAAATTATTCTACTTGTTTAAAATTGTTAGAAGAGAGGTATGGTAAGCGGGAAAATATCATAAACTGTTACATGAATAAAATTCTAAATCTTGAACCAGTGAAATCCTCTAACAATGTTACTTCTTTAAGGAAGCTGTACGATAATATTGAAACTAGTATGAGAAATCTTGATGCGTTAGGAGTAACATCAGGCTCTTACGGCCATTTATTACTACCAATTTTATTAAGGTTATTACCAGAAAATTTGATACTAGATTTCCATCGAAAACGTGACCCCGATAAGGACTGTGAAGTCACCGATTTAATAAATTTTATTAAAACGGAATTAAGATGTCGTGAAGCTACTAATTTAGTAAATAATTCCCAAAGCAAGACTTATGAAAATTCTGAAACTAAATATGAAAATCCTTCAAGTAAATATCAAAATTTTCCTCAAAAGAAAAATATACCTTCAGCTGCTGCTTTAAATACATCTACAAAACAGTTTTGCATATTTTGCAAGTCTTCTGATCATGTAGGACTAAATTGTTCGAAATTCACTGATGTCAAAAACGATATAAATTAAAGAAAGAAGGCCGCTGTAACAAATGCTTTTTTAAGTCGCATTTATCAATTAACTGTAGAACAAAAATTAACCCTTGTTCCAAATGTGGTAGCACTACCCATAGTACTTTGTTTTGTTTTAAAGAAACAGTAAAAGAAAATCCTGAAAAGGAAATGAAAGGTGCAATTGTATCTATGATGTCGGAACAAAAATATAAACAAAATAAAGCAACATTATTGCAGACTTGTACAGTTTCTGTGTCTGCTGGTAAGGAATGCTTGTTGGCTCGCGTTTTATGTGATAGTGGTTCAGAAAAATGCTTCGTGAAGAGATCGCTAGTACAAAAATTAAAATTGAAGCCATTGCGAAGAGAAAATTTATTAGTTTATCCTTTTGGGCGGAGACGCCCTTATGAATCTTGTTATGAAGTAGTTTCTCTTGAATTATCCAGTGTTGTACAACCTATTAACTCGATAAATATCGAAGCACTTGTGGTTGATAATATAACTGGAGCTTCTGTGAAAACACTAGAACCAGAACTTCTAGACATAATGAGAACAAGAGGCTTTAAGCCTGCTGATACAGGTCTTGAACAGGAAATAAATATTTTGCTAGGGTCTGACTTTTTGTGGAAAATATTAAAGGGAATCGAGGGAAAATTGACAAAAGAATTATACGTTGCAGAAACTATTTTCGGTCATACGGTGCAAGGGCAAATAGAGTCTAATAAAAAAGAAGTAGCTTGTTTGCGTGTTTCAGTTGAAAATATAAATACCCAACTGAAAGCATTTTGGGATCTTGAATCAATTGGCATTGCTGAAAGCAATGAAAAGAACATTACCGATCATGAGGTAATAAAAGAATTTAAAGAAAATCTAAAATTCGTAATTGGGCGTTATGAAGCAAAATTATTGTGGAAAGATTCTCGCGAATTACTTAGAAATAATCTTGAAGTAGCAAAGAAGCGGTTTTCTAGTTTAGAAAATAAATTCTTGAAAAACGATTCTCTATTTAAAGAATATAACTCCATTTTGCTAGAGCAGTTTAATAAGGGTGTAATAGAATTATGCACCGAGAAACATTCTAATAATTCCTATTACATGCCACACAGACCTGTTATCCGTGACGACAAAACTACAACAAAAATGCGCATAGTCTATGATGCTTCTTCCAAATATGATGATTCTCTATCATTAAACGAATGTTTGTATCATGTCCCTAACTTGAATTCTAATGTTTCAGATGATGAAAATATTCCTGTTTCGTGTTTCGAACCCCCAAATACTTCCTTGAAAATTTTAGGATTGATCTGGAACAATACAGAAGATAAATTAGGACTAGAATTACGACCCTTGTTAGAAAAAATAAATAACGATTCTTCTACGAAACGCAGTGTTTTGAAAATTGCAACTATGTTATTTGATCAGGCCGGATATATTGCCCCTTTTGTTATTCGCATCAAATGCCTCTTACAACATTTATTGTTAATGAGAATATCATGGGATGAAATTTTTTCTGGTGAACTAGAAAATAATTGGCAAAATTGGCTTTCGGAAATCCCGGATCTCGCTCACTTGAAAATTCCCTGGCAGTATTTTAGTAACCTGATCATGGAAAAGGAGCATCTCCAATTGCATGTTTTTCCTGATGCTAACCCTAATGTGTATGTTCCTGAATTTCTTTCCTTGCCTGAAAATCAGTGGCCTAGTGTTAAAATTTCTGCATCTCGATTACCTGATGTTTCTGAAGAGAAGTATAAAAAAGCAGCCACCATTTCTTGCGTTCTTCAAACAAATAAATCTGATGAAATTCCCATTTTTATTCTTGAAAAGTATAGCTCCCTAAAGAAATTGTATCGAGTAACTGCATGGATATTTAGATTTATTTCTAATGTAAAATTAAAGGTAGAAAAAAGAAAATTTTCAGAATTATCAGCTGAGGAAATGTTACATGCTGAAAATTTTTGGTTAAAGCTAGTGCAGGAAGAAAGTTTCCCTGAAGTTATTAAAAGCTTGAAATGTAGCAAGAGTATCCCTAAAGAATCGAATCTTCTACAGTTAAATCCTATCTTGTCAGATGAAGGTTTGCTGTTGGTACGAGGACGGTTACAAAAGTCTAACTCTCCATTTTATGAAAAACATCCTGATGTGATTCCTGCAAAACATAAATTGACTGAATTAATCGTGAAAGATGCGCATGAAAAAGTTTTTCATTCAGAAGTGCCCAGAACATTAGTGCAAACTTGTGAAAAGTTTTGGATTTCAAAATCTAGACAGCGCATAAAATCAGTCCTAAACAAACGTGCAATCTGGAAGAAATCTAACGCACGCCCTGGTGAACAAGTTAGAGCACCTCTAAACCATATCTTGTGTTTACCTACCATAAAAGTGAACGATTTGATTTTACTAGCAACCAAAGAATCTTTAGTGAAATGCTTCCGTTTACGTGAGACTCTTCTGAATCATTTCTGGAAGCGCTTGAAAAATGAGTACTTCTCAACTTACAATCTGCTCACTACACGGACCAGAATAATGCTTCTGACTTTGAAATATATGATGTGATTCTTATGCATATGAACATTATATTAAAAGACCTATTAATTCTTGTGTATAATTTAGAAGTAAAAACCTCTGAACTTTATTATTAATAGATTCAAAAAACTCTTACTTGACTGAAAAAAAAAAACTTTGATATTATTAGAGACTCAAAAACTCTCATTGACATTTGACTTTTAGAAAAAATCTTGAATTGTTTCTGTTATTGACTTTAAACAACATTTTATTTTTTTTCACTTAAAAAAAAAAAAAAAAAAAAAAAAAAAAAAAAAAAAAAAAAAAAGTTTCTTGTTTGATAATATTTCTAATTTTTAGTTTATTTTTATTTTTATTTTATTTTTTTTGTGTGTATTGAATATTCCAGAAAAAGTTGTATAGATTTAAAATGTTCTTTCTATTTTTAGTAGCAGAAACCTGCCAACCAAATATTTTTAATTGTTTTATTATTTTTATTGAAGCCCAGTATGTAAGTATATATTTTGATTTTGTATTGTATTTATGTATAGTGTAACTGATAATTTTTTAGAATAATTTTTATTTCTACTTTAATTATTTGAATCCCCATTTTGATGAACCCTTGTTCATCGGGGGGGGGGGGGGGAGTTTGTGGAATTTCGCAAACCCCTTCATCTCTCGAGCAATCAGCTAGACCTGTTTAGGCGCCAGTGATACCAGATCACGTGGCCTTCGAGAGAATTGATATTTAAAAACATTTTTTCTTTCTTGTTCCTTTTTAGTTGGTTTTGTGAATGTAAAATATGAACGCAGTAAGTAGACTGCATTTTTTCTCTTGGTCTTCTAAAATTAGAAGAAATGTTGTTTTAATTTTAAAAAGAAAATTTATCTCGAGCATAAAATCATGCTATTGTTCTTTATGGCTTCTTAATAGAAGAAAATAGTTGCTGGAAATTTAATTGTATTTAGAATCATGACTTCTAGAAGGAGCAAAGCAACTAAATATGTTTCATCTGTAAATATGTAAATAATATACATTATGTATATATTCGAACTGTAAATAATAATCTATAAAAAGTTCTAGTGATGATGATTATTTACAAACGATAAACACAAAAGTAAAAACTTTTATTTGTGAAATATGATGACTTTAATATGATTTAAATGGAATCTTGACTTCTTATAATAATGCTCTCCCTATAACAATTTCGTGAACTGTGATTTAATTGTGGAATAACTTGAAATTCTTCACCTAAGTTGGACCACCAGTCTCCTAAATTGGATCAATAAAATCAGGTTGTTTTAATGACGAGGGAATATAACTAATTTTATTAAAATCAAAGTTTGCGGTTATTGGAACAATCATACAAAATAACAGCAATGAAATATAACGAAATCAAATATCTGAAAATAAGAGTAATTGTTTTAATTCAAAATGTATTCAAAATATAAATCAAAGTTATCAGTAATTAAGAATAGAAATTATGAAACTAATTGCCAGTTACTTGAATATCATGTAAGGAGTGATGCAAAGATTACACATGAATTTCGTTTATTGATTTTTTTCTAGTGCACACTACATAGAACCGTATTTGGCAATCTGAACACTGAATCATTTCTGCTGTTTTATTTTTTTACAAATTAGGCAAAACCAATCCTCACTATCTAGATTTTTCTTTTTAGATTCTGAATTATTAGACTTTTTTTGCAACAGAAGTTTTCTTTAAATTATGATTGTAGTTCTTCCCTTCCATCATTTCCTTGCTAATTGCAGTACGACTATTTTTTAAAACTTGATGATCCAATTGCTTTTATGCTGTGATAGCTCCTTTTTAGTCGATTTTTGTTTGTTTGTTTCAAGGTTTACTTTATATGGCGGAGATGTTAACACAACTGTTTTTTGGCCCCCTATGTACATTTATTTAACTATATTTAGCAAAGGATATAACATTTCTAATGATTTTTTGGCTTTTGGGGAGGATTTGTAGCTGCAGCCTTATTGCAGATCAATTTCTTCACAACTTACTCTCTCCTTTTTGTTTCCTATGTCCTTAACAGCTTTTACTGTCACCTATTTGTTTTTTTATTCCAGACCGTTTGTCTGTGTCTTTTTCAACATTATATTATAAAAGTGTTAAAAAAATATGCTCTATTGAAAAATACGCTACGATTAATTTTACGCAAACATTATATATTCAAACAGTGTTGAATTCAGCCCCCTCCCCCGGAAGGTTTGATGTTTTGTGCATTTTAATGGCACAAAAAATGTAATTCCACCCTCCAGAACTGTAAAAATTCTACCCTTCCTCACGGAATCACAAACATCCTCCAAAAGGAAAACGTTTGAATTCAACTCTGTAAACCAAATACGCCATAGGAATAAAGAAATCAAAGAAAATAAATACAAATACATACAAGATAAAAGAAATTGAAAACAAAATTTAATGCATAAACATGTAAAAATATTTTTATGTTTATATAGGCCTAAACTGTATAAAAAAATTAATCCAGATATACCAAAAAAATAAAATAAATCTTGCATGGAGATAGTAATCCATTATAAAAAAATTAAAAAAATAGTGTACAAAGCGTGCCGTCCTCGAAATTCATTACTTACTTTTCAAAATTTATGATCACATATCTGGTCCAATTTAAGCAACTTAATTTGGTCCAATTACGGCAACTGCGCCCTTTTTTAAAACAGATAATCTCAAGGCTAAGAACAAAAACGAAATCAAACAAATCCGCGTGAAAAATATGCGCAATAAACAAATGAATTTATATATGTATATGAAAACATAACAACTTACCTTAGTTTTAAAGTATTCACTTACGTTTAGTAGGAAAAAAGTAGATCAAAACAGCTAACTTTAGGTTTTTTAACATTGTCTGAAAACAACACATGGTAGGCGGTTGCTTCTTCTAATCATGAGTGACGTCATTCTGATGAGTAGGATTTCAGCGGTAGATGGCGTCTCTTCCTGTAATTAACGGCAGAATGGCAACGGTCCAATTAAAGCGGCGGTCCAAATTAGGCTACTCTCCCCTAATTCAAAATATATATTTTAAGACGAGGCATGTATTTTAACATAGTTCATATTAAAATATAGTAATTATTCACAAATAGTGTTTTTATTATACACCAGATAATTCAAGTATAAGTAAATCTTAAAAGTATATTTTTTTTCTGATTCGTTGAACTAGGAGTCAAAAATAAAAACATAGCAAGGGTACATGTAATATTTGCAAATGTATTCTTCATTCATCATGTTGCCTGTGACTTACGTGAGACTCTTCTGAATCATTTCTGGAAGCGCTTGAAAAATGAGTACTTCTCAACTTACAATCTGCTCACTACACGGACCAGAATAATGCTTCTGACTTTGAAATATATGATGTGATTCTTATGCATATGAACATTATATTAAAAGACCTATTAATTCTTGTGTATAATTTAGAAGTAAAAACCTCTGAACTTTATTATTAATAGATTCAAAAAACTCTTACTTGACTGAAAAAAAAAAACTTTGATATTATTAGAGACTCAAAAACTCTCATTGACATTTGACTTTTAGAAAAAATCTTGAATTGTTTCTGTTATTGACTTTAAACAACATTTTATTTTTTTTCACTTAAAAAAAAAAAAAAAAAGTTTCTTGTTTGATAATATTTCTAATTTTTAGTTTATTTTTATTTTTATTTTATTTTTTTTGTGTGTATTGAATATTCCAGAAAAAGTTGTATAGATTTAAATTGTTCTTTCTATTTTTAGTAGCAGAAACCTGCCAACCAAATATTTTTAATTGTTTTATTATTTTTATTGAAGCCCAGTATGTAAGTATATATTTTGATTTTGTATTGTATTTATGTATAGTGTAACTGATAATTTTTTAGAATAATTTTTATTTCTACTTTAATTATTTGAATCCCCATTTTGATGAACCCTTGTTCATCGGGGGGGGGGGGGGGGGGAGTTTGTGGAATTTTGCAAACCCCTTCATCTCTCGAGCAATCAGCTAGACCTGTTTAGGCGCCAGTGATACCAGATCACGTGGCCTTCGAGAGAATTGATATTTAAAAACATTTTTTCTTTCTTGTTCCTTTTTAGTTGGTTTTGTGAATGTAAAATATGAACGCAGTAAGTAGACTGCATTTTTTCTCTTGGTCTTCTAAAATTAGAAGAAATGTTGTTTTAATTTTAAAAAGAAAATTTATCTCGAGCATAAAATCATGCTATTGTTCTTTATGGCTTCTTAATAGAAGAAAATAGTTGCTGGAAATTTAATTGTATTTAGAATCATGACTTCTAGAAGGAGCAAAGCAACTAAATATGTTTCATCTGTAAATATGTAAATAATATACATTATGTATATATTCGAACTGTAAATAATAATCTATAAAAAGTTCTAGTGATGATGATTATTTACAAACGATAAACACAAAAGTAAAAACTTTTATTTGTGAAATATGATGACTTTAATATGATTTAAATGGAATCTTGACTTCTTATAATAATGCTCTCCCTATAACAATTTCGTGAACTGTGATTTAATTGTGGAATAACTTGAAATTCTTCACCTAAGTTGGACCACCAGTCTCCTAAATTGGATCAATAAAATCAGGTTGTTTTAATGACGAGGGAATATAACTAATTTTATTAAAATCAAAGTTTGCGGTTATTGGAACAATCATACAAAATAACAGCAATGAAATATAACGAAATCAAATATCTGAAAATAAGAGTAATTGTTTTAATTCAAAATGTATTCAAAATATAAATCAAAGTTATCAGTAATTAAGAATAGAAATTATGAAACTAATTGCCAGTTACTTGAATATCATGTAAGGAGTGATGCAAAGATTACACATGAATTTCGTTTATTGATTTTTTTCTAGTGCACACTACATAGAACCGTATTTGGCAATCTGAACACTGAATCATTTCTGCTGTTTTATTTTTTTACAAATTAGGCAAAACCAATCCTCACTATCTAGATTTTTCTTTTTAGATTCTGAATTATTAGACTTTTTTTGCAACAGAAGTTTTCTTTAAATTATGATTGTAGTTCTTCCCTTCCATCATTTCCTTGCTAATTGCAGTACGACTATTTTTTAAAACTTGATGATCCAATTGCTTTTATGCTGTGATAGCTCCTTTTTAGTCGATTTTTGTTTGTTTGTTTCAAGGTTTACTTTATATGGCGGAGATGTTAACACAACTGTTTTTTGGCTCCCTATGTACATTTATTTAACTATATTTAGCAAAGGATATAACATTTCTAATGATTTTTTGGCTTTTGGGGAGGATTTGTAGCTGCAGCCTTATTGCAGATCAATTTCTTCACAACTTACTCTCTCCTTTTTGTTTCCTATGTCCTTAACAGCTTTTACTGTCACCTATTTGTTTTTTTATTCCAGACCGTTTGTCTGTGTCTTTTTCAACATTATATTATAAAAGTGTTAAAAAAATATGCTCTATTGAAAAATACGCTACGATTAATTTTACGCAAACATTATATATTCAAACAGTGTTGAATTCAGCCCCCTCCCCCGGAAGGTTTGATGTTTTGTGCATTTTAATGGCACAAAAAATGTAATTCCACCCTCCAGAACTGTAAAAATTCTACCCTTCCTCACGGAATCACAAACATCCTCCAAAAGGAAAACGTTTGAATTCAACTCTGTAAACCAAATACGCCATAGGAATAAAGAAATCAAAGAAAATAAATACAAATACATACAAGATAAAAGAAATTGAAAACAAAATTTAATGCATAAACATGTAAAAATATTTTTATGTTTATATAGGCCTAAACTGTATAAAAAAATTAATCCAGATATACCAAAAAAATAAAATAAATCTTGCATGGAGATAGTAATCCATTATAAAAAAATTAAAAAAATAGTGTACAAAGCGTGCCGTCCTCGAAATTCATTACTTACTTTTCAAAATTTATGATCACATATCTGGTCCAATTTAAGCAACTTAATTTGGTCCAATTACGGCAACTGCGCCCTTTTTTAAAACAGATAATCTCAAGGCTAAGAACAAAAACGAAATCAAACAAATCCGCGTGAAAAATATGCGCAATAAACAAATGAATTTATATATGTATATGAAAACATAACAACTTACCTTAGTTTTAAAGTATTCACTTACGTTTAGTAGGAAAAAAGTAGATCAAAACAGCTAACTTTAGGTTTTTTAACATTGTCTGAAAACAACACATGGTAGGCGGTTGCTTCTTCTAATCATGAGTGACGTCATTCTGATGAGTAGGATTTCAGCGGTAGATGGCGTCTCTTCCTGTAACTAACGGCAGAATGGCAACGGTCCAATTAAAGCGGCGGTCCAAATTAGGCTACTCTCCCCTAATTCAAAATATATATTTTAAGACGAGGCATGTATTTTAACATAGTTCATATTAAAATATAGTAATTATTCACAAATAGTGTTTTTATTATACACCAGATAATTCAAGTATAAGTAAATCTTAAAAGTATATTTTTTTCTGATTCGTTGAACTAGGAGTCAAAAATAAAAACATAGCAAGGGTACATGTAATATTTGCAAATGTATTCTTCATTCATCATGTTGCCTGAAAAAAAGCTAATTTGTTTTTATATTAAATATCAACAGGATTTACGATACGCTTTCGAAAAAGTCAAATGTGCGTTAATCCGTGAAAATATAACTAAAATATGAAATAATCTCTTCCAAGTAACGCGCGAATCAGAAAATCATCTTAAAACAGAACAATCTAATAATTAGAACATTATCCTATTTATACTGAAATTGTTCCAAAAACTTTTCAATAAACAACTTTTCAATAACAGTATATGTAATTTGTTTTCAGTGAATTTTACTATAGGATACAAAATGGGAAGCCATCTATTTATATAATATGCTAAGATGACGATTCCTGCTCTGACTCATGCTCTAGAAAAGCAAGTCATCGCGGGCATGTTAGGCATAAGTATTCAAGAGGCTTTAAGTTTGCTGATTGTTCAACTTATGGGAATATACACATAATCTGATTTGATTCATATCTATTCTTCTTTATTTTCTGCTAAATCTAGAAACAAATGAATGACACTTAACAGCGTTTCATAAATTAATTTTAAAAAATACAGGTTAACTTCTGATTTTGCTATTAAAATATTTGTATAAGCATATTAAAGCCTGAAAATATTTTGTAATGCGTTTTTCACTTTTTTATACCAACTCATGATTTTGTGATGAAAAATGGAGTTACTTGTACCGAAGTACAAGTTTAATCGCTACACTAGCGTCCTCCGCCTGAGCTTTACAGAAAATTCTGTGGAATATTCCGTCCATTTTTAAGAATTGTTTTGGCGCCATCTTTCAGCAATCAATATAAACGAACGAACTTTTGACTGAAATTTGTGTTTCTTATTTAAAAAAAAATGCAGAACTTAATGATGTAATCCGAGATCAATTTATAAAACATTTTTTTTATACAATTTTAAAGTTTCATTCAATATAAATAAAATAAATATTATCATTATTATGTCTTTGATAGAATTAATTTAGTTTTATTAATTTTTAAGAGCTTAGCATTTATCCAACTTAATCTTTTTAAATTTTGTTTGCATTAAAAATGCGTTTTTATCTCCTAGATGTAATTGAAATTTAAGATGTTATCATGATTTTATTAGTAAGGACGGAAATTATTTTTTCAGTTATTAAATTAAAATTTTGTTTTCACTCCAAAGTTATGTTGTAATGTTATTACGTTAAAAATCGAAATTTTATCAGCGTTGAAATAATTAATGTATGTAGTACGTAACATGGTATTGTATTATTCCTTACATTTTAATTTCATTTGTTATGAAATATAAATTTTATTTACAATGCAAGCGAATTTCAGGTAGATGTATGCTAAGTTGCTCAAAATTGATAAAATTAAATTAAATCTTTACGAAAGAAATAGTGATAAATGGTAACTTTTGGTTTTACTTACACCGAATAAAATTTTAAAGTTATATAGCTGAAGCTTTTTGAGTCCTACATATTCGCTATTTAAAAAACTACAATTTTAACCAAAAATTCCTTTGTTTATCATTGACAATAAATGGCGCCAAATCGATATTTAGAAACGAAACGTAAAGCTCCATAGATGAGTAATAGCACAGAGTTTTAAGGTATCTGACTACGTTGAAAATACAATTTTCGACCAAAATTGTCAAATAGATTTTATTTTATTTTATTAAAGACCAATTCTTTATCTTTCCAAAACTGTATTTGTTTTTATTGTACGTGAAATAGATCCGGAGTTATAGCGGTTTTAAAACTACTCAACAGCTGTCACTCAAAAAGAAGGTGCTGTTTAAAGGGCTTTAAAATTTAAAATTTTCAAATTTTTAAATTGCTTTTAAAGGGTCATATGTTTGGAGAAATTTCGCGATTTTGGATGCATTTGTTTAATAATAAGAAATGTAAATAATATGCTCCATGAAATTTAGATGTATATTACTGTAAATTCCTGTAGTAAAACATAAATCTAAACTTTAATTGCATTTTTTGGAAAATGTAATTTTCGTGAAAATTCCATACGCAAAACATGATTTCTCAAAACGTTATTGGAATATGACTATGAAATTTAAAATGTATATTATTTACACTATTGTGAAGGCAATGAACTAAAGATTTAAATTTAGAATAAATATTTTTGGTTTTATGGATGTTTTTGTGGAATGACATCGATGAATTTTATGAAAATTAACATGTAAACAGGTGCGATATGCTATAAGTTTTGAAATACTTAAACAATCTCTTAGATTTTAGTTCATTACCTTCACCAATGTCATAAATATGAAGTGTAAAAAGGAAATTAAGATACATACAGTAGAATTTCCTTTAGAGCGTTTGGTCAAATTTCACTAAATTTTACTATAAAGTCCTCCATTTACCAAAATTTTATCAATAAATGAAATATTTTTTACTTTTTTTCACATTTTGTAGTCCTAATCTTAGTAAAAATAAGTTTAAAAACTAATTAAATAGCTATTTTGGAAAAAATTGCTCCGTACGTAGGCAGGCACCTTAATACAATATCTCTATCTCTTAACTCCGTGCCTTGAACCACCCTTAGTGGAAGGTGTAATATTTTATGAAATCTTCAGAAATTGTGTTTCACAATGCTAATTATTAATATTGTTGTAATAAATACTGCAGAATAAATTAAATATAAAGCAGGTTATATTAAATAATATCTTTATATATTTCTAACACCATTTTAAGTAATTATGTGTGCGATTTAAAGTTTATATAAATGCTGCTATTTCGTTTGTCCAATTGTTGCACTATTTCAGAAGTTTAATATTGAGTAAGAAAGTATCCCCATCATTTGTATGTAGAGAAATAATTTTTAATTTTTAAAATGTAGTTTTCTAAAATACAAACTCTTCAATAATAAAATCTTCATTATGTTTTTTGTGTGAAGAATTTTGAAAGTCAAACGCAGATCAACATTCCGTGATTTTTGACGGGGTTATAGACTAGTTCGGTTAAATACACTGGTGTCCAAAATTAAGGACGAATCACAAAATACTGATTTTCAAATACGCGAATACTCAAAAGGAAATAATATATTTCGAATAATTACTATCCCTTCAGCACAGCTAGTCCATATAACATCTCATTCATGTCACATATGGTCACAAGTATCACAGTCACTACGGTGAAGCAAAAAATAGGAAATTCCATACATCTCATTATGAGTCTCAAATGATCACTATATGTGACTCCATTCAGACGTCAGTGTATCTGCTGCTTTGTGACGAGTCACCATGAGACTGTACAATGTAGTTACATTGAGACTCTCATGTGACTGTCATTTTTAGACTCAATTTCAAAGTCACCATGAACGTTGCATTATGATAAGTCACCGAATAATATCACATTATAGTCACATGGTGACTTTTCACAAAAGAGCACAATGGTGACTTCACAATAGTCTCTCTGTCACCTGAAAGTCATCACGTGAATTTAATGTGACATTATTTGGCAATTTATCACAATGCAGCGTTCACGATGACTTTGAAATTAAGTCTGCAGATGACAGTCACGTGAGAGTCACAATGTAACTACAGTGTAAAGTCACATGGTGACTCGTCAGACAGTAGCAGTTACAGTGACGTCTCATATGGTGATCATTTGAGACTCATAATGAGGTGTGTGGAATTTGCTATTTTGTGCTTCACCGTAGTGTCTGTGACACTTATGACCATGTTTGACATGAATGAGATGTTATATGGACTAGCTGTGCTGTAGAGATAGTAATTATTCAAATTATATTATTTCCTTTTGAGTATTCGCGTACTTGAAAATTAGCATTTTGTGATTGGTCCTTAATTTTGGACACCAGTGTAGTTTAAATTTTAATTTCGGAACACCTAATATTAAATTAACTTTTATTCATTGCTAAATATATTGCAAGGCAGATAGTTTCTGAAGGATAACTCAAAAAAATACTCAGCAGAATAAGTTTTAATTTCAAATTCACGTATTTTATGTTTCTTAAAAACCTTTCTGTTAAAATTTTCATAGATGAAAATTCATATTTATAAATCAGTTTTAAAATAGATACTTTTTTGACAAAATATCCATATTGACCTATTTTTTTTAAACAAATATCGATTTGTAGAAGCTTTAATAACAAACAGGAATTCAGTTTTACATATCAAGTAGACATCCTCCAAGTAGATTTTGAGTTGTGCTTTAAAAACTACCAGTATTTCAATCTATTTTGCACATATTAAAAATAAATTTATAATTAGGAGTTAAAGATTTTAAACCTTCATAATTTGTAAACTATTTTACCAAATGATTACCCGTTGGTTAGTCAATGGTCAAACATTCTAAAAAAACTTAATATGATATAAAAATTCAGTGTTCGCATTGAAATTTACCGTTTTCGTTCAATTTCAGTGTGAAGATAATACTATAAGCTTATATTTTTAACATAAACTAAATCAACACATAATTTCTATTTGAATGGCTACGTCCATTATCTTAAGGGACATTTTGTTGATAAAAATGTACTTTAAGTGCCTTCACGTTGTGCAAATGTCCTCAGTTATAAGACAGTTGTTAAGTTTTTCCATTTTTAAACAATTTCTGCTAAACAATCAAACATCTAAAAATCTACCACAGCTTCAAAAACACATTATACTAAATCATATGATTTAGTTCATAGATGCAGTATTTTTTTCCGCTATGAATGTTTCATACATCATCTTAGCTTACCTTTTAGCATTTCATGTCATAGAAATTGATAAATGCTAAGCGGGATGTGTGGAAATTGAAGTTTTTAAAATAAGCTTTAAGTTTTGTTTTAAGAACAATATAGAAGCGTGGCTGAGTAGAGATAACAATAGAATTTCAATAGAATATAATAATAAATGACTTGGATTATACGACGCAAAATATGACAAATTATTTCTTAAATCATTAAATATGACACTGATTTTTTTAATAACGTAAATCAAAGTACGTCGTCATTTAATAAAGTATTTTTTTAAAAAATAGGAAGAATTTCAAAGGAAAAAATGTGTAGTAGCTTATTGATTATTAGCATTTAAAATAGTTTGCGTAGAATCCCTATTATAGATTATAAATCGAAAGCTGTTACTGTTAAGTGGTCTCAAGATTGTTAAGGCTTCAAAAGTTTCGAAATTTTAATTTTTTTAGATTTTAAACTCCTATCTTTTCTGAAGATATTGATATAATTGTTTCCTTGAAATTCCTATTGGAACAGAAGATATGGCTTTTATAATTATACCCGCTCAATAGCTGAAGTGGCATTTCCGAAACTTTGAAATTATTTTTCTCCAATGAACATTTTTGGGCACCAGTCGCATGATAGCTCAAAAACTTCTGAATATTTTTTTCATGAAATTTTCAAAACGCATGTTTCCTGCTAGTCTGTATACACTGAACCTAAAATTTTCTTTTTATTGTTCAAAATATATATATATATATATATTTTTAGGTGATTATACTGTAGAAATTTTCAAAATTTGATCTGCTAAATACAACTTTGCATTAATAATGTAAAAATGTTTTAAATACAAATTTATTTAAATTCTGGGTGATTGTAACAATTTGAAGTACAAGTAGGCACCAAACATTTCGTTCTAGTTGCAAAATTTATTTTGTAATCCCGCGCGTAAGCTGTTAAGCAAATTTCATTTTTGAAGCTCCTGTAAATGCTCATTCTGCAAAGTCCAATTTTTTAAATACATGAAATAAACGATCAAACTTACAACTTTCATTCCAATGAAAATTGTGTTTTAAAAATTGTGTACATTTTAAGATATTAAATGTTGAAAATGGCCTTTTTTTAAATTTTTTTCCATTTTGAAGAGTCCTGAGACCCCCTAAATCACTGAATGTTCATTTTAAAATTCTATCATGGCAGAGTAAACAATTTCATTTTTAACACAAGACTGCTTGTTAAGCAAATATAAATTTCTCATGAAATTCTTTTTCATCTTTAATCAAGTTACCCGAATCACAATGAAAACACATTTTATGAAGATAAATAATCCAGAATTTAATTAAGATTCTTCTAATAAATGTAAAATTTGTTTTGTTATTTCTCGTCATTTTTTCTTAAATCTATTGTCCAAAACACTTTTTTTAAATTACTTGATAGTAGAATAACTTGGTTGCTTTTATTCTCAACACTGTAACGATCGATTAACATTAAGAATAACTTTTGAAAACGGAATTATTAAAAGAAGCGTTCTTTACGCCTCACTCAATAAATGGAACACATACCAGTTTCCTAAAATTAAAAAAATAATTATATTAAAATATTTAATATATTCCAAGCTATCTTTTTTTTTCTTTTTTTTTTCTTTAACACTTTCAAACACAGTTGAAAGTTTGTATGAATTCAGCTTGTCTTGTCGTACCCTAACTCGTTTAAATGTACTCGGATTCCAATGTAATTACTGTATGGTTTTAATGTTTACAATGGCATATTCGGTATTGAAAATCAAGTGTTTAACATTAAAATTATATAGAGGTCTCCGTAACGAACTTTGAGTACATTTCCGCTTATTGATGGTAATTGCTGAAGTAAAATTTTCAGCTGTGTTATGCGTTCCCTAACTGAACTAATTTATTACATACTATGTAGTAAATTAATAATTCATTAGATTATATATAGGGTTGCATAAATAAAATTGTACAGTCGTGGAAAAAAAAGAGTAAACACCCCCACTAACTCCTCAACAAATTATCGTAGGAGAAAGTTACTGGTACCGAACGATTGGAAATGAAGTCTACTTTTAAATGATATAGATAAAATTTGCTTAGGAGGCCATCTACATATTAAAACGAACCATAACTTTGTTTTTTTTTCAATAGCAGTACACAATTCTGACATCATAAATGAACCCTACAACCTCCAATTAGCCTAAAAACGAATTTTTATGCAATTCATATCATAAGTTTCCGAGAAATTCATAATTTTAAAACGAGCGTATTTTAAGGGCTGTATCCAAATTAAAGTTCGGAAATCGATTATTAACCGAGAGAGCCAGCATCTTGATCAAGGCACCTTAAGAAGTCAATGAAGCCTGCTAGATTACAATACAGCAGGAGAAATTTCAAAATATCTAGTCACTTCTATTATAGACGGCCCCTTAAACCACCATTTTGCCGTTTTTTAAGCATAATTTGAAAACTACTTGGAAGAAAAATGTTATATTTAGGATTTACATAAAGCAGGACTTAATAAATCTAAATCCATCAAAAAAAATTGTAGGTTGCAATTCACAATTTTTTCGAATATTAATTTCATATTTCATAATTCATATCATAAATTTATAAAAATTGCAAATTCAGCGTATTTATGTTTGGGTATATCAGTATTATTGCTGCAAAAAAAATTAGCACATTAGGAGCATAATTTCTGGAGATATTAATAAAAATATGAAAATGTAATTAAACATTAGAAGCACTCAATTTTGAATGTTTATAATTCAAAAACTTATCATTCTAATGACTTGAAATTCGGTATCTAGACATAATTTGAACCGAAGATTTGAAATATCTTGTTAAAATTGGGTATTGTCATTGAAAAAAAATGAAGTTTGGTTTCGTTTTAATATGTAGATGGCCCCTAAGCAAATTTTATATACATTATTTAAAAGCAGACTTTATTTCCAATAGTGCGGTACCAGTAACTTTCGTCTACGATAATTCGTTGAGGAGTTAGTAGGGGGTGCTTACTTTTTTTTCCACGACTGTACATTTTCCTGGCTATAGATGATAATTGCTGAAATCGGATTTTTTGAAATGTGTTCAAAATGTGTTCAAATGTCTTTCAAATGCGTCAAAAATTTTAATTTATTTATCTAGAAATCACCTTTCATTTTATTAAATTGTCAATTTTGGTAGAGTATTCTGAAAGAGTTGGAAACGATTTTATAATTTATATTTAATTTATGATTTTTCTTTTTAGTTTTAATACTTAAAGTGTTTTTTTTTTCTAAAGAATGTGAGCATTCACATTTAATTCGATTCATAATTACTTTAAAAAATATAAAGTTGACTTTAAAATACTGAATTTTAGTTAAAAAGCACATGTTAATATACTTTATTATTAATTTGAAGATTTTAATAAATGAAAATTCCGAAAAAGAAACACATATTTAATATATTATGTATGAAGATTGTCCCTTAGATACATTGTGAATATTGAACAAAAACAAAAACGCATGGAACACTTAAACTCATATAGACTGCAAAAAGTCTTTTTTGAAAAAAAAAAATATTCCAAATTACGTATGCTTATTATATGCTTTTAAATTATTATATGCTTTTAAATTATATTACTATTTAATTATTATATGCTTTATAAATTATTATATGCTTTTCTTCAAAACTTAGCTTTAGCATGTATGGAAACACATTTTAAGGGGGCTGGTCACTCAGTTTAAGATTTCTCCTCACTAATGTAAAGTCTATGGGCATTTGATGCATTCGTATATTTAAAATATCTCCTCTGGAAATTAATATTTTTAACTTCTATTTTTTGTGTACACTTCCTAAGCGATATCTTTTTTTTTTCTTAGTTCTCAAAATATTTCTAAAGTATAGACTTAATTTTATATGAAGTGTTAAAATCTTACTCACAGTTAGCTCGCTTTTAACACTTAAAATATTAAATTCATCATAGATTTGAGAAATGTTTTGGAAAACTAAGAAAAAAAGAGACCTCCTTTAAGAAAAGTACACAGAAAAAAAAGATGTTAAAAATATGAATTTCCCGAGAAGATATTTTAAATATACGAATGCATCAAAAGTCCACAGATAACATTACGGAGGAGAAATCGGAAGCTGAGTGATCAGCCCGCTTAAGTTAATAACGCAAATGTAAAAACTCGATCGATTTTTGCTCATATCAAAGATTAGTATTCCCTAAAGTTACAAATCAAAACGAGGAAGGCATATTTGCTTTATAACATTCAAAAACTAATGAAGTTTGCTATAAAAGATGCCCACCCTCAACGGTGTCGAATGATTAATTCCTAAACCTTTAGTCGTAGACATGTGGTTTCAATTACAAAAATGGAGGGGGTAATTCCGGGATTTATGCCGCACTTTTTTTTGATTTTGTGTATAAAGTACCATGGTGGACATAAAATTAAAAAAATCATGCTGTGCTATTTAATGTTAAATATACAGCACGTGTAGTGTCACAAAAAAAATCAAAATAAATTATTAATATTTTTTAACAATTTTTTTCTAAAACATTACACTACGGCGCGACACCCGTACATTCAGGCTAGTGCGGTAGTTATGCCGCGCTTGTAATAAGAACAAAATGAAACTATAAATAAAAATATTAAAAAAAAAATCATATCTGGACTATAATTAACTATGTAATAACAAAATGAAACTAAATGAGTACAATGAAACGTATTAGTAGATTCAAATTAATAATTGTTGCCAACTTTCACTATTAAAATTATCCACTTTTTTTTACATTAAATTTTAATTATTATTTCAGCAACAACGTAACATCAATGTATTAGAAAGAGAAAAGAAAAAAAGTAAAATTGTGTTTACGTAATTTATTTGTTAACCCTTTCGGGACCGGTGGCTTTTACACAAATTTTATTCGGTTGGTACGACTTTTGAAAAAGAAGTTACCTTTACTTAAATAATCGTGAAAAATGCTCTAATTAAACGAAGCAAATATTACTTTTCTTTTTTACTGGTGCCAGAAACAAATTTTGTAAGCTCTTTATGAAGGTGCTTATATGCACCTATGGTCACGAATGGGTTAAGAAACCTAATTTTTCGACTACAATCTACAGAAAAAGTGTCGAAAAAGCACAGTCTTTATGTAACTACATTTAAACACATGATGCAATGAAGCCAATTACACTTCCTCTTTTTTGGAGTAGTTTACAAAGAACATCTGCGTTACGCGTAATCCAATTTTTCATTATTATCATCTTGACTTGCATCTTTCTTGCCCTTTTTACTTTTTATTTTCCCCTTTTTCTCCTTTAGTTTTAGAAAATTTGATAATACGCTTAACATGGTTAGTCTGTGCAAAAAGAAAAGGAAAAAGTTAATAACACTTAATCGTCCCGTACAAAAGAAACTGCGGCATGTATACCAGAATAGCAGTGCGGCATGTATTCCATTTAGCATGGTGCAGACGTCGGCCATCACAGTTACCTGCCATCGCTAAGGGGAATGTCGTAACCATACACACATTACTCTATACAAACGCTACACTTAGTTTTGACTTCGAAATCATGCATGCATTTCGTAATTAGCGTATGTAAAGCTTTTAAACATAACATGTTTAAAAATTTGGACGGTGAAATCATGCACTTACGTCAAATTAAGGATTGCACTTCTGCAAGTAAGCATCGAAATGGGATTCACGCTATACACTGGTTAAAATAATCTCTTTGCGCACCTGTACTGTGCGTTTGACGACCATCTATCGATAATTACAAGAAATACAAGGGGTGCGGCATCTATCCCGTATGCGGCGACTGTCCCGGAGTTACCCTATATTTAATATAATATAGTTCCAGTTTTTAACAATGTAAGTTTGAAATCTATTTTAATTCTGACATATTAAAGAAAAATATAAAGCTTGTACTGAAAATATAAGTTAAAAAATATCAGAATTTTCGTTAAAGGAAATGATGAAAAGCAACAATCCCAATTCTTTCTAAAATGATACATTTTTTTAAAATGTTATTAATTTATGTAATTTTAAACTTAATTAATAAAAAATAAAGTTATCTTAAAACTTTTTCTAAGTGACTCCCTTCGGCTTTAGTGCAGAAATGTACACGCGAAGTAAATTCTTCTAAAACTTTGAGCACTTTGTGTATGATCCCTCGAAGCAAGCATCAACATATCTGTATTCGGATGCACAAAATTAGCATAAGTCATGCAGTTCAAAGCTTCATAGCTCGGTCAATTTTAGTGTTACATGAATTGGTCTTACTTGTTAGTGTAACCGGGAATTTCTACTAAATATCGCTTATAAGCCTGGGATTGCGTACAAAAATTTAAATTTAGTAACTTTTTAAGAAAGTGTTTATTGATCGAAACGACTTTTAAAATATTTCTTTGCCTCATTTAAAATATTTTTGTAATTGCAACTATATGTCTATGACTAGCGGTTTAGAAATTAGATATTCGACACCGTTGAGAGTGGACACCCTGTATATTAATTACAGTAAATTACTCTTCTGTTGCTGGTATGGTTAAAGCTTTAATTAATTGTATTCTCCTCCCCATTCGTGACTTCCTGAAAATTACTTTTTTTTTCAACTGTAGTGAAAAATTCTAGTATTTTCATGCATTATTAATATTATGATAAGCTATTTTCAAAACTTAGTTTTATGAAGTATGAAAATATGTTTTAAATTTATAACACAAGAACAAAAACTTGTATTTTCGATCGCATTGTGATGATATCAACGATTACTGTTCGCAACACTGTTAAAATTCTGCGCCAAACAGACCAGTCATGTGGCCGTTTTGAAAGATAACGGTTAATAGTCCGCATTATTAAGCGCATCTGACTGTATTTTGACCATATTATGGTATCACTAAAATTACATTATGGATATGTTTCCATTTTTTTGCAAACGATTGAATGAATGGAGAGTTTGCCGTAAAATTTTATTAGTATAAAGTAATTAATGTGTAAAGCTACAAACCAAAACGAAAAAGGCATATTTTTGTTATGACATTTTAGTCCAGGCAATAGGGAATTTTACCTAGCAAAATTAATTGTAGTACTAGAAATCGGCTTTCTAAATGTTTTTTGGGTCGCTGAATCCGAATTTGTAACTTCCCACTAAAATTTCCCCCGGCAACCCCCCCCTCCCAAATTTTGGTAAAAAGCCCCGCAAAAAGGTTTTTATTAAAAAAATCAATTTTTTATTGTTTTAGAGAAAAAGTATCTAGAAATTCAGAAAGTAGACAAAATTTCCAACAAATTAGATATATGACATTATGACTTAGGATGAAGGGGAAGGGGGATCTGCGTCGGAACATCCGCGCGGTGCTGCGTAAACTAAGTTGCGCAATTCCACTTAACCACTCACACGTTTACATTCTCCCGCCCATCTCCCCTCCTACTTTCTTTATAAGGTTTACTTTAAGATTTTTGTGTCGCTGAATCCGAATTTTCAACTTTCCCCCAAAAATCCCCCCCCCCCCGAAACCATCCCCCAAATAGTTGTTTTTAACCTAAATTTCTTATTGTTTTAGGGCAAAAGCATTATAAAATTCAGAAACTAGACAAAATTTGCAACAAATAGGATATATGACATTATGAATTAGGATGAACGGGGAGGGTGAGGGCTGCCTCAGAGCATGCACTACGGCTCTACGTGTACAAAATTATGAAGTTCAGGCAATTGGGGATTTTATCTAGCAAAATTAATAGTAGTTCTGGATTTCGACTCACTTTATGTTTTTTGGGTCGCTGAATCCAAATTTGTAACTTCCCACTAAAATTTCACCCGGCAACCCCCCAAAAACTTGAATTTTTGAAAAGATTTGTTTTTTGAGAAAAGCGCGCGGGGAATGTTCCGAGGCAACTCCCTGTCTCCCCGTTTATCCTACGTCCTAATGTCATGTATCCTATTTGGTAGAAATTTTGTCAAGTTTCTGAATTTCGTAATTCTTTTCCCCTAAAACAATAAGAAATTTAAGTTAAAAACAACTAATTGGGAAGGGGGGTTCGGGGGGGAGGGAATTTTGGGGGTAAGTTAAAAATACGGATTCAAAAAACTTAAAGTAAACCTTATAGAGAAAGTTCGGAGGGAAGATGGGAGAGCTAATGTAAACGTGTGAGAGGTTGAGTGGAATAGCGCAACTTAGTCCACGCAGCACTGCGTCGCATGTTCCGAGGCAGATCCCCCTTCCCCTTCATCCTAAGTCATAATGTCATATATCTAATTTGTTGCAAATTTTGTCTACTTTCTGAATTTCTAGATACTTTTCCCTTAAATCAATAAAAAAATGGATTTTTTCAATAAAAACCTTTTTTGGGGGGATTTTTACCAAAATTTGGGGGTGTTGCCGGGGAAATTTTGGTGGGAAGTTACAAATTCGGATTCAGCGACCCAAAAAACATCTAGTAAGCCGATTTCCAGTACTACCATTAAATTTGCTAGATAGAGTCCCTATACGGTCTCTATTGCCTGGACTATTTAGAGATCCATTCACAAACTAATGATGTTTAATGCATATTAAATGCAGAAAATTACATTTTTGTAACTGGTATGGATCAAACTTCAATTAATTTCATCTGCCATTCCGTTTGATGTCCTTTGTACTTTAATGAAATATTCTAATATTGATTAATTTTTTCAATATAATTTACTTTACTTTTAAAAAAAAAAATATCAACCAAATAAAACAATTTCTCAATCTCTTAAATTTTAGGAATTATTCAATTACATTATCGGTTCAAAAATAAATCTTTATATAATATGTAATAATCTTTATGAAATATTTATCTTTTAAAAATGCTTAGATTATTCTACCTTAACATTTTCCACTTTTTTCCTTACATCCGGTTACGTTATACCAACCCTTATCTTATTTCATATCATCTAAGAAATACCAAATCCAGACTGACAAAAACACTTTCTCTCTTTAATACTTTATGCTTCTTTATCTTGTCATTTTTTGTTGTTCAGCTGATTTTTTGTTAAAAGCAGCAGATGAAGTTTTTTAAGCGGTCAATTTTTTATCATAGTTTTCTTACATTTTATCAAAAAGTTTAAAATTTCTATGTGTGTGTGAGAAAATAAGGAAAAAAATATTTCTACGAAAAAAATTAATCTTTAAATATTTATAATAGGAATACATAGGTTTTTACCTTTTTATAACTAATGTTTTCTCTTTTTTTTGTTTTTAACTAGCTTTCATCTATAAAAAAATACATTTTTTCATTTGATAAAAATGTATTGAAAAATTTCTGATTCGTTATCTTTGTAAAATGATACTAGAAAATGAAGGAAAATTCTTGAAGCAAATAAAATGTTGTGCATGAAAACTTCTAAGTGACATGAACTTAACCCATTTATGCCTAGCGTCCCATTTTTGGGAAGCTTCAAATTTTAATAAACTTGTATAATTTTCTTCTTTTTTTATAACATGAAAATTGTGTGAAATAATTATCTATAAAGGCCTTTATCTGTTACCGAAAGATGACAACATAAGATGGATATTTATTGACTTAATATGAGGGCTTTTCTCGGAGTTTATAGATTTATCATTTTTCAAGGTGGCGAAATGTAAAAAGTAAGTTTATTTGTGTATTTTCGGCCAAGGATCTAAATAAATAAGTCTTAATGTTAGCTTGTAGAACTCTTTGAAATACATATTTCTTTTAAATGTAAAATTATAGGTTCAAGCCTATTTTTAGGATTTCTTTCATCTGACGAAACCCTATTCGTCTCACTCCTCTGTCTGTCTGTCTGTCCGTCTGTCATAGAGCCCGTTTTAAGAAATTATATATGTTAGAGACTTGAAATTTTGTATACTTATAGCTGAACACCTCACATCAAACGACAAATCATAAAATTTTGAAAAATTCGTAATTAACGGACGTTATTAATAAAAAACTCCAATTGCAAAATCAGAAAGGCATTCATAATTGAACAAAAGCATGGATTTTTTATCAAACTGCAAAAACGATCTCTTCCACGGATGAAAAACAAGTGTCTTCATTATCTGCAGACGTATTGGAACCCGAGCAATTTAAGCAGATCACGTGTTTTTTCGTACTAGGATTTTTTAAACGAATTTTAAACTTTTAAATTACTAAATTTTTTGATTATTTTTTTATACCTCCGGACGTAAATTTTTTCTCTGATTTCATGAATGTCAATTTCAATCTTCTATCTTAATTACAAGCTGAGATATTAAATATTATTTAAAAAATCGCTTTTTATTCTATAAAACGTTTCTGGAGATTGCTGTTGCACTATGGAAAATCTTGATTTGTAAAGAATTATAATGGAACCAGTTCTTTTAAATATGAAAATTTGAAAGTAATTTCAACAATCTTGGGTATTGAGGGGTCTTGTGCTGTAATGGCTATTTTGATTGTAACCATTTGGGGCCGGCTTAGCACTTTAAAACTAAAATTAATATTCTCTTCTGCAATCTTTATTTCACATTTCCTTATATATCTCTGCTCCTATTGGTCGTAGAGCGTAGACCTAGCGAAAAAGTTAGCTAGCAGCGCCAAAGCAAAATTTCCCACGATTATTTTGCCGTCTTCCGATTTCCTCTAACTCTAATAGGGGCCCGGGTAAGGCCACTTTTAAATATTTTTCGATAAATTTAAAATACTGGTTTGCACACCCCCCCTCCCCCCCCAACCTACACCATATTTTAAAGGTACATAAATTTCCTATTAACATATTTAAAAAAAAATAATGTTACGAGGCACCCCTACCCCGCAGGGCCACCCCTCCCCCCAAAGTTTGGGGCTGTTTTTTCTTTGGACCCTAACTTTTCCCCTAATTGAGCCACAGCGGGGAGAAAAATATGAGAAGGCTCCAGCGAAGGTAACTTTTCCCTTCTGACCGAATGGCAAACTCCATTTTTCGATAAATGTCCACCCCACTATTTTGCGACCCTCAAGGGGGGCCACTTTTCTATATTTTTCAGTTACCCGTCATGTGATATATCGAAGGGAAGGTCTGAGACCGCTTAATCATGTTATGAATCTCCGGTTTTGACCCCCCCCCTTTGCTCCCCCAATAGGGCGCACTTTTCTAAATTTTGGCAATACCTGTCAAGTGATATATCGTTGGAAATGTCTATGACCGCTTAATGATATTATGTATCTGAGGTGTCCATCCCCCCACTTTGCCCCCGCGTGATGAGATAAATATTACTTATTCAATATAAAAAATTTCATAAGTGTTGATACCCCTATTTTCGAATAGTAATTTAGCAAATATCGTAAATTGGTGTTTAAGACCACCAACACCTCGATTAATGTATCTACGGATAAGTTGTAGAAAGGAGTTTCGTTCAGATACACTTTTGTTAAGGATAGAGAGCGCTCCATGGTGGTCAAATGTGAAACTAACAGACCGCAATTTTATTTAAATTATTAAATCTAACAACGCGATCTATTTTAAACTTTAAGATAGTTTCTAACACATAATAAAAAGTTTAAAAATAATGATGCGAGAAATTTCGGGAAGGGGGGCGGGGAGGGGCATTATTTTTTTTTTAAACCTTAGGATTTATTACTGTTTTATGTGCATTTTTTTGACGAAGTCCTGAGACAAATGCTACTTGTTCAATATAAAAAAAAATTCATAAGTGTCGATACCTCTATTTTAGAATAGTAATTTCAGCAAATATCTTAAATTGGTGTTTAAGACCGCCCCTCCACCCCCACGACTAATGTATCTATGGATAAGTTGTAGAAAGTAGTTTCGTTCAGATACAGTTTTATTAAGAATAGAGTGCGCTCCCTGGTGGTGGAATGTGGAATTAAAAAAAAGCGAATTTATTTAAATTAGTAAATCTAACACGGCGATTTGTTTGAAACTTTAAGATAGTTTACAAGACATAATAAAAAGTTTCCAAAAGAATGTCGCGAGAAATTTCGTGGGGGGCGGCAATTTTTTTTTTTTAACTTAGCGTTTTCTATCTTTTTATGTGTGGTTTTTAAATATTTAATAAGCATAAATTATATCGATTTGGTTTTATTAATTAAAGAATAAAGTGTTTTGAAAGGAATATTAAACGAAACCCTCTGTGCAATCTGTGATCTCACTTACCCACTCGTTTAGGGTTTATTTTTAGTTTAATAGGTTATAGAAAATATTTTATTAAGTGATACATATGTTGGCATACGCAAAATTCAGAGAATATTTCTCACAATCTAATTCAAAAATTAGTTTCAAATGACTAAGTCGTCAGAAAATGACTGTTCGATTGGTTGTGTAAGGCACGTATCTATGATTTTTTCTTTTCTGAAGCAATGTTTCAAATATTACGGATTGACAAAAAAATAACACGGGGCTTGTTTAAACCTTAATACATATATCGGGGGAAAAAACGAGTTTATATAATAAACCCCATTCAAAACAAAAAGTTCCTTCGAAAACGTGATTCTTGTTTTGGTCCAATAATACCGAAAACCTCCATTAAAGGGAACGATACATTTTTGGATTTCTATATGAGCATCTTTAGAAGTCAAATATTAATTACACTTTTATTTCCTAAAATTTCGTCCACCTATGTTACAGATTGTCATACTAATGAAGACTGCCCAAGCCCTTACCTAATCAAGATATATTTTTTACAGCTATTAAATTTAAGCTTTAATTATATGTAAATGTATATCCTGTATACTTTCACATATAACACATATACATATCTACTAAAAAAATGTCACAAACCGATCAAGAACATAGATCTCTTAGTCCACTCCAAGATGTTGCAATTCGAAAGAAATTGAAAAAATATAAGTAATACAACAAGATTAATAATTCATAATTTTTTTTAAGTTTATTATATTCATTGTAGACAATGTCTGCTTCAGTGTTTTCTTATTCTAGATGAAATGTCATAAACCTATAAATTCACATTCTTCTACTGTCACTTTGTATAAAACGTGTGGAAACTATTTAATTTCACTTTCAGAATTCAGTAATTAATAAATACTAACTCTTTATTATGTTTATGAAATAATTTTGATGTTCTCAGTTTTGTAGTTATAGCCACTTTTTAACAATATCTTCAAATTCATTCTCAAAATAGATTTTAAATCCTAATTAACGCATAATTCTACGTAACGCAGTAAAACCTTTTCTTTGCGAGTAACTGCAATATTCATTTAAACTAGAAAAATAAAATATATAGTTTTAAAATTTTCAAAATTCGAATAAAAATACAAATATAAATTCTTGATTTAAAAAATTAAACAATAACAAATAGAGAAATTTCGAATATTGTATAATGTCATTTTATTTTTCTTTCTAAGTCAGCATAAAATAATTGAGATACATTAAATTTAGTAAACAACAAACATTTACTATTTCTTAACATATTTCTAATACATTTAACGCGGAAGAAAAAAAAACACATATCAATATTTACTGTGCACTTTTGTCCGGCCTTTCATTTCTTCGTTTTGTATATATCGTAGTACCTGATAGCGTGAACAAAACTTTTGTACTCCTTATGTTATCACATTCCCACCAACAACTACCGGAATTGCGGCATAGGAGAGACCATTTTCACATTGCACGGCAATCCAGGCCCTCTTTTTGGGTGACCAGTCATCACTTTCCTGGATGACATTTTTTTATATCTTTTTTATACTATCAATAGCACCGAACAATACATAGAAACATCCAACTGTAATTGCACTTCCGTAAAAAACTTAATTTTTTCAAAATAAAATAGGCAGTCGGATGCTTCCCGTCATTACACACGGTCTTGCACCTGCTCATAAACGACAGTACATAATTGGTACTCAAAATGAAGATTCTGATTGGCCTTTTCACGAATAAACCCTTTTCATGAATCTCACGCATCCAAAAAACGTATCTACCTTTAAATAAGTAAAAGTACCATAATTCTCCCTATAATGCAAAATTGTTTTGAATTCAACATTGTATTTTTTTCCTTCTGTATATGAAACATTTCACCGCGTGAAGTGTAATCGAATTTATTAGCATTGAAATTTCAAAATCTTTCAAATTTTAAAAAGTGACCAAAATTTTGGCCATTTTATGTTTTTTTAATTTAATGATCTTTCAATGATGCAAAATACTTCGTCAAAAATACTACGTGTTGAAAAATTTCCAACTGAAAATAAATGATGAGCATATTAATCGTAAAGCTTCTAGCTTTTCCCTTTTCCTTGCACCATTATATCCAAATAGTAATTTTTGTTTTATTTAATCGTAGACTGTTTGTCCTTTAATATTTCAATACTTCTGTTTAAAAATAGAGGCACTCAATAATCATAAAGGATGTGTTATAAAGAGATGCTTGTATTATATATAGAGTAAATTTCAACATATTCCAATAGAGTTAAAAAGTAACATAGTTGAAGAAGACTTCGGTTTATCTGTCTGCCGAATTTTCGCGCTCTAATGCTCGTAAAAATACTCAGATTCAGGTGTAAATAATATATGTTACTCATGTTTACTATAACATGTTCTATTTTGAAAATGTAGTGTGCAGCCCGTTTAGTTCGTTTACAGGAACGCTCAAAAAATCCCTGTACATTATGCTGCATATACTGGAAAATTATTTGCGCACATATTTAATGATGGTACACAATTTCAAACTTTAATGAAATGCATGATTAGGTTCTATTCAAGATGTTTACTGTTGAATATATCGTTCATAACAGTTATCATTTATTTACAGGGTCACACGAAAGATTTCGGTTGCACTACTGTCTATGAGCCATAAACGCTAAAAGTACGTTTTAAGTTTTGGTGTGTGTTTTTAAGTTTAACTGCATTTTGCATTTTGATTGGTAGTCTGAGAACATATATAGGTTGTATAAAATAATTCGCAAGCAATACTGTGTATGAATGTGAATTACTGAAAGATTTGTTTTTATTAAGTTATGCATTTTCCAACTGATATGTTTAGTATATGTTAAATACAAATAATATATAATATGTATAAACTCATATACAGGTCTGCAGAACAAAAATGGATACAATACCAACTGTGAATGGTAATTTCTGAAAGTACGTTTCAAGTTGTACAATCCGTCTTGTTTCTGAATTAAATTTTAGCTTAATGTGAGGCACGTTTAGAAGTATGTAGGAAATATATAGGGCTTTACGAACTATTCAAGTACATTACCTTCTATTTCATGAAATTACTGCATGTTTCGTAACTATGATCAATTTCAGCACAGTAAGTAGTATAAGGCATTTTATATAAATCTAATTATTAACATAACATAAATAAATTTCCATATTATTTATTAATTTCTAAAACCATAAAATCACTATATTTAACACATTATTTGAAATAACTCACAAATTATTTTAATATGTTAATGAATTCCTATTTATTTTTGCCTGTTTAAAATAATAACTTGAATAGCTTATTTTTAAAATTAGAAAAATCGATATTTACAATAAATGCAAACACCACTAGACAGTTCTTGTGAAATACTATACATAATTAATACCAAAAAGTTGAAATAAATATTCTAGTGTCAAGTAAACACTCGAGTATGACAAAAATATTTGTAACCGACACTCAAGAGTCAAAACTTTTAAATTACATAGAAATGTTTTGAAATACATGCTTGAAATTCAGAGATAAGGATAGATTTAATTATACGTGGGGCATTTGAATAAGTCACTAATAATAATGCATTTAATCTCTTTCATGTCACGTACTTCAAATATTACAATGTTGAAAACTTGAAAAGCTGAAACTAGGTAAAAAGATTCCACTTTCATAAATGTTAATTATTGTTGTTAGTTTTATTAGAATTATATAATTTGTTGTGAGTGTGGCAATTATCGGTATTTCGGAGTATTAAACAAAAATTCTCCAGCAAACAAACTGGCAGAAAAAGGTCAGTAAGTTATCTTTCTTATACAATTAAAGTGATTTTTCGGAATGAAAGTGTTAGTATTAATACACAGCTTTATTCATTCTGTTATATATACATTTAAATATAAAATACATTCACATATTTTTGCACATTAAACAGAAGCAAAAGCCAAGTGAAATATTGGGATGTTTTATTATGAGCTTAGTGGAGCCTATCTACACTAATAAAAGAAATGAGTTCGTCTGTGCGTGTGTTTCATTTCTAAAAAAAAAATCTACCGCACGTAGAGGTATATAAATTTGGGCAGGAAATAAATCAAATAAGTCTCATATGTTTATTCTTCATATTTAGCTAAAATATTAATTTAAACACGCAAATAAAAGAGTCTTCCAAAAACCGCCGTTCCAGAATGACGTTCTGATGAAGCATGAAAGCAAAGACGATCAAAAAATGCGATAGAGGTTTTTTGCTTTATCTTTTTAATCCTGCATCGTGCGAACCGTTTGTAATACGGAATAAAGGCAACAAACCACGTGTACTTTCTTTAATCTGTCTTAAGGGGGAATCTGTTTAAAAAAATACGAAAGTGAACTCTTTCAAAACAATTTATTAAAAATCAAATTCGTGTTTTCCCCTGTTTGCCGAAATCCGCATTGGCATAAATAACAGAAATGTAGAAAAACCGTTTATAGCAAATTAATAATCGTACTACTAAGTTTACAACGCCAAAATTCGTTAAAAAATATAAATTTTAAGCCTTTATTTAAAAAAAAAAGGTTTTAAAAAAACGGAGTAAGTTTCGGTGTTTTTCGCGATTTCTGCAATATTCAAAGATAGCGGTTTTTTTTCTTTATTTTTTAATCATTTCAAATACGGAATGAAGGCAACAAACCATATGTACTTTCTTTAATCTTTCTTAAGGGGGAATCCGTTTAAAAAAATACGAAAGTGAACTCTTTCAAAACAATTTATTAAAAATCAAATTCGTATTTTCCCCTGTTTGCCGAAATCCGCATTGTCCTAAAGAATGAAAATGTAGAAAAACCGTTTACACGAAATTAATGATCGTACTACTAAGTTTACAACGCCGAAATTCGTTAAAAAAAAAAAAAAAAAAAAAAAAAAAAAAAAAAAAAAAAAAACGCAGTAAGTTTGTGTGCTTTTCGCGATTCCTGCAATATTCAAAAATCTGCATCCACTTTTTAGTTCAAACAATAAAATAATAATAATAATAATAATAGAAGATCAAATCTTCGTTTATTACCGTTTCCGGTACCGCATCTAAGAAACACTCTTCGAGATTTCAGTTTTTTATTTATTTATTTATATATTTTTATTTATTTTTTTTTTTGCCTTATTTAAAAATCGACACTGTCTTCGGGGAAAGAAAATATCAAACCATATGTAGGTTATTTTTCCGTTGAAAATCCTATATTCGCCTAAAAAAATAGTAATATGAACCACTAAAAAAAAGTGCTTTCTGAAATTCACTGTCGTAATTTTTTTCTTCTTTCGCAATGTTTAACGTAATCACGAAATTTTATTCAAAATATTTCAATATGTTGATTTAAATAGTCTGCCTATTAATTCTCTATAAAGAGTAGTAAATATCCTTCTATCCTTCTATATATAAAAAAAAGTTTTGATTTGGAAATGGACCAATGAAAACCTGCGTAGATATTCCCGGCAGATCGGCATCCAATTTGAATGCTTAAGCATGGCCTTTCTTCGTTAATATTAATAAAACTGTTGCATACAAAAGTATGAAAATCGGTAGTATTATAGAGAAATATTTGATAAACACGCTGATGCAGGCAGTTTTCAAATCGAAGAATTATTTTAAGAGATATTTAATGCCAAAGTTGGACAAAATCAGTCCATTAAAAAAGTTTTATAGGAGCAAAAACTGTTCATTGGAATTTAATCATTTTCAGCATCAGAATTTTCCGATGTGCAGACTGTATTTAGTTTTTTTTAATTTGGCTCATTTTTTTGAGGTTTTATTTCTATTTTAAATTCAAATTTTCAGCATTTCGAGAGATATTTTTTACATATTTTAGAAAATTGTATTAATTTAAACTGTTGCCAACTGTATAAACAGCGCAAACAATAATGTTTGTTTCAAATTAAAAATTTATTTTACACGTGACTATTATAAACAGAAAATATAAAAAAGCAGGAACTAATTGAAGATTACTTCATAAAAACTATATTTACACGTGAATTTTAAGAGAAAGAATATTTTTAAATAATAAATTCATTAACATGCGTTATAAGTCTTAAATAGGAAAATTTACGTCACATTTACGTCACATTACACTTATTACGTAAAATGAACAAAAAATAATGTTGCAAAACAGTTTAAATTTAAAAATTGCGCGAGACATTTATTTGATATTTTAAGATGATCATAATATTTCAATTCTAACAAAAGTATTTTTACGTGAATCTTAAAAAGAGAAAGAAAAGATTGGTGAAAATTACGTCAGATTATAATTGTCTGTTTCAAATTATAATTCAATCTTCCGAAATCTTTTTAAAGCCGATCAAATTAGCGTGCTGTTATAGTGTTATTACACGGACAATTCGAAGTGACAAAATCACTTGCGACTCTTCAGGTTTCCCATAGCAACCGTACCATTTTTTTCGTTTTCTAAGCATTTCATTGGCTGTTCGAGAAAATGCTTTTCTATCGACAGATTTCCAAGCATTTGATAGACTGTTACTGGCGACTCGCCTCGTTTCAGGCGTCAAAAACTCTCCGACACAAAAGAATCGCTTGCTTTCCGGCGTCTCTCCTGGAGCCATAGAATAACATTCAGACGCCTGAAATTTGAAGCGACTTTGACCCCTCGTGTAATAACACCATTAGAGTCTGCGGTGTCTGAACGGGGGTTGACGAGCGTAGCTCGTAGGGGGCAGGGCCTCCTAGTATATAAAAAAAAAGTTTTGATTTGGAAATGGACCAATGAAAATCTACGTAGATATTTCCTGCAGATTGGCATACAGTTTGAATGCTTAAACATGGCCTTTCTTCGTTAATATTAAAAAAACTGTTGCATACAAAAATAAGAAAATCGGTAGTGTTACAAAGAAATGTTTGATAAACACGCTGATGTAGACAGTTTTCAAATCTAAGAATTATTTTGAGAGATATTTAATGCCAAAGTTCGACAAAATCGTTCCATTATAAAGTTTTATAGGAGCAAAAACTGTACATAGGAATTTAATCCTTTTTAGATCATTTTATGCGTCAGAATTTGCCATTGTGCAGACTGCGTTTCGTTTTTTAATTTGACTCATTTTTTGAGGTTTTATTTCTATTTTAAATTCAAATTTTCAGTATTTCGAGAGATATTTTTTTACATATTTTAGAAAATTGTATTAATTTAAACTGTTGCCAACTGTATAAACAGCGCAACAATAATGTTTGCTTCAAATTAAAACTTTATTTTACACGTGACTATTATAAACAGAAAATATAAAAAGCAGGAACTCATTGAAAATTACGTCATAAAAACTATATTTACATGTGAATTTTAAAAGAGAAAGAATGTTGTAAAATAATAAATTCATTAACATGCATTAGAAGTCTTAAACAGGATAATTTACGTATTTACGTCACATTACACTTATTACATAAAATGAACAGAAAAATAATATTGCAAAACAGTTTAAATTTAAAAATTGCGCGAGACATTTATTTGATATTTTAAGATGATCATAATATTTCATTTCTAACAAAAGTATTTTTACGTGAATAATAAAAAGAGAAAAAAAAAGTTTGGCGAAAATTACGTCAGATTATAATTGTCAGATTCAAATTATAATTCAATCTTCCGAAATATTTTTTAAGCCGAACAAATTAGCGTGCTGTTATAGTCTGCGGTGTCTGAACGGGTGTTGACGAGCCTAGCTCGTAGGGGGCAGAGCCCCCTAGTATATTATATATTAAATTTACGTGTATATGTAATGCATTATATAAATTAGGAGTAATTGCGTTACAACGAAATACACTAGTGGTCCCGTTGGGTTCGTTGTAAGGGGTAGCTACTTAGATAGCATGGTTTGATGCAAAAATTAAATAGAATGATGAAGAATTATTATAAGTGTGCATCCAGCGTAGTGTAGCTATTAAATTTGCAAATTATATACAGATATCGAACGAAAAGTTTATTATTAAATTCTTTTTATGCGCAGTAAAATACAAAGGCAAGCAATTTCAAAGTATGTATAAATATTGCATTTTAAGTAATGTGTATAAAAAGTTATAATCTTCTCAAAATTTTAATTTTGAAAAGGAATTTCCAACAAAAATGTAAATATGTTGAAACATCATTATAAAATAGAAAAAAATGACAATTTTTTTTCTCAAAAACATATATTTTCTTATATTAATTTCATAGAAAATACTGCATATTAATCAGTTTTCTCATGAGGGTATCATCACGAAATATCGTTTTTTCGGATGATATCAATTCGCAGTAATAATGTTCCACATAAAAACATTCTTAAGTAACAGTGTAAAATAAAGGTTATTATGTTACTTTTTCGTGCATAAAACCTGTTACGCAGCTGGATATCCGTTTTTGGTAGCATAAAAAAACGATATTCCTGTTGACACTGGGTAGCAAAAAAATTAATACACTGTAAAAACATAGTTCTTAACATGCCGAAGAATTAAACGCAGTAAAATAAAATAAACTTTTTTTTTTCAGAGCTGCTTCTTTAAATATCGTAAATACATTAGTTTCTGAGAACGAAGGAACATTATTAGGAATTATGTGTAACTTTGAAAAGATTACTGTCAACCTACTTTGGTCCTTGACTTTGCTTCATCCCATAAAAAAGGTTTATTCTTTGTATTGACCAAACAATACAAGATAATTTGGAGTTTTTGACCTTGAAAAATATTTTATACCCTACCATAGGGTATTTCAATAGTTTGGGGGTAATTTAAATTTTTTTAGTGGCAACACTGGATGTGTTTGTAAACAACTGTTTTCGTGTGTAAAATTTAACTCTGCAAACTTTCTCTGGTAAAACAATCTGGATAAGAGCTACAAACATGGAAAGTGTCAAAATATTAACTTTAGCATCCTGTAACCCATGTGTGATCATAGTTTTTCATTTAACTTTTTATTTTGACAGGAAATGTTTAGGTTTTCATAAAGTTGAGGTGAAAATTAGTATTTCTGGGCTACATTGTGCCAGGGCGTTTTTGGTCAGAAAGTAACCCAGTTAGTGAGAAATGCCTTTTATACAACCAAATCTCTTAAAACATGTTTTAAATAACATTTTTTTTTAAATGTTACTGTAGCAAAACGTTACATAAATTGTTTTTGTTCCAGTTGCTGAGGATAACATGACAAAAACTGTTTCTCGTTTCTTTAATATTAACAATTAGTTTATTGTGTTTAAATTAAAAAAAAAATGTTTATCGATTTTGCAGTGTTAATGTATTAGCAAATGCTATTGCAAGGGGTATTCAATAAAAATGTATTTATTTACATATGAAATGTATTCATTTTATATTAAAGTAAGTAAATGGACGAAAGAAGGCCCCAGCATTGGTACTCTGTTCCAAAATTTTAAAAATAGTTAAAAAAAATTCCTTCTTGCAACCATAGAGTTTACTTCATTATTTCCTGTTAATTGTTTATGACTCCATCTTGACGTTGAAAAATCATTTATAATATTTTTAAATAATGAAAATGGGAGTGGAACCAGGAAAAAGTGGTCCAAAGCCCCGGTTAACGGTACATTATATTTTCATAAAGCTTCTTGTTAGGTCAAGGTACATAATCTATTGTTTTGTAAACTGTATTCAGTGGCTAATACGTAATGTAGTTAAAGTGTGATAATCATTTTAAAACTAAAATTGTCACACTGCAATGTACATTTTATCACAAGGTAATATATAAGCATAGTTATTGAAGGCTAAAATAATGACACCTACAATGTTTATTTTCCGTCTTTGTTGAAGATATGGTTATCTTAGAAGTTTTATAGTAAAAGAAGAAAACAGTAAGCGTATTTATACTTGGAACAAAAATATTGTTGTCGTTTATATGCCAAACATGAGTCTTTATTGCAAAATGTCTTGCAAAACTTATCTACGACTTTTATAATATGCTATGCATAAAAGAAAAAAATATATATCACTGCTGTTTTATGCTATCAATAATAAATATGCATGAATTAAAAAAATCTACAATTATTAAACATGGAAATGTCAATTTAATGTAAGACAATGTGTAGATATTAAATATCACTCGGCAATCCAAAAGTCTTCATGCCAAAAAATCAGTCTTATTGTTACGTAAGCTTCGTTAACAAGCAAAGGAAATGGTTTTATCCTTATAATTTCATTTATTTTAAATAAAAGACACATAATGAAATAGTTTTATTCTAATATAAAGATACAAATGGCTAATTTCTTCTGATTGAAGAATCGTAGGGTTAGCTTATTTCAAAACTTTTAAGGGATCTTAATAGCTATAAAATCACATGCAAAGTAGCAGACATTGATTTATCTTTTTATAGGTATTAAGAAAGCGATTTAAAAAAAAATCTATTTTATAGTTTTTGCAATACTTAAACTACAAACTGATAATTAATCAAGAAAAAAAAGTATATACATAGCTGTGCGATTTTGAAATAAAAAATATTGCATTTAAACAACTATCATTAATATACCTTTTTCTGAGAACTACTGAAGAGATTTAAAGTTTTTTAGTAATTGTAATAGTAATAGTTAATAGTAATCGCAGTGTCCAATTTTATAAATAGGTGGTTTTGCAAGAAATAAAAAAAGAAATTACAATAGTTAATCAATTTCGAAAACAAAAGACATTTAGATTTTTTTATAATAAACATAACTTTTTTTTTCTTTTTGCCGAAAGACCAATTTTTAGTTAAGTTGCCGCCAAAACTATTAATCAGAAAAAATTGAAATCTCTTCAATGATTACTGAGAAAAAAGCATATCAATATCAAATGATTTACGTGCCATTTTGCAACGGTTTCTACTCTATTAAATAACTACCAAGAATGGCCAAAGATATTAACAAGGATGAGTGTGTACATGAAGGAGGAAATCAATGGGAAAAAATCAAGTTGCCAATCACAGATAAATAAGAGTAATTGTATAAAATATTTTGTTCGAAATGGAAGCAAAGAAAACCTTCACCCTGAATGACGTTTGATCACGTTTGTTTAGTCCGTTTTCTTTGTTCTATTACGACTGATGATTGGAGATGAATTTGTCTCGCTTAAAATTGCTTGTGTGAAATGGAGAAGCTTATTATTTAATAAAAACGTTTTTTCGCATTAGACAGATAGATCTAAGCTTTTTCCTGAGATTGAAAAAATTAGTTGAAGTTGAACTTATAGAACGTTTTAAATATGATCTTTTATCTGAACTCATGCAAATTATTTTAAAACACATGTGTTCTCAATAAAGGAATGTTAAAATTCTAGTACTAAATTCACCTTGAGTAAATTATTAAAATTCATATAAAGCACAAATATAAAGCTCAAAAATTACTTCTAGCTGCACACATATAACATAATTAAAACAATACATTAAAATGCCTTAAAAATCCATTAAAACGCCATTAAAATCCCAAAACGTTTTCAGCCAAATTCTCTGTCTACATTTTCTATCTCCAACAGATCAGGGAAATAAATTATAACTTTAAAAAAAGATAATACATATTTTCCTTATATAGGTATGACAATGAGAAAGTTTCGAGATAGAATAAAAGAACACGAAGCAGATTTTTGATTAAATAGATCACGAACCCTTACTGCATTAGCATGTTTAGCTCAAATTCAACCAGTAAAAGCGGATTTTAATGAATCCAAAATTATCTTTTGTACCAGCTATCTATTTTAAATGAACACCTTGAAATAATGCCTAATAAATACATTGTTTCTAATGATGTACTGTCATATGTCATCCATGGAGTTTGGAAAAAATTGCTATAAAGTAGATGAATGCTTGATTTGTTAACATTTGAATACCCTTTTCTTTCAACTTATCTCCCATACACCCATTAAAATCCAATGGTCTCTCTATGACGAATAAACGCAAAGAGAATTTGGGATTTTAATGAATTTTTAATAGATTTTAAGATATTTGAATGTATTTTAAATATTTTTTTTTCTTATTTGTACAATTACAAGCAATTTTAGTACTTTTTTTGTGATTTACATGAATTGTAATACTTGTGTTCTGTTTTAGATTAACCCTTTACTGCAAGAATTTTTTTATCTTTATGAACAGTTTTTAAAAATCTATATACTGGTCTAATAATGGGAAAAATAGTTTTTTAAACTTCAGATAAAATTTGACACTTTATGGTGTGTCCTTCATGTACACAATTAGGGTTTTAAAATATTGTATTGCTATATTTTGCAACTAATTGAGCATAAATTAATTAATTTTAACTGCTTAACACTCTACAACTTTTTTATATCAATATTTTTAAGTATTCAGTAAAAATAATGAAAGTAAATCTTACCTTAATAGCCTTATCGAAATATTTTTTGTTTCCGAAAAACAAATTCTAATTTTTTTGTCTAATGCAGTCATCTTACATGGACAAAATAAGTGTTATTCCATTTTATGGATTGTTCTTGATGAGTTACAGTGATCATTTTAGCCAAATTCATGGTACATAATAAAAATTATAATGTTTTTTGGTATGTGTCAGATATTGCACATTGTGCAGTGAAGAGTTAAATAAGCATCTCCTTTGTTAAAGAAATATTATTATGTATTAAATCTGTTACAGATTCTTACAGTTTGATGAAAATATAATACCAAAACATGACATTTAAGTGTATATTTGAAACATAACGATTGAATGAAAAACCTTATACAGTTTTACGTATCTGGTTTTGGCGTTTTATGTCACGAAGAATGATGGATAGTACTAACAAACCATTGAAGTTTTCAAAGTACATTGTATAGGTAAATGTATTGAAGCACCGATATAGGTCACTGTTGTTTTTATAGAATGAAAATAAAATTATTATAAATTACGATAGCCATTCCATTTCATGTATTTTATTAAACGATTATTGAAATGGTTGTGAAATACATATTTAAAGTAAATATTTTTTAAGGTTATGTGAAATAATTTAGTCGTATTGTATATATTTTATATGCACGCGTCAGACAAACGCTGTAAAGGATATCTATACAATGAAAAAAAACGAAATTGCTACAAAATTCCTCAAAGCACAATGTAAGCGGCATATAATATGGTATTGTATGGTTTAGTTCAACGACGAATTTGACAACTTCCTTGGTAACTTGATGCAATTTAGAACAAGACTACGCAAATTACAAATACTTATTTGGAAATTTATTATTTTGGAAATGGAAGCTCTGAGATGAAAATTAAACAAAATACGAGGAATTTTCTGGAATTGGAAATACATCATCAGTTTAGGTGCACTTGATATCGCCATTGAAGGGAATATATGAATATAAACGAAATGCTTTAGAGATATACCTTAGTTTTAGTTTTAAGCAATTTTAAATTGAGATCAATGTATGGCAATTGTTATTCGTTCTCTAATGGACTTCATTATGATGCTTACTTGAAATTTGTGATGCAAATTGAAATCTTTACGATGTGTTCCTGAAATATTCGTCTGATAAATTGCATTGATAGACTCAGAATCTTGCTTTTTTAATTACAAATGCACATGCACAGGTTGAAAGTTTAGAGATTTAGCGATATATATTATATTGCTTTTAGATTGTTTTAAGTTTTTGTGCATCCAAGATCCGCTTAGTTTCGGAATATTTCAGCGATTATCAAGTAATAATTAATAAATTCAAAGGTAAATATTTAAAAATAAGGCCAATTTCAAAGGATTATTTTTGTAACAGCACCTTAATTTTATACAAGATGAAGTTCTCTGCTGGTTTGGTAAAAAATAAAATCTGTTTAAAATTAACCTGAAAACTAATCCGAAAAAAAATCTTGACATCAAATTAGTTATTAGGAACCTATAAAAATTCAACCCGAAATAAAAACAATGTGGATGAAAGTTAATGAATACATTAAACCAATTATGGCAGTATCTTAATTATTGTCTAATTTAATAACAAAATCATGCTCAAGTATTTCTATTTTGCGCTGAATTTCCAGTAGTAAATTTTGTGTATATGTAAGAGACCTTATCACCAATAATATTTTTTCCCGATTATGTGGTATCTTAAGCACATTACTTTGTCATAGAAGATTTGGATCACTCTATGTACCTTAATTTTTAAAATGAACGTTTACTACTATAACATTGCGCTGCTTGGAAAGTTTGCTATTCTTTAGATAAATCTTTGCATACGTGACTTTTCGTATATATGATTTGTGTACTGATTTTTCATAATAGATTTATGCTAAAATTTATTTTTAAATAAATAAATGTGGTAAAAAACTATGAGTTTGAATGCAGTTGTTTAAATATACGGCTGTACCTAATTAAATTTGACCTACACTGAGCTTCCTGTTGGCGAAAATATTCATCAGAAAAATATGAAATTTGGAATGCGTCTAAAACAAAAGATAAAACAGACATTTGGCAGAAAAAAAATAAAAATGGCCACCAGAAAGCGTTTTCTGAAATTTGGCGTGCATGTATGCTATTTTGCGATTTCAAAAGGTACTTAAAAATCATGATCAAAACATCAAATATCACTTGTCTTAACAAACATATTCTACAATACAACAGTTTGTATTTGTTACATTTTCGGGCAAAATCGATAATACGCCTCTGGGTTGTCCATTTGTAATCCCCCCCCCCCCCCTTGCTGAATTATTTTCGCGTTCCTTTATTTAGACGAAAGCCAAATTTCATACTTCTCTGGTAATTAATTTCGACTACCGAGCTCTGAGTCCGTGATCTTTATTTATGAATCTATATTTATATATGATTCTAAATTTTTATTACGTGTATAAATCTTAATAATTTAATGATAATCAGCCTTGAGATACATTTCTCTTAAAGTGTGTTTTAAAGTAAATGTTTCTCATAAAACTGTCGTAATTTTAAATTAAAAGCGAAATAAATTCGATTACTTAATCTGAAAAATTAGATAATTATTCTAAAAAAGTAAAATATTATTTTATAAATACTGAAAAGTTTTTTATTAATCGAAGTATTAAGTTTATCATTAATATTTACAAAACAAAATATTCAGAAACCAGAATAAAAATTACTTTGCATTGAAATGAAATTCAGTGAATTGAAATATTCGGTTCAGTTTGAAATATTCGTTGGTGGCATATCAAATTGTCCATTATTTATTCATGAAGTATTTTCTATTTAATTACACTGATAAACAAATTTTAATGAATTTTCTGTTTCTCTATATACATTGGGTGTTTCTTATATATTTCAAGCTGCTGAAAAAGAATATGTTAGTAAAAAAATTCTATCACCTTCCAGTTTTGAGAAATTTTATTTATACGTTTCGGAGTATGTAAGCATCGTATAGGCATTATAATTATATTACATTATTCTTTTACATGCTTTTGATTCACACAAACATTCTTTTTTCTTACTACGACGATAGAAGATACAGCAAGAGAGTAGAAACAGATGTCCCTCTAATAAATTTTATGTTAGCGACCTTGAACAGACAGCACTAGCCGCCCCCACAGTATTTGGCTTTAATGCAAATCCGTGACAGTTGAAACTTATCTTTCGGGGCGAGTGTACTGCTATTTCTTTGTTCTGTAAGACTTTTTACTTAAATTTTGATTATAATTATCCTATTTTCCTCTACAATATGTGCAAAATGTCTAGAGGATGCGTTAATGAACCCGATTCTTTTTGCTATGTGCGCGGGAGATAACTTTGAAAAAGCATCGATGCGCTTTCACGCCGCTAATAAAGACTGCCTATCACATGTACTTTGGATGTAAAGTAGGTGAACAAGATAAGTAATGGGCACCTCATTCTTGTTGTACACGATGTGCTACAAACCTTTGGTCGTGGGTGAAAGGTACAAGAAAGAGTATACCCTTCGCTATAATCATGATATGGCGCGAGCCGAAGGATCATATAACTGACTGCTACTTTTGTATTACAAAAATTAAAGGATTCTCTGCAAGGCGTAAACATAAAATTAAGTATTAACTTAGATTCAGCAATGCGACCAGTATTTCATAATGATGAATTACCAATACCGAAACCTTTACATATGAGAATTTTACATATGATGATGCAGCAGTAGAAATGGAAATCGATGAATCTGAAACTTCCTCTATATCTGATATAAACTATACTCCTGGCATAAATGAAAAACCACAACTAATTACTCAAGAAGAATTAAATGATCTTGTGAGAGACTTAAATTTATCAAAAAAAAAACAAACTCAGAATTACTTGGATCACGATTGCAAGGTTGGAATCTCCTGAAAAACAATACAAAAATATCTATTTATCGAGATCGACATAAGAAATATTCGACATTTTTTTCAAGAAAAGGTGATTTATGCTATTGTAATGATATAAGTGGTTTAATGTCTGCTTTAAATTGTCAATATAACTCGGAACAATGGCGATTATTCATCGATGGTTTGAAAACCAGCTTGAAGGCTGTACTTCTTCATAATGGAAATGCTCCTGCCGTCTGTTCGAATAGAATATTCTTGCATAATGAAAGAGTCATGAAAATATGAAGATACTGCTTCATGAAATTGATTACTCACATCATGATTGGAATATATGTACGGATTTTAAAGTAATTGCCATTCTTATTGGTATGCAACAAAGTTATACAAAATATTGCTGTTTCCTATGCGAGTGGGATAGCAGAGCAAAGCATGAGCATTATATCAAAAAGAAGTGGCCAGAGCGCAAACAATATATTACAGGTGAAAAAAATATCCAAAACTTTCCTCTAATCGGTAAAAAGAAAGTTCTTCTTACACCTTTACACATAAAGTTGGGATTGATGAAGAATTTCGTTAAAGCTATGGATAAAGAAGGTCGTGGATTTCAATATCTGCAAGAACAATTTCCATCGCTAAGCTATGCAAAAATTAAGGAGGGTATTTTTGTTGGCCCACAAATTAGACACCTTATGAAGGACAAGAATTTTGATGATACACTAAGTGATTTAGAAAAAGCAGCATGGATCGATTTTATCCCTTTCACTGTCCGAGGGTTTTCCTGTATTTTTATAAGAATGCTTGTAAATTTCAGGATATACATATTTATTAAGCGCAGTTTGATGCTATAATATCTTTAATATCACTTCTTTCTATATAGGGTTCAAAATAAAATTCTGTTTAAAATATTTTTGTCTACAGCCATTTTGACATGATTTCTTGAAACAGAAAAATCCGGGCCTGCCGGTTAAAGGGTTAAAAATGTTGTGACACATTTCTTAGGAAATCATCGAAGTCCTAACTATGAAACATTAATTAAAGACATGTTAAAAACAGGGCCGGCCCAAGGGGTGTGCGAAGTGTGCCACCGCACGTGGCGCCTAGTCGCGGGGGACGCCAACCGGCGGTAGGAGTAAAGAGCGGCGATAAATAATTTTGGATTGTTCGTTTTTTTTTCCTTCTTTTTTTTTCTATAACCAGATGTGAATCATCTGTTGGGTCTAGGTAGATCTGCTGAGCAGGGGACCTTCTTTGTGCTTAAGGGCGCTAAACTTTCAAATGCAGCGACTTCTGTATTCTTTATTTCAGTAAGACACAAAGAACTTATGAACTTGTGATGAACATATCAGAGGAACGTAGGATGTTAGGATGCGTTCTTTAAAAAAATCCCTTTAAGCTAGAAGCTCAGATTACCTTCTTTGAAACTGGAAAAGAACCACCACCTATTCAACTCTTCCGCTTCCTTATGGAGTGCTAATTTCTTTTGACTAATTAATTGTGCCGTAGCTGATGGGCGCCAAATTTAGAAAAGCTTTAAATCGAAATTATCTCACATATTTTGACGATAAACAAAAATTGCGGACTTTTTTCCCCCTTGTGTATGTCTGAATGCATTCTTTAGTAAAATATTTTATTATGCCCGAAAAATGAAGAAAGAAAAATGTCTCTAAATGTTACTAGAGATAGCTCAAACCTATTTTGTACTTTACATGATTACGTACCTGACAGAACCCTCAAAATGATTAAATGGAGGAGAGTTCGAGCCATGTTTAGGGAGGCTTTAAATAAAAATTATCTCGCATATTTTGACAATAAACAAGAATTGTAGACCTTTTTTTCCCCTTGTGTGTGGTGTACGAATGCATTCATTAGTAAAATATTTTATTATGTCCAAAAAATGAAGAAATAAAAAGTTTCTCTAAACCCATTTTGTTCTTTACATAATTCCACCATGTTTAAGGAAGCTTTAAATTGAAAATATCTCGCATATTTTGAAGATAAACAACAATTGTATAGATCTTTTTTCCCCCTTTATGTGTATGTGTAATCACTACTTGACCGGAATGTATACTATATACTGTGTTTTAGATTCCGTGTACATATCTTAATTATTTTAAAGACAAGATTTTTTTTTTTTTTTTTTTTTTTTTTTTTTTTTTTTTTTTGCTTTTTTTCAAATGAATTTTTCGAGAGATTAATGAATTTTCTAATTTATCAAAATTGTTATTATGATAAGAGAATCCTTTTCAGAATTCAACATTTAATCAGTTTTAAACCTTAAAAAATCGATTTTCTTGTTTTCGATATATTTTAAAATTTTCGAACCTATAACAAGAGATTGCGAGAAAATATGCAAATTAGAACCGGGTCAATTTGAAGTTAATGGATAACGCATACTTTAACACAGATTGAAATTGAATTTCAACTTTGCGTGTGTTTTTACTACTTGTACACATTGTAAAAAAAAAAAAAAAAAAAAAAAAAAAAAAAAAAAACTTTTGAAATATAGGTAATTTATTTTCAACATATATGTATAAAATGATTATAGTAAATTTTTTACCTACTTTTTTGACTACTTAAAAGGCGTAAAATTTGTTGCAATTAGAACATTTTTTTCTGTATGTGATATACCTTTAAAAAGCACATTCTATACCCCCACCAAAAAAAACAAAATAACGCGTCGTTCAACTGACACAAACATTGTTAGAGTATGTAGGTATAATCATTTAATATACACATATATTCAAAAGAAGTTACCTATCTGCAAACAAAACTATTATTATTATTATTATTATTATTATTTTTAATGTATATAAGTAGCAAAAACACAGTTTTGGGGATAGCATACCCAGAGTTATCAATCGGAGTCTGTGTTAAAGTACGCATTTTTAATTTCAAATTGATCTGTTTATATTTCGAATATTTTTATGCGGTTTTTGTTTTGCTTGATACAGAATTATGTAATTTTTTAAAGAGTATAAAATACAATAAATCATTTTTTTTAAGATTTTAAAACTCACGACTCACCAAATATAAAATTAATATATGCTTCCTTAAAAATAAATAACAAGACAGGGTTACAGATCTCATCTTACATAATTGCTTACTTATTAGTACTAACTCTGTTGAGTATATTCAAAATAATAAACATAACTATTCGAATAAAATTTCTTCTTTCAATAAATTAATTATGTTATTTTTGTCCTATACCATGGCATAATGAATGGCGTTTAATTTTTTCATCACAATGTTACATATTGAGATTGATATTTATTATAAAATTCAGATGTCAAAGATGGGATTAAATATGGATACGTTTATCTATTTTATAGTCTTTTTAAATAATATCTTAAATAATTAAGAGTAGCATGTGTAAAAGTTTATGAACGAATAATTTACGAATATTTAAAAAATTGAGTGAAAAAAAAGGCCAAATATTTTTAACAGGTGTGGGGGGGGGGGGGGTAAGAGAATGCTCGCATGGGCGCCAAAATTGTCTTGGACCGGACCTGGTTAAAAAGATACAAAGGTTTAGGATGTTCAATGTCGTTGAAAATTCACTTTTTAGCATCTCATCTAAATCCCCCACCCCCACCCCCCGAAAATATGGGAGCTGTGAGAGACGAGCATGGAGGATATCAGGATATTTCTGCAATGGGAACCCGGCATCAAGGCAGGTGGATCCCTATTATGCTCGGATATTACTGTTGGAACCTTATTAGGGAAGCGAGTGATTGTGCCTATAAGAGATATAAGAGATCCACAGATAAGACATTTACCTCAAGATAAAGTATGAAATTTCTTATTAATAACATTTCTTTTTACAAAAATTCTCCTACATTTTTCTGAGATTTTATAAACAATGCATATTTTCAGTGTTTCAAACATTAATTTTAAGCTTTATAAGTGTTTATTTAAAAGTTTGTCATTACTAAAATACCGAATGATAAATTTCATAAGGTATATGTGTTGAATAAATTCTACAAAATTCAGATTTTCAAGATTTTGAATTTTTTAAAAATCTGTGGGTAATGGAAACTTTTTAATGGCATTTTCTTTCACAGCGCCACCTAAAATATAAAAGTCACCACATACTTAGTTAGAAACAGAAACCTTGATTATCAGTGTTATCAGACAAACCAAAATAGTACTTAGAGAATAAATTAATTTCCTTCAATCATTTTAAAAGTAAAAACTTTATTGGATTTAATTATTTAAAATTTAGCTATGTTTGCTGCTAAAGGAATGATAAATTTAATTTTTCACTGCCAAGTAATTGAATTAAATATTTTGGATGAAATTTGAAATAAAATCAAGGTTTTATAGTGGACCGCGTGTTTCTGAAAAATCTGTATTATGAAGGACAAGCGTCCTTAACTCTGACGCCAGTGTTGGCCATAGCAGACGATTAAATTTCGCTTTTACGGCACCTTTTAAAACTTCTTAACTTTGAACTGTTTTCTAATTGTATACTGTCGAATAGAGAAAAAATGCAATTTGTTTCAAAATTATATACATATTAATATTTTAAAAGTGTATCGCAATTTACGCATTTTGTATGGTTTTATAAATAATTTCAAAGCACGATATCTTGAAAAATTATCTCTGTCGCTTCCAGATAATTATGAAACATAAATCCGTTTGCACTTAACTTGATATAACTAGTTCAGCCTTTATTTCAAACTGATATCCCATAACGAAGTTAAAAGTTCATAAATAAAATAAAATAATATAAAGAAAACGGAAATTTAATAGACATATAATCGAACTCCGCGATTAAACACTTGAAATAATCATAATAAAAAAAACTGTTGTAAGTATATCGTTGGCGATTATTTCATCTATAAACTCATACGAAAGTATTTCTTCTGATAAATTTGTAAACCTGATTGGAATGTAAAATTGATACTTTTAAAATAAAAATGTTTTTTAATGATTTTAGTTGGAAAACTAAACATAATATATGAATATAAAAAAAAAAGGATTTCCCTTATATTCTGTAAACCGGGATGCCATAATTGCATCCCCAAGTTTCATTAACGGAAGAATTTATGGAAAATGTTACACACTATCAGCAATACATTGTTGGATATATCAGTTATATTTCGGACAAATAATATTCCGATGTTACATTTAACAGGAATATTTCCAATGTAATATCATTAACCGGTTAACTGTTTTCATTACATTGTGCGTTTTTTCTGTCATATGTTACTGAAATATTTGTTCACATCAAATGTAATTGACAAAAATAAAAATAAAAAAATCAATGATTTTGGATTTACATATTAAATATTGGTAATAAAATGGACTAGTATTGATATAATTGAACCCTGTCAACATTGTATATCACATCCCAAAAATATAGATTTACAGTACGAGTGCAAAATTTCAATTCAATGTTCCCGACATTTCTAACGATGGTTACTAACACAATTGTTTTAAAACAAACTACATGTGATTTTGCTAACAGGTTTATTTTAAAAAGAATTTCAAGAAAACTGAATCCTTTCAATATTAAAAATTCTTAATAAAAGGATTAAAGATGGATTTGAGATCGATTTTTAAATAAAATAAACAAAATACATGTAATTCCATATACATATTATAGAAAAGAACAATGGTGAACAGTATAATACAGAATTATAATAATTAAAACTATGAAACAATTATATCCACTGAACACAAAACTGACATGAAGAGACAAATTTAATGAATTATTTGAACAAACAAATTTTTAAATAAATAAATAAACCCGTTTAAATCTAATATTTAAAAAATAGAAGAGGTATATTCCTGGCAAATTTAAATTTAAGTCAGTACAAAATCAATTTGAAATGCTCAAACGCACACATTACAATATGTACAGATAAAGGAAAATTTGTATTTTGATCTCATTATCAAAATTCCCTTTGGTTCCATGATATAACTGTTGATTTATTCATTTAAACTGTAATCCAAAACCTTGCTTTATTTAATTAAATTTTTGCTTTTATTAAATTAAATTTAATGAAATTATTATTTTTTTGCTTGTAAACATTGGAAAGAGTAAAACTGCAATATCTCGAAGCCTCAATGAGAATGAGAATTGAATTATTGAAAATTGAAATTTAGAATATTATTGAAACACGTATTTCTTTATAGATAACAATCGAATATAGAAATATAATTACAAAAATAATTCCTTACATGATAACTATTTGAAATTAACAAGACACAATTTTACTTGAAATTTGTCTTTTTATAAATTTTAAATTCTAAGAATACATAAAACTTAAAAAACAAAAAGCTCTCTATGAAGCATAATATAAATTTAAAATATCAAAAAAGTGTTATCTTATTATATCTGCATGTATGTTAAATTTCATATAATATGACGCTATTTCCAGTATTTTGAATTTACCCATTATAAGTTCGATATTTCTTTAATTTGTCGGATAATCGACTATCGTTGAATGGCTCAAAATTCTTCTGCAAAATTTTCTAAATTCTTGGGCAATTATTTTTCAATTTAAATTCCAGACGCTCTAAATATTTTCAACTTGAATAAATATTTTCAAATTTAAAGACTTTTACTGTAAAGCTTATGTTAAAGTAAACTGCACTTTAAGTTACAAAAATGTAATATATTTTTAACTTCAATTAAATTTTCGTATGTAAAAGAAAATGTAGTTAAAAAAATTAAAAATTTTAAATTTAAAAATGCGTATTTATTAGTTATTTATTAGTTTTCTGTATCAAGAATGCCTTTTTTCATATAAATTAGGTACTTTCACTTAAAATAATAAAAATTTTAACTGAAACACATTTGTTATTTGGAAAAGAAAACGTAATAGTCATTATTCATAAGAATATTTTACTAAAAATTAATTGCAATTACTATCAAAGAATTTAAATCTTTTAGTTATTGAGATTCGACAATAACTAAATAAGGATCAAGCCTGGCAAAGTTCAAACAGCCATGTTATTATTTTAATTTTACATAAAAAAAACATAAATAGCTACTAACGACTTATCATGGGTGGAGTTAGTCTTGTTAATTTATAATCAAGTAGCTTTAAAAAAATGTCACGAAGACAAAATTTTTCTAACAGAATTTTCTTTGTTCTAAATAATTTTTATGAAACAATTATAATAACATTCACTATATGTTTCAACATGTTATACTATTTGCAAAATGATATATATTTTAGTATCTCAATTAACATTTCTAAAGTTATCGGAATTTATATATTTTACAAAATATATGCCATATAATGCAATATTGCATAAAACTTCCTTTCCTTGAAATTGAATTTTTTAAAACTTCCGCGAACACACGAACACATATAAACACATGCATGTACATCCTACATACATGCATTATTATGTGTTGTAAAATATTTTTAATTTTTCTACGTAAAAAATAAAATGTTTATCAACTCGCATCTTTTTTTAATAACTTCTTGTAAGCATGATCTAAAAATTATGAATGTGTAAGAATTTTTTTATGCGTTCGGATTTGTCATTATTTTATTAAATATGAAAATGGAGTCTAAATTTTTAAATTCTCTGGAATATGTATATAACTTTTAAACATATTCCTTAACTTGATCATGCTTTCAAATTTTCTTCCGCTATTGCTGGAAATTGATATTAATACTATGCTTATTTATGGAATAACACAATAAGCAATATTTAATTTAATTTTTTTATTCCTATATGTATTGCAATTTGTAAATATAAGCTAAATATATTTTATTTGTTTTATAAGAAAAGATACATCTAGAAAATAGATTAAAGGAAATATATAAAAAAAAAGAAATAGTGGAGAGAAGCCATATTTGGACCGCCGCTTTAATTGGACTGTTGCCATTCTGCCGTTAATTATAGGAAGAGACGCTATCTACCGCTGAAATCCAACTCATTAGAATGACGTCACTCATGATTAGAAGAAGCAACCGCCTATGACGTGCTGTTTTTAGCCAATTTTACAAAACCTAAAGTTAGCTGTTTTGATCCAATTTTTCCCTACTAAACGTACTAAGGTAACTTTAAAACTAAGGTAAGTTGATATGTTTTCATATACATATATGAATTCATCTGTGAATTTCGCATATATTTCACGTGGATTTGTTTGATTTCGTTTTTGTTCTCTTGTTTTTATTTCTATTTATTTTCCTTGAAATTCCTATTCCTACGCCGTATATGGTTTACAGAGTTGAATTCAATCATTTTCCTCCTGGGTGATATTTGAGATGGCTGTCTTTTTACAGTTCTGGAGGATGGAATTACACTTTTTTGCCATTAAAATGCATAAAATCTCAAACCTTCCGGGAGGGAGTGGTTATTTCAAGGCTCCGAGGGAGGGCGCTGAATTCAACACTGTTTGAATATATAACGTTTGCGTTTGATTAATTGTAGCGTATTTTTCAATAGAGGATATTTTTAAACACTTTTTTAATATAATGTTGAAAATGTTGAAAAAGACACAGACAAACTATCCAGAAGAAAACCACCCGTGACAGCAAAAGATGTTAAAGATATAGGAAACAAAAAGGAGAAAGTAAGTTGTGAAGAAATTGACCTGCAAGAAGGCTGCAGCTACAAATACTTCCCAAGAGCTACAAAATCATTAGAAATGTTATCTCCCTTGCTAAATTCAGTTACATCAAAGTACAGAGGGAGCCAAAAAACAGTTGTGTTAACATCATCGCCATATAAAGTAAACCTTGAAATGAAATAAACAACAACAAAAAGGAAGCTATCACAGAACAAAAGCAATTCGAACATCAAGTTTTTAAAAGTAGGCGTAATGCAATTAGCAAAAAAATGATTGGAGGGATGAACTACAAACATAATGTAAAGAAAATTTCTGTTGAAAAAAAAAATAATAATTCAGAATCTAAAAAGAAAAATCTTGACAGTGATGATTGGTTTTGCCTAATTTATAAGAAAAATAAAATAGCAGAAATGATTCATTGTTCAGATTGCCAAATACGGTTCCATGTTGTGTGTGCTGGAAAAAATCAATAAACGAAATTCATGTGTAAGCTTTGCATCAGTCCTTACATGATAGTCAAGTAACTGACAATTTGTTCTACAATTTCTATTCTTAATTACTGATAACTTTGATTTATATTTTGAATGCATTTCGATTTAAAACAATTACTCTTATTTTCAGATATTTGATTTCATTATATATCATTGCTGTTATTTTGTTTTATTGTTTCATTAATCGCGACTTTGCTCTTAATAAAATTAGTTATAGTCATTGATCATTAAAACAAACTGATATTATTTGGTCCAATTTACGAGACTGGGGGTCCAACTTAGGCGACCAATTGCTGAATTTGGACCACTTTTGACAAATTTTTCAAATTAAAATAAAATTTAAGGTTTTCAAAAAGAAATTGATCTAAATATTTACTTAGTAGATGAGTAGGTTGACCCCATGTAATGATGTTTTGCAGATATTTCAAAAATTAAGTGAGTTACACCTGAAAATAAGCGAAGTGGTCCAAATTAGGCTACGCTCCCCTAACTGCATGATGTATGTTCTCATTGTTTGAAAAATCTTTTAAATGTAAAAAGTAGATAATAATCTCTTTAAAACATATTCAGTTGTATATTATATAAGTAAACATGGACTTTTTAAAAAATACACTGAAGCAATTTTATCTGTAAACAGGGCATAAAAATCATTGTAGTTCAATGCTTAAATATCATGTTTTATTTTATATTGCCAATAACCATGTGCATCATAAACGGAGGAAATGCGTTTACAATAGAAGGAAATTTAATACCTGACACAAAATGCCTATAATTAAATGTTTTGATATTATTAATGTGGAAAATATAAAATCATAAACGACAGAAAAATGCTTCCGTACAATTAAAAAAAAAAGTGAATTTACCTATTTCAAAAATACTAAAAATAACGACTAGTATTTTATAATTATACTATTAAACAACAACATAAACTAAAATAGATGAATAAAATGCATTATTAGATTTAACAACGTTTCAAAATTCTTGCCATATGATATAAGAAATGCCTGTTATTTTTAAAATTTGGTAAATATTAAATAAATCTGATAACATTGGTATGACGATTTAGGGTTTTAAATTATAATTTAAAATAATACTACTAATAAAAAAACTTTTCAAATTTTCACTTATTAAATTAAAAACTGTAATATGTAAAATGAAATTTTCCCAGTATAATGCAATTTTTCAATCTGAAACTTTTTCGTATTATCATAATCAAATCGAATATCATATTTCTCTACAAAATAAAAATAATGTTAAATACTAAAAGTGTTTATAATCAGAAAACAGTAAAAAACCGATAAAATCCAACATGAATAAACAGAATCACAAATCACTGCAAATTGATGTTTAGACCTGGCATGATTGGAGTCATGAATCAATATATCTCTGTGTTAGCATTTCAAACTTAAGATATACCACTTTTTTTTCGAGCAATGGCAAATTAAAATATTTTACATCACAGTATCGAATAGGAAACATAAAATATTTACGCTCATTTTTTTTAACCCACATATGCCAATGAATTCACAGCAAATGAAATACTGGCCATGTTTTGCTAAACATTGTTTGTTATTTAATTGTTAAAACAATTACATTACAAACTACTACATGAAGGATGAATATAACAGACAATCGCTTTTGAAATCAGGAAAACAATTCAAGATTAATAATTTTATTCATAACATAAACACTATTTAACTCATAATCATAAGATAAAAATATCTACAGGAATAAAATTTTAAAATTAAATGAGACTTACCGTTTTTCCCATAAATAATCATTTGAATAATATCCGTTTGCTTTAATTCTAAAATGGCGGACAAAAAAGGAATTATTAATTCTTACCTTAACAAAGCGTCCTAGACTTCTGATTGACTGGTGAGTAATGCCAGAACATGATTTAACATACTTCCAAATCAGCGTAATTTTCAAGGTTACATTATGAAATGGAATTTTCAAAAATTAAGAAGCACCATATTTTGGTGTTTCTCAGCATTTTACTCCATATATTGGTTCAAAGTACAACGAAAATTTTTAAGTGTCTAATGCCAGGTTTTCCCTCTAGACAACGGAGTAAAATATTTCACTCGTTTCTAGGGCCTGCAAAATCCCACTCTTTAACGAGTGCATCTTTTAAAAATTCACCCCAAAAAGAGTGAAAACGCTTTCTCTCTTTCAAAATCTGATCTTTATTACTCTTCCCTATTTTAGAGTTTACATGATGTAAATTCTCATTTTAAAATTTTTCTTGAATTTATAAAAAAGACGAAGAATTTCGAATGGAAACCAAAGTTATTAATACAAACGGAGTTAAAATTTCATGAACAATTCCTATCCTGGACTATATCAAATGACTATACAAATTTCATAATTTTGATAAACTGTCAGTCCTTAAAACGTTTTTTTATAAAGTTCGACTAGAGATAAAGTGTGATTATTATTTTAAGAACCAAATGTTTTTGCCAAAATAAATTACCGCAAAAGCCACCCGCTGTTCAAGAATTCTTAAAAGAACATTATTTACCCACTCATTAAAAGGCTTACTTTTCTCTAAAGAATTTAAATATTTCAAAGCAGCAGAACCACTTTAGCGTTAATAACCACTTTCAAATATTTAAATATATTCGCGCTTAGTGTAAACTAAATTTAAAGAATCGCGAAGTTAGAAAGAAGTATACGAATTTAAGAGTGCGCATTGAAAAAGTATGAATTTTCTGAAGGCTAAAAGCATGAACAATCTGAATAATTTAATTCTATGCAACAAACATAGAAATATATATTTTCTAGAAAGATAATTTGAAACACGATTTTTTTTTCTATTTAAGTATATATTTGCTTAATAATTTAAAGTATTTAGTAATTCAAACTATAGAATGTAGGTCAAACATTTAAGTAATTTTCAGGTAATTGTAAACAAAGTGCAAAAATGGAATCCGTTTAAAAGATAAATTAAAAATGCTGTTGTATATACCAAAGGGATAAAATAAATGTTAGGCAATATTTTTCTAAAGTAGAAGCTCTTCAAAATTATCAGCAGATGTACAGAATCTTCATAAAACCAATATTTACTGTCTCGTTAAATGGCGTAAAATCGTTCAAAGAAATTGAATATTTTAACACAATAGGAAAGACTTTAGCATTAAACGTTGCTTCCAATTATTAAAACAAGTTTGCAGTCATAGCAAACGTGAATTGGGGAAAAACCGTGCAATATGAAAACGTATAATTTTAATGATAACTGATGGATTAGCAAAACCATGTGACACACCCTTCCAAGCCCTTGAAAGGACGACATGACAGATTTAACAAATACAACAGTTTATTTATAACAGTTAACAGCGAAATAGCACTGCGGAAAGTAGGATTAAACGAAGGTGACCAAAAATAAGCACAATTTTATGAAAGACTGAGAAGGAGGGAAATATTTCCCCCCAAATTATTAAATTTAACATATATAATTTGTTTCTCAATGTCCTTACCGTTCAATCTTCAGAAACCTAACGTAATTACAGGTAATATCATTTTGTAATCACGTGGATTCAATAGATTTTCTTCCTTAATAAAAATCTCAACTTTGTACGAAACTAGCGGTTAATTCACAATTAAAAACTCCATCCAAACTGCTAGTCGGAAACTCAGACTGAAGTTAAAACGTGGCTCAATTTCACAAGATAACACCTAAATCCCGAAGGCAGGATGCGTTTCAAATCCAATGATTCCATCTCCTACCGTACAATACATAGTCAGTACACATGCACAATTACCTAATTAGCATAAAACTGAAAAAATGATCTAGACAGTCAATTTTTTAAGATAAATATGCACTTTGCGAAATAAAGAATTGACTGAATGCGTCTAATTCATGCACAAATGTTAATATTCTGGACATCAGTATCGTAGACATAATAACGGCAATACTAGAGTAATCTTATAAATGAGTATCTAGTCGCTCTGTTACAAACAGTTATTTTTGTTGTGAGTAATAATCATAAAAAACCTGTTTTCTATCAAGATGACAAAAAACATTTTCTTTCGTTTTTCTGTGTGCATTTTCCTTAAAATTTAAACATTTTTAACAATAGTGTATTATATTCTTAAAATTTTAGATTAAAGATATGGAATGCAAGTAATATATTTGACTGCTTTTGTTTATTTTTAAACAAAAGTGAAACATACTTGTCATTTATGAGCGTAATAATGTAAGATTAATTGTATTACAAACGACTAAGTTGTTGATAGGCACGAAACAACAAACAAGCTACGCTGTATAAAAAATTTAGAAATAAATCTACAAGATAATGTTTCTACAAGCTTAGATTATTATATAAATGTAAAATATACAGCACGTTATCTCTCTTTAAACTTAATTATCACCAGTCGTTATAGTGACGCGAATCATAACCCCGAATGTCTGATACCATGTCGATTTCTAGCACCAAAAATGACAGCATTCAGAATGCAAATCTTGTGTTTGATCACGACGACAAAACTCAATAAAAATGGTAGATATGAAAAAGAAAAAATATGAGAGAAAATTTACTTCCCTACCTCAACAACATATTAGATTAATTTTAACACAATTACTGTAATTGATTAAAACATCACATGACTTGTAATTTTCCAGCTGGGCAAAAAATGTCCGGTTCAGGATTCGAATCCAGGTTATCTTGACGGAAGCTGCCAATAATCTGCCAACTGAACTATCCCGGACGAATCTGGAGAACCTAATTCACCCAACTAACCTAGTTAGATGGGTGAATTAGGTTCTCCAAATTCGTCCGGTATAGCTCAGTTGGTAAAGCGTTGGCAGCTTCATCCTAGATATCCCTGGTTCGGATCCTAGTCCGGACATTTTTCGCCAAGTTGGAAAATCACAACTCAATACCATATATTCGAATTTTATAGATACTTCAGCATTTTTTATTATTAGATACCATGAACAAAATTATATTTATGCTTTTTAAGAGTCACTATTAAAGAAATATAAGTTTTAAAGAACGCCTATTTTGAGATTAAAAAATATCGATATCAATTATAGTGATTCCACCTGTGAGTCTATGCACTAATTTCAAATTCATGTTCAAGAATAGAAAAAATACCCATTGAACTTTGAACTTCAAATAGTATTTCGAGTATATAAAGATGGCATTCAATATTCCCGGCTTGCAAAATAGTAGGATAAATCAGAAATAAAGAATTTACTGTAAAAGTATAGAGTTTCCTTTTTCGAGATTCTTAAAACTGATAATTGCGCTAAAAATCATATCTAGAAGACGACGCTGAAAAATATCATTTTTTTTTCTTTTAATCATTCTTTAAATTTACAAACATTTAGCCACCCCTCTACCTCCAAGAAAAAAAGCTGAGATTTATTCAAAACTTTTACTTCAGTTTAAAAATTTTTTTAGATATAGATTTGCATAAGATAGAAATTGAAAAATAACACACGGTTATACAGCATTAAAGAAACATATCTTTATAAATATTTAAATAATAGATAGCAAACATGTTCATAAACAAGAATATGAATCTAATATTTTATAAACTGTCTATTACCTCTCCTGAATATTATTAACTGAATATTATCTCGCCACAGTTGTTGAATGGAGGAAATTTTAATATCTTAGCTTCATTTTAATAGCTTGATTTAATTGAAAAAAAATTAAACATTTTATATCCCGGCGTATAACACGCCCTTCCATATAACACGCATCAAGAATTTGAGAGTATAAATTTTTATTTCAAGCATATACTGCCGTATAACACGCATCAAGTTTTCCCCTCAAAAACAAACCAAAAATATTTAGAATGAAAACTTATGTTTACAGAAATTTGTCATTGATAGACGAAAAGAGAATATCTATGTTTTGTCTCAAATGAGAAATATGGACGAAATGCCAATAATGTTCGATGTAATAGGAAACAAATAGTGTATAAACAATAGGTGTAAAAACTGTTCCATTTAAAACTACGGGACACAAAAAAATCCCACTTCACATTGCCTGTTTCTTCCTTCGCTACAGAACCAAATTAAAACCAATGGTAACTTAAAAAAGAAAAAAAAAACTACTTGGTAATTTTACGAATGGAGTAATTGTTCATGTCCATGAGAAGAGCTGTATAAACGAAAATGTATTAAACCTATGGATAAAAGATTTTTGGGAAATGCGTCCAGAAACATAAAAAAAAACCAGAAAGTCTCAAAGGATATAGAATTGATTATATCCCCCACAAGAGGCATAGTTAAAAAAAGAATATGAATGGATTTAATCATGGACGAGTATAACGAACGCTTCTTGTTATCTAGTAAGGAAGAATAATTACATATATGTTGTGAGTTTCTTTGTTTATATTGATATTTAAAAGCATTTAAATATATCTCTAAATGTTTGGAATGTATTCTTCTTATGATTTTACATCAACCATTTTGTATTCGGTGTATAACTCGCACACGGCAAAATTAAGTGAATTTCTAGTGTTAAAAGTGCGTGTTATACGCCGAGATATACGGTATTTTATATGTTTTTGGAAAAAGTGTCTGCACCTACTATGCACTTTGACGATTCACGTGATTAATTTTAACTAAAGTCATGCCATCCAACTGCAATGAACGAGGTAATGATTTTAGAGTTGCGTTACTTTGCCGTCTCCATACATTAATTTTAAACAAACTATCTTTAACTAATTTGATGATTCATAGTTACAACATATGTAGGTATGCGGTGTTATTTTCATAGCATCTAATGTGGTAGTTTTAAGTTAGCTCTAGCAAGTTTCTATGTCAGCCTAATTTTTTACACTGTATAAAAGACAGATGTTTCTTAATCTACAAAAAAGTACTCTAATTAAGAACGAAAATATGCAATAACTTCGTCCGAACCACCGAAGGGTCCGAAGGACGTTTCTTTACCTTCAAAAACTTCAGAAAATAATTTAATTACGAAATTTAAATAAGAATTTATAAAAATAAAAAAAAATTAGCTGCCCTTCATTTTCGGCGGGCCTATATCCCTCGAGTAGATAATTGGCCGTCAAAAATCAACCCAAAAAAAACCCTTCATTTTCGGAAATGTTTCTGAGTAATCTTTAAAGTATCTCAAACCGGAATATCATTTTTTTGAATGCTATTAATTCTCAGGTAAATATTTTGATTTTCAGAAAAGATGTCTAACAGACAAACATACAAAATTAACAGCATTGACATAATTATGAAAATTACTATTATTTTGTTACAATTGCATGCACAAATTCAGTTATGAAGATGAAAATGTAAACTTGAGAATTGATAGAATCCGAAAAACCCATTTTCTGAGTACAGAGAACTGATTAATTCATTTTAAATGCTACTAGGAAACGTTTACGAAAGTTATGGGCAGCTAATACAGGTTTATTTTTATAAATTATTCTTTAAGTTTCGAAAATAAATAATTTTATGAGGTTTCTAAAGATATAAAATAAAGGAACAGTTCTCGGAATCTTGGATGACTCGGAAGAGGTTATTATATATTTGCTTTCGTGGTTGTTGTACATTTTCGTAAATTAATAAACATTCGTCTTTTTTTACAGTGTACATCAGGGTTTTCATAAAGAATGTGTCGAAATAGATTTAATATTATCACTTTGACAAAGAACAAGCAACATCATTGTAAATTGAGCTTCATAGAAAACAATTTTTAAAGGTAATTACAAAATATAGTGAGAAGGGAATAACACCCATGCAAAAACTAATAAATCAAGAGAAATGATAATTATTCATCAAAAGCTAAAATTTAACGTACATATTTGCAACATGTTGTTTTCCAAGAATCATAAATACTGTGCAAATTTTAATTTTTAGATAAATGTTTTGAGAACAATTTCTTGTGGTTATTTAAATGATTAGTACCAATTTCTTTCTTTTTTTTTCTTTTTTCTTTTTTCTTTTTTCTTTTTTTTCTCTTTTTTTGCGGTAATGGGGAAAACAGTTTTTTTCGTTCGCACAATAATTAGGGTTCAAATTTAGAAGTATACACGTTCAAAACAATATTTTAGAAACAAAAACGATTAGTTTTCTAAATTTCAAAGTTCAAAGTTTTGCAGCAGAAAACTATATCAAAAAGTTTATCGGAAAAAATTTAAGGGCAACAAAGTACAAAACTTTTGTTTCATTTTATATCGATTTTGATTTGCTTTAAAATGCTTGTTTTGCAAAATTTTTAACCTCAGCATAACCCAATAACTAAACTATAACTCTCGAAAGGAAAATCGATAAACATCTAGATTTTTTTACATTCCGTAGAAAATTGTTACTTTTTAGAGATAGTTTGTACCCATGTCTGAAAACAGTTTTTTATTTTGTTTTTTAATACATAGAACTAAACAATTTCTTGTCGGTATTAACCTTTCTAAAATCGTTTATCCAATAATTTATAATTTATGTTACCTAAAATAAAACAAATCAAGTAAGATATTCAAGCGACAGTAAACCTTTAGATAAAAGAAAATAATAGGTCATCATAATGATTATTTTTACACTCATATACGATTTTTAATTTTATATATATATATATATATATATATATATATATATATATATATATATATGTCGATCTGAATATTTAAAAGATGATAATTTAAAAATTTGATGGTAAAATTTCAAATATTTTATGAAATAATGTGAACTTTAAGGATATGTTCTTCATACAGACTATGAACATTTAGAAATTCTTAATAATTCAAGAAAAAACCTGTTAGCTAACAAATGAAAAAATATCTAGTTACATCTAATCCGGATAAATAACGTAATTTTTTTATTACAAAAAAATAATAAAAAGCTGAATAATAATTGAAATTTCGTATTGATCAATTATTTAAAATATCTTCTTCGTTATTTTATTTATCTCTTTACCTTTATCGACACCAAATTCTAAAACCATATGAATAAATTTTTTCTTGTGTGCCTAAATTATGATTCACCAAATGAAATATTTTTCTCACATTTTATGATTTATTCACTTTTGATTTTATTGATGAATAGTTAGTGCGGGCCTTCAGTCCCAGAAAAAGATGACGAGAATTTAATGAAAAATTCGTTCAAAAGTTATTTTATTCATTTTTTATCTTGCAATTTACCGATACGAAAATCAAAAAGTCCTTCCGGCCAGTGCCGGGAGGAAGAGGTAGCTTTCATAATCCTTATTTAAAAAAAGCCAAATTATATCATGCAAACACACGAAGCTCAATTTAGTAAAAACCGAATATAGGAGATTCAATACTAATTTTTATCAATATAATGAATGAGAATTTCGCGAAATTAGTCAGCTTTATCCAAGCTGCTTTTCTTTAAAGTAACTTATATTTGGCTGCCAAATTCGGCGATTTCTTAAAGTGCCTGTCATTTTAAGACAACATGGTGGATGAGGCTAAGCAGTGAACTTGGTCGAGACCTTAGTAATTGCTGTGCACATGCTCACTCACATCGGAATCGGTTAATATATAGGAATGCTGTCGCATGCAAAAAATCAGATTTTTCAAAATGTCCCCCACAATAGAAATTGAAACTGCTATATCTGAGCCATTTTTTAAGGTAAAGACAAACAAAAAATGCTCCTGAATCCTTATATCAAGATCAAATACTTAAGAAAGAAATCTTTTTCAATTTCTAATTTTTTTGCACCTCACTTTAAATATATATATATTTTTTAATTTAATGGCCGCTATCTTGAAACAAGATGGCTGATGAATCTGGCCAGCGAACTTGGTCGAGGTGTTGATGTATACTATCCACATGCCTTCTTACATCGAAATAGGCGAATACGTGTGTTATCGCGTGACAAATACAAGATCGTTTCAAAATGTTAACCATGCTAGAAATTCAAAGTGCTATAAATCAACCATTTTTTAAGATATCAACAAAAGAACAAATTTTCAGAAACAAAAACTGCTCCGGAATCTTTGTATCAAGGCCAAACACATAAAAAAAATCTTTTTCATTTTCCAATTTTTTAATACCTCATTTTGAATTTTAAATTTAATTTTTTTTAAATGGCAACCCTTTTGAAACAAGATGGCGAATGAAGCTGGCCAACGAACTCGGTCGAGACATTGGTATGTACTATGTACAGACCAAGTTACATCCAAATAGGTTCATAAATACGCCTGTTATCGCGTGACAAAAATCAGGTCGTTTTAAAATGTCAGCCACAAGAGAAATTCAAAATGCTATTACTCAGCCATTTTTTTTTAGATATAGACGAAAGAAAAACTGTTCCGGAATCTTTGTATTAAGGTCAAACACATACAAAAAAAATCTTTTTCATTTTCCAATTTTTTGGTATCTCATTTAAATTTTTTAATTTTTTTAAATGGCCGCCTTTTTGAAACAAGATGGCGGATGAAGCTGACCAACGAACTCGGTCGAGATATTTGTATGTACTATGTACACACCAAGGTACATCCAAGTCGGTTCATAAATACGCCTGTTATTACGTGAGAAAAATCAGGACGTTTCAAAATGTCAGCCACGCTAGAAATTCAAAATGCTATAACTCAGCCATTTCTTAAGATATAGACGAAACAAAAACTGCTCCCGAATCTTTTTATCAAGGTCAAACACATAAGAAGAAAATATTTTTTCAATTTTCAATTTTTGGTACCACATTTCAAATTTAAATTTTTCTTAAAAATTTAAATGGCCGCCATTTTTAAACAAGATGGCGGGTGAAGCTGGCCAACGAACCCGGTCGAGATATTGATATGTACTATGTATAAACGAAGTTACATCCAAATCGGTTCATAAATACGCATTTTATCGCGTGACAAAATTCAGGACGTTTCAAAATGTCAGCCACGGTAGAAATTCAAAATGCTATAACTCAGCCATTTTTTAAGATATAGACAAAACAAAAACTGCTCCGAAATCTTTGTATAAAGGACAAATACATAAGAAAAAAATATTTTTCCATTTTCAATTTTTTGGTTCCACATTTCAAATTTTAAATTTTTAAAAACTTTTTAAATGGCCGCCATTTTGAAACAAAATGGCGGATGAAGCTGGCCAACGAACTCGGTCGAGAGAATGGTATGTACTATGTACATACCGAATTACATCCAAATCGGCTCATAAATACGCCTGTTATTACGTGAGAAAAATCAGGACGTTTCAAAATGTCAGCCACGCTAGAAATTCAAAATGCTATAACTCAGCCATTTCTTAAGATATAGACGAAACAAAAACTGCTCCCGAATCTTTTTATCAAGGTCAAACACATAAGAAGAAAATATTTTTTCAATTTTCAATTTTTGGTACCACATTTCAAATTTAAATTTTTCTTAAAAATTTAAATGGCCGCCATTTTTAAACAAGATGGCGGGTGAAGCTGGCCAACGAACCCGGTCGAGATATTGATATGTACTATGTATAAACGAAGTTACATCCAAATCGGTTCATAAATACGCATTTTATCGCGTGACAAAATTCAGGACGTTTCAAAATGTCAGCCACGCTAGAAATTCAAAATGCTATAACTCAGCCATTTTTTAAGATATAGACGAAACAAAAACTGCTCCGAAATCTTTGTATAAAGGACAAATACATAAGAAAAAAATATTTTTCCATTTTCAATTTTTTGGTTCCACATTTCAAATTTAAATTTTTAAAAACTTTTTAAATGGCCGCCATTTTGAAACAAAATGGCGGATGAAGCTGGCCAACGAACTCGGTCGAGAGATTGGTATGTACTATGTACATACCGAATTACATCCAAATCGGTTCATAAATACGCCTTTTATCGCGTGACAAATTTCAGGACGTTTCAAAATGTCAGCCACTCTAGAAATTCAAAATGCTATAACTCAGCCATTTTTTAAGATATAGACGAAACAAAAACTGCTCCGGAATCTTTGTATAAAGGTAAAATACATAAGAAAAAAATATTTTTCCATTTTTAATTTTTTGGTACCACATTTCAAGTTTTAAATTTTTTTAAAAATTTTAAATGGTCGCCATTTCGAAACAAAACAGCGGATAAAGCTGGCCAACGAACTCGGTCGAGACATTGGTATGTACTATGTACACACCGAATTACATCGAAATCGGTTCATAATTACGGGAGTTACAGTGTGACATAGGTCAGATATATATATCAATTTTGAACGGAGGGTGGTTTCGGGGTCTGGGGGTCATGATCGATGAAAATATACCAAAATTTTTTGAAATCGCTTTCCTCCGAACGGCTGCAATAGGTAGCTTTTTTGTAAAGAAAGCTACCTAAAACATGAAGAGCATATATATATTCATATATATTATCGACCTAAAATATAATTCGCCAAATTGACTATTTTATTCTGACATTGTAGGATTTATTCACTTTTGACTTGACTGCTTGGCAGATAGTTCGTGCGGACCTTGATTTACAAACAAATAACAAGAATTCGATACGAATTTCTTTGAAAAATCTTTTTTGTTGTTTTATTTATTTTTCACGTCTCATTTACCTATTCCAAAATTAGAAGCATCATAAACGTATTTTTTCCATAGGCCTAAAATATGATTTGCAAAATTAAATATTTTTCTCACATTTTATGTTTTATTATCTTTTGAATGATTGACGATTAGTTAGTTCGAACCTTGAATAAAAGAAAAAAAGTAAGGAGAAATTAAGGTAAAATTCTTTTAAATATCTTCTTAGTACACACATTCCATAAATCCCATTCAATTTGAGTATTAACAGTTTATAATCTGAACTAAATACTTAAAAAATCAATGTATTCATTTAGAATGTTGAAATGTAGATGGTAAAAAAATCTTAGATTCTTAAAAATAATATTTTTCAAAGAATACAAGAAAGTGGCAAGTGTTAGGTGATTTATGCATAAGATTTAAATGATTCAGATGGAAATTAATCAGTCATGCTTTGCTTTCTTAAATATTAGTTTAATTGTTATTATTTTTGGTACTTTTTGATTATCCGGGCGCCAGTTTTATATATACATATAAATATACATACATATATATATATATATACATCTCTCTCTCTATATATATACATATATTGTATATATGGGGCATTCTCACAAACTTTTGACTTTTGGGAAAAAAATCTGGCGAAATTAAACTTGCTAAAATAACATTTTAATCTGATAGACGAATGCCTCAATGATTCAAAATAAAGAAAAAATGGTCAGCAGCGAAAATTTTTTTATTTAACTGAGGTTTAGGTTAAACTTGCGAGTTTAATTTTCCTTGCAATTTACCCCTATAACTTTTTATTTTCTTCTAAATTTTTACTTATAATGAATTTGCACAGTACCCACAGGACATTCAAATAAGAAATAATACAAATGTAGTACTTTTAATACAGAATTTTTGTATAACATTGTCTTAAAGGGGAGTTAAAGAAGGGACGGTAAGGTAAAAAAGGGGCGAAATGTTAAAAAAAGGGACGGAATGGTAAAAAAAGAGACGGTAAGGATGGAACGGTAAGGAAAATTACCGAAAATCACGTTAAGACTAAGTGATAGCCACAATGTTCATTGATTTTTCGAAACAGTTGTTAACATTGGATTAAATATTTTTTTTTTATATAATTTACCTCGAAAAGTGCAGTAATAAACCTTGGGGACGGTAAGACTACCAATAAAGCCACGGTGCTTGAAATTGATATTTAAATGCTGATTTATATTCTGCACTAAATTTCCTGTCAAAGAATTTTAGATATTCTTTCTCTAGCATACTTCTGCATGAGCAAAAACTTGAAAAAAATTCTGTCGCTGCATCTGAAGTGATTTTCTGTATAATTTTAGAAGAGGGATTGTAAAAAATTTAAAACCCAGGGACAGAGTTCAAAAAATAATATCAACCCTAAAAATGTGTGCAGGTTAATTTTTAGCTACATATTTATATAAAACAATAGTTCCAGTTTAAGAAAAAAATTACATTGAATTATTTTTATAGAAACAATTTTATCCAGACAGCTCCAAACTTCAAAATCAGCATCAGGGACAAGGGACGGTAGATGAGTTTTCCATGTGTTTGAACCACCAGCATCATCCTAAACTTATTTATCTCGTTAATATTGTTATGCAATCATGCAATGGGATGTTATCAAGTATATGGAAAAAAAAACCACACAAAAAAAGTGTATTAAATAAAAAACAAGTGGGTAAGTGTGATCACAGATCGCACAGAGGGTTTCGTTTAATATTCCTTTCAAAACATTTTATCCTTTTGCGAAATCTGTTAGTTCCACATTTCGCAACCAGGGGTCGCACTCTATTCTACACAAACCTCTATCCGAACGAAACTCAATTTTACAACCTATCCGTAGATATATTAGTCGAGTGGATCGGGTCTATAGCACCCGATATAGGTAGACGCTCCCTGGTGATAAAAAGTGGAACTGAAATATGTAAGGCTATGTGCATAATATGCTAGAGTGGTCAAAGTGGTGTCGGCAAAAGTTAGAAAAGTACCCACCGGTTGCAATGGGGGAAGGTTAGAAAAATTGCTTAAAATACACAAGTTAGAGCACGGTGGGAAAATAATATAAGACATTTTGAAAATTTTATGATTTTTCGTGTGATCGCAAGTGTTCTGCTATACGTATGCAAAATTTCAAGTATTCAACTTAAAAGGGGCTCAGTTAGAAAAAAAAAAAAAGCTTAAAATACACAAGTTAGAGCCCAGAGGGTTAAATATGACTTTTTCAAAATTTTATGATTTGTCGTTTGATGCGAGGTGTTCAACTATAAGTATGCAAAAATTCAAGCCTTAAACTTAATTAGGGCCTCAGTTAGAAAAAAAAAAAAAACCTTAAAATGCACAAGTTAGAGCCCAGAGGGTTAAATATAAGACTTTTTCAAAATTTTATGATTTGTCATTTGATGTGAGGTGTTCCGCTATAAGTATGCAAAATTTCAAGTCTTAAACTTAATTAGGGGCTCAGTTAGAACAAAACGATTAAAATACACAAGTTATAACCCAGAGGGTTAAATATAAGACTTTTTCAAAATTTTATGATTTGTCGTTTGATATAATGTGTTCAGCTATAAGTATGTAAGATTTCAAATCTTAAACTTAATTAGGAGCTCAGTTAGAACAAAAAGATTAAAATACACAAGTGGGAGCTCACAGGGTTAAATATAATACATTTTCAAAATTTTACGATTTTTCGTTTGATGTGAGGTGTTTAGCTATAAGTATGCAAAATTTCAAGTCTTAAACTTAATTAGGGGCTCAGTTAGAACAGAAAGATTAAAATACACAAGTTAGAGCTCAGAGGGTTAAATATAAGACTTTTTCAAAATTTTATGATTTGTCATTTGATGTGAGGTGTTCCGCTATCAGTATGCAAAATTTCAAGTCTTAAACTTAATTAGGGGCTCAGTTAGAACAAAACGATTAAAATACACAAGTTATAACCCAGAGGGTTAAATATAAGACTTTTTCAAAATTTTAGGATTTTCCGTTTGATGTGAGATGTTCAGCTATAAGTATGTAAAATTTCAAATCTTAAACTTAATTAGGGGCTCAGTTAGAACAAAAAGATTAAAATACACAAGTGGGAGCTCAGAGGGTTAAATATAAGACTTTTTCAAAATTTTAGGATTTGTCGTTTGATGTGAGGTGTTCAGCTATAAGTATGCAAAATTTCAAGTCTCCAACAGATATAGTTTCTGAGAACGGGCTCTTTGACGGACAGACGGACAGACAGACAGAGGAGCGAGACGAATAGGGTTTCGTCAGATGAACGAAACCCTAATTATTATTCAGGGACATGAAAGTTAAAAGATTGTGAGAATGCCCCATACACACCCATACATATATATGTATATATACATATATATGTATATTTAACACTGGCGCCCGGCTAACCGAAAAGTACCTTATTTTTTCTTAATTTTCAAAAAAGGGCGTATAAAGAGAAAAAAAAAGAGTATTTAAGTTGTTTATTTTCTTATTAATTGCCTTACATCGCCCAACCCTTTCATATATAATAATAATACTTTAAGTTTTAATAGAAAACATTACAATATAAAGCAAAACTGAATAAGGAAATTTTTCTCATGATATAAATTAAAAAGAAACATTTTCATTTTAAATGTACTATTTATGTATGCTGTTATAGCTGTTATGCTTAGTATTTTTATTAGTATTTTGTACCAATGAAATGTATTTATTATTCCTCGGTATTTATGTTTGTCAATGAATTACAATACATTAATTAAGTTTGCAAATGTATATAATACTTAAAAGCAGAATTTTATTTGATTAATCACTTACATATTGAAAATGAAGGTAATATTGGTAATATGTATAAAGGTAATATATATTCACTAAACACATATACACAAAGAAAATAAAAAGCAAAAAATCATAAATTGTAAATAATCTTTCAAATTATAAAAGACAGAACAGCACAGTGGCAACTAAGGGCGGGCCGCCCTTGTATTCATGTAATCTTTAAAATTAAAATTTAATTAAAAAAATTAATTATGATAAAATGTTAATTTTTTCATGAGAATGAAATCCCCATCAACAACCATTTAAACATTTGAAAAAATAGAAAATTAACATCTGACAAAAAGTTTTATCTAAAGCTTTGTCTTCCTGTAAAAGTAATTTGTTCAGCTTAACACTCTCGTATTGTACCAGATACTTTTTGAGTTTAAAATCTATTCTTCTCAATTAACACTTTAAAAAATCCTATTTTACTATCCTGTGAAAATTTTTGTTTCCTCTTATTTTATCTCGCACAGTTTTATAATATTTCATTCAATTTACTCCCTCCAAATTTAATTAGTTTTTCGATAATTATCAAATTATCTTTCATTCCGAAGTAATCATTCATTATTCCCAAAAGAGACTGAATCTTTCCTTCAAAATTACCTAATTAGGATCATTAATTGACGTTACGAAGTTTGTTTTGGAGTATGTGCCAAGAGGAATAAATTTATAATATTAAAATTCGACGTCAGTAATTAAAATCTTTTTTTGATTCTATCTCTTAGGAATGCTTTTCAAGTTGTGATGTAAAATTTTCATGCCCGGATAATGAGTAATATATCCAAATGTTATTAAAATTAAATATTTTTTTCTTAAATCAGTGTAAAGAATTTCCGTCATAGAAAAAGGAAAGCGACTTCTGGAGTTATTGCCTGAACTTTCGGAATTCATTAAAATCAATCATCTTAAACTCTTTGACTATCGGTCGGTATATATGCACCACAGTGAAATATATTTTCATCTAACTCACACCAGTTTTGGAATATAAACTCTCTCATACATTGATACAAGGATAGTTAAGAGAAAATCTTCCACAAAAGAAAATTTTTGTAAATTGTGTTACACTTGAATATAAAAATAGTCGCAAGTAACAGGCCGTAATCGAAAGGTGAATTACATAATTTGGAGTCATTTTTTAGATTTAAAGCCTTTTTAAAATAAAGGATTTCTCGTTATTAAAAAAAATAAACAAGAAGCACAGTTATACTTAATTATTTGAACAGAATAATACTGATTTGTAAAGAAATTATAAGAAATGTAATTTTTCCGCTTGAGTGAAAAAGTATCCAGGATAGAATTCGAATCCAGAATCTTGACTTAAACTGTTAATGTTCTTTCAGTTAAGCCGGCGGAGTCATTTCAAGGGCAACCTTTACATAATGACTAGAACTTTAGAACTAATAATAAGTTCGCTTGGTTGTCTATAGCTAGACGAAGAAGATTGTACGAGTCAATATGTTCAGCCCCCCTTCTCCCACCAGAAAAAAAAATAACAACGTGTATCTAGCACCGATTTCGTTGAACTTTATACAGATATTTGTACTTACGTTAGTCATAAGCTACAATCACAACTTTTCAGGATATGTACCGATCACTTCAGTATTAAATTTTATATTTCTACTAGTGTGCATTAGATTTTTCCTCTATATTCGATTTATCTTCTTTAAGCTTTTTAGTATTTAAAATAAGAGGAACATCGATTCGATAATCAATTATTTTCTGCAAACATTATGTATTTCATGTTCGACAAGATTGTGCCTTTTTAAATGCATAGAATGCATTTAAAAAAAAAAATAATAATTATACTTCAAAAATACAGATTTTTTATAGCTGAAAGAAATATTATTTAAACTTTTTAAATAGCATACAACATTAAAAAGTTCACTGTTGGTGTTTAAAAAAGGAAACTTTTGCTGAAAAAATACGTTTTATTGTTTCGTGTATATTTTACTTACGTACAAAACGGTTAGAAAAATAAATGTTATTGAATACACTCTGTAGGCCTTTAATTAAAAAATTCTATTGAGAAATACTGAATAAAAAAAATCAGTAAAGAAAATCATCTAAAGTGTAATTTTATGTTTGTTACATTCCTTTAGGCAAACAAAAAGGAATGGAAGAAAAAATTAATCAGTTTGCAATTTTAACAGCTCCTTATTTTTATTGTTTTAATTACTATTTAATTGTTTAAGTGTTGAATAAATATTTTGAACAGTATGTAACATAAAAATTGTATTCAAAATACGCGTAAAAATAATTTCATGAATACTTGAGTTATTCTGAGATAATATTAAATTATATTTTTATTTGATAAGCAAATATGAATAAATAAGATGTTCCATTGTTATTCTTTTGTTCCAGAAATCTTTATAAAACAAACAGATATATACTTAGGAAGAGCAAACAAATTGCTTAGCAACAATGTCCAAGATTTTAGCATACACATATAACAAAAAACTCAATTATTATTATATTATAATATATTATATATAAATACAAAATAAAACAAATCTTTTGTCTTTCATGACTGAAATTGGATAAATAGATACAAAAAAGCGACGAGTTATTAAAGAAAAGTAATTTCATAAAGTAAATACAAAAAACATTTCACGCAATATTACACTCCTTTTAAATTTTATTATCTTATTAAGAATTTTCAGAAAATCGTCTTCTTTAATTTTGAATTTGATATAAAAGTTTCTCATCATGCGGTATCTGGATAGATTACAATTATTCAGTGAAAAGAGCAAATTTAAGTGTTAATAATAATGGTATCTCATTTTTAAAATAATCTTGAATTTTATGTAACATTTTATAATCTTTATTATATTCAAATTATCCGTTTTTTATAAACAAATGACAATGGTAGCTGGTCATTTTACTTTCCGTTCTCTGCTTGTTATACCACTATAGTAATTCGTTTATTCGCCAGCTGTAATAAATGGTATTTCTTATACTTGTGAATAATTTTCAAAATTAATTCGGTCAATTTTAGTGCAAATGATGTTCTTTAATTTCAGATGTGGTTAGGCTACTAATCAGGTATTGAACCAATTAATACAGTGTTTTAACTTCTGGAAAAAGCTTGATTAATATTTAATAGAAAAAAGTTTGTATATTTGCAAATTAAATTTATGTCCAGGCTTCTTATTATTGGCAATGTACTCGATTAATGTATTAATAAGAGGAACTTTAAAACCGTTATTATAAGCAATTCTACAAAAATTATCTGATTCACTATTCAAGCTATTTTCAGTACATACTAGAAAAGCTCATCTTATGAAAGATCTGTAGGTAGAAATTTAATACCGTAAAAGCACTTATTTTCGCGAGGCTTTAATTCTCGCAATTTTCGCGAGCCCGTCATATATAAATATAAGCCTCGTGAAATATTTTTCTTCGCCTCAAATAATAATAAAAAAATCAGAAAATATTAAACTTATCCACAATTTAATGATTACAGTTACTTAAATAAGAAATAAGTACAAAAATTTCTTGAATACTTACAACTATTTCTTGAATACTATACAACTATTTCTTGAATACTATACAATTATTTCTTGAATAAAAACAATAATACAACTAACAGAATGCAGCTCATTCACTTACAATATTTATACCAGCTGCTTTGAAGCCATCAAAATTATCTCATATTTGGCTTTAACACCGTTAAATGTTCGCAAAAGTCAAGAAGAGTGAATCGGTGTTACTCGTGATATTCGCAGGTCCACAGATTCTTTTTCCCCCAGAAATTTAAACAAAAGGGGTTCTATTAGGTAGTTTCGGGATTTTTCAACCTTCGGTTCTGTTCATATAAAATTCGCGAAATTTTCAGCTCGCGAAATCACCGATATCCTCATTTTCGCGAAAATTACGGCTCGCGAAAATAAGTACTTTTACAGTACGTAAATGGAGAATATGCATTATTAGGTATGGTAGCCTGGTTAGCCATGCTTTTTCTGAAAACAGATCCGTCGATAGATTGCTTTGCTTTTGGTAACATTACATCAAGGAATGGAAGACTATTATTATTTTCAATTTCATTAGTGAATTTATTATTATTGTAAATTTTGTTTTTCGCCCAGTTGGAAATTTACAACTCATATGATTTATTTATCATTTAGAATAATTGTGTTAATTAATGTAGTTTAATGTTATTATCCATTGAATTTATGTGACTTGTAAATATCATGAGTTATTCAAGACTGTACTCCGAAATTATAAAAATATCACCAACGTGTCTAAGCAAAGTGTGGGGTGTTAATTGATACTACTAAATTTTATTTTCTAATGGACGAAGAGTATATACAGCTAATAAAGCCAAAATAGGTGAACCAATTGGGGCTCCTTGATTTTGTGTATAATATTTACCATTAAATATGTGATAGTTATTATGAATGATCAGATTAAGTCCTCTTTTAAATTTTAATTTCATATCATCTTCAAAATCATCTATCTGTTCAATATCATGTCACATCTTATTAAAATCTCCATGCGTGCCATTTAACGGATATAGTGAAACAATATCGAGACTAGTCACAATATAATTCTTTGGTAAATGTATCTTATTCGAGATTTAAATAAAATCTTATGTTGATTTAATAGTAAATCCAGAATCTGGTAATATCTGTTTTAAACAGAGAACGTACGCCTTTTTCTAAAAAATAAGTTGGTTTGAGCATTGGGAAACAATAGGACGTAATGGCGCATTGCTTTTTTTATCTTTATGTCTACCAATAATCCTAGGAATAACAGAGAGTTTATGTACATTTAAAATTTTCTTCATGCACAGGGGCCATACTCCATTTTTGATTGTGTCATTGACTTTATAGGTGAATAAATTAATTGGATTTTTCTTAATTTCTTCACATTTCATATCTTTAATACAATTTTCCATTTTATATATATAATCATCTTTCTTAAGGATAGATAATTTGTTAGATTTGTCAGTCTGTACTATAATTATATGCTGGTCTTGTTTTATTTTTTTTTAACAATCTTTATTTATAAAAGGTTTTATATCTTTGTTAAAAGGTTTAGTTATCTCTTAGGACATTAGATTCCTTATTGCCTCTGTATGGTAATCCATCGTAGTTTGAACTATACTTTCAATTTTTGGAATAACCTTCTCTATATATAGAATGACTAGAAACATATATTTAGGTCCTAGTTATAAAACACGAGATTTATCTTGGTCGTATTTCATGATTTGATAAATTCAAGAACTCTACAGGTTGGAAAAAAAGGTTTAAAATTTCTTTCTGATGTGTCATTCAATAATTTATTTAACCCCTTGAGGGGCAAGCAATTACGTTTGTGAAATGCTGAATTCCCACCGGAAAATTAGAAAAATTTTATTTCAAAATAAGGAAAGCAATTTTACGGTTTTTTTCCACCAAAGTTAGAAAATTAAAATTTAATAAAATTTTTCTGGTGTAAAACTTCACTAATCGTATGTGGTATATAATATATACCGGTGACCCTCAAGGGCTTAACTTGCGTTGTTGTACCATCTCGTTTTTACTGTTTTGAATACTTAAAAAATTCTAATTTGTAACGTAGATTATCATATATTAACGGTGGAATGGAGTACAAAACTTTCCAATGAAGATCTAAAGTCTTTTTTCAAATGTATTTACAAGTGCAAACTTCCTACGTATGTATAAATTAGCTATGATAAAGACGTGGTCCTCGGGCCACAACTGGCCCTCCGACAACTCCTCTGTGGCCCGTCAAGCCTTAAACATTTTACTTGTGTTTAATTCAGTTGTTCGAGCATGCATACTGAAAATCCACTTCGCGCAAACACACATAAACCATGGTATTAGAGATGGAAAATATCGGACGTATATATCCGTGTTGTCATGTAGGCAGGACATTTTTCATTCAGAATGCTATCACTATTTTTATTAGTAATTTTTGTTTTATATATTCCGTCATTAAATAAGTGGAATATTTCTCTTCTAGAGAGAGGCGGAAGCACAGACAATCACATCATCGAGTTGACTGCTGAAATTCCAGGATTAGACAGAACTTGATTATCATATTAAAATTCAACAGATCTGCCAAGTAATATTTTCGTAGAAATCACCCGCATACCCGAATTTAGCGGTTGTTCAATAGGTTTATCATTGTGTTTTCCTGTACTCAAAAGTTTGAAAACATGGAGGACTGGCAACAGGAAATCACAATTATAAAGTCAACCAATAAATCGGGTTAGCAGGTGTTTTCCACCAAGATATGACATGGCAGACCTATTGCATTATAATATGCAAGTCAAGTTTTAACTAATCCTGGAATTTCAGTCATCAACTGTATGAGATGATGGTTTCTGCAGGCGCCTCCATTTTTGTTCCGAATTTTTTAGCATTCTGAATTATAATAATAAAAAAAAATCCCGCTCATCTGGCAACACTCATGTATATAGAAGGATATAAGTCAATTTTAAATTTTAACTCAAGGAAATGGCGGATACAAAAGCAATGTAGTAAATCGCGGGATCTTGAGTCTGAAAATTTAAAGATTCATATAATTTTTACAGTAATTTACTTATAACATTTATCGGTTTTATGTCGAAACTAATACTATATGTTTCTACCTTCTTCTATTTTACATATTATGTATTTATTAAATAGTAAGAAACGTATTGTAAAATTAAAATTCGGCATTAATTAAAGAACATTTAAAATCTTAGCAAAATATAAAATTAAATATTTTTTAAACGAGTTGCGACCCAATTTATCACGTTTGTGATGACTCTAAATCTCCGATTATATCATTCAAGTTCTTTAGTTTTGGTTTTGTTGAACAAGTGGATTATGGATTTAAGTACTTCACTTTTGTTTTAGTTGAACAAGTGGATTATGGATTTAAGTTCTTTAATTATTTTTTATTACTTGGGTTAGTAAACGCGTCACTATTACTGAATCCTGATTGATCTTTCTTTCCATATTTTTTCACTTTTTATTGATATACATACACTTTATTGGCATACCCGCAGACATCCCAGATACACTTTTTTTAAATTTAAAGCTCTCTACCAGTATGAATAAATATGATTAATTGAAGATGAACAATGCAGAATTTTATATGATCATTATATTAAATGGAAAATTGTGTTTCACATGTAGACACTGTTAAAGTTCGGAAAGAGTTGAACATTAAGAGGTGCAACAGGACAAAGTATAAAGAAAACATAAAAAATTGGACAAACATTGGAAAAAGAAACTGTCAGAATTGGAGCTAACACTTCATAAAATGGACACAATGCGCTTTCTCCAAAACTATTGAAGAAAACATATTTGCTTTATAAAACTAATTATTGTCTTTATTACATTAAATATCCCGCGAGTTGAAATCATTCACTTCGAAATGGAAGAAATGATGTCCAGAGCAGTTAAAGAAATTTTAAAATACTATAAGCATAAGCATTGTTTCTTGAAAGTATTATATATAAGCGGATAAATTTATAAAAGCCGGATATGTGGTTATAATCATATGTTGCTTACAAAGTTATATTTCTACACAAATGTTAAATCATCTTCCGAGTAGAAAAAATCTTTGAAATATGAGTAGTGAAGATATACATAAATAAACATTCTAATAACAGAAATTTGACAGCTTTTTATCAGAAAGTTTTAGCTATTAATTTCGAAGAGTTAAACAAGGTTACCATTTTCATTTTAAATAGACAAATTATGACTGTTGATTGTTTTTATAAAACCGCCAATAGATAAAGAACTTAGAGTTTTCATTTGAAATTACAAAACACCTAGGTAAACTTCAACCTCAAGACAAATTTCATAATGCTATTCATGTTATTTGATAGTATTAGCGTTTTCAAATAGCATTTATTACTTTGATAAAAATAAAATGTATTTCCATTTAATGACTTAGTTATAGACCAAAACATCATAGTTACGAAAATTTAACTGGAATTTTTCAGTTTTCTCTCAATTTAAAAGGGAATTTTCGTTTGTCTGTCTTGGAAGGATTATTTTCGTTTTTAGAATTCAATGAATAAAAATATAATGAAAATTTTCCATTATTCCGGGGAAATTTAAGATGTTCACTCAAAATAGAAAATCCGTTAAAAGACAGACATTTCACATAAAGTCACACATATATACTTGGCGGTTTGTTTTTGTATGTGTAAATTGTGTATATAAAGAGATTCACCATTTCTGAAAACAATTAGACGTAACTTACCTGCGGAACTCAAATAATATTAGCCCTTTTGCAATTATACTTGCAGCACAATGGTGGTGTATACACTTTCCAACAACATTCAAGGAAACACAGTTTCTTCAACATTCTAATTAAATACAAAACATCTAGCAAATTTTCCTAAAGAATTGCAACTTCTGTTTGTTAAATGGCCGCTTATAACCACTTCCATTTAGTCACGACCAATTCCAATACTGAACCAACTTAAGAGATAAACAATTATATTTTTCCTTAAAACATGAATAATTGTTTATTCAATTATTAGATAACGTGTTACCGGATATACAAAGGCCATTACAATTTTTATTTGAAGTACAATGTATTAAAAAGTGACATTTTCCAAAAGTCATGCATCTTTATTAAATAAAAAAGTATTTTCTTTTTTAAAACATACCAATATTAAAATTATAATCAATTTAACAGAAAACTAGTTTTTTTTTTTTTTTTTTTTTTTTTTTTTTTTTTTTTTTAAACAATTTGAGAATTCTATTTTTTGTTAATTTTACAATAAAAATAAAATACATCCTTTATCGTAACTGCGGATAAGAATTTTTTTTTTAGAAAAAAACAGACGTCAGTCTTTAAAATTGAAAGAAAAGAATAATTTTTAAAGCAGTTAATTTAAATTTTTTTTAAATTTTAATTCATCAAAATACGGTGCAAAATCTGTTTTCGTTTTTCTGTGCTTTATTCAGAAAATAATTAAATTCATGGTAAATTTCCATCTTATTTTCCTTAGAACATGTAATTGAAAGAAAATTTATTTTTCGGTATTCTACTTTCAAGTCCTTGTTAATAAAAAACATAAAATCTATTGGTAAAAATTCTTTTCAATGCATAAATTTATTCATGGGGAATTAATAATCTTTTAAAAAAGAAAAAAATTAGAAATGTAAGAAATTATTTTTAGTTCGTCCATAATAAGGATAGAATATTCTCATTCACCTGTATTAGGATTATACATATGAAAGTAATGAACTGTGAAGCAAAGACAGTTAAAATTCTTAGAAATAACTCAACAATTTAATTGTTTTATTAATTTATTATTATTATAGATAATGTCACTCTGCTATAGGACTTTGTAATAGCCAGAATAATGTATCTTTTTAATGCAAATTTCATTTTATTACAACAAATATATGATATTTTGCCGGAAATAAATGTCTTTGGACGTGATTTGACCTCATTGTTGTTGACATCTTGAAGATTTTTAATGTTTTTAAACTTTAATATCATATTTGAAACTATTTTAGTAATAAATGAATTGTTAATCAATGTATCCAGGTTTATTTTACTTTAAACATAGGAAAATTTAATGCTCGAAAGATTTTTCTAAAATAAATTAAACAATATTTTTATTTACATTCAGCCTTTTTTAAAATTTTAATACTTAAAATGTGACAACCAAACATTGTGCGCAGTGTTTTTGATGATTTTTGAGGTATGTCGTAGGGATCATATCCCTAATTATTCATGTAAAAGATTTTTTTTTTTCAAATGGGCCTTAGTTTTTGAGAAATTGTGGGTCAAAGCACAGCATGCGTTTTAAATGCCCTTTAGTTTGTTCTTTTTCAGGAAGTCTTGGTAGCTTGGTGGTAAAGCACGCGTTTCCCACATCGTAGGTGTAGGGTTCAAACCAACCTTCTACCTTTTTGCTTTATTAAATTATTTTTTTATTTTTGACGAAATTTGCGCATAATAATGCATTCATCCGTTTTGAAATTTTTGAAAATTTCCAAATAAATTACATTTAACTTTCCGAATTTTGTATGAATATTTATATTTTTCGGCAATTTTAAAACGAATATTCCTATTGACGAAAATCTAAACTAATTCCTATCTAGAACTGATTGTATTTACTATTATTTACCTTTTCATATTTTAAGCGCAGATCTAAAATAATAGTTTTCTTTTTTTTTTTTTTCTTTTTTTTTTTTTTTTACTTTAATGAATTTTAAATGGAAATGTATTTACCATTTTCTTTCTTTCTTTTTTTTTTTGTATAGTTTAATACAAAAAGTTTGTCATGTCGAATGTGTCAGACATATTTATGATTAGATAATTACAATAGCTTAACCCTCCGAGCGTCTTGCAAAAGGGTAAAATTGTAATGTTGTTTTCTTTGCATTTTGTTTTAAATGCTAATAAAATATGATTCTTTCAACATTATAAAAAAAGCTCAATTACAAATATGAATGTAATCCTTGAGAGTATTAATAATTCTTCAATGTATTTAAAATTCCATAAATCTATAGAATTATATTATCTCAAATATTGCTTGTATTGCTGTGAAACCTGGAGCTTAGTGAACGGAATAATACGCCTCAAACACTTAGAGGGTTAAAAAGAAGTAATAAAATATTACAGTCAAAACGCTTACTAGTCCCCGATATGCTATTTCTTTCGGGCACCGTTTAAATTTTCGTCCATAAAAAATAACGTTCCATTATATAAGTCTGCCGTAAAACGAAGCAAGTGTATCATTGTACGGTGAAATACGGATCTGTGCTGCATTTTTTTTTTTTTTTTTTTTTTTTTTTTTTTACTTATAAGCATCGCACACATTCAATTTTTACTCCTTCATATAGGGAAAAAAGTACTTTTAACTGCAATTTGTTTGAAAACTGCATCTCACTTTATTTTCGAGATAATATTTTTCTTTGTAGTTTCAAGTACCATTTCAGTAATGGTGGCAACTAAACTAGTCCATTTCTGTAGAAAGTAAAAGGAAAATAGTTAAAAATTAGTAGATTAATCTATCTTTTTGTAGCCATTTTCTCATATTAACTGAAAAAATAATTCTAATTAAAAAACGTGCTATTATGAAAAAAATAAATAAATGATTTCTGGTGTTACAGGAGCTATTACAAACTATCATTTCTTTTAAGTATCCATATTAAGGTTAAAAATAAATGGATACATATGAATTATTAGGTAGACGATTTTTTTTTCGAATTTTCGACATCCCTTTTTCTGTGTTTTTGTATTATTCCGCGATAGTGACGTCATAGCATATACTTTTCTATAGATGTTGTTTAAGACTGGATCGTAAATGTGGAATTCTTTAGCTGATGCAAATAACGTCATTTTATATAAAATAAAAGCGTGTATTTTCAGTCTTAAAACTAAAATAAGTTTTGTAAAAGTCCATCTTTTTTACTAAGCGCCTTCGAATTTCTTCATAGTTAGAAATGTTTCACTTTTGAAAATAACGAATTGAAAACGCATTGATAAACGGCAAAGTTTTAAAAATATTTAGAGTGTCTTTCTAGAAAAGCAGTGACCGTTGGGTTAAAATAATTTTTGTTTGAGTGTTAGACTAACCAATATAAGAAGCATTCTTATTGTAACTAATTTTGCAGCTTTATTATAAATTAATGAAACAGTTCCTTCTGAAATAGAGTCTTTACTCGAAATTCGACAGGTTCCACCTCGTAATAATATATTTTTTATCCTCATTGGGATGACACTAAATTCTAAAGAATCAGAATTCCTGCTTGCTGCTTGTATGTCAATTTTTACAAGATGTGTACATTTTTTAACGATCTCTAAATACATTTATCTGTAACGTTCAAAGTCAATATCATTTTTCATTCGTGCAGGTAAAAAAAGTGCAGTTTTCATCTCGAAATATTTTTTTATTCAAAGAAATAAAAAAGTTGTTTTCATTCTTAAAAATTCAAATGAAAATGCAATAAAGATTGATATAAATTAAAATACCTATAAAAATTATATTTAAAAAAAAACGTCTATTCTATTTTCCCGGTAATATCAGAATAAATATAATTTTCTTTTTATTGAACTTGGTTAGCTCCTTTAATGGCATTAAAATATCAAGTATTTAAAGAATATATATTATGTTAATTAATGCATTCTGCCAACATAGTTAAAAAAATACGTACAAAGAAATTGTTTTCATAGTGAATTTTATTGCCATTTTAGTTTTTGAAAGTTTTTACGATATGCATCAAACAATTAATTGCATATTTATTAAACTAAAAATGTCGATGAATTTAACGATAAATATTTTAGTATTTCATGAGTTAACATATTGCATTATACTTAAGACAAATCAAAAATTAAAAGGATATATTATTTCATAAATTTTTCCCTAGTTAATTAAATATTTTTTAAATAGAAAATGGAAGAAAAAAAATACTATGTATTATTTTAGAATTGGGATAAATAATTAAAACATATAAATGTAAACATTAGTAGTTATTTTAGCAAACATACGATATCTAAATAGTTTAGATATATCTAAACAAATAAGTTCGAATTTTTGTCAACAGAAATATTTGTTTAAAAACTGCACAAAAAATGTAAATTTTCATAAACAAAATCGAAAATGTAAATGTATAAAAGTATGTGTGAAAATCACTTATAATTATCCAAACTAAGATAAAATTTTCTAAAAGGAATAAAAGTACACTTAAGAGGCATATACATACCTTTATTCAGATCAACATAACATATGCTTCATCTCTCAAACGGCGACATTTTTAAGATCTTTGTTGATACAAATACATTCGCAAAAAATTTAAAAACAAAAAATTAGTAATTAAAATCACAAGACCTCATGTACAATGAAAAACAAGTGCAAACATAAAACAAAATAAAAGTGAATATTTGTGCACGTGAATTAACTTCTACTATTGTTTATAATCCTGCAGAGCAACTCTTTCCAAATTTTAGTTAAATGTAGGGAAGCTGAATCATTGCAAATATTCTCACTGCGTACAATGACTTTTTTGGATTCCTGGATAATGGATGTCAAATAAAATCTTGAATGATAAATTATTCTACTATTTTTAAAATCAATCTTTAAAGGTTCTTTTCTACATAATTTGGCCAAAGCTGTAGTTCTCTTGTTGTATTTGGTGTATATTCTTTGATTCTAATTTTAAGTTTTCTGTTTGTCTTACCTATAGAAACTTGCATTGTTTCATTCTTTTTGGTGAAAGGTATTTCAAATATTACTGATAGTTGATTATCTTCAATTGGATCAATTTTCTTGCACATTATTACACATCTTACTTATTAGAGTTCTTCGAAATACTAAAATATAAACTCAATAAATTTAATATCTCCCTTATTGCAAAACATTTCGTAAAATTAAAATAACCGGTCAAATGCGAGTATTACTCGCGTACAGAGAGTTCCGTGCAATAAAAATTATGAATTAGCAACTGGACATTACATTACACAAATATATCATTAGATGTTATTATTTATGTTTTAAAAGCCGATTTTGCATAGAGTACGCCGCCCGTGTCTTTATGTATGTCGAAACAATCTGCGTCTTTAAGGGTTAATATCTCGTCTAATTAAAGCATTTTTTTTTTTTCGAAAATCATTATCAACAACCCTTTTATACGTCTGCAACGATTGGTACACTGATCAACTCATTTCCTGAACGCTCACAATACCTTTATTAGTTCATCCAGTTTGAACTTTCTACATTCCATAGATTACGAGTAAAATAGGTGACTGGACAGATGGAGAGACAGACACAAGAGTGATCTTATAATGGTTTCGTTTTTACTTTTTAAGTACGGAACACTAAAAATATCAGGATGTAACGAAAGTTTTCCGCCACAGCAAATACGGTCTGTGCAAACAGTTCGCGTTTACGTATTTGTGCATATTTTGTCGAACGACTTTTGGCATTTGAAACAAAGAGACTTGCTTTATAACACAGTGTTGTGAAATTTGTAAAAAATATCGTTATCATTAAGTACAAAGTGTATTAAATTGAACTATCACGCTACCAGATTAGAATCATCATTTACTTCTAGTTCTGTTGCAAAAAGTCAGCTACAGAATGTCACCGAATAAAGTGTACAGCTTTAGGTACTAGTGTTGTATCATATGACACTGTGAAGGTTTGGCGAAATGGTGGTTATATATAATATTACTGTTAAATATGTATAGTATAATTAGCATTTTGTAATGACGATTTGGCGGAAAACTTTCGTTAGAACCTAATATATTGAGTAATAAACTTGATCCAATTGAACCAAACCAATTATCAGTAGTATATAAAATAACTTTCACCAAAGAGAATGGAATAATGCAATTTTATATAGGTATGACAAACAGAAAATTAAAACTGGAATCAAATAAGAGACAAAACAGACACCAAATACAATAAGAGAATTACAGCTTTGGCCAGATTATGTAGCAAACAACCTTTAAAGATTGATTTAAAAAATATTATATATATATATCCATTATCCGGGAAACAATAAAGGTATTTTAACGCAATGAGAATATTTGAAAAGATTCCTCCATAGAGCTGTCTAAAATTTGAAAGGAGATGCTCTCCAGGATTAGAAACAATAGCAGAGCACGCCTACAAATGTCCACTATTATTTTGTTTTATGTTTGCACTTGTTTTTCACTGTACATGAGGTCTTGTGTTTTTATTTACCAGTTTCTTGTTTTTAAAATTTTTGTGAAAATAGTCATACAAAGAACTTGAAAATATCACCGTTTGAGCGATGAAACATGTGTTGATTTGAATAAAGGTATTTATATGCCTCTTAAGCCTATTTTTTACCACTTTCATAATTTTTTAGCTCAGTTTGTATAATGGAAATCTTATTCATTTATTAGGAAAGTATAGAAAAGTTCAAAACTACGGAATTAAAAATTCAGCGTGAATTCTGTAATGTGTCAAAAATATAAAACTAATTTAAAAATGCAAAAAGATGTGATCGAACCCATCCGCATACGGTAAGGCAAGTAACTTAAACTACCTCGACGCTACCAATACTAACTTAAATTGATCGTAATAATAGGTATTTAAAACGTCTGCTGAACTTTCACGACAATATCAACCAATTTTTCTAAAACTAATGCCCATTTTAAGAAAACCTTTCATATGAACAATTAAGGACATGTTTTCTGTAACATACTTTAAAATCATCAAAAACTGTGCGCACAATGTTTGGTAGTCCCCTTGTTAGTTTTTTGGTAGTAGCAATTTTTAAAGACAAAGTTTCAAATATAAAATTTATCTCTCCAAAAAGGGTTATAGATCATGATATTTTTTGTCATATTAGGGAATGAAAAGGTCGCAGTAATTTTGACGATATTTGAAGGAATATTCATATTTCCTTATCGATTTCTTCTCTTTCTTTTAAAATAACTAATGTTCTCTGATAGTATCTATTTTTAAAAGACAAAGCGTCGAATATAAAAGTTATACACAAAATTGTTTAAGTTACACTGTAAAAAAAAAAAAAAAAAAACTACATTTTTACAGCACAAAGTACTGTTCACCTCGCGCACAAACTCGATCACAGTGAACGTGCTGTATCTTTCTTTGGTTTCCTGACTATGTAAACATGGAAAATACAGTAGTTGCGTAAAATTAACAGCACAACGTTCTGGCAATTTGGACGCCAGCACAAATTGCTGGCTTCCGAATTGCCAGCACCTTGTGCTGTTAATTTTACGCAACTGCTGTATTTTCCATGTTTATATAGTCAAGAAACCAAAGAAAGAAACAGCACATTTACTGTGATCGAATTTGTTCTGGCAAATCCACAGTGTTTTTTTTTTTTTTTTTTTTTTTTTTTTTACAGTGTAATTGTATGCTGTACTAGTAAATTTAACAATGTTGCTCTTTTTTGTAAATATTTGAAATAATATTTGTATTCAACTCTTTCTTATTAAAGTGACAATATATTTTATATATAGGAAAATTTTCATGTTTAAAATGTATGCCTAGAATTGTTCGCGATATCTATTTGCTATACCAGGTAATTTAATTATCAAAGGATTTTTTTATAAACATTAAAAAGCATATTTCCTCATTTTTTTTTCCATTTCTTTTAAATGCGATATAAATTGTGAAGATATATCTTTTTTATAGTTGTATAAATAAAATTTATACATTTTAGATGAGAGGGATGTAATTTGAAACCATTGCTATTGATTTTGAGTTTCCTCTTAGACAATTTTTATTCATGCGTCGCTGATTTTTGTCTTTCTTATGAATTGTTAATGCACCCAAAGAAAATTTATATTCAAATGGACTGTAAAAAGAAAAAGAAATTAAAAATATGTATAGTCGATATTTCAAATATTATAGCATAATATGATGATATTAGAGAATAAAAAATTGACATTTTTCGAGGCCAAAATAAGATCATTCCAATTTGCCAAAAAATTAGCATTTAAACAGCACCATAACATAATTTGAATGAAATGAGTTGTGAAAATTCTTTCATAAGATACAAAACTAATTGTATAATTTTATTCATCTTATAATGCATAATTCATAAGTTTTTACATGCAATTTAAATATTTGAAAAAATTACACTTAGAATGATATTGGAGAAATGTCTGGTAATAATTTGCCTTTGAGAAAAGAATCAGAAACTTAAATAGAAGAATTTGAGTTTTAAAATCATTTTAACGAAATGGAACAATTTCTTAGACAAAAAGTATTTACAGAGCAACAAATGAAACATTAAATAAACATTTTTATCGGTTTAATATTTAGACATTATGCCACCGTTTGAAATTTGTTTCAAGCTTACAAATAATCCTGTTATATTTTTGGTATTGGCGGGGTACCAACAAATTTAGGCCTGTAGATTATTTTCAGTACCATAACAGATTTTCTACCCTGGTAGTAGATATTTCAGAATCCATTACTAATGGATAATTCTATTATTTAAAAACTATGGGATAAAACTTATAGCATCTTTTTTTATTGATAATTTCAATGGAATTTTTACATTTAAAATATTTTTTTTTAGATTTCCAACTAACAATAGCAAAAAAAAAAAAAAAAAAAAAAAATATTAATATTTTTTTCAAAAAGCGTTTCGAAATTTATTAAAATCAATACTGTAGTATTAACCGAATGGAAGGTGTTAACAGCCAAAGAAATTGTCAGTCGTTTCCCTACTTACAGTAGCCTTTTTACTAATGATAATGTTTGTGGTTTGAGATCGTAGTGCAATTGCATGTTTGTTACATGTGAGGTGTACTTATAATATTTTATTATTTTATTTATTTATTGGTGAATATCTAATTTCGTTATGGAAACCTAGCCGGAAACAAATGCTCTACTGTTTATACTGTTTTAAGTGCAAACAGGTAAATCTCTTGTAATCGTGTTTGTGGCAATAAAGATATATATATTTTTTAAAAATATACTTGAAAATTACTTCAAAGAAATCACAAATCATCAGTAAATTAAAATACAGTTTTGAAACAACTTCCATTTTAAATAACTTGTTTTACAATTTTACAGAGTAAAAACTGAAACTGTGAAGTTCGAAAATGTGCAACAAAAGCAAAATATAGTGATCAGGTGTTGCCGCCATCAATATGACGTCAGCGTTACTCTCGGAATTGTTTTTGCTTCATAATATAGATTGGAATTTCGAAAATAAAAGTATGTAGTTCAAGAAAATATTCACTATTGAAACCTATGATGATGATATTATATCTAAACATGAGTGACTAGTTTTAATGATACTAATGTTTTACATTTAATCGAATTAGTTAGAAAACTGGAGGCTTATTACCAGAAAAATTTAATCTTATCCATTTCATAGTGATGTTAAACCCAAAACTATGCATTTTTATATTATAATAAATTAAAAATAGTAATTGGAAGTAAAATAAAATCATTTAATACTACTTTATACTAATTGTTTTCCTCATAAAAATACAACATCTAAAACAGAAATTCTCCCTGTATCAAATAAAAATAACTTTTCTTTGCACTTCATTATGAAACATTTTATCAGAACTTTCTTAATAAAGAAAAACACTAAAAGTGTTCGTTAAAATGCAATCTTTAAAAATATTTCACCTGAAACTATTATGAGAGACGCAATCTGCCAAATCTTAACTAAAAGTTTATTATTTCGGTGTTAGTTACTCATTAACTTAATTAAAAACCATAAAGCTTTTTTATATGCCTTGAACTATCAAACACAAACCGCTTCTTAAACATTAAAAATATGAAATGAAAAAGCCCTACCCGGTATGTATATCATGTAAGCTGTGAAACCAAGTTATATCATAGCTGTTAAACCAAGCATGCACCCTAAAAAAATAAATGCTTAAAATTACATATTAAAACAGGGAAAAATTTTTCTATATGTGTAAAGTCGCGTGTAAATTGCCAAATACACACCTGGTGTGGAAATACAAATTATACTGTGTATTTTAATGATAACATATTAAGAGTACAAAAAGTTGTCAGATAACTCTGAAATACATAGTTTAACGTATAAAGTGCACATAAATACACATATATCTGTGTAATATAAAAAAATGATGGATTTTGTATACATAGTTCACATCCTTATAGTTTGGAATGTAAATTTTGAAATGAATATTTTTATGGTCGCAAAACCATTTTGCATGAAGAACAAATTCAAGTGTTTGTTCTCTTTCCAAAAGATATGTTTTAAGATAGCAAAATAGTGCAATCGTGACTTATAAGAAAAATGATAGTCTGAAATTATATTTATTGCATGCCATCTCTCTGTTAGAGTTGTTTTGAAGTCTATGCCCAATGTATCCACAGAACCAGTATAATCTAAACAAATACACTGTTAAATAAAATTTCATTAAAAAAAGAAACTCTGACGAAAGTGTTCAATGGTACATTTGCACCAAGAGAAAATATTCTTTATTTAATTCAATGCACAGTAAATAAGTAATACTTACGAGATACGAACCGAGGAACTTCAACTTTCCAAAGCATCACCTTGACCGTTCAACTACTATTACACAAGCCTTTATGTATCGATATTTATTGTGTTCACTTAACTACACATATTTCTGTGTAATATTCTGTTGTTACACATATAGCTATCTAAAATTCGTGCGCTTATTTCTGTGTAATCGTCTGTTCTTACGCATATATATGTGTAATATAGTTACATATTTTTCGGTGTAATATGCAAAATGCACAGATATTTCTGAAATATGCAAAATTTGTAAATTTACTTTAACACCGGAATTCTGGTAAATCCGTACAAATTTCTCCTTTTAAACACTTGTTTGACATATTTGAAGCGATAATATATTGCACACCTCCATTAAGCCGATAAATACACATAAATGCAGGTAAATGTTTACGACAAGATTGCACATTTTATGACAAAAGTGTAATTTTGAAAATTTACACATATATATGAATGTGAAAGTGGCTAATTTAAAAATTCACTTTTTAATGTTTAGAAACTTTAATTTAATATAATGAAATTAAGGGAGAGATTCCAAAAGATGCTTTGACACGATTTTTTGGATGAACAGTAGCCGTTAAATAAGTGTCATCTAAACGCGACATTAAGAAAAGATACTTAAAAATTAGAGACGTTATTGAAAGCTATAGATTTAACTAAGTAATTCTAATAATTGTATATACGAAAAATTTAATTTCATTAGAATGTTATTAAATAAATTGGATTTTAAGCTTTATTAAATTATCTGATTTTTTCCAAATTAAGCGGAAAAATTCTTATTAGAATATTTTGTACTCAATTTTATTTTAGCAAAGTTAAATAATAAATACACATTAAAAAGACTTCTACAATATAAGATAAAATTTAAATTTTATTGAAAAAAATATTAATTTAAAATATTTATATTTCGAATAACTAGAATAACTTAATTTAAAATTTAACAATGGAGAATTCAATTAGTTTAAGATTTGAAAAAAGTGAGTACATGAAATTACGGTGTACTATTTAAACCTATTCAAATCTTTCATTAGAAGATATCTCTATTTCATATTAAATGGTCGCTTCGCTATCTTCTTCGTTTTATATTTGCTATAAGTAATTTTTAACGGGTATAAAATTAAATTATCTATTTTAGCAAAATGTGCTCTCAAATTAAAGAAACTATTGCAATCAACGAATTAATACATGAAAGATGAACAAATGTATGCACGTTGTTTGAACTTCTTTAAAAGTCAATAAAATTTAAAAAAAGCTAACTGATAATAAAATGATACTATGCAACAAATTTTAAACTAACTTTCAATTTGAATTCCATTTATATCTAGAAATGCGCTAAATATCTCTTAAAAGTGACGACTTGAAAACAAATAACTAAAAGGATCCTGTAAAAAGATTTTAAGTGATTAAATATTTGTCAAAACCGCTTTAATTTTTGATATATTTAAAACTGGAGAGAATATTATAAAATGACTGGCTTTTCTTGTAACAGAAAGGTGTAATTTTCTCAAAGAACCTAAACTTCACATGAAAAAATTAACGGAATTTAGTTTTATCACCTCATGGCACTTAATTGAATTTAAATAACATATAGGGTCTGTTCGGTAAGTAATGAGACTGATTCTGATTCTATAAAACTCATTTATTTGAAGATAATTTTACAGACACTTAATATTCTTCAAAATAGCCTCCTCCTGCATTAATACACATTTGCCAACGACTCTGCTATCCATTTATGCCGACCTATGCGTCTTCAACGGGAATGCTGTTCAGAACGCACGTTCTATTTTTCTGCAAGTTCTCCAGATTGTCAAAACTATGACTTTTTAAGCTGTAATTTAACCGAGGGAATAGAGACAAGTCCAAACGTGACATATCGAGCTGTACGGTGGTTTGTGCTGCGTTGCGTCGCTGTGTTTTACCAGGAACTGCGTCACTTTGAACGATAAGTTAGAACCAGCTTGACACATTTTTTTCACATTTGAAGTTATTCCGTGACGATATGATACAGAATTGATTTTGTAAGTTCCAACGGCTCGGCAATCATTCGGATACTCATCCGACGATCAGAGTTCAAAAGCTCTTTAAGTTTAGTCACATTGTCAAAAGTTCACGAACTTGATGGATACCCAGGGCATTGTTCGTTATCGACATCATTCCTATCTTCCGTCTTTGAAGTCTTTCTGCCACCTAACTAATTGATCATTGGATAAAGTATCCTTCCCGTAGGCTTCTTGTAACATGGCGAGTAGCGGGTTTCTTTAGTTTTGCTAAAACTTTATGGCATATCGCCGCTCGATTCTCTGCTGCATTCTGAAAACCTAACGCCACTTTCACACACGTGTCTGTTTCACGAGCGATCCGTGCTTTGCAAAGGTTTAAGGACAACTGACTTCCGCCAGACTCTGTAGCTGATAGCCACCACCGCACGTACCGCCCGCAAACTCAACTCCTTTGGCCTTCTTCTCGGCATAAAAATTTCAGTCTGATTACTTACTGGGCGAACCCTGTATGACGATTATTTTGAACAAGGAGATGTCAGTAAGTTGTTATTGGTGTTGCTAGAAATATACCCTGGGCTACCGATATTGAAGGAGTGCTAATTATGTTATATAATTCGTTAGATTTTACATAAAATAAATAAAAGTATTTTTAACAAGTCGGGAATTGTACGTTAAAGTTAGCGCTCACACTGTAACTAGTTTTATAAATATTTAGATCTTGGTGCAATAGCTGTTGCAATCTTATTCAAAAATGCACGAATAATATATACATTAAATTGACTAATACGGAAATAATATGACTACATTTTAAATGTGACGTAATCAACCTAGAATCATTACCTATCATGGGATATCATTAAATTAATTACGTAATATAGGATATAATAGAATAAAGAAAACTTTTATTAATATAATTTTAAGGTTTGGTTAGATTTTCATAAAACTTCAAATGACTCGAGAAAATTCTGCAAAGGTTATATTTATTAAATTTCAAATCATTCGGTTGTGTAGTTTTTGCGCTGTTATATGCGGACAGACGGACGGGCCAGAGAACATCTATAGGTGCTACGTATTTATATAATTATGAACGCATCTAAAAAAAATAAAATGGATACATTTACCTTACCGATAGGGCGCGCTAGAATACGTTTTGACATGCCTAACAGAATTTAAAAAGTCATACATTGAAAATTTTAGATATTTTTTGTAAGAAAAAAATTAAGGTATGTTCTATAAAAGAAATCAGTACTTTATTTTTTTTTTTAAGTCTTCTCTAGGAATTTTTAACTGTACAATCAAACCACAATTTATTTTAAATACATATACCATAAACTATTTTCCAAAGCCTTTATATATTAATAAAAATATCATGAATGTTATCAATATTTTATTTATTTTTATAAAACTTGAAAATAAACTAAGCTTTATTTAAATGTAGTTTTACTAATGATTAAATTTTCTTTAACATTTTCCTTAACTACTGAATATATTATACTTTTCACCATATCAAGCCAATCAAATGAATGATGGTCAACAGCAAATACTTATTTCTTAATCAATATTAACTGCCTTAAATCAAATTCGTTGGGTCCGAAATCTATCTATTTTTCCATGCGTAAAGTACCAGACGATACTAGTACTAGATAGTACTAGACGATATATTTACCAGACGATTCCATAACGTTTCTGTATTTCTGGTGTTAATTGAAGAGCTGAGTAGATGAACATGTTATGCTACATTTTTAAAAAAAAATCTTTTGGTTGAAAGCGTTATGAGGTATCTTATCACATGGTGAAGCTAAAATACTGAAATTCTATTTAGTCTTGAAGATTTAAGACATTATTCATTAATATTTAATATTTTAATATTTAATAATGTCAATAATATTAATAATTTTTAATACTTGAAAATTAAATATGAATAAGTTATTCTGAGATAGTTTGGTACCATACCTGTTACTATCTTAAACACACATGGTATCAAACAGAAAATAAATCATTAAAATTTACAGCAAAAACTTTCACTTCAAATTTCTTCAAATGTAATTTTTGTTACTTAACATGTTCTTCCACTTAGCTCTTCATTTATGCTTAATGATCCATAACATAAATGTAGAAGGTACAATCTAGTTGATTTCCACGTCGTTTCATATTGGGAAATAGAAAAAAAAATAACACGTAGCGGCTTTCCCTGAAGGAAATCAACACTGCAGCAACATGGTAATGTGAAACTAATATTCTAAAGCGTCTTATTATTTAACCAATTTTCATGTATAGAGTGTAAATATATATATATATATATATATATTCGTGCATCATAAAATATTTGAAATATTATTTTCAATTTTTTAAACCTATTATTGTTGCTTTTACAAACTACAATTTAGTATTGTTTGAGCAGTAACTAGTTCATGTAGAACTGAATTTTGAAAATGTGTGATAGCTGAATCAAAGAAACATTTACAATTAAACGATGTATATAAATATGAAATTGGTGAAATGGATGAAATGAGAAAAAAATTTAATGGTTTTCTTAGCTATTTATACAATTTCAGATGCGTCTTTGAAACACGCAACTCATCTATACCCATCCACTCTCAATTTGACAATTTCGGTTTGCTTATACTGTAAAACCTGCTACAGCGGAATCTCAAAGGACTTGAGAAAAATTCCGTTTTCCGGAGTATTTCGCTTGTGTTAATAGCATGGAGTTTTTTTTTTTTTTTTCAACGGCTGCATGAAAATTACCCTAAGGCGAGGAAAACAGTTTTGAATTCGTACAACAGCTTACAACGTGAAACAGCTTACCTTTGATTTAGCTTTTTCCAGGGAAACACTGAAGCCTGTTTAAATAATCTAATTTAATAAGTTTGTAAATAGCTAAAATATAAATGGATAGTTCAGTAAGAAAAAAAAACAATTTAAGGATTTCTCAAACAAAAGAAACCTAGTTTATTATTAACTTTACAAAATTATTGCATATTTAGTTATTTATTTATTTATTTATCTATTTATTTATTTATTTATTGCCGAATGAACAGTTTTAATTTAGCTGTTATCAATATCATTAAAAAATATTGAAATCACTTCACTAGTTCTCGAGATAAATGTGCATCGTTATCAGTTATTTTACATGAGATTTTCTTGTTTTCAAATTACCGTGACTTAGATAATTGTTTCCATTAGTCTCTAAACAACCAACTTATAGTTTAACTACTTCTAAAACCATTTAAGAAATACTATATAGAAATCGCGTTAATAGTTCTCTAAATGAAAATATGAATGTCAGCTATTCTACATGGAATTTCATAACTGCTGTTGTCTCATTGTGAGTGGAATTCCGTATTATACAGGTTCTGTATTCACTGGCATCTTTAATATCTTATGTTAACATCAATATCTTGAAGACATTAAATATATATATCTGTCCCACTATAGCTTGGAATCAAGTGCTCAAAAGCGAATTTCTCTACTAATGAACTGCTGGAACATTGAGGTGTTCCCATAATCTTAGTATCAACCTTGTATCTTCCTTGTCAGAAAAGGGCATATTAAAGTTGAAAATAAAATGAAATAAAATAAATTTTACGAATAGCACAAATATTTTAACTAGACTAAAAAAATAATCATAAGCATTTCTATACATGATTTTTATATAATATAGCGTATGATAAATAGAAGTTAAAGAAAAAATCTGCAACATATGAAATTAAAACCAAAACTGTAAAAACGCTATATTTCATTGATTCATTAAATTCATTTCTATATTTTCATAACACTATCAAATCAAATTTTACTCAGATTCAGTGACCACGCTATTCACTAATAAGTATCTTAGAAAAAAGCACAATGAGTAACAAGGCAATTACAAAATAAACCTTTTTTTTTGACATATTTTAAACAAACAAAAGCTTCAAAAAAGATGTTGCAAGAAAATTGTTTTCATCTTTGAAAAACAAAGTTGAATATATACATTTCTTAAAAGTTGTTTGTTTTACCAAATCCATTGAATTAGAGAACTTTTTTTTATGTTTGTGTTTCTTTTTATAATTATTATATAAACAGCAGTTATATAAACCTCTTAGTTATATAGTTAATCATTTCAGAAACAGTATTTCATTTTTGTCTTTCATTTCTTTAGACTGTTTTTTGTAATGTATTGAAAAAAATCTATTATGTGATATTGTAAACTAAACGAACCTTTTTCGTACGAAAAAATCGTCCAATATTACTTTAATGTATATTTAAATTTCTCCTGTTTTTCATATTTTTCTCTTAATAATCCTACCCTAACATATTTACATTAAATTTATATGAAATGTGTATAATTATATTTAAACTGCAATCTTAACAAACACTACTAAGGGACATGCCTTATTAAACGTCAATAACATACATTTCAAGCACATTTACAAACGTTGCAGTGCGAACACACAGAGAACTACATGAACAGAAAGTCATACATAATCAAAGTATTAAAAACATTTAAACTGTCATTGAAAATCTAAAAAAAAATTATGCACTGTTTTTGAAAAACGCAATTTGTAACCCTTTGTACTTTTCAGTTGACTAAAGTTTTATAGAACTTACAATATAAATTTTATACTATGGCAAACTTTTAATTAAGAAAGTTACAAAAATAAAAAGTCAAGTTCTTATAAAATGCTATGATGACTCATACTCTCCATAAATTTTATAATTTTTGCTTTTTTTTCTCAAAGAATAGGAAATCTGGATATAAATATATACATTTATATATTATATGCGTTTGTTACTAAATGAAGCTTACTAAAATGAGAAACTATAATATTTTGCAACGTTTGAAATAGAATATTTAACATACAAACCATTCACTTATGTTTTCTTTTTACTCTACAAAAATTACTTTTACTATGAATATTGATGAATACTTAATAATTATTCCACTACTTTCAAGTGCCAATTACGTAAAGAGTATAAACTACAGTCTTCTGAGCAATATGCTAAGTCTTTTTTTATGTATTAAAATAGTTCAGGGATATAAGTTCTATGCACTCGAAGAAAACATATGAATAAGTTTACCTAAACTACTTAAAAACGACTAAAATACTTACCCGTTCAAAGGACTAAATCACATTGTAATGTTTTCTTCGTATGATCAAAAGCTATCCATAACATGTATGTTTAAGATAAAGAAATATTTCTGCTTAATGCCTTAATATATATTTTTAAAATATAGAAGTTTTTTCATGTTCTTTTAAAAATCTTCTTCAAATGATGTAAATAGAAATTGAATGTTCTGAATTTATATAATTTTGATTCATTTTATTTTCAAATGGCTGATACATCTTTTTAGAGTAACGTTTTTATATTCAAAACTAAACTTCAGGTGACTAAATTTTACTCCTTAAATGAAATAAAATATATTGTATCTTAGAACATATTGTATCTAAAATCCTCTTTTCTTTACTATTTTGGAAGTTCAGATTCCATTTTAATTCGTATATTTATTAAATGTGCTTGCTTATATTCTTTTGAGTTTTTTTTCTCTGAATATAAATAAATCTTATTACAGTTTTTTCTTCTTTGTAATGCAAAAGCTTAAAAATAAAGAAATTTATTATAAATAATATATTTCACATGAAACTATTAATGCATTTCTTTTATTTAAGGTATCGTAACACAGAATAACAAAATATATTTACAGATTAAGTTTTTACACTTTAGGGGGGAAAATATTCGCTTTACAGTGATTAGATTACACATTAAAAGTTCAAACTAATCCTGATAATAAGGTATACTACACATGACTTAAATTTAACTCATTGCTTTTCACTTATCTGTCTGATTATCTATCTATATATTTTTTTTTCTTTTTCTGTTTCTGTTTCCCTTTCTCTTTTATTATTTAAATTTTGTTTACTAATACATAAATAAATAATGTATATATTTTAGTACAGAAAAAAGGTTTATCTATAGTAGATAACTATTTTTCCATATTGATACTAGGGGTTTCCGCCCACTACGAGCTACACTCTTCAACCCCCGTTCAGATTAAAAAACACACTAATCCGATCGGCTGGAAATGGATTACAGAAATTTGATCTATCTATCTATCTATATATATATATAAAGAACCTGTCGATCTTGGTTTCTTTTCATTTCCCTTTTACTGAGGGATTTCAAGGACGAATCAGCTGCTGTTAATAGATGATTTCATGTTTGATTAACACTGTTTTCAAATTTCATGCTTAAAAATTGTATATAATTTATGTATTCTTCTAGAATTTTATGATTTATATTAGACTTTTAATGAAATATAAGAATAGATAAATATTCCTATTCAATGTCCACTCACGCACTTTAATTTCCGTAATCAGTATGACTAATACCTATTTATACCAAGACCCGTCAAAATGACGGCTTTGGCAGGGCTGACAAAGGCGACTATTTAATTCTATTTTTTAATTCTACCTCGCACCAACTTTTCAAAACGAAAATCTTTGACATACCGTTTGACAACGTTTGCAAGAGAAATATACAACAAAATTTATTTTCTTAAAATAGTGGTGCAGAAAAAAAATCGTCTGTGCAGACCGGCTTTGGCAATTTCAAAGTTGAATGATCCAAAATGTTTGGCACCCGTTTTAACGGGATATATTTTGCTCAGTTATGATTCAGTTTAGAACTGAACGGTCTGACTGGTAAATGTAATCAGGACGCAATCATTATCAGTGTTACTTCTAATGTGATAAAGTTCTTGGTGAAAAGTGTAATCTGTAAAAAGTCCAATCTCGGAAAATGGTTCTGTGGGAAAACTAATTGCTTTCCATTTAGACATGCGCAGCTTGATTTATGACAGCCGATGTCACTCACTAATAGAGGAATCTTACAATCCATCGGAATGCCAGAAGGTGTGGCTTATTAAATGTGCTATACTATAAATGCAAATAGAAACTGTTTATGTTTGTTTTTGTATTAATAATTAATGAATTATTATATTAAATGTTGTTTTTGTTAAATTATATTCTTTTATTTGTATTAACTAAGTCAAAAGTTACAATGAACGCCATGACCAAAAGTCCGTGAATTTGACGGGTGCGGTAAAACTAGTTTTACAACATCGGTAGTTCTACTGTTAAATAAGATTAGTTGTTAAATAACATTTGAAAATCGCCTAATATAAAATGAAGTATATGTCAACAGAGTATTTGCCTCCCGGTAATTTTTAGCAACGCTATAAGACAATTGTTTTAAGTAAGACATTTTAAATGTATAGTTTTAAATCTGACGTAATCTTCACCAAAGTTTTCTTTCTTTTTTTAATATTCACGTGAAAATATTTTTATCGTTAGAAAATAAATAATATTATTTGATCTGAACTAGAATTGACAACAATAGTTAAACATATATTCTCAAAATATGAAATAAATGCCTGGTTTAATTATATTTTTAAATTTATACTGTTTGGCAATGTTATTATTTGGCCATTTTAAATATGACGTAATTTCACCCATTTACTGCTTTCAACGCATATTAATAAATTCATTATTTTTAAGTTTTCTATCTTTTTTAATATTCCCGTATAAATACAATTTTTCTGGCATATTTGTTTTTCAATATTTGCCTACTTTAAACACGTAATCATTTAAATCTAATTTGAACGTTTTTTTACTGTTTATAATAGTCACGTGTAAATAAAAGTTTAATTTAAAGAAAATAATATTATTTGTGTTGTTTTTCCGCTTAACAATAATTTAAACAAATCTTTTCTAAAATAGGTACAAAAATATCCCTCGAAATGCTGAAAATTTTGAATACAAAAAAAAAAAAAAAAAAAAAAAAAAAAAAAAAAAAACGAGACAAATAATAATAAAAAATAAATGCACTCTGCATACAGCCAGCTTCTAATGTATATCCTTAGAAAAAAAATTCCTATGTATATATTTTGCTCTTTTAAATGGACTTTTAAATGGGAAAAACTTTTTTTATGGAATGATTTTGACCAAATTTAACATTAAATATCTCTTAAAATATTTCCTCGATTTCAAAACTGTCAACTTCAACGTATTTTTCAAAAATTGGTATATAATACTACCAATTTATACATTTTTGTACGCAGTAGTTTAATTAATACTATTAGCGTAGAAAGACTCCCCCTTTCACAAAAAATTCATTTACGGTGGCGGCGACGGTGACAGTGTTAATTACGTTTTTTCAGAATAGAAATATAGTCATATTTACTTTTTTAAGATTATAATGTGTATAAACTATTAAACCTTTGACTACGGGTAGGGATATATACTTCCCATTGGACTATCTTTTTTTTTTTTTTTTTTTTTTTTTTCTTACCACTTTTTAAAAAATAATCTCTGTTATACTCTTATACTAGTATATTTTCAAGATAAATCAATCTTTAAAAAAATTATAAAAAAAATTAAAATGTGCTACGGTTTAATATAAAAATAGTCGCCAGCGCTGAACCATAATCAAGGGACTAAGATAGATTTAGATTTATAGATTTACAATACTAGGTAAAACATTATTTTTCTTTCGTCTGGTATTGAAGTATTTTATATATTTTTTTAATCCTATAACGTTTAAAAAGTTCTTCTGAAATTTTGTCGAAGAGATTTTATGCTTATGCCCAAGTGATATTCTAATTTAAAGTAAAATATGTTTAAAAATATTTTTAATGATAAGGTTTATTTTTTAACTGCTCGTTAAAGGTTATACTGCTCGAAGACAATTATATTTCCCATTGCAGTCACTCTGTTTAAAATAAATTTGTAAGCAACTTTTTTCATCAAAAACCCGAATTACATCTTATATTGAAAAATATAATTAAATGTGTTTAACTATCTAAAATACAAATTAAATATCACTCCGCGTATAGAAAAGTACGTAATACCTCAAAGTATAGAAAATCTAGGATTTATGTCTTAGGTAAACGTAAATAAGATAAATATAAATCTTAGACGCCATTTTAGCAACCAAAACGAAATGAAAAGATTCTAAAGGGACAAAATACAATAAAGCTGGATATACGAAATGACAACAAATGGGAATTGGGGATTTAGTAAGTGACATAATAAATACCAGAGTCTTTGATGTTTATAGGAAAATTTTTCGGCCGAGATTCTTATTAAGTATAAAATGCGAGATTCTTTTTCTTTAATCTTGACTGGGTATATACATTTGAATAGATATACATGAGAAAATATCTCCATTAAATTCTTATAAAAGCTAAATCCGTGTAAATAAAAGGCTCTCTGTTAAAATACGTCGATTTTCTTCAGTATCAAAGCTATTTCATAATAAACTTTCATGTATTTGTATCACATATGGATTTTCCGAGTATTAACAAGAATGTAAAATGTATGATTTTGAAAAAGAAAAACATAAAATTAAGTTTTAACCCTTTTTATTCCTATTTTTGCCTCAATACAACATAGTATGTAATTTCGCACTTTGGCCCTTAAATGCTTGATTATTCAAAAATAATTTTAATAATGTTTTTCGGCTTTCCTTTTTTTAAATAAATGATGGGAAAAATACTTAAAAAAATCCTATTTTGTTTTAAGTATGGTTTACGGCTAAAAAACTGTTTGTTACTCGGCAATACTGGTCTTTAATCGAAAAAAATAATTTTCCTCCATAAAATTTTATAATATTAAACACACAAAAATATTAGGAACTATGAAAAGAAATAAATTGTACTTGCTAACCGCAGAACAAAATAGGATATTTCGCAAGCTTCTAAACAAAACAAAAAGAACATGTAGCAGCAATTGGAAAAATAAATCTATCTTTATTCTTAAACAGCACAAGTGTTGCCATCTACATCTTGAAAATCCATTTAATAATATTTTCAGAATGTATTTTATTGGCAACATTAGACATTATAGCTTCAAAATTATTCTAATAGTATTTTAGAAGCCTAAATTGGGTATGTTGCGAAAAGCAACACCCGTCATTTAAGGGTTAAATTATTGAAAGTTTATTGTTAATAACTTTGGTATTATTAATAATGAATCTTTTAAATAATTAAAAATCACAGCTAGGGGTTTACTATATTGTTCTTCCTATATTTACTCTAGACAACAATTTTAAAATTTCAAAAACTGTACTGATTTGACAGAGAATGATATATATATTGATTCCACATTACATTTTAGGCACTTTAACGAATAATGGTTTTAAAACGTAATTTAAATCAAGATTGTACTTTTAAACGTTGATCAGCATTCCATATGGCCTCGCGCGTGACTTCCATTCTGCGAAACGTGAGACTATATAGTCACATATCAGATTATTACAGAACAAGATTGCCGAACCAGAGAAGAATTCGTAGGCAAAAGTTGCTGATCGTGGGAAATCAAACGCTTAAGGCGTAGTTCGAATAGTTTAAATTAAAAAAAAATATTAATTTCACGCTGAGTGTCCACAGTGTTCAGTACTGTACATTTTTTATGAGTAAATGCACAATATTTACTCATGCTTGTGTTTTCTGTCAAAATAACGGAAAAAATAGATGTTATTATCCTAAATTAACAAAAAAAAATAAAACTTATTAAATAGAAATATATCCTACATCTTTATTACATTAGAAATTGCGTAGAAAAACAAAATAGGCACACGTTTAAAATTCCCCATAGTCAGTTCACAGTAAATAAACTCACAAGTAACTCAGTTTGCAGGTCCATTTATGCAGTGCCTGGGTATGTTTGGGAAATGGTGGAATTGGGAATGGCAATGTTGTCAAATGGTTGGGAAATGGTAGGTGAAAAGATCCCTCAAATTTAGAGAATATTTGAGCAATTTTTTTGGCAGCGAACAGTTGAACTTTTGGGCTTTTGTTGAAAAATGTTCCGTTAGCTATTGGTGTGGGAGGGAAGATATTAAATTCTGCGGAGCAAAGTGGAACGACAATTAGCCAGTGATGACCTTATCCTTTTATGCTACTTTGGCTGTCACAAGTATATTTGTCCTTATCGTTAATGCTACGATTCCTGTATTCATTACTAACATAGTTAAAGTCTTCATAAAATCTTCACACACATACATTATATTTGATTGTATAAAGATACATACATCTTCACTAATTGGTTTTCCTGTCGTTCCCAATTGCACAGATTACCTAGCTTTTCTACTTCCTTTCCACCGATCAGTTTCACTACAGATAAAAATAAAACATGTTTCTTTATGCAGAATATATCTTGATTTTGTGACTAATAATACTATTGATAGAAAATCTGTAAAATATACCCAAATGAATTTCGTTGCAAAAATTCTTTTTTGCAGATTAATTTAGAATGTTCTAAGATAAATTCACAAAACAATTAATAAAAATGTGATATATTACAGAGAAATAAATAGACGAAATTCAAAATAAATAAAATTGCAATCAGAAAGATAAAAATTCAAATGAATGCTTTGAAAATTAAAGTAAAAGTTATATTAATAAAACAAGAAATAGGGTAATTACAGGCGATATGGACCACAGGGTGAGATGGAGCAATCAAGTATTTCGTTAATGCGGTATCCCACTGATGACGCAACTATCTCAGTCCGACACTTAAAGACACTGTATGGCGTTCAACTATATGTTTCTCAAAAAACATAATATTTTTTCATTTAAAATCGTTATTGCTTTTGGTTCATGAAATAATTCTTTCATGTGGTTATAGTTATGCATTTAAGTGTTTTGGTTTATATGTGATCTAGCTAGTTTTAATTATGTAATCTTGGGGAACATTTAGGCTTTTAAATAACCTAAAATGGCGACAATGTAGAATCGGGCTAGGTTATACTTCTTACCTGGGCGATGGGGAGAGATGGGCAATGTGTAGACGGTAGAGATGCACTAGGTTTTTGGTCGGGAGGGATGGACCATATAATCTTGAATTTTAAATTTAGCTTTTTAAAGAGCTGAATTTAAAATACATTTTCTGTTTTCAAAATATTAGGACTACTTATATTAGAGAAGGTTCGTCAAGATGGTGGAAATTGAGTGAAAATAATTTGTAAAATGTTATTAAAGAATATGGACGTCAATCAAGCAGTATAGACTTTTAGCATATTTAAAACTACTTTAAAGTGAAAACGAAAACAAAATTGCTCAAATAAATAAACCACAGAACCGGGGTTATCATACGAATTGAATATTTCCAACTGAGCTAAAAATGCCCAGGCCGGGAATCGAACCCAGATCCTTGGCTTACAAGGCCAATGCTTTTCCATTTAAGCTAACTGGGCCGACAACCAGCCAGCATATTTCGCTCACATAACCTTATTGGTAGGAACATCTGGTCTGTCATGTAGACAGCTCAACAGAATAAACCGCAGGTTAAGGACCTCCATATTAACGATGGATACGTAGATGAACTATTATTTTAACACAGTCAAACTGACTGGTAAAGTTATCATACGAATTGAATATTTCCAACTGAGCGAAAAATGCCCAGGCCGGGAATCGAACCCAGATCCTTGGCTTACAAGGCCAATGCTTATCCATTTAAGCTAACTGGGCCGACAACCAGCCAGCATATTTCGCTCAGATAACCTTATTGGTAGGAACATCTGGTCTGTCATGTAGACAGCTCAACAGAATAAACCGCGGGTTAAGGACCTCCATATTAACGATGGATACGTAGATGAACTATTATTTTAACATTTAAGCTAACTGAGCGAAATATGCTGGCTGGTTGTCGGCCCAGTTAGCTTAAATGGAAAAGCATTGGCCTTGTAAGCCAAGGATCTGGGTTCGATTCCCGGCCTGGGCATTTTTCGCTCAGTTGGAAATATTCAATTCGTATGATAACTTTACCAGTCAGTTTGACTGTGTTAAAATAATAGTTCATCTACGTATCCATCGTTAATATGGAGGTCCTTAACCTGCGGTTTATTCTGTTGAGCTGTCTACATGACAGACCAGATGTTCCTACCAATAAGGTTATCTGAGCGAAATATGCTGGCTGGTTGTCGGCCCAGTTAGCTTAAATGGAAAAGCATTGGCCTTGTAAGCCAAGGATCTGGGTTCGATTCCCGGCCTGGGCATTTTTCGCTCAGTTGGAAATATTCAATTCGTATGATAACTTTACCAGTCAGTTTGACTGTGTTAAAATAATAGTTCATCTACGTATCCATCGTTAATATGGAGGTCCTTAACCTGCGGTTTATTCTGTTGAGCTGTCTACATGACAGACCAGATGTTCCTACCAATAAGGTTATCTGAGCGAAATATGCTGGCTGGTTGTCGGCCCAGTTAGCTTAAATGGAAAAGCATTGGCCTTGTAAGCCAAGGATCTGGGTTCGATTCCCGGCCTGGGCATTTTTCGCTCAGTTAGAAATATTCAATTCGTATGATAACTTTACCAATCAGTTTGACTGTGTTAAAATAATAGTTCACAGAACCGGGGACTCGACAATATAAAGTATATGGCATATACGAACGAGCGGAAAAACTTGAGATACTTTTAATAAAGAATCCAAAAAGGCTGATTATAACTGGTTACAATTCATTCCTTCCTCGAAATCCAACACTCCCAATAAGGAATGCAAAATGCTTGTCAGTCGTTCGAGCAAAGGGAATGAACAGAAATCAATTATAAATTACTTATATAAAGAAATTATTTGTAAGTAAATTTATTTAATTTTCATGTAATGAAAGTAAACTTTTATAAATTTTATATTATATGTGAAATTATTTCAGTATATTATTGTTGTCCATCTTTCCCATGCATGTGATCCATCTCACTCGGAATAATTTGGGTCACGTGGACCACATAGTGAAAAAGTTTAAATTTTATAAAAGAAATTCCTTTAAAAATATGAACTTCTGCATTAGTGGTTTTTTAGAAACATGATATACTATACATATATACTGTGAAAAGTAAAATATATGTAAATATATGGCTTGTAGAGCACAAAAAAAACGTGGTTCATCTCTCCCGGAATTACCTTATATATGGAAAAAAAAAAACTTAATCACTCTTTTCGATAGCAGTTAAATAATACCAGAAAATTATCGAAGAGGATGTGTCCTAAAATGTTATGTTTTTCACTGTGTCAAAGCATTTTTTCAGCAAATGATTATTTATTTATTTAATTATTATTATTATATTTTTTTTACATTGCGTGCAACTAGCATAAACGCGATTAGAGTTTAATATCCATTAAAGTTTGTGTTAACATACACATCACTGATTTTGAATTGACCTGGTTTGAATCTTTAGATTCAAAAATGCAAATATATATTTTTAAATGAAACAAAAATCGATCTTTTGAGCTATTAAAGCGGTCGACAGTGAATATTTTACAGTATAAAAACTGAGTATGCTTTTTATATAAATTTGAACTTTCAATAGTAGCATGGAAAATAATTTAAAATGATAATTTAAAGTGATACATGTAATGTTTAAATATAGCATACGATTTTCCGATTTTATATTAAAATGTCTATCTTCATTTCATACAATATTTAAAAGAAAGGAATTCGTAAGAAAAATCTAAATTTTCTAAAAAATACTGGCTATAGTTAGGAAATGTGTTTGTAAGTCCATCAACTCTTACAATTGTTTCATTTTGGATTCAAGCCAAGTATAAATTGTCCAACTACGAATTATCAAATTTTAAACATTATAGAAGTTTCTGAATCATAATTTGTTTCTACTCTGAAAAGGCAAATTATGAGTGCGTATACATGTAAAATCTCGTGATAACAACTTATGTGTTTACATAAATAAGATTAAGAGATATCGTGACTCTTAAAGCTTAAAAAGTTTCGAAATTTAAAATTTTTTAGAAGATAAATTTCTATCTTTTATGGGCATTTTGATATGATTGTTTTCTTGAAATTCCCATTAGAACAGAAATTATGGCTATTAGAATTATACCAGCACATACTAGCTTAAGCGGCGTTTCCAAAATTTTGAAGTCGTTTTTCTCCAAATGAAGTTTTTGGGCATAACTCGCACGATATCTCAAAAACTTCTGAACATTTTTTTATGAAATTTTCAAAACATAGGTTTCATGTCAGTCTGTTTAAACTGAACATAAAATTTCATTTTTATTGTTTAAAAAAATACATTTTTTGGGTGATTTTAATATTGAAATTAAAAAAAAAACTTTTCATTATGATAATACAATTTTGTATTAAAAATATAAAAGGGCTTTAAATACAAATTTATTTAGGTTCAGGGTAATTCTTATTAACTGAAGTGTAATTAGGCACAAAAAAATTCACTCTAGTTCCAAAATTTATTTTGTAATCTTGCGCGATAGCAGTCATACCAATTTTCTGCTCGACAAATTACAGTTAGGAGTACCCTACAAATATTACCTTTGCATCTTGCATTTTTTTTAAATGCTTTAAATGAAAGAACATTCTTATATCTTTTAACCCCAATAAAAATTGTCTTTTGAAATCATATGCATTTTAAGAAATTAAATGTTGAAAATTGTCTTTTTTTTCATCTTTTCCGATTTTACGTATCCTTCCGATTTTACGCACCTTAATCGAAGGTAAATGCAAAATACATAATAAATAAAATATCTGACTGCTAGCAATAAACCTCGTTTTCAAAAAAGTACATCAACAGAAAAAATGATTTGTAGTGTATATCCTATATAGAATTTTATAACTGATTCAAAATCTACTAAACAAAATGGAATACAAGCAGTTAGCTATAACTGTTGCTTTATTTCCTTGCTTCGTTTATATACAGGGTGTTTTATGGAAGCTGGCAAATCTTTAAGAGGCGATAGTACACATAGCATACAAACAACTTTCATCAAAGAATGCATGGTCGGAAATACAGTGCAGAGGTGACAGCGCATTTGGAGACTTTGACATGTAAACGTGAAAGCTCCAATTTCGTTGTCAGTTATCAAGAGAAGAACGACACTAATAGCATGCAAATGCGATATGGGGAAGAAAAAGAACTCGTGTTCAAAATTTCGCCTTGATTATTACATAAAATCCATTATTACATAATCTGAGTGTGCAACTGTCAATCGCGAAGAAAAGTATCGGTCGATGTTGTCCTTCACAAATAGGGAAAAAGGCTGATATGTATTTTATCTATGGAATTGCAAATGTATGGCTCAGAGGGTCAACAATTAATTACTTGTTGAAATCATATGTCATTAAACTTGCTTTTGCGACTTAATCGTTCTTTGTGTCTCTCTAGCACAGTGGCTCCCAACGTGGGGCGTTGGCCCCACCTGGGAGGGCAATTTGACATTCTAGGGGGGAAATTTTTCAAATTAATTACCCACTCATTCACTATTAAAAAAAGTTCTATTGTTGAAGTTTTAAAGTTTCTAATTAAAAGTCTAAAATAAATTTCAAACCAGAATAATTAAACAAATAATCTTTTAATGTACTTTGACAAAAAAAAAAAAAAAAAAAAAAATATTTATATATATATATATATATATATATATATATATATATATATACATATATATATATATTTTCTCTTTTCTAGTATTAAAGTATCTTATAATTTTGCTGGTACCGATTTTACAATATTTCGTAACGCTTTTGATTATTGATTGAGTAAGCTTCTTCCTTCTGACCGCTCTGGTATATGTCACAGGAATAATCTTTTGCATATAACATTCGAAATAATTGAACGCGTTACTACCAACTTTATAAAACTTAAATAGCATTAGAAAAGATAATGGGTAGATAGTAAATATCTACGGCTTTAGTGCAGGTGTCCCATACAGTGAATAAATTTATAAGATGATATATACATTTTATATATTAAAGTCAGATAAAATGGGCAATTAACGATATTAGAAAGGAAAAAACAGAGAAAATGTGTTGTGATGAGGAATAATGACTACTTAAATTTCATAAAAAGGAGAATTTTGAAATGCTTTTTGAATATTCAGGGCTGCCACAGGTGCCTATTTTTATATTCCGGTCGCACCACCATTTAAAAAATGCATTTTGTATTAAATTTCTCTTGCGAATGTTGTAAAAGCATATGTAAAAGTTTTTTTGTTTTGTGCGAAACAAAATTAAAAAATACTTGCATGTGGCAGCCCTTCGTACTGTGTTACCCATACAAAGAAAATCTAGTGGCAAAAGCTTTCCCACCAACCATTAATCAGTTACAAAAATTAATTATAAAATGCGTGAATGTTATAAATTTTAACGTTAAATGTCTCTTTTGAAAATATTTTGAGAAGATAAAAATGCAGACTGTATAACACTTTTCTTTAACATTGAGTAAAGTTGAAAAAGTACAACAAAACTCTTTTTGTACAAAGGCAAAGATGTATAACCACATTGAGTTAAAAACACATTTATGACAGAAGATTCACCTCTTTGAAAAGTTAAAAAATGTGAAAAGAATAACTCTAAGGCTTTATCATACGTCCACTGTGTTCATAGTTTAAATATTTTTTTAAAATAATTTTTACATATATTAATAATAATTTACATATTAGGGGTGGAGGGGGCATAATGACTTTACAGATGCTTTGCTGGGGGGTGTCCAATAAAAGAGTGAGAAACACTGCCTAGCACCTTTGAGTTTTAATTCCGTACCCCGTTTAACCGTGATTATTTCGTGAAAATTGTTTGCTTGAATGTTTACTATAACCACTTAAATTTTTGACTATATTTTATGAAACACACTGTATATATACAACCATTCTAAAAAAATCATCATTTACAATTGTGATTCTGCAAAATAAAATGAAATTTTATACATTATAAAAACATTCAAAATATATTATAATATCTAGCAGGACAAGGAATAGTAAATACAGTAAAACTGAACTATATTATATACATATCGGAAATATTGGAAAAAAATTAAAATATTTGTGGAACCAAAGTAGAATAGTTAGGCTCAAATTACCTTAAGTTTCAGAAATAATATGTACAATTCCATCATTGTATTATCCATAACAATCTAAAAAATGCAAAATCCGGGCTCTGATAAGTTTTTAGCATTAGCAATCTTATAAATAAATAAATAAATACAGATATATAGAGAGAGTGAATGAGAGATATTTGTATGTTTTATTCATTTCTTTATATCATTGAGCAAGCCGTCATTTATTCAAAGAGTAAAATTTAATAGCGAAGCTTATACATTATGCTCTAATATCCACGCAGCTTAACTTTTATAAACAAGATACATAAATCTTCAGTATATTTAGAACTTATTTATTAATCTTTTGAATTATGTATTAAAAAATTTAAATTCAAATGCAATCGCAGAAATTTTTACTTTATATTTCCAACAAAAGAATGCAGATTAAGCACTTTGTGGAAGGTTCAAATTTAACAAATCAATTTAAATATTTTCTCCAAGTTAGTATTTTGAATATAAATTACAAAAAATCAACACTTAATATAAAAAAAAGAAGTTAGTGATTGCGAACGTTTTAATTGAGTTGCTGAATATTCTATTTAAATACATTTTTTTCAGTAAATTGTTAAAGTAAAACTGACATTTCTTATTATTTTTAAAGGAATTTTTTTTTCTATCAAATCACGCAATGCTTTCTTAAATATACACATATCCGAAATATTTTTGAAGAATGCAGTAATCTATTTAAATTTAAATTTCAAAATGATGCTTCATATAAATATGACTAATTGGATCAATACAAACAATATTTATGCTTCAACACTGAGAGGATTAAAAAAAAACCTAAATATATTTAAAAGAAAGAAAGACATTATTTAAAAACAGGGTTGCATCAGTTACAACGTCTCAGAAAGCATATGCTTATTTTTCCAAACATTTTTGCCTTAATTTATTTTGAAAACGTTCCTATCCCTCACACCTGTCCAGAAGCAAAACTTTTTGTGCTAAGATAGGATACTCTTTCTAGAATATGGCGTGTCTTCGAAATATATATATATATATTTTGCATTTAATCAAATGGGATTTATGAATTTAAGGATTGCATTAAAATACCTTTACAGAATGCCTGAAAATTGCCATTATAAGCATTTGCATGTGATATTACACATTTAAGTAAATAGTTTTTGAACAGGAAAATAAGTCGCAAACTTTTGAATGACTGATAAATACGTATTGTCTTATGAGAACCCATAATGGGATTTTCGTTCATAACTATAGTAATGATGGAGATATGTCAACGATAATTTGTACATGCTTAGATTTTTTCTGTTATAAGATAACATCATAGAAACTGTATTGCCATCAAGAGACCTGTCTTCTTCTATCCTTATCGAAATTTACGAACCTCTACGCTATGTAGAACTTCAGAACCGTCGTAAACAAACAAACAAAGAGAAACAGAGACAAAAACCCTTTCTTATTAATGAAGATAAAATATCATATTTGTATTACAAAGCAATTGACTCACCCGAAGTTTCCGGACGTAGGATAATGGTATTAAACATACTTAAAATCAGTGTTAGAGTCAGACCTCTCCTAGAAAGATTTCGGGGACGTCTATTGCCTTCGGTAGCGTGTATCCTCTAAATTATATCATTTTGCAATTTTAAGAGAAAATTTTTTGAAACAGTTCATCTAATGTTGGTGGTCGACTACGTTCTGCAGCATACATCTACGCACCCCCCCCCCCCAGTCTATTTTCGCAAATGAAATCCGAATTTGTGTGATTTTATTTTTTAAAACAAAAATCGTTCTAAGCAAGCCTAATGCTGCTGCTCCACTTACTTCGAATTTGCCTGATTTTAAATTTTAAACAAAAGTCTACCGACACTTGAGTAAAACACAAATAATAATAATAATAAAGTCATCTATCTTTTTCATTTCCTCTTTTTAAATGAAAACACGGAAAAATGCCATTGAGTAATTAAATTATGGAATCCTTAAAAAAAAAATAAATAAACACACCGTTGTACTCCTATCCATCTTTGCAATCTCAACATGATATGTTAAAGTTTAGACATGGTAAAGATTTCCTGACATGTGCAGAAGTGATCATTGTTACTACAGAAAAACCGAAAATTGTATCTCTTGAAACATGACATAATCTTCGAAATGTGTGTAAGGGAACTTAACGCTGTCAAACTGGTAAAAATTAAAGCTCATTTATTACGGATTTTATTTAATGGATTAACTAACTATAATACAAATCCAGTAATCTAATTCTCAAGTGCATTCGGACCTATTTTCGTGTAACGCTATACAAAATCTCGGGACTCTGCGTTCGATATATTTCCCTAGACATGGGAAACACCCCCGAAAAATTGACACACTCAGATAAATATCTTTCTTGTTTTAACATAATACGTGAAATTTACTTTTAACTACATTTCTGGTTGCTTTTTACAGCATATGTTTGTTTAATAAAATAAATAAAATAGCTATGAATTCGGAAAATACGAATTCAAACTAGTAATTCTGAATAATAATTTTTTTTTTATTTAATCACTCAGTGTCTGTCAATAAGTAAATCAAAACTTTGGGTTCGAAATATCTAGTAAAAATTTGAGATATCGGACGACGAAAATTCTTTATAATGCCATCACTGATAGTAGCATACATGCTACCATTGTCATTTGGGGATTAATAAAATCGAATAATAGAATGGACAATATATAATGTCATATAAAATTCAAGATTATTTTACAAATGAGATACAATAATTATTAACATCTACATTTTTTCCCTTATATAATTATAATCTAGCCAGATACTAGCATGATGAGAAAATTTTTATAACAAATAAAAAATTAAAGAAAAAGATTTTCTGAATAATTCTAATAATATAATAAAATTTAAAAGTATTATTGTGTGATTTGTTTTTGTATTTACCTTGTGAAATTTTATTATTGTTTCTTTTCAACAACTCATCTTCATCTTGTTTATCCTCATATGATCATCCAATTTCAGTCTTGAACGACAAAAGATTTGTTTTCTTTTCTATTTCTTTAATCGTAATAAAATAACAAATGAGTTTTTTTGTTTGTTTGTTTTATGTGTACTAAATTCTAGGACAGCTTTGCTAAACAATTTGTTTGCTCTTCCTAAATATATATCTGTTTGTTTTATAAAGATTTCCGAAACAACATAATCACAGTGAAACGGAACATCTTATTTATTCATATTTGCCTATCAACGAAAAATATCATTTAATATTATCTCTATATAACTCAGGTTTTCAAGAAATTATTTTTACGAGTTAAATACAATGTTTTACAGGCTGTTCAAAATATTTATTCAACATTTAAACAATTAAATAGTAATTAACGCAATAAAAAAATGAGTCGTTATTTAAAATTGTACACTGATTAATTTTCTGTTTCCATTCACTTTTGTTTGCCTAAAGGAATGTAACAAACATAAAATTACAACTTTAGAGGATTTTTTTTTTACTGAAAATTATAGAAGTTCAGTAATTGTCAATAGCATTTGTTAATTAAAACACTACAAAGTGTATTCAAGTATTTTTTTATTTTGCCAGCTATTTTCTGCGTGAAGGAAATATACATGAATCAATGAAACATATTTTTTTGGCAAAAGTTGTTTTTTATTTCAAACACTCAACTTTTTATATGTTATTTAAAAATGTTAAATAATATTCTTTTTAGCTACAAAAACTGTATTTTTGAAATATTAATAATATATTTTTTTATCTTTTATATTAAATTCTACACCATATAAGAAGCACAATATTAACAAAAATTAAGTGCATAATGTTTGCAGCAAATAATGGATTCTCAAATCGATGTCCCTCTTATTTTAAGCATTAAAAAGTTTGAACACGATAAATCGAATACAGATGACGAATCTATTGCACGCTGCACAAGTTTGAACACGATAAATCGAATATAGATGACGAATCTAATGCACACTGCACAAGTTGGAATTGTAGCTTATGACTAACGTAAGCACAAATATCTGGATACAGTTAGACAAAATCAGTGCTAGAGAAGTGTTGTTAACTTTTTTTTTCGGGGGGGGGGGGGGATTGCAGAACACGTTGGCGCATACAATCTTCTCTGTCTAGCTACAGAGAACCAAGCAAACTTATTATTAGTTTGAGCAGTTCTAGTCATTACCTAAAGGTTGCCTGAGTTAAATGTGTCCGCCGGATTTGTCCAGGATAGCGTCGTTGGAAGAGAATTGGTTTAAATGAAGATTCTGGGTTCGAATTCTGGCCTGGATACATTTTCACTCAGGCGGAAAAATTATAGTTCTTATAATTTCTTTACAAATCAGTATGATTGTCTTTAAATAATTAAGTGCAATAGTACTTGTTAAATTTGTTTTTGAAAAGTAATGAGAAATTCATTCATCTAAAAAACTTTAAAGCGATAAAATGACTCAAATTTATGTAATTAACACTTGTGTGACGGCTTGTAACTTGTGACTATGTTTCTATTCAATTGTAACACAATTTACAATTTTTTTCTTTAATGCTATATTTTCTCTTAAATATCCTTGTGTCAATGTATGACAGAGGTTATTTTCCAAAAGTGTTGCCAATAGAATAAAAATATATATCCTAATAAAATTTGTATATGTACCGACACAGAGTCAAAGAGTTAAAGATGATTGACGTTACTAATAACCAACAATTCATGTAAAAATTTCTCTTGGTGGGAAAAGTGGTTTTCCTCTTTCTTTTTATCGGTAATTATTTTCATTGATTTTAAAAAAATTATTTATTTATAATAAAATTTGCATATATTACCCATCATCTGTTCAGGAAAATTTTATTTCATAAACTGAAAAGCATTCACAGGAGATAATATAAAAAAAAATCAATTATTTACATCGAATTTTAATATTCTGAATTTTTTCCTCTTGGCACATACCCCAAACCAACTTCGTAACGTCAATTAATGATCCTAATTAGCTAATTTTGAAGGAAAAATTCAGTCTCTTTTGGGAATAATGAATGATTACTCCGGAATGAAAGATAATTTGATAATTATCGAAAACTTAATTAAATGTAGAGGGAGTAAATTAAATGAAAAATTATAAATTTGTGAAAGATAAAGTGAGAGGAAACAAAATGTTTCACTGGATACTAAAAGAAGATTTTTTAAAGTGTTAATTCCGAAATATAGATTTTAAATTCCGAAAAGTATCTGGTACACTACAAGAGCTTTAAGCTGAATAAATTACTTCTACAGGAAGACAAAGCTTTAGATAAAACTTTATATCAGGGGTTAATTTCTTTCTTTTTTTCTAAAGTTTAAATCGTTGTGGATGAGGATTTTATCCTCATGAAAAAATAAACATTTTATCATAATAAAGTATATATTTTTTTTTAATTAAAGCTAATTTTAAGAGATTACTTGAATACAGAGGCGGGTTGTCCTTATCTACCAATGTGCTGTACTGTTCCTATGAATTTGTAAGATTATTTACAATTTTTGATTTTGGGTTTTTTTTTAAATTTTGTTTCTGTATGTGTGTATTGTAAATGCATATTCCCTTTATACTGAAAATGCACTTTAGTTTTCATATATTTTTTGTAATATAGCTCATACAATCAGTAAACATACATGGGTAGTGAAGAAGCTGCCAATACACTATTGCAAATGTAGCAAACGAAACTGATCTCTGTATTAGATGCACTGTAAAAAAAAAAAAAAAAAAAAAAAAAAAAAAAAAAAAAAAAAAAAAAAAAAAAATGCCAGTTTTCCGGTAGGAATCGGAAAAATAGTTGCCCTTATCGTACCGGAATAATTTCCAACCCAGCTCGGAATAAAATCCGTAAAATACCGTTTTACTGACTATTTCCTTATTTTTACGGATTTTATACCGAGCTAGGTCGGAAATTATTCCGGTACGATAAGGGCAACTATTTTTCCGATTCCTACCGGAAAACTGGCAGTATTTTTTTGACAGTGTGGAAGCGCTAACTCACTAGTTTAAATTCTTCCGCGACCACATCTTTATTTTAACTAACTAAATAACCCTTCACTTTTCTTACCAATAACGGCTTTTTTAAAAAGTTTAAATCCTTTTTGTTTCTTTCTTAACCTTTTTCATATTTTTATTAACAATACTTATAAAAATTTGCATGTTTCACGTGAATCTAACATCCGATTTTATTTTTAAATACGACAAAACTAAATATTTCTGATGAAATTGAATAAAATAGGTATTTTTTTTTAACAAAAAATAAAATTTCGGAACATTGGAACATTTTCGTCCTTAATAAAAAAAAATCGAATGTCAAAATATCTACTCCATACTATCCTATGGGTGGTAAACAGCATATACACTCATTTATCCTTCGAATACTAAGATATTTTATTCTGAACGCTTTATCCAATGTAATATAATAGGGAGTTAGTGCTCTATGAAACTGGCTATTTAACTAGTTAGCTATGAAACTGGAAAAAAATAATACACTGTGAAAAAAAAAATAATAATAATGCCAGTTTTCCGGTAGGAATCGGAAAATTAGTTGCCCTTATCGTACCGGAATAATTTCCAACCCAGCTCGGAATAAAATCCGTAAAATCGGACTAAAATCCGTAAAATACCGTTTTACTGACTATTTCCTTATTTTTACGGATTTTATTCCGAGCTGGGTCGGAAATTTTTTCGGTACGATAAGGGCAACTATTTTTCCGATTCCTACCGGAAAACTGGTAGTATTTTTTTTACAGTGTACGTTATGATATTTATTTAAGAAATTCAAAGATTTTTTTTTTCAAAAAGAAATTACAGCCAAATATTTTTTTTATTAAAAATTATTGTCATTATGTTTCAATAATTTAGCATGCATAGAGTCGAAACACTGTACTAAAACTAGTGTCGTGAAGGAATTTTTACTTTGTTATTAATATAAACTTTAAAACATACCTATAATTTCTTAAAAGATGTTAAAAACATATAAAGATAATATAACCCTGCGATCTTTCGGACGCACACACGTTCATTTTGAGTGAGAAAAGATGACTGGCTGGAAATGGAAAACATACGTAAAAACAAAACAGAATACTATGCATGCACAAGCTAAGTTCAGTGCACTGCTGTATAGAGTTGGTTTAATATTCTGGTTACTTAAAGAACCCTGAAAATATGACTTGTATCACCCCTCTTTAACACGTTTACGCCGGCGCGGTGGGTCACACTCGACTGTCTCAATGTTGTCTCAGTCTCCGGCTTTTTGCACACCACTATTATTTCAGAAAAAAAAAATGTTTTTCCTTTAAATCGCCCAATTGTTCTAATTAAGTAAAATAATATTTTCTGTATTAAAATACTGGTATCCAAAAAGACGGAGACTTGGCAGCTCTGAGACAGTGTGACCCACCGCGCGGCGTGAAAGTGTTAAACAAGTAGATTCAAATTTTATTAGGTTGAGCAATATGTTCTGGGAAATTTTTAATCTAATAGTTACCAGAATTTCTATCGTATGTAGGAGTGCTAGTGGTATATCTATAGCAGTTTAGGAATTTCAGCTCCAAAATGCCTATTGAACGGTATGATTTGCGCGTGTTGATCCGGCATTATTGGAGAAAAGATCTAACGATTCTGAAAGCCGATTCTCAAGGGCCGTCAATTTGAGTCCTTTAATGAATTTGAAGAAGCATGTCAAATGTTTTTCGATTCCAAGGAGCCGCCATGTACTTCCAACAAATCCGGAATCTGACAGAAAGTCGTGGACTATGATGGTCTCTACTTTGAAGAATAGTTCTTGTTGCTTTTGTTGTTAATTTGCGCATAACAACGCAACTTTAACAAATTTTCCAGAACTTTTTGCTCAACCTAGTATTTCCGGTCAGTCATCTTTTCCCTTTGAAAATGAACGGGTGTGCTTTCGAAAGATCGCAGGGGTATATTAACTAATATCTTTATACGTTTTTAACACCTTTTAAGAAATTATATGTGTATTTTAACGTTTATATTATCATGCATAGTTTTTTATTTCTTTTTGTGTGTCCTGTAATGTTTTCTATATTGTATCCGTTAGATTAACAGCAAATTATAATATGTTTCTGTCTGGTGTGTTGCAATTTATTTATATTTGAGATCATATTATTATTCATTAGAATTTGAAAATAAATAAAATTAAGTTACTTATATTTTAATTTACTAATTTAACGTATTTCCATATTGAAAAATTTTATAAGGAAGAAGAGCCCTTGCTTTAGTTATTTTGTCTGCGTTACATTTATCCGAACAGGATTCTTTAAGTTTTCGTCAAGTTTCTATTTATTATTTTAAGATTTAATATAAGAAAAACACATTTTCTAAGTATTGTTGTTAGGAATCGGTAAATTAATATTTTATTTATACGCACAGATTCGGTAAGCCGCTGTGATATTTTATTTTATTTCTTTAACGCGGCTCGTAATGTATAAGTCTTGATGTATATATAGTCTTAATGTATCGTCTTGATTAATGCATACAGGGTGTCCGGTCTCAACGGTGTCCAATGGCTAATTCCTAAACCGTTACTCATAAACATATAGTAGTTACAATTACAAAAATGTTTTAAATCAGGTAAAGAAATATTTTTAAAACGATTTGGGTCAATAAAAACATTTCTTAAAAAATTACGAAATTTAAATTTTTATACGGTCCCCCGGTCCTATAAGTTATAGTTAGTAAAATTTTCCTTTTACACTGACAAGTAATACAAAAAAAGTCCCGTTATTCTACGACTAAAATTGACCCAGTAATAGATGTTTAAAGTCGGAGCATATTTTTCGCTGCAATTTGGAGGTCATTCACAAATTTAGTCGAAATATAATTTCGTCAGATATATTAAAAAAAAACGGTTGAGAGTAAAATGAATAGAGCTATATAAATTTGAAATCTTTAATCATTCTGACATATTAATGCAAAATATACAATTTGTAATAAACATTTAAGAAGAAAGAAAAACAGAATTTTCGTTAAATAAAATGATGCTAAATTAACAGCCTCAATTCTTTACAAAATGATACGTATTTTAAAATATTACTAGATTGCACTAGCCTGCAAAAATTAGGTTATGTAATGTTTTTTAGCTTTTGATAATTGATTCTTATGTATTCTGTACTGCTGAATCCGAAATTGACCTTCATTTTTAACCACCACATTAGGATTTTTCGCAAATTGCGAAATTCAAAGTTAAAAAGTTCAAAGTTAAAATTGAATCTCCTCCCTCATCTCATCGGACAACTCTGCTGTTTAACTGTAAGAATCCCGGGATAAGCAAAATTATCGAATAAATTATTGAATAAAATAAAATAAAATAAAAAGGTTTTACATATGTTTTACAGTATGAGATTTTCGCTATATTTTAACTTACACATTTACGATTTGCAAAAAAATTCTAACGTAATGGTTCAAAATGAAGATCATTTTCAGATTCAGTGCTAAAAAGTACGTAAAAATCAATTATCGAAAATTAAAAAACAAAACCATCTCCTCTACTTTATAGTACACGATTTTTTTTTATTCTTTAAATTTGACAATTTATGATTTGCGAAATATCCTGACATGACGGTTAAAAATTAAGGTAATTTTCGGATTTAGTACTAAAAAATACATAAAAGTTAAAAAACCCAACAATCGCAGTCTTCTATTATCTAATCTAAAACTTTTTCTTAAACTTCTTGGCGCTAATCTAACCGAAATATTTTGTGTTATCTTGTAAAATAAGTATAAATGGTAACCACCGAAAATCATAATAATATTAGATTGTTATCGGATTTGCGTCAGTATGTAAAATGTAATCTCGATCGGATATTTGAAAGTGAGTTAAAGTTCGAGTACAAATTTTGAACTGGAAAAACATACATACGATCGTTGAAGTAACATAAAAACTTATAAAAATAACATAATTTTTGTTAAAAGAAATCATAAAAGAAACAGTCTCAAATCCTGACAAAATAAAACATATGTTATTTTAGCCAATCTCAAACTTAATAAATATTAACTTAATCGTAATACTTCTACGATTTTTCTCAAAGCGCAGATACACATGAAATAAGATCTTCGAATACTTTAAGCTTTTGGTATGTGACCCCTCAAAGCCAAGCCGGACACATTTGTTTTCAGAACAGAAAAGTGACATAAGTCATGCATTTTTAAAGTTTCATAACTCGCTCAATTTTAGAGTTATATGAAAGGGCCTTTTTTTTTGTCTTACTTGTCAGTGTAATAGGAACATTTTACTAAATATAACTTATAGGACCGGGGGACCGTATAAAAAATTAAATTTCGTAATTTTTTAAGAAATGTTTTTATTGACCCAAATCGCTTTTAAAATATTTTTTTACCTGATTTAAAACATTTTTGTAATTGGAACTATAGGTGTATGACTAACGGTTTAGGAATTAGCCATTGGACACCGTTGAGACCGGACATCCTTTATAATGCAGTGTCAGGCTAAATAAATACTAAGGACTAATAAATATTTTCCATTGTGTAAAAAATACCAATATCAAAACTGCTAAGCATAGCAATAAGAAGAAACAGGAAACACTTTTGAAATGATTTGTTTTATATCTTAGAAAAAAATTTAGTTTTGCTTTATATTGTACTTCTTTCTCGTAAACCTAATATTATTAACATTATATATGAAAGAATCGAGCTATTTAAAACTGTTAATACGAAAATAAACTATTTATAATCATTTTGTTTTTGCTTATTAAGCACTTTTTTGAAAATGAACAAAACAAAGGTTAAATTAACACTTAAGAATCAAAGCATGCTTGATTAATTTCCATTTGAATCACTTATTAGTAAAACTTGTCACTTTCTTAAATTCATTAAAAAATATAATTCGATAAATAATAACATATAATTAAGAATCTTTCTTAATCTACTTTTTTTTCATCTAAATTTGAATATTCTAAACGAATTAAATTATCGTCATTTGCTTTTAATCAAATTCCGCACTAACTATTTGATAATCAGTCAAAAGGAAATAAATCATAAGATGTGAAAAAAAAAATATTTCACTTGACAAACCACATTTTATGCCCATATGAAATTAAAAATATGTTTATGTTGCTTTTGACATTGGTATCGAAAATAGACAAAAGAAAAATAAATAAAATAACAAACAAAGTATATCAAAGAATTTTGTATTAAATTCTCGTGATTTTTGTACATCAAGATCCGCACTAACTATTCGATAATATGTCAAAAGAGAATAAATCATAGAATGTGAGAAAAAATATTTCAATTGGCGATTCATATTTTAGGCGCATGAGAAATAAAATATGTCCACGATGCTTTTGATTATGATATCGTTAAAGACAAAAGAAAAATAAATAAAATAACAAAAAAGATTTTACAAAGAAATTTTATTAAATTTCCGTCGTTTTTTTACATTAAATTCTCGTCATTTTTTAAAAATGAATCTTCGCACTAACTATTCGCCAATTAGTCAAAAGTGAAAAAGTCCTCCCGGCCAGTGCCGGGAGGAAGAGGTAGCTTTCATATTCCTTATTTTTAAAATGCCAACTTATATTATTCAAACACACGAACCTCAATTAAGTGGAAACCGAATTTAGGAGATTCAATACTAATTTTTATCAATACTAAATCATTATGAATGAGAATTTCGCGAAATTAGTCAGCTTTATCCAAGCTGCTTTTATTTAAAGTCCCTTATATTTGGCTGCCAAATTCGGCGATTTCTTAAAGTGCCTGCCATTTTAAGACAACATGGTAGATGAGGCTAACCAGTGAACTTGGTCGAGACCTTAGTAATTGCTGTGCACATGCTCACTCATATCGGAATCGGTTGATATATACGAGTGCTGTCGCAGGCAAAAAATCAGATTTTTCAAAATGTCACCCACTTTAGAAATTGAAACTGCTATATCTGAGCCATTTTTTAAGATAAAGACAAACAAAAAATTGCTCCTGAATCCTTATATCAAGGTCAAATACTTAAGAAAGAAACCTTTTTCAATTTCTAATTTTTTTGCACCTCACTTTAAATATAATTTTTTTTTTAATTTAATGGCCGCCATTTTGAAACAAGATGGCTTATGAAGCTGGCCAGTGAACTTGGTCGAGATATTGATGTATACTATTCACATGCCTTCTTCCATAGAAATAGGCGAATAAGTGTGGTATCGCGTGACAAATACAAGATCGTTTCAAACTGTTAACCATGATAGAAATTCAAAGTGCTATAATTCAACCACTTTTTAAGATATAAACAAAAGAACAAATTTTCAGAAACAAAAACTGCTCCAGAATCTTTGTGTCAAGGCCAAACACATAAAAAAATCTTTTTCATTTTCCAATTTTTTAATACCTCATTTTAAATTTTAAATTACATTTTTTTTAATGGCAACACTTTTGAAACAAGATGGCGAATGAAGCTGGCCAACGAACTCGGTCGAGACATTGGTATGTACTATGTACAGACCAAGTTACATTCAAATCGGTTCATAAATACGCCTGTTATCGCGTGACAAAAATCAGGTCGTTTTAAAATGTCAGCCACAATAGAAATTCAAAATGTTATAACTCAGCCATTTTTTTAGATGTAGACGAAACAAAACCTGTTCCGGAATCTTTGTATTAAGGTCAAACACATACAAAAAAAATCTTTTTCATTTTCCAATTTTTTGGTATCTCATTTTAAATTTATTTTTTTTTAATTTTTTTAAATGGCCACCATTTTGAAACAAGATGGCGAATGAAGCTGGTCAACGAACTCGGTTGAGTTATTTGTATGTACTATGTACACACCAAGGTACATCCAAATCGGTTCATAAATACGTTTGTTATCACGTGGCAAAAATCAGGACGTTTCAAAATGTCAGCCACGCTAGAAATTCAAAATGCTATAACTCAGCCATTTTTTAAGATATAGACGAAACAAAAACTGCTCCCGAATCTTTTTATCAAGGTCAAACACATAAGAAAAAAATATTTTTTCAATTTTCAATTTTTTGCTACCACATTTCAAATTTAAATTTTTCTTAAAATTTTAAATGGCCGCCATTTTTAAACAAGATGGTGGATGAAGCTGGCCAACGAACTCGTTCGAGACATTGGTCTGTACTATGTATAAACGAAGTTACATCTAAATCGGTTCATAAATACGCCTTTTATCGCGTGACAAAATTCAGGACGTTTCAAAATGTCAGCTTCGCTAGAAATTCAAAATGCTATAACTCAGCCATTTCTTAATACATAGACGAAACAAAAACTGCTACGGAGTCTTTGTATAAAGGTCAAATACATAAAAAAAAATATTTTTCCATTTTCAATTTTTTGGTACCACATTTCAAATTTTAATTTTTTTAAAAAAATTTAAATGGCCGCCATTTTGAAACAAAATGGCGGATGAAGCTGGCCAACGAACTCGGTCGAGACATTGGTATGTACTATGTACACACCGAATTACATCCAAATCAGTTCATAAATACGAGAGTTACAGTGTGACATAGGTCAGATATATATATATATATATATATTGATATATATATATATATATATATATATCAATTTTGAACGGAGGGTGGTTTTGGGGTCTGGGGGTCATGATCGATGAAAATATACCAAAATTTTTTGAAATCGCTTTCCTCCGAACGGCTGCAATAGGTAGCTTTTTGTAAAGAAAGCTACCTAAAAAATTATGAAATGTGAGAAGAAATATTTTATTTTACGAATCATATTATAAGACCATGAGAAAAAAAAAAAAGATGTTCATTTTGCTTTAATTTTGGTATCGGTAAATGACAAGAGAAAAATAAATAAATAACAAAGAAAATATTTTCAACGAATTTTCCACTAAATTCTCGTCATATTTTAAAAATCAAGCTCCGCACTAACTATTCGCAAATAATTCAAAAGAGAAAATGTATCTGAGACAAAACATTTTATTTGGCAAATCATAGTTTAGGCCCATGAGAAAAAAATACGTTTAGGATGCTTTTGTGTTTAGTACCGGTAATGATAATATACATGATAAATAACAATATAAAAATAAATAAAATAAGAACAGAATTTCTTAAACCACAACATAAACTGAAATGCACGACCTCTGCCTAGAAGAAACTTAAAATCTAAGAAATTTTATTATTTTCTGTAGTAAATGCTCATGAATAGAAAATTTCAATGTTTATTCAACTTTTTATTATTTTTTGTAATAAAAAATTACGGCTTTCATCGGGAACAGATGTAACTAAATATTTTCCAACTAAAGGTATTTTCCTTAAAATATTAAATACTTATTTGAAATCGCTCACAGTCCATATGAAGAAATATTGTTTTAATTAACATTATTGGGTTTTTTGTTTTCAAAATATATTATGATATAATTATGATTAGAATGTAATATGTCATAGGAAAACACCTAGTGAAAATATTAAAGAGTGTATCTCACACAGTTAAGGTAGTTAGGACAAATACTTATCAAACTTATCTAATAATTTTTAAGTTTGGCTAAAGCTTTGGCTAATGATCTAAAGTTCTTAGTGCAGACACTTAAAATAATTTGAAAATATTATATTACGAATAATTTATTATGACAAAAAGCTTAAGAGTTAAGGCTACAAGACAAATACCTTTCAAATATGATATATATGAGTAATTAAAGAAATATTTCAAGTCTTACCAAGCAATTTTAGCATAAAATGTATGTATTAGATAAATTAATGATATAAAGTGTTCATGGTTGTCGTAGTACATTTTATTAACATTTATTCGAGCAAGGAAAATATAGGGGGGTCTGAGGAGGGTTGACAAATTTTTTGCAAAATGACTTTTTATTTTTTAAATATTGAACCTAGAAGAAAGTTTCATATATCATTTTATTCGTTATACATTCAGTTGTCAAAATAAAATTGCGATTCGAGTATAATAAATAAGAAACTCTAAAAATGATTGATTTTAATCATGAAAAAATAATGGATCAAGGCTCCTCACATATGAGAGTCTTGACCCACCTCATTTTATATTGAAATATTTATTAAGGGAAATAAAATCAGTTTTAAAAAAGGCAAATAACTTTATGTTATATGGTTTAATTATCATTAAATGCTATTTTGGAAAATGTTACATGTAAACAAACCTGCTGAGGCGGAATTCAAGGCAAAGGAGAGAATTTCCGTTTTAAACGCCTACTTCTTGTGACACTTGACCTGGAAACACTTGTTGTCACATAGGTTATCTTTATTTCATTGTGTTCATCTTGGTTAAATTTGCCTACATAACTTCCTAAAGTGAACAAACAGTCCTAATCAACAGTGTCCTAAATCAAAATTTTGTTCTTTTGCAGAGGCACGAACACTTAACATTTATTAAGGCTTCTCCTTTCAACCTTTCTAGACTTTTCCATCCTTTATATTTACCGCTATGGGCACTATTTAAATGAAATAAAAGTTCCTATCAACTTTCGAGTTTATATTTCATGAAATTTTTTCTGCTTCTATAGCACATTTTACGTCTTCCTTTAATCAATTTTAAATATTTTCTTTTTTTATCACACCATTTTACTGTAGCTCTATAAGATAAATTTACATTATTTTAGAAATATAACCATTAATCCTCACATAATGATTACTTGAAAACTACTTACTTAAACTTCTATGATATATTTTATGTGAGAAAATCTTACAAAATGTTTCTAAAAATGTCCTTTTAAAGCTGAAAAATCTTCACAATTGATTTTTCTACACCTGTTTCAATTATCTGCATGAAACAAAGACTATTGTTTGAGCATTTAAGTTGCTTTGTTTGCCACATATTGGTAAAACTCTGAAATTCTTTTAAACGTAAAATCTAATTGGTGGGTCAACCCTCCCCTACGGCCAAACCTTCCCAGTCTCCCCTATACATAATTTCTTAGTTGTCTAGTCTGAGTTCCAGCATTTGAGCTGAATGCTCTTCAAAGCATTCCGAAAAAGACACTGCTTCACTATCAATCACCCCCTATCTTGACCGAACATAGCTGGGGCATTCTCACCATCTTTTGACTTTCGGGAAGAAAAATCTGGTGAAATTAAACTTGCTAAAATAATATTTTAATCTCATAGATGAATTCCTTAATGATTCAAAATAAAGAAAAAATGGTCAGCAGCGAATTTTTTTTTATTTAACTGAGGTTTATGTTAAACTTGCGAGTTTAATTTTCCTTACTATTTTACCACTATAACTTTCTATTTTTTTCTAAATTTTTATTATAATGTACCCACAGGACATTGAAATAAGAAAAAATAACAATGCATTAAAAAATTTTGGTATAACATTGTCTTAAAGGGGTGTTAAAGTAAGGACGGAAGGGGAAAAAAAAGGGGTGGTATAGTAAAAAAGGGATGGTAATGGAAAAAAAAAAAGTTAGTAAGGATGGGACGATAAGGAAAATTACCAGTATTTTTAGGCAAATCATGTTACGACTAAGTGATAGCCACAATGTTCATTGATTTTTAGAAACAGTTATTTACATTGGATTAAGTACAAAAAATAATATTAATTTACCTCGAAAAGTGCAGGAATAAACCTTGGGGACGGTAAGACTATCATAAGGCCACGATGCTTGAAATTGATATTTAAATTCTGCAGTAAATTTCCTATTAAAGTATTTTAGACATTCTTTCTCTAGAATACTTCTGCATGAGAAAAAACATGAAAAAAATTCTGCGGCTGCATTTGAATTGATTTTCTGTATAAGTTTAGCAAGAGGGATAGTAAGGATCTAAAACCATGGGACAGAGTTCAAAAAATAATATCAACCCTAAAAATGTGTGGAGGTTAATTTTTTGCTACATATTCATATAAAACAATTGTCCCACTTTCGGAAAAAATTACATCGAATTACTTTTATTGAAAGAATTTTATACAGACAGCTCTAAACTTAAAAATCAGCATCAGGAACACGGGATGGTATAGGAATTTTCCTAGTATTTGGACCCCCAACATCGTCCAAAACTTATTTTTCTCGTTAATATTGTTATGCAATCATGCAATGAGATGTTCTCCAATATATGAAATAAAATAACCACAAGAATATGTACTAAAATAAAAATTATTATCCAGGGACATAAAAGTCAAATGATTGTGAGAATGCACCAGCTATAAAATATTTTCTTTTTTATTGAATAAAATATTGATCACATTACGACTTCAATAGACCATTGTTTGTTTTATATATACAGTGCGTGTAAAAACTTTAAGGACTGCAAAAAATTGTAAAAATTTTGATAAATTTAAAATGCGACAAGCGAAATAATAATTTAATGTTAATCATAAAGTGGAAATACTAATATAAAAGTCAACAGAATGTATCTGTGTCCTTTTTATTGCGAAAAAATCGTTATTATGCAAAAAAACACTATTTTTGACTGTGTAAAAACTATAAGGACACCAGTAATTTTTTTTATAGAAATGTTATATAGAATTATTACTAAGCATCGACCGAAACATGTTTTTAAGGCTGAAACCAAAACCGAAACCGAATTTCGGCAATCTTCCTATTTTCGGCCGAAAACGAAAACGAATATGTCCCAAAAAAATTAAGTATTTAAATTGTATGTATTAAAGTAATTAATACATACATAAATATAGTATTAATTAATTATACGTCCCGTAAGGCATGGTGACGTCACAGCAACGTCGTTGTGAAGTCACACTGTGACTTTGTGACCGTCGATGTGACGTCACGTGACGTCGATGTGACGTCATAGTGACTAGAATGCGAGGTCGTTATGGCCGTTTTAGAGGTCGTTTGTGACGTCACATTGTGACCACTCTGTGAAGTCACAGTGTGACTAATTTGTGAAAAGTGTGACATTTGTGACTACTTTGGCATTAATTTTGTGACGAACATGTGACGAAAGCGACAATGCTTTGAAGTCACATTGTGACCAATTTGTGAAATATGTGTCATTTGTGACGAACTTGTCATAAACACTGTGATGATTTCAAATGAAAATCAAATTTCAAATTAATTTCTTAAAAGGCGCAAAGACCAATCTAGTGAAAATGATTAGTGAAAATGATTCCATGCCGGGACTCGAACCCAGGCCATCAATATAACGCACTGACATTCTACCGACTAAACCACACGGAACGATACCCAGCCTAGAAAATTTCACACAATTACATGTTGGCAAGGCTACAAAAGCAGCACAAGATGGGATATTTATCGTGAGCCACCGACATGGAATAAACAGGAAATTTAATTCAATCTAGCATCGATTGAATCTATATTAATACTTGGGAATTTTTACAGGGAGAACCATTCGCCTTGCATACAATATTTCAAATGAAAATCAAATTTCAAATTACATGCTTAAAAGTCAATTTTAATTTGAAATTTGATTTTCATTTGAAATATTGTATGCAAGGCGAATGTTTCTCTCTGGAAAAATTTCGAAGTCTTAATATAGTTTCAATCGATGCTGAATTTAATTAAGTTTCGTGTTCGCCCCATGTCGGTGGCTCACGATAAATATCCCATCTTATGCTGCTTTTGTAGCCTTGCCAGCATGTAATAGCGAGAAATTTTCCAGGCTGAGTGTCGTTCCATGTGGTTTAGTCTGTAGAATGTTAGTGCGCTATGCTGATGGCACGGGTTCGAGTCCCGGCATGGACTCTTTTCACTAGGTTGGCCTTTGCGCCTTTTAAGCAATTAATTTGAAATTTGATTTTCATTTGAAATATTGTATGCAAACCGAATATTTCTTTGTGGAAAAATTTCCAAGTATTAATATCGTGATGAATTTTAAAATGGACAATTTTAAAATAAAGTTTTGTTTGAGATATAAAATCGTATCTTTTTACCGTATTTTTTAGCAAAATACAGCTATTTTGGAGTCCTATTCTTCTAAAATAGTTTTAATTTTTCCACTTAAAAAACAATGTTTGTCAACTGACATCTTTTTTTTATTAAGTTCTAAGCTTGATCTTGAGTTCAAGCTTGATATTAAGAATGTATAAGATTTTAAGGTGTTGTGGTTGTGATTAATCTTTGCTTTATTAAATACGACGTAAGCCATATTTATTTAAATTTTTTATTTCCGTGTAAATTGTATTTTGTGAATATGAGCTTAAATAGATTTGGCATGCTCTATAGGAAAAGACTGATCTGGGAAATAGAAAAAACAAGTAAGAAAAATCATGCGTTAAGCATAGATTATAAAACACTTTCCAACACTTCCCGAATGCTTTAAAAAAACTTCGTTATTTAGGGAAATAAGGTAAATAAGAGAACTAAATAAACATTTTAGAAAACGCATAAAACATTTGAAAAACTCATTTCCGCAGTTACTGTCCATAGATAAATAGGTTTTCCAATTCTTTTGAACAGCCCTGTATTTGATCTGTAGGTTGATATATATATTATATAATGGGATAATTTAGTTTAGCAAGAAAACGCATAACAGGTTGAAACTCTCTTTCAGCAATTTATACTAATATATGGAAACATACTTTAATACTTTTGTACAACCCTGTAGTTGACCTAGAACCTTCATTAAACGCCACCGTTTAGTTAAAATTTAATTCAAACTAAAATACACTTAAAACAGCTGAAATCACATTTCCAGAAATTATAATTTATAGACGGCCATGTATCCAATTCTTTGCATGACCCTGTATACCATTCTATCTATATTATACAACAGTAAATTAAATTCAGTTCAGCGTAAAAATGCACAACTCATTTAAAAACCACCTTTAAGTAACTTGCGCTCATACCCAGTAATCCTTGCGAATACTTTTGTGTAGCCCTGTATATGAATTATAGCATTTATATACACCATATACTGTGCATAAATATAGTGAATCATAAAAGCGCATATCATAATTAAAAATGTATTTCCAGCAATCATCACAAATGAACAGTACTTCGGATACAATATAGTATCTGAACTATATTGTGTGTGCCTGTAAATGCTATATACACTTCATATTCTACATGAAAAATTTATAGTATGTAAACCTCAGCGACGTATATCATTTTCATTATATATGAAATAGATTAACATAGTTAAAGTATGCCTCAAACAATTCCCTCCACCGCTATATCATTATGTATTGGAACTTCTTTTTAGCCCTGTAAATGAACAATAACTATTCTTTGCATCTCGTATTCTTCAGAATGCATATTTTAGTACGTTTCATAAATGCATATCAATTTTTTTCTGTATGAAAACGTGTAAAATCATGAAAAAACCTTTGAAACGATTTTTTCCCATAGGCGTAATGTAACGGAATACTTTTGACTGTACCTGTAAATGAACTAAACATGCTACAAACGTCGTTACACATAGGGACCGTGCTATGGTAAAGGTGAATAACATCTAAAAATTTCAGAGCAATCCGAGTATATTTACGAGAGTTAGAGCGCGGACAGACGGCTAGACAAACCAAAGTCATAAACACTTTTCAACTTTGTTGAAAGGTGTTAAAAAGGAAATATAAAAGTAAAATAAATGATTGAAAGGAAATATAAAAGTAAAATAATGAACTTTAAAAAATATATACTAAAGCAGTTTAATCTATAAGCTTCCTATCAGGCATGAAAAACACTTTATTTCAATGCTTAAATATAATATTTTATTTTTTAAGGGTGTGTTTCAATCCAAACTGCTTATTTTCTGATTCATTTTTAAATTCCTTTTTGTTCTCAAACGCATCAAACTGAAAATTTCTCTTATTTAGAAACTACCTAATGTGCCGTGCTTCTCGATTTTTTGATAAATGCAGAAAATATTTTTAAAAAATGCTGTCAAAGTAGGCGTTTTGAACAGAATTTTTCACAGCGGAAGATCTGGGAATGAAAAAAAAAAAGGTCTTACTGAGAAAATAATTATTTAAAACTTAAATTCTAATGAATTGAGGGGAAAATGAAATCACACGGCCTCTTAAACATCTCTTCAAAAATCACCTCAGCAAGTTTCATGTTTTTACTTTTAAAGATGAGTCTGAAAATGTCTCAGAAAATATCGAGCTGTTGAAGGTGGAAAAATATTTTTTCGAATACACCTTTAATGCCAATATTTATGTGTATCGAAAACGTAGAAAATGAGTTTACAATCGAAGAAAATTTAATAACTGATTCTGAATGTCTATAATTAAATGTTTGATTAAAATCGCAAATAGAAAAAAAATGCTTAGATACAATTAAAAATAAATAAATAAATATACCAATTTGAAAAACACTAAAAATAATAATTAGTATTTTTAATTGTACTATTAAACAACAACTAACTAATGCATTTAATTCATCTATTGATGAATTAAATGCATTATTAGATTTAGCAATATCTCAAAAATCTTTCCATATGTTATAAGGAATTCCTATTATTTTATAATTTTGGCAAATGTTAAATCTGAAAACATTGGTATGAAGATTCAGGATTTTAAATAATAATTTAAAATATTATTAGCAAAAAAAAAAAAAAAAAAAAAATCTTTCAAAAGTTACGCTATTATAATATGTAAAAAGACATTTTCCCACTATAATGTTAATTTCTAAACTGAAACAGTTTCGTAATATCATACTATTCGAATATAATATTTAACTCCAAAACAATAATGACGATAAATACTGTTATATGAGTGTTAGTAATCAGAAAAAAAAATAAGAAGCCGAAAAAAATTCCACATCACTGTCTCAATCTCAAGTAACTGCAAATTAATGTTTATATTCATCCCACTATGAATGTAGACATGATTTTTTTTTTTCTTTGAGCGATGGCCGATTAACACATTTTACAAAATAGTGTCGATTAGGAAAATTTCGCTTCAAAACAATTCCAGATCAGTCACTTTCTATATGTATAATATAAAACTATTTAATTCATACTCGTAATATACAAACAGAAATAAAAAATTTAAATTAAATAAGACTTACCTTTTTTTTGCTGTAAATTAATAATATCCGAGTATTTTTGCCCGAAAATGGCAGACGTCTTTCTCTTACATTTAAAAAAGCAAAAACAAAAGCTGACATTGTAGACTTGGTCATGTTCTTTTCCGGCGTGTATTACAAAAAGTTCTCTGTTTACCCCGCGGTTGCGGTTATATCCGACGCAGACGATCTTCAGCAGCTGATTTTAATGTTTATTTTTGCAGTCCTAACTTTCAGGCGGAATAGTTTTATGAGTTAGTCTGTATTTAAAATTTTCTATTTGAAGAATTTTCCAATGCATTTTACCATTTCTTTTTTATCAGTTTCAAAATAATTCATTTGAAAACGGAAGTTTATTAGATAAAACACTGCTTAAATTTTTAAAATGTGTAAAAATAAATTTAATGGTAATAATACCACCCCCCCTTTTTTAAGTAAAGTTTGTTTCATGCGTAATAAATAAAAAATATCTTCTTAATAAATAAATAAAAATGTTTTCGAGGATAAAAAATTTTTCTTTGTCAATCTGTCAATCTTTTTATGTTAATTTTCTGCAGAATAAAACAATTTGTAAAATAACTTTTTTAAAAGTCATACCTCTAAAACACAAATTGGAAATGCGAAAAATTAATTATATCATGTGTTTTGCATAAATTTTGTATATATATATATTTTTTTTTTCGGAAAAGGCTAATTTTATTTAAAAAGGCTGAAAGAAGTAATTTTTTTTTTTTTTAAACAGTTACTAAAAATAGATTAACAGGAAAAAAATATGACTTGAATGCAAATTATAAAGCAATAAATGCATATATGACTAAACTCTGAAGATTCTTTCTGCGTGCTCATTAAAATCTGCAGACTTAACTGTAATAGAAAATGTTTAGTTTGAAATCACAGAAGTGTTTCGACCAGTGGTCGCCAAAAAAGTTAAAAAATTTCCTCCCTGCAAACTAAATATGTAAAGTGTATAGATTTAATATTTCTAATTCTAAATATGTTTCAAATTGCTCCAGCACATAGCATTTTTCTGAGAAATACTTTTATAATAATAACAATTCGGGATGTATTATTATATTAAATTGCAATGCTAGATAAAATTGAAATCATGAAAAAAGTATATTTTCACTTCTTAGATATCAAATTGATAAAATATAGCATGGAAATCTAGTTTGTTGATACTTGTACCGTGCATTTTTCTTTTTCTCCCCTCCCCCTTCTTTTCGTGTCCGAATTTACTATTTGCTGTCCATTAATATTCATTCCTTATGCCGCTGTAACTAGGGCATGTTTTAAATATTTCTCTTCATTTTCAAAAATTTTTGAAGTTAATATTTTTGTCACACTGTGATTTACAATATGGTGGTTTTTTTGTCACATATATGACGTGACGTACGTTACATGCAGTGACATAACAGTGACGTTACAATATTTTTTTAATTGCAGGAAAAATAAAATTTTACAATAAGTAACATGTTTTGAAGAATTTTTATAATTGTTTAAAGTTTTCTAAGAAGTTCACATCTCAGTCACAATGTGACATCACTGAGTGGTGGCATTTTAGTCACAGATGTGACGTGACCACAGTGACTTACAGTGACGTCACAATGACGTCACTGTGACCATGCATGCTATGAGGGGTATTTATTAAATATGTATAAAAATTAATTATGCGTTAACAAAGAAGTTCATAGCAATAAATGGTCTCAAAATCGATGACAAGTGTTGAAAATTTCCGAAGGAAGAAACGAGATTTTTGGAATACTGATAGTTTCGGTCGAGTTTGGGTTCAAAATCTGAGTTTTGCCGAAAATTCGTTTTCGGCGAAAACTATCAGTATTCCCAAAATCTCGTTTCTTCCTTCGGAAAGTTATTGCTATAAACTTCGTTGTTTGTAATTATCAGTCATGATTGACTCAAGACTTGAATGCAAATTATAAAGCAAGCAATGCATATGTAACTAAACTTTTTCACGTGCTCATTAAAAATTGCAGTCATAACAGTAATAGAAAATGTTCAGTTTAAAACCGCAGATGTGTTTCGAATACTCTTTGAGAAAGTTCTAGCATAACAGATGATCATTTACAGAAATCATTATAAAAGATACATCGAGGTGTGTATACATAACACTAAACTATTTCTTAATTAAATGAAATTCGTATAATTAGAAAACCTTTCTGTGTCGTTGATGAATTAATTACGTTTTATTTTATATATTAAAAAAAAAGTTTTGGATCTAAGGCACAGAGAGACAATATTGGCTACACGTATAATTAATTAATAATTATGTATATTTAATAAATAAGCATATTTAATTAATTTTATACATATTTAATAAATGCGCATATATAATTAATAATGTATTTATGTATGTATTAATTACTTTAATAGATACAATTTAATTACTTAATTTTTTTGGACATATTCGTTTTCGGCCGAAAATAGGAAGATCACCGAAATTCAGTTTCGTTTTGGTTTCCGCATTAAAAACATGTTTCGGTCGATCCTTGATAATAATTCTATATAGCATTTCTGTACAAAAAAAATACTGGTGTCCTTATAGTTTTTACACAGTCAAAAATAGGGTTTTTTTTATTATTATGATTTTTTCACAATAAAAAGGACACGGATACATTCTGTTTACTTTTATATTAGTATTTCCACTTTAGGATCAACGTTATATTACCATTTCACATGTGCATTTTTAATTTATCAAAATTTTACAATTTTTTTCTGTCGCATTCTGTCTTTTGCACGCACTGCATATACATGCAGAGTGCCCTCAAAAGATTGAAACGCGTATTTTTTTCGTGTTGAAAATACGTAAGCAATGTTAATAGGAAACGAATTTCATATAAGGTAGTGATTAAAATTATATTCATAAAATAGCAATCCCATTAAATAAATAGTTATATTTTAAAAAACTTCATTTGGTGCTAGATTGTACAAGTTTTATTTACAAAATATTTCTCTAAAGATTGACAAGTACAAGAGAAAAAAATCCATTTTTTCTACGACAAAAACTGACGAAGTTATGATATTTTGACTTTTATGGACTTTATATGCTTTTAATGCGGAGAAAGCTCTTAAACTATTTTTTAGTGATGGAGAATTCCAAAATGGTAAACCATTTCATATCTGTTGAATGGCTTTTAGATATTAATAGCACTTAAAGCTCACATTATTTCACAAAACGTTCGAAATTTTACCATCAAAATTAAACTTGTTAGTTCTTAAATATTCAGATCGACAGATTTGTTTTTAATTTTAAGTTTCAGAATTTTATATGAGTTTAGAAAAATCGTTCTGATGACCTAATTTTTCAATCTAAAGATTTGCTGTCTCTTTAATATCTTGTACGTAATTTAGGTAAAATAAATGGATACTAATAGGATATTACATATCTATTTAATATTTCAGAAGAAAAATACGACTTAGGTTTCAATTATTTTCCTGATGTCTTTTAAGTCAGTAAGATAAAGTCAGTTAGGTATGTTTAATTCAATTTCGTTAAAAAATCTTCATGGGCTGTTTTGTTAAAATATCTTTATTAATATTGGTGACAAAAACAAAAACCGTTTTCGGCTTGGAGGGAAAATATATATAATATACCATGATAGCACTTTCTATATTAAGTAAAATCATTACTAGTTTCTATGATATCATTCTATGATACCATTCTATTATATCATTATGATATCATTAAAAAACGCTTCAAACATCTTTATTGAAAAAAGGCTGTTATAAAAAATAAAAGAAATTTTATATTTCCGTTAACTCACATCAAATTTTCTTCAATGGTCTTATTTTAGGTAACATAAATCGCAAATTATTGCACAAACGAGTTAAAAAATTATAATACTGATAAGAAATATTTTAGTTTTATGCGTTAAAAAATTCTTTTCAGACATCGGCACAAACTATGCCTAAAAAGAAACAATTCTCTACGGAATATAAAAAAAACTACATGTTTATCGATTTTCCTTTCGAAAGTTATACTTTAGCTTTTGGGTTATGCTGAGGTTAAACATTTTGCAAAACAAGCATTTTAAAACAAATCCAATTCTATATAAAATGAAACAAAAGTTTTGTACTTTGCCCTTAAAAATTTTCCGATAAACTTTTTGATATAGTTTCCTGCTGCAAAAGTTTGAACTTTTAAATTTAAGAAACTAATCGTTTTTATTTCTAAAATAGGGTTTTAAACATGTATACTTTCAATTTGAGCCATATTTATTATGAGAAGTATTGAAACTGTATTTCTCAATTTTTTGCAAAAAGAAAGAAATAAGTACTAAGGCATTTAAATAAAATCTATTCTTCTCAAGAAAAAGGCCGTCATATATACCACTTGCATTCCATATCTGTAGGGGAGGGTAGTACACGGTGAGAAATTATTATTACTTAACAAATAACGAAGCTTTTTATTTATTTTTTTTTTTTTGAAATTTTTTTGCTAAATATTTAAGTTACACAAATGAGATACACATTAATGTGTAAATGTTTTAAAAAAGTTATTTATAAAAGCACAGAAGCATTATAACAGAGTATCGAAAATTGTCTCACTGTGTACGACATGTAGTTACAGTGAGACAATGTATATATTTTTATAAATCATGCATTTTTACACTCTATCAATAATTTTCTACAGTTTATGATTTTTAACTAATATTTCTAGATTTTCAAAATATTAAAAATATGAGCCTCGGGTGGACAATGGCAAAACTTGGTCTACCTTTATGCAAATTTTCAGCCTCTTACGTTTAGTAAATTTCCCTAGCCATCGCACGCTCACACACACAGAGGGAAAGAGAGAGAGAGAGAGAGAAACCTTCTTTTGATAATTAATAATTTTTTTAACATCAGAACCACATAGTAGGTACACAATAAGACACGTCTCACTGTGTACCACAACTGTGTGTCTCACTGTGTACTTTCGTTACGTTGTAACAAATTGGATGCCACATCTGTTACATGAATTTCATCGCTTTAATCATGTCGTTTTGCCTATATAGTCTATTATTAGATATAGCCAGGTTTGGTTAAGTAAATATATGTCATATTGAAGGAAATAAACTCTAAAATAGACGTAAGATGAGGTCGTTATATGTGTGTGTCAGCTTGAAGAAAAAGTTACAACTATATGTCAAAGTGGCTGCTGTCTCACTCCGTACCATGTCTCACTGTGTACTCCCCTACCCTATTCTAAAATTTTAAGTATAATAAAAATTATTGTTAAAATGGTAACATTTTCAGGAAAGTGCACACAGAAAGACGAAAACAATTTTTTTTTTTTAAATATTCACCCTGTTAGAAAACATATTTTATTATGATTATTACAAACAACTATAATAACAGGTTATTATTATTAGATATAGCTAGGTTTGGTTAAGTAAATATATGTCATATTGAAGGAAATAAACTCTAAAATAGACGTTTATGTAACTTTAGTCACTATAAAAAAAGGAATTATTTACTATTTATTCGGACGAGTAACTCAAATGCTGAAACTACATCCACGTGTTGCATAAGACGAGGTCGTTATGTGTGTGTCAGCTTGAAGAAAAAGTTACAACTATATGTCAAAGTGACTGCTGTCTCACTGTGTACCATGTCTCACTGTGTACTCCCCTACCCTATTCTAAAATTTTAAGAATAATAAAAATTATTGTTAAAATGGTAACATTTTCAGGAAAATGCATACAGAAAGACGAAAACAATTTTTTTTTTTTTATCATTCACCCTTATAGAAAAAATATTTTATTATGATTATTATAAAAAACTTTAATAACAGGTTATAACAGAGTGACTAGATACTGGTTTATAAGGGTACTCTAGTGCGTACGATCTTGGTGTCGTGAATACTAACATTTGTGCATGAATGAGACGCATTTCGTCAATTCTTTAAGTTTCGCAAACTCACGCATATTTATTTTTCTTCAATAATCCGATTGGCTAGGTTGTTTTCACAGTGTTATGCTAATTAGGTAATTGTGTTTGTGTAATTGTGGCTGCGTATTGTACAGTAGGAGATGGAGTCATTAGATTGGAACACATCCCGCCCTTGGAAATTGAGTCATATGTTAATTTCAAGATGAGTATTTGATTAGCGGTTTGGATACAGTTTTTATTTGTGAGTTACCACCAGTTTTGTAGGAATTTGAACTTTTTACTAAGGAAAAATAATCAGTTGAATCCACGTGATTACAAAATGATATTACCTGTTACTATCTTAGGTTCCTGAAGACTGACCAGTGAAGACATTGTTAAATTAAATAATTTTGGAGGAAAGATTTTTCCTCTTTCTCAGTATTTCATAAAATGTTCCTTATTTCTGGTTACCTTCTTTTAAAACCTCTGCCACCTTGTTACTTCCTTGTTAACTGTTACAAATAAATTGTTGTATATATTTTTTTGGTACTTGTTATTTATCCCGTCGACCAATTTCGCCAAATTATATAAATCGCCAAACCACCCGCCAAGTAATAGAGATTGACGTAATTTTTATTTTAAATAAGGAAAGAACAAATAAATTAGTATAACATTAATAAAAATACAAATAAAACGTCGAAATAAAAATCACTTGATGACGCAAACACGTGTTGTCAAGTGAATGTGACATTTACGATCAACCTTTATTGGCATTTAATCTTACAATTTGGCGGTAGTAATTTGATCGACGGGATAACTAACAAGTACCATTTTTTTTTCATATCGTGCGGTTGTGCCGCCCCAAGGCTTTCTAAATTACGTTTTCCATGACTGAAAACATATTTCCAAGGGCCTTTTGGAAGCAACCTTTAATCCTATAATCATTCCTATTGCATTAAAGCATTCAATTTCTTTTAACGAAATTACGCCTTTTAACGAGAGGGTAAATATTGGTTTTTCTAAAGATTCTGTTTATCTGTAGGTATTTGAAGAGCTTCTGCTTTAGAAAAATATTGCCAAATATTTATTTTACTGCATCTGCATTTCTCATTTATCTTTTGAACGGAATGAATTTTTACATTTTGTTTTCAGTTACACGAAAATTACTTAAATGTTTGACCTACATTCTATTGTCTGACAATTTAAGTAACCGAAAAAGTATATTTACGAAAGACTTAAAATTATTAAGGAAATATATACCGGAATAGAAAAAAAATTGTGTTACAAGTTATCTTTCTACCAAATATATATTTCTGTATTTGTTTTATAGAATTAAATTAAGATTGTTTATGCTTTCAATCTTAAAAAAATTCCTACATTTCCATTGCGTACTGTTAAATTCTTACGCTTCTTTCCAACTTCGCGATTCTGTAAATTTAGTTCACACTCTTGCGAAGATATTTAAATATTTGAAAGTGGTTATTAACGTTAAAGTAGTTCTGCTGCTTTGAAATATTTAAATTCTTTACAGAAAAGTCTTTTAATGAGAGGGTAAATAATGCGCTTTTAAAGATTATTTAACAGCGGGTGACTTTTGCGGTAATTTATTTTAACAAAAACATTTTCATATTAAAATAACAAATATTCGTTATCTCTGGTTGAACTTTATCAAAAAAAATAATAATAATAATAAAAAAATAAAGACTGGCAGGTTAAAATTGTTAATATATTTATGAATTAATTATAGTCATTTCATAAATGTCGATCAGATTACGAATATTTTTTTAGAAATTTGAGTTGTGTTTACATTTTTTAATTTGGTTTCCATTCGAAATAATTCTATATTTTTTAATACATTCAAGTGAAATTTTAAAATAAGAATTTACGTCATGCACATTTCATAATAAATTATTTTTATCTTTTTCATCTCTATCACTGAATAAAAATAGAATGTTAGACTGGGCATAACTATTAGTTTTACTATTGAAAATATAAGTGATAAACGTTTCAGCTACAGTAATCAACTTTCATTTTTTCACCACTTTTTACGGTTTATTAAAAAAATTATATAAATCACGCTAAAATAGAAAAGGGAATTTCAAAAGCGACTATTATCTATTCTTGACACTGATCTTTTTATCAGAAAAAGTTACCACAAATATTATTTTTATAGTTATAAAATTATATTTATTTTATTAATTGTCTCTAAGTGGTGCAAAATAAACCATAGGAGCAAATAACTTTAAACCAATTAACATAATAATTACACAGGCCTGCGATGAAAAAAATACAAGAGAATTGATAGCTGAACTTAATGTATTTTCTAGTGCTAAATTTAAAAGCAATAATGAAAAAAATCTATCACGTTACGTTTTCTTGAAAAATTCAATTTTACTTGGATTTTTATGAAAATTTCATCGGACAACCACATACAGGTACCTCATGGACCTCATGCTGAAAGCACCAATGTTTCATTTACGAGTGGGACAGTCGTCATAAGACTCAACGTTGGATCAGAAAAGAATGGCTGGAAAGACAAAATTCTTAAACAGGCCCCAAGAATGGGATCCATAACAGCTTAGTTAAGCCAAAAATTGTATTGTTCTAAAAGATTGCGATTGTTTCAAATACCTGTGCAAAAAGTTTCCGGGTTTATCCGAAGCCAAGTTGCAAGAGGAAATTTTTGTTGGTCCAGGTAACCGCAAGCTTGTGAAGGATAAAGAATTTGAGAGTAGAAGGAAAACAAAAGAAAAGGAAGCTTCAGTTGCTTTCAAACATGTCGTCATTAAATTTCTGTGCAATTACGAGTGTTCTGACTATAAACCAATTGTAATGAATATGCTGGGGAATTTTCAAGCGTTGGTTTGCTCCATGAGTGTCAAAATACATTGCATTCACTCACATGTGGACTTTACCCCGAAAATTTAGGATCAGTCAGCGAAGAACAGGGTGAAAAGTTTCATCAAGACATCAAATATATGGAGCGCAAATATGAAGGAAGACGGGACAAGAATTTTCTAGACGGCTACTGTTGGATGGTAACACGAGATAAGCCTGATATTGAACATAAAAGAAGAACGTCAAAAAAGTACATACTTATTTTTCTTTTTTCTTTTGTTTTCTTTTTTTTTTTTTTTTTTTTTTTTTTTGCTCAGTATAAAATTTGTTTGAAACTTTCATGTACACATACGTAATGTTTGCTTCTCTTAGTGAATTGTATATTTTATGTACGTTACTTAATAAAAACAAATTAAAATAGTATGTTGATGTCTTTTTCTCTAGAAACTGCACCACAATTTGACGTAAATAGTTTAAACTCAAGAAATATTGTTTTTATCTCGACCAGAAGCGGCTCGTGCAGCCTGACAAAAGTGATTTTCATACGTATAAAAAATAATCGATTACTGAAAAATCAATTAGCCTCCCCAAGAATCTATTATTTTACGTAGACTTAAATGGATAAAAACCACTGTTTCCAGATAGTATATGCAAAATTGTTCGAGAGAATTCCTTTCTCAAGTAAGATATTAGCAAATATATCGATATCGATTTTACACGAAAAATTCTGACGTGATGGGGAAAAATGGAGGTCATTTTCGAAATCAGCACACCAAATAACATAACAATCAGCAAAAACTTCTCTTGTATTTTTCAAAAACTTCAATTTCGCAGGCCTGAGTTATTAAAAAAATAATAATATCTAGAGAAATTTAATCACACTTATGGCTTCGTAACACAAAAAGAGATTGACAGTAATATATAGATTTTTAAGTTTCAAAATAAAAATTCAAAAGCGACTATTATCCATTCTTGAAACTGCTCTTTTTATCATAAAAAGTTATCACAAATATTATTTTTATATTTATAAAATTATAATTATTTTATTATTTGTTTCTAAGTGGTGCAAAATAGACCATAGGAGCAAATACCTTTAAACAAATTAATATAACAATTATTAAAAAAATAATATCTAGAGAAATTTAATCACACTTATGACTTTGTAACACAAACAGAGATTGGCAGGAATATATAGATTTTTTTAGGTTTCAAAATAAAAATGTAATCAAAATTCACAAAGATATAATTCATTGTATTTAACATGTAAGCATATCAGTTAACATGAATAAAACCTGACAAACACATTTGAAATATTTGGATTTCCTTTACATGCAGCTCTGTCTTTTTCATGGTATATACCAAAATTAAGCGTTTATAATGCACTTAGACGAGTATGGTCTAAGAATATTCGTACGATCGCGCTGCCTTAAATACTAACATTTGTGCGTGAATGAGACCAATTCTGTCAATTCCTTAAGAATCGCAAAGTACATATGTATCTCCGAAAATCTTGTTGTCACGGCTATTTCTACCATGGTGTGTTAATTATGTAATTATGTACTGGCAACATTCAATTGAAAACTTTGCACTAATATTGTAAATCCCATTTTTTGGAAATCTTATGCAACGTTGGCAGGATTCAATGATGTCATTATTACTCCACTTTATTACCGATATTTGCTATGTAAATCTAAACTTTATGTAATACTGTCGTTTTTAGGGTTCCGTACTTAAAAAGTAAACCGGAACCATTATAAGATCACTCCTGTGTCTGTCCGTCTGCCTGTCTGACTGTCACAGACATTTTACTCGTAAACTATAGAACGTGGAAAGTTCAAATTCGGGGAAGTAATAAAGATCATTGACCCACATATTTTCATATTAATAAACATTCATAAATATATTTAGTAAAAAAGTAGAGGATCTAAGTATGCTACTTAAAAAAAAATATATTTTCTTTGTATATCATGTGGGGTATCCTGTGAAAGCTTTTGTTACGCTGAACTCAAAAATACATTCCTTTTAATTTTAGGTATTATAGTTTCAAAGATATTGTTGAAAATGTAGCGAAAAAATATGTCCCCCCCCCCCACATCTAATTCCGAATCTACTGAAAATAAAATTCTGGAAAATTTAGAAGGAGTAGACGTTAATTTAAACCTTGCCGGAAAATTATAGCGATTACCCTAGATCACATAGATTTTGAGTAATTAGCATTTTTCTGTTATACACAAATTTCGATTTACGGGCATTCAGACAAATTGTTGAGCATCGCTGTATATACCTATCATTGCAGAAAAATAAAAGCATTGTTGATAATGATTTTCGAAAAAAATCATCGGTAATTAGCCGCGATATTAACCCTTAAAGGTACGGTCAGTTTGGACATACACAACGACAGGGGCGGCGTACTCTATACCTAGTTAACAACTTTTAATGATATATATGTGTAATGTAATGTCCAGTAACAGTATAAAAGCAATAAACGTCAAATTGTTAAAAACATACTAATTTAAGGGGTCTCGGGACTCTAAAAAGTGGAAAAAATGAAAAAAAGACCATTTTCAACATTTAATGTCTTAAAATGTATATGATTTTAAAACACAATTTTAATTGGAATGAAAGATATAAGTATGTTCTTTCGTTTCATGTATTTAAAAAATTGCAAGATACAGAATTAGTATTTATAGGGGGCTCAAAACTGTTAGACATCTGTCGAACAAAAAATTGGCATAACAGATTACGCGCAGGATTACAAAATAAATATTGCAACTATAGTAAAAATTTTGGTGCTTCCTTATACTTCAGAGTGTAATAATTTCCCTGAACTTAAATAAATTTGTATTTAAAGCATTTTTATATTTTTAATCCAATGTTAAATTTAGCTAATACAAAATTTTGAAATTTTCAACAGTAAAATCACCTAAAAAAGTATTTCTTTGAACAATAAAAAGGAAATTTTAGGTTCAGTTTATACAGAATAACAAGAAATATATGTTTTGAAAATTTCAAGAAAAAATATTCAGAAGTTTTTGAGGTATCCTGCGCGTTATGCCCAAAAAACGCCATTTGGAAAATAATGACTTTAAAGTTTCGGAAACGCCGCTTCAGCTATTGAGCGGGTATAATTCTAAAAGCCAAAACTTCTATTCTAATGAGAATTTCAAGAAAACAATTATATCAAAATATTCAGAAAAGATAGGAGTCTAACATCTAAAAAAATTAAAATTGCTTAAATTTTGAAGCTTTAAGAGCCCTGCGACCACTTAATCCTTTCCCGCACGGAGTAATTCTATTTATAAACTTATGAAATAATGAACTGACACCAGAATTTATAAACGAATTTATTAGAAAATGCGAACTTGCTTATTTTCACGTACATGATAAAAGGAAAATTTTAATTAAATATTTTTGGTGCAGTTTGTCTGTTTTGGAATTAAAATTAGGTGTCCGTTTTTTAAGGGCAATGCCCTCGAAAGATTTAATTAGAATGAATCGCATAAATACTGTGGGATTCGCGATAGTTTGCATTGATTGTATCTCTCAATACGCCTCGAGTGACTTTAAAAGTTAATTAAACACCTATCTGTAAAAAACACTTTGAACAAAGGTTTTGTTTTAGCTACACTGTAGAAATAAAGGTTATTTCTACGCTGAATTTAGTTTCATGAAATGCCAAATGAAGTTTAACTATGCGCTGCTTTTATTGTCAGTACCGAATTACGTTCATCATAAACAGATTAGGATAATATTAAAAAAAGAGTTATACGAATAGATATAATAGATATAATAGATATATTTGATATTATTTAGGTTCCATATCTCTTTGAACTTTCATGGTATGCCCATTTACACTTTTCTAATATATACAGTTATACCCAACCCTACGTTGTATAGTTTTTTACAAAGTCTTAGTATTCTTTTAGCAACGTTGTTTTTAAATATATATATATATATAATATAATTACAAATTCATATATTTATTCTACGGAACCCTCTTTGCGCGAGTAATTCTCGCACTTGATCGTTTATTTACAAATAAGTTTAATGTAAAGCAAATTTATCAGTGACATATCATAGCAAATACTCCCAGTGTAAAGCTAGCAATTAAACGATTCTGATGTTGCATGGAAGTATTTTCGTTAAATGTAACTAATTGAAATACTATTGGTCCGAAATGTAACTGATATAACATTGCTAGAAATATGTGTAACTGTCCGTTTATTCCTTCTTTATCAAAATTTTTAAGAAATACATGGTCCTCTGTAAAGCCTTGCTTTGATTTCAAATATTATTAAAAATACTTAATTCAATTACCTGGCAGTGCAATATTAAATTTATCGTTACTTTAGCTGCAAACATAGCTAAATGTGAAATAATTAAATCAGATAAAGTGTTTATTTTAAAAACTTTTGAGGGAAACTAATTTATTCTCTAAGTACTATTTTGGTTTGTCTGATAATTAAATTGAAAATTCTTCCTGAATAAATAATCGACAATTTGATATGCCACATGCGAATCCTTCAAGATAATATTTTGAACCAATCCACTGAATTTTATTTCAATGTTAAGTAATTTTTATTCAGATTTCTGAATATTTTGTTCTGATTTTTCTAATAATGATAAGCTTAATAGTTCATTTAGTCTAAAAGATTTAAATATTTATAAAATAATTTTTAATTCTTTTAGATTAAATACGTGTGTAATTTTTCAGATTAAATAAGAATTTATTTCGCTTTTAAATTATTTTTTAGCAGTTTTATAAGCTACACTGTAAAAAAAAAATCTGTAAAGTTACTAAAGTTTTTCTAGGAAACTGGGATTACTAGAACATTTTATGTAACGGCAACAACAAATATTCATGTAACAGACACACTTTTGCGCCGAAAATCAATAAATCTGTAAGGTTACTAAGACGTTTTTAGGAAACTGGGATGCCTAGAACTTTTCATGTAAAAGCAACCAGGGTTACAGATAAAATTTTAGTAAGATTACTGTAATTTTAGCAGATTCATTTGTAAAGTTACAAATTTCTGTAGCTTTACAGAAACTAGTTTTGTAGATTTGCAGCTTTTTTTGTACAGTTACAGTTGAAAGTTTAGTAAGCATGTAACTTTACATCTGTAGAACTATAGATTTTGTTTTACTGTATACCTTCTTTTAAAACGCCATCAATCAAAAATGCATTTCAACACTTATTAATATTCAATAATTCCGTTTATAAAGATATATACATTCCATAAAAATTACAAGAGGGTTAAAAATTAAATATTAAGATAAAAAATACATAATTTAAAAATTACCACCAGACGGCATATTATAATTTCTTTCCAATAATTTAACAAAATATAAAATTACGCACAGTAGAATAGGCACTGTAGAACTGGCGAATACTATTCAATTTTTGATCATTATTTTAAAGTACCGTTTGAAATCGCAAAATATTATGCTTAATGTTTATACGATGAAAATTCTTAGAATTGTTGAGGGCATAACGGGTGATACTCCCTTGAGTTCTAGTTTCGTTCACAGACATTGCTCCTATACGAATGTTTTCCAAAATTCGAAACCCCTGCAAAGCTTTTGGAGCAGAATCAGCATTTTCATAAAAAGTTTCACTAATAGCACACGATACTGTAACCCGTACGAAGTTTTGCCTGTAAAAAGCATGAAACTGACAAGAGATTGATTGCGTCTTGTTATTTAACATTTTTATTGTACGTGGGCAGATTTATAATGTAGTTTCTAAAACTTGCGTACATACCGAAATTTTACCAGAAAGCGACTTCTGATAAACCATTTTTGAAAGAAAAATCTGCTAAATGTTTTAAAGTACTTGCTAAATGCTTGCACCTTTTCTTTCAGGCGCATTTTCACAACAAAAAGTTACTTCTGAAAGCACACATGCAGAAAAAGATGAGAAAAACGTTATCTAAAATCTGCAAGTTTTTCCAGCAACGCAATTTAAAGAACATTCATTTTAAACATTAAGATATCGCTAACCCGCAAGAAAAGTGACACATCTCGCAAAAATTCATTTTGCGTTTTATTACACTAATAGGTCTGTCATAGGTGTGCCTTACTAATCAGACAGTTTCATAAGTGTAGAAGACACTTAATAAGTGAAATAAGTGGCAATAAGTAACACTTAATAAGTGACACAGAAAGTCCATTTATTACGCTGTACGTCCATTTGTGACCACAGAAGGGGGTTGGATATGTGGGGAGGTAAAATTACCCAACCCTCCAAATCTCATCCTATGATTTCATTCTTAAGGGTTTCATGCTTTGATGCATGATTTTAGTCCTGCATGCAGAGGTAAGTGCTGCAATTTCTTCTTATAGTAAAGTTAGGCAAATTTCCTTTTGCTTCTCCAGTGAAATTTGCTTTTGCCGAGATGTGTCACTTTTCTTGCAGGTGAGCGGTGTATAAGGAGATCTTGATCTTCTCTGACAAAATAGTATGAGTGAGATATAACATAAACGGAAAAGAACGTTGCTGGAGATGGGTCACTTGCTTATTTACAAACTTAATAAGCGATATCAGCACAAAATAGAAATACGTCACCAAGTGTTTATTAATAAGTTAAACAATAACTAAGATACTGTCATGTATGGATTAAATTATTGATTAATTTTCATTCACGTTATTTTGATTTTGGGTTGAAATGATGCCGGTTCTGGTCGGTTCGGATTTCAAGTCAAGATATTTTTTTTTTGTTTCAGATAGGAATTCGTGCTTTGCACGGGACTTAAATGTGTATAATAATGATGTGCGGCCACAAAAATATTTCTTTTAAATAGGTCTTCTTTTCTTAAAAGTTATTTATTAAATTAGTTTAAATTATTACTTGATAATCTCGAAATGTTCCGAAATAAAACGGAATTTGGATGCACAGAAATTTAAAACTATGTAAAAGAAATATTTTATATATTGTTAAGACATTATACTTACACCCTGTGGAAGTATATTTGTAATAAAAAGACACGTTTTTGATTCTGTGAATGATATTTATTATGTGAATCTTTCAGAAATACAATATAACGATTTGAAATTGTATCACAAATTTCAAATAAACATCATAATGAAATCCAGCAAAGCACGACTAACATTAGTCATACAATGCTCTCATTTTAAAATAACTTACAAGAGTAAAAACTAAGCTGATTCACTAATGCATTCTGTTTATACAACCTGTTTTGATGATGACGTGAAGAACACGTTAACCGATGATTTATTTCCGATTAATGAAAATTCTCCATATTTCGTTTAATTTTCCTCCCGGAGCTACAGTTTCTTGAAATTTCTAAATCAATATTTGTAATATGCCCATTAATGTCGAAAAAGCCACCAAGTAACCAAGAAAGCCGTTATAGTAAAGCCCTATAATAGCGCATTATATGCCACTTGCTTTGTACTTTGAGGAATTTAGTAGTAACATCTATAATCTTTCTTTTTATTGTATAAATATAAATTTTCTTTAACAACAATCATCTGAGATAGTTCAAAGAAAACAAACAAAATAGGATTAAAATTTTTTAAGTAACCTTAAATCATTTTTATTTGAAATATATTTTTCATAGCAATTTCCATAATCGTTTACTAAAATACATCAAATGCAATGCTTATCATAATTTATAATAATTTATTTTCATTCTGTAAATACAGCAGTGACCTTTATCGATGTTTCAGTACATTTTCCTATACAATGTATAAAACATACTTCAAAAATTTCAATGGTTTGTTAGTACTATCCATCATTCTTAGTGACAGAAAATGCCAAAATCAGATACGTAAATTTGTAGATGTTTTTTCATCCAAGCGTTACGTTTAGAATATACATTTAGATGCATGTTTTGGAATAATAATTTCAATAAAATGTGAGAATCTTCAGTAGATTTCATACCTGATAATATTTTTGAACTAAGAAAATGTTTGTTTAATTTTAAAAAGAACACAAAACATAAGTATTTAAAAATAATTTGCATGATTTCAGATAAAATATCATATTAAAAAAGTTTTATAACTTCAACTGCAACTAATACTTTCAATCGGACACTAAACGCTCAGATATCACTTTCTATATCATTTGATAGTTTAAACGCCTTCCCCATAGCTTCAGTTATTGGTGTTACTACTACTTATGTATGGTTTTCTGCATAGAGGACTCTATGGATGTTTGGAAGACTTCAGAACCGTTTGTTTATCTTTTTACAGTTCATGGCCAACACTGTCAAGCATGAAATAAATCAGTCCTGACACGGCCCAACTTGATTCAATTTCTAAAAAAATAGTCCGTATTCCTTTGTCCTAAAATTAAATGTTTTTAAATGAATATTCCATACATATTTATGCAAAAAGTACGTTTTTTAGCATATATGCATGCAAACCATGAAATGCAGAGTAAAATTAGAATTTATTACTTAGAGAAATACTTTAAATGTAGACTGAATAAATGAAATGATAAATGAATACTATATATGCATAAGATAAATTCAGATAAATTAAGATAAATGAACATGCAAATTTTTAAAATGTTAATCTACATTCTAGAACTTTGAACATAGTATATTATCTTAGGAAGTCCTAAAGCTTCTGCAAATATATTGCCTAATCCTAAATGAAAAGGGAAAAAAACTGCCATATTGCAGAAAAAATAAATTATATAATTCTTAAATATTTTTTCAATTAATTCATTTTCACTTTCAATTGTTTCCACCTATGCTGGGTTTCTTTGTATCTCATGTTTGTCCGCAGGATTGTGTGCTCATGAGAACTATTCCATCTTGTGCTGCAGTTGCAGCCTTACCAACGTATGTGAGTAAGAGATGCTAACCTGGGTATCGTCTTCGTACTTTAAATGGTAATGCACTTGGCGGGCTATTCCAAGGGTTCCGGGTCCGATTCCAGACTTGGATATTTTTCACTCTGTTGGTTCTACGCTTAGTTAGCAATGTGATAAATCACATATTAAAAATTTTAAAAATCTTAATTTTGAAGTTGTGCATAGAAAAAAGGTGTTTATAAAATATCTGTTGTGTAATTTGTTAAATGGAAATCAATATCTAAAGGTTACGTTAAAGGAATAGCACAATTATTTTCATAAACACAAAAAACTTTCAGATCAACACGAATTATATGAATGTGTTAGAGAATTTACTCGACAGAGACTACATAAAAAAAAATAAGTTCGGGTCCTTGTACACCTCTGTTCCTGCCCCTGATTGCACAGATTAAGCACTACTATAAAATCGAAATAAATAGCACGTATCACAAAAATTCATTTCTAGCTTCCAATATTAATCCATGAAGTAAAAGAATAATTTTCAAATATTGAGTATTAATGGAATTTTTTTTTATTGAGCTTCTTATTTTTAAATAAATGACTAAATTCATCAAGAAGCACTTTATTCCATTCGTATCGAACATGGGGTTTCTGCCCCTGAAGAAATAAAAATTAGCTAATATCTCGTTATATTGACACAATCACAGTAAAATAATTTCTTCTTACGGAAGAAAATTATCTTTTAAGAATGGCGTCTTTTTCACCAACATTCTCCCATTTGGCGATAAGGCCATTATTTAAATTCAATCGTTGTAAAATATATGAGCTTTATGAATTCCAATGAAGGTTTCTTTTTACATAGGATTTAATTTTCACTGGTAGAACCCACTTATAATTTATGGATTACAATAAAGCAAATTACATTTGGTGTTAAAGAAACGTATATTTAACCCATTTATGCCTAGCGTCCCATTTTATGGACATTTAGAATTTTAATATTTTTTTATAACTTTCTTCTTTTTTACCACATGAAAATTGTATGAAGTAATTGTCTATAAATGTCTTTATCTATTACCCAGAGATGACAGCATAAGATTTATATTTATTTGCTTAAATGAAGGCTTTTTCAGTGTTTATAAATTTTTCATTTGTCAAGATAGCGAAATGTAAAAAGTTAGTTTATTTGTATTTTTTTTGTATCAAGAATCCAAATAAAAAAAATAATCTTAGCTTGTAGACTTTTTTGAAATACGTATTTTTTTAAATTGCGAAATTGTATGTTCAAGCCTATTTTTTATACATGTTTGTAATGTACAAAATATGGGACGCTAGGCGGAAATGGGTACATAATTCTATTGGTCATTAAAGGGGCAGTTATTTATGAAAAGTCCTTTTCAAGATGATTTTGAAATAAATTGTTTTTTTAGCCTCAAATACGATTATTCTTATTATATTATTAATAATACTTATAATGTTATTAGTCTCTGTAAAGAAATAAATATATTTTTAATACTTCATAAAAATACTAATTGTAATAAGTAATATTCAATTTAAAACCTTAATTTATATAAATTTAGACAAAACATATGCATTTTTCCACATATGGATATTCTCATATTTAGTACGTTTACATTTTATCAAATAAATACAAAACTATTTTAGTGTAATTTTTTTTTTAGTATTTTTCCAGTCCATTTTGCAACATTTAAAAAAAGTTGATTTTATGAAGAAATTTGGCAAAAAAAAAAAAAAAAAAAAAAAAAAAAAAAAAAAAAAAAAAAATCAGGCATAAATGGGTTAAGATTATCCAGCAATAAAGTAATTTCATTTAAATAATGTTTGCATAAATATAATACATATTTGACTTGGGTATTTTATTTTAAATTTGAATTATATTTTCCTTATTGAAAAATTAGAAAATATTCACAATTAAAAAAAAAAATAAAAGTACATAGAAAGTTTTTTTATTTTACAAACAAAAAGTAAACCTATGCAAAATTATGTTCAAGTATGGGTTACACTCGGGTGCCTTCAGTAAATTATAGACCAAACACGCATACAAAGATTTGTTTCTACTAATCAACTAAGCCATATGAGCGAAAATAATGTTATTTATTTTCTTAGGTATTTTAACTTAATTAAATACAGAGTTAATATTATATTTTACTCTAAAAAGTGTTTTAGATAAAAACATATTTTAAAGGCATAAACAATATAATAAAGTAAGAATGTAATGAATGAAATAATATAATTCTAGAAATAAAAACATTAAATAGTATTACAAAAATAAATGGTATAATACAATAATATCATATAATAAACTCTATTACACAAAGGTATGATAAATAATATAAAGCACTAATATAATAATGTAATAATATAATTAATAATATAAAGCAATGATTTACACGTTTCTTATTAAAAAAATTTGCACGTGAAATATACAAATGTAAATTAAAAATTGTTTTTATTAAATAAGCTTCTCCATCTCACCACAAACAATTTTAAGCAAGACAAATTCTTCTCCAATCATCAGTCGTAATAGAAGAAAAAAAATGGACTAAATAAACATGAACAAACGTCACTCAGGACAAAGGCTTTCTTTACTCCCTTTTCGAACAAAACATATAACACAATTATTTTTTTCATCTTTGATTGGCAACGTCGGGTTTTTCCCATTAAATTTCCCCTTCATTTACACACAGTAACTAACTCTTCATATCTTTCGCCTTTCTTGGCAATTATTTAATAGGGAGGCAACAATTTCAAAATCACACGTAAAAAAAAATTAATATTGATGTACATTTTTCTCGGTAGCTGCTGAAGAGATTTCAAAATAATTTTCGGTTAAATAGTTTTGGCAGTAGCTTAACTATAAATTGGTCGTTCAGCAAAAAAGAAAATATGAACAAAATATATGTTTATTTAAACAAAAAACCTAAATTTATTTTGTTTGCTAAATTGATTAACTATTGTAATTACATTTTTTAGTTCTTGAAAAACGGTCATTTTATCGGATTAGATACTCCGATAAATATTATAAAAACATTAAATCACTTCAGTGTAAAAGGTATAGTCGTGTTAAAAAAGTAAACACCCCCTATTAACTCTGCAACAAATAATCGTAGAAGAAAGTTACTTGTACCAAACTATTGGAAATTAAGAGTACTTTTAAATTATGTATCATATATAAAATTTGTTTAAGGGGTGGGGGGTCTACGAATTATAACCAGCCCAAACTTCGTTTTTTCAATAGCAACACACAGTTGTGACAAGATATTTTATATCTTTTGTTCAAACTATGCCTAAAAACGAAATTTCCTGTCTTTTGGATAATAAGTTTTTCAATTACAAACATTCAAAATTTAGAGCTTCTAATGTTAATTTACATTTAAATATTTTTATTAATATCTCCTGAAATTATAATCCTAAGGTGATTTTTTTATGTGGTTATAGAACTAAAAAACTAAAATATAAATACGTTGAAATTAAGAAAAAATGTGATAAAAATTATGAATTATGAAATTAATATTCGAAAAAATATGAATTGCAACTCACAATTTTTTTCATGAATTTATATTTGTTATGTCCTTCTTTATGCAAATCCAAAATTAAAATTTTTTCTTACAAGTAGTTTTCAAGTTATCCTTTAAAAACATCAAAATACTGGTTTAAGGGACCTTCTATGATGTGCAGAAGAGTATAATTGGAATATATACAGTGGTGACAGAGTTTGAACTCTGCACTTCAAAGGCCAGCACATTCTTTAAATGAGGCGATCCCTCTCGGCGATCCACCCCAACCTCTGAGTCAACGAAAAAACTGCTGAACTTACAAAAAACTTGTATGAAAGATAGAGATGACTGTTGGTTGCTCGTGAGAGCAGACGTGTTGAAACGTCGCTGTTCGACCGAGTACCGGGTCACGGACCTGAGTAAGGCGGAATACCGCCGGCCAGTTATAATTATCATGTTTAATCTAAATGTAAATACCCCATCTGTAAATACCTCATCCATATATTCAAGAACATTAAAGTTTAAGATTCCCTCAAGAATCTGCCTATACCAATTTCTTCTACACACCGACCACAGCTAAGGTACATTTATTCGTCAAAATCAATGTGCATTAAATTTCTACAGATTGGCGACCTCGTCCGGGATATTTACATGCAAAGTGTGGATTGAACTCGTACTAAAGAAATTCTGATGTCCTTAAGTTGAATGATGTTCTGAAAAAGAAAAGAAAAAAAAGTTTCTTTCGTCGAATGTCCCGTTATAGCTGGAAAGAAGAAAATTTTTCTCATGCAGAAGGAAAGATAAAAAGAGTCAAGTCGTTTCTGTCTTGTGCGTCGATAAATTCCGTTAATGAAGGAAGAAAGTCGGAATTTCAACTGGGTATTTATTTCATCGAAGGATCGAAGTGGGGTGTTCTGTGATGAATCATTTGTGAAAATGCATCTGATAAAGATTTAATAGGTCTTTTCTAGTATTCGAGAAGAAAATATACGCTCACCTAAATAGTGGGCGGTGAAAGATTTTTTCTCGTCTTATATGACGAAAGATTTTCTTTTTTTTTTCTTCTTTTCTTGTGTTGAAATGGGAAAGTGAAATTTTTATTGTTTCCCAGTACAGTGAGTTTTTGTTGTGTACACCAGAAGAAAAAGCATATTTAGTTATTTATGCAGAGTGATTTATTTTTGTTCTGCATTTTTTTTTTAAATAAAGGAAATCTAGCGGGTCGTCGTACCTTGCTTAGACGTGTCTGCGAAGAGGAAATATAGGAAGGTGGGTTTTTTTTTTTTTTTTGCTTCCTAAGAAATACATGTTTTTTTGCTTCTTTGAAAGAAAAAAGTATTAACGATATAATTTATTTTATCTTGTTATTTTTTTATGTGAAAAGAAAGGAATATATATTCTGTAAGAATATTTAGAGGGAAGCAAGTTTTTATAAAATTGGTATTCAATAATTATTTTTTTTTGTATTGTTATATGGTGAAGAAAATATATATCTATATATTTTTTGTGGAAATATCTGGTACAAAGTAAGTCTATTTTAGAAAACTGTTAATATTATTATATATATAGATATATTTGATTTATCGGGTGGTTATATATTATTTATTTATATTAAGATATTTTATTTATGCGTTAATTGGTTAGATATAATTATGGCACACTTAATAAGTTCTAAAAAAATCGATCTGGGGACTGAGGTAATCGAGTTAGGTTTAAGTCCTCCAGATGGTGCTAATAAAGGTCAACTGACTGATTTAATTTTAAAATCCGAAGGGTATAATGAGGATTTAGTAAAAAATTTGCTCGCGGGGATTATAAGGGAAAGGGAACAGAAATAAAAATTGTTGCAACAAAAAGAAATCTAAAATCGCGATTTTGAGTTAAGAAAATTACAATTGGAAAATACACAAAATACCCAATTGCATAATTCAATATCTACAATCGCCGGAAAGGGTTCCGATGTTCTAAAATTGCTAAATATATATAATAATAAGATGAAATTGGCATTTTCTTAACCCTTTTCGAACGGCAAGCGAAGCGTCTTGGGATAGGAAAAGAAGAATGGGTTACATATCTGTTGGCACTGTTACCGCTCGACATTGTTAGTTTAGTAAATCGTGAAAGTGAAGAACTATCCAGTGATTACGACTGTGTAAAGAAAATACTTTTAAGACGTTTCAAACTTACACGAAGGCAATTCAGGCAAAAATTCTTTTTACATAGAAAACAAAATTCAGCGTCATGGAAAGATTTCTCATTTGAAATCGCAAAATTTCTGAATGAATGGTTATTGGGATTACACATATCAACGTTCGAAGAGTTAAAAAATATTTTAATCATTGACCAGATTAGGCGAAAATTGTCCCTAGAAATGAAGGAACACTTTTGTGACGAATTGCCAAAAATTACGAGTGTAGAAGAATTGGCTAATAAATTGGACGATTTTGAAACCGCCAGAATTAACTTACGGAAAACTGAAATTAAGCCCTCAAACACGGAATTTAGAAAACGCCAAGGTAGTGAAAATAATAGAGCGTTCCATCGAAATGACATTAGTCGCTTACCATATGAGAAAAAGTACACACATACCCTCAAAAGAATTTAAATACAAAAATCCGTTGTTTCAATTGCAATGACTTTTCCCACCGTTTTTGGGATCGCCCCCGAAAAAAAGAAAGTCCGTTCTGCTGGAAGTGAAAAAATCCTGGCCACAGGTCTGACCAGTGTACAAATAATTCTCCTAAAAATGCAAATGCTGCCGTAAGCAATAACTCAAATCCGGTTGATAAAATAATAAAAAGCGTGGGGATTTTAGGGAAAAATATAGATGATTTAATTGATACAGGAAGTGACGTCAATATGTGTAGCAAAGATACTTATACAGCCCTGGGATCCCCTAAATTGCATGAAAATGACTTGGTTTTATTAGGTAGTGGTAGTAACCAAATTACACCCACAGGATTTACGACCGTAAAAAATTGAAATAGATGGTTACACAGTGAATGCAGATTTATACGTCGTAAAAATTTGAGCCATTCTATAATTTTAGGAAATAACTTTTTGAAACAGGTATATTTCAATATGTCGGAAAAAGGATTGCAAATTACAGGGAAACGGAAATTGAAGGAAGTAAGGGTGAATGACGTCACTGCTTTCCCGCAAGAAACAATCATGACAAAAACCAGACGCGTCATCTATGTCACACCCAGATTGCATGCGATGTTGCGGTCAGAAAAGCAAAACAATCCCACGATAGGAAATACGATTGCGACAGCTGAATTGGTGAGAAAGGAGCAAACTAATCAAAATCAAAGAGCTTGCAACTTTAGTGAAAAAATAAACATGCAATTAAGCGCTGATAAAAATTGTTTGTTGGAAAGTGAACAGTGTTCTGTCCCACAGTTAGACTCAGCGAAAACCATATTTAGCTGAGACAGCTAATTCTATTAATTTTCAGGAAGTTGAGCTAAACCACATTACAAACAACACTATTAAGAAAGAGTTAACGAAATTGATCACTAATTATAAGCTAAACAAGGTTAAGGACACAAAGTTAAAAGAAAATATAACATTAACTGATGATATTCCGATTGCGCAACGACCGCGTAGATTAGCATATCCAGAATAGGAATTTGTAGACAAACAAATACAAGAATGGTTGGAAATGGGAATTATAACGGAGAGTAATTCTAATTATGCATCGCCTATAGTATTAGCGAAGAAGAAAGACAATTCCTGGAGATTATGTGTAGACTATAGACCCCTCAATAAAAAAAATAATTAGAGATAATTTTCCCTTGCCAAGAATAGAGGACGTTTTAGATAACATTGAGGAAGCGAATGTTTTCACTACATTGGACTTAAAAATGGTTTTTTTCATATAGACGTAGCAGAGGAGAGTAGGAAATATACAGCATTTGTCACGCATAACTCCCAGTACGAATATTTAAAGCTTCCATTCGCATTATCGATTGGCCCCCAGAATTTTCAGAGATATATTCAAGCTGTTTTTAAACAGTTAATTAAAGAAAAATTAATATTAATTTACTTAGACGATGTCATAGTACTTGCGAAGACTGAAGAAGAAGCGCTTTTAAAACTGAAATGCGTCCTAGAAGTTGCATCGGATTACGGACTTGAATTTAATTTTGCAAAATGCCAATTCCTTAAACGGAAGATTGAATTTTTAGGCTATATTATGAAAACAGAACTACTAGGCCCTCGGAAGCCAAAACTTTGGCAGTAAAGAATTTTCCTGAACCCCGCACCCTTAAAACCCTCCGACTGTCTTCGAAAAGGGCAAAATTGTAATGTTGTTTTCTCTGCATTTTGTTTTAAATGCTAAAAAAATATTCTTTGAACATTTTATAAAAAAAACTTAATAATGAATATGAATGCAATCCTTGGAAGTATAAATCATTGTTCAATGTTTTAAAAATACATTAAATCAATAGAATTATATTACTTTAAATATTGCTTGTATTGCAGTGAAACCTGGAGCTTAGTGAACGTATTAACACGGGCTTGTCAGTGAGGGGGTTATACAATTACACAGTTTTCTAGGTTTAACTTCTTATTTCAGAAAATACATCCCACATTATGCAACTATAGCGAGACCTTTAAGCGATTTATTATAAGCGGGAAATACGTTCAAATTTGGAATCCTCGAAAAACAAGCTTTTGAGACTCTTAAAGAAAAACTAGTTAACCCCCAGTATTGCATACATTCCGACGAGGCGCTAGACTAGAATTGCACACCGATGCAAGCGCCATTAGTTTTGGTAGTGTCCTACTATAGGAAGATGAAAACAAAAACTTAGATCCTATTCATTATATGAGCCGTAAAACTACACCTACTCAATCAAAATATTCGAGTTACGAATTGGAAACACTCGCGATAATAGACTCGGTTAAAAAATTCCGAAACTATTTATTAGGCACGAAATTTAAAATTGTGACAGATTGTTCCGCGTTTCAAAAGACAATGGACAAAAAAGACATTACGCCAAAAGTAGCCAGATGGGCTCTATTCTTACAGGAATTTGATTATGAAATTGCCCACCGATCAGGATCCCAAATGAAACATGTAGACGCATTGAGTAGAAATACAGTTCTAATAGTTACCCGATCTCAGGATGAATTAACATTAAAAATAAAGAATGCACAACAAGAAGACGAACACATACAAGTCATAAAAAAGTTAATTGAAAAAAATGAAAGTTCAGAATATTTTATAAGAAACGACATCGGATACAAATATGAAAATAATAGAGAACTTCTTATGATTCCTACCAATATGCAAAAGGAAATAATACGCGATGTTCATAACAAAGGTCATTACGCAGTGGCTAAAGCTGAAATTATTTTAAAAGAAAATTATTTTATACCCCAATTAAGAAAGCAAATTGAAAGTGTCATTGCCAACTGCATAGAGTGTATACTTTGCAATAAAAAGCAAGGAAAAGGAGAAGGTCTGTTAAACCCGATCCCCAAACAAAATATGCCCCTCGAGTCCTATCATATAGATCACATTGGTCCCATGCCTTCTACAAATAAAAATTCCAATCATATTTTTACTGTTGTGGACGCATTTACTAAATTTGTTTGGCTATACCCCGTTAAAACTACAGCCGCTAAAGAAGTCATCGATAAATTGACCAGACAACATGATATTTTCGGAAATCCATCGCGAATCATTACCGACAAAGGACCAGCATTTACCTCTGCTGATTTTGAGAAATATTGTAAGGAAGAGAACATAGAGCATATTCCCATAACAACAGGGATACCTAGAGGAAACTGTCAAATAGAGCGTATGCACAGAATTCTTATCCCAATTTTAGCAAAACTTAGTGTAGAAGACCCCCACTAAATGGTACAAATTTGTCGCACCCGTGCAACGTATCATGAATAGTACCGTATCGAGGAGTACAAAATTTACACCTTTTGAACTACTGACAGGAACGAAATTGCGGCAGAAAACTGACCTGCAAATCAAAACACTGTTAGAGGATGAGGAATTAAATTCGTTCATATCGGAAAGAAATTCAAATAGAGAAATATCTAAGCAAAACATACTAAAAATACAACAGGAAAACGTGAAAACGTATAACAAAAAGCGAAAGAAGGCCAACACCTATAAACTCGGTGATTTGGTGGCCATACAAAAAACACAGTTTGGGACAGGTACCAAACTAAAGACTAAGTTTCTTGGTCCCTATGAGATTACTGCAGTAAAAAGAAACGATCGCTACAACGTGAGTAAAGTTGGACACCATGATGGTCCAAATACGACCTCAACGGCTGCAGATCACACGAAGCCTTGGACTTTTACTGTCTAAGACGAAATACTTATGCTTTAAGGTTTTATTATTATTATTATTATTTTTAAACTGTGTGTTATTGGTATCTTTTTTTTATTACTATTATGAATAAACTGTGAAAAGAACTGCTTCCAAGTGACAAGCAGAAAAACTTTATTGTTTTTCTAACTCTAAAAGTATTGGTCAAGGACTGAAAACTTTTGATCATCAGTATTTAGTGGTTCATTTTACTATTATTTTGTTTTAAATATTGTTTGTGAATTTTTTGTGTGTATATTATACGTTCTGAAAAAAAGTACTCCAGTACCAGTCTGGCATATAAGGTAGATGGGTGACTGGGAGGACGCAGCACTGTCAGGGAGGCCGAATTGTGGTGACAGAGTTTGAACTCTGCACTGCAAAGACCAGCACATTCTTTAAATGAGGCTCTCGACGATCCACCCCAACCTCTGAGTCAACGAAAAAACTGCTGATCTTACAAAAAACTTGTGTGAAAGATAGAGATGACTGTTGGTTGCTCGTGAGAGCAGACGTGTTGAAACGTCGCTGTTCGACCGAGTACCGGGTCACGGACCTGAGTAAGGCGGAATACCGCCGGCCAGTTATAATTATCATGTTTAATCTAAATGTAAATACCCCATCTGTAAATACCTCATCCATATATTCAAGAACATTAAAGTTTAAGATTCCCTCAAGAATCTGCCTGGACTAATTTCTTCTACACACTTACCACAGCTAAGGTACATTTATTCGTCAAAATCAATGTACATTAAATTTCTACATATATATATATTACTCATGTTATTGAAGCATTTTGGCTGGGATTATGGTGCCTCGCTCAAGAACAACTTAGTGCATAAGTCTGTCTTACGATGTAAACAAAACTTAAAACTTATTTCAGTATCTCAGGACCTTACGTTAACCTAAATCTCTTCTACGTTCATGTGTTATGGAAATTATCAAAAGCGATCCTGATATTGCAAACAATCTCATTGAATGTATGCCATGGAAATTACAAGAAACTCTTGATAAAAACGGCTTCTATACATCATATTAACAAATCCTTTCTTTTAAATTTAAGCAAATAAATGTGGCTTTGTTTTTTTAGGGGGCGGGGGGCAGGTTCCCCCTCATTTTCTGTGCACTAATCTACCCATAATTTTCTGTTCTTTTTTTGTTAAAGTTCCATCCTTAAAATTATTATTTTTTTTTTATTTGGCAAAATCATATTTTTTTTTTTTTTATTTAGATAAATTTCAGTATTTTAATTTTTGGAAGCAAGTTGCTGCAACTATTGCTTTTAAAGTTTTATTATGCGAACCAGTTTGTGCCTGTATACATGTTTTCGTTTGGTTGATATTTAATTTAAATGAAAGAAACTGTGGTGATCACATTAACATGAAATTTCATAGAGCAAAGCTAACTGGTTATGTAAACACGAAATTATACATTTCAACGCTTTCCACAAAATGAAAGAAAACAAGATATACATATATATTTTTTTTTAATAGAAGTCTATGTACTTACAGCAAATGATTAATCTTAGTATTTGCCATCCATAAAACTGTGTCAAAAACATTTTACATCATTTAAACTATTATTATATCAATAATGTAGTAATTGAGATATTTATACTTATTAATTTAATTTACTCAAATTTTGTTAAAATGTTCCCTGTATTACACTGAATATCTCTTAGATAAAATATTCTCACGAAAGTGTTTCATTGTTATTTAAAACTGATAGTTTAGTCTTTTACTAACATTTGTATATCAACCAAAATTTGTAGTCTTTACAAATAAGTTTTTACCCCATTAAAAAAAGGGCTTTAAATAATTAAACTTTTCTTCCATAGCTTGGAATTCAGATCTATTCGAGCGTACAGGCTAATTTAAAAACATTTTTAAACTTTTTTTTTTTTTTTTTTTTTTTTTACTTTCAGATAGGCATGTTTTCTTGACAGTCAGAAGTAGCGTGCGAAAAAAAATCGAAAATATGAAGAAAAATAAAATTTAGATGGCAAGTTCTTGGCCAACCGCCATTAAAGACTTAATTGCAAAAGTACAAATGAAATAGCAGAATTATTCTTAGAATCAATCATAGAATTATTAACCCTATTTCATTGAGAATAACGAATGTAAAGTTATTCTGGTCTCTTTTTAAGATAGAATTAATTTTAATTCTTGAAATAAATCTGAATATACACCATGCGAACATATTTGAAAATATCTAAAAAGATTAAATTCTTCCCACCTATTCTTAAAAAAAAATTTCTTTTTAAATATGGTATTATTAATCGTCTTGGGATTTACTTTGAGGCAAAAAAGCAATTTGTCTAGTTTTTTCAACATTGATGCCTTATACTGCTTTATACTATTTTTTATTATAAGTTTTGCGTCGGCCGGTGTTCCTTAATTCCTGCCTATAAATAATAATAAAAAAACTGTGAGTTAAATATATTCAAAATGTGAGAAAAAGCATTATAAAAACATTTATAAAATTCCAATCACATTCAGATATTTAAAAACTAATATAATTACAGATATCTTATATACATTTTAAAACGGATAATTCAGCACTTGTAAGCAGGGTTCATAAATACCATGATATTTTCAAAAATCTCGAAAATCTCCTATATTTTGATACCGTTATTTTCGCTATACATCCGATATTTTCAAATTAGTCAACTCATTGATAGTTATAAATTTTTTCAGACCTAATATAAATTCGAAACTAAAACATATTGCATTTAGCTTGAAAACTTACTAAAACAATATTCTAAATGTATTTTGTTTTCCACTTATGTAACATAATTGAAGATAAACTAATTGAAAACAGACACAATTTGCTTTTTACACTCATAAAAAACAAATATATGAGAATAATTAACAAGCTTCCAGAAAATTTTGTATTACCTACAAGAAAATTATATGCAAAATACTTTGTTTTTATTGAAAAATTTGAACATCTCTAACCTGTTGCGTAGTTTAAACTAAAGAAATCCAAAACCATAAAAGATTCTAATGAAGCAGTAAATAACTTCTCTAAATTAAGCAGTTTATCTTTCAATAGCTATTTTAAGTAAATAATAATTGGTTCTACATTTTACTTTTAGAAATTCTTCTTCAAGTGTAAAACTTGGAAACGATTTTTTGTAGAAGGTGTGTGGGGTGAGGGTTCGGGAAGCTGAAAACGGCCAGCCGAAGCAAACGTTCTTGTGCAAAGAACGACACAATTAATAAAAGTTAAAAAATTAATTTTCAATTGTTTTGACTGAAAATAACAAAATATCATACGCAATATTTAAAAAATTATGGTATCTAATATATGAAAATATCAAAATTCATGACATTTTGAAAATAAATATCGGGTATATAGCAAGATATATATATATCACCAAATCCTGCTTGTAAGCTTTATAAAATGAATATTGAAGAGGATTTTACAGTATATAGCAATAGCCGAAGCATACTGAGTTTAATGGTCATATTGGCAAGAAATAATACATGAATAGAAGTGACTTAATCAATGCGTAGCTTTTCAACAACCTTCGAGAGCCGAACTTCAATATAAATGCAACCCCCTAAAATAATTCCGTTTTAAAATAATCGATTTCTCGAAAACTAATCGTGCGAATTTCATGCAAATTTATATTTAGGCTAATTGAAGTGTGTAGAATTTATTTATGGTGTCAAAATTGGGTCTGCTATAGAAAAAAGCAAAGTTTTTGTTTGTTTTGATATGTAGATGGCCACCTAAGCAAATTTTACGTACATCATTTAAAACTAGACTATATTTCCAATCGTTTGGTACCAGTAACGTTATTGTACGGTAATTTGTTGCAGCGTTAGATAGGGGTGTTCCCTTTTTTTCCACGACCATACATGTATATTAGCTGCTTAACATGGGACATTTTTGTTTTCAAAATCGCATAGCTGCATATGTTTTTGTTTTTTTCTACGGTTGATAAAGTTGCAGATTTATTATTACCAAAACTATAAAATAGATAGTAAAATCAGTTTACTATATACAATAAAAAAGTATAAATCAATGTCCGCTACTTTCCATGTGATTTCATAATTATTGAGTTCTGTTATGTAATCGTATAAATGGATAAGCTGTCCCTACGGCTATTCAATAATAAGTCATTAGCCATTTGTATCTTATATGAGATTGAAACTATTTCATTGAGTTTTTTATTTAAAACAAATGAAAATAAAGAGGTAAAATCTTTTATTTGCATGCAAATGAAACATATGTCACAATAAGATTCAATATGTTTTCATGCTAAATGCAATATGTTTTTGGACTTATTTGGTTTGCCGGGCGATTTTAAATTTTTAGACAACGTCCTACATTAAATTGGTACTTCCATGTTTCACAATTGTAGAAAATATTTTTTTTATTCATGCATATTCTTTATAATTGATAGCATGTAACAGCAGTTATATATATTTTATATTATTTTTTATGTGTAGCATAATGTAAAAGTCAGAGATAAGTTGTGCAAGACATATTAAAGTAAAGACTCATGTCTGGCATACAAAGGGCAACAATACTTATGTTCCTAGTATGAATACCTTTACTGATTTCCTCTTTATACATATTCTAAAACAACCATTATATCTTCTTCAAAGAGGACGGAAAATGAACATTGTAGGTGTGATCATTTTAGTATTACCAAAATATTTTTATACTAAAAGGCTTATATTAACCTGCAGATACCTGCAGTGTAACTATTTTAGTTTAAAAATAATTATCAGAGTTTAAATATATTAAGTATTAGCGGCTGAATACATTTAAAAAACAATGCAACGTATATCTTGTTCTAACAAGAAGCTTTGCAAAAAATTAATGTAATCTTATCAATGTTACCCATGATTCCGAATATTGGTTCTTTGTCCTCAAAACCAAATGCATTTAAGATATTTAAAAAAGCAGTTCTGAGAAAAAAGTTCATTTTACTAAACGTAATTCTTCGACATCCTAAGAACTAGGTTTTATAATGTATTAAAATTTTTGCCACCCAGTACCTAGAAGAAATACCGTTTCTTTTATGTTGCCATTTGTCAAGAACGGATGTCCAGCTGTGTAACAGATTTTATGCATACAAAATTAACATAATAATCTTTATTTTATACTGTTAATTAAAATTGTTTTTATGTTGAACATTATTACTGGGAATTGATATAATAAAAAAACGATATTTCGTTTTGATACCCTCTTAATATAACTGATTAATACGCAGTATTTTCAACGTATTTAAAAAATGAAAATATATGCTTTAGTAAAATAAATCTTTTTTATGTATTAATATATTTTTTATCGAGTTAATGATTTGAAAAGGAAAAACAACCGATTAGCTTGATATTTTCTATCTCAGAAGAGGACATATTCCGCCTTCTTTTTACAGAAGGTAGAAAAAACGGAAATTGGAAAGAGGGTTTCTTAAATGACTTTTTTCAGTTTTAATATTCGGTTTTTCAAAACGAATGGGGCATCCGAAAGGATAATAAATGAAGATTAGACCTCCTATTATTTTTATTATTATTATCATTATTATTATTACTATTATTATTATTATCATTATTATTATTATTATTATTATTATTATTATTATTATTATTATTATATTGTTTTGAAATGAAGAGCTGATGCAGATTTTTGAATATTTCAGAAATCGCGAAAAATACCGAAACTTTCTCCTTTTTTTACTTTTTTTTTTTAAATGCTTAAAATTTATATTTTTTGAACGAATTTTGAAGTTTTATACTTAATAGTGCGATCATTACTTTGGAGTAAAGGGTTTTTCCGCATTTACATTGATTAAATGAATGTGGTCTTCGGAAAACGGGGGAAAAATGAATTTGATTTTTATTTTTTTGCAAATGTTAATTTTTTTTTTTACTTTTTAAATGTATTGCTCCGTTAGAAATCTTTTAGAAAGTGCACGTAGTTTGTTGCCTTTTGTTTTTCAGTATGTCAAACGGTTTGGACGATGCGCCTTTAACAAGACAAAGGAAAAAAAAAACACTTTCGCACTTTCGGTTTCTCTCTGCTTTCGCGCTGCTGAACGTCATTTTGGGACCTTTTTCTGAAAGATCTTTTTGATTTGCATGTTTAATTTAATATGTTTTCTAATTATATAAAAAAAATAAAACATATGAGATTTATGTGCATTAAAAACTACCTTCATTTATTCCTATCCAAATTTACAGACCTGTACGTGCGGTAGATTTTCCCAGATATCGAAGAGACACAGAAACGAACTGTTTTCTTTTATTAGAAAACTGAGGAAAAATTCCGCGTTCACCTAGAATGAATAGGTAGTCTTTTCTGAATCTCTAAATTAGAATTAGAGATTTCCATGCTATTGGGTAAACAACTGAGCTGAGTAGACGAAATGATCTAGAATTTCTAGTCTCTTGTTTTCTAGGTGGCGTAACGATAATGAATCGTTTCAGTAGCGAGCAATTTTCGATTGATTTCTGGAATGGTTTCATAAACTAGAATAGTTACTAAAACTAACCTCTTGTGTTCGCATATATTTTCAAAGATTTTTAAATTAGTTTGACCACGAGAATATAGGAAAATGCTCTTGAATTCTAGTAAGAGACTCTAGAACTACTCTCTAGCAAATGGAAATAGAATTTATGTGGATGACATGCAATTATTTTTTCTATAACCACAATTTAGTTTCTAGATGACAGAATCATATTTTTTCTCAGTGTATAGATAGGTTCTAATAAGCTGACAGTAAAACGTCCCAAAATATCAAGAGACGTCTGCTTCTATTTATTGTGTTAGCATTTGTCAATGCATTTTATATTTAAATGTACAGGGTGTCCCAAAAAGGACTGACTGATTTTAAAATTCAATAACTTCCAAACGGTGACAGATATTAAAAAAATTCTTGCAGGAGGGTTATGCATAAAGTCAAAAGTTTTATTACAGTGACTTTCGATTTTAGTTCGAATTACAAACAATAGATGACGCTGTAAGCAATAGTCGCTAAATACAGGCTCGATTTTTGGTCCTTTCTGTTGTTCCATGCAGAAAAAGGAGATGGAAATGTATTATCCGGGCCACGAAGTACCAAAAATCGAGCCTGAATTTAGCCTCTATTGATCGCAGCGCCATCTATTGTTTGTAATTCGAACTAAAATCGAAAATCACTGTAAAAAAACTCTTGACTTTATGCATAACCCTCCTGCAAGATTTTTTTAAATATCTGTCACCGTTTGGAAGTTATTGAATTTTAAAATCAGTCAGTCATTTTTGGGGTACCCGGTATATTTAACAGAAAGAATAATGCTGTCTATTAAGACTAACTCTTTCTTTTCCGAAAATTATTATGATGCTACATGTAAGACCTTTTACTGACATTCTCCGCCCACTTACCTTGTAGTTTTGTTGCTGGGGAATTTGTTTTAAATACTCCGAAATACCGATAATTACCGTACTTACAACTCATTACATAATTCTAATAAAATAAACAACAATAATTAACATTTCTGAAAGGAGACTCTTTTTACCTTGTTTCAGCTTTTCAAGTTTAATATTGAAAGTACGTGACATGAATGACTTTTATTTAAAATCTATTAATATTAGGGACGTATTCAATTGTTTCACATATAATTAAATCCACCCTTATCTCTGAATATAAAGCATGTATTTTAAAACATTTCTATGTAATTAAAAAGTTTTGACACTTAAGTATCGTTTACAAATATTTTTGTCATCTTCGAGTATTCAGTCAGTAGGATATTTATTTCAACTTTTTGGTGTTTATTATGTATAGGATTTTACAACAACTGTCTAGTGGTGTTTACATTTATTTTAAATATTGATTTTTCAAAGAATTTAAAATAAGTTGATTTATTCAAAATATTATTTTAAACAGACAAAAATAAATAGGAATTCATTAATATCTCTGAATTGTTTGAATAATTTTCCAAATAATGAGTTAAATAAAGCGATTTTATCATTTTAGAAATTTATGAATACTTTGAAAATTTATTTATATTATATTAATTGTCAGATTTATATAAAATGCTTTTTATAGTTACATTGCATTCTTTACATACATCTATATCTACTTACTGTGCTATAATTGAGCTTAGTTTAAAATCACAGTCAAGGATTCACATGCAGCAATTACCGAAAATAAGCAGAAATGTACTCGACTAATTTTGAAAAGGCTTGTATATTACCTACAGACTTCTAAACACGCCTCATGTTAAGCAAAAAGTTTATTCAGAAATAAGATGGACTGGATTGTACAACTTAGAATGTACTTTCAGAAATTAACATCCACACATGGTTTTGAAACTTTTTTTGTTGCATAACCCTGTATATGATTTTATTTATATTCTATATTATTTATATTTAACATATATTAGTAGACTTCCCATATATATTATCTGGAAAATGCATAACTCAATAAAAACACAGCCTTAAGTAATTCACATTCATACACAGTACTGCTTGCTAATAATTTTTTATAGGCCTATATATTGCTCATCCATAAGAAAAGTGGCACATCTCTGCAAAAGTAAGTTTCACAGGTGGAGCAAAAGCAATTTGCAGGATTTTACTGTAGCATGAAATTATAGCACTTAACTCGGCATTCTGGAGTTAAAACGCGCATAAATCCGCAAAACCCTAAAAAAGGAAGACGTAGATGACATTTGCAGGGTTGAGTAATTTTACCTCGCCAGGCAGTTCACAACCTTCTGTGATCATGAATGGACATATAGCGTAATAAAGCAATTTTCCGTATAACTACACTTATTGAACTTTTTCTGTAGCGAGACGCTCCTATGACAAACCTATTAGTGGAAGAAACTCAATATGAATTTTTACGAGATGTGTCACTTTTCATACGGATCAGCTATATATGAAAAACTATTTTCAGCGTTTATTGCTGCAGCGTAGACAGTAGAGCATAGACAGTAGCGTAAGCGAAATCTGTCGTGATTCTTTTTAAATAAACGATAACTTTTATGCACGTCATATTCAACAGTAAACATGTTGGAGAGTACCTGTACAATGCATATAAATTTCATTATGTTTGAAATAGTGTAACACCATTAAATACTTCGCAAACTATTTTTCAGCGTAGGCACCATAATATGCCGGTATTATTTTAAGTGTCCTTATAAACGAACTTTAAGTACTACACAGTAGATATGTACTACATAAGTGCTACACACTACAGAGAATATGCTATACTACACCTTCGTAACTACATAATAATACAAATTAATCATAGAATTTTACAAACTTTAAAGCGTAAAAAGTCGGCAGACAGACAAACCGAAGTCATAAGCATTTTTCAACTTTATATTGGAAAATGTTAAAAATTGCTGTATAAAATTTTAGCTATCTCTTTATAGCACAACCTTCCTGTTTACTGAGAGCCAATTTTTTTAATGAGAAATATTCGCAATATTTGATGACAGGCATTCTATGACTAAACTAACGGTAATTACTATTTAGATGTACTGGTGGAAGGAAAAAGTAAAGGCTAGAAGCTTTGGAACTAATATGGTCGTCATTTATTTTCAGTAGGAAAATTTTCAACACGTAGTATTTCAATCGAAGAATTTTGCATCATTGAAAGATAGTTAATGACCCATAAAATAAAATAACAATATACGGGAAAGATCAAAATTGTGGACACTTTTTAAAATTTTAATAAGTTTCAGATTTAAATGTTTATAAAATCTATTACAATTCACGCAATGAAATGATTCATATATAAAATGAAAGAAATTACAATGCTGAATTCAAAATAATTTTGCATTATATGGAGAGTTATGTTTCTTTTAGTTAAACAAAGGAGTACATGTACGTGAGAATCATGAAACGGGTTTTAGTAACAACTACTACCAGCCAGTCGGAATCTTCGTTCTGAGAACCAGTGATCTGCTTTTGTTTATGAGCATATACAAGGCCATGTTTAATAATGGGAAAGGTCAGTCAGGCTATTTAATTTTGAAACATAAAGTTTGATTTTTGAATCACAATTACAGTTAGATGTTTGTGTGTATTTTTCAGTGCTATTGACAGTCTTAAAAATCTATAAAATAATGTCAGTCGTATCATCCAGGAAAGGTGATGACTGGTCACCGAGAAAGAGGGCCTGGATCGCTGTATTATGTGAAAATGGTCTTTTGTATGTCGCAATTTCGACAGAAGTTGATTGGAATGTGATAACATCGGGGGTACAAGCGTTTTCTTTATGCCATACGGAACTGCAGTTCATAAAAAAGGAAGACGTATAAGGCCTAAAAAATACACAACTATTGATGATCGGAGAATAAACCAAATTTGCCTCACAACCATATGATTGTTATCCATGCCTCTAGCTGTGTATTATGTGCAACTGGTGTTTTTGGCCCTGTAATAACGGTATGGAGAAGACTAGCGGAGGTTCGGTTAAAAGGTAGGATTCGCCTAAGAAAAGGCCATTAATGAATATAAAGCTGCGGCAAAATGGAATACCCTGGAAAAAACCCAATACATGAAGATAAAGTCAAAACAAGTGATACGGTGTAACAAAACTAATGTATGTATATTTGAGTGGGATGGGATAAAATATCTGAGACTTCGTATCGAGAAGAAGTACATCCAGATGGAATTTAGACGACAAAAAATTCATGCAAGTGTAAAGATCTGGCCGTATACATCAGCAAATGCTGTCGTCCACTTTTATGTCATAGAAGGCACACTGAACAACAGACAATACACTGACATCATCTTACAACCAAAACATCCACCTTCAATCAGAGAACATTTCTAGGTCATGCTCTTTTTTTTAGAAGAAGGATTCAGCTACCTTCCACATTGCATGGATATTCAAACAGTGGATAACGGAGAATGACATACATGGCTGGGATTGCAAAGGAAAAGCCTTACCTTAATCTTATAGAGCGTTTATGGTTCCGATTGAAATAACTAGTGCATGTCAGGGGTCAATTCAATAAAAGAGAATTAATTAAGGCTATTATTGTGAAATTGCACCACATAATAATTAAGGAAGATCTCAAACATGGCTAAATGCCACTTTGCTTTACTATTATCTTCAACAATACATGAACCCAAAGAATACTGATAGCATAGGAGTTCATAAGTGCATGCGAATTTTGACACTAAATCATCTTTTCACTACATAACTGACTTTTTAATACAAATATTTAGATTATGTTTATTGGATTGGATTGAGAATTAAATTGCCTTTTATTTAATATATGAATCATTGCACTGCATAAATTGTAACATAGTTGTGCATGAATTTTAGAAGCATGTAAATTTTAAAAATATTCAAATTTCAAAAGTCTCTTCATTTTTTAACACTACAGTACATAAAAGTATTGGATTTGAACCAACAACACTGATTTACCAGACATTTTACACTATAAAAGATTACTGTGATGTCAGTATCTGAAGAACAGTTTTTTAACTGATATTGTTATAGTATAAGAAAACATATCTAAAAATCTTCTAAAATAAAAATAATACATATAGGGAGAGTTTTACAAAACCGGGTAGTGCAGATTTCTCTTTCATTCGAACTTTTATCTATTGGTCAACACGAGGAATTGCTTGTTGAATGCAATTACGGCATTTGCAGCTGAACGAAACGCCACTGTGTGCGGTTATTTTTTGTGCGAAAAATTTCGATTGAGTTACTCTTAAAAATAGTTTTGTTTGTTTCTATGTTATACTTATATATTAACTGTTTGCCAGCATATTAAATATTGGTAAGAATTATATCTAATTCTTTGCTTTTTCTGCTAGTAATTTAATATTTTTACTAATCTCTTACTATAAGATTAAGTGTAGTAATACAATGTTTTTAAGTCTGCGACATGTTGGGGTAAAACTGGGTCCGAGTGGGTCAAAACCGGGTATACCCGGTTTTATCCTAAACTCCTGGAATGATTTTTTAGGATAGTTCATAATTTAGCATGCAGCTTTAAATAGGAATTTAAGTATGTTAAGTAGCACTGGTGTGTCATGTGACATCCCTTAATGTGTCATTCACAACACCTCAAAACTCATACTACAAACAAGAGGTGACGAAGTGGTTGACTACCAATCCTGGGCAATCTGTAACAATTTACTAAATTGAGAAATAATTCAAAGCTGTATTTTTGAGAGCAATAGTTCAAAATACTCCAATCAGACGGTTTTAGAAAACAGGAAGGTTTCCCTACAAAAACGATATTTTTCTAGATCATGTTTTTACTCCTTCGGAAATGACGGAGAAACCCATAAAAGTCAGTGATAACACACCTAGGTCTACGAAGCCATGGTTGGCATAGCTACACCAATAAATATATCTAAAATATCACAGGATAATGAAGCTCATCCTTCCACATTTAAGAGTTGACATCACACATCCAGCAGTTGTCAATATCCAGCCTCTTCCATCGACATCTCAAATTGTGTATCCCAGCAATCTGCATTTCCAATTTCTCCTAAAATGTTACTGCCCCCTCTCCAAGAATGCTTTATGATTGAGAAAAGAGCGGGAAAATGGAGGGAAAAACTGCTGTTTTGACCTCTTCTCCCTATAAAGCACAGCTGGGAACAGACATTAAGGAGGAAGAAACCAAACAGCCGGGAAAACGGAAAAGGAAGATTCTTAAAGAGAAAAAAGAAACTAAGAATCAACAAAAATATAAATCAAAAAATGTTGAGGAGACATCCTCAGAAGTCGAAGAAGATAATGAAGTCTGAAAGTTTTGAAATTAACTTTACTCCAATTCTGTTTTCAAAGAAGGTTGGATACAATGTTTGAAATGTCAAAGATGGGCACACTAAGCACATAACGTGAAGAAAAATATGAAAACAAATTCATTTGTTATTTTTGCAGTTAAAATAACTCTGCGACTTCCAGTGTAAAATAGATAGGCATATACAATGTAGAAAATTTGCCACAGATTTATTTTTGACACATTGAAGCACACATGTGCAATTTCGTTTGGTTAAAATTAACAAAAATGTATTTTTTTACTATATTAAACAAGAATTTTTTGAATCAAAATGAGTTTTAAATGGATACCCGGTTTTACTTAACCAGAGGGGTAAAATCGGATTTTTGCATATCTCTAAAAAAAATCTATTTTTTTATATAATAAATTCTATTTTTTATCTAAAAGAATATATTTTATTATAGCCAAAGATTAATTTATTTCATATTAAAAACGGTATTCAGAGTTTATTTTTACATGTGATTGCATTTGTGAACAACAAATATTTATGGTACCTGATTTTGCCCCACCATCCCCTATATAGTTTGAAATATACTAACAGATTTAAAATACACATATATAATTGCTGCAACATGGATTTACACTTATAAAAGTTTCAAGATGAAGATATGTATAAAAAATTACATATTTGGGAATTTCTATATAGAAGAATTTCGGGGAATATGGAATGGTAGGACAATATGGAATACGAATTAAGAACCAAATGATCTTCTTAAAACACCATCAAAAAATTTTAAATGCGTTAGGCTTTTCGGAAGATCTGAATCTTTCTTCGTCAGACGCAAAAAAGACGTGCTTCTACTATGAAAGCAGCAGCAAGATTGAAATAAGATATAAGGCAAAGGAATGCATCTTTATATGGAATACTTCAATATCTGGCGCAAACGGCGTTGTAGCTAAGCGTAAGTCTATCATGCGACTTCCCTCTACTCCAGTGAGGCACTGTGGTGACTTCTGCTTGGATACCTGTTGTTAGATCGGCTCGGTGAAAAAACTCTTATTCTGAATTTTTGCAGTTTTTTGCATGCAAATTTTATAAAATTAGAACAAATTATAAAACTTAATTGTCAGTGATGTTAGCAAAGTTCAGTAAAGCTGAACAGTTATATTTATTGTTGTGTTAGTCAGTTTTCCTCTATTTTAACTTATTGACGAGGGAACAGGTTACGCTTTTCAAAACGGCATATCAGTTAATATTGAATATTAGCAACACAATTTTTTCAAGACGAGTCTAAAAATTCAAACATGTTTTATAGAAATCTGATGATTTACAGATGATGCCCTAAGATTCATTCATTAAATAACTTTAATTATTGTTTTAAGTGGCTCCAAAACATCAAAAATCTTCAAATTTTCAAAAAAAAAAAAAAAAAAAAATCCATTAAAACTTTCTGTTTCTTTTCTGCTTAAAATGAGGTTCAAATCATGTTTCTACATTAACTGGAAAAGGAAATATTATTTTTCGTTTTCCATTGATTTCAAAATCTAGCTTTCAAGAAATGGTTGTCACGGAAACGACTTCTTGTGAAAACGCGTTTTTCTTCATGATGATCATTTCTTCATCATGATTTCTTTCTTCTTCACCAATTCTAGTATTTAAATTGTTATAATTCAAGAACCGTTAAAGATTAAGGATTTCAAACTTTGAACATGTCTTTTTTAATTGTTTTTATTTAATTTTGATTCAGCAAATTTGAAAAAAATATGTTTACTTTTGAAAATATGATTTTTTAAGTTACATCATTATTTTTTTATATTTTTACATTAATCATTTTAAATTTTTATATAAATTAATGTTATAAAATATGCTGAATCAAAAATAAAACATATATATTTCTGTTTATTTAAACGGAAATAAAATTGAAATTTTATAAATATTATTTTGAGTTATAATAATATCAAATTACCCCACGTTTTAATAAATTTTAAAGTTAAATTAAAAAAAAAAGTTTTATCATTTAATTTTGTTTACAAATGATATGGTTAACTATCACAAAAAATTTCAATATTTTAACTCGAAATTATTTTAAAATCTGTCCCGGACCCTACTAAACCATTATATTTATATTCCTTTTTATACGAACTCATATTAAACGAATGTTTACCATTACAAGAAAAGTGTAATTTTTTTAAACGCTAAATATTGATATGTGTCTTTTTCTTTCAGTTTAAACGCATTAGAAAGGTGTTAAGATATAGCCAAAGTTTGTTCTTTACTAAGTTTTCATGTATCTCAGTTTTTTTTATGTAGACATACAAAGAAAAATAAAATGTTAATACAAAAACTTCTTGTGTTTGTTATTGTTTAATTTTTTAATGCAACCATTTATAATTGTATTTTTATTTGAAATCTAAAAATTTCAAAACGAATATAAGTTTTTCTATTTGACTGGCATATTGCAGTTACTCCCAGACAAAAGTTTTACTGCACATGTAGAAAAATGCATTAATTGTGATTTATCATGTATTTTGATATTGTGGGAATGTCGGAAAATGAAATTTGAAGATTTTATTTTTAAATGTGACTATAACTATTAAAATGAAAACATAAAAATCATTTAATAAACATAATAAGGAATTATTTATTAATTAGAGATTTCTGCAAAGGGTATGGTTTCCATAAGTTTCGAACAGTGTGAGAGTGGGAAAAAGTGAATTTACAGGTTCCTAACATTACATCTAGAATAAGAAATCAATGAGGCAGACATGGTCTACAAGTAATATAAAAAAATCCTTAAAAAATTATGAATTTTTATTCTTGTAGTATTAGGTACATTTTTTCACTTTATTTGGAATTGAAACGTCTTGAAGTGGAGTAACAGATCCAAGTTCTTGAGAGGTTTGTGATATTTCTTTTACTAGTTAATAGACAGGATATACTTTTCTACATAAAATTAAAAGTGGAATTCAATAACTGAAAAAAAAAATGTCACGATTAGGGAAGGGATGGGACAATCTCCACAAGTATGACAATCTGTAAACTAGGTGGAGGAAATTTTGCAAAAAAAAAAAAAATAATATAACGTAATTAATAGTTGATATCAAAAGATGCTCATCTCCGTAACCATAAATATGTTGTTGCCTTTAATGGAGGATTTCTGTTATATGACAAAAAACGAGTTTCGTTTTGGAAGGAAATTTACTTTGAATTGGTTTAAAATATCAACTCATATTTTCGATATATGTATTAAAGTTTAAACAAGCTCCGTGAATTCTCTTTTTTAGTTCGCAGTATTTGAAACATTACTTCACAAGCCGTTTGATATGTGACTTACACCTCCAATCAAACAGACATTTTCTGACGACTTAGTCATATGAAACTAATTTTTAATTACATTCTGGGATAGATTCTGTGAAGTTTGGGTATGCCAATATAATATATCAATGAACTATATTTTATAATGTATTAAACTAAAAATGAACTCTAAAAATAACTTTTCTTTTCAAATGGCCGCCATTTTGTTTATAATATACTTCTTGAATTAAATATTTCTATACGCTCCTAAGACTGTCATAACTTTACAGAATCAAACTCAAAAATTGTTTTCAGATACATAAATCGGAATAAAAATAACAAGTGTTATATAGGTGGACAGCACATATTTCATCTTCTTTAGACTAAAAGAAAATCATGGAATTTATCAAAAATTTAATAAAGAAGCTGCAAAATACCTTGAATACACATCTCAAACTATTTTCAGAAAAAACAATGTCCATGGAAATTCTTGTATATTTTTAGTTTATTTATTTTTTTTTTGCCCCTTTTGACGTCTATTTTTTATAGCTATCAAATTAGATTTTTAACTGAATGTAAAAAAAAAGCTTTATGCTTTCGTGTTTGGATATTAACCATTTCTACCCTTTCAAAAGAAACATTCAAACTCGCTTTCTACATGTGCAATCTGTCCATTACCTGCTTTTACTAATTTATTTTATTCCAACTGTCTGTTAGACAGAGAGTAGTTAAAGGTTAAACATGCCACTTCCAAATGATGCTGTTCTCATTTCATTTCATATTCCAAATATAATATTAAACTATGAATGTTGATATTAAAATGTTGAAAACCGATTTCCAGTTTAATATGTACATGAACAATTATGATACCAAAAACATATGTTTATGAACTTTACACGAATGAATAATTTTTCATAAGTTTTAGTCAGTGTTCGAAAATTTTTGCTGCTACACATTAAAAATTATTCTGATACTTTTAAAGTAAACCCCATCTAGCTTCATACAACTATGCCAGCGCAGGACCCAATCTTCCGCACATTTTAGGTGGGTAGATTTTTGTATATCTCTTTCTGTGAATTTATATTATGGCCTCAATTGATACAAAAAAATTCCTCGAAGTGGTAATTTCATCTTTGTGAACATAAACAACTCATTCGAGGCCATACCAAGCGATTACGGCCCTAGGTCTATGACATTAGTTGCGTTTTTGGCCAAAATCTCCTGCAGAATAATAGCAAAAAATTAAGCTCTTTCGAAACCAGTCGTTTTTCGATGCGTATCATGCCCAAAATATTAGTCGCAATGTTATGAACGGACTTAAAAGATATGGAAGATATCTTGAGCTAACTCATACGAAGATTTTCAAGGAATAGCTTCTTGATTTTATCGATGCTTGACCAATTGATGGACGTTGAAGGTTGACCAGAACGAGGCAAATCAACTACCATATCTCGATCCGGTTTGAATGCTTTATACTATTCATATGCCAGCTTTTTTGGCGTGCATGATTTACTGTATATCTTCTGCAACATTTTCAATTATTCGGCACACGAAAGTTTGTTTCAAACATAAAATTTAAAGCAAACACTTTGTTGAATTATTTTTTCCTTTCTAAAAATTGCATAACACTCTAAAGTATATCTGATAAAAAAAGCTGCTGTCAACACACTAAGCCATAGATGGTGTTCAAATTCCGCAATGTAACTCGACACAGTGGTCCCAAATTACAAAAACAATATTGTTGTGATATCTTTTGTGGGCGTCTTTTAAATGATAAATTCCGTGTACTTTTACACGGACAGTATTTCACTCCGATAATCTTATTGGAAATTTCTGGTCTGCCATGTAGATAGATTAAACCTTTATGTACTGAATTATGAATTCGTGAAAATTTTATCTTCTGAAGCATTTTTCGTGAATTCTTTAAACTACACTAGAAGAGTTAGATAATCATTTAATAAATTTTAGAAGGATTTTGGAAGGTTTGGGGGATTTAGAAGTATTTATTAAATTTGAATTTATAGGGATTTTGTGCACTATTTATAACCCCACTCAAATCTTTTATTTTAAATAGTTTTCCTAGTATTTTGTAGAATTAGGAAATGTACAAATATAATGGTTTTTACAATAGAAATATTGAAATATTTCCGAATTGAACCCCCCCCCCCCAACGCCAAGAAAGCTGAAAAGATGCAAAGGCAAATACAGGGTGTCCAGCGAATAAGACCCTGATTTCAAAATTAAATATCTCAAAAACAAAGATCAATAGAATTATGCAGTAAACGGTTTGTTTATTAGCTAAGCTGTAAAAATGTTGTACAGAAGTTTCAAAAATTAGTTGCAAAAACCGCTAACAGATGGCGCTGTAATCGCAATGCCTATAAATTGTGTTTTGAAGTCGAGAGCCCTAGCGTCTCAATCCTAGATGGCTTCCTAAGGAAGAACGAAAATTTGAAAGACCGCTTTTTCGTTGGGGTGATGTGCGGAAGTGGAGGCATCTGGTCACAGAATTATTGCATCAGCTTCAATTTTAGAGAATTTCCATTAATAGAATTTTCAATAAAAAGTTTAGCAATCATTATATAAGAACTTAAAAAATATTTTATTTGGGTAATGTGCAGAAGCGGAGCCATGTGTTGACAGAATTGAGATTTGTTTCAAATTTTGTTATATGCTACTTCGGTCCGGTTACCAATATCTCTGTGGTATGTCTTTTCTCTCCTAATTGGTAGATCGTGGAATCGAATCCAAGTAGAGGAGGATTTGAAAAAAATGGAAATCTTTACTTTTTAATATTTATTTAAACTGTGAAAAAAGTTTGAATAAAAAAATCTAAAGTTTCTGGTTTTGAAATTTAATTAAGTTAAAAGAAACCCCTTTTTTAAAAACCATTGAGCATTTATAATAATGATTCAAAAATCATTTTTTTTTAATTGTAGAGAATAGTTTGAATGAAAAAATACAAAGTTTCTATTTTTAAAAATTTAATTAAGTTAAAAAATAATTTTAATTTTAAAAACTCGTTTTCATTTTTTTTATCATTGGGCACAGAAATATGGTGCAGCTTCTAGCGATAGGAACCGACGTGTTCGAAAGGAATGTAGCATCCAAAATACTTTTGCTTTGACGTTGATGATATGACTTATCATCAATTCCTTTTAAAAAAGAAATAATTTAATGCATAATTTCTGTCTCTAAATTTCTGTTTACAAAGAAAATAAATATATGCGTTGTGCTAAAACCAAAGTATTATGCTGTGATTTAAAAATAAATTAAAAGTGAAAAATTACTTTTTTATTTATAATAATTCAGGTATAAACAATATCAAAATATTATGCCGTGATTTAAACAATATAAAAAATAAATAAAAAGTACAAAATTATTTTTCTAAATATATGAATTTTGATTTAAATAATTATATGGCATTAAAGATTGGATTTAATAAAATATTTAAAAAAAAATTATAATGATTTCTAAACTTTTATTGAAACTTTTATTGATCTAGTAATTGAAATCTTGTAAAATTAAAGCTGATGCAATAATTCTGTGACCAGATGTCTCCACTTCTGCACATCACCCCAATGAAAAAATGGACTTTCCCAATATTCGTTTTTACGTAGGGAGCCATCTAGGAATGAGACGCCATTGCTCTGCACTTCGAAGCAGTTTACAAGTATTGCGATTACAGCGCCATCTGTTAACGGTTTTTGCAACTAAATTTTGTAACTTCTGCATAAAATTGTTACAGCTTAGCTAATAAACAAACCGTTTACCGCATAATTCTATTGATCTTTGTTTTTGAGATATTTAATTTTGAAATCAGGGTCTTATTCGCTGGACACCCTGTATATCACCCCTTTAAAAATATTTTTGTTTTGTGTAGCCCATAATGCTTTTGGAAAAAGATAAAGTAATGTATCTATAGCTGATTCTAAACTGTATTACAACTAAACGATGTATTAAATTAATTTTATAACAAGTTATTTTAATGGTACCGTCAGTAGATAAAGGGTTAATAGTATTTGCTGCAAGTAATGGTATTCTATTAAGCGGTGGATATGTAGAGTAGATACATGTTTTATTATTTTTTACTCAATCATATTCATTAGTAATGGGACAACCGTGTGAGAATTGGTATTCTCACGCAATTGGCATTATGTGACTAATAGTTACGTTCAAGTCACATCGATTTTTACATGCACAATATTGAATTTGTTTTAAGTCTTTTTCTTAATTTTTTAGCGGCATTTTAGAAAGATAAACAGTTTAGTAATTTTTCAATGCATGTTTATCAAATATAAAAAAATGTATTTTTCTTATAGAATAAAACTAATTTAAATTCTACTTTTGGCTATAAAACGTTATGCATTATTATTCTAAGTATTCAAAGATTGTTTTTTTTGTGGGATTATTTTCCCTTAATTTTCTCACATACAAAACATTAAATTTTTTTTTAAATAAAATATAAGACAAATATTATAAAAAATTGACCGCAGAAAAACTTCCTTCTACTTTTAACGAAAAATCAGCTGAATAACAAAAAAATGGCAAGATAAAGAAGAATAAGTATTAAAAAGAGAAAGTGTTTTTGTCAGAATGGATTTGGTATTGTTTAGATGATATGAAATAAGATAAGGGTTTATATAACTAAACCGGATGTATGGAAAAAAGTGGAATAAAGTTTTTTTTAGGTTTTTTTTTTTTTTAGTTTATTTTTCAGATTTTTTTTTTTATTTTTTATTTTTGAGATTTTTTAAAAAGATATATTTTTTAATCGATAATGTAAATGAATAAATGATAAAATTTGAGGGATAGAGAAAACGGGGGTAGAATTTGGGTAGATTTTTTTTCCTAAAAAAGTGAGTAAATTTTATTCGAAATATATTGTTTTTTAAAAATGCTACGATTCTTCATTAAAGTTCAAAAGACATCAAATTAGATGGGAGATAAAATTAATTAAAGTTTCATCAATACCAGTCACAAAAATGTAATTTATTGTAATTAATGTACATCAAACTTCATTAATTTGTGAATGGGACTCTAAATGTTATAATAAAAATATGCCTTTCTTGTTTTCATTTGTAACTTTACACTGGTAAATATTTACAGCAAACAATCCAGTCATCCGATCGTTTGCATAGAAAATGGTTACAAAATCATAATGTAACTTTATTCGGACAATAATATGGTCAATAATATTTTCAGATGCACGTAATAATATGGTCAGTTAACCGTTATCGTTAAAGACTGTCAAATGACTAAGCTGTTTGATGCAGATTTTAACAGTGTTGGATACAGTAATCATTGATATCATCACAAACCGATTGAAAATACAAGTTTTTGTTTTTGTGTAAATAAAATTTGTAAAATAAAATGACTGAAAATTTGTAACAGAATTTAGTAGCCACCCTGTAGTTTCTTTATTCTACTTCTTATCTACAAAAGGATGACGCCATTTGGACGAACTTATTCAAATTTATAAATAAAAAAATATGCTTATAATTTTTTTTTTTTTTTTTTTTTTTTTTTGCAAAACTATTCCGTTTTAAGCACCTGTGGCAAAATAATCGCCATCTATACCAACATATGACACGCTCAACATATGACGCTCAACATATGACATTCGCCATAATGCACTATGATTGTGTTTTAAAAAACAATGCAAATAATTTCTGATTTTTTTTTCGATTAATGACTGAGCTGTTTGATGCAGATTTTAACAGTGTTGGATACAGTAATCATTAATATCACGACAAACCGATTGAAAATACAAGTTTTTTTTGTGTTATTTTTAACTTAAAATGCATTTTAATACTTTATAAAACGAAGTTTTGAAAACAACATATCATAACGTTAATAATGTATTTAAATACTACAATTTTTTTATCAAAAAAAAAAAAATAAAAATAAATAAATAAATAATAATTTTCAGGAAGACATGAATGGGGGGGGGGGGGTTAATTACTTAAAGCTTTAACCATACCGGCAAAAAAAGTGTAATTTACTGTAATTATTTTACAAGCTGCCCACTCTCAACGGTATCCGATGGCTAATTTCTAAACCGTTAATCATAGGCATATATCCATAGCCATACAATTTCAGTATAAGTAGGATCCTCTTCTAAAAATTTGTTTGTTCTACTTTAAGATGCTTTTCAGAATCGTTCTTAACTCTGAAGAGGTTATTTTATATTTGCGTTGGTGCTTATATTATAATATCATAGATTAACATGTATTTGTCTTTTAAGTATATCTTAAACCCTGTTGTTATTCAAAGTAAAAATAAATTAGCTGTCTTTTTTGTCGAATATGGTGAATTCAGAACACATTTACAAGTATAACGCTTAGCCTTATTATGTTTATATTTTTAACTCTAGGTTGAACAAATTAAAAAAAAATGGGTTTTTAATATTTTTTACACTGGAATTACCTGGTGTATAATAAAAATACTACTACATAGGTACTACATTTTAATATGGACTTTCTTAAAATACCTGCCTGATCTTGTAAGATATATTTAAAAAATGATGGGAAATAACTTTTACTCTTAAAAAATGTTACCAAAAAATATTATTTGTAAAGATTTTTTTTTATAAAAAAATATATAAGAATGCAATATCAGTCAAATTTCAGTGAATATTTAATTAAATATATTTTAATAATTTGCAAAATTTTGAAATAAATTACTGTATTTCAATAAATACTTTAACAACGAACAAAAATGTTCATTCTTGTAATAAATAAATTTATTATTAAATAATTTATTCTCCTTGAAAGCGGTGTAATTTTTTATTCTTCGTATAAAATGCTGCAGTATTTGTTTAAAAAACAGTCAATGAAGTATATTATAATTAAATGAAATGTCTTATTCAATTTCCAATATCATCATTAACATGAAATTTAACAAACACTTGATATACACAGAAAACCGAACGAAAGGAAAAACCATCCGCTTCATTATTTATGTTTATTTTCTTTCGAAACCTTTAATTCAATCACAGCTCCTTAGTCATTCGTAACGTGGTGTTTATATTGATTGATGCCATCATCATCAGAGAAAAGAATTATTTCATCGGTTGTTTGGCCATTCGTGAAAGTTTTGTATTATTATATCGTCTGCTAATTCGTCAGAAAGCAAATACACAGAAAAAAATAATTTTGTGTTTATTGTATTCCTGTGTTTACCTGTGCAATATTAATTAGGGGGAATTGCTCGCGTATCGGTAACATTTTGAATGAGTTAGTTTATTATTTATACTTCACCCTTTAAATGTAATTAATAATTTTGTTTATCAATTTCTGAAAAGAGACTAATTTCACGTATAAATAATCCAATGTTTCTGTAAATTGTAAAATTAGGTTTGAATTTAAGGCATTATTTTGTAATGGTGTCCTCCCCCTCCCCGCCCCCGAGGATGAATCACCCAGAGATAAATATGTGCAACCAAAGTACAAGACATATATGACAATATAATCACATATGATGGATATAACATTCCATGACCTGTATTTCATATATATAGTCATATAGGATGCATATATACGTATATATATATGATATGGCTATAAGACGTATATGGAGTATATATGACATTAAAAGACGTAAATATTACTTATATATTTACGTATATAGCGCCTTTGGAGTATACACACGTGTATATATGATGCAAATAAATGTTCCGTATGTATACTTGGTGAAGGATGACATTGACGAAATCGCAATTACAGGATAATCGCAATTGTTGCCACTATAATAAGGTGTTGGGCCACTATAAGAAGGAGTTGCCGAATTTATTTTAAAAATGTGATTTTAATTACTAATATAACTTAAAATAAAATTTATATTCAAAATGGCGGATTAACCAAAGCAACTTTTATGTCTGTCCCTTTGTTTATTTCTAAGTAAGATAATACAATAGAATATGTCATATACTTTTCTGTATGCCATATGATTTTTAACAAAACTTTTATGTGTCGAAGTTCGTGTGCTGCACGCTATTTGCGAATTAGCTGCGCACTGCCTCATTGAGGATCTTTAGATGTATCTCCTTTACTGCAATTAACTTTTGACTGCTTTTACTGTGTTGGTATCTAAAAATGGAAAACTGTAGTAGACCTACCAGAAGGGTACGTGTACTGCAAATTATAACGGAATTCAGAATGTAATTCCATGTTAACTACTAGAACAACACATGACGCAAAGCTGAGAAGCCCAGAGTTCAAGAAATAACAAACGATAATCAATCGACAGATTACTATTTAGGTGTAATGAACAATGCCTGCAATCATTGCAATGCTCTCCGTTTTAGCAGTGTGGCTACTAGAGAAAATTTTATTTCCTGCTGCTTCAAGCCTTTCAGGGGAAAGGCATTTAAATTAGTAAAATTCTGAGATGAATGAATGACACCGGAATTGGCAAACAAATTTATTTGAAAATAAATAAAAGCTTTACTCCACGTACGTAATAAAACGAAAATTTTCAAACCAAAATTCTGGTGCCAATGTCCCATTTAGGGATTAAAATTAGGTGGTCCAAAACTGAACTACCACACTTGAAGGGGTTATCGGCCTTATTTCCTTACCAAAACTTACTGATCAACAAACAAAAATTGTTTCTTAATAGCCTACATTTTATCAACCACTTTAGAAAATATGATAGCGCAATGGAATTAGCATTGTTTATAGCAAAATGGGAAAAGATTCATGTAAAAGTACATATTGCTTTAAATTTAACGTCAAGTACACCGATACATTTCGCTTGACTCAAGCTTCGTATTAAAAATCGACTAGCGTAGTTGGAAAATCCTCATATTATTTCAATATTTCTAGAACTGAGGGTAATAGTATAGAAACATTTTCCACAGTCTATTGTACTTGAAATGTTATACTACAGGGTGGTCATAAAAAACTTTGCCGATATATGGGCCTCTAAAAACCGGTCCGTTCAACCGATCGAGATGAAATTTCAGATATAGTTTTTCAAAGGTATGAGCTCGAGATTGAACGGCAATAAAACGGCGCTCACGGTTACAGTTATAGGCACAGAAACTCGAAGTTTCCAAATGGCAACGCCCTGTTTTTCCCGTTGCAAAATGCTCAGCAGATGTGAAAACCCTAAAAGAAGTTGAAATGGTGCGTGTATCACAAGAAACAGACGCGTTATGAGCACACAAAAATTGGCTCTACGAACGGCCTAAAAAACATGAATCGGTGCGCACGGAGAAAATTTGCGCATGACAGAGGCAAGACACCAATCACAGAACGAAAGTCGGCAGATATTCAACTTGGAAAACGGATAAAATGTGGTGTGGGAATGTTGTGTCTTCAGTCGGGAGCTCATACATGCCTATGAAATGACTCTGCCAGCGAAAGTTGGTGGTGAATTGGTAAACTTTATTTTCAAAATGGGATGAATGCCGCGGAAGTCATGCGTGTTTTTTGCCGTCGAAACCATCACCAAATACGTGTCCCATGTACCCCACAAGCTCTGCGTGATTTAGTAAAGAAATTCGAAGAAACTGACTGCACCTGTGATAGACCGCAATCCGGACGACCAACTGTTCCTGAGGACACTGTTATGGAAATGCATCACATAGTGACTTCAGGACGCATGCAAACAGCAAGAGGTGCAGCTCGTGTATTGGATATATCAAAAACAACGGTTCTAAAGCCTACTGCGCTTTGTAATCCGCATGTTTCCACACCGGTAGCGCGTCCAGATGTTGGACGCGGCAGACCATCAACAACGTACAGACATTCCAAATGAATTTCTTATCCGACATGATGGCGATAACGACTGCCTCTTTGCACATTATGGACGGACGAGGCACATATCACTTTAACTGGCAACGTCAATACCAAAAATTGAGTGCACTAGGCAGTCACGAATCCCCAGGCGGCTGTGGCACCAGTACTTTTATACGACGCCAAAGTTACTGTGTGGTGCGGCATTGCAGGTACAATTTTTTTCTACCCTTGTTTCTTTGAGGAAGCGACACTAACGCATTTTGTAACGTGCTCTGGGACAGGATCTCGCTATACAGCTATGCCACAAACTTACGTTATACTAGAATAGCTGCAGAGAAATGCACTGAATGACGTCATTTGGATGCAAGATGTCGCATATCCATATATAAGTCTGTTCACAGGGTCCTAAATCATTTTGGCGGCAGCGTCATCTTACACCATTTTCCATTTCCGTGGCCTCCGTGACTACCCAACCTCAGTCCTATGGATTTCTGGTTCTGGGGATATCTGAAATCTAGAGTGTGCATGTACAATTCGCAAACTTTGCCGGATTTGAAAGACTCTATCAAATGTGAGATAGCAAACATCCCACATTCTATGTTATTTTCGGATGCATTGTCCACAGTCTCCCGCTTGCAATACGTAATTACCTGTGATGACAACCATGTGGAAAACATGTAATCTAAAAAAAGTTTTCTTTTCTCTGATCTGTGTAGCAACCAGTGATTGGTGTCTTGCCTTTGTCATATGCAAATTTCATCCGTGCGCCCCAATCGTGGTTATTTTGCTCGTTTGCAGAGCTGTTTTTTGTGTGTGCGTAACACGTCCGTATTTTTTGGTGATACTCTTACTGTTACAACGCTCTTAGGGTTTTCGCATCCGCTGAACATTTTGCGACGGTAAAAAATGGGCGTTGCCATTCGAAAATTCCGAGTTTCTGTAGCTATAACCGTAACCGTTAGTGCCATTTTGTTGCCATTCACATAATCCCGAGCTCATATCTCTGAATAACTATATCTGAAATCTCATCTCGATCGGTTGAATGAATCAGCCGCTAGAGGTCCATATATTGACAAAGTTTTTTATGACCACCCTGTATTTTTTAAATGCCTTGCTAAAAATAATAAGTAAATATTTTCCTTTTTATCCTGACAAACAATTATTAGGATATGGTGAAATTTGGTAGTCGGTAAAACTATTTTACATGCTTTAATAATAATTCCACTTTTTTGGAATACCATTAGCATTTCTAAATATATTACGAAGATTATCTATTAGAAAATAGTCCTTTTGTGCTCTAGAAAGTTATTTTTTGCTTGCAGAAGAAGGGCCTTATATACCATTATACATTATTACACATATATTATACATATATTACTATATACCGTATTTACTCGTGTATAACGCGCACGTTTTTTCGAAAATTTAAAGCAAAAACCCTAGGTGCGCGTTATACATGGAATATTTTTTACTGCTGGATGCAATCACACGATATACATATGTATCAAGGAATGTATTCAAAGAAGAAATCAAAACTAGAAAATTTTTACTTAATATAAGTATTTCTGCATCTTTATTTCACTCATTGCACGTTTTTATACAACAACAGCACTAGTAACATTAATTAAACGCTAATTAGCAATTCTCATTGCCGCTAATGCTGTTGTCCTCGTCAAAACTGGTACAGTCAATATCTCCGTAAATCATGTCATTCAGTTCCATTCATCTCATTGGAAATTCCAGTCACTTTGAAGCTCTTTATTATCATCTCGGTTGATATATAATTGCAAGATTCACTTATCTTCCTACATACAGTTTGGAATAACGCACACCTCATTCTCCTCCCGCTTGGATTGAAATTGTGATCTGTTGTTAAATGTATCCTATTGTAGGATGCCGAAATGTAACCTTAAATGGTCGGTTGATGACAACATCTAAGGGTTGCAGCACTTTCGTCATCCCACACCTGGTGTCACAACTAGGATGCGACGGATTTTCACTTTTACTCCAGACGTCGTGTGTCCACAGAAGCTGTCCAGGACCAGCGTCGATCGCTGACATAAAGCACCTACCCACGCTTCCACACAACCTTAAACCAATCTTTCACGAGATCATCTATCATCTACTTTTTTCCCTGTTCTTTGACAATTATGCCGACTGGAAAAGATTCTTTTGGAATAATTTTATGTTTAAAAATCATATATGGTGTCAACTTGCGGCCGTCAGTCGAATGTCCAGCATAACGGTGCATCGTTGCTTGTTTGCTCCTGTTGTGTGCACATTCCGTGCGTCCTGTTGAACGCTTCTATCTCAAATGGGATGAACGGTTGTAGCTTCCGGCATATCAAACCACAATGCAGTATTATCTGCATTGCCGATTTGTGACATCTGATATCCCTCTTGATTTCGTAGCCGTATAACATGATGGAGGAACTTGGTACGCTGTTCTTTGTATTCTTCCAGTAGCTTTTGCGATAGTGTTGTTCTTCTCTTTATAAAGAGGCTGTTACGGATCATAAAGAGTCACATCCAGCTATAACTCTCCTTGAAATCTTCTCTTGGAATATTCAGTTTCCTAGCTATTTACAGGCCTCAAACATTATCATTTCCGTCGAGAATGAGTTACCTGAACGCCGCAAATCGTTCGTTACATGAGCTAAAAGCTCCACTTGCGGATATTTACACGATTTTCACCGAAAAGCACGCTTTTTGTATGGTACTTTTTTCAGTTTTTTCCATACTCCGCCACTCTCGCACACGTGACACACCAACTCCGAACTTCCAACTTGAAGCGCGGTTACCATTTTCTATTGTATACTGATTTATTTTCCATTTAAATGTCGCAGTATAGCTACATTGATTTTCCATCTTACTCGTAAAACACGCTTTCAAATATTTCGTAAAGCGAGTGACGTCACCACAGCATGATATGTAGTGGTGTAGTCGTAAAAAAACAGAGGGTATACGTTCTACGCAGAGGGTATACGCTCAAGGCAGAGGGTATACCCTAGTGTATATATACTATAGCTCTCTTGAGAAAAAGACGGTATACGGTGTTCCTTAAAAGAGGCTATACGGAGTATACCCCCGTATACTTTCCACTACATCCCTGATAATATATCACTCCCTCCCACACACATTCCCTACCCTAAGTCTTAAAAATAGATTTTTGTCTTCTTTTCTGGCCTGACATAATATTTCTTTCGACTTTCTTTACTGAAATTCATTTGGTTATTTATTCACTTGCATGTCAAATTTATGGTGCGCGTTATACACGAGATAAAAAAAATAGCCTTTTTTTTTTGCAAAGTATGGGGTGCGCGTTATACACGCGTGCGCGGTATACACGAGTAAATACGGTATATATCACTATATACATATATTACTACATACATATATAATATATTACACATATATTACTATATATATACATTTTTCCAAAGGTTAAAAATTTTACGATTTTAAAACAGAATATAATTTATTTTCAGAAATATTCGATTAATTTTTAAACGTTTCGATCCAGATAAATTGCTATCCAGCGACATATCATTCTTCTCTTTAATAGCCACCAACATGACAAATTACCTGTCCATAACACGTTCAAATAGCTGCTCGCGAACAACGTTGCAGCGGATTAAAAAAGCAGGCATAAGACTTTACTTATTTACTTATTTATTTTTTCATAACGTTTTGACATTAAATATAGGGGAAAGACGTAATAAATATGATAGATGTTTCTTATCCTTAATTAAAAGTCAGATATATTTGACTGAAGAAACTTTAGTTATTCCATTTAATCCTCTCTTGCGTTGTAGTCGTATATGATATTATATTAAATGACTCGCAGGGATCTGTGAATATGATATTTCTATTCTTGTATGCAATAGAAACTTCATATAAATTTCAGTAATGCTTGTAAAAAAATGAAATACATAGGAGGTCCATTTCCTGTTTGAATATAGAGTTGGAAAATTCGCCTTTAAAAATGTGTTTCTATTTTGCAATGAAAAGGTTTTCTCAAATATTTTCGCATATGTATTTAAACAAAAGCAGGACTTTCGTTACAAACTTTTATTTAACTTACTTTGTCTGTCCGTTTTGCTCAAAAATTCCATTCGAATTTTTACACAGTCTGTGCTACGATTGACCTAATTTTTCTGTGTGACGTACTTCCGGTAAAAATACGATATTCTGTAGAATAAATATTTGAAATGTGCCTTCTCTACCCTTCAGGAGACAAAGACATTTGTTCCCTAAAGGTACATAAATATCGCCATGTATTTCATCACGTAAATGCGATTCATTGTTTCAGAAGAAGCTGATGTTCTTCGAGTGAACCGCGACAAGGTTGGTAAACGCCACCTTTCTAATTAGGATAAATATATGTGGGTTTGATCCTCACGAGCTCGTTTACATTTATTGTTGACGGAAATTCAAATTTGTATTTTTTCCCTTTTTATTACATTATAATAAAATCTTCTCGTTAAAACAATTTTTAAATGATAGTTTCATTTACTTTATAGTAAGGCTATTTAAGAAAGATAAGAAACTATTTGATAATAATTAAAAATAATATTTCAATGCTCATAAACCTTATATCTGTATCGTTTTGTAATTTTAAAACAAATATATCAGTATTGTCTTTTAATCTTATGATAAATAGAGAATAATTAACACTTTATTTAAAAAAAAAATCAATTTGAAATCTATTTGAAATGCAAAATTTGTTTTTTATAGACTGTAAAAAAGCAAAAATTAAAAAATATATACAAGAGATGGATATAATTCAGCTTATTTGAGCGTCCTGCACAAATAATTTACTAATATATATATGAATAGAAACATGAAAAATGCAATTGAAATAATAAAACTTTGTAAAAAATCACCATAAAATTAAAACAAAACACAGGACGCGTTTCGAGCTAAAAACATAACAGCTCGTCATCAGCTAAGCATACACGTGTCCGTAAACGAACAAGTTGAAAATGAAGTTCAAAATGAGTTCATTTTTGAACTTGTTCGTTTACGGACACGTGTATGCTTAGCTGATGACGTGCTGTTATGTTTTTAGCTCGAAACGCGTCCTGTGTTTTGTTTTAATTTTATGGTGATTTTTTACAAAGTTTTATTATTTTAATTGCTTCATATCGCCAGTTTTCGGTGCTGTTTCGATGAAAAATGTACTTTAAAATATTATTAGCATTCGTCGCTTTATGAATAAAAACTAGCACATGAGACATTACTCATTTTTTTGTACATATCATCCAATACATTTATCAAGCTGGTATATGACATAGTTGTGCCTTTTTTTCTAACATCTGTAATGCCCGCATTGTAGAAAGTTCTAACGGGTCTAAAAGCTTGTAAATCTAAGAACTAGAGTTTGTAGTGCATATTTTATTCTAAGACGTGAATAGTTCCTTTTATTTACGAATGTCCATGCTTCAAAGATATAAAAGAATCTTCAACAGACACATAATTCCTATTAATAATTAATTATAGTATAAATAAATCTGTAATAGTACCAATTCGAACACATCGTAAAGGCGTTTTAGATCTTACTACGTAACAAATAAAGCTCTTCACAATACAAAATGTCTACGTACCGCTTCCTTTGGATTTCATTTAGTTAAATTCTGGGTATGAAGTAGAGAAAAATCGAAGCATATGTATGATACTAGAAATGAAGTATCATATACAATTACACTGAAGAAATACTCTGTAATCTGTAACAGGGTTAAATGAGTAACTTTTAGATCTAAAACTATTATTATTATTATTATTGTGCAACTCCCAAACGAAACAACATCCACATTTGAAATTTGATTGAAGAACCATCAAAACCCTGATCACTAAAGAACCTATCGTATAGTGGTACAAATACAAACTTTTATTTCAAATCATGTTTTATCAGTTCTGAACGACGGACCTTTATACATCTTACCAGCATACACCGTATTTTTTTCGTCAATATTTGTATTAATGTTAAGTCTATGCTATTTAATAGGTGGCCCTGCTCTTTTCGTGTGCTAACTCCCAAACAGTCAGCAGGCTTGCGAGTTGCAAATCTGTTCCTAATTCTGATATTGGTGGTTCTCCAAAGGTAATGGAGACGGTATGGAACTAATGATTTAACTGCATAGCTGCTGATTTTATACTAAACATTGTTCGTAGATTATAAACTTTTCATATTTTAAAAATTTTACTTCTTTTTTTTAATTTTAATAGCTATTTATATTTATTAAACATATTTTAGTTTTATGCAATGTTATAGTTTTTCAAATTTAAATCTTAATAAATTATGTTTAAACTAAGCTGTTTCTTGACATATAAATTATACGATAATTAAGTTTCTTTTCTGTTTTTACACAAAACGCCGTAAAGTTGAAACATAGTTTTAATATTTAAAAATATATTTCCTTATTCATCATATTTTTAAAACTTTTGTGAAACATTTTTTTAAGTAAAAGTTCCGTACAAGGACAGAGTTTAAAGATATTTTAAAATTTACAGATTTTTTTTTTTGAGAGGGGAACGGAGTATAAAGTCGGAAGACAAAATTTATGGTAATTATTTATTTAAAGCAAATGCTATTCTTTATTGATGCAGGTTAAATACAGAGTTGATTTTATAATGTATTTGGACGAAATTAGTTGGTCGTTGGTTATTTTTTTATAGTTATTGAGTTAATTTTAAAGCTTATTTAAAACAATTGTTTAAGACATTAAATTAATCTTTAAAGACGCTTACATAGCTGAAAAAATATTACTTTTTATACTTTAACAGGCAATTATTTGATATAAAGTTTAAAGACATTTCTTATCTCATCGCTAAAATTATACCTATGAATGATTTCTTTTTCTGGAAGGTATGTAGTTCTAAGATTCAAAGTTCTCTCTAAAAATTTAACTAGTCATTATCAATTAAAATAATTCATCAAAGAAGTGAGTAATAAGAAAATTTATTGATAATTTTCGATCCTAAAAATAAAAATCGAAAAAAAAAAACTTTTTCAAATATTTGCTTTTAAACATCAAAATTTTACATATTTAATGTTAAATTTGATATTAAAAGAAGACCCATGCTTTTCTACGGATACGATTTGGGGTTTCCTATCTTAACATAATTCAGGGAGCCTCATATTTTTAAATAACAGTGGTAATATTTTCAAGGAAACTGCATAAAATTGCAGTAGCGCTGAAAAAACATTGAACGAAATTTAACACGTGAGACTAACATGTCGATAGTAACAAGTAAAGTCAAAGTAAAGCAACTCTACAGCGTTGTCTTTGCAAATGCATTGAAGAGTTCGTTATAACGCATTCGTCAAATATACAAGGCAGAAACTAAAGTCAGAAAAGACTAAAACAACTTTTGAACGAATAAATCTAAAACTGTTAGACGAATGCCTTCGTATAATATAATGATTATATAACAATGTATTAGAATGATTGCCTCGAATTTAGAGTTGAAATTTGGAAGTTAGGGACCTTATCTCGATAAATATGAGAGAGAGAAATATAGTCATTTACAAAAGTGCAAAACGTATTCGAATTAAAATGAAATAACGTTTCACGTCTAAACGTAAATAGAAACACAGAAATGTAAGATTTCCGATATCCGCACACCTGACTTAATACGCGCTAATCATGCACAAAACTGGCAATATCAAATAGATTCACATTTACTAGTAAAATTAATATAAGCACCTCCCTTCTGTGGTTAAAATACAGCGAAAATAAGTAGAAACAAATAATACAATGTAATGTATTAATAAAAATTATCTTCTAAAGATCACTATTTTTATTGTGGTGAAGCATAACCAAAATTTGTGTGATAAAAAATCTTTAATTTGATTAACTTCCCTTTTTTATGCCAACCATATCTTAATCATTCTTTTTCAAAAGATAAATTATTAAATAAAGCTATTTTTGTTTAACTTTATTTTATACCATTTGTAATTTTGTAAATACTTGAATTATCCATAAACTTTTGCACGTATTTCAAATCATTTCTATACAGATTGGTTGGTTTCATTTCATTTCATTTTCATATAAAAATAGCATTCGGTTTCTACTGATATTATACATACTTAGGGATAAATTTATTAGAGTCACCATTTCTGAGTGATGATTAATTATCGAAAATATATTAATTTTCATAAATAATTATAATTGTTGAAAAATGTCTAAGAAATCTTGGAACTACATATAGTATAATTTTTTTTTCTTTTACAATGTGAATCTGTGAATTTACATCGAAACATTATATACAATGATGCCTTTTTCTAATGGATTCCCATCATAACAGATATGTTTCACTTTATTTAAAATTTACAAGACTTTTATGTTATTTTAAAGTTACGTTACGTTTCTAATGTGTTATGTATGCCACTTCTTAAAATATACATATTCCACTTTAAACAATTTATTTACAAGAGGCAAAAAATCACTCTAAAGTTTTACTATCAATTAAAAAAAGATAATAATATCTTGTTTTGGTACTCAAAACTTAAGAAATAAAGGGCACTTCGATACTGTTCGAAATCCTCTTTATCATCTAGTTATGCTTAATATTTGTTTTCTTACATTGCTTCAAAATCGTAACACTTCGAGTATTTCTCCATTCTGAACTATAAAAATCGAAATTCTAAAACAGTACGGTTTATTTTTGCCTAATGGACGATGAAACGACATCCGAAACAGCATTTTGCTTTAACTCTTTATATACTGAATTATGAATCCATCAAAATTTTATCTTCTAAAGCATTTTTCGTGAATTTTTGAAACTACGTTAGAAGAGTTACATAATCATCTAATAATTTTTAGAAGGATTGAAGGATTTAGAAATATTAATTAAATTTGAATTTATAGGGATTTTGTGCAATATTTATAACCCCACTCAAATCTTTTATTTTTAAATATTTTTCTTAGTATTTTGTAGAACTAGGAAATGTACAAATATAATTTTCTTATAATAGAAATATTTCCGATTTTAAAAATACCCCCCCCCCCCCCCCCACACACACACACACACACACAAACGCCAAGAAAGCGGAAAAGTTGCAAAGGCAAAAAAAAACATCCTTTTAAAAATATTTTTGTTTTGTGTAACCAATAATGCTTTTGGAACAAGATAAATTACTTTATCTATAAATCATTCTCATCTGTATTACAACTAATCGATGTATTCATTGAATTTTATAACAAGTTATTTTAATGGTATTTATAAGTACCGTCAGTAGATAAAGTGTAAAGCCTATCTTGTTTACCGAATGTGATGAACCTAGGTTCACCTTTCTATTGGAATCACATTCTTTAATTGATAAATCTATCACTTTTTTTTTTTTTTTTTGAAATGGCCTAAAATTTGCGAAAAATTCTGCATTTCTCAATTCCCCTTCTACAAAGCTATGCGGAGTTCACGAAATGCACTGTATGCACAGTTTATTTTTTATCGTTACTTTTTAAAAGAAATACTGCTAAAATGTTAACTGTCACTGATAATTTGAATATTCAAAACATATTTAAAAACATTTTAGTTAGTTTTAAAGAAACCTTATATACATATACATACACACTTAAACACACAGACACACACACATATATATACATTCATATATATATAACTTTTATAAATAGTATTTTTCTGTGAAAGTTCAATTATTCATCTAGGAATCTGTTACATGTCTAGCACACATTTAATACAAATGCTTTTTTTAGAATACCTTTAGAGATATTTTTAGAACAAATTCCTTTATATATAATTATTATAAATTGTAAGTTTCAGATTAAGTTCAATTATTCATCTAGTAATATGTTACGTGTCTAACACTCATTTGAAACAAATACATTTTAGATTACGAAAATCTTAAAAAAAAAGAATTGTACTTTTAAACTCTTCGCAATCCACTGTATCATCGCACCAGGCATAGCATTCGTATCCAGTAATTAAAAAAAAAAAATGTTATAATTCGTTATTTTTCCTGTATCATTTATAAAAGTTGAATAGCTAAATCACTCCTGTCTAGATTTATCTGACCACATTCATTTTAAAACAATGTTCTTTTGGTTGTTTCTGCTTTTAGCATATGTCCTTTAGGGCGATATCTCAACATGGACGAACAGTGGTTCAATTTGTGAGGATCATATTCTGAAAAGTTCGCTCTGTTGTCTAAAATAATCCTCTTTACTCTTATGATTGATGATCGAAAGTCCTAATCCTTTGAATATGATGAGATGAAATAAATTGACGTAAGAACTTTTGACAGTTTCCGTAAAATATGCCTTGAAATTTTTAATCTTACAGCAGCTTATATATTTTGTAAAGTTCATATCAGAATCATTAATAATGAGAGTGTAATGTTCAGAGGTTAACAATGTCACGGAAACTTGCTACGCATTCAGAATAAATATTAAGATTCTCTTAGAAAAATATTTATGCAAGAAATAAATATTGCATATCCAAAGACTTAAAGTCAATAATCCAATATAAGAGCTCTAGTTTATTTACTTCATATGATCATATGCATAAAGAGTATGCTTATCTATATAAATATTGGGAAATTTTCTGTTTTTCAAATTTTAATTGCTTAAAAGGCGTACAGCCAACAGAGTGAAAAAGTGTCCAAGCTGGGACTCGAACCCGGGTCATCAGTATAGCGCACCGACGTTCTACCTACTGAACCACTTGTAAACCAAGTTCTACCAATTGGATCAGTGGGTAGAACGTCGGTGATCTATACCGATGACCAGGATTTGAGTCCCGGCTTAGAAACTTCTTCCTTCAGTGGCTGTACCCCTTTTAAGCAATTAAAGCAATCAAATTGGGGTAAGCTTATATTTTTAATTTTTACTTCTCCTTACTTTCCTTTCAGGTATAGGTGAAAAGGCGCCATCTTGCATGTACTTTCAAAAATATATCAATTAAAAAATTTAAAGCGCATTTTAGTCCATTCCATATACATGTACTGCTATCCACTCAATAATCCGATATGGAAGGTGGTATTGTTTGAATGTTAATGGTAGGATCATGCATGTTCTACTACATGTAATTGAACTTTATCAGAAAAAAGTGTTTAATTATATAACAATTTAAGTTCTTCTTGAAAGCTTTTTTTATGCTTTGCATGTTATTTTCAAATAAAACAATGTACAAATAAGAATATAGAAAGATTGCGCTATTTTTAATGACTTTTATCTACAACATTAATTATTCCAACTATTTCTCTATCCCATCACACTATTAAATTAATAAGAGCTCAATATTTCAATCACACTTTATATTATAATACTATTTAGGGAAAAATCCACGAATAAGGAAAATGTTCTTCTTGTTTTATCTAAATACAAAAATCTTTAATGCATTTTCCCCCAGTTAAATGATATTTTCAAGAAACTGGACGTAAAATAAGAGCAAATTTTGAATAACTAATAAAATTTCGATATAATTCTTTTGACATTTTGTTAAAAAATGTAGAAAGAATTTTTAATTCGTTTTAGTTCTATATTGTATAGTACGTCAATAAAAATCCTCAATGATAGCCATAAAATCATTTCTAAAAATCGCAGTTACTTCTTTGTGATTTTCTGCAGTGTTGTTGAAATTTTCTTATGGGTCAATTACGTAAATTATTTTTTATGTGATTTTTGAGTCTTAATAGATACATCATTATTTCTTTGATCTTTCTTTCATGCCTAGCTTTGTTATACTAGAACATTTTACTGTTCTATCCACAAAAACACGAAAAATATAATATGAAATATATTCACGATATCAATGAATGTCATATATTATATTCAGTAAGAATTCGACTACATATATGAAAATAATGTTATAACCAGTATTTAAAAAAAGAGAGAAACAATGCTCATTAAGGAGTTCACACATATATCTTTTATTTATAAGGATAATGTTTGTGTTTTTAAAAAGTGCCATGTTATGAAACAAATATATGAGATATATAACTGTTTGGGTTATTTCTGAAAAACCTAGTTTCCTCTTTAACAATAATTTATTCTTTATTCCAATTACCTAGATATCACCACTGTATATCATTCAAAATGAAAACGATTATTTCAACATTTTTTGCATAAAATTAAGTATAATTCCTGAGAATCACGTTTTACAGGAAACGTACTTTTTTTCAAATTGATACTAAATCAAAAATCTTACATTTCGTGTTTTTTTTTTTTATCAGGAAAGGCGCAGGTTCACGAGTATTTTGACTTTTGTATGACCACAACACTGAAACCAAGAACTGTTTGTGCCAATAAAACCTAAACGTTTGGTTTATGTTTTATATGTTTTCATGCGTGTCATTCGGACTTCAATTTGATCAAAAAGATTACGTATTATTAGAACGTATTATTAACCCTTTATCTACTGACGGTACTTAAAAGTACCATTAAAATAATTTGTTATAAAATTTATTTAATACACCGATTAGTAGTAATACTGTTTAGAATGAGCTATGGATGCATTGCTTCATCTTGTTCCAAAAGTATTATTTGTAACATAAAACAAAACTATTTTTAAGAGGATGATTTATTTTGCCCTTGCCTCTTTTCAGCTTTCTTCGTGTTGGGATGGGAGGGAGGATTTGTTCAATTCGAAAATATTTCTATATTTCTATTGTAAGAACATTATATTTGTACATTTCCTAATTTTACACAATACTAAGAAATATGTTTAAAATAAAAGACTTGAGTGGTGTTGTAAATATTGCACAAAATCCCTATGAATTCAAATTAAATTTTTCCGTCTAAATCTTTCAGTCCTTCTAAGATCCTTCTAAAATTTATTAAATGGTTATGTAAATCTTCTAATGTTGTTTCAAAAATTCTCGAAAAATACTTCACAAGATAAAATTTTCATAAATTCATAATTCAATACATAAAGGGTTAATGTATGGCGCTTCGATAATATTAGACAGCAGACACACTAAAAAGGGAAAAAGATTTAACAGTTTGTTAGTTACAATAATGGACATAAATGGAACAATTTCAATGTAGGAAAGTTAAAAAAAATATGCATCAGGCACAGATCAGAAAATACTTTCCAACACTTTCGCAATATTGTTAAGAAATATCGCTTTTTATCTATTGAAATGAGATGTTTAAATAAATATTATAGAAATAAAAATAGCGTAATAAAGATCAATTTTCAGCTTTTACTATCCATAGCCGTTAATGTGTATGAAATTTCCTGCAACCCTGTACATAACCTGCAGAATTTAAACACACTAGGTATTGCTCTAAAAAATTGTTACATTTAAAATTGCATACACTATAAAAAAAAAAAAAAAATCTGTAAAGTTACTAAAATGTTTCTAGGAAACTGGGATTCCTAAAACTTTTTATGTAACAGCAACAACAAAAATGCATGTAACAGACACACCTTTGCGCCGAAAATCAAAAAATCTGTAAGGTTACTAAGAATGTTTTAGGAAACTGGGATGCCTAGAACTTTTCATGTAACTACAACCAGGGTTACAGATAAAATTTTAGTAAGATTACTGAAAATTTTGCAGATTTATTTGTAAAGTTACAGATTTCTGTAGCTTTACGAAAACTAGTTTTGTAGATTTCCCGCTTTTTTTGTACACCTACTGATAAAAGTTTAGTAAGCATGTGACTTTACATCTGTAGAACTACAGATTTTTTTTACAGTGTACCGCATCTGAAAACACACTTCCAGCAATTATCGTTCGTAGAATCGTTCCCTGTAATCGAATTATTTTGTGTGTATCTGTAAATCAACGATCTGTACTACCTCCCTTACAGTCTATAGAAAACATTTTGTAGTACATCCTAGAGAAGCATACAATTTCATTGTGTTTCAAAGTAAGTGAAATATTCAGCAAGCTATTTTCCCCCATGTATAATAATGTAAAAGGAATTCTTTTGTGCGTTCCTACAAACAAAATGAAAATGCTATTATAGATAACCTGTAATAGTCTACTTTAGTGATCCACATCAATTTAATGCACCGCAAACGGTTTTCATGATAGACTATCACGTTACAAAATTCTTTTGTTCCGTACTTTATATGTTTCACACCTCAATTTTATACTGTATTAGTTTATTTACTAGATGTGCCTTTTTACATACAATAAGCTCTTAATGAAATTTGGTCCTCATCTCCTTTACTTCCTTGTTTAGATGATTAGATTCTTTTACATTTTTAAAAATATTACATTGGTTGTTATACACTATCTAATCCTTTAAAGATTAATTTCCACTGAAACTGATTATACTATTTCAGTTCTTCCCCCCTTTCTGCAATGTTAATTACCGCATAAATAACAATTTTTATAGTAGTTTATAAAATTATATGCATCGCTGTCTAACCGCTGATTTCTCCCATGACTAATGAAGTCATTTCAGTTTATTTTGTGTCGTCTTAAAAATAATTTCACCCATTTTTGGGTGGAGATAAAAATTATTAAGATTTTTCATGTTTCATGTAATCTCCTACTTACAACGTTTCTTTATTACTAGTATTCCATGCATTACTACTTGCCATGCTCGCTGTTTGTTACTATGTCAGTTCTCTTTTCAATTTTTATTCTTGTTAAAAAAACGCTTTGTTTACTTATTTTTTGTTGATTTTTAGTTTTCTTTTTCAGGCATATTATTCCCTTGCTTAATTCAACTTCTACTTTCTTTCTGGTTCTTCTTTATCTGTACCTTCCAATAATGTGGCTTTGTCATATTCTACCAAAGATTCTTTTAAAGACTCATTTTCTCATGAATTTCTTTTATGTTTATTCTGTTTCTTCTTTTTGTGAATCGCGTTTCGTTAAGTAAATGATCAATCCGGATTTCCCGTTCGAAGCTTTTCGATACTCATATTCAAAATTGAATTAAACGTATCCGCCATTTTTTTCTTGCGGTATTTCTCGATAAACCCTTAATTGTGAGTCGAGCACATCTTCAATTGAATTTAGTTTAGGAATCCGTAAGAATCCGTTTTAGTAGTGGCTTCTAAATATAATTAATTTTTCTTTGTACATTACAGTATTGCTACAAGAATCGACAGTTCTAAATGCCATTGTTTCAGCGTTAGCCATTTAAATTTTTTACTTCACAAAATATTTACAAATAATTTACGAGCTATTATAAAGTAAGTTAAAAATTAAGTACACTGAGAAATATCAATAGACTACTTGAAATGAACTGTGCATGCACCCTGAATCACAATGTAAAAATAGGGTGGTATGTAATATACCGAAAGAAAACACTAATCAAAAATCAGTAGTAAGCGATTGTAAGCGCTGCAACTAAAAATTAAAAGGAGGAAAAAAAATGAACAGTCTTGAAATTAAAGGGAGGCCAAAAAAAAAAAAAAAAAAAAAAAAACGAACACTGCTGAGAATTCAATAATTTATAGTTGAAACCATAGTGGAAACCATACTAATTATATATTATATATATATATATATATATATATTCAGGATTAATTTTACTTTTTCCTTATTAGTCTTATAGAGAACATGCATTAAGTAGCACATTTTACTCTAGATATTCTAAGCATGTTCCGATATAACTTAAATTTCCAATTACTCGATCGTAGGCAGCTGAAATACTACTATATACGAGTGGTAAATTTCCTATTTCACAGGTGCAGAAATTCTATTATTAAATAAAGAAAAAATAATTTTCCAATGTAGTAATATATCTGCATCCCGCGGTTGAATTATTAAAACCACTGATTCAGGCACTGATGTCATTGCATTCTCTATGTTCGTCTTCGATTCGTTTACTGTTGTCGTCAGAAACAGTATATTCCCCATACAGATAAGTGGTAAGAAATCATACACAATGAATTCACAATGTTTGGAGTAAAATGGAACTTTTCTGTGTGACTAAACGGATGTGCAAAGAAAATATATGGGGAACTGAAACAAAATGTGTGTTTTCTTCTTTATTTCGTTTTAGGCGTATAGCGAGAGCTAACTAACTCCCTCATACAGGGGGTCTGGCTTAATTGTGAGCGGTTTCTTTGTACTAAACTGTATGCCTGAAAGCAACATCAATCTGTTGTTTCTCCAATTTTCACAAGTGCAATTATGTCACCCTAAATCTTAGTTTCACGTTTACTTTGAGCGGTTATATGGTAATTAAGTCTTAGGGGTGAGCTGGCGAATATAAATATGAAAGTAAAAGTTTATATTGACGGAGTGGTCGAGTCTCAACCAATCTGGTAGAATTTGGCAGTTTATGAAGATCTATTTCTAGCAGCATATCTTTTCAGTGTCATGGTCTTTCTTAGATTTAAATCTAATTTTAAAGAATCATATGGTATGAGAATTTAAGTAGGCTGAATAATAAAGTTTGATATTCGTTGGATTCCGTCATTTAATAATATTTTACAGAGTCTTGAAAGTGAAATAGTATTTCACGAGTTTTCAGCTTTAACCGGGAATTTGCACATGTCAATCTTTATAAAGTAACATTGAAGAATCCATTTTTCGACACGTAAGTTATATTTCGAATTTAGTAAAGTTAATTTGTTTTAGTATTTGAAAATTAATAGAAGTTATTTTTATTCATTGTAGTCAAGCTCTGCCATCTGCATTGCCTCCCACCTTCGTATTGTTTTAAGAAATGTTTTTTTTTTTGCTTATATATATAGTGCCATTACATCTCCTTTAATCTGTGTTCCGTTTTGAGAAGCTGCAGTCGGTTGCTATAAATACATTTAACCGCTAATTTATGCAAACCTTTCTGACACACTTTCTGGATCCTTTTTAAAGATAAAAGCATGATTGCTCAGTAGGGTGATTCAAAAATATTTTTTTTGAGGTAAAGACCAAGACAACCCCTACTTTTTTTACATTTATTCATAGTATCACTCTCCTAAAATTATAGCTATTTACATCTACAGGAAAAGGGTGCTCAATGACTTTTCATTTTGACACTTTTTGGTAATTTTACACAATTTTATAGTTTTAAATTGATGATAATACGTGTTTAAAATACATAATTTTTAAACAAAAGGGGATCGTTTTAGGCTTTTATAATTCCTAATAAATAGTAAAAAGTTTAGTTGAATTATTTAGAAACGGTTTTCCTTTCTAATGCATCTGGCAATATTGCAATATTTCTGACACAAGAAGCCGCAATCTTGTAAGCAAGAGCCCTTTTTTATATTGCCCATGCTGAAGCTTTGATTCTAATAAAAATAACAGAAAATTGTCATTTCCTTATAGATCAACTGGATAGACGCAAAATGTATTTGGGTAATGAAGATACAGATTTATTTTAAAAAGCAAGAGAGAATTCTTAACAGAAAAAAACAGGAAGAACGACGAAAAGAAAAAATCATAGGTGTTGAAATGTCATCACAACATCTGTTTATGTTTATTCAATGGCTGATTCAGAAAACCCTTACGAATCAGATGCTGATGATGATGATATTTTTCCAAATATAAAGAAAAACCTTATTTGCAATCTGAAAAGAAACAAGATGTGTCTAAATACAACTCTTCACATATCCTGTTAGTGGTGCTTTAGACCGTAACAAGACATCTCTGCATTTGATTGTTCCAATTGTATCAGCTCTGGCTCTTCGTGCACTTCTTCTTTCAAGAAACACCATACAACGATTAAGAAAAAAAGCTATAGAATAATATGTTTAGTCAAAAATTCGTGATTTCAAACCAGATTGTTCTCTAGTCCTCCATTGGAATGGCAAACTTTTAACAGAATATCTTGGATTAGGAAAGGATTTTTTCAGTTGCCAGTGCTTGTTTCGGGAGCTGATACTGAAAAGCTCCTTGGAAGTTCAGTGGTGGAGAAACAGCAGAAAATATCGTGAGTTCTATTTTTAACCTATTACACAAGTTTTGTGTAGAGAAAAACATTCAAGGTTTATGTTTTGACACTACTAGTGTAAACACTGGTTATGTAAAAAGAGTATGCGTTTGTTTGTGAAAAAAACTGGCCGTGAACTATTGTGGTTAGCCTGTCGACACCATGTCATGGAATTATCTTGGCAAAGGCTTCTAGCTTGTCGCTTGGAGCCTCCAGTTTCACAGAAATTTTACAATTCAACAGATTTAAGAATATTTTCAGAGTTGAACAAAGAAACTTTCAGGTACAGAATTGGAAAAAATGCACTAAAGATTTTAAAGATTCAACCATTGCCTGTCTTTTATCTGTAGATAAATCTGTGGTCATTAGAGATGATTGAGTTGGCATTTGCTATTTTGGGAAATCCATTGGAGAACACCAGATGCTATTGATCATGCTCGGTGGATGGTTAAACTCATGTGCGGGTTCAAAATCCGACATTATCCAGAAGTTTTCCATCTAAGAGGGAAGAAATACAGTTCCCATGATTTGTGCAGTTTGGTGCTCTTCTCTACAGCAAAGCATGGATAGAATCTCCACTTGCAGCTGAAGCTCTTGTAGTTGACTTGCAATTATGAAAAGACCTGAGAAAATATGAGACTATTGATTCTGAGATTAGACTAGGAGCAAGAAAAGTCCTAAAAAATCACATGTGGTACCTTTCAGACGAATTGGTTTGTCTTGCCCTATTTTCAGACACAGTACCAACAAAAGAGAAAGCAAAAATTATTGCAGGAATGAATAATCCAAAATGAAAGTGGGCAATCAAATTTATTGAAAGATGATGCAGATTGCCTTGGAGGTTTTGCAACAAAAAGAACTGTTGAGCGCTTGTCTCATTTGAATATTGATGACTTTTCTATAACTTTCGCCTTAAGAATTGAAGAACAATATCAATTATAACAAGTTGGAAATTGCTCGTCAAACGTGGCAAATGAGGTGCGTTCGTACTATAACTAGTTTTATAATTATTTTTTGCACCCCATATTGTACTGAATGTATATTTTTTTGCGCTTCATAAGTGCATAGTCTGTAACATCATTAAAATGCACTTACAATAATTGTTTCCCCATTCCCCGTAATGTAACGGAAAACTTTTGACTGTCCCTGTAATTAAACTATACACTCGATTTTCATAAAATTTGAAATGGCTCGACAAAATTTTGCAGCAATTATATATTTAAAATTTCAGACCATTCGGAAGGCTGTAAAATCATTAAAATGCATTTGCAATAATTTTTTTCCCATTACGCCATAATGTAACGGAAAACTTTTGGGTGTCCCTGTAATTAAACTATACATCCGATTTTCATAAAATTGGAAATGGCTCAACAAAATTTTGCAGCAATTATATATTAAAAATTTCAGACCATTCGGAAGGCTGTAAAATCATTAAAATGCATTTGCTATAATTTTTTCCCATTGGCCGTAATGTAACGGAAAACTTTTGGGTGTCCCTGTAATTAAACTATACATCCGATTTTCATAAAATTGGAAATGGCTCGACAAAAGTTTGCAGCAATTATATATTTAAAATTTCAGACCATTCGGAAGTCCGTAACATCATTAAAATTCACTTGCAATAATTTTTCCCATTGGCCGTAATGTAAAGAAAAACTTTTGACTGTCCCTGTAATTAAACTATACATCCGATTTTCATAAAATTGGAAATGGCTCGACAAAATTTTGCAGCAATTATATATTAAAAATTTCAGATCATTCGGTCGGGTAGTTTTTGCTCTGTTATATGCGGACGGACGGACAGACAGACGGACTGAACGACGACTATAGGTGCTACGTATTTATATAACTAGTAAATCTGCAGATCAGGAGCCTCAACGTCAGCTCTACAATTCATTGTGTTTAGCACCCTTTGAGTAATATTAATCTTTCTACAAAAAACGAAATTTAAAGTTTTGAAATTACATAAACATTTATAAAACGAAAAAATATTTCGAAGGTTTCTGACATTAGAAGCGTTAAATTAAACCCCTTGTTATGTAAAGGTATTCTGAAAATCTCATGAGCTACTTATTCTGGTAATTTTTAGATAATAGAGTAGATTTCTTCGAAGGACAGAGCCCCCCTGAACCCCTTCGTAGTGTAATTTAATTTACATTTGTAGTTATCAATTAATTGTGTTAATGTCCTTTAGTAAATTCTACCAATAGACGGAAACGTACATGAATTCTTTTCTACAGCCCTGTATATTACGTGAAGATTTTTACGCGTCGTCTATAACATTTAAATTTAATGCAGACAAAAAACCCTCTTAAAACTGCTCATATCATATTTCCGGGGATTAGTATGCATAGTGTGCACCATATATCCAGTTTCTGCGGAGTCCTGTATATGGTTCTATTTAAATTCTGCAAACATTTGTTAGTATACTAAATGTAATTGGGCTGGGAAATACATAACTCAAATAATAATAATAAAAAAAAACACTGAAGCAATTCGCGCTCATTTTCATTTATACTTACGAATTCATTTGTGTATCCCTGTACATGGTCTATACAATATTTATGCACTACTTATTAAGCACAAATTTACTTAACGTTAAAACGCACACCATAATCGAAAATGCTCTTCAGCAATCATCCCTAATAGACCAGAACTGTATCCGAAATTTTTTATGTTACCCTATAAATGAACGATAAATACGATACAAATCATATTCAACCTTCTTGTAGTCAACCACAGTAATGTAATTTGATTTCATAATGTTTGAATTAGTGCAACACAATTAACACACTGACGACAGGCAATTGAATTAAATCTGGGTTTAAAAACAGTAGAAGTTCCTCCCTCTTCTGAAAGTGTCTCGGAAATTGGTTTCTGAGATATGTTTTTCATGTTTATGCAGCAGTAAATATCTTTCAATGTACGGATGTAATATATAATGTCTTACAATCTATAAAATATGGACAACACAATATAAATGTCTTTTCTGTAAGGTAGAAGTCACTCCCTTAGCCAATGATGTATTCTGAATAAAAACGAGAATTCTCGTTTCCCGTCGCTAATGTGTTAAAATAAGCTGTGAAGAGTTTTTTCCCCCCGTAGACCACATTTTAATCGACCACTTTTGTGTGACCCTGGAAAAAACATATGCTTTGCACCCCATATACTACAAAAATGTTTCAAAAATACATATCAATTTTATTATTTTGTAACAGAGTAACATCATTAAAAAACGCCACAAAAGGATTTTCTTTAAAGATTGTAATATTATGAATACTTTTGAGTTCCCTGTATGCATGCTGTAAGTGCTACACATAACATATTTTATAGTAACCAGGTTCTAGTGCACCTTAATAAAGTATATAAATTTCATTACGTTTAAAATTGTGTAACATTATTAAAATACACCGCAGACGATTTTTCCCAAAGACTATAATGTAACGGAATAGTTTTGAGTGCCCCTGTAATTAAGCTATGAATGCTACACTCTTCATTTTTAATATCAAACATACTTTGGCAAACCTCAATAACGTATATCAATTACATGTAATCCCGACTATATTTACACGAGTTAGAGCACGTAGAGAAACACGGCAGGCGACAGATACAAAAACTGAAGTCATAAATACTTTTCATCCATGTTGGAAAGTGTTAAAAAGGATTTACATGCCTTTAACTGTACTTTTTTTTCACTTATAGCATGGTTAAACATTAGTTTAAACATCCTAATCCATGCGATAGCAATAACATATTAAAAGCCCCCCAAAATATGCATATCTGGAGATCTATAAATCTACTGGAAAATAATTCATTATCGTGGCCACTGTTAATTGCATAAATTGCATCGATTTGGCGCGATAAAATATTTTTTGTGATAGCCTTTTAATAGTACCTGCAACAAAATTAACGTAATTTACTAACTTCATTCATATTTGACGCAATGATAGGCTACGAATAACAGTCGCTAGGCAACGAAGAAAAGGAAAAAAAAAAGAAATACGTATCATATAAAACAAGAAAATTAATTTAAAAATTCTTTATATTATTGGAATACATGTATAAATGTCCTCAAAACATTATACACGTAAATAAAAAAATCTGATAGATATATTGATAAAATTTCAATATAATAGGAATAATTTAAAACCCTTATTTGGAATTTTAGTATCCACAATTTAACATTTAAATCCATTAATCAAACGTGCCATTTTCTTTCAACAGATGGATATTTGAAAATCGTCTGACTTGCCGTAGAAAAGCATTATAAAGAAAAATAAAATCTTCCATATTTTCCGAACGAATGAACCAAATTTAACCAAAAACTATACAGCTACGTCCGGGTATCTCACGAATATGCCCAATTAATTTCAAGCTGATCGGGTGCTTTTTGCGGCAGTTATCGCGGAACAGACGGACAGACAGACAGACAGACAGACAGACAAACGGAAATCAAAACTTTTCGTGTCTCCACAGTAAGCCTTCACTGACGTTTCGGCAATTACGAACGCACCTAAAAATGGTAGACACTATGTAAAAGGAATAAGAGTGGTCAACGATACTGCCGAGAGAGTTCTTCAGCTGATTGAATAATTCAACAAACTTTTAACAAATGATGAGGATGATATGCAGTTTCTTTTGCAAGACATTGAAGTAAATAAGACCGTCCCTACCAACGACAACAACAAAAAAATCAGTTGGTAACATTGTTTCGAAAAAATAAATATAAAAATCTGACAATGTTAACTATTATTTTAGACTTTACTAATATTAAAAATACACAAATAAAATATATTTAAATAATTTGGTGTTTACCTGAAATTTTAGAAAATTCAATTACAAATGCTTAAATATCTCCAAAAGTCAAAAGTTGACAGTCATTGAGTATAGTTTTTTATTTGGAGTAGGACATTGAAACTTTGCCAGAATAATAGTATGGGCTGATGTAAAAAAATGAAGTGGTGTGCTGCTCTGTACGAGAAAGTTTTTTTTTTTTTTTTCATAGATTTGTGAACCACCCTATTGCTCAGGCATGATTACTGAAATGATTTTAAATCTAACAGTTTAATTTTTTTTTCAATAAATAAATTAAATCTTGAGTTATAAGCGATTGTTGTCTCGGGAAGAGATTTTTTTTCCTTCCCTGATAACATGTAACGCTAACAACATTTTCTGAATTTTTTTTTGCCTTAATCCAACAGCGGAAAGAAACGTTTGAGGACATATTTTTTAAGTAAGACCACCTACCAACGTGACACATTTGTGAATAAAAATAATTAAAAATGTGTAAGAAAGTATCCATTTTGGATTTAAAAACAATCTTAAAGCGTTTCTTAGAGTAATTATTTAAAATATAGTTACTATCATTTGTAATCAAGGCAATTATTATTATTATTATTATTATTATTATTATATCAAAGATCAGCCCCTACGTGCAGGGCAATATGCCTAGCTTAACGAGTTTTTTCACCTGGCCGCGGGTAAAAGCTACTTGATCGCCTCATGCGGAGATCAACGTAATTGTACCTTGACTTTTGTGGCTGTATCGCTAATTATTTTATCACTTTTACTACTGCATTTTTGGTTCTAGATTGCTATTAATTTTGCTGTTTGGATTTCTTCGTATATTGTCAGAAGGTAAAAAAAGGAAAGACGCTGGGAGGGGGGAGTTGCTCACTCTTCTCAATGACTCATACGAGCTGCGTGTAAGTGCGGCCATCGCTATACGAGTTTGATCTCGTAATTTAGAACCTTTATCAGATGACGAGTTCTTCACCTGACAGGTTCCTCCAAAGGTATAATTCATAGGGAACCTGGAAGACTTTGCACCCACCACGGATTTTACATGCACCAGGTGCCATTAGCGTACATGGCAGCGTTTCAGCTAGCGGTGAGCCTCGAACTTAGGACCTTTCGGCTATGAGCACGACTCTCTGCTAACTGAATCACCACTGTCCGTATCTGCCGATTTGTTCCCAACCTTTGATGTTGTCGTAAAGTTCATCAATGTCATTTGATTTTTTTTTCAAATTTCTCAGTTTGTTCTCACTGAAGTTTTCTTTCAATTTTCTTGATAACGGGTTCTCTTGTCATGCTTAAATACAAATTATGGTGATAGTCGCCATGTATCTTGGTTACTGTGTCTTCTTCTGTAGTCACAATCTGGTATAGTTAACATGTTTGTCTACATGCCTGTCACATGTTGTCTATTATTTTCAAATATTTTGGTTGTTGGTGCCACATATCTTGGTTGTTCTAGTCACAATCGTGTGTAGTTATAATTTTCACCAATACCTTGTTTACTCGTGCGTTGTTGTTTTCTTGGTGCGCTATAGGGTGGTGCCTGTTGGGTGGCCTTTAGTTAGACTATTCTTGTTAGAGATGTCTGTTTGCACATAAGGTAACATTTACATTTTTATTTATTGACTTTTCTTTTTTTAGTGATTTTAAGCTCAAGGGTTATCGGTTCATCAGTTTAATTTGTTATGATGGCTATTATCACTTTGTTTGCACTCATGATTGGGCTCGTGGGCCATCAGTTTATCTCTAAAAGACAACCATCCTGCTATAGCGCAGTCAAATCGATTTTTTTGGAGCACCTAAATGCTGGCTATTTATATTTCTTTAATTTTTGTTTTGCACACTGTGCTTTTTTTTTGAGCAGAAAAATTTTGACTCACACTGGATACCTTATAATTTTTAGTTCTCAAAATAAATGTCAATGCTTAAAAAATATATTGATCCCATACATCAAAGAATAAAAGCTCTATTTTATATATACTGTTTCTTTCAAAGTAATTCCGATAAATTGCTCAATAGAATAAATTAGATTTCCCTTGTACGGAAAATAATACAATAAAAAGTATATTTATTCCAAAAGCAATAACGAAACAATTTAAAACAACGCAAATATCCCACGTACTCCGCACTTGGTATTCCATAAAAAAAAGAAATAATGTAGACAGTACAAATGTGAATAAACGTCTCTTAGGATGAATGGTTCTTTGCTTCCCTTTCCAACAAGGTCTTTAATTTAATTACTCCTATTTCTGTGATTGGTAACGTGGTTCTTTCATTGATTATTTCTATCAGCCTCTGACGTTAATGCTACTAATTCGTAGCAATTCTTTGTAGACATTTAAATATATTTTGTTGTACATATTTATTTTTTACCTTTTTTGTTGTTTTATTAAATGATAATGTTTTTTTTCTGATAGTAAAAGAATTAATTAGTTGGTTTTGTTTTTGTGAATTCCTATTTCTGCAGGAGCAACCTCTGGACTCCCGCGTCAAGAGTGCAGTGCACCTGACAGTTACCTATTTAAAATTCGTCATTAAATCTTCATTACCTATTTTAAAATAGTCATTAGCACATAATAAACTCAATTCTAACGCGCATAAAGTTATTACTGGCTATATTAGGAAGTACAAACAGAGCATATTTGAAATCTGATTTTAAAACTTTATTTCTTAAATTCAAAACAAATAAACCACTAAGCATTTCCCGATGCAGCAATCTCTAATAACTGGCAGCTCGCCTGTCAATCACGCCATGTCCGACCTAGGCTTATATACGTGGCGTATGTTGAATTAATATGTTAATATATATATTGCATAATCGGTACCTAAAAATACAAGTGTAGGGGCAAAAATATCTAAATCCTCTTAAAATTGTTCATTAGTTCTCAGTTTTGTATAGAATTGTGCTAATATTTATTTTTATCTGAAACTAAAACTGGTTGAATGTGCCAATCTCAGAACTTTATTCTATCTCATATATTTTAATATTTCAAAATGCTGTTACAGATGCCAATATTTCATTTTTATTAGTCATTACTATATGAATTTTGACTTTCGTCTTAAATTTCTGCTTCAGTCAATTAATCGGAGTAAAAACGAGTTAATCTCGATCATGATATTTATTAAACACACGAATAGTCGCTAATAGGCATCTTATCAGGATGGGAAGCTCCCGTCCATTCACGAGCCACTGGTGTACAATAGAACTACGAAAAATTAAGAGGATTACCCGAAAATCGCTATTATAGCACCCCCTTCCGGCGGAAATTTTCCAAATTCAGGGAGGGCCTTTTAGCCATGACAAAAAATATATACAAAAATTTGGTTCAATTCTATGCATAACTTTATACACTTTTCGGTGGTACAATATTCAAAATGGCACAAAAATCGCTATTACGGCGCGACCTACCGGCGGTTTTTTTTTCAAATTAAGAAAGGACCTGCTTGCCATAGTCAAGAACTTAAAGGGAAAAATTTGGTTCAATTCTATGCATAACTTCATACACTTTTTGATGGTACAATATTCAAAATCGCCCCAAAATCGCTATTACAGCACCCCCTTTCGGCAGATTTTGTCCTAATGAAGGAAGGACTTGCTTGCCATAGACAACAATTTCAAACAAAAATTTGGTTCAATTCTATGCATAACTTCATACACTTTTTGATGGTACAATGGCGACAGACACACGGACACACGGACAGACGGACATGTTTTTTGAAATCTCTGACCCCTAAAAAGTGTAAATCCGTCGAAAACCGAAGTCTAAGAAAATTTCGATTGCAATACTTTCTTCTATTGAAGATAGAATCAAGTAAAAATATAATACTGCGATCCTTTGTAGCGATTCTTTGGAAACAGGGTGTCTTGTATAGCACATATTTAATTTTTAACGTTCTTGTTATCATTTAAGTGGTAATGTTTTTGCAGATAGTAAAGGAATTGCTTACTTGGGTTCTGTTTGTGGGGATACCTGTGAATCCTTCTTCAAGAGCACCTCTGGACTCCCGTATTTGGGTGTAGTGAGCCTGACAGTTAAAATTTTAAAATCATCCTTAAAGCTTCATTACCTATTTTAAAATAGTCATTAGCACACGATTAATTCAACTCTAATGCACAAGTGATTATTAGTTTCATTAGAAAATACAAGCAGAGCGTATTTAAATCCGATTTTAAAACTTCATTTCTTAACCTCAAAACAAGTAAAACACTAAGCAATTTCCTAGACAACATTCACTAAACATTGACAGCATCGACTATCAATATATGTAATATACTTATACAATAATTTATATATAATATCCTTATAGGCTTGTTTCAAGACCAGACCTAAGCTTCAAAATGTAGCGAATGTTAAATTAATACGTTAGTATATAATTTGCATAATCGTTACCTAAAAAAACAAGAGTAGGGGAGAAAAGGCAAGAATAAGTTTCATTATTTTTACTTCGTGTTTCCTTTTAGTTGTCATACAATTGTACTAATATAATATTTATTGTTATCTGAAACTAAAAAAATATAATATTGTTCAAAATATATAAACATTTAAATATTCAGTCAACTTCTAAAGTGTGAAATATTTATCCCAAACTCGCATGTAAAGGTGAAGAGATATATGCAGGGTATCTCAAAAGGTCATTTACAAACTTAACATGCTGATCTGTCATAACATGAGGAACAAGATTAGATAGGAACTTGTGTTCGAAAATGCAAACTGCGACCGCTAGAGGACGCAGGTCTGGGGGGAAAAAGAAAGAATATCGAAAGAGGAATTAATATGACTTTTATTAAAGAGCATGGTTTAATTTACAGAAGGAGTTGAAAAACTCCTTCCATTCGACAAAATGCATGCTTCACAACGTCGACACATGAACGAACCCGTTCAAAATGGGCAGGTGTGTCACGGACACATACCACAGCTTCCACAACCCTGGAGGCAAGATACATGTCCGATGTTACGGTCGTCTCGTACACCATGGACTTCATATGTCCCCACAGATGGAAATCTAAGGGAGTCAGGTTGGGAGATCGAGGTGGCCATGCGACTGGTCCGCCTCTGATAATCCAGCGATTACGATATGTCCTATCGAGGTATTCTTGCACGGTGTGGCTAAAATTAGCAAACGTTCCAACGGGTGAAAACAGACGATTCGGCGTGTAGCGACTGGAACGTCACACATCAGATCCGGCAAGAATCTTTCTAAGAAAATGCTATAGGTATTCCCATCGAGGCACTGTAGTAGTAGGTTAGGGCTAATTAACATGTAATTATAAATACCAGCCCAAACGTTTACGGCGAAACTTTTTTGACGGGCGCGGGCACCTTGGGTTTTCATGCGGCCATATGTGCATGTTGTACAGGTTCAGGACACCGTCCTGTGTAAAACAGGATTCATGCGAAAACAAAATCCACGATGGAAAATCCGTCTGTGCGACCCGTCGTTGCATGCGTTAGGGATAATCGTCAATGCACAATGCCTGTATTATTTATAAGTGGTAGGGGTATTGCGTGTCCTCATGCAGTATACGGATAATGCTAGCACGATGCCAAGACGCGTTCGCTTGCTCAGAGATTTGTTTGCGGGTTCCTGTCAAATTCCCGATCACGGTTTCCTCTACGTGCGCATAGCGCGTTCTTGACCGATGAAGCTACATACAGGAAAAGCTCCTGCTTCACGCAATCTGCGGTGCAATTGTCTAAAAAAACATGACTTGTCTTACGTCTGCTTGGGAAGCGCTCAAGGTATACCCGTACAGAGGTTCGTGCATTTTCATCCGCGACACAATATACCTAATGCAGCCTGAAATGATTACGCTTCCCACTCTCCCGTAAACCCGCACCCTCTAGCGATCGCAGTTTACATTTTCGAACACAAGTTCCTATGTAAATCTTGTTTATCATGATATGACAGATCAGCATGCTAAGTTTGTAAACAATCTTTTGAGACACCTGTATATCTAAAACAGAGGAAAAATATAAGGAATTTAGACATTAACTAATTTTATACTTAAGTGATTTAAATAAAATCAAAAGCATGATTCTGATACCATACCATTCTGATTCCAAATGTAATGCTTTGTTCTCTTGCTTTCTGTGTGAAGCTTTAGTGTATATGTGTTGGTCATTTCATTGCTAATCATAGATTTTTCGCATGTTTTTCTGCAATTTTATGCTTCCTAACCTGTTTTTTGAACGGTCTGAAATTCTTTATTGATGCTCAATCTGGAGGAGAAAGCAAAATATATAACAGCGTTTAGTTTTATAAAAGTATTGTCTCACTCATCCTTATTTTTTCCGATTTTCTTTTAATTATATTCAAGATAATTTATACATTTAGGCAAAAAATAAAATTAGTTTAGCACCATATTTTTTTTCACGTAATTTCCCAAAACAAAAATTAAACTACATAATGAAAATAACATTTGCATTTCTCATTGAAAACATATTCATCATCAGTAAATTATCGTTATAATAATAAAAATTCAGAAAAGAAATTTCTGTATTGTTATGTGTAAAAAAATAATAAATACAACACGGTTGTAAATTAAATTGAACTGATTTAGTAAATTTCAAATTCTTAATTCTATCCAAAAATTGTAATATTAATTTTGGAATAAAGTAAAATGTAGGTACATGTATTACATTTTCCATGAAAGTAATTAATTAAATTAAATTATTTTAATTTAAAATAGCATTTTTAAAACCAAAAGTTTTTGAAGAGTATCCTGCTATTTTTTAAAATAAATATATTGTTTCAAAATTTCAAATTTCTGCAAATTGTTTTCTCTATTGTCCTATATTTGGAAGCATAGCAAAAATGATTTGCGTAATTGAGATATTTGGATGCTACAAATTTTGTTTAAGAAATGAAATAATAAAATATCGTTTATTAAGTCTATCTGTATGTGTATATAAACTAATTTATGTATAAATCAATCTATACTAATATTATATAGAATAAACGTTTGTTTCTATGCTTGTAGGGAGTATTCTCTGTAACTATCATGTCGATATTTTTTGCAATATATTAAAATTGACAATATCGGTTGAAGCATGTGTACATTTTATGTACATATTGCGGTACAATTGGAGTGCAGGAACAAAATTGTTTCCAAAATTACAATTTTTAACACTACTGAGACTAGGAACTTGAAATTTGCAGTAGTAATTACTATTACAATATAAAATCTTGTTAAGACTGTATTGGACTCTAAATTTCTTGGGGTTTCTTATGAAAAATAAAAGGCAGAATTTTGAAAAAAAGTTTCTCTGTCGTAAAATTAATTTTCCATTCAAATAAATAAAAAACTCCGCATTTTCAATAGAAATAATTAAATGTGCATATAAATCTTTTAAACAAATCTGTTTAAAACACATAAAAAATCAGTTTGAGAATCTACCATTCTAATGAAATTAAAATATTTCAAATGTGTTTCCTAAAGAGAAATCGATTTCAATATACAAAGATGTAACACTAGAAATTAATAGGGTCAAAAAATCCATAATCATAAATTAAAATAATATGTGACACATGTTTAAAAATAAAACTGCACAAGAGTTATCACGATCGTTTTAATTGATTTATTTTAAACATAAAAAAACTGAATTACATGAAAAGTCATCTCCAAATATTGAGGCATATATTTTTTTTTAATTTTCCCAAATTTTATTCACACGTGATATTTAATAAAATACTTTTGGTATCATACTGTTAACGTAACAGAAAAATTGCTTTTCTAAAATTATTTGTAACCATCTATTTCAAAAGTCTTTTAGTTAAATTTATTTTTATTGATTAAAACAACAACCTTTAAAGTACCTTTAAAACTTCCATCATACACTTGGATATAGATTTCGTTTTATTTATTTATATGTATGTCATTTATCAGTTCTGAGTAAAGTTTTCATGAGACTACTTTTTAAATGTTCTTGATTCTGTTACCATTAATTTTTTACCATTTAAGTATTAGGAAATGCTTATACAAAAATTTATGACATCTGAAATAGGCAACATTGAACGATATTTTTTCATTTCTCAAAATAACAGTTATAAGGTATGAAAAATGAATCCCATGTCGAGGCCAACTGGCCTCTATAAGTAAAAAAAAACACATAAGAAAAAGATATATAGATTTCAGAAAGAAAAGTGTTTATGTATTGTGATTTTTTTCTTTTGTGCAATATATTTAACCAGTGAAAAGAGGTTAAAATATTTAAATAAAGATAAAATTTTCATGCAATATGGATATGTAAACACGCATAATGTTAATAATATCATACGACGAAACGCAATTTTTCACCTTGATTCAATATAAAATAAATAATGTGAACATTAGCCCATTTTCGGCCAAAGGAGCGTAAACGCACCATTTTAATAAATATTTTTTTATTAACACTGTGATGAATATGTTTTTCTGCTATTTTTAAGGGTTCTGGAGACATCTATAAAATATCAATAATTCAATTGGAATAAACACTTTCTGTTGAGAAATTTTCAAAATACGCTGGTCTTCTAAAATTGAAACAGTTATTGACAAATTCGACATTTTGAAAATGTATAATTATTCCTCTTGAGATTAATCATGTGTTTTTTATAATGGATTATAGCTGAAAGTTCTGTAAATAAAATAATAACAAAACAAATGTCATTAAAATTATTTAAAAATTATTAATTTTAAATTTAATGGTGCGTTAGCGCACCATTGACCGAATGCATGAAGATGCCGAATGCATTTTATTTCTCAAATAAAATATTATTTTTCATGCACGAAACTTTTTGTTTGTCTTAATGAATGTAAGTTAAGCATATTTCAATGAAAATAATACCACATTTTATAAAATTTCTATGCTTGGCTTAAATTGGGTTAAAAAGTTCCACAGTCTTACTTAAAAGGCGACTAATGTAATGAAAAAGATGTTACAAGTTTAAAATATACATTTAATTTAATTTAATAATAATATTTTTTAATATAAATTAAAATAATTTTTTATTTAATATTACCTCATCAATAAACTTATCTATGAATTCAGTTTTCATGACAATATCGAAAAAGAAAACAATAAAAAAATGACATACAAATAGTTTACCTATTTCCCTGGTCTTTACGAAAAATTAAGAAATGTTCTATTCAAACACAATATTAATTTAATAGCCTGTCCACCAAGAAAATTAAAAGACTTAATTTGTGCGAAAATAGATCCAACACCAAAAGATGAATTAGCTGGTGTATATACCATTCCTTTTAAAACTGACAGCAATAGATTAATGGAGTACATCTGAATGACCGAAAGATAACTCATAGAAAGAATAAAATAACATAAAGCAGACATAAAATTTTGTGATCAATCCACAGCTCTCTGTTGTTTAAGTTTCAATCGGAATATCGCAATAGATTTTGATCAGGCAAAAATCATATTTCCAACATCCACTATAAGAGAATCAATAAAAATCCTGTCTAAAAGCAATCAAGTATGTAACGACGACCTATTGTACAATATCCCCAGTTTGTGGTTCAATATCCTGAAAATAAATCCTGAAAACAGGAACAAAGTGACGTAATAAAATTTAAAGTACGGAAGTTAAATATATTCTTCTATCCATGGAAAGTGACGTATGAAAAACAATGTGATGTCATAAAATAAATGGAACCACAATTAATAATAATAATATATATTTCCTCTAATTAAATTCAATCCAAGAAATTACTACTGCTACTTCTTCTTTCAACTCTAGTAATTATAGGCTCTCTCATTTTTAAAACAAAGTGACGTATTTGTATAAATAAACAACATTTAGTTATTAAGATATTCTCTGATGATGAGCCTGAAAGGCTTGAAAGTACTAAGAAGTTTTAAATAAAGTGTATATTTTAAACTTGTAACATCTATTTCATTACATTAATCGCCTTTTAAGTACGATTGTGGGCCTTTATAATGTTCACATTATTTATTTTATAATACTGTTGTTAAGTTTCTAAAAGTGTCATGTTTTAGGAAATAAAATGTATTAACGTATATGGGGTTTTGTTCCAAAAGGAATGTAAATATGTTTTTTTTTAAATTTTATAATTAATAAATACACCATTATTAAAACAATAATCGATAAACAAACAATATTGAATTATTGTGCAATACATTATTTCTTCTGCATCAATGCTAATTAAACGATGTCGTTTTCTTTGTAATGTATACTTCAGGGTATTGTACACAAAGGAGGACATGACACAAAGTTAACCAGCGACAACCATTTAAGCAAAAGTAAGGGTATTTGGCAGTGGAATGAGAAGATTTACTTATAGAAGTTCAACTAATAAATTCAAAGCACTAAAAACTCAGAAGTGTAATGTTTTCCCATGGTACTCACTAAGTTCAAACACTTAGCTGGAACAAAGGAAATTACCTCTCTGATAGTTCTGTAGAAACCAAAGAAAAGCCTCTTTATCTAGCTATAAAATATCACTTGAGTCACTGCAACATCACTATATGAAATGCCACCAAAAAATTATTTGTTTAAGAAAAACAGAACCTCGTGTATTCCAACAGTCTTTTACTCATAAACTTGAAACTGAACATATACCACGCTTACGACCTTAGGTTTTTTTTTAAAATAGACTAAATAGAAAATCAGCTTCCAGATGCAATATAATGAGCTCTAAGGTTTCCTAATCCTGATCAATTTACCACTAAAGGTGAGATATGTCAGAATCATTGGATTCGAATCCCCGCGTCAATATATACACGAAATACACAACCACTTATTCCCAAATAATATATATTTTCTCAAAATGACCGTGAAATCCAGATTCCCGGAAATTCAGACATACATTGTAAAACTTAAAGAAATGACAGAATAGATAGAATGACATACACTCACAAAGTTCTGGAACCGCGATCACATATAAAATTTCAAAACTCACTCTGCCAGAGAGTAACCTTATAAAGCAATACTTAAGCAGTATCCTACATATTTTGCAGAAGCTCATACATCTTCTGCAATTTCTTCAGCAACATGTTGAGTTTAGCTTTTTTTTAATGTCTGCCTTTCGATTGTTTGTTTTTTGTTAGCTTCATTTTATAAATTACTAATACAGAAATAGGTTAAATTAAATTTTTTTTAACTATGCTATTTTCACTAATAGAAACATCCGTATTTCAAGAATTATTGATAAAAATTGAGAGATTTTAACGTAGATTTTTAATCATTTCTGTTAATTATCATTTTTGGAAGGCATTTTACTATTGCTTTTTGTTTACATATTATACACAGGTGAGTAAAATGTTAACCATCTCAGTGCATGCATTCTAAATACAACTACATTAGCCACCATCGATTTATCCTTCTTTTGTTGAAAACATCCTGTATTCTCTTGCGCTCTTAGAACACCACTAGCTACAATTTACTTATTCTAACGTTGACATCACGTGAGAAGCAGCATTTAGGTACTGTAGTTCTACCGTCTACCAAGAAAGAATGAACTAAATGGATATAGAATTGATCGACATATATGTATATAATTTTATAGAGCTTGAACATAATATCGAGGAAAAACATTGGTCTTTGTATAACCATATCAAACATCAGTGGGTTGGTGGGCCATCTGTCGATAGCATATATTTTAAACATGCCGATTATCCACACACACAACTCATTTAATAAAGTATTTCGTACTATTTAATTTATTAGATTTGCACGTATCTTACCATCTTGAAAACAACTTTATCAAGCCTATAAAAGACCAGAGACGATTGCAATTAACTTGTCGGGACATATATGTAGTAAACGACACGCTACCAGAAATATTATATAGGGAGCAGGTGACAGGGTTAATCTGCGTGAACCCTTTTTAAGGCAGTTGATATAAAAAATCGACATCTCATCTATAGTCTGCTAGCCTAAGAAGTCTCGCGCTATGTTCTGCTCTATAGTAATCAAACGTATAAATTGAAAAAAAAAAAAAAAAACAATAATAATTATGAATAATAACGTTTTGACTGAAGCAACTTCAAATCTTAAATAGTTATTTTTTAAAAAGGGCTATTAAAATTAACTAAATATTTTTTTTTTTTTTATTGAGAAATCGATTTACATTCTAACACATGAAAAGCTAATAACGTGCTGCGGAATAGAGCGATCTATTATTGTGATTGAATTTGAAATTTAACTATTACTTGAGATAGGCAGATAGGCTATCTTTATAGTTTCCAAATAAATTTTTTTAGCCTGAAAAAGTTTTTAAAAAAACAAACGTTTATCAACCAACCCTATGATATTAGAGGCATATGTAGTCTATTTCATTGCATCTGATGTTTTTAAAATGAAAAATATATTTATTATTTAGCTTTGATAATATTTTCATATAAAAAAATCAATTAGAATTCCTTGCTTTTTTGAAATCTTTAAAATTTCAAAATACTTATTATTCCATTTTATTAAACTGAAATTTTACTAACAAAATGCCATATAATAATTTTGTATCAAATATACATGTTAAAAGAAACATTGATTATTTTTATAACTACTTCTACGAAATAATTACACTAAAAATCAGTATTATTTAGCAATAACCCATCAAACGAACAATAAGTGTATAATTACGAACAATAAGTGCATAATTATAAAAGAATAAACCTAATAATTAGTATCATTTTGCGAAAGATATTTATTTTTATCTACCTCCAACTTCATATGGTTTTCAGTATCAAAATCATAATATATATAATTAATCTTAAGTTATTGAAATTTTCCTCCTGTAATTAAATCAATTATTTGACTTATAAGCTATGATTATTCGTTGATTTTTGAAAGTTAGGTATCCAAAGCAGTTATACGATTTTTAAATTTATGCGTAATTTGCTCAATGTATATATATATGTATATATATATATGTATATATATATATATATATATGTATATATATATATATATATATATATATATATATATATATATATATATATATATATATATATATATATATATATAAATGTTAGCTCTAATTAGAGATACAGCATGTTATAATAGTTTTCCAATGCCAACTATATATATTTTAAAATATGTGGATTTCTTGTTGATTCAACTATTAGTTACCAAGAAAATAGTAAGCTACTAGATACAAGCAGAGATTTAAAATCTCATCAAAAACATCTTAATAATACATGAGCTAAAACTTTTAAACAACGTTTTAACGCACAAATACGTACAATAACATGTACACAAAAGGTCATTTGAAGGATTCCTGGATCCCCATCTTCAGTGCGAGGGAAAAAAAAAAATTAGCTTAAAATGTGTTCAAAGACCACCTTGGTCATAGCTTCGAGTGCCGGCTAATGAATTGATTGAAGTGGCGAAAGCATGAGTTTATATATATAAAGAGAGGATGTAACTGACAGGACAACACTGAAAAAATAGGCGACACTATGCAGGATCCCTCTACACAAGCAAGAGAAAAGGCGTCCTAGTCATGTCATTAACTAAGGAAGAAGTATATTTATGTATGTAAATAGATTTGTAAAAGTCTAGCTCCAAAACTGAATTACATTGTTGAATAATTTTAGAAATTTGTGATCTTTGAAGGATTTTATTTTTCTTCTCGGATCCAGAAATCCTCCAAACTGCCGTATGGAATTTTTTTGTGTACATGGTATTCTACGCATTTGAGCGTTAAAACGTTATTTAAAGTGTTGTGCATATGTATTCAAATTCACAAAAAGTGATTGTTTTATGCTTGAAAACATTTTATAAAAAAAAAATTGTAGCCAAGTCTCTTTTTCTAATGAACTGTCTATATATAATACAAATGTGAATTTTATTTTTACGGCTGCTTATAACTTGAGTTCTGCAGAATGGGTTTTTATGGGATTGGCACTTTCAGTTGGTTGATGTTTAAGGCAATATTTTAGTATATTTCATATCTTTGCTACGTTGCTTAGTTGTAGAATTATGAAGAAAAGTTCTACAATTATATGAACTCGATTACAAAATATTAGTTTTTTTAAGTTCTATTCGACGGATTTTTACAAGACTTACATTGTCAGTTAGATATTATTTAAGTAATGGCTTTGGTTTATTTAATACTGTTCTACATTGTTTAGTGATAGAATTATGAGGGAAAGTTTCATAATCAGGTGAATCATGTGAAGATCACCTTAAAAAATTTCTATAGGACGAATGTTGCTGAAACTTGCATTGCAATTTAATAATTTCCAGGGGTGGTTTTCTTATACTGTATGTTGTTATATCGTATTTTACGAAATCTTACTGTAAATGATATATTGAAGATCTGAATATGCCGGTGCATAGCACCCCACATTTTGTCTGACACATTAGAAAATATAATAACGCAATAGCGTTTGTATTGTTTTCAGCAATGTGACAGAACATTTAAAAAAATGTCTATATTTCTTTAAAATACTGTCAATTTCACCGATATATTTGTTTGAGTCATTCTTCGTTTATAAATCATGTAGAGTGACGCTTAGCTCTCTTATAAACTTTTACATGTTCATTCACTGTAAATTGAAATGTCTGAAATTCAAACACTTAAGTGTCTAAAACGGAGTGTTCAATTTTCAGACATTTTAAAATGTCTTAATTTTTTCAGACACTTCTTGCTTCTGAATTTCAAATGTATGAATCGCAGCCGTTTCTTTTTGCAAGCTTGATACGCAGCCATGTTTGACCACAATGAATTCTGGAAAATATTTTACCATGGTCCTACCCCTCCACCCCCATGCAGCCTCACTTTAGGGGCTCTCAAAATTCGTATGCAATTTTCGTAAAGCTGATAATTTAAATCTTTTATCGACATTGTACTGATTATAATCAATATTTTGAACTTTTATAGTAGAATAAGGTTAAAAACAAAAAAATATTTATCTAAATATAATAAAGCCTCTCAATAGGGGGCTACTACGGAACTGGTCCGCCATTCGTTGCCGAGGTGCCCGTGATTGAGAGGTTTTACTGAATTTAGATTTTTTTAAAAATTTATTTAGTTTTTAATCTAATTCTACTTTAAAAGTTCAAAATATTGATTATAATCAATACAATGTCGAAAGAAATTTAAATTAAAAGCTTTACAAAAATTGCATGTTTAATTTGGGGCCCCTAAAAGCGTAGTGAGGGGATACTGCCCAGGGCTCCATCTACAAAAATGTCCAAACCTGCATTTTAGTTCGCTAAATAGAGGTGTACGGTATTCGGGAGTGTCCGTTATGAAGGTTAATGGACATTCCATAACATCGGACACCTTTATTGAGTGACAACCTTTTTTAATCCAAAACCCAGACATTTGTTTATTTTTCCTTCACAAAAGCAGACACCTTTGATTATCGAACAAATTCCGCAACTCCCAGGTGTCCGCTGTTGAGAACTTTTACAGTATTTCGATATATATATATATTTTTTCTAATCATGTCCTACTCTAAAAGTTCAAAACATCATTATAATCAGTGCAATGTCGAAAGACTTTTTTTAAAAAAATTACGAAAATTGCATACAATTGCGAAACATTTGCTTTACGAAAATTGCATGACAAATATCCCCCACCCCCAACACACAGACACACACAAAAAAAATTCATATTATAGGATGCGCGACCTTTGAATATCTCGAAACGATCAAAAACAAAGCCTTTTTCAAAGTACCAAAGCGCAAATAATATGCAATTAAGATCTTTTTTTTTCCCTTTCTGCCTCAAATATATATTCATAACTATAATATTATCCAGAAAAATAAATATTGTATATACAAAATTAATATCTAAATTTTAAATGTAAACGGTCAAATCACTAATGCGTGAATTAAAATCCAAGTGCTGCGCGCATGATAAAATTCTAAATTATGCATATAGAAAACAATTTTTGAACAAAATAGAATCGTAACACACCTACTCTACATTAAATTCAAAGTATACACAAAAACGTTTGTTTAAAATTCAATTTCAGCACAAAATAAATAAAAAAAGTAAAAAATTTCAAGTTTTTCAAGTTCAAACAAATAAATAAACAATTTTTTTTTTTAGCATGTAGACTATAAAGAAACGCATATTTCTTTATTTTTTAAAAGCTGCATTTACATAGTTTGAAAGTGTACAAAAGCACAAACTTCAAATTTACTAATCTGAGAAAACGCTTTTTAAAGTTTCGATATCTACGGATCTTCAACCCTCCGTCTATAAATGATTATAACTCAATTTTGAATGGGGTTTTTCCCATATTGTTGAGAAATTTTAAAACATTCAGAATAAAACAGAAACCGAAAACTGATTTTTTGAAAGTTTAAAAAGGTCCTGTGCCCTCTTAAAAATTAAGTTTTCTTTAAAATTTATATTTACACATGGGCATTTTAAAAAAATATATAGATCAGATGATAATCACAAGAGCTATTTAACTATCAATAAATAAATATTATACTTTAATAAGATAAAGAAAAAAATATTTCTAGTTTCAAAACTTTGTCTTAAATCTACACACAATCAGTACACAATCAGTAAAGCCTAATAAAATAGCTAAAGAGATAAAGTGTAATCATTCTCTAAATCATTAGAGTGTTATTGACATTATATATTTTTTTTCTCCTTCCAGTGTAGTGATGTCAGATGAATCATCGGCTGTTTTGCTTGCGATAGGAAAAATCGAATGATATGGTTGAATAACGGCTTTGAATGGGTGTTCAAACTGTACTCTTTTAAACACTTATAATGCAGCATACATAATATAATAATTAAAAACAGTTATTAAATGGGGATGGTTGCTATAAAGACATGGGTATTCCAGTACATATCACATAATAAATCTTTGAAAAATATAGAAAACGAATGAAACCGAAGTAAATATTAACAAATGCTGTTGGAGAAGATGGCTTAGTATTGTGTAAGTCAATAAATTCAATTACCGCAAAACATCCTGTAGACTCATTATAACTGATTTTAAGGATAACATTGGTTAGAATATAATATAGAAACATGATTGCAGATGTTTTTAAGAACAGAAACTTAATTATTAGCAATATAAAATTTTAACATGGAAATTCAACAGACAAAATGCTTTAAACAAATTTTAGCATAACGCAGAAACTAATAAAGCTAGAGACTTGTGTGAGGGTTCTATTTAAAGAGAAAACATTTACGGAGAGTTTGCGACACATGGTCTATGTCCCACTGACCTGAAAAAAAGGTGTAAGGTTTCCAAAATTATACCATCACAGGGGACGTCAATTTCAATTGGTGGCTAGGTTAATGGTCCGTGAGGAAGAAATACTTGCATCTTTTAAAACGAAAATCCCTTTATACATCCGGCTAACTATATTAAAAGGGTGAAATGTTTTCACTCTCAAAACATAATCTACCAGACAAAAGTTTCTATTTATCAGATTTGACGAAACGAAGACTAAGAACACTGTATTATTGATAAAATTATTACGAATAAACACTAAGTCGATACGAATTAAACCCCAGAACTTCACAATCTACAAAATATGAATCAAGTCAAAATAAATTAATAACTTTCATATTTGAAATTGAATTACAACGTACATTAGAACGAAAGACATCTAAAACCACGCATGCGCAAGTGAGAGTGCCCCCTGGTGGTTATTACGTAGGAAGAACTGAAGAAGTATTTTCCCTCCCAGTATAATGAAATTGAATCAATCATGTTTTCTTTATGTCTGATAATTAAATATAAATTATATTTCTTTTCTTACAAATGGCTATCGAACAATTTTACGTTAGTTGAAAATGTTACTGAATTTTACTTCAGAGAAACTCACCCTCCTTTGAACACTTCGTAGAAGACAATGTTAATTCTTTTCTTCTTTTGATGTTCATATATTTCAAATTTATCTCAAACGGTATGTGTGCGTGTGGACGGGGGTGGGCTCAGAGGGGGGGAGTCCATTGATAAAAAAAAAAGCTCTCTATTTTCCAAAATGTCGTTTGAAACTTTTTTTTGAACAATTACTATTTCTTAATTGTTAAATATTTAGATGCGTTCGTAATTATATAAATACGTAGCACCTGTAGTCGTCGTTCAGTCCATTTGTCTGTCCGTCTATAACAGCGCAAATACTACCCAACAGAATCGCTTAAAATTTAAAATATATAATTATTGCATAATTTTGTCTAGTCATTTCAAATTTTATGAAAATCGGATGTATACTTTAATTAGTACAGTCAAAAGTTTACCGTCACAATACGGTCAATGGGAAAAAATTATTTCACGTGCATTTTAATGATGTTACAGCTTTTCGAAAAAAATGAAATTGATATGCGCTTATGAGGTGCAGTAAAATATACATTCATTACAATATGCAGTGCAAAAAATACTTATAAAACTAGTTATAGTACGAACACCCCCATTTGCCACGTTTGACGTGCAATTTCCAACTTGTTATATTTATTTTTATGTTGATATTTTTAAAAATTTCTTGCACGAGGAGTTCTGACAAAATATTCTTAGTTTGCCTATTTCATGTTTATGTTCTGCATTTTAGAAAAGCGGATTACACTGTTGACCCCAGGCACACCTGTTCCATAATCTTGTCCCTCCCTAAATTTCTTTCTACTGGTACATCTCTTAGTATTTAGGGGAGGGGGGGTTGACCGTTCCTTGGAAATAAATATATTTTGTGAAAAGCAATTATTGATTTATTTATTGCGCAAAAAGTAACTTAGTCCCAAAACTTTAGTAAGCGAACTATTTTAATTTTCCAGACGTCCCGTGATCTAATCAAATTACTTTTTTTAAATAAAATAATGCCAAATTTAATGGATAAAAATATTTTAAACATCTGTTATCGGTTCGAAAACAATTTCCTGGTGGTGCTGGCATACATATTGCAATACAGATATACATACAGTCATCACACATATGAACAATTGAATCGCATTTAGACACTTAAGTGTCTAAATTTCTAAATGTCTTAATTTCAGACATATCACCATTATTCAGACATTTTAATCAGTTATGCCATGATCATAGTAAGACACTTATGTGTCTTAAATTTAGACATCTGTGATGTCTGAAATTTCAAATTTAGACACTTAAGTGTCTGAATAACTTTTTCAGTCACATATGTGTCTTAATTTAAGACGCCTCTATTTGCAGTGTTCACAAATCACTCCTAGTCTCCACATCTTTAGTGAGAGATTACTTTGTTATTAGTATTTCATTTACTTAAATTTAAATGTTTTCGAATTACTGGAAACAAATGTAGATTTTTAAATGCTTTCTTCTTTTTTCTTTTGGTTATTGGGTAAAATATAGCTTTTAATGAGCTTCTAGATAAAAAATCGAAAAAAGAAAGAAAAATCATACGTCACGCATGGGTTTTAAATCGCTTTCTAGCGCATCTAGAATGTTGTTATGAATCTCCATTCTATGATATGTTTAAAAACTACATCCACATAAATCATTTAAAAGACGTAGAACACAGTCCGAATCGCATATGCACCAGTTACTGACGTAGGCTTTAATGCATTTGACTATTTTGTGCAGCTCTGTATATGATCTATTCAAAATTATATTAAGTTATCAAACAATATGATAACACACTTATAGTATTGTAATATTCAGTTCAGACAGAAACGCCTAATAAAGTTGAGAATATATTTTTAGTAGTTATTTCTTGTTGAAGATGATTCGAATCCTTTTGAGAAGTCCTGTAAATTATCTACAGATTTTAAACACACCACATAATAAACTAAAGTTTAGTTAAAATGGAAGTCATATAAGGTAACTTTATACACACTTCTGGATCTTATGGAGTCCATATTATAATGTCTATCATTTATTCCATCACACCTTGTTAAAGAACTGTAAATGTTACTTTCATTAATTTATATATGGAAGATGTTATTGTTCACCTTCATATTGTATAATAAATACTATGAACTTCAATTTGCATACATATGCTGCTGTGCATATCGTGTGTAGTGCATATGAGCTTCTTAACTTCCTCACCGCCGCAAACTGATATAGCCGTTCACTAAGCTATAGGCTTCACAGCAATAGAAGCATTATTCAAATGAATATAATTCTACAGATATAATCCAGTTTTAAAAAAAACAAGTTATGATTAATACTTTCAAGGCTTATATGCCTATACGTAATAAATTGTTGATCATGTACGGTAATGTATACGAATTCATTTAAGTGTAAACGAATAATTCATCCAAAATAATACAGCTAAGTTAGCGTACCTCACAGATATATATATATGTACATGCTAAAGTTTCCGTACTTTTAGGGCAGTCAGTGTGAGACATATAAGAAATTTTATTTTTCTTTCTAACAAAATCTCAGTTTTCTAGTTGTTACTTTTAAATACAGGAGTTACTTTTGAGTACATACTTTTTTAATACATTTTTTTGAATACATTTTTTTGAACAGGGACTGACACTCGTTCGTGAATTACATTGCCTGTAACTAAGATAGACTTTTATGTTTTTGTATTTATTTAGATAGATTTTATAGAAATAAAAAATAATATTAAATTATAGAAATCAAAAACTAAAATTTTAATATTGTACGATAAAATTAGCATTTGTCTTTTTCCCTCTGTATACTGCTTATTACGTTGTTTCTTGATTGTACACAAAAAAAAAGAAAAAAATATACTAATTCAAAATTCAAAAATAAAAAATGTTTGTATTTTTTACTATACTTTGTATTTTGTTCAGTTATAGTTTCCAGTGAATTTAATTTTTTTAATTAAAAAAAACTTATAAAACAGTTAATTTCTTAAAAAGATATCATAAAATAGCTGCTGAAAAACAGTATTTGGAGATAACTGAGCTTAACGCTTTGCAGGAGAGAAACTGTAATCACAGTACTGAATAATACAAACATTGAAATCGGGAGACTGTAATCTCAATTGCGTGATCAACAGCAGTGAAATGCTACATTCTGTGACTTTACAGGAGGTTGTGTTTTATTTTATTGTCTGAGTTGTCTTTTATTGTTTCATTCATTTTAGAAATGGATTTGCCGTAATCCTATAGCAATGAAAGTTGAATATTTGCTGATATGATAAGTTATAATCATTTATCTATAAATATCTAGATTTATTTAGCTAATTATATGTGTAATTATTCTATATTTTATTTACAAAATTAAGTTCGTTCACATTAATAATTTTCGTAAATTTTTAAGTTGATTAAACTACGCAATAACCTGAATTCCCAGCTACACATTCAACTGGTCGGATGTAGCAATTCCAAAACTATCTCATACAAGTAAATACTTCTTTGAAAATGCAGTATATCAGATTTCCACCAAAATATAATCATCAACAACTTATGTCACCTTCTAACTGAATCTGAAAATTCATGAAAATCCGCCCATAAATTTTTGAGATACAGTTATTGCGAAAATCGTAAAAAATTCTGTATAGCAGCTCCACCTGTTGGTCGATTTATGCCAAAAACTAATTAGTACCAGGGCTTCATTTTTAACAAAAAATGTACCGGAGCCTTAATATTATGTTGTACCGGTACTAACGACTGTAACCCTCTCTCCCTCTTGTCACTCCAATCTGTATAGTTATATTTCGTGCGTTATTTGCAAAATTTAAGCCCTTTTTTTTTTCTTTAGAATAATAATCTTTTTAAATATATCTATCAGCATACACTTAACTGTCAACTATTCCACTTTTTAGTTATCACTCCTTCCGAACAGTAATCTTTGCCTAATTTTAATGTTAATTAATTGCGATTCATTTTTAATTCTACGATTAAATATAGTAAAGATTATTATTAAGGAAATATTTAAAAAAAGGATAGTGCTCAGCTACGCACTTTTATGGAAAAATGAATGAAATTTACAGAAATTAATTTTTATATGCTGAAGAATAGAACGATGTTTTCCAATTGCCTATAAAAAGTACAATCTTAAACTATAATCGATTCCTCCCGCATAACAATCTGTTGTGCTAAGTTCCTGAAAATCAGATTAAATTAAAAATTTGACACTGTTAGCGGAAAGATTTGATGATTTTATAGAAAAAGGACTGTCCGAATGCTTTCTATAAGAATAACAATACATGGCAATTATACCTACTTACAAATGAAAGTGACTTCGTAATGTGCAGAGCAGAGCCTTAGAATGGGCAGCATTCATGATACAAAATAGACAGAGAAATCATTAACGTGATTTCATGATTTTTATACTCGTACGAAATGGTAGACAAAAAAACCTCAAACAAACAACACTTCAAGTTGATACTCGTTGGCTAAAAACAGAAAATATTCTTTTCAGTCTCGGTATCTAAATAAAACAGAAAACAATATAAAAAACAACACATTAAATATTATCCTACTGTCAAAATGAAAATTGAACTGAAAGCAAATTCATTGTTCGGTCTCTTGAATGGTCGTATCAACACGTTGCCGCCAGAAATTTGCAAATATTTGTAAAATAGAAAAACATGATTTTTTGTTTTCCCTTCATCCTGATCTAAATAGCATTAAAATCATTTGAAATAGAATATATTACGTAATTTTGAAGAAGGAATTTTTTTTCTATACATGAACAAATAAAATTTTGAATATAAATTAGATTGAGCTCGAGTCATTCCAACCACAAAAACATATAAAAACTGAGTCCGTTTTATTTCCATCTACTACATGCGTAGCAAATTACGTCACCTATAAGTGTTTTGATAAAAAAGAATGCAAAAGCTTGGAGATTAGAAGGAAAGAAAAGGGTAATTTAGGTTTCGATTTTTCGGAAGCGCTATTGCACTGGCTCCGGGAGCCCTGTATTTATGGGCTCCGGTGAATTCCGGCCAATATTTAAATATTTATTTAAAAAAGAGAAGTACCAGAGCTAAGCTCCGGTGGGCTTCAGCACAAATTAAGCCTTGATTAGGACCAACTTATACATTGGACAAACTGAATCTGAAGTTTGATGAAAATCAATGCATTAGTTCTTGCGATTATCAGGAACAATGTTGCATACCAGCCCCACCTATTACGGGATTCTCACCAAGAAGTACTCAGTATCAAACTATATCATGAACTAACTGAATCTGCAGTTTTTTAAAAATACGTGCAGTAATTCTTGAGATATAGCTATTGCGGAAATCGCGAAAAAGACAGCATAGCAGCGCCACCTGTGAGGCGATTTACACCAGAAACCAATCAGCGCCAGTTTATATCAAGGTCTAACTGAATCTAAAGTTTTGTGAAATTCCGTGCATTAGTTCGTCAGATAGAGTGCCCATAAAATTTTTGTCACATACAGACTCACAGACAGAGTGACAGAGTGACGATAGACATTTTCTAAAAAACATCAACTCGTATTCAGGACCTTTTAAAACGTATAAATCCATCGAACGCTGGTAGTCGAAAATTTTCACGAATCCAATACTTTCTTCTTGTAAAGATAGAAGGAAGTAAAAATACGGAAAATGCTGCCGCGGTAGAAATATTTAAAGTTTCCCTTTGCCTGTATTACCGGTTAGTGGCTCATCGTTTCCTGTGTGTAGAACTTTAAATTTAGGACATATCATATCGGATTAATTGTACGATATTCTTAATGATTCAAATATTATAATAAGTAATGACAAAAATACATTTCTTTGTCATTCAAATCTGTCTGGTAAGCTTAAACAAAAAGCTTAATATTAATCTGTTTGACATAAAACTTGTTTAAAATCCCGATTTTCCTGATAAGAAGTCTCATTCTTCAATTTCAAAACACGTATAAAGTAAGAAACAAACATAAATAAAGCTTTTTGAATACAGTTTATTTAACCTTTAAAGAACTATTTTTTTTATTCTTAGCATTTCTTTTCATCTTTTTAAATGGTATCTCTATTTGCTCTATTTTTAAATTTATATTCTTTCGCAGTTCCATTTTCGTTCTTGCATGGGTGTTCTTTTTTGTCGAAATGAATTACTTTAAATGCGTGGAAAGAGAATATTTTTGATTTTTTTAATTAGATAAAAATGCATTTTCACCATGCTACGGCAATGTTTAACACATGAGGATGCATATATATGAAATTGACATAGCGTTTATTTTAAATTTTCAGTTTCTAGGCATTACCTGATATTTAACCGAATTCAATCAAATGGGTTATATAATTCCAGTGTATACGTATTTTTAAGATACATCTAGGAATAAATATAGAAGGAAATCTCAGATTTTCCTATTTATTTTTGCTTGGAAAAGGCAAGCATTGGTAGTGGTACCGTGCCGATTCATATTTTTTATGTTTCTGAGGCTGTTTCTTACCAATTTCTTTAATTCTTTTAATAATTCTCATTGGTAACAAACTGTCAATAGTTTGTTAAGAATTTTGCGACAGGTTCGTGCCGTACACGAATTTTGATTGTTCTGTTTTCAGTTTTTTTAATTAGAAAAATTAGCTCTATTTAATTATAGAAATTCTAGGATTTGGTAAGAAAAAATTTTCTCTTAAATTAAGCTGGTGTCCACATTCAAACATTTCTGCTGTCAATATGTCACTTATACTTGTCGCTCTTCAGGAAAAGCTAAAGTTCACAGAACTACTAAAATTCTTTAAACAAATTATTAACGAATTAATCAGTTATTATTGATTATTAATTACTCTTTAAACAAATTTTTACTGAAATTCTTTGTCTTATTGTCGTCTTGTGCATAGTTATCCTGTAAAAGTCACGCATAAAACATAATCTAGGATAGTCAGCTACATGTCAAAATGAGGATATTGGCAACCAAAGGGGTTAAAAATAAACATAGCTAACATCAGATACATACCGGATAAAACAGTTTCTTGCGCTACATCACATTCATCTGAATATCCTATATAGTATTTTGGAAAATTTCTACAAAAATTTCCAAAATTATGTATACGTTTATTCAATGTCTTTGATGCTGGATTTTCTTTCGTTTCCTATTTGCCACAGGGTTGGTGGTTCTTAAAATCGTCGGGGCTGTGGTTTCAGCCATGCCAACAAATAAGAGAAAGAAGTGGAAAACTTAGTATGATCCACGTAACTCAGTGGTAGAGCATTGTCGCTTAATGCAAATGACACTGGTTCGATCCCGGGCTTGAACACTTTTTTACTCTGATGGTTTTACTTTTCTTAAGGGCATATGGAATATCTCGACAAGCAAAATGAAGCAGTTTTTGCGAAATATTTAACATCATGTAATTTACTTTAAAATAAAGATAGAACTGAAATCTTTTACAGTAAATATAAACATTATAGCCGATATATAAATCAAAAGAAATGAATTTCATGCATAAATTAGTTTCCTAGAACTAATTAACTTTTTACATATCTCTATGAAAATTTTTGAAAAATATGTCTGTTCAGTGCACTTTTCTAAAAAACTGTTGAATACATCGTATTAAAATTTGTTATGGTGTCAGACAACATACTACTTGAAAATAGTAAGAAGCGATTTTCATTCTGGCTTAATATAAATGAAATTAAAAATATTTTACAAAAAAACTTTGAAAGTCTTAACAAACTTAAGAACATATTTTTAGTTATTTATAAAAAAAAAAAAAAAAAAAAATCACTCAAACCTACAATGTTAGCTATTTTTAAAGAAACAAGCTAGTTGCACAATTTAAAGACAGTTTCAACGGCTTACCTAAAACAGAATTTTATAAAAATGTACCAAAGGATAAAAAAAAAAACACTTTTCGAGAAAAAGGCAATGCACTTCATGCACACACATAGTGCACAAATTGCATTGTTTTAATACCTTCCAGCACCATATTATTTTAAGTCAATAATCAATTAGCATCCTTTTTTAGGCAGATCTAAAAAAAAATGATCCATTTTAAGTTCCAAGTGCCCTTAAGCAAGTTGAAAAAAAAAGCAAGCAAATCAAAATTTCAAACCACTGTCATCTAGCCTACAATAAGTAAATACAAGTAAAATATATTATGGAACAATCATTTAATACCAGTTTTATTCCTTCCTTTAAAAATATTTGTTTATATAAATTAAATGAAATTTTTACCTACAGTAATATTTGCAGTATAGAAAAACCTTTCAAAAAGGACCATCTAATACTTAAACATGCCTTAAACGGAAATATTTTGGTACAACCGATATACCTTGTGTTTCTGTAACATAACATTTATAAATAACTCATCATCAAACAGCTGAATAATGAATAATAACTTCAGCTTGAATCACTTTATAATTTAGAGTTATTTATTTATATAAAGTATTTGTGTCAAATATACATTTCTTCTAGCAATTGCTATAATTTAGGAAAGCCACATCTCATATTTAAATTCATTTATTGATGATAACTATCCTTAGGTGTATTTGTCAGTTTATTAGTACCGAAATCATTTTTTCAAGGACATTTCCTTGTGCAGACTGAAATTCATTGGAACTGAGCAGATGTAATTACACCGCTGTCCTGTGAACATCAACGCATCAGCTCTTTGATCGGCTGGGACATTTAAATTCGCACCAGGGTTGCTAAATCCCGGCTATTGTTTGACGTCAATTATATCCTACGCATTACTATGTCCGTTCAGGGCATTTCAAATAGTTTAATATAGTATTGTTTATGAATCTTCTGTTAACTTTCTATTTCTACATGAAACCCAAACAGCCTATCTACATTTAGTGAAGGCACCGTCAGACATTTTATATAACTTAAATGCTCAGTTACCTGCGGAGAAAATAAATGAGAAGCATTTTTCACATTTAAAGAATATAAACTTAGCGTACCCACGTTTCGAGACACCAAATAAAATGGACATTAATTTAATGAATGGTTATTTTATTCTATTTTGCTTCTGGGTCAAGTAACAGATACTGAGAGTAATTCAATTGCTAAAAATTCAATTTTTGGCTTTCTTGTATCATGGAAAATGCTACATTCTAGAACATCTCCAAATTCGATACATAATTTCCATATTTATGAAGTTAAAATTGATAAAGAATTGAAGTGTTTTTGTGAAGTAGAAGAAGTATTTAATAAGAATGCTCAAATTTTGTCGCCTGAAGAACAGTTTGTTGAATCACATTGTCAGGAAAAATATGCGATTAATTCCGAGGGTCGTTTTGTGGTTAAATTACCTACGAATATGAAGAGTTAGCACATATGGAAATAGTTGCACAAAGTAACATTAATAATTATGAAAATGAACACTACTTTCTTCCTCATCATGCGGTTATTAAACCTTCTGGTACCACTACAAAATTGAGAGTAGTTTTTGATGCTTTACGCAAAACTTCAAATGATGTTTCCATGAATTCCATTCTGGGTATAGGCCCTGAGTTACAACGGGACATTTTGGAAGTTTTACTTAATTTTCGATTCCCGAAAATAGTTTTTTCTTCGGACATAGAAAAAATGTATCGCAGATTTTTGTTGCTTAAGAAGATCAAAATTATCAACAAATCGTTTGGAGGTCTAATTCTAATGAGGAAATAAAAAATTACAAATTAAAAACTGTCTCATATGGTTTAGCGCCAACATCTTTTCTGGCTACTAGATCTATAAAACAAACCGCTCATGATAACACAAAAAATACTTGCATTTCGCGCATGTTAGAAGGATATATGTACATGGATGACTTATTATCCGGTACAAATACTATTAGGGAAGCAATAGAAACTTGCAAAGAAATTACAGATTGTTTGGAAGAGCATGGTTTCTACTTAAGGAAGTAGAATTCAAATGCACAGGAATTTCTTAAAGAATTTATAGATTATTCTAGTGTTGATTAAAATTCTGAAATAATTCCTAGCGAAAACGTAAGACCCAAAGTTCTAGGCTTAAGCTGGAAATCATCTTCAGATAGTCTTATTTGCAAGACTTCGCTAGCACTCACTCCACCTCTTACAAAGAGGCATATTTTAGGTGAGTCTGCACCAATTTTTGTTCCACTAGGTCTAATTTCGCCTTGTACTGTAAATTTAAAAGTATTTTATCAGAAACTTTGGCTCTGTATTTTACCGCAACATCTGGCAGACGAATTACTACAATTTCAAATGTCATTTAAAGAGATAAATCAATTGTCTGTTCCTAGATGTGTCACGCTTTAATCCGGTAACCCATTTGAATTACCCATTTTCGGACGCCTCAACACTGGCTTACGCTGCCGCAATTTATTACAGACAGATTAATAATGGGAAAACCAGATCTTTTCTCTTCGTTTGTAAAACTAAGGTTGCTCCAATCAAACAGATTCAATCAAACAATTCGGTGAACTTTGCGGTGCGCACCTACTATCTAAGCTGTTTCATTCTGTTATGGAAACACTAAAGAATTATAAGCTCGATATTTTCACCTCCATTGACTCAAAACTCGTCCTTTCTTGGCTATCTGCACATCTACGTAAATGGAAGACTTTTGTCGTGAATAGAATATCTCAAATCACTGAAATTCAATCTACAAAATACTGGAGACATGTCCAATCCAAAGAGAACCCCGCAGATATCGCTTCACGCGGTATTGATCCCAATTGTCTTCCAGGATGCGACTTGATGTGGAAAGGTCGAAGTTGGCTGGGGTTTTAGACCCATCCAATTGGCCAAAAGACGGCTCAAATGTTGAGGAATTTGATGAGCAAATCAAAGCTGAACAAAGGTCTGATCCAATTTTTTCATTTCACACCTGCACATTAAATGATCTATTTGATAATTCGTTTAAAAAGCACTCTTCGCTTGCAAAAAATATTCGCATTTTGGCTTATTGTCAAAGGTTCGTTAAAAATGTGAAAATACTAACAAATGAGAAATTTCTTCGCCACATCTTACTTACAAAGAAACAAAAGCTGCCGAAGAAACTATCATTCTTTGAATTCAAAATTCTTACTTTCATGAAGAATTTAAATTTGTCAAATAACAGAAGGCTTTTTCTAAGAAAAGTCCGTTACACTCCCTCCACACATTTATTGATAGGGGTCTCTTACGGGTGGGAGGACGAGTACAAAATTTACAGTTAGCATGTAATCACAAACATCCTATAACATTGCCCTCACACTATGAAATGACTGAAATATTAATACAGGAACAACTTATTGCAGGGTCAATCCATTTCAAGTGGTCCAGCACTCGTTGTTCGACCATTTTTAAAAAAATCTGAAATTTTTTGTACAACAACCCTAACAAGATGGAAGTTCAAAATGACTATTATTTTAATTTTATTAATTTTTGTTTGTGTATGGCGGTCAGCTTTGTTTCATCGTCTGCAGCAATTTTCTCACAAGAAGGGTTTACGGAATTGTAAATAATTTATCGTTTTTTTTCTCCAATTCAAGTGCGGATTAAAGCAATTTGTACAGAATAGATTGGGCTAGAAATACGGTAATAGATTAGCTTCCGAAACTAACTGCTTTTTGGTAAAATTTCAGCAAAAAGTTTCAGTTTTTTTTCAAAATTTGTCCGTTTACAAGAGGAAATTTTTCTAGCAAGGAAAACTGTGAACATGACATAATTTATTTTACAAATAGGCCGAAAGTACTTGTACTCACGCGCCAAGTTCGAGATCTGGGACTTGGCTAAAAAAAAATCCCAATTTTTTCAAAAATCTCAAAAATCGCACTTTTGAGGCTTTTATAACTCTGGTGGGCCACGAGATAAAAATCTGAAGTTCTGGTTTCTGAGAGTATTGTATGGTAGTGCTATGCACAAGAAATTTAAGGATGGAGATTTGACTACAAGCTGAGATATGGCAAGGGCAACTTGTCAAAACAATACTTCCAAACTATTGTTTTGTTGTAATCACAGGTAAGTATTTATTTCAGAGTGTCATTTAAATTTATTTTTTTGATTATCTTTAAATGATAGTAACAGAAAATAAAGACTTTTGAAAAGCTTAGAAATTAATTTGAAAAATAATTATGCCTAAGGCCTACATTTTGCATGGTTTCAGTAATTTTTGTTGTAATTTTAGTAACTAAAAGAAACCTCAGCACTTTTACATAAAGAAAAAAAATATGTTTATACAAGACCTGAGACATATAACAGAATAGGGAAATGGAAAAGCTGTTAATGTTGGCATACTTCTTGAGACATGATCAAACGGGTCAAAACACGTCCCTGCTTGTTGGTTTCAAAACCACAATTTTAATGCTGCTTGCCAGTCCCCGAAACTTGTTCCTACCATAAGTATGTTCCTATAAATGAAACATTATATGATGTTACCATGCATCAGCCTCAAGTAATTTTCAGAAAGTAAAGATATCCAAATCTCTTTCAAAAGTTATTTTGCAGAAAAATGACATTTTTGCATAAGAAATAAGCTAAGAATTATTAATGATGTGAGACTTGCACATAGTGATTTCAAAGTTTATTCCTATGAGCCAGCAGGGCCAAGATCTTCAATCAAGTTATCAAGAGATGACAAGACTTGGTTCCTACAAATTAAATTTTGAGAAAGATGAAAATTTTTAAACCAACAAGTAAGAATGTGTTTTGACACGTTTGACCATGTCTCAATAAGTATGACAACATTAACAGCGTTTTTCTTTCCCTATTCCGTTTTTGTCTCAGGTCTTGTATATATTTTTTTTTATGTAAAAGTGCTGAAGTTTGTTTTATTTACTAAAATTACTTACAAAAAATACTGAAACCCTACAAAATGTATGGCCTTAGGCATAATTAATTTTTTAAAATTAATTGCTAAGCTTTGCAAAGGGATTTTCTGTTAGTATTACGTAAAGATAATCAAAAACATAAATTTAAGTGACACTCTGTAAAATATCTTTATGACACTCTGTAAATAAATACTTAGCTATGACAACAACAAAACAATAGTTTGGCAGTACTGTTTTGACATCTTGCCCTTGCAATATCTCAGCTTGTAGTCAAATCTCCAACCTCAAATTTCTTTTGCATACCACTACCATACAATACTCTCAGAAACCAGAACTTCAGATTTTTATCTCGTGCCCCACCAGAGATATCAAAGCCTCAAAAGTGAGATTTTTGACATTTTTGAAGAATTTGGGATTTTTTTAGCGAAGAGAAAGCAAGTCCCAGACCTGGAACTTGGCGTGTGAGTACAAGTACTTGCGGCCTACTTGTAAAAAAAATTATGTCATGCTCACAGTTCTCCTTGCTAGAAAAATTTCCTTTTGTAAACGGACAAATTTTGGAAAAAAACTGAAACTTTATGCTTAATTTTCACCAATAAGCAGTTAGTTTCGGAACCTACTCTATTACCAAATTTTTAGCGCAATGTATTCTGTACAAATTGCTTTAATCCGCACTTGAATTGGAGAAATAAACGATGAACTTTTTACAATTCCGTAAACCATTCTTGTGAGAAAATTGCTGCAGACGATGAAACAAAGATGGCCGCCATGGACAAGAAAATTTAATAAAATTAAAATAATAGTCATTTTGAACTTTCATCATGTTAGGGCTGTTGTACAAAAAATTTCAGATTTTACAAAAATGGTCAAGCAACGAATATCTGATTTCCTGGACCACTTGAAATGGATTGACCCAGAAATAAAGAAGTAAACCTGATACATGAAATGGAATTAATAGTTTATAATCTATTCTTTTATAATGTCATATTAATAATAATCTTTATTTGTTCTACCAATTTATTTACAAACATTAAACACACTAAGATACCACAGTTTAACAGACACCCCAAACAAAGTGTACATGCCAAAAGTTTAAAACACATATATACTTTAAAACAAACATTCAAGATGGTTTAAAAAATAGTTTCACCTATTTCTTACCGAGGCATCTTCAGTTATTGATGTTTTTTCGTCTCACTCTCTCGCTAGTCCTTGCTTTCTAAATTTTCCATGTCATTTATCCTTATTTTTAGAATGTGTCGCCATCTATTGTCGATAATTGCGTGTAGTTGATCATCGCAGGTTTCTGATTTCGATGAGATTATTTCAATGTTTTTTCTTATTAATGCGTAATTTAATCTATTGTATTTTGCTAATTTCTCGACATTTTAAAAATCTATTGTGATGGGGGATTTATTATTCAGTTTTGCTATTGCCGTAGATGATTTATTAAGTCGTATATCTCGTTCATGTTCTTTAATCCTGTCTTCTAGCTTCCTTTTTATCATTCCGATATATGACATATATTTTCCTTCATTGTCTTTGAAATTGATTTTACATATTCCTGGTGTCTGTAGGTGTGAAATTTTTTCGATGTCAGTTTTAATTAATTTAAAGATTGGCAGGTCAGGGGTGATAGGGGTATTCATTCCCAGTTTTTTAAATTCTCTTTTTATTTTTAAACGAAACTCCTTTTATGAAAGGGATTGGATTTGTGAATTTTATGATTTTCTGAGCTTGTTCTATCCTATTATACCTTTTTTTCGCTTTATCAATTAATTTTTGTATCGTTTTAGTGGTATATTCTGCATTCTTAGATATTGATTTGATTTTATTTATTTCGGTTTCCAAGAGGTCTTCTATTGAACATACGTTTAGTGCTCTGTGGATATATGTATTTAATGCATCTATTTTATACTGAAAATGGGTCCTTGAGTGTTAGGAGATTATGTAAGAATTTGCATTTGGTTTCCTGTATACTGAAATATGGAGATTTTGTTCTGAACGAGTAAGTAATACGTCAAGGAATGCCCGGTTGTTGTTTTTCTCTACTTCAACTCTAAACTATATATTTTTATCTTATTAAAAACTTAACCCATATGATAACAATATACAGTTATAATAATAACAATATGCACTTTTTAAATTAGTTATTTAAGTGTTATTTTTTGATTACATAATGATAAGTTTTATTATAGAATTTTGAAAATCTTGTAAAGCGTTTCAAAATGTATGGCATATAAACGTGCGCATTTTGTCTCTTACTTAAAAATATTAATATTTTTCATATAAAAATGTTTTTTGGTATTGTTATTGGCAAATCTAAAAAAAATATATTAAATATAAAAAAATCTATTGGAATTTTCAATTAAAATTATGGTTTTCCCTTACATTATACATTATGTAGTAAGGTGTATCGCGTAAATCGGGATTCCAAATGCTCTCGATACCACATATTCATTACAGTTTTTTCGCTATCTTTAATTGCAAATAACATTAGATAAGGCGAAGAAAATCACTTTAAACTAATTGTGTCCAGAGAATTTGAAGTCCCAGTTTACTCGGGACACCTGGCAACACTTATTCTGTAACCCGGGAACCCTAGATTTTATACCCTGTTTTCATTAATAGCATTATGTGTTATATACGTTTCTGTTAGGGTATTTTCAGTGCGCTATAATAATTTGTGTTATGCATTAAAAATTCATTATGAAATATTTACTACGAGTAGAAAATCTTTGATATTACTGAATAAAAATAAATGCGCCTAAACGTGTTGATTCTCTAACAAAACCAAACATATAACAGGATTATTTGTGTTATTTTTCTCAGAAACTTATTAAAACAACTTGCAAACAATGGAATAATATGTAAATACATAGCTGCCAACTTGTACGGATTTTTCCTACCACTAAAATTTAAAAAAGCTTTCAGCTTTATTAAATTATCAACATTCACGGCCATTCGGCGATTGAATTAGGCAAATTTTTCTATTAAATTTTAGTGGTAGCAAAAATCCGTACAAGTTGGCAGCTATGTAAATATAATATTAAGCCAATAGAAACGTTTATTTGATGCTTCATTTTAATTTCTTTGAAAGTATGTTTCCTCGAAATAATTTTTCCCTTTAGTTAAAATAATTTTAAAACTCTAATTCTTCTATTTAAGTTTCTTATTCTTTACGTAAAGAAAGTTATTGCGAGACATTTTGCCAGAAAAATTATAAGTATAATTTGTTTTAAAAAATATTTAAATTGTATGTAAAAACTCATGAATTATGCATTATAAGCTCAATAAAATTATGCAATTTGTTTGTATCTTATGAAAGATTTTTCACAACTAATTTCATTCAAATTAAGCTATGCTGCTGTTTAAATGCTAATTTTTGGCAAAGTAGAATGATCTTATTTTGGCCTTGCAAAATGTCCCTTTTTTGTTCTCTAATATCTTCACATTATGTTATAATATTTAAAATATCGACCATACAGATTTCAAAATATGCATTTTTTTTTCTTTTTACAGTCCACTTGAATATAAATTTTCTTTGGGTGCATTAATAATTCATAAGAAAGACAAAAATCACCGAAGCATGAATACAAAGCGTCTAAGAGAAAACTCAAAATCAATAGCAACGGTTTCAAATTACATCCGTTTCATCTAAAATGTATAAATCTTATTTATAGAACTCTGCATAAAAAAAGATATACTTTCACAATTTATTTCGTATTTAAAAGGAATAAAACACGAAAAAATATACATATTATTTTTATTATAAAAAAAAGTCCTATGATCATTAAATTACCTGGTATAGCAAATAGATATCGCGAACATTTTTAAGCATACATTTTTCAAACTTTCCCTACATAAAAATATATTGTCACAATTTATTAGATTTATTTTAATAAGAAAGAATAGAAAGCAATAATCAAATAAAAATATGTATTACTTCAAATAATTCGAAAAAAGAGTCAGATCGTTCAATTTACCATTATATACTGCATAATTATCTTAAACATTTTTGTGCATAGTTTTTATATCCGACAATTTATTTTTTTAATATATTATATGAGAGGTTATTAAGTATTTTAGAAGATAATACATTATAAAAATATTCTTAATAATTATTTTCCATTATGACTGAAATTATATTAATAATAGGCAGATTATTTTTTCTTTCTTTCGAATGGTTTTGAAAAAGGTATAAACATTAGAAACAAGTTTGTACTTCACGGAAAACTAAGCACATACACGAAATGTTTCGAAGTATTATCATTGCATCATTTTCAACCAAAATTCTAATTAATAAATGTAATTGTTTAGTTTTCAAATTATTTGGGTAATTCTTTTTCATAAGAATATTTTTATTTATGTTAATAATTTCTCTAAATATCAATGAAGTTTATTTTCAACTTACATGTAAAAACATGAAAAGAAACAAATTACACGAGATATTAATCATTCATTTGTATTTTATATGAAAGGTTATATCAATTTGAATTATTCGTTTTTATACTCTAACCTCTTATTGTACCTTCAAATAAAACATGTTTTCATCTTCATATTTTAAGTTTTACATTTGCTTTTATTTGCCCGTTTTTAACCCTTTCCATCATAGTTAAAATGTATGTAGGAATTCATTTGCGTGTCTGCCATTTTGAAAATGCTCCAACTACTGTAAATATAATCGAATTCGCTATTTAAAATTTTGTGTGTAGCATTTATAGTTCATTTACAGTGATACACAAAATAAATCCGTTTCAAAATACTTCTATAAGGATAGTGCCGACTTTTATAAAAATAACGATTTATCTTTTGGCGAAAAAAGAAACTTTTTATGAATGGATTGGTAAAGTAATTCATCAACTGTATATCTAACGAAAATAGGTACATTGGATGCATTTTGTTCCAAAACAATTTTATATATGTTCTTTGTTTTGATATTTTTTTTATTTACTATTTTGTTGAAAACCAGTAAATTTAGAGAAGTAGTTCCCAAACTTATGTTGACCACGCCCCACCAAAGCATCTATAAAATTACTATCCCCCCCCCCCTTTCATTCTGTAAATGATGTATATTTTGATTTAAAAAGTGAAGTCTATATAGGTGGAACCGTAAAAGAACATTAACAGTAACTATTCGTTTCATATTTTTTAACTTATCAAATAAATCAATTTTTTGCCACATATGTCTTTTTAACGCAATTCTATGAATGCAATGAATCTGTACATCTTCACCTTTGAGGGAAAAATAGTTTTATTGTTCTATTCTAACTTATCTCAATGTGAAAAAAAAAGTGTTATACGGTGGGGATTTTAATCTTCTGAAAATATCTTAAAGAGAGACTTACATTTGTCATTAAAATTGATAGCATTGACACATTTATTGTAACTTAGTAAAAGTTGGCGGAAAACATTTGAGCACCAATCTTTCTTTCTATAGATAACACAATACACAGCAAGCATTTCAAGCTTATCGTCTTTATCAATTTTAAGTAATCATTATTTAATCGCAACACATTTTCTCTATTTTTCCCTCTCCCAATATCGTTGTCTTCCATCTATTATCTGGCTTTAAACCCCAGCTTACCAGACGGGTCCAATGGACCCTTCAGGAACATTCGAATTATTTATTCAAATAACAAATTTCTTTAAAATAAACTAAGTATATAAACCAGACAACACTAGGTGATATAAATACGTTAAATGGTTTTAAATAAAAATTCTGGTGTAAAATATTTTTTATAAATCTGAGAGAAATTTCTAGTACTTCTAGGATTAAAATTTAAAATGTATATGTTATCATTTATAATGTAGGATACATGCACTAGGGTCATATATATTAACTATCAACCTATTTCCTTTTCTAATGCTATTTAAGATTCATGAATTTTATAATGTTGATAGTACCTTATTTACATTTTTATATAATTTTTTTAGGTTAAATACGTTTAAGACGGTCAGTTTTTGCTTTTAGTAATTTAACGTCTAAAAGGTTCTTCGGGTGACATGGAGCAGAGCGAATAAAAGGAGAAAGCTCATTCGATAATTAATGAAAAATGTTTGGAAGAATTGTAAAATAAAATAACAAGTAAGAAAAATAATCTGAGAGTGAACGCCTGAGTAACCTATTTGGAATTGCGACCCTAAAAAGTCAAATTGCCCCCCTGTGGGGCGTGCGCCCCACGTTGGGAACAACTGATGTAGAGAATTTCACCTTAAAAAAATGGATCATTACATAAATGCTAAGGACTCAGCTTAGATATTTTGATGCAAGAAGAATTTTTGTTTCCTGATCTTTTAATGTATATAGAGATGGAAAAATAGAGAAATAGGCAAAAAATACATTTACAAAATAAAAAGTCATAAATAATTTTAATTTCTAGAAGTAGATATTAGGTACATAAAATGAAAATTATAAGACGATATTTTTGAACTACTTAATTACGTGTTACGCTAATGATTAGTTAAACTCAATTTCACGACACTTAAAAAAATACATTATTTCATAACTTGTTTTTCGTTTTCTTTATATTATGAAGCATATTTGTAGTACATTTTATTTAAATTACTTACTTAGATCACATTTTATTTTATGTAAAAAATAAATTTCTTAAAAGTATTCTGTTAATCTTAAAAAGAGTTTCATAATCGATGCATGTTGCATGTTTTGTCGTTACAATTTCAGTAAAATCCTTAATACACGTGGAAAAAATCTTTCTCTCTAAGAATGAAAGGAAAGCATTCAGTCAGATTTGTGCTATGTAAAATCTTCTTAGAGAAGACACAGATTTTATGTAACTAAAAGCAAAATACTTTTTATTAACATCATAAAATAAAAAAATGCAGAAGGCATTTCGAAAGAATTGCAAAGAAGGAGCAAGACTCCATACTGCCATGCTCTTGCTTTCAATGTGGCAGCACGTCTTGCTTGAGAAAAGAGAAGATAGAAAATGTTCTTTCGAAAGGCCTTGACCATTTGTTAAGTTTGAGGTGTTAAGATTTTCTTGATTTTCATTGTGTGTCACACCAATTTTTCAAACATTTTAATGACATGTATGACAGTGTTTTCGTGTACCCAGGTTCATAAATGAACAAAAAGAAACTCCAACACAATACTTTAAGAGACTTAAACATTTATTGTAAAGAACTTTTAAAGGAGGGCCGTGAAAAAATACAGAGGGACGGGGAGAGTTTCGTTAACTGCTCCGTGGCAGAAACCCACAGCGGGGCTTAATTGCAGTCTACATGGCTCGAGGTCAGGAGCAAAAGTGAGGCAGATTTTGTTACAATTACTTACAGATTGGCGAACATTAGATAACCATATGTAAGATATTTGGCGAAAAACAAATTGTGTAGACAAAACAATCAAAAAGTTTTACATTGAGTTAAAAACTACGCCATGGCGGGCTTTATAGGGGTACAAGAAACAAAATTATTGTAAGTGAGAGTGGCTAAGAAATAGCTAGCACGTGATATTACATGCACGTTACAGATTTAACGACAGCTGAATTAGTCATCAAGGGGCATATGGCTTTTATCCGACAAACACAGGGGTGAGAATTGATTATTAATGCAAGCCAAGAGGCTGAGAAAATATGCATTACATATTGTCGGCTGCGATGCGAAAGACATTCACTTCTATTTTATTCTTTTGTTTTATCTCAACGGAAAATCATTGTGGTTAAGATTTATTTCTATCTGTGTGAAAGTGAAAGAAAAAAAAGGAACACACTGATAAATGATGCGTGCATTAAAAACTTACTTTTAAAGTATAATTGAAAGTTACAGTAGTGTGAGGGGGGGGGAGAATAATGACAATTTATAATGAACCAGTAAGGTTAAATGTTGATTTTTGAGGGGAGAGGAGGATAAATGAATATATAACGGAAAAGTCGTTATATATATCACCCATTACCACCAGAAAAAAACTGTGAAACTTGTGTTTGTCGGATAAAAGCCATATGCCCCTTGCTGACTAATTCAACTGTCGTTAAATCTGTAACGTGCATGTAATATCACGTGTTAGCTATTTCTTAGCCACTCTCACTTACCACAAGAATTTTATTAACAATATCAAATTCTGTTAAAAATCAAATGGATAAGAATGTCCGAAATACAATAAAGTAAAGGTTATCAGAAAATTAAATTGTATTTCTTGTTTAAAACTGAAAAAATGATATACGGTCAGAGTAGAGCAACACATTGTGAATAAGTGTGGAATGATCACACAGAAGTGCAAATGTGCAAACGCTGTGAGCGTAATATGCACATATTTAATTAAAAATAAAATAAAGAAATACTGCAAAATTTCGAGCAAAAAACAACTGTTTGTTGCTTATCGGCAAAATAAGGATACCTTCAAAATATGCCAGTGGCGTTAAAGGATTAAATTCTCGATTTTAAATGCATAAAAAATACCATAAGAAAAACAGAGTAAAACATAGAATGCATATGGAAATTCTTGGAAAAAGATGAGAAGAAAGACATAATTTAAACACAAATTTATAATAAATGAAATATATCAATAAAAGTACAATAAAATTACGTTTTCAACTAGAAAATGCACTTTTTTAAAAAAAATAAATAAAACAGCCTGGAAGGAGAAAAATGTAATCACTAATAATTATATCTTACAATTAGATCAGAAAAATTTCTCCGTTCAAGCTGACAAATCAAAATAAAGATATAAGAATGCAATTGTTAACACAGTACAAGTATGAATAGGGTAAAGTAACATGAAAAAGAAACTGTAAAAAAAATTACTGAAATTGAAAAAAGGAAAAAAAAACAAATACTTTAAGAGTTTATAATTTAATTTAACAGCTTTCCCGATTCATACTTACATGAAAAGTGTTTTATGGAATCTTTTTTTTTGAAATGACGTGACAAAATTTTCTCTTTCAATGTAAACTTATTAATGTCTACACTGTCACGTTCTTTGTAGAAAGCATACAGCTGTATTTTGAGTACGAAAACAGAGCAAAAAGAAAAGAAAATCAACTTTTTTTTTTTTTTTTTTTTTTTTTTTTTTTTTTTTTTTTTAATACTATGATATCAGTGACAAACTGAAAAAAAGGGGAAAATTTTTGAAAACAAGGAGAAAGAAAAAAAATAACGTCCTGTTTTCGTACTTCTTAAGTGCTGTTCAAACTAGCATTTTTTTAATCAAATGCTGAACTATCTAACATTCTTCTTCTTCTTCTTCTTCTTCTTCTTTTTTTTTTTTTCACAAAATAATGTCGTATGTCAGCACACCACTGAGATATATTTTTTTTGTGTGATGCAACACACCACAAATGAAAGGAAAAATTATTTTTCTTAATAATGGCGCACACTTGTCACTGACGGACTTTGAAGAAAATTTTTTTTTTTTGGAAAACTGAAGATTTCACCTGAGGCACCAAAATAATTCGAAATTTTTTACTATTAACTTGCACAGAACTTGTTATTCATAACACCAGTCGACACTACATGAAGCGCTGTAGAAACACATGATTTTAGGTAGCTTTCTTTACAAAAATCTACCTATTGCAGCCGTTCGGAGGAAAGCGATTTCAAAGAATTTTGGTATATTTTCATCGAGCATGACCCCCAACCACGCACCACAAACATATTCCACACTTAGGCATTATTTCAAAAACAGCCGGAACAGGTTGAATCGGAACATAAGGTATTTGTCACTTTTTCTTTTTGCGGGAGGAATCACAGTCGCAAGAAATAGACAAACTTGAAAATAAGAGGGAGGCACACTGTCATCTAGCAGCAGAGTAGAATCAAAGTCTGTGACGCGGAGATGTTGAGGTGTCTGCGAAAAACACTAATGCCCATAAAAGCACAAATCCAGAGGAGGTTTTGAAGGGTTCCATTTACATTAACGTGGAATATGATTCCAGAGTCCAGATAGAGAGGTAATTACTGCAAACAGCTATGTTTTGATGGGCGGCACACCGGGAGTTGAGCGCTGAGTCCGAGAAGAACCGCAACGTATGTGGGGAAAATTTGACAAAGTTGTTTCGCATCGCTGATAAGCGCAAAGAGTAAAAACTTCTCCCAGTATTTTTTTTTTTTTTTTTTTTTTGGAGAAATGGGCAAACGCCGCCAAATTTATATAACAGTGATTTCGTATACCCAGATTCATAAATGAACAAAAGGAAACTCCAACACAATACTTTAAGAGACTTAAACATTTATTGTAAAGAACTTTTAAAGGAGGGCCGTGAAAAAATACAGAGGGACGGGGAGAGTTTCCTTAACTGCTCCGTGGCAGAAGCCCACAGCGGGGCTTAATTGCAGTCTACATGGCTCGAGGTCAGGAGCAAAAGTGAGACAGATTTTGTTACAATTACTTTCAGATTGTCGAACATTAGATAACCATATGTAAGATATTTGGCGAAAAACAAATTGGGTAGACAAAACAATCAAGAAGTTTTACATTGAGTTAAAAACTACGCCATGGCGGGCTTTATAGGGGAACAAGAAATAAAATTCTTGTAAGTGAGAGTGGCTAAGAAATAGCTAACACGTGATATTACATGCACGTTACAGATTTAACGACAGCTGAATTAGTCATCAAGGGGCATATGGCTTTTATCCGACAAACACAAGGGTGAGCATTGATTATTAATGCAAGCCAAGAGGCTTAGAAAATATGCATTACATATTGTCGGCTGCGATGCGAAAGACATTCACTTCTATTTTATTCTTTTATTTTATCTCAACGGAAAATCACTGCGGTTAAGATTTATTTCTATCTGCGTGAAAGTGAAAGAAAAAAAAGAAACAGACTGATAAATGATGCATGCATTTAAAACGTACTTTTAAAGTATAATTGAAAGTTACAGTAGTGTGAGGGGGGGATGGATGAATGCCGACATATGAAATTAAGTAATAAAATGTCAAATTTAAACTAAATATTTTATTTGAAGGGGGAAGGGAGAATAATGACAATTTATAATGAACCAGTAAGGTTAAATGTTGATTTTTGAGGGGAGAGGAGGATAAATGAATATGTAACAGGAAAGCCGTTATAACATGTTTTACGTTTTACCGGCAAAAGGTGGTTTAGGATAAAATTGTAGCTTATTTCTAATATGACTGACCTTGGTGCTCATTATGTATTACAATATTTGTTTATAATACATGAAACTTAAAATTTTAAAGTATGTATGAAATATACGTATGTATATATAAGTGATAAAGAGGGATATTCATTTTATGTGTTATTTTATCATTTTAATCTAAGACAAATCTTACCCATGAGTTCTATGAGCCGCAGAACAAAAATATATGTTAAAATGCCCTGATTTATATGTCAGGGCAATATAAAAAAAATAATAGTTTTGGTTGGAATTTCTGCAATATTTGATTCAGAGATAAAGCTTTACCTGATTAGATTTTTAGTAAATATATTTATATTTATAAAAAGTGACCAGTTAAGCGGAGTTGATGCTTGATTGAAATAAATAGTATGCCAATTTTGCGATTATTTTTTGATTACAAAGAAAAGTGATATCACCTTCAGACTTTTTTCATTATATTTATTGGTATTTTATTTATATATTTAATTTTTGTTTTCTGCCAAAAAATGTATATTATGTATTTTGATGCTTCAGATGCGTGTCATATGCTCTCTCTTAATTTGGATATCGGTTTTCTTCGATCACAAGCTACTCAAATAAATTTAGTCACCATATTACGAGGGTGTATCAATAAGTTTTTACCCTCACATAGAAATAATTGAGTGAAATTTGTGAAAAGGCTACAATTTATCAGTCCGTTTCTATATAGTCAGTGTGCACATGCACAGTAACACATTTGTGCAACTGATATTTCAAAGAAAGGAGGGAGGATTTATTCCTGGACGTTCGATAGTAGACCCAAAGGAGCGTCATTTTTCTAACTTTTACCGACCCCCCGCAACATCATGTGACGTATTGTTGGAAAGGCCTGTGACCACTTATTCATGCCATGCATCGCTCGTGCCCCTCCCACAAATTTGGCCTCCGGGGGGCTCTTTTCTCAATTTTGCGGACATCATTCAAGCCCGGGGGACAAATTTGGGGGGGAGGGCCTCGGGAGGGGCATAGTATGAATAAGCTGTCACAGTCCTTTCCAACAATAAGTCACATTTGGGGGTGGCAAATGTTGGAAAAATGTCAGCCCTTTGGGTCTATTATGCCTCATGGAATACATCCTCCCTCTTTCAAATACCGTTTGCAGAAATCTGTTACTGTGCACAGTGACTATATAGAAAAGGACTAATACAATGTAGCAATGAAAAGGACTAATACAATGTAGCAATTTCAAAAACTTAACTCAATTATTTCTATATGAGGAGAGGAACTTACTGATACACCCTAGTATTCAAGGGCCTTAAATTCTCAAGACATTGCGTCAACATTGCCTTCAAAAGTTGATTTTTGACAAAATGATGTTATTTAAACAAAAACATGTAAATGTGTGTAACTTTTTCCTAGCTGTATGAAAAAGTATTCTGTTGGGTGTGTGTTCTGGTAGATAATATAACAAAGAGACTCAATAGACTCAATATAGAAAGTTATGTCAATTTAAAAGCAATAGGTCGTCTACCTATTTAAATTGGTAGCGATAGGTCGTCTATTTGGGTTTGACTACCAATAGAGCCGCTTTTCTCACTCAGATAGTAAAATGTCAATACGTATGATATATTTAGCAATGAATATAACTGAGATAAAAATCACAAAGTACAGTCTCATATTCTACCTTTTCAATTTATTTTACTAAATTCGTAAAACATCTGATATTCTACATTTTCAAGATATTTAACTGATTCAGCAAAACATCAAGTTTTTCTTACCACTTATTTTAACTATATGAGTTAAATTTAATACGTTCTATTTATCAAAGTATATTTTTATGTATAATTAAATATTAATATTTTAGAAGAAATACTAAAAACTGCTTACGATTTTAACGTTGCTTATTGTATTATTTGTAAATTTTCCAAATATTTAAGACTATTGATTTGTAACCTAAAGAGGATAAGCCTTTCGTAATCACAAAAACATTTTTTAGTACATATTTTCTGTTTTTCCACCTTCTTCGACTGTCTGTTTTAATATGATCTGTGCTTGAAATGGGAAAAAAGCATTTAGCTGTACAAAGAGAATTGCGTTGATATAAGATTTTTAATGGTATTGATCGGTTGCAGTCACCTGATACACGCCAATGCATGGGAATGTTACTGGAGAGAAATCGGCCGATGTTTCTCGCTGTATGATTTCCGGAACACGTCGCAATTTGTCAAGTCCCTCGGTGAATGTAATTTCCTGCCGATAGTAGACTTGAACTAATTGAAAACACGTGCTCTAGTTATTGTCTTAATAATGTGTCCCAGAGATTTCTAATCTTTTCCAGACAATTCGGATAGTTGACCGAAATTAAACAGATTCCTTTTGCCTTTTATGAACGTTTTACATAACAAAATAGATGAGATGACATATTAGTGATCAAGTAGATCATATTTTGGGCTACCACAATTTATAAACAATAATCTCCGTTATACATTTCTGTTGATAACCTAAGAAATCAGTGTTACTTAAACGTACTGTATAAAATGTACTACAGTCATCATTGTTTGGAATGGACAGTAGTCAAACAATTCAACATTTCTTCTTCTTTATAGTCTGATAAGGGTGATTAAAACGGTGTAAATATTAACTCCTTAAATTCTCACTCCCGTGATAGTGACGGTGTATGTCTTTTATTGAGATTGTTTGATTCCAACCAGTTTTATAAAACAGTATAATTGGCTTTATTATGGTATCATTTTACCTGTCGTTAAATAAGGTGAATAATTCTTTATCAAAAAACTGGTGCCAATAAGCAGTTTGAATTTTTAAACCGTAATTTAATGCGACCGTTAAGGGGTTAAGCTGACATACAACTCCATGTATCGAGTACTTGAATTATTTGAAGTACTCGATAGAAGGAGTTCATTGTCAGCCTAACCACTTATCGAATACTTGAATATATACACTGTTCCCCTTGTTGTTAACTAAAGAATTTCTAAATGGGAAAAAATTAAAAGCACATTTAAATTAGTAAAAGAGTAAATTTGAAAGAGCTGTTGTGTCATTTATACGCACTGACGATCTTACTGTAATATAAGGAATACATTTTTGAAAGTTGATAGAGTACAAATAACCCACCGAAACAAATTTAAAGCAAAATTTAATAATTGAAAAACAACACACCACATACCCACCAAAGAGCTCTGGTGTTTTATTACATTGAGGAGCGAACCGTCGAAAAGAAATAATACGATACGAATATCTATGTCATGTTAAAGTGACATTTTAATTTGGTCAAAAATGGTTGCTCTTGTGCTTTCAAGTTTGTGATATGCAAAAAGACGAATTTTGAATTTACATTAAGAAAATACGCAAGATGAATCAATATGCCACTTCTCACCAATTGAGTTTATTATTTGTATTTTAATGTAACTCAAAGTAAATCAAACTCAGTTTCATACAGATTTTTTCTCATTATTTTTTTCAAGTATTTCAATATTATATACTTTGTATTACAAAATATTTTATCTAAACATTTTTTTAAATAAAGAAAGTAAAGTAATGAGTTATACCAATATGGTATAACAATCCTTCGTTTTTCAGTTCTTTTTCGTTATTATATAAATACAACTTAATTTGAAATCTACATGGAAATCTGAAATCGTGTAGCATAGAATTGCCTCTTTTTAATGAAAAAGAACAATCCATGGATGTAATAACAAAAAGCAAAAGTTGAATTTTCTAACTACACTTAAAACCATATTTTTGCCATCCCCCCCCCCCCACCCATTTTAAACTCTCTCGAAACAATTAACAAATAATACTTCCATAATTAAATAAACCTTTAAAAAATCTACTGTTATTTATTTTTTATCGTAAATTAATTGAATGGATTAGAAACATTTAATATTCGGAATATCATTCGCTCCTTTTTTCTATAAATAAATGAACATCATTTATGACTTTTTAACCTTTATATAAAATTATGTAATTTTCTATTCTATAAAAATTGTTAATATTAAATGAATTAAAATAATTTATATTGTGTTAATATATATTTATGAATTGTTCAAGCACACACTATGTACTCAGTACACATTGACAAGAGCAAGCTTGCAAGAAACCATTTAAAACAAATACCTGCAATAGTAAGTATGTGCTGATTTATTTCTATTTAATTATTGGCTTTGAATTCTTTGTTTTGTGTGTGTGTAAACTAATTTCATTCTAAAGATTTCATTAAATCAGTTTTTTTTTTCATTTCAAAGACCAATTCTTATCAAAATATTAAAGTTTTGATAAAAATAAAATATTTAAATACAAAGTAAGAACTAGTAGATTACTCAATTATATTCTAAGATGCAAAATTTCATATTTCAGTAAAACATAGCAAATTGACAGTGAATAAACCTCAAATAAGTCTTGTGTTTTCGAAGAGTTATTAAGGAGAATTACTGCAAGTGATTTACAATTGCGAAAAATTACCTTTCTGCACAATACCATTTATTTGTTCAAATAAAATGAAATTTTCATAAAAATATACATTGTTTTGACTATCACAAACTGCGAAAGCATAGTGCCGTTATCTATAATAACAATAAATTAATAAAGCAGTTAAATTGTTGAATTATTTCTAAGAATTTTAATCGTTTTTGCTTCGCAATACATTTAATCGTTTTCTTTTCTACTTAATCTAAACATTCATTTCAAAATAAATCTATCATCAAGGTGGTTCAGTGTAACTTATTTCTACGAATAATCAACTTCTTTTAAGGCACAATACAAACATTTAATTACAAAACGGAACATAAAAATCTATGAAGTTACATTCGACACATCACATCTAAAGAATTCTAACATCAACAAAAATATTAATTCGTTTCAGTTCAAAAGTAGACAGTTCAAAGAGAGCATGCGCTGGCTAATTAGCTGTTTTGAGAATTAGCGGGAACATCCCGCCCGGCGTTGGACGGTTGTCCAACATCATCATAAAATGGCAAAGGTACTACTTTGGTGATATTTCGACGTAACATACCTGTAGAGGTCTTGAGATCAATTACACGGACATGTCCATCATCACCTTTAGAAGTTTTCACAATCTTAGCTAGTTTCCAGTCGATAAACGTATGTTTTCCTTCCTTCAATAACACAAGCTGTCCAACTTTAACATTTTGCGAGGACTTTTTCCATTTACTGCGGGCTTGCAGCTCATTTAAGTATTCTCGGCTCCAGCGGTACCAAAATTGCATTTTTAATCTTTTAACTAGTGTCCACCCTGAAGAAAATGGTAAGGAGTCTAAAATGGCATTATTTTCAGGAACATCCAAAAGAGGACCTCCAATGAGGAAATGACCAGGTGTTAGTGGTTGTAGATCATTAACATCTGTAGGCAAGGGGGTCAACGGACGTGAATTCATAACTGCCTCAATTTGCGTCACAAGTGTTGACAGCTCTTCAAAATTTAAGATAGAGGATTTAGTTATCTTCAAGAGGATTCGCTTCATGGTTTTTATATTCGATTCCCATAATCCGCCGAAATGTGAGGATGCAGGGGGTATGAAATTCCATTGAATTCGTTCTTCAGCACTAAATCGCTGAATTTCTTCCGAAGAACAGATTTGATAGAACGATTTCAAAAGAGCACAAGTACCCTTAAAATTTGTGGCATTATCACTCCATATGACACAGGGTTTAGATCTTCGAGCAATGAATCTTCTCAAACAGGCTAAAAATGCTTCTGTGATCAAGTTCGAAACAACTTCTAGATGAACGGCTTTGGTAGAAAAACAAATGAATATAGCAATATATGATTTTAGGGTTATCTTTGAACGTTTTAAATTAACTTTTGTTATAATAGGACCGGCTAGATCAAGGCCTGTTTTCTCTAAAGGTCTAGATGGTACAATTCTATCACGGGGCAAGTCACCCATCAATTGTTGAAGAGTTTGGTGTTTTGTTCGAAGACAAGTCACACATCTATTTATAATTTTCTTTACTTGACTTTGACCACATGGTATGCAATAAAATTGTCTCAATAAAGATAGAGATGTCTGAGTACCTGAATGTAGGAATTTTTTATGGTAATAATCAATTAAAAGTTCAGTGAAATAGTGAGACTTTGGTAAAAGTATTTGATGTTTCTGCGATTCTGATAAATTAGAAAATTTCAGTCTTCCACCGACTCTTAACAGTCCATCTGCATCTAGAAATACATTTAAGTTCAAAATCTTGCTGTTATTTGGGAGTGGACGTTTTTCCTTTAAACATCGAATCATCGTTTGGAATGCGGAATTTTGAACAATCTTTATCAGCTTCTTTGTCGCATTCTGTAACTTAGAAGTATCTAAATAATCATATTTTCCAATTCCTGAGTTGAATTTACAGTTTTTCAGAAATCTTAAACATCATGCAGCAATTCTTATTAACTTCATAAAAGAAGAATATCGATTAATGAAATCAATGTTTAACTGATTTTCATTTAGAATAGTTGATTTTACAACAGTGTTTTTCTTTAGTTCTAACTGATGTTTAACTTCAGAAATATCGAATTTATCGAATGTGTTATCCAAATTTGACCAAAGAGATCTGTCTTGCTTTAACCACTGGGGACCATCCCACCAAAGATGGTTATTTTCAACTCTGAAACTTTCAAACCTCTAGTAACTAGATCGGCCGGATTATCTATTCCAGGACAGTGGAACATATTTAATGGATCACTAAGATTTCTGATTTTCTAGCTCACCTCTAATCCAAAAGAAAGTAATAGTAGAGTCGGTCCAAAGGTAGCAAGTTGCAGGAAAAGCTAATTCTTTAGCAATTTTATTGGAAAGTCTAGCTGACAAAAGGGCTCCTAAAAGTTCCAGACGAGGTATAGAGACAGTTTTTAAAGGGGCGACTTGACTTTTTGCTGCCACAAAACTAGTAACAATGTTCTTATTCTTTAACACTGCTCTAAGGTACACTACCGCACCATATGCCTTCTTCGAAGCATCTGAAAAACTATGTAACTCAAAACAATCAACTTCATCAAGGGCAATATCAGCCAAATAATATCTGGGAATGCTAATACAATTTAGTTCTTTTGTTCCTTCAAACCATCCATTCCATAAATTGTCTAAATGTTTGGGTTGGTTTTCATCCCAATCAAGTCCTAAACACCAAATTTCTTGAATTAAACATATAATTCTTATAGAATAAGGACTTATAAATCCAATTGGGTCAAAATGTCGACCAACAGATTGTAATAAATAACGTTTAGTACTAAGTTTATTCGAGAGGAAATTTACTAGATTTTGAGTCTTAAATGAAAACATGTCACTAGTTGGGTCCCAAGTAACCACCAAAACCTTGGAAGGTATTAAATTCTGATTAGTGAGATTTAAGTTATCAGAAATTTCATCAATATGTAAACCATATTCTTTCCATTTCTCACGCAGTTCATGCGAGTTGATTTTCCATTTTCTAAAAATCATACTAGCTTCTTTAAATATTTCATAGGCTTCCTTACTAATTTTAAATGCGTAATCAAGATTCGGTTAACTTGTTATAAAATCATCAACATACAACGATGAATTTAAAATTTCAAAAGATTCAGGAAATGTTTCTACATACCTTTGTAGATGATGCTTGATGGTAGCAGCCAGAAGAAAGGGACTCGATTTCACACCGAAAAGCACTCTCTTTAGTCTGAATATTTTAAATTCCTTACCTGGATCATCAATCCATGGTTCATCGTCCCAAAAACATCTGGTGAAGTCCCTATCTGGTTCATCAATATCGATCTGCAAAAAAGCTGCTTTAATGTCCGCAGTAATTGCTATGAAGAAGTTTCTGAATTTCATTAAAAGGCTGAACAATTCGGGAATGAGATTTAATCCCGTATGTAAACAATCATTTAGTGACAGTTGACCCTTAGCATGGGCACTTCCGTCAAAGACAATGCGAACTTTAGTGGTGGACTTATCTTCACGAATCACTGCTCTATGTGGTAAGTAAAATGAGTTTACATCAGATGTATTGTCAATAGGTTCGATAATATTGTCTGCTAAATAACTATCTAAAATAGCCTTATATTCTGAGAATAACAAAGGGTCATTTCTAAAAGTTGTTCTCAATTTCAAAAATCTTCTGTATGCGACTTCGCGATTGTTATTAAGAGACATTTTCAAATTTGCCTTCCATGGAAATTTTACTTTATACCGGTTATCCTTAAAAACAATATTAGACTGAAAATCAGCCATAATGTCATTGTCCACATTACTAACATTTTGAGTTTCGGATTCAAATCCTAAACTTTCCAATTGCCAAAAATTTCTGATTTGATCGGATATATCCTTTTCTTCAACGATAATTTTCATACTGAACAAATTATTGGCTGACCCCGTATAACAATGTAAGCACCAGCAAAAAAGGGTTTCAGTAGCTATGAGATTATTCTTTAGTCTTTTTATTCTGCCAGTTACAATATTATAATAATTATCAGTGCCGATTAACACTGCAATTTGTTTACTAGTACATTCATATCTATCAGCAAGTTGTAAACCTTTTAATTTATTATAAGATTTCCTAATGTATTTATCAGGAGTGGGTAAGCAAGCAGTTGAAACTTGATCTGTTTCAAGAGCTTCAACTTCAAAGTGTAAAGAGGGATGCTCTCTATTTACAAGTTTTACCTTTACTACACTATAAGTTTTCTCAGTTGCCCTTTCGGCTCCAAAAGCTTAAACAGATAAAGTTTCTTTTCTAAGAACCGGCAATTGTAATTTTTGTGAAATGTCGCGAATTATAAATGTTCTCATGCTACCATTATCTAATAAGACACGAACTGGTTCATTATTATCATTTTTAGGATCTTTTATTATAACAGAACATGTCTGCAAAAATATGTTGCAATGCGTGTTTTAATTCTGTACATTACTAGTGGAATTGTTATCACAATGGAAAATAGAAACGGCACTTTTATCAACGTTTATTTTGGAATCATTTCCAAATGGAAAACAAATAGCCCTATTATGTTTCTTACCGCAAATATCGCACATTTTGGTATTCTCACAGTCTTTTATTCTGTGTTTGCACTGTAAACATAAAAAGAATCTTTCCTCTTTTTTTAGTATTCCTTTCTTCTGATGAATGGTTAAAGAGTTACACATTTCACTATTATGATCAACACTATTACAAAACAAACACGAATTCTTATTTAGTGAAGCAATTAATTCAGTAGCTGGAACACTATTTTGTTTATATTTTTTCCCATTATAGTGATATCACGGCTTACATTTCAATTGTTTATCTGTAAGTTTTGGTCTATATTGAAATTTATTATCATTAGAAAATGATTTTTTACCATCTAAGTCATGGATAGCTGATACCCGTTCTCTACTTTCAACTTCGTTTTTAAGAAAATTCATAAGTTTATCTATATCCCACATTTCTCCGTCTTTTAGATTTCTATTAAATCCCAAGGTCAAATCTGGGGGTATTAACTTCAGTAAAATTGGGCAAAGTAACCCACTGTATGTATCAGATTTTACACCTAACGACTCTAAGTTTCGAATTTGCACTAGACATTTATCGTATAAATTTCTTAATCCACCAGTGTCAGAAGAACTTTTCAAACCTTTCATATTTAATAAATTGTTTAAGTGAGCATGTACGAGCATGTCATGTCTACCATACCTTTGCTTCAAAAGCGATACGGCCGCTGCATAATTATTTTCAGTTAATCCAAAACCATTAATCGTGTTTGCAGCCGCTTCTGCAACCAAACTTTTCAAATACGTAAATTTTTCGATTTCTGTTAGACTTGTGTTTTTATCTATCTCTAACTCAAACTAGTTTCAAAATTCTAAAAATTTGTCTTGTTCCCCAAAAAATCGGTTTATTTGTAGCTTTGGTAATTTTACTGTTTTTAGTTCAGTAGCAGCATAACATGTTCGCACTGAATCAGTGTTATTACTATGTGTAATATCTGCATTAGAAGATAAACTTTTAATTTTAAAGTTTAATTTATTTCTGTAACTTATTATTTTCTGGTCATATTCATCAATATTCAATATTTCATTTTCGACATTTTTCGCATTTATTAGGCATAAAATGTTGTTATCAAGATCCTTAATAGTCTTACATTTAACGTTTAACTTATCGACTAATTATTCTAAACTTTCTAACGAATATTCATTGCTAGCTAAATACTGCCCAATTTCTTCAAATAGTTTATTTAATAGCGTTCGATGCGTCTCACCCATCTTTCGTTCTTTATTTTTGTTCATTTTCAAAAAATAAAATATAATAACAAAAATCAGCACCCACCAGTTCCAAATAGAAACAAAACAAAATTATTACGCAGTAATCTTTTCACATCTAGACTTGTCGGCGCGATGCACCACAAATAATCAATTTCTTTTCTACTTAATCTAAACATTCATTTCAAAACAAATCTAGCGTCATCGGTGGTTCAGTGTAACTTATTTCTACGAATAATCAACATCTTTTAAGGCACAAAACAAACATTTAATTACAAAACGGAACATAAAAATCTATGAAGTTACATTCGATACATCACATCTAAAGAATTCTAACATCAACAAAAATATTAATTCGTTTCAGTTCAAAAGTAGACAGTTCAAAGAGAGCATGCGCTGGCTAATTAGCGGGAACAACATTACTTAGCTTTCATACGTAATACAGTTTCGTGACAATATACTATCCTTATTATAATAATATTAAATCCTTATTTTTTAAAATAAGTTCTTGCATTTCTTTTCTTTTTTTTTCAAAAGATCCTTAATTCCTCATGAAAAAAATAATGTACTGAAAATAGTTTGTTACCAATAGACTTTATGTTTTTTTTTCAAAACTAGGACCTTGTGAGGGCGGGGGGGGGGGGGGTGAAGTAAAATAACAAAAAATAAATTTTCTTTCAATTACATGTTCTGAGGAAAATAAGCTATAAGTTACTACCAGGAATATAATTATTTTGTGAATAAAGTGTAGAAAAATGAAAACATTGATTTCGCAACGGATTTCGTTGAATTAAAATTTTATTAAAATTTAAATAAACTGCTTTGAAAATTATTCTTTTCTTTCAGTTTTAAAGCCTACGTCGGGTTTCTTCTAACCCAAAAAAATTTTATCCGCAGATAAGAAAAAGGGAGTATTTTATTAATATAACATGAACCTGATCTCTAAATTGTTTGGAAAAAGAAAATAATAAACTTGTCTTTTGTTAAATTCATTATTAATTTAATATTTTTTGTTATCTTAGTTTTTAAAAAAAGATACTTTTTTATTTAATAAAGATGCATGATTTTTGGAAAATATATTTTTCAAAAACTTTACACTTGAAATAAAATTTGTAATGGACTTTCTATTGTGTGAATGCAGAAGTTCTGCCCGTTTTGAGCATATGGGAATGTGATGTCGAGTACAGATGTCAAAGCTGATGTTTCGAGGACAGGAAAGTAGCCAATAACGCGCAGAACATCAGAGTTTATATCTTTACCTTGGAACATGGTGTAGGATACAGAATATTCATCTTCTAATGTCGTGTACCGTGCTTCCAGTGTGGAGAAAGGCCAGACGACATAACGGATGTGATAATCTATTATATATATAAAATCCAAACGGAAATTTCGTTCCGAACGGCTAGATTTCGAGTTCTACCGCATGGATTTTTACGGAACTTATACCGTTAGATAGGTATCGTTTCACGGAAGGTTTTAAGCTATAACACATCATTCTACCTAGATTAGTTATAGAATTATTACGGAAAATTCTGTTATTTTGGACTTTGTTACTTCATATTTTCTTAAATATCTGGGCTCCTATTGGTCGTAGAGCTTAGATCTCGCGCCAAAAGTAGCACCGAAGCACCCAAGCAAACTTTTCCCCGCGATTATTTTGCCGTCTTCCGATGTCCTCTAACTCTATTAGGGGCCCGCGTAGGGCCCCTTTAAAATATTTTTCGTAGTAATTTCAGCAATTATCTTAAATTATTGGTTAAGACCGCCACCCTCCCGATTCATGTATCTACGGAAAGGTTGCATGAAGGAGTTTCGTTCAGATACGCTTTCGTTAAGAATAGAGTGCGCTCCCTGGTGGTGAAATGTGGAACTAACATAACGCGATATTGTTAAAATTAGGAAATCTAATAATGCGATCTGTTTTAAACTTTGAGATAGTTCATAACACATAATCTATTATCTATTCTATTATATATATATAAAATCTATTATCTATTCTATTATCTATTATATATATAAAATCCAAACGGAAATTTCGTTCCGAACGCCTAGCTTTCGAGTTCTACTGCATGGATTTTTACGGAACCTATACCGTTAGATAGGTATTGTTTCAGAGAAGGTTTTAAGCTATAACACATTATTCTACCTATATTAGTTTTAGAATTATGACGGAAAATTCTGTTATTTTGATCGATAAGGTTACCATTTTATTTCTTGGCGAAATTCAACGTTGATATAAAAAAATTGAAACGGCTATTAAACCTCGAAAATTAAAAGAAAAACTGTTACTAATTTTATTTAAATGAAAAAAAAAGAAAAAAAGAAGAAGAAAATCCGTTTTAATGAGTGATAATATTAAAAAACGGAAACATTTAATCAAAACCTGAAAGAAATATTTGTAATGATTAAAAATTAATTTAATAAGAAATATTACACTTGATACGCAATATTTGGCTCTTTATCGCTTGCGTTAGATATGGAAACGAATCTGAAAATTTGATTAGATGAAATTTTAACGACATTTTCTTTCTGTTCTGTTCTTTTCTTTTTTTTTTTTATATCTAATTGTCCCATCACGTGACTTATAGAAGAAACAAGCAGATATAATTGTGAGTCACATGTGTAATTACTATTTGTTTCTTTACAATTTTTTATTTTTCTTTTGTCGCCAAACAATGTGATTTTATGCCAAAAATGCATAAGCGTGACATTAGCTTGAGGATGATCTCACAAATGGTGTTTTTTTTTTAGGTGAAAGAGATCATTTTTTGAGTACATTTTCATATTCATTTGTAACTTATATAGATATCAGTTAATATTTTAAAAATGGAATCGAATACTTAAATTTCAGTGTGAATTTCTGCCACACATACATATTGTAAAATAATTTCATACTTTTTAAAATGTTTTTCGCCGTAATTCCGAAAGCATGTGATATTTATAAACTCGAACTCAGATCAACGAATATTACCCATTTTATTTAAGCTAATATTATCTATTTTCTCAAGTCATATCGCCAATTTCATTTATAGGAAAATTCACAGATTCGAAATCTAAGAAATAAAGATAATTTTTAAGGAAATTTATGTTTTAATACGTTATTACTATGGAAAAATTCAACATTTTGAAAAAAAAAAAAAAAAAATACAAGTCTTTTGTAATTCGTCATTTCTTCTTCGTCTTTCTTCGTACTTTCTCCTCTGTTATGTAATATTTCAAATGATATTGGACTAATTTTCGATCATCGATTCACCGCAAAATCGCATATCTAATATCTATATATATAAAAGAAAGTCTGGATTTTGTATTAATCAACGCGCAGCCCAAACTACTGAACCTAAAATCTTGAAATTTGGGATAAAAATACTTCTTATGACATTGAGTGCCGCTAAGAAAGGATTCTCTAAAATTCCACCCCTAAGGGTGGTAAAAAATAGAACGAACTTTTAAAAAATTCCTTAAAAATCTGATTTTATAGTTATTTTTCAACTGATAACATATTTTAGTGTATTTTTGTATGCTGAATCGAATGGTACCAACTAAATTCTTTTAACTCGAATAGTTCGTAGGATATTTTATATTTTTACAATTTGGCGATGTCTTTGGCGCCAAATCTTCGAAATATTTAACATTACAAGTGACATTTCATCCATATTCATTCATATTGTACATCCGTTACTGTAGCAACGGAAGAAATTCAAATTAAATATTTTTGTTAATTCTTTTGGTTAAAGAATTAAAACGGCTATATGAGTTTGAAAAAAAAATATACAAACGCCTTGAAAAAAGAAAAAATATATTGATTTTATTTAAAATACAAGGAAGCGATCCACTGCGAAAATATTAAAAAATGATAGCAATGTTTCTACGATTTAAAAATTTTTGGTATTTACATCCGGGCCATGTCAGATACAAGACAATTACACTAATTACAGCAACCCTTATTTTTTGTCCATTTGATAGTTTATTTATTACAGTTTTAAATTTATTTTATTATTATAGTTTTTTTATTATAGTTTATAGTATGTAGTTTTACGTTACATATGTTAGCTATTTATTTACTTTAAACGATTTGCCATTTTTAACAAGGTTATGTATTTAAGAATGTTAAATTACTGTTTTGAACGCAACTGGCAAACGATAAACAAGATTGGCAATTGTCAACTATTTTTGGCGATCTATCTCATGGTCTAAATTATCGTAAGTACCACTGTTTTCGATGGAAAAAATTGGAATTGAAATAATGCATCGCGATTTATCGTTTGCTCCTGGATAAGCAGAAAAAATGGGTACTTTTATGTCAGCCGTGTGTAAAATCTCGCCATTAGCATGTTAAAAATTGCCGGTAGCAGTTGTTACATTTCGCATATGTAAATTAAAAGCAATTCTTTGTTTTAAGTTATGGCCTTATTTCGTATTATTGTTTTACTTTTCAGTTTTTCAATGAAATTAGAGTAAGGCATGTATTTTAAATGAAATGAGTGAAACGTTTATATCTAAAATAATAAAATAAGAATAAGGTATGGAAACAATCTTTGTTGACTTATTACTTGCGTCCGCCAAACATAAAAGTATCACAAAAGCCATATGTTCACCTTTATTTGGGTAGTTGTTCATGTGAATCCTGATTAATCATCCATAATCGGAGACCTCGCCAATCGGTGTATTAGCTATAATGTCAATGCATGAAAGCATCGTTTACGTATGAAGCGAAAACTTTACGATGAATTCTATTACAGAAAATCGTATCACCATCCTATACTACATATTTAAAACGGAAATTTGCATTTCATTCCGATTGTTTATAATATTTTGATAGGATATGCCACTATCAGTTAGGTGATGTTTTTACGGGTTTTGTGTATACACCGTGTTCTACGTTGCTTAGTTATAGAGATAAAGGAAAAAGTTAGAACATTAAGTGAACCTGATTATTAAGGTTAGCGTTTAAAAAAATTCTATTGAACAGATTTTGATCCAAGTGGCACTGTTGCTTAACTTTTCAGGAATAGTTTTAGTATATAACATTTCATTATATGTTGTTTAGTTATAGAGCGATTGGAAAAGTTATAGAGTAAGGAGAATGCAATTATTAAATGCACATCTACTGTAATTATATAAAATGCAAATTTATCTTTCGTTCCACCCGAGGTTTGCTGGATGTATTTTGATGGGACTTAACACTGTTAGTTAGATAATTTTGTGTGTGTGTTTGCTACTTCTTGCATGATTGGTACTTCTCTGTAGCGAATTTTTCTTCTGCGTTATTGTTTTTTCTGAAGCACAAATTTTCCAACAAACCAGTTTGCAGAAAATCACATTACAAGAGAAAGTTCCAAAACTAGGTGAACCCGATTGCGAAAGATTAATTTTTTATTTAAATTTAAACTGAAAGTATTTTAATTGGAGTTGCACAATTAGGTAATATTTCAGGGATTGTTTCAATATTTAACATATCATTCTACATTTTTAGTTACAAAGCTATGAGGAAAGTTCTCAGTGGTGCAGTTGTAAAAAAGGTAGGATAATATCTACAGGCAGAAGGAATGTACTAGAGAGTAAATATGTTATAGCTATGGAGGGTGTGTGGAGTTTCTTAAAAAATCCAGAAGTTCTACGGCGTATAGCCGACGTTACATCCCTGAAAGTCCTACAATCACGTTAACGCGATTATGAGAAATATATGTAACTATCTACTCCACATATAAAATACAAAGAGCAATTTTGGTCCGACCACTTATAACTTGAGTTCTTTTGGATGGATTTTGAGAAGACTTGCATTGTTAGATAAATTTTAAAGAAAGGGTTTCGTATATAACACATATCGTTATGCGTTGCTTAGTTATAGAATTATGTGCGAAAATTCTTTAATCAGTGAACCCTATTTGGAAAGATAAGCCTTTTTAAAAAGTTCTACTGAATTAAGTTCCATGGAATTAGCACTGGTTGTTATATAATTTTGCAGGAGTTTTAGAATATAAACAAGTTGTTCTACATTGCTTTGCTATAGAATTATAGGTGAATGTTCTATAATCTGGTGAACCGGATTATGAAAAATTAGTCTTATTAGAAGATTCTACTGAACGGATTTTGATGAGATTTGCATTTTTAAATTTTCAGGGATGATTTTAATATGCTACATATCGATCTTCCGTTCTTTTCCATATTCAATTGTAAATGATCAACTAAAAGATTAGCTTCTTAACAGTCTAATTTTGTCTGAGCCATTAGAAGATATAAAACCGTAATGTCGTTCATGTTGTTTTCAGCAATGCGAAACTGGAGATAAATGTATATATTGCTATAAAACACAAGATCAAATACACGGATATATTTCGTTTGATTAAAATTTCGTTCGAACAAAGCGACCAGCGTAGCGGGCGAAGGCTGCTAGTATTCAATAAAATTACCTGTTCTGTGTAAATATGTATGTATATACATATATTAAACGTAATCTTTTAGTCCTAAAAAATCCTAAACTAAGCATCTTTTTAAAATTCAAAATTTAATATCACCTTTTGCTCCTTTTAAATTTTGAAATATCTTTAAAAAATAGAAATTTAAATTTAGAACTTAAAATTCAAACTTTTTAATTTCTTTAGTAATTGTGTCTCAAAGATTAAAACTTCTTTTGCCCCTGATAAGTTCGTTTTCCCGCATCGCGACTTATCTATGTATATTGTAAAGGATAATCATATCTGTGCGTAACGCATACGTCATTCTGCGAATTGCAACACTTTCCAATTTGAAATAAATTTTCGTTTTGCAATTTTCGCTACTAAATATTTTTAAACTTCTGCACATCGCACATTTTCAGTTTTTCTATCGTATTATAAGGAAAAAAAATGTACATTAAAATGCAATTTGTTTCAAAGCTGTATCTCAATTAATTTTTGAGATATTAATTTTTTTTATAGTTTTTATTATCAATTTTGTAATTGTGTTGGCAGAAGTACTCTATTTCTGTTAAAAGTAAAGGTAAAATAGCAGATTACTGTATTTTTTTTTTGTCATTTCCTCATAAAAATTTAAATTAAAATTCATGCTATGTCAAAAATACCGTCTGTTATGAATCCGGCGAATTTTGGTTTTATTTCGTTTCTATTCATCAATTAAATGTTGCTTAGTTTATAGCAAAAATTTTTTACACACGATGTAACATTTTATCTTTATGAAAACGTATTTTAAATAATTGTGTGGCTTTCCTTTACAATTACTTATTCCGTATCAGAAAGCTAAAATAATGCAATTCTATTTATTCGTGTGTAATAATATTTTAATATTTTCCGTATTTTGGAAAAATGATTTCTGATAATGAATTCTGATAAAACATGGAGTTATCATAAACAAAAACAAGTGAAGGCATGTGTAACACTAAATACCCGATTTTTTTGCCAAGCTTCTTGAAAGACGATATTACTTTTTGTTTTATTTGTGTATTATTCTGCGATAATGCCGTCATTTGAACACTTTTCTATAGATGTAGGATAACTACAAAATTTAAGAATTCTAGAAGCTATATATAGATGTTGTTTAAGACTGGATCATAAGAGTTGAGTGCTTTAGCGGATGCAAATGACGTCATTTTATAAAAAAGTGTGTTTTTTAATTCTTAAAACTGAAATATATTTTGTAGAAGTACGCAGTTTCACACTAGCTGCTTTGAAAATTTCACAGCTGAAGAAGCCTTTTTTAAAAAAATAACGTAATCGAAATCACAGGCTGATGAAGCGCAATGTTTTACAAAAAATTGAAGTGTTTTGATAGAAGAGCAGTGCCATGAAATGTGCATGCTCAGACTGGAAGCCTTTGTAAAAAAATAGTGACATATATTAAAGAACTTAATGATTATCGCCTGGATGAATTCGCTTCTTCCAGTTATGCAAGCAAACAATGAGGATCTTTCAATAATTTGAGATTTAAAATAATATCAGGTTCCCTATGTTTTTTCTATAATTCTCTTGACTAAAATAATTTTACTGCTATTGTTTAAGATATTGTAATATAATTTTATTAAGTAATGAAATTTGCTTAATTTATTTTTTTATAATTTTATATTATCTTTAAATTTAAAACACAAGGCTGTTTTTTAATCATTTGCCCTGAGCTTTCTACTGATCCAATTTTACTAATATGTTTTTAATTGGAAGCTTTTCATTTGCATATGTGTCTGCGCTAGCCGTTTTTTAACACTTTCCAACAAAGTTGAAAAGTGTTTATTCATTCGGTTTGTCTGTCCGTCAGTCCGTCTGGCCGCCTGTCCGTCTGGCCGCCTGCCCACGCTCTAACTCCAGTAAATATACTCGGATTTTCATGAAATTGATAAAGGTTATTTAGGGTCACCAAAGCATGTTTGGTATTGTACATGAAGTATGTTGGATTAATCGTTAATTTACAGGGGCATTCAATTGTATTCCACAGTGTTACATATCGCTGACCAGTGACAGAAACTGTTTTGAAACCCGTCTGTGTAACCTCCTCGAAAAAAATTTACCAATTATGAAATCAGCAGTGAAGCCACACCAGACTGTCACTTTAGGCTGTTGCAAGGTTACCTCAACAAATGCATGTGGATTTACTGTGGTCCACACTCGACATATGTGGGTGTTAACAGCGCCAGAGAGTGTGAAATGCGCTTCATCTGTCCAAAGCACAGTGTGAAGCCAGTCGTGCTGCTCTTCCATCTTATTGAATACCAAATTCACAAAATCTCAGCGAGAGTCGAAGTCAGGAGATATCAGTTCTTGGTTATGTTGCAACTTGTAGAGATACCGTTGCAAAGTAATTCGCAGTGCTCTCCAGACACTTCCGTACGACACGCCTGTCTGTTTCGAATCTTCTCGAGCACTGCACTCCCCATGTGCAGCAACCGCCGACATGGATTTCACCGTCTGCTCCACTGTCGTTGCAACAGCAGTGGCTGTTGAGGGACGTCCACTTCTTTGATGTGACGCCAAAGAACCTGTAGCTTGAAATTTCTTCATCATTTTGTTCAATGCAGAAGACGTTATTGGTCCTTTCCTATCTCGCATACCCTTCATGTAGCGATATGCTCATAATGCCGCAGTGGTACTTTCCGAATTCTTATAATACAGAGGGCTATACTAAGAGGGCTTTCTCAACAATGGACAATATTTCGATGCGTACAAGCTTCGACTACCATTACCTGCTGCAGTTGCTCCTTTTTATATCATTTGTTGCTTTGCATAATCCTACATCAGAAATCCGTCAGCGCCATCTGTTGGTCTCCAACAGAACTATTTTTTCGTTGCCACACAAAACCCGGTGTCGTTTCCATTCGTTTGGTGCAACCGTATCTTTGTATCTTGATTCGTTTTCGAATTATTCATTTTTAAAGTTCGTCCTGACTTTTGGATTACCCGGTATTTTGATTTGTATTGTATTTATGTATAGTGTAATTGATTATCTTTTAGAATAATTTTATTTCTACATTATCCCCATTTTGATGAACCCTTGTTCATCCGGGTGGTGTGTGTGTGTGTGGGTGGGTGGGGGGAATATTTCACAACTCTCTTGAGCGGCCCTTTCTCCGCCAGACTGAATAGGCGCCAGTGATCACATGATCTGTCTAGAGAATTAATATTAAAAACCTTTTCTCTTGTTCTTTTAGTTTAGTTTTATAGTGAATGTGAAACTCGAACGCAGCATGCACGCTGCATATTTCTTGATCTTCCGAAAAGGGACAAATAAATATTCCTGAATTTATAAAATAATTTATTGGATTCCCAGTGAGGAATATATATATATATATATATTTAACACGTATTAACCAAATGTTTCGCTGTGAATAGTCTGTAAATATTTAAAAGTCTAAAAATAGAATTTTCAAAGTTTTTAATCATCCTGTGCATATTTATATTGAACAACACGTGACACGTTTCACTTTCAGTCGTGAAATAGGATGACTTTAATGTGATATGAATTCAAAATCTTGAACTTTGCTCTCTCAACTATGATTTAATTCAGAATAACGTGAAACTCGTGGAAACCATGAAGATTATTCATTACCATAACAATTGTTTCTAAAAAGGCTAAGGATCAATACAGAGGATTCAAACAACAGCAGTGAAAAATGCACATCTTCAATATAATGCGTCCTGAAAATTTCAAAATTATAAAGATTCTAAAAATAAAATATTTTATTAACGTTTGTCATGTTAGGCTTAAATTCCAATGGACCTTTTGAAAATGTTTGTTGAAAATAATTTGAAAAACAATTAAAATTATTTAAATAGCAAATAAAATGTGTCAATGTCCATTGCAGCAATACTATTCTAACAACGGCAAATATTATTGTAGACGATGTCTTCTTTAAGTATTTAATCATATCATATGTGATGTTTTCAATTGTTTTACTTTATTTCATATGGTGCGTGGAAGGACTGGGGACTAACTACGCTGGAATAAAAACATGGATTATAAAATATTTTAGATAATTCGGCCTGGATTTCTGAATCATTGTTGTTTTGAGATAAGCTGTATTGACTTGCTAGATTTTTTTGGATATTGGTGCTATCTTTTGGTAAGCTCAAGAAACAGTTTTGTACTTCTTAATCCATCCAAATGGCAGAACTGAATTAATATCGAAGCACAACTTTAAACAAAGCTTAATAATTTGACGGTATCATATCCAAACACATGTGTATCATTTAATTGCAGAAATTATTCATTATACGAGGGAAAGTTAGTAAGTAGGTCCAAACCGATATGAGAGGTCGGAAATTAGTAGTAAATTGTTCCCGAATATGCCAATATGTGGCAGCCCTGTCCAACTGTAAGATGTCAATTTCGAATTTATGAGACAGCAGTTGCACAAGATGAGCAGGGGGCTTTCAAAAGTTGTTGACGAAGAACGAAATGGTCGTTCTGTTGAGATTGCTACAGAAGAAACAGTGCGGAAGGTTCAATAAATGGTTAGAACTGAAACAATAGAGATGGGACAAATGTATCAATGTAAATGACGATTATATAGATACATAAACATGCCTTTTATGTATATATCTTGGTTTACCTTTTTTTATTGATTTTTGGACCTACTTACTGACTTGCCCTTGTAGATTGATACTTTTGAGTTTCTGTATACTTATTTGCCAACACTTTGTCAACACTTATAAAAAATATGTTTACTTTAAATGTTTTAAGAAATTACATACTGTGATGTTAAAATGGAATACTTTTACTCTTTCATGAAATTTTTATTTTTCTAAAAAAAGCATTTCACTATAAATAGAAGTAATTTGCTTTGATTATTAAAGGAATCCTTATAAATAAATTTAGTAAGGTCTCTTGTTTATGCGGTCTTATGTGAATAAAATTTTTTAATGCATATTGAAGCTTTCAATATATGAGAAAACGAACTACATAGTCAAAAAGTGAAACTTTATTTCCCGGGAGTCATTAAACTACCTTTTCAAAAAATCTAGTACCAATGTTTCATAAAAATTCTCGGTATAATGCCTAACATTTTAACAGAAAAAAAGATTTTAAATGAAATTTTTGCTTTCTGCATGCAGCGAACATAATTAAAAAATTTAAAAAATCACTCTTCAATGAAATATACATTTCTTTATTCTTCGAAAGAATGCTTTTTTATTTATGGAAGAATGAATTTTAGGTAGATAAGCTTTTATTTTCAGTATGTGTAACGTAATAAAATTTTCAAAAGATGAAGCCAAGAAATCGCCTTTATATTATGGTAAAAAAGGACTATCTTTTTAAAATTTTAAAATACTGGAAAGAAATATGTTAAAATTTGTGCATTAGTTTATAGAATGGTTTGTAAAAGTGGTTTCATAAAGTTGTTCGGTCGTACTGTTTTCATAATAAAAATCTCATACGTGAACTTATGGTATCTGATGGAGTAACAAGTAGACAAAGTTTGATTATATTCTAGCAAAATTTACTAAATATTGACAGGAGTTTCGATTTCGGCTTCCATTGTCACGAGCTAAATGCTATATTAATAAAAAACCAGAATAACATTTTTTTTTTAATTTAACTTGAAACATGCTGAAGTATATACATATTAAAGCGTAGGAATATAAATGAAAAACAGGCCTTTCATTTTGATATTCATTCATTTTCAAAATACTTGTTATCTACCAAATAATTGTGAAAATGCCGATAAAAAGTACATGCTTTATATACATTTAAATACAAATACATAGAAAATGCACTCTTTTAAAAAAGTGTAATACTTAAACATGCATTTGTTCCCAAATTATTCATAAAATATATACATATTTTCTTAGAAAGTAGGGTAAGGTATAAGTGTCTGTATTTAAAAAAAGTTTGTATGAATGCGTGCGTGTGTATGTGTATGCCGATGTCTAATAAAGTATATCGCACCTGGAGATCTAATATTTTTTTCCAAATACACGAAGACAAGTCCAATGTACCTAAGAATCAGCGTTTTTACATTTTGATTATAATTTTTGTTAACTTATGCTGGAAGTGTAATTTTGGATATTTTCCGAATTTTCCAAGTTCTCCAGTAATTTTGAGCCAACCGCAAAAGGAATCGAAATTCTATCATTTACCCCATCACAGAACATTTTGTCATCTCTTTAATAAAATTTGGAATTGGATAAGAAATTGTTAAAACTTCCACGAATTTCAAAAAGGAAAGCCAGTCTTCGCGTTACATTGATGACATTATCATTTTTTTTTTTTTCAAAATCGTTATTTTGAACAGAAAAAGTTTGTGTATATTTTGCCCATCATTGGAATATTTTATAATCACTGCTGAAATAATAAATATAACGTGGTAATAAAACAAACACTACAGTAATTTACAGTTAAAAAATACCTTTAGAATTTACAACAAAAGTTAAAATATATGTTCTTTTAAGAGCAATGTCCGAGTTTAACAATACTATTCAATAAAAAGACCGCAAAGTGGAGACAGGATAGTCGCACTAAAAAGGTTATAGATGTTTCCTTATTGCTTTATATTTCTGAACTTCTCTTAAATATAATTTTTTAATCCAGTCAAGAATCCCCATACAAACATGTGTCGTCTTCTTGGAAATTTGAGGACAACGATACAATATTTATCTATGACAAACTCGTATTGTAGATCATAAAAATGGACTGCCTGATTAAAAACTTGGTAGAAGACAATTGTCGATGAATTTTAGACATATTTTTCTGAACAATGATAGGAGAAACTGTTTAATTTAGAACGGCAATATGTGTTAACATTGACGTTTCTCTGATTATGCTTATAAACAACATCATTTCTATGGTTGTAAAAAAAACACAGTTTACTAATACTCAAACTGTTCAAATGTTGCATTAAAAATATTGATATAATTTTTTTTAAATATTTAAATAAATATTTAAAAAAGCAATGCCATCATTAAACAATTGATTGTTGATATTAAAATAATGTAATAAGTTTATTATTAAAATGAATAAAAGAAACACAGTTTATAATGACAATCTATTGGGTTTTCTAGAACCATAATTGAATATAGTACATCACATGTTATTTGAAGAAAGCTCCATTTTTAATGTATTTTTTCACCTGAAAGTCTAAAGGTCAATTAACAAGTTACATAAAAAAATAATGCCTCAATTTTTTTTCCATATTTTTCCAAGATATATTTAGAGAAATGTTGTGTCTAATTCTTTAAAGGATAATAAAAAAACATATTTTTTCTATACAGTCTTTTATCTCTATATTATTAAAAATGTTTATGTATTCAGTATTAACGTGAAAATAAAAATCTCAAATTTACTGAATGGTGTATATAAAATGTTGTAATGTGCAAAACCAAACAAACGTTAAAATAAAATATAAAAAGAAAATCATCGTTCCAATCATCATCGATGTCCATCGCTAGAAAAGAGATTAATATTGTTTTTAAAGAACAAAGTCAAACTGTCTTGAATTTAAAAAGTTTATTGTGTTTCCAATCATTTAACTCTTTATCCAATCTTAAGAATGAAAATATGCAGCGGCACCATCTATTTAATAAAAACAGAATAAAATGTAAAACTGTTTAACGATGGTGAAGGCAATGGCGCCATCTACCAAAAGGAAATAAAATAAAAGAAAAATCGAACAAACGGTATGGCATGCAGTGGCAACCTTCATTATAAAGTGAAGAAGCTAAATGCAGAACAGGAGAATAGAATAAAAAAACTTTGCTAGAAGCACAAATACTAGCGTATGGCCTAACGTTGAAATATAGGATGAATAAAAAATAGATGCATATGATTATTTTATGATGTACAGTCGTGGAAAAAAAAGTAAACACCCCCTACTAACTCTTCAACAAATCATCGTAGAAGAAAGTTACTGGTACCGGACGATTGGAAATAAAGTCTACTTTTAAATGATCTATATAAAATTTTCTTAGGGGTCATCTACATATTAAAACTAATCCAAACTTCATTTTTTTCAATAGCAATACCCAATTTTAACGAGATATTTCAAATCTTTGGTTCAAACTATGCCTAGACACCAAATTTCAAGTCATTTGAATGATAAGTTTTTGAATTATAAACATTCAAAAATTAGTGCTTATAATGTTAAATTACATTTTCATATTTTTATTTATATCTTCCGAAATTATGCTCCTAATGTGCTAATTTTTTTTTTTTTTGTTGTTGTAATAATACTAATATACCCAAACATAAATAAGCTGAATTTGCAATTTTTATAATTTTATGATATGAATTATGAATTATGAAATTAATATTCGAAAAAATTATGAATTGCAACCTACAATTTTTTTGATGGATTTAGATTTATTAAGTCCTGCTTTATGGAAATTCAAAAATTTCACATTTTTCTTCCATGTAGTTTTAAAATTATGCTTAAAAAACGGCAAAATGATAGTTTAATAGTCTATGATAGAAGTGAGAAGACATTTTGAAATTTACTCTGCTGTACTGTAATCTAACACGCTTCATTGACTCCTTGAGTGGCGCTTAAGGTGCCTTGATCAAGGAAGGGGCTCTCTCGGTATACGGAACTTCAGTTTGGATACAGCCCTTAAAATACGCTCGTTTTAAAATAATTAATTTCTCAGAAACTTGTGGTACGAATTGCATAAAAATTCGTTTTTAGACTAATTGAAGGGTGTAGAGTTCATTTATGCTATCAGAATTGGCTACTGCTGTTGAAAAAAACAAAGTTATGGTTCATTTTAATATGTAGATGCCCCCCTAGGCAAATTTTATATACATCATTTAAAAGTAGACTTTATTTCCAATCATTCGGTACCAGTAACTTTCTTCTACAGTAATTTGTTGAGAAGTTAATAGGGGGTGTTTACTTTTTTTTCCACGACTGTACATCCAAAGTTTAGGGATAATAACTGGCATGTTATCATTATATACTTCATTCCTTCTAACCATAAATTCAATGCAGTCTTTATGTAATAGCATTGTTACATGGAATTATTATATTGGCATTACTAAAGTCTATGTAACTGTCAGGGTTGTTGAAATATAATCTAGCTAGAGCTGCTGTCTGATAAAATTGCGTAATATTTCTTTTGTGTTCTTTCAAACGTTCTACATTTTTTTTTTTTGAAAGAACATAAAAGAAGTACTTCGCGATACCATCACACTTACTTTATATAATAAAATACACATTTTGAAATATTTATTGGTTTTGCGATACATATTAATATATTTTTACTGTATTAATGTATAACACACATTGCACTGAATATCAAAGCAATAAAATGTTATTTGTATTAAATGGCACTATCTGACACAAATAAAAGGTTCACCTTAAATTTTTCTTTCCGTTCACTACAACATGTCACACTAAAAAGCTACAAGATTTTTATTTTAAATCCTCTTATAAGAACGTATGTTCTACGATCTTTTTCAAGAAGAAATAAATATCGGAGAACATCTTTTAAGTGTTGAACGTGTCCGATAAAAATGCTAGATAATATTTCAACTATCCGATTTTACTAGAAGCAGTTAAAAAAAAGAAAGAATGTCGCAAACAAGTTTTAAAACATTTTTTAGAAAAATTCTAGAGCTGTATTTCTGGTGAAAAAATATTGAGGAATAATATAAGGAGAGAAATATTTTAGTTGTAAACATGTTTTTTCTACAACGACCGTTTTACACAGCCTCCACATTAATCATTTAAAAAAGTACTTGAGAAATTAGTTGTGTTTGTGACATTAGTAGAGATATTTAATCCATAGTCCGTCGAGTCATTTTGTGCAATAATAAAAACCGTTTTCTGCGTGATAGATTTTTTTCAAGTGCTTTATTTAAAGAAAAACTTGCTTAAAACGTGCATTTAATATAAAAGATGTCACAATATAAAAGACTAGCTGATCCGCCCGGCGTTGCCCGGGCAAAAACTGTGCCGTGTCTGCCATTGAAAACTATAACACTGGAGTGAACAAATTAAGTTAAATAATGCTATAAAAAGTGATAGAATATCTTTATTAAGACTTACGATCGTTTCATCGCACAATCGGCGACATTTTCAAAATCAATCATAATAGAAAATATTTTCACATAACTTAAAAACAATAATATAGTAAACAATGTCACGAGACATGAAGCATAATGAAAATATTGCAACCATAAAATAAAATAAAAATTAAATTAGCTATTTGCGAGCGTGGATTAATTTTCACATAATTTAAAAACAACATGGTCAGTAGCTATCACGAGACATCAAGCATACTGAAAAACATTGCAAAACATAAAATAAAATAAAATTAACTTGGCTATTTGCGAGTGTGGATTAATTTTTACTATTGTTTCTACAATTACTTAGTATCTCTTTCCAAATTCTAGGTAAATCAAGGGACACAGAATCATTGCAAATATTCTCGTTGCGTAAAAATATTTCTATTGATTCTCGGACTATGGATGGTAAATAAAATCTTGATGGATAAATTAATTTGCTATTTTTAAATTCAATCTGTAAAGGTTCTTCGCTGCATAATCTGGCCAAAGCTGTGGTTCTTCTATTGTATTTGATGTCTGCTATATGTTCTTTGATTCTAGTTTTAAGTTTTCTGCTTGTCATACCTATATAAAACTGCTTTGTTCCATCTTCTTTGGTGAAAGGTATTTCGTATACTCCTGCTAATTGGTTGGACTCAATTTGATCTATTTTCTTGCATACTATATTTTTTATTTTCATGGATGGTTTTGCGACTAGGAAGATATTGAATTTATTGAGTTTATATTTTAAACGTTCGAAGAAACCAGGAAAATATTGTAAAGTGGATAACGTGGAATTTTGTGGCTTGAAAATTTCTTTTCTTTTTGTTCTTCAAGCTCTTAATTAATTTTTCTATGGTGCTTTCTTGTGTTTTTAATATGAGCAGAAAAAAAAAAATAATTAAGAGCTTGAAGAACAAAAAGAAAAGAAATTTCAAGCCACAAAATTCCACGTTATCCACTTTACAATATTTTCCTGGTTTCTTCGAACGTTTAAAATATAAACTCAATAAATTCAATATCTTCCTAGTCGCAAAACCATCCATGAAAATAAAAAATATAGTATGCAAGAAAATAGATCAAATTGAGTCCAACCAATTAGCAGGAGTATACGAAATACCTTTCACCAAAGAAGATGGAACAAAGCAGTTTTATATAGGTATGACAAGCAGAAAACTTAAAACTAGAATCAAAGAATATATAGCAGACATCAAATACAATAGAAGAACCACAGCTTCGGCCAGATTATGCAGCGAAGAACCTTTACAGATTGAATTTAAAAATAGCAAATTAATTTATCCATCAAGATTTTATTTACCATCCATAGTCCGAGAATCAATAGAAATATTTTTACGCAACGAGAATATTTGCAATGATTCTGTGTCCCTTGATTTACCTAGAATTTGGAAAGAGATACTAAGTAATTGTAGAAACAATAGTAAAAATTAATCCACACTCGCAAATAGCCAAGTTAATTTTATTTTATTTTATGTTTTGCAATGTTTTTCAGTATGCTTGATGTCTCGTGATAGCTACTGACCATGTTGTTTTTAAATTATGTGAAAATTAATCCACGCTCGCAAATAGCTAATTTAATTTTTATTTTATTTTATGGTTGCAATATTTTCATTATGCTTCATGTCTCGTGACATTGTTTACTATATTATTGTTTTTAAGTTATGTGAAAATATTTTCTATTATGATTGATTTTGAAAATGTCGCCGATTGTGCGATGAAACGATCGTAAGTCTTAATAAAGATATTCTATCACTTTTTATAGCATTATTTAACTTAATTTGTTTATACTGGAGTGAACTTCATAAAAAACGCTCAATAATATTTATTTGGTAAAGATGTCATATATATATGCACAGTTATGTTCCGGAACGTTTAAATCAGTAATTTGGATTTCAGAAGCAACGCGGCGGTTATTAAGCCTATTTTGCGATCGCTTATGCTCTGTGTTTGACGCCGTTTTCGATCCAATCTATTTAAATTTTCTCTTCTTAATACGGCATCTTGTTCGCTTTCAAGTATTCGCCGAGATTTTTTAGGCATTTCTAACGATATTGTGAAGCAGCAGCGAAAATAATAGCAGTGAAAGAGAGACCGTAAATAAATAAACGCGAAACACAAGTGAATAAACCGGATTTACCTCCGCCTAAAACCTGCCGAGTGACTTTTACACAATAACCAATGCGATGCGTTTTTCGGGCGTTGCCATTAAACAATAACAAATAATCGCGATTTCTGTGCCATATATAGATTTCTAGTGATATTGTGAAGTTCCATGATTGCAGCGAAAGAGAGAATGTAAATAAATAAACGCGAAACGTAAGTGTATAAACCGGATTCACCTCCGCCTAAATTCTGCCAAATCACTTTTACACAATAACCAATGAGATGCGTTTCTCGGGCGTTGCCATTAAACAATAACAAATAATCTCGATTTCAGTGCCACGTACCTTAGCGTAATATATATATAGATGTTATTATACATTATACTGTTTAAAAACTTAAAAATCTTTAAAATGTTCACAATATTCGCGCCGAGCGCTTTCTATCAAACTTTCATCATCACCAAGGTAGCTTTGCGTACAGACATTTCTTAATCGTACTTTCGCCCTCGGCTAGACAACCAGTCCATAGCTAGTCCATTCTACAATGGACAGGAGAAGAGGCGGAAGAAGAGTCCAATTTACAGTAAAGGGGGGATGAGCGACAATAAATAGTGCAATTAAGAAGTGTCTGTACGCATAGCTGCCCTGATGACGATCAAAGTTTGATTGAAAGCGCTCGACGCGAATTTTGTGAGTGTATTTAAGCTCTTTAAGTTTTAAAAAAGTATAATATGTAATAACATCTTTTATATTGTGAAAACTTTTATATTAAACGCACCTTTTATGCAAGTTTTTTTTTTTTAGTTTTTTTTTTCGTTATGGTTCAAGGTGACTGGAACATTTTCAACGATATATGTTTATTAATACATACATTTTCTGCTTTATTTGTTCAATTCCCTCCTACAAATAAACAGCAGCGAAACATCATGCGCCAAACATAGCTAATGAAGCACTATTAACGCTAGTAGACTATTAGTTTGAAACTTCATATTTTCATACCAGAAAATGGGGTATCTAAATAAACAATTTGAAAGACACATAATACATTTAAAACTCCGTTTTCAGTAATTGCTGTACATCTAGCCTAATGCAAGGGAATTCTTTTGTACAGTATTCTAAATGATCTATACATTTTTATACATACCTCATAGTGTAACGAATATTTAAGCAATATGGTGCGGAATCTATTCAAGTGGACAAATGAAAATTCATAAGAGAACTTTTACAATGAATCTATAAAAGACTTAAATAAAAAAAAGTAATTCACAATGGCTGGCTAACTCGTAAAACAAATATTATTTTAAACTAAAATTACCAAACTGTTGTTTCCATTAACTTTAACTTTTCAAATTATTGAAAATCTATACATTATTCCTATAAGTAATCAGTAATATGTAATCAATATAAGTAATTATTAATTTAAAATTTGATCCGTGATATTACGCAATCGAAAATCAGCTAGATTACCAAAGATCTCGGACACAATCTTTATTTTTTTAAAATAATTCCAAACGTAACGTCATTTTCATCGCCGCAAAATTTACATGAGTACTTTCATGTCATTAAAAACATATTTCACTGTGCAATTAATTATTAATCTATATATTTCCAAACTTGATGCCCCTTTTTCCAGCTATAACATGGGATGTAAACATTAGTACACTTTACTTGACGTTCTGATCTCAGTACCTGCGAAACACAGAAATTTACTCTTTTAAATGCATTGGTGGTAAAACATTTAGTTCTATAATAGGTAATGAGAGTTTTTATTCTACTATGACTTTATAAAAGAAAATAAGTTAAAACTGGTGTGAATGACTAAGAACAAACAATCTTCTTGAAACACCATCAAAAATTTGTAAATGCGCTAGGCCTTTCGAAAGATCTGAGTCTTTCTTTGTCAGGCGCAAAAAAGACGTCCTTCTACTATGAAAGCAGAGGCAAGACTCAGTCTTGCAGTCAATAGAGTTCTGTCTAATCATGGAATTTCTGCCGCCAACTCGATGAGGTGATGGTCTGTACAGTCGCCTCACGTTCTATTGTTTCACACGATTCTTAGTAGCTATAAAGGTCAGGTTTATATAAAGTTACATATTTTAGGAAAAATAAATAAAACGACATGGCACATTGTAAAAATACAGTAACAACAACTACAGTCGAACCCGGTTAAGACGCGTTTCAAGGGAGTGGACAAAAGTCGCGTATTAAGCGGGATCGCGTATTAAACGTGACTTGAATAATGTTTCAGGAACTGGTCTTATTTACATATTTAATCGTCTATGTGAACTTTAGAGATTTCATTTGTATGCTTAGGGTCGAAAATTGTGTCGTTTAAGTGTATTTAGATAAAAATTTAATTGTAATAATCCCTTTAACTCATTGTTTCTTTTTATAGAAACAACTGGAATAATAACGGAAATTAAATATGGATTCCAACATGGATTTATTGTTGATTAAAGCATTGCAACCAAAAATAAAACAACAAAAATAATATTCCGACTAGACTGATTCTTTTAACAGAGAGAAAAAATATTAAATCTTTGGATCACAACCCATTTTTTTTAAATCATATTTAGTATTTGTAATAATGAGTACCATTGTAATCTGTCCCCCTTTTTTAATGTAATAAAAAAACTATCCTTATTTATCTTTGCGTAAAAAGTATTGTTTTCTAGCAAAAAGAAAAAGGAAACATAGAAAACATAAAATAATTGTAATTATCCAACCTCAACCGTATTTGTTTAATTTTTACGAGTTACATGTTTTGTTGCCTATTACATGCATTATAAAACATATTAGTGATATAATGTACACTTAAAACCTCACTAACAACATGTATGATCATCACTAATCATAATAATTTTTATGATGTATCTGAGAAACTTGAATTCGTCTATATTTCTCAACTGCAGTAAAAATATACACGAAGCGCGAGGAAAAGATTGTTAGGAGTCAGAATCAAAGAAGGATTGCAATTTTGCTAATTTATCAGTTTTTTGTTTTATTCCAATATCTACCAATATTTCTGGTTAGTAATTTTCGCCTTAATTAATATGCTATTAAATAAAGTAAATAATACTATTCGGAAAATGTTTTTTATCTGTATAAAAAAAAGTTCTCTGAATTGGCAACACTCAACAAGACAGAAGGAATTCGCATCTTGATCAGTGAATTCGCGTCTTAAGCGTGATTTTTTTCCTCAAAAGGACCGAAAATTTATCGCGTATTAAGCGGGATCGCATAATAACCGTTCGCGTATTAAACGTATTTTATTCTGTATTTATTTCTTTTAACAGGATGTACGTTTTAGATAATTAATTACCTTCTGTAGTAACAAAGTGAAATTAAAAACTTGCAATTCTTATATTACCATTTATAACAAAAACAAATCGATTTCTTTATTCTTAGTCACATGAGCTTTATCATTTCTCTACATTTTTTAAACTTAAATGAGAGAAGGATATCTTGATTCTTTGTTCTATCCCCAGGCTATTAAGTGAAGATTACTTTTGATTTTGGAAAGAAACTCTTAAAGCAAAGCAGTTATTTCCTCAGAGAAATGCAAATACTCTCCGAGTAAACAAAAACTTCCTATCTGCAGCATTTTCTAAATGTATAGTTTATTTCTATTTTATGAAAATAATTAATTGTAAATTATAGTAAATAAGTCTATAGTTATCTATTGAAATTTATAATCACATGTGGTTTTTTCAAATCTGAGAATAGAACATTTTATTTAGTTCAGTTTTTTGTTTTAAAAAGAATTTTCGTAACGCAAGGGGTTATACATTTTTTAACACTTTCCAACATAGATGAAAAGTTTTTGTGAATTCGGATTGTCTGTCCGTATACCTATCCCTCCGTCTGTTCGTCTGTCTGCCTGTGCTCTAACTCGCATAAATACAGTCTGACTACAATGAAATTGATATATGTTATTGGTGTTTACTATCCCATGTTCGGTATTGAAAATGAAGTGTGTAGCATTTTTGGTCCATCTCTAGGGACACTCAAAATAATTCCGTTACATGGCGGTCTATGGTGAAAAATTGTTTGCGGTGTATTTTACAAATATTACACTATTTTAAGCTTATTGAAGTTGATATATATCATTGGTTTATACGACGAGGTTTTTGTTATTGAATATGATGTGCATATAATTTATCGTTCATTTCAGTGACTATTTTGAGTGCCCTCTAAACCCTTTGCTGAAGAAATGCTAGTGATATGGTTTTCTATCCACAAACCATTTATATTTTCAGTAATCAAAGTATTGGCTTTCATGCCGCTTTCTGCTCTATAAAAACATAAGAACTATCTTTTGGATTTGCTTATGTTGATTTCTAAGTTTTTTAAGAAAAGGCTTTCCAGATATATTATAATTGTTCATAATCATATTTTATTCGTTTTTGATTTGTTTTGTTTTTTACTAAATACAAAGATTATTAAAAGATAAGTACATTTTAGATTAACGATTTTGCATAATAAATAAAACGTAAAACAAAATTATGTTTATGTTAAAATTTATAATTAAAATAATGGTAACAGTTAAAATATAATAAACTTATTGAAGTCTCTAAGAAAATTACCTTGGAATACATATGTGGGATGAGACCCTATTTATAAATCGTAACTCACTTCTAAGACGAACACTGACATTTATTAAGACGAAGACAAAACAAAAATACAGTTAAAAGCATTCTTCTCGATCTATATTTAGCTTAAAAGCAACAACTTGGCACCACTTACTTAGCATCGTAGAATATTTCTAAGATTTTCATACGTCATTTCAATCTTCTATCTTATTTCGTCGAAAATATTCTGTTTCTTTTAACAAAACCGCAGCCGTCGAATTCTTTCTCGTTCTATTTACTTTTTCTGCATTTCCACTTCACAAAGCTTCGTTACCTTTTTAATCTCGAAGCGGAATACATAATCGGGACATTCAGTCTGATAAAGTGTCACTTGCGAAATTCCTCACATATATAAGGTTATTTGGGGCAACTGGGACATGATTTTACAATTTGAATCTGGAGCTTCTGACAATTCAGCTTCAAAAAACTAATGTTCATTTGAATTAAAGTCTCAACTTCTGTAAATGTGTTCAGTTAGGTTCCCTCTATCAGACAGAAATGCTCAAAATTACATTTTAATATTTAAAAGTATAAAAATATGCATATTCCATCTTTCTTTCCTCATGGGTCCAGTTGCCCCCAAAAATGGGGTAACTGGAGCGGGGGGGGGGTCTATGATCCTCATGCGTTCATATTTTTTTATATCGGATATCAGGTCCTGTTTGAAAAAGTGTAAACAACTTAAAAATTTTTTTAAACCAGGCTGATCACGTAAATTATATGTCAATAAACAGCGTTGTAAGGGAAATCTTTGCTGTCAATGTGTCTAAAAAAAACACTAAAAGTGAAAATATTAGATGTATTTATACCAAAAACATAAAACTTAAGGAAGTAATTATGTACTTTAGTATAGATAATAAGTATAAAAGTCACATGGGTATTTTAAGGGAAAAAATAACAAGGCAAATCTATAAACAAACGGCTGCGTAAGTACTTAAGTACTTTATCCAGGGGTCGCATTATATAGGGAAAATTTTATTGTTCCTACCAGAACCCTTACAGAACGGTGCGATGAAGATATTATTTTCAAAATAGTGGTAGGAACGATAAATGTTTCCCTATAGAATGCGACCCCTGTGTATAGTACAATTTCAAGGTCTGGCTATCTCGCTTTCAGGGGCAAGGTACTTGCATTCGTAAAATGTTGAAATAATTTAATGACACCAATATTTACATGAGAATCTATCTGAAAACCAGTAAAAGTATAATTTCGCGTACTTAATAAAGGGGAAAATTTCATTATAAAATTCAGGTGCCAATGTGGCAATTAGGAATTAAAATTAAGTGATGCCATAACAGCATCACCGCCTCTCAAGGGGAAGGGGCCAAGAAATTTGGTTTTATACCACTCAATATGCTTTTTTTTAATTTCATTACATAATTTTAATAAGGTATTCTATCATTTTCTTTATTGTCAGCAAAAAACAATGGAGAAATTTACTTCCCGTAGTAAGAGAAACACAAAAGAAAAATTTATAACTATTGGGGTAACTGGATCCAGCATGGTCCAGTAATCCCGGATACATGTCCAGTTACCCCATTCTTGAAACATTTATGGAGTAACTGGGACACCGGGCTTACATTTGAAACATGAATTAAATATGTATAGATATCTAATAATATTAATGTAGTTATATGTCTAATCTTTAAAAAAAAATGATTGTTTAAAAAAAGTACTTACAGTATTTTAATAATGAGCCGAGGAAGTTCAACCATATAGACATTGTTTTTTAAAAAAAGAAACGTACATTTTTGACAACCTATCACAGCAAAGTGAGAGTTATGATTGAGTTGATACACGTTGTTTTGGAAGTAGAGATTAAGGGGCATTGTTCACAAAAGCTAAAACTTAGAAAACACCAACAGTTTTTTATAAAATAGCCTATGGCCCAGTTACCTCGTGATTCCAGTTACCCCAACTAACCTTATATACGTTTAATAACAAAACCCGTACGTTGATAGTAGTATCATATGTAGATTTTTGGTGGCTTTGAAGAAACTTCATCATTGGGTCAATTATGAAAACCGATAATGCAGTTCTAAAGTTAAAATTTTAATTGATATGAAATTCTGAAGGGTTTAATGAAGGATTTTACTTTTGGTGAACTTTACAGAAAACAAAAATTCTGATTTTGTCTTTATTGTAAAATTTAATATTAAATAAATCGATATATTGTCATGCATTTGGCAAATTATGCATTTACATGTTTCTTATACTATTAAATAATGTAATTATCATGTCATCATATATTTGAAATGCCATTTTTTAGAAAACGCATTTTTACAACTTATACATCTTTCTGAGTTTTTATTTTAGTTCGAAATTCTCAATATCGTAAAAGGACCAGCTCTATACATACTATAAAAATTCTGTGCATCATTTAAGAAATGCTGGTTCAATAATGATCTCAGATAAGAAATGAAGTCTATTAGTATGTGAACTTTTCATGAAAATGCAATTTCGATTCAGCTTTAATTAATTATCTAATTAATTTATTACCTGATTCGTCCGACGTTTCCTGTGCCAGTAGTAGTTACCTGATGTCAACTCGGGTTTGTAAAATACGATATATTTTATCTGATTTTGTATTATTTTATATTTTTAAAGGAAAAATTCGCAAAAAAATATTGCTTTTAAGTGGTAAAAACACTTTCTTGTTTTTTTTTTTTTTTTTTTTTTTTTTTTTTTAGCGTAGGATTATTTCATATATAAAAATTAGTTACTGTTGTTCGAATTCATTGAAATTTTTACCGGTTATAAATATAATAGTTTTACAGCTCTTGCAAAAATGTCATTAAAAAAAATATCGATATCTAGTTATAAAAGACAACTTTTCTTTTCGCCATTTTATTTTTCACGTTGGGTCTTTTAACATAAAAAGAGAAAAAGTCCTTATCTTTCGAATTCTCCAAAATTTTAATCGGTTATGCATGTAACTGTATACAAGGGTCAGCTAGGTGGGGAGGCCTACCAAATGGCTTAAGCACTCACAAGCCCCACCCAGCGGTTTCCATCTACTACCGCCGTCACCACACACACACACACACACACACACAAAAAAAAAATAATAATAATAATAAATAAAAGGCCCGAAGGGACCTACAGGAAAGCCAATTGAGAATATTAAGATTAAATACAATATAAGTACAATATATACACGATGGAAAGCCCAATTTTTACTGGGCGTTAAAATTTCATGAGAAAATATGCCTATTTACTAATGAAAATATGCGCTGAAGCCAAGCATAGTCGCGCCGACACAGGCCACGTTTTCATGGTTTTTCTCGAACATTTCGCAGTTTTATTTATTTATTTATTTATTTATTTTTGTCCGAACTTTTCAATCTTTCTTATGTGATAGAAGTACAGTTTGGTGTCATTATTTAAAAAGATTGTAACCAAATACCGAAGTTTAAAGTGGCTATAGTGCAGAAAAAATCGTCTTCTGGAGGAGCGAAAACGATTTGCAGTCACGAATTTTTTCGAAAGTGTTAAAACTTGTATTTTTAAAAACCAATCGCGCCATCGAAGTTAAGAAGGTTAGAGCTTTAAACTGTTCTTTTTAGAATTGGTGCCTCTGAAATGGATACCTAGCGGAACGTTACGAGAGGGAAGAAAAAAAACGACTCTATTTAAAAACATGTTTTCAAAGTGTTAGCAACAAAATTTTTTTAACTGATTGCTGAGTTTATAACACAAAAGCTCGAAATTTATGATTATATGTTTCATTTTAAGGATTTATTTTAATAAGTGTGAGAAATATATGGCGTAAAAAGTTGTCAATTATTAATTATATGTTTACTAAGAAAAATAAAGTCAGCTGACACATTGAACAAACAACAGGAAATTACTTTAAATTTGAACCAAAAACGAGTTGTTATAAATAGTATTATGTACTTATGAAAGTTCTAACATACGGAAACATTCAATTAGTTAAATATACATATATATTATCCACTGCATAGCAGTCCAAATTTCATATGATGTATTTTTTTTCTTGGGAAGAACGCTCCAACCACCATATTTAGAAAAACATAGTAGTGTCACACATAGATAACACAAAGTACATAATTTGTGTCTCCCCTCTTCTCCTCCCAACAAAAAACATGTAAAAACTGTATATTGAACAGGAACATGAAAAAATTATATGTCAAATGTACACAATATTTAGAAATTTAAAGTGTGTTAAACGGCTACATTATAATTTGAACGACATTCAACATGGAATTTAAATTGCACGAAATGTCTGCACTATGCATTGTAGAATTAACTCTCCATATTAATTTAATTTTCGCATTCCTCTAAAGCAAACTTGTGAAATTTCAACCTATACAGCTTTTAAAATTTCTTACAAAAAGCTTGTTAGTCATTTTCAAGAATTTCTTTTTAAAATTCAGATCATAAAATTCAGTATTCCTAACTTTTATCATTGACAATTATCGTAAAGAATGTTTTACATTTCATATCAGAAAAATGCCTAAAAGTATAAACGTTTTATTCTGATGCATGTACAAAGATAAACATATAAATAATCTAACAATTTATTACTCCATCTTCACTCTTTGGAATTAAGAATTTTTTGTTTCTTAAAATTTAGAAACATGCAAATTTTATAGAATAAAACTTTTTATAATAAAATTAGTCAGTGCAATTTCCCTAAATTTCATCACAAGCGATCGTTTTTTAGGCTATTTATTGTTAATTATAATTTTAGTTAATAACTCTCTGCTCAAGATTAGTCAAAAATTTAATGTTTTATTGAAATAAAAAAAACTGTGTAACTAATGTAATTAAAAATTAATTTGAAGAAATTATTTTCGACACTAGTAATGCAATTTGTTCTTTTAATTATACACTTTTAGTAGTTTTCTTTAATACAAATTAAAGTTGTAAACGCAATTAATAGATTTATTTAAAAGCCTAGAAGAAAAATTAACTAAAACAAACAATTTTGACGCGAAGTCAAATATAGCCATTCATTATATTTAAAAAAGAATGTTAATAATAAAAATATTTTTATTATGTGATGGAAATAGGTAATTTCAATGTATTAGAAATATTTTAAACGCAAACAGCTCCAATAGCATTCTATGCAAATATTAAAAAGTTCAAAATAAATAATTATTATAAAATGTAAAAACTAATACCATTAATAAATAGCTCTTTCATTTCGATTTTAATTAATGAACTTTCTCTGCATGTTTATTTCGAGTAAAATAATTACTCTTTTAACTGTTCCACTTATAAAAATAAACGCAAAAAAGTTTCTCTGTAATAAACAATATCGTGATTAATGCAAATTCTAAATTCATAAGCATTCTTGAATTAGAATAAATTATTTACTATTATCTAAAAATAAAAAAACGAAATGTAAAAAGTAAGAGTTCAATATGTAAAATATTTTAAACTCAATGAAGTTAATCTATTCATCTGAAACATAATTAATGAAGCTGTTGATGAATTTATGATGTTTCATTTATATATAAAAAATTCTCATTAATAAATATTAATTATTGATAAAATAATATATTTCACTGTTTATTTTTTGGATTTGATGTTTGGTAGTTTAATAATTTGCTTTTAGAATAAGATTAACACTGGTCTCATTCAGTGTTAATTAGAAACTTTTACAAGGCACTTCGTTTAATATTTTGGAACCTCGCAAAATGAGAGATTTAACATCCAACTAAATTTGAAAATTAAAAATACTCTAAGTGAAAAAGTTTATTGTGATACACAGCAGTCCTAGTAATGAAGTTGTCTTTATCGAGATTAGGCTGTTCCGTGCGTTCAAACTTTCGGACTTGTATTTATAATTTTCCAGCAGACCAGAATAAGATAATGTGAATGTGCACATCACTGTACAAAAATAACCGCGGAATCAAAATTTAGGGAGCCAAACTCATACTTGCGAAAGTTAGAGGAACCATGTATAGAGTACTTTTTATGCACAAGATGTTAGGTGTCGGAAAATATTCTCACAATTTAGAGTGCTTTTATAAGAATAGCTAGACACTGCAACATATTTATCTATTTTATATACTGACATTAAAATGTGAGTTTTTATACGAAGTATCAAAAGAAAATTCTGAGAATTTTATTACTTTAAAATTTCATTCTAAAAAATATTGAAAATGTTTTACTAATAACACTGGGGAACACACATTTTGTTGACTTAGATCTGGCACTTGTTTTTGGCTAATTATTGGCACCTAAATCCAAAAATTACCCCAGTTTTTTTTTCTATCACGTCAACTTTTTAAGCTACTTGATACCCCAAAATCATACTTAATGTGGATACAAAGGAAAATAAAGAAATAATTACCAAATATATTATTCATACAACGGCTGTTTATACTTACTGTACACTATATTGTGTTCATACAAGTAGTAAAATCCTTTTACAAAATGAAAAAAAGTACATATTAAGGTAAAAAGTTTCGCTTGTAGCTTTTCCCGAAGTGTTCAACTTGTGAAAAATCTCGCTTCATGCTCCAACAATAGTCAGCCATCATATATTCATCCCATCTGCCTTGATACCGTTCTTCCATGAGCTGCGAATCTTGGTGGAATCGCTCACCCTGCTCATCACTGACTGCACCAAGATTTTCCAGGAAGTCATCAAGATGATTATGCAGAAAATGAAGTCTGATGCTCGTGTTGCATCCAATTCTTTTGAAGCTCTCTAAGAGTTGCTGGACAATTTCGGCGTAATTTTCTACTCGTGTATTTCCAAGAAAGCCTTTGACAAGGTTTTTAAATGCCAACTAAGCATTCTTTTGGTGTTCTTTCATTGCTTGGATGAAATGTTCATCTCTAATGAGCTGACGAATCTGTGGGCCGTCAAATATACTAGCTAATATACTAGCAAATATACAGGTTTTGAAATTTCGAAATGAGATACGTGAAACAGTCTCCTTCAATTGACAAAGCATTTACGAACCGCTTCATTAGGTGCAGTTTTACATGCACAGGTGGAAATGTGATGTCATTTCTGTTGGCAAGTGGCTGATGCAAAATATTTGAATCTCTAGGATTGAGGTGAAATCTTGGAGGCCAATTCGACTGGAACCGATGCTTCTCACGAGCTGTGCTGTCCCAGATACACAAAAAACTTGGATACTTGGTAGATCTACGTTGTGGCCAAGAAGGAAGAACACCATTTTGAGGTCAACACAGATTATCCACTCGTGAATGTGATAGTGCAATAAATCAATGGCTCTCTTTATGTCCTCATATTCTTCACGCAGTATATATTGAAAGGATTTTTGGGGCTGCTCCAAATAAATTTCCGTAGTGAAGGAGTGCGCATTTCAAGCATCTTTTTAGCTATCCATGAACAATCGCCATTCAGTTGCGGTATAGGATGAAATTCCCAACTCTTCCATTAAACCATGTACGCTATGGTAAAACACAAATCCAACGTTATTTCGAAAGTATTGAATGAATTCACTTTCTGTTGATCGAAAGTAGGATACTTTAGCTCCCTTTTCAAGGAAATATTTTTTGTGCAGCTTTGATGCTAACAGTTCTGAAGCTTTTTTCTTCCTGTGATTCACGCCCGATTCAATGTAGAGTGGTCGCATTAATGTAAGATGTAGAGAAAAAACTTGCCGTGATAGAAAAAAACCAATTGCTGTTTTGAAATCAGCAAGCTTTTTTGACTTAAAAACAGCTGAAAAACCGAGTCAACAGAAAATGAGTTAAAAATTGTTCCCCAGTGTAATTGTTATACAACTTATAACATACATTGTTTTGATTTTGTTTGCACGATACTGTACGAATTTGTGCACACAATACTGCACCGTATTACAAACAAATGACATCCTGTATTATTTATAAGCACAGTGTAATTTGCTATAAGTCTAATTTAATTTTTCAATCGTCGTATGTTCACAGTAAAATGTGCAAGGTGATTATAATTAAAGTTTCATTTTCAAAAGGCTGTAAAAAAGAACCACTCGTCAGAAAGATCTGATATTTCATGATATTATACGTGAAGCATTGGGAATTTGTTTTGCGAAAGAAAAAAAGCACGAACGTTGACTGATAGATGGCACTGTACTCGTCAGAAGATGCTAATAAAAAGACAAGACATAAGCACTGCGCATTACACTTGTGATGAAAAGGTGGGGAACATACAGTTCCTCTTATTCCGCGTCTGAGAATGTGCTCATTGAAAGATCGGGCTCTGTTTAGGAGGTGGTTTTTTAAGAAGCGGCTCTAACTAGATGACTGCATTTGGGTCTGAAGAAGTTGATTGATAAACTCGAAGAGACTGCTTTATTTGATGAGTTCATTTTTGTTTTCGTTATGTCCACGGTTTTCGGCATAGGGCCAATTAAAAACCGGTTTTCTCCTATCGGCTGTAGCACCCTCTCGTCGTGGTGAATATGCTTCGAACAAAGAGTGCACATCAGCATGTCACGTCTTTAAAATAGCATATTATAATGATTACAACGACACCTATCGGTCAACATTTGTAACTTTGTTTTCCGCAAAAAAATTCCAATTGCTTCACATATACTACAATATCATGTCATTCTGAAAAGTGGTTCTTTTTTTACAGCCTTTTGAAAGTTGAACTTTAATTATAATCTCCCTGTATGTTAATGAAAATAACGAAAGCGAAAATATCATTCGAATTAGCATAATTTATTTAAATATTTTTCATATTATTTGCACAATTTACCAATCAACATTTTCGATCAATATTTATGTAAATGGTTAAAAACAACTCAAAAATTATATTTAAATGATCTTATTTTAGTTTCTCACTTGAAAATTTAAAAGCAAATATTAACGTAGATTAAGTACTAAAGCTAACATCAGAGCCGAAAGCTAAATACACTGGTTTCCAAAAAATAAGGGAAAACAACAAAAATATCGATTACTCAATATGTTACTTCTATATTTTAATAAAACTGAGCCACAATGTACAACACATAGTGAGGTATAAATTAACATTAAGAGAAATTTCTAGACGATTGCGGTGTTTCAGAAATTAACACAAATATAAAATAAATAAAATAAATGTGTCAGCTTGGTACAGGAAAAGTATCTTTAATACGGAGTATGCTCATCCTTAGAAGCAATACAAATACATACAGCTATGTGTGATACTGTCAATTATGCGATCGATAAGTTCACTGGGAAGTGCGAGGAATTTCTATTGTAAAGCAGTTGTAGGCGTAGTAAGGGTCTGAGGAGGTGGAGAGCAGCAAAGTATCTTCCTGAAGCATACCAAGCATGGTCGTTGGGATTCAAGTCCGGTGATCGTACTAGCTATTCCATGCGCAGAATTGTTTGGTGCTGAAGGTAATCTTCCACGATGCGAGCCCTCCGCAATCTAGCGTTATCCTCCTCTACCAGGAACTCATTACCTATTGCGCCTGCATGAGGACGAAAATAAACATCAATAATTTTATCTCTATACTCTTAAGCATTCACAGTCCCACGTGGGAAGACATGGATGTCTGTACGTCCACCCAAAGAGATACCACCCAAAACACTGACACTGCCTCCCCCATATGAATCTCTTTCACGAATGTTTGATGGATTATAGCGTGTTCCCGGCTCTCTCCAAATCAAACAACGCCTACTATGAAATTAGGGGGCTAAACGGCGACTCATCCGTGAAGAGAACGCGCCTCCATTGGACATGTGGAAGCGCCCACCTCAAACGTTCCCCCCGTGGACGTGATGTGAGCGGTACACAAATGGAGGCCGCCTCAAGTAAAGAGCACCTTCGTGAAACCTTCTATGCACAGTAGATGTTGATACAAATCTTCCAGTGGCTGAAGTAAGGGAGGCTCTCAGATGAGAGGGGGTTGCTGTTCTATACCTTCGTACACATAACTGTAAATACCGATCATCGGTGCTTATCGTAATTCTTGCCCATGTTTGGCTGAGCCTTCTGGAGGCAGATCCAGTGGCTTGAAATTGTTGCCAAAGCCTATGAACAACAGAAGGACTCACATTTAGCAATCCGGCCACCTCCGTCTGACTGTGACCTGCCTCCAATCTTCCAACAGCTCTATATCTCAGCTCTGCGGACAAATGGTACCTCGAGGTCGTACGAATGAATTGGCTATCTCAGATATTTTATTTCATAATCACAGAGAAACCTGCAGCTGTACTCTCTAGCATGCATTTTTATACTACTCACAAATGACGCAATTACAGCACCACTAATTTCCATTTTGTAATTTCATTCAATATCGAACGAATGAATTGGCTATCTCAGATATTTTATTTCATAATCACAGAGAAACCTGCAGCCGTACTCTCTAGCATGCATTTTTATGCTTCTCACAGATGACACAATTACAGCACCACTAATTTCCATTTTGCAATTTCATTCAATATCGTTTAGTAAAACAACATATCCAAATTTCATACAGATAGGTTTATTTTTTAGCGAGTTATTGCTCTTTTTGTTATTTTTCCTTATTTTTTGCAAACCAGTGTATTTAAAGGTTACCGTGAGCATGGGGTAATCATACAATCCATTAAAAACTTGAGATGGCTTTATTATTATTTTTTCTATTTAGTTTATAAGAAATGAATTTCTAATGCACTTTTTGAGCTTTGAACCCAGTTGACCGTCGGATTTTAAGCGATTGTTTTATTCGAAAGCTCTCGAATGTAATTTACATAAATTTCAGAAATTGGTGAAAAAAAAAGCTATTTTGATGGAAACGACAGAAGAAAATTTTATGGATAGCAAAAAATGGGAAACGAAAATTTTTAAACTCTCAGTCAAATGTACCTATTTTTTTCATTTCTCCAAATTAACTTATATTGGTGTAGATAAAAATATTTTTGACAGACTTATATCGCAAAAAAATATTAGATGGAAACATCGGAAAAACATTTTGAAATTATTATTTTAATCTTTATCAGAATTTTAAAATAGTCATTACTTACTGATCTCTTTCTTGCTTTTTAACTATATCTTTATAGTTTGTCGTTTTATTCTACAAAAAGCAATTGAGATTTGAAAGAAATTTTTAACCAAAATTCGAATATCTATATATTTAATTATGACAAAAATTGTAATTTCATTAATGAACGCTTAATGTTTGAGATACCAGTTAATACATATACCATGAAATTTATATTTAAAAAGATGTAGCACTTCGAAGGAATTTAACGAGAAAGTGTTTGGCCACTGTTGACATCGTTACTCGCTATTTTAAGACGTTATACGCAAGTGAATTAATTCATTATATCAATATATCTATCTATCTATCTATATATATATATATTTAACTATACATATATATATATATAAAGTAACTAGTCAAAGGATGGTACAAGACACCTACGTATCAAACAATACTAACACTGTGTGGAAAGCTTGATAAAGACATTAGGTGGAAAATAGTACTGTTATGATACGTCAGATGGAAGCTGATGTCGACTGTCTTTAGCATAAATGAACACAGTCAATCGGGTCGCCGTATAATAAGCATTAAATTTTAGATAATCTGGCCTCACTCTATTGTACGTTATTTAATGATCTCTGGAAGCGTGGTGATTTACTTGGAAGATGCTTCAGAATCACTATGCTCTTTTTATTACCCAAGTCGAATAATAAGTGCCATTAGAAAAGTCACTCTTGAAACATTGTAAAACATGCAGATGTCCTTTGCAAAACTTTGGACTTTATGAACTCATTACTTTATGAACTTAAAATAATAAATTTTTGACATATCAGGAAATATATAAGTAAACATATTACTATTTATATGATATTATATTATCACATTCCCTATCCCTTAATTTTGGCAGAATTATTTTTCATTTAAAAATAAAGCATATTTTGTACTTTATTACAGCGTGAAAGTTTAAAAATTTAATCACCGGGTGAGCCAAAAGTTCATTAAAACTTTAAAAACTCAAAAAAGGAAGAAATTATGATAAAGGACTGCAGTTTACAAGAAAAGGCTCACAAGTTAGTCGGATTTTTTTTTAACAGCAAAAAAAAAAAAAAAAAAAAAAAAAAAAAAAAAAAAAAAAGGTAAAAAATCACAAGTAGAGGGCGCTGACGACCCGAAACACAATGAGCAGCACAACAATAAGCTTCATTCATTTGTTCTTCCAATAACAAATGTTTAACATGACCTCCAGAACATTCTATGATACAACTGTTCATTAAGTTTTGTGTCGTCAACGCCGTCTACATGTGATTTTTTTACTTTTTTTTCTGCTAAAAACTATCCGACCACCTTATGAGCCCTTTTTTGCAAACCACACTCCTTTATCATAATTTCTTCCTTTTTTATGAGTTTTTAAAGTTTTAACGAACTTTTGGCTCATCCGGTATATAAAATTAAAATATACTGACAGAATTTATATTTGTTCACTTAGTATTCACTCCTAACGGGATAATTTTCATTACAAATAAAATTATTTACCTTAAATAAATTGAGAGCAGAGTTTCTATTGAAAATAGAAATGACATTAAAAGGTTTAGTGACATTTGATGGCTAGAATTAATTAGCAGACACAAGAAAAAACGATTCGACAGGATAGATCTTTTATGGTGTAGCAAATGTCCAATTTTCAAACACTGGAAAAATAATAATGGCGATATGTAATGATGGAGATATAACATGGGTTGTTACATACTTTAATTAAATTTTACGCTTACATACTATTTCACAATAAAGGAAGCAATATCATTACTGAATTCCATTATCTAAAAAAAGTAACGCTTTGAATTTTTGTTAATATATTTTACATATTTTTTTTTTATTATTTCATTTTGACTTCGAACATTGTGAAATAAAATTAAAGCGAAAGACGAATCCAATTAAAATGTGTTATTAATAGAATTTAATGAGTTAAAATAAAGAGTTTTGTAAATTAAAACTGAGTATCTTGACTTAGTGAATAACATTTCTTTTCTTCCCATTTTTTTTCTATTTTTTTTCCTTTCCCTTTGATATATTTTTAAAAACGTAACATTTGTTTTCCGTAATTATATATTTTCTCATTTAATTAATTTCATATAAACTTATGAAATGAATATAGAAATTATTTAAACACTTTTTTAAACATTTCCAGCATATTTGAAGATTTTACGATTCCTGTTGGTCTAGTTGTCAGTTTGAAGATCTCAATTGCGTACATATACTTACATTATCATGCACTTTTAAAATGTTGTTGAGGTTTACCAAAAAACATTAACTGTTTAAAATAGAAGGTTTAACATTTAGAGTTAGTCTACTACAGGAATACAGAAAAGATTTTAAATACATTAATGTCTACTGGGAAAAATATTTTCCAGTGTACTTTTACGAAGCTACACTGCTTCAAAAATAATGAAACTTCTATGCATTATTTAGGGTGCAATGCAACAAGTTGTCTGTAGAATTTGGAGTGAATAGCTTTTATCTTTCATTTACAGGGAGGGACACACTAAATAATTCAGTTACATTATTATGGCCGTTAATGAATAAAACGTTTGCAGTGTATTGGGACACACAAAATAGTTTATTTAAATTATGGGCTCTGTGAAATAAAACGTTTGCTTTGTATTTAAACATCTCTACTGTATATATTGTAATGAAAATAATGTGCATTGCTAAGGTGTACTAATATGTAGATAGTGTAGAATATAAAGTGCTTCGTATTTTTTATTCGTTTACAGGGACACAAAAATTTCTCTTAAAGTTCTATGTAAGCATGGTAATAGCTGGTAGTGTGTTTTCAGATAGTCTATGCATTTTAAAGCTTAATCCGATTTTAGTACTTAACCTGGAATGTATAATTTCTACAGCTCGTGCAAACAAAACTGTTTTTGCCAAACCTAAGAAAAAGGGGGGGTGATGAAATAAACAAGGGGGGTGACAAGAATAAAATTATTTTACATAAATCATAGGGATACATCTGCTTATTGAAACTTCAAAATTATTTTACATTTCTCTGAGAACACATACCTCGAAGCTAAAAAATGTTGTCGATTATAGTCGGCATAATTTAACATCTTCATCTTAAAATAAAGTCCGTATGTTCCTCAATCCGAACTATATAAAATGATCTTTATTGACTCATACCGTTTTCAGCCGACGTTATGAGACATTAGTACATAAAAGAGATCGAGTGAAACAACTATTGCAATTTTTGCTTAATCTTTGCCCTTTCTTTCAGAATATATTATAATATTGTGTGAATCTAATGTAGCATGTCATTGCCCTGATCATTGCACTTGTAATTGTGTTTATAGCTCTTATACGGAGTCTCAAAAAGAATTCGTAATCATTTCATAGGAAGGAAGTGTTCATGGGAAGGAAGTTTAAAAGTTTTTTTTATTATTATTGTGTTATGCATTTTATATCTTTACTTTATTTAGTATACTAAAATATGTTTACAGAAAGTAAATAAATTCAGATACGTAAAAAATATCTATTATTATTTAAAATTATTTATCTCTTATTATCTATGTAAAAATACTAGGTATATGCCTTCTACGGCTTCAATGGATGGTAATTATTGAAATTTTGTTATGTATTCCCAAACTGAATTAGAATTCATATTAATATAGGGTGTGTATTGAAATATACAGATGATATACAGGGCTGCACAACACATTTCATGCAACATTCAATGGCGGTATTTACTGTAAGTGAATTTTCTTTTGTGTTAAGCGTTTCCAAGGACATTTAAATTCTAACGAACCTGGTTATGTGTATACAAACCTATAACTAATATAAAGGAACGCTATAAAAGAATTCGAATGTCTTACCGTCTTTGTAGACTAATTTAAGGAAATAAATGTAGGAATGTGCTGTGCGTTTTCTAAATTTTGAATTCAAATATCTTCTTTTAGCTTATTAAATAGTAAAGTTTCTTTAGTATATTTTGTTGGAAAATTTTTTATAATCTTCGATTGTCGCATGATTTTTTTTCTTTTATAATAAGCGAATTATTTATCCAATATAAATATTATTAAAACCATCACAATTTGCCAATACTAGCAAGGTATTGGCAGATTTTGTAAGACTTTCTGTAAGATTTTGTACTTTGCACCTGGATTTCCCTGTTTCTTCTTTAAAATTATGTCCAGTATATTGTTTTAAACGAATGTCCTATGTGATGGAATAGAATGACTATACATATACATTTTCAACTCAAAATAAAATATTGATTTTAGAGATGATATTATTATTTTTTATAATTGAATTTAATTATATCATTACCTTTCTTTTATATAGAGCAACAGTTTGGATTGGTGTTTAAATATTTTGTTTTGAATTTTTTCGAGATTGAATTGTGTTGAGAGACGATGAAAAGTATGATCAGGGTTTGAGTCAATAAGGAGTACTTTATTCGGTTCAATTCGAGAATCATACTGACTTTATTCTAAGGTGATGTTTTTAAATTATGCCGATTATAACCCCGAACATTAGTTGGAATCTTCGTGCCATGTGTTATCAGAAAATTGTAAAATGATATATATATTTAAATTAAACTATTGCCATGATTGCTTGGAGAAAGTAATCAAATGATATATTTGTTCGTAGATAGACATCTCAGTATAGAATTGGTAATTCCTTAAATAAACAATCTTAGTAAAGAAATAAGAGATTATTGATAATACCAATTATTCCTGAGTATTCATCAACGAGAAACTAAAATAAATATTAATAATTTGTACAGGATGTTCAAGCTTAATGTCTTTTAAATATTAATAGTAAATATATTTTTAATTTTTTTAACATCCACCTCTAATTAGAACAGTTTAGATATATTTTATCATATATATGATGGATTTATACATTACCTAATTCCATGCAAGCTGCGGACATTCCTTCAAATTTCAATGGATATACCGGTATTTAAGATAAGATATGGAAGATATGCAATATTTAATATTTAAATTACATAATTCGTAATCATCTTGTTTATTCACAAAATTTGTAGTTTTTTTTTTTTCTTCTTCGGTGCCTTTAGATAAGACTAAATATTATATTAAAAATCGTGGTAAATTTTTACTCACCTTGGTTATCATAATAAAGGAACGTCTTCATTTGTATTTTATTTTTGCAGCAACAGAAAAAGAGATAAAGCAGGTTGTAGGATAATAACCTGTTTCCGCGAGAAAAAAATTAATTAGGAGCAAATGAGGATTTTTTTTTTTTTCAGATTTGAAATCTCAGGTTTTTCTTTTTCCTTTTATGAGGAACAATTACTTTATCCAGATCTTTATTTATATATGTTTATAAGAAGTTTTCTCATGTGCTTATTTGTATGGTAATGTTTGTAAGCATTACGAGTATTAAAGAAATTCAATATTAAAAAAAAAAACCTCTTTGAATGGGCATTTTTATGCTTAAAAACTCACTGCTTATAAAAACAACCGAATTTGAATAAGAAAGAGAATACCATTAAATCTGCTTTAGAAAATGGAATTGACACAGGACGTAACATTTTATGATTGCATGTTTTTATCATTGAATAAGCACAGTCGTCTTTAATAAATGCTGATTTTTTTATATCTAAAAAACATATTCCATGTAGTGCTGCTTAAAATTTTTTTCTGACCATGCAATTTAGACTTAAAAAATTCAGTTATTTCATTAAGGACTGTATAAACTGATTTGTGCAGTAATTTTAACTGGATAAGAAGATTTTAAAGAATTTATTATTTTAATACATACATAATAGATATTTGTCATCTTCCTGTAGTGGTAAGCGATACAACAAAGTTTCGTCTTGGCTGTCTTATTACATGGTGTCAGATATCTCTAATGTGCATTTATGTACTTTGAAATCATGATAAAAATAAAAAGGTTCTTTAAGACAATTGTATTATGAGAATCTACCTTGTGTACATGAATACATTTACCCGTTTTATTTGCTTTCTGGCCCAGTCATTCATTAAATGAGGGTTCGTAAACGCGAGGCTAAGAAAATATATACTAAAAAAGTATTTTGAAAAGGAATCTTAAATCCATTGAAGTTTTATTATAGGCTTATAAAGGTCTGCAAAATGCTACAGGGGGTTTTAAAAAGTGAATAAGTCGTTACTGTCTTATTTTTAAAAACACTCTAATTGTATAGCTTATGTTTTACACAGTAGGAAATTATTCTCAACTTGTTTCATGTATCCCTGTAAAAAGAAAACTTTGATACGGTTATTACTTGAAACTCTGTATTTTGGTATAATAGAATATTAGGGTAGAAAACCAAAACAGTCCAATCCCTTCAATGGTAGTTCAGAAAATCTTTTGATTGCTGTTCGTCAAACCGCGGAAACTTTATACGTTAGCCCCGATGAACACGTAAAAGTGGTCTGACGCATATTAAAAATTACTTTAGTCAAACACACTTCAACTCCACTTGAATTGGTGTATAACAAATAACGATGCGCATACTTGTGTTCCTAATAAAGAAATTACGACTTATTTCTGCTGTGTTTTCTACGCAGTTGCAACAAGTTAATTTTTCAGTATTTTATATATCGTTATGTATTTAGTAAGTAAATGAGGGGAACAATTATTGCGCCATTACGCTTATAATTAAAAAGAACGACACAAATATGCAAAAGCTAGTTTTTTTTCTAAAGCATTTGTCAAAAACATACCTTCATTTCTTAAGAATACAGAATCTTTCTAATTATGTAAAGTATTACTTAAATTTGCAAGTACTAGTAATCGATTTTAAAATACATTTATTACGCAAGTAGAACCTAATTATTTCTTAGACACGTTTTTCACACTAAAATCTCGCCTTATACAACACGGCCCGATTATGTCAAAAGCGATCGTGAGTTGGCGACGGATACACGTGAGGAAACCCATCCCGTGCCATCCTCGCGCCAATCTGGACTTTTAGAGGGCTTAAATCGCCGGACGATCACTCTCAGATCCGCTGCGAGAGCTAGTTTTGCCAAATAATATAAAACACAATTGAAACATGAAAGCATTTTACAAAAAACTTCAATATTTGTAAACATACCAGCATGTAAAAATAACAGCAATTTGAATGAAACACTAAATAATCATCAATCATTACACATAGGCACTCTTCCAAAAAAAAAAAAAAAACTATTTTCCAAAATTTGTAATATTCTTCCACAATTTTAGTTCATCCTTTCTCCTCACAATTATATTCAATTGTTTCAGAAAATGAAATTACGTGAAACCAGAACTCCTCAAAAAGAGAAAAAAGAGGGAAAACTTTTTGTTTAGGATGCTGCTATTTCGCTAGTTTTTACGTTATTTTTGCGTTATACTTTCCCAAACTGTTAATGTTTATCTCGGTAATTAATTATTAATATTCGTCTACTCTTTAAAACATCTGAATTATTTATTTAAAATTCTATTCTTATTTTTGGGCTATTTATGGGCTTATTAAGCTTACTAAATAGAAAAGATTCGTTAAAAAATTCAAATACGACATTATAAGTTTGTTATTTTATGATAAAACCCAAGTGTATGTCACATATGTGGTTGATACACATGTTTTGCGCATAGGTCACTATAAAATATTTATGCAAAATAGTGGTTATCTTATACAACTGGTTTTAGGTGAAGCAGCATAATGTCGTTAGATTTTTTATTTTAGAAGGCGAATAAAAGTTCCTTAAAAGCAGTGTAAGACTTAATTTTTTGAATTAGGTTTGTCTCTAATGACGTATTAAGCAGCTGAACACTGATATATAGGATACTTTATTACAGTGTTGGTGTCCAATTCTCTTTTTCTGATGGACATTTCAGAACGAATATAATATGGATGATTCAGAACTGAAATCGTTTCGCTTTCTTTCTAAATTGGACGTTCAAGAGGCAGTTATATGTTCTTAGACTTTCTAATGTGTAGATCTTTAACTCGAAATTTGTATTTATTGTATTATTATCAAATATTAGATACATGAAATTTTTCACGGTGCGTAAACCAACAGAGTGAAATAGTCCAAGCCAGAACCGAACTCGGATCCTTGGAATAACGCTCCAATGCTTTACAATTAAGCTGTGAGGACGATAACCAGACTGGCATTTGCCATTCTTACATGTCGCTAAGGATGAAAGCGCAACACAAGATGAAAAAGTCTTCTAAAGCATACAACCCTGTGACAAACATAAGACGAAATAAAGCCCAGCACATGTGAACATATATAAGTGTTCACCTGTACTGGGCTATATTTTATCTCATGTTTGCCGAAGGGCTGTGTGCATATGAAGTCTTTTTGATCTTGTGCTGCGGTTACAGCCTTACCGACATTTAACCTCTTCGCTATTGAGCATAAATGGAGTATTATTAATTATTACTGAATTAATAACTGAATGTGTGGCTAGGTATCGTCTTCGTAGCTTAATGGTAAAGCAGTGGAGTGTTATTCGAAGGATCCGGGTTCGATTCCGACTTGGATATTTTTCACTTTGTTGGATTATGCTTACTTATCAACGTAAAATATTTCACTTATTTTCATATTTTATAATTTCGAGCGTAATTTCACTAATGAAAATTAATGGAAAATTAATTAAAATTATAGTTATATGAATTATTATTAATAATAATTTTACTGGATTAAAAAATACATAGTTTACCCTCTCAAAAACGTTTTGTTTCTTTAAATTTTTGGAACAAAGTCATTCTAAAAATAGTTGTTAACGGAATTAACATTAATTCGTAGTGTCGTTATAGCGTTTTTGCAGAATGGCATTCTTAACTCGTTGACAAGGCCCAACTAAGAACTACGGGGAACTGGAGCAGAAATCCACTACAATTTTCATCTAGTAAATTTTGCCTTATTTTTTAAAGAAACTCTACGTTTAAATTATTACTATTTTAAAAAGTGGTTATTCTTTAACGGGGATTTTACTCTAAAGTCCTAAATCTAGTCTTTTTCATTTGTATTACAGAAGAATAAAGGTGGGATGGTATTTTCCATATATATTGTTAGTATAAATGTGTCAGTAATTTTCAATGATCTCAATAAAAAACGCTTCTTTTTCTGGCCATTATTTATGTATATACATAGATGCCAACATTTCTTAACTATTCTGAAGTATGATCCAAGACGGTCATGTTTTTCAACCAGAAATTTTATTTAAAATTTATTTTAAAATGAAATTTTAAATGTACCTTATAGAAACAAGACACATTTCCTTATACGTATTTTCCAGTTTAAAATATGCTTGTCTTGTATGACATTCCGGAATTGTTAAGGGATTTGGCATCTATGGTAGATATGTATGTATGAATGCATGTTTTAGTTGTTATTGTTGGAATTACTTGTAAAAATTAGTTAATGAACGTTCAGATTTGTAATAGTTTGCAATGTTTTTCATGATAGTGGTATTTTCAAAGTGTTTTCTTTTTTTCTTTCTTTTTTCTTCATATGCACATTCATGTAATGCAAAAATGTTATTTGAAAAATAAAATTCAACAACAGAAAATAATCTTCAAAGCTGGGCGCCAAAAAATTAAACAAAAAAAATGAACCGTTATTCTGAAATTACGACATACTTTTTAACACTTATCAAAGATACTTGACAAGATTACATTAAAAAATTATGATTTCGCTTTTAATTTTAGAGTATTAACAAATAACTTATGAACTGTTGAATTACTTTAATTATACCTCATTCTAATTTATAATGAGATAATATAAATTAAAAAATAAAACACAGAGTTTATAAATAATTAACATATTCTAACGAAATGTTACTTTAAGTAACATTAAATAGCGTTTAATTTTCTGCTTACACAAAATAAATTTGCAATATAAAGTAAATATTTGTTGTCAGTATTTTCTGATTTATCTACAAATTATTTAGCTTTAAAAAGTGGAAGGAGAACGCAAACAGAATTTTTAAAGAACAAAATTCGTTTGAGTTAATGTGAATTTCTCCTATCGTAATTATTGAATTGTGTCAATTTTAAGAGTAATTAAAACAACTATTTCTTATTTTCAGAAATGTCATCCGGTAAAATAAATAATTAATTTTCTTAAGGATTCATGAACATATTCCAAAGCATTTCACATAGTAATTTAATGCTATTATACAAAGTTTGTATGTTACACTTGTGTCACGTAACGGTATACTTTTTATTGTCTATTTAACGAATTTCTTTGATTTTAATTGTATTTGGTACTTAATGTTGCAATAGTTAACATTTCTGATGTTACGCTACGGCTTGATGTTCACATAATTATGTAGAAAATTAAGAGCTTATAGTTGCATCTAATCTTTGTTTTACTTTAAATTAAACGCTGTATGATACACAAAGCTATGCTTTAAAATATATTCAATATATACTCAAATAGTGTGGAACTGAACCTAAAAGTGTTACATTCTAATGTAAACAGAGAACTATATGTAACATATTTCACTGAAGTTTAAAAAGATTTCTTTTTAATTGGAAAATTACTTTATCATTTATGCTGTTTTATTAAGTATCCTTTTTACATTTTAATGTTTATGAACATCGCACGTTTATTAAGCTAAATTCCTTGATTGTGTATGTTACCTTGCATTTATCACTTGCAATTAACTGCTCGAAACATTTTCTTATTTTTGGTATATTTATATTTAAATATTTAAACCTTTTACAGACACTTTGATAGACGGATTACTCACCATATTTCATATTATATCAAACATACATATACACACACACATTTCCAAATATATAGTATTAAAGTTGGAAATTCGAAATCTTTTATGTTACAGAGAAATTTATTTTTATCATATTCCAGACCATTTTTAAAGAATATTTTTACACAGATGTATGCATTTCTTTACATGCAATTGTGACCATATCAAACTGACAGTATTTGGCATGTTTTGTAGTTCGATTCAACTGCGAGAATGGTCTAAATTTGGTAGGATAATTAACCAAGACGGAAGACGACGAATTCCTCAAAGTGAAGTTACAGAAGCTACTACTAGGGGGACATGTGGCGCTATGTTTTTCTACATACCTTCGCCCACCGTCTTGTACAATCATCCTCTACAATTCGGCTTCATTCACCCAATTAGATCGTGCTACAGAATAATCTATGATTTGTGAGTTTAACTATGATTCCCTCAACGGGACCAATAAACTAGTAGTACTCAGCATGTTCAGTCAAGCGAGCGAAGAGCAAGAATGCAGTAAAATTTTATAGGATGATTATACAAGACGCGGAACGAAGGATGCCCCGAAAAGGAACCACGTAGCCTCATTTTGCTTAATAACCCTACAAAGTTTGACTCCATCCTCGCATTTCGATGGAGGAACAAAACACGCCCATAAACACACGGCTATAATCAAACTGACAGTATTTAGCATGTTTTGTAGTTCGATTCAACTGCGAGAATGGTCTAAATTTGATAGGATAATTAACCAAGACATTCCTCAAATTGAAGTTTCAAAAGCCACTACTAGGGGGACATGTGGCACTACCCAGGTCTAAATTCATTCTGGTATTTGTTTGCTAGACAAGAATTAAATGCTGTATCCTAGCAAAGTAAACTAGCATAAACTACCATAACACATTTGCTGGTTCCACCATAATTACCAGCAAGTCATGGTGTGCATTGGAACACTTTACTGCTTGGCCAGCATACATATTCTAGCTTGTGTTGGTTGAATATGTTGCTAGCCTAGCAGCATTCAAGATCACCCCTTGCTTGTAATTTCTGCTATTCTAGCAGTAATTCACAAGCAACAGATGCTTTGTTTGTAGCTATTCTATCATTACATTTCTACCATCAATTGCTTTTAATTTTTGCTTTTCTAGCATCATTTGCTATTAATTTTTGCTAGGCTGGCATTACATTTCTAGCATCACTTGCTTTTAATTTTTGCTATGCTAGCATTAATTTTCTAGCATCACTTGCTTTTTTTTTTCTATTCTCCCAGTTAGAAAAAAAATGACGCTGGTGGCGCCATCTTTGAAGAATTTCTGAAGTACCTACATTTTTTAGAAGGAAACATTAAATCGGGTTTTCTTTTCCTCTGAGAAGGACAGAACTCACTATCTCCGGTTTGGGAACTTGATGCTCTACTAACTTTACTACTGGTGTCGTGTTTGTAAACGATTTTAAATGCGGGTAATGGGTGTAGAGCTGATTCTGCTGTGTGTTGATATTTTTATAAGATAAGGGTGAATTTATCAATGCTGTTATTCTCCAAGTTTCAATTAATAAGGTTAATTTATTACTAGGGATTTTTCTATGTTTAATGGAGATAATAAGAATATCGCTTGATTATTATAATTCATTAGTAGAATTTTCTTTGCTTAATGAATGGTTTGAATATGGTCATAATTATTTGTTGCAGAAAAATAAAAGATTTTGAAGTGTATTTAGGATAGAATATATCAATTTCAGGTGGTTGTTAAGATTTTAAAATTTTAGTCCTTATCGGAGGGGAGGGGGGGATCAATTGTACATATTTTAAATTCGATTGTTATGAACTTATTTCTAAAATGAAACAGTACTCCTTGAATTTTGAAATTTAACTGACTAAACTCTTTTTTTTTAAAAGAACGGATTTTTTTTTTTTTGATAATTAAAATAATTAAACACTTAGAGAATGAACAGCTAAGGGTTTTACGATGGGAAAGTGCAAGGAAGGCGCTTTTTCCGAAAAAATCCTTCATGGAAATTAATTTTCATTTTTTTTTTATATTTATGTGTTAAAATTTTATCTAAACCGGCGGAGGGGGCTCTTTTTCCCAATAAATCCTTTATAGAAATTAATTTTCAGTTTTTTTTTTAGATTTATGTCTTTAGATATTATCTAAAACGGGTGGACGAAGGCAGTATTGAATTTACGTTTTATTGGTTCGAAAAGGAAATCTACCGCCCCTGGATTTTGAAATTTAACAAACTAATATTTTTTTTCTCTGATTTTAATATACACAGTAAATTTAATCTTTTCGAGAAACTCAAAAGAATTAAATACTAAGAGAAAGTGAAGCTATGAATTTTCTTCCAGTTCGGGGGAGATGGGGAGGCTTTTTCCCTTTAAATCTACAATGGAAATTATATGTTAATTTTTTTAAGTTTCTGTTAAAAAATTATCTCAAACGTGTTCAAGGGGCAGTGTTTAATTCAGGTGGCGGTGACACAGACCCCCCCCCCTCCCAGCTTTTGAAATTTAATGAACAAACTCTTCTATATCCGCTTTGGAAATTAATTATTAGTTCTGTTTCTTTTGATATTTAGATGTTAAAAACTAATCTCAAATGGGTGGTTTAAGACAGTATTGAATTCAGAAGAGGGCCAGCCCGTATTTTAGATTTTAATGAACAAACCTTTTTTTTCTCCGTTTTTTATAGACATACTGAATTTTTTTTTGAGCAAGTTAGAATATTTAAATTCTTATTAACAAAAGAAAAAAATATTCTATTATAGGTGGCCGGGGGGGGGGGGCGCTCCCCTAGAAGACTCTCATAGAAGTTAAATCCCTCGCAGAATTTAACACACCCCCATAGAAGTTAATTTTTAAAAAAAGTTATCTTTTACATCTTGCAAAATTGTAATGTACAGTGAAACCTCCATATAGTCCAGTCAAATTGTCATAAAATAGAGCCGATAGATGCAAAAATTCTGCTAAAAGATTCGATGTTTTTAAAGTGTTTATGGGGATGCTAATAACAGGAATTAATTGTTTTCCAACAAAATATCTCGAGGCTAAACTTTTTGGAACCAAAAAACCGCGAACTTTTCGGTCTTTTTTCAGTTTTTTGCCTATAACTCAAAAATTATAAAATTTTTGTGTATCATACTTAATTTAAAAAAAAAAAGATAATTAAATTTTCTACAAATTTCATACGGAAAACGTTCTTCTATACCCAATACTAAGCGCGCTACGGCTTTTTGAAAACAACACTTTTTTTTTCAATTTCACGGAAAGTGACTTATTTTTTGCCTGGCATCCCAAAAAAATTTCTTTTCATCACTAACTGTGGAAATGAATTGTACCTATTGACGAGTAAGGAGTGATGAGATAATTAAGGAGGGAAATTTTCAAGAAGGGTGGGTAGAAGGTAGGGTAGCTAAATTGTACGTTTTTCTCGTAAGTTGCACGATTTTTAGTGCTTTTTAGGTCTATAGCGCTTTTTAGGTATTAGGTGTACGTTTAAATGTGTCCGTATGACGATTTCTTCCGCTTTTCTACCACATCTTACTTTTGATAGTTTAAAAAGAAATCTTTTCTAGTTTGCTTTAAAATTTCTCCTTTTGCCAAAAATAAGTTATACATATGCGCATAAAATGAAAAACGGCTTGTTTCAAATCGGTAATACAAAAATCATTGGAAAGTTGTGTAATATTAACGGCGCATTTGCTGTAGCATTAGATCATGAGAACTTGACCTTATTATAGATTATAAATATACACATTATAAAATTTTTAATTTAGTATAACTGTATCTTAAGTTTGGATATTTTATTTGATGTATTATCACCCTTTATGCTTAACCCCTAATCGTCGAGACAGGGCAATTTCTCTGCAAATGCATGGGGCTAGAGGATCGCAGGGTTAAATAAAAATATTTATTTTTGTAGGATGTCCATTGCTAAAATTTTCATGATCATCATTGAATTATAGGATGGGTCTCATTTATCTTTTTTCTTTCAATTGAAATAATTTTTCATTCATAATAGGATATTACTGCAAAATTAGTTAAAAAATGTTAACAGAATAATGTAATACAAATATTGTTGGATAATAATGATTAAATCGATTAATTAATAGTAACCACATTTAAAAAAACATTACTGACATATCCAACATAGTTTCGCATAGTACGAAAAAGGGTGATAGCACAATAAAACAAAAACTAGTGTCAATCAAAATCTTCCGTCACGACAAATTTCTAGCCAAAGAAAGAAACAGGAATCCCTTCATTTCACTTCTTAAAACAGAGTTTCAAAATGACAGAATTTAAGCATTCAAAAGAAGACGCTGATGTCATGATTGTTACCTCAGCCATTTCAAGAGCCGAAGCCTTTGAAAGTGTAGTATCGTCGGAGAAGACATTGGTTTTTTCGTGATCATGACGAGCTTAGGATATCAACACAAAAGTCTCTTTTTCCAAAATCCAGGAAAAGATAACATCGAAACCAAGTGGTTTTCAACCATGTCATATAAATGCATTTACAACAATGTTCTTTTCCCTCATGTAATCAGAGGATGCGATACAACATATGCTCCTTTTAGGCAAGGAAAGTCAAAGTTTTTTAACACTTTGAAAAATCGTGATCAGCTTAAGGAAATATCCTGTGTGTGTGTTCAACAAACCAGAGTCAACCAGTCAAGAAATCATCAAGGCTGAAGAAAAATTCAATACTACACTATACAGCGGATGCATAGACACCACACAGGCATTGCACACCTTGATGTCTAAATCTGCTAATTTGCTAAATCTGCCACTAAAAGCAAACTTCATCTTGAAAGGCTACCATCAGCGCAAGATTCTGAGCAGCATCATTTTCTCCAATGTTATTATCAGATACAAGCTTGGCTGAGAAACAACATCCCCTGAAAAATGGGGTTGGGTTTGCAGGTCTGACGGTCTCTTTCAGCCAGTTTAAATGTGCCAAAACCCAGCCCCTGAATCCTTGCTGCATGTTGTCTCATGTACCTGTACAAAATTGTGCAGCAAGGCATGTTCTTGCCAAAAATCAGGACTCAAATATTCAGCAATTTGCAAAAACTGTAACGGGGTCAACTGCGAAAATGTGGACGACATTATTTACCCAGAAGAAGAGGATGATGAAGCTGACGCCTCGGAAACCATCGACCAAACATGCAACGACGATGACTTTGACAACCAGGTTGTCGCAACAAGCTCAAAGAAGATCAAAGCTGTTAAAAACAAGCAAACTGCTCGTTTTCTCCTGAAACTGAGGTTGACGTACCAAACCCCTCAACCCGCAAGCACTACATACAGAAGTTACTAAATACATTAAAAATCTTACCGCAACTCTTACTTACATTCATGCAAAATACCTACTATTAATGTTCTCCACTTAAATTCAAAATTAAAAAAAATAGGATGTAGTAAATATTTTTACAATGTTACCGATGTATTTAATCGTTATTGCTATCCTGCAAAAACCTGTAATATAAAAAAGTTACATTAAAGAGGAAAAAATGAATAAAAAATAATATTAAATGTTGGTTTTTGAGATTTTCCAAAAAGTTAGAAAAAAAGTGTATTTTTCAGAAAGCCCTAGCGCGCTTAGTAATGAGTTTAGAAAAACGTTTTTATTATAAAATATGTAGAGAATTTAATGCTCTTTCTTTTTGTGAGTACAGTACACAAAAATTTTATAATTTTCAAGTTATAGGCAAAAAACAGAAAAAAGTCCGAAAATTTCGCGGTTTTTTGGTTCCAAAAGTTTAGCCTCGAAATATTTTGTTGGAAAACAATTAAGTCCTGTTTTTATCATCCCCATAAACACTTTAAAAACATAAAATCTTCTAGCAGAATTTTTGCATCTATTTTTGACAATTTGACTGGACTAATAACGCAAACTCCTGAATATTCCGTTAAGGGAAGAGGGCTTAGTTGATCCATTAAGCCTCCCTCGAGTTGTAAATTTAAAAAAACATTTTCTCCGATTTTGAAAAATAAATTTTAATTTAATCTTTTCTCTTAACTTAAAATAAAAGAGAAAGTAAGAATTTTCTGTTGGGGAGGGGGACGGAGGTGGAAGAGAGCTATTGTCTCTCCCCGGATTTGAAAAATTAATTTAATTTATAATTAAAATTTCCTTTTCTTCTATTTTCGAAAAACATAGTCAAATATATATTTTTCGAGTAACTGAAAAAAAAAATAAACATTTAATGCTACCAAGCATTAACAAGAACACAATGCTTCATTTAAGTACTTACCTCATCATTACTGGGAAGAGACTTGTGTAGCAAATTAGCATATGTTACTGGCACATAGTACGTTATGCTGTTTTCTATCAATGCTGGTTGCATAGCATATTATACTGGCAAGCATAAAAAAGCATATAATAGCATGTAAAAGTGCCTACCATTCCATGTTTTGACAGAAGCTTAAACAGAAAGTGAGCACATAAAATGCTTGTACATAGCTTGTCATTCTATTTCTCCCTGGGCTGGCTGCATAGCATATTATGCGGGTAAGCATAAAAAAGCATATAATAGCACGTTAAGGTACCTACCTCTTCATGCTTTGAAAGAAGCTTAAACAGATATACGCATAACATGCTTGTACATACCTTGCCATGCTATTTCTCCCTAAGCTGGCTGCATAGCATATTATGCTGGCAAGCATAAAAAAGTATATTATAGCACGTTAAGGCACCTACCTCTCCATGCTTCAGAAGAAGCTTAAACAGCAAAGAAGCATTAAATGCTTGTATATAGCTTCTCACGCTATTGCTGTGTAAGCTAGCTATATAGCACGTGATGCTGGCTAGCATTGTAAAGCACATACTAGCATGAAAATCTAGCAGACAAAGCAATACATAGCAATAACTGGCATAATTTTTATGCTGGTACTAGCAAGAATTTTGACATGGGTATGTTTTTCTACATACCTTCTTGCACCATCTTGTACAATAATCCTCTAGAATTCGGCTTCATTCATCCAATTAGATCGTGCTACAGAATAATCTATGAATTGTGAGTTTAACTATGATCGCCTAAACGAGACCAATAAACTGATAGTACTCAGCGTGTTCAGTCGTGCGAGCGAAGAACAAGAATGGAGTAAAATTTTATAAGATAATTATACAAGACGAGGAACGAAGGATTCCGCGAAAAGGAGTCACGTAGCCTTTAGCGGTGACTTTTTGAACTAAATTTTGGCAGAAACCTCCGTCCCACCTTTTGCTTAATAATCCTACAAACTTTGACTCCATCCTCGCATTTCGATGGTGCTACAAATCACGCCCATAAACACACGGCCATAATCAAACTGACAGTATTTAGTATGTTTTGTAGTTCGATTCAACTGCGACAATGGTCTAAATTTGATAGGATAATTAACCAAGACATTCCTCAAAGTGAAGTTTGAAAAGCCACTACTAGGGGGACATGTGGCGCTATTTTTTTCTACATACCTTCGTCCACCATCTTGTACAATCATCCTCTACAATTCGGCTTCATTCACCCAATTAGATCGTGCTACAGAATAATCTATGAATTGTGAGTTTAACTATGATCACCTCAACGAGACAAGCACACTGGTAGTACTCAGCATGTTCAGTTGTGCGAACGAAGTGCAAGAATGGAGTAAAATTTTATAGGATGATTATACAAGACGAGGAACGAAGGATTCCGCGAAAAGGAGCCACGTAGCCTTTAGCGGTGATTTATTGAACTAAATTTTCGCAGAATCCTCTGTCCCGCGTTTTGCTTAATAATCCTACAAAGTTTGACTCCATCCTCGCATTTCGATGCTACAAAACACGCACATAAACATACAACCATAATCAAACTGACAGTATTTAGCATGTTTTGTAATTCGATTCAACAGCGAGAATGGTCCAAATTTGACAGGATAATTAAGACATTCCTCAAAGTGAAGTTTCAGAACCCACTACTAGGGGGACATGTGGCGCTTTGTTTTTCTACATACCTTCGTCCACCATCTTGTACAATCATCCTATACAATTCGGCTTCATTCACCCAATTAGATCGTGCTACAGAATAATCATGAATTGTGAGTTTAACTATAATCGCCTCAACGAGACCAATAAACTGCTAGTACGCAGCATATTCAGTCGTGCGAGTGAAGTGCAAGAAAGGAATAAAATTTTATAGGATGATTATACAAGACGCGGGACGATAGATTCCGCGAAAAGGAACCAAGTAGCCTTTAACGGTGACTTTTTTAACTAAATTTTTGCAGAATCCTCCGTCCCTCGTTTTGCTTAATAATTCTACAAAGTTTGACTCCACATCCTCGCATTTCGATGGTGCTACAAAACACGTTGAATACTGTCAATTTAATTATGATCACGCTTTACAAATATAGTTTTTCCATAAACATCTGTGTAGTTTGAATGATGTATCTAATTTGGTACATTTATTTAACAAGAAGCAGTTAAAATCAACATTAAAACTTAAAAGAAAAGAAGTATTTTATCATAAAATTTAGTTTAGTCTGTAATTTTTTTAATTTTCCTCAGAAATTGTGTATTAACACTATCTGAAACCAATGTTCGTTTTTCCCCTTGTAAACATGTATTAGGTGTCATTAGGTGCGTCATATTTATATAAATACATAGCACCTATATTCTTCGTCTGGTCCTTCCATCTGTCTGTCTGTCTATCCGCAAACAACAGCACAAAATCTACTCATCCGAATGGTTTGAAATTTAATATATATATTGGATACAAAATTTTGTCGAATCGTTTCAAATTTCCTAAAAATCGAATCAAAACTTTGGAAGATATTATTATTTATTTTTTCATTCTATTAAATCCTATCATACGCAATTAATTCAATGATATACCATGATAGGTAATGGTTCTTTGTTGCTATGGTGCCTACGTCTTATTTAACATGGAGTCCTATTATTTCCGTACCGCTTAAGTCAATATATATAATCGTAATAAATTGTGTATTAATGCATTTTTGCATACGAGTGAAGCAGCAAATGCGCCAAGATCATAATATTTATAAAACTAGTTACAGTATGACCAGTTATTTGCCACGTTTGACGTACGATTTCCAACATGTTTAGAAATATATATGTATATTTCCAAAAGTAAAATTAAAGTAGTGTTTTCATTTGAAGTTGTTAAATAAATTTGTATGCTTATCTCTTTTTTTAAGGGTTATTTCAAAAAAGAAAAGACAGAAGAATTCATTATTTCATTGTCGATGAGCAGCACAAAACGTTAGTATTTGCTAAATTCATATAATACCACAAAGGACATTTTAATTAACAAAATGAAGATCATGTAGAAATCAAAAGTAGTCATTCTTAATAGAGACAAATCGTAAAATACGGATGAAAAATAAAAACGAATTATGATTGTAAAAACACCAAATTTGTCTCTCAAGCCCTCTAAACGGCAAAAAGGTCAGAAATTGTAGATCAAACGTGGCAGATGAGGTACTATTACCTGTTTTATAAATTTTCATATCTTAGAGCAATAGCTATCGCACTATTCTGCACAATGCATGCATACAACATTTATTAGGATTATATATATTAAATTCAATAATACGGAAATAATAGGTCTCACTTAATCTTAAATAGGACGCAATCACCATGACAAACTATAATAATTGCCTATCATGGGATATCATTGGATTAGTTATAGATGATAGGATTTAATAGAATGAAGAAAACTTTTGCTAATATCTTTTTTAAGTTTTGATTCGATTTTCATAAAATTTCAAATGACTAGAGAAAATTCTGCAACGATTATATACAGGGTGTCTCAAAAGGTCGTTTAAAAACTTAACATGCTGGTCTGTCATATTATGAGGTACAAAATTTACATAGGAACTTGTGTTCATAAATGCAAACTGCGACCGCTATAGGACGATGAGCACGGGTGTGGAGGGGAAGAATGAAAGGATATCAAAAGAGATAATATGACTTTTATTAAAGAACATGGTTTAATTTACAGAAGGTGTTCAAAATTCCGTCCCTTCGCCGCAATGCATGCTTCACAGCGTAGATGCATGGATTTACGGAACCGTTCAAAATGAGAAAGTGTGTCACGGTCACGCGCCGCCGCTTCCAAGATCCATGTCCGATCGGACACCATGGATTTCATGTGTCCCCACAGATAGAAAGCGCAGTCAGGTTGAGGGATCGCGGTAGCCATGCGACTGGTCCGCCTCCGCCGATCCAACGGTTAGGATATGTCCTATCGAGGTATTCTCGCACAGTGCAGCTAAATTGAGCTGGCGCTGCATCATGCTGAAACCAGATGTTTCGGCTTGTAGCTGCTGGAACGTCACGAATCAGATCCGGCAAGACTCTTTCTAAGAAAATGAGATAGGTATTCCCGTCAAAGCGCCGAAGTAGTAGGTAAGGGCGAATTAACATGTCACCGATAATACCAGCTCAAATGTTTACGGCGAAACGTTGTAGACGTGCATCGGGCATAATTTTTTTTTCCAAGGGAGTTCGTCGATCGGAACTGTACCTCATAACCTCATTGGTTTTTGCCTTTGGCAGTGTCATAGTCTATATTGGCGATAATAACATTTGGCGAAGAATACTTCTGGGGGTTTTGTATGAATTCTATTTTAAGCTGACTCACTTTGAATGCATACTAGCGTTGAGGTATGACGTTTGTCTGTAAATCTTACTTGAGTTCGAATCCAAGCATGCGGGAAGTTGTTTAAATTTTTCAATGATTAATTAAGTTATAAAAAATATTTTTTAATATTTAATTATTAACATAATATTATTAATTAATCCATTATTATATTAATATAATTATGTGATAATATTAATAAAATAATATTATTTATATTTAAAAAAATTATCATTTGTGATTAAAACTATATGCATTTTGTTTTTAAAGCTGCAGTTAGAGGAGAATATTAATATTTATATTTTAAAATTATAATAATTTTTTTTAAATATAATTAATAATATTAAAATAATTAATATTATTAATTAATTATTATATAATATAATTATGTAATAATATTAATATAACAATTATTATTATTAATTATTATATAACATAATTATATAATAATATTAATATTATTGTATTACATAGTATATTCTTTAAAAATTGTCGTTTGTGATTAAAACTATATGCATTTTGTTTTTCAAGCTGCAGTCCTAGGGAGAATATTACTATTTATATTAAAAATATTGTAATATTTTTTTAAATATAAATAACAATGCTATATTATTATATAATTATTAATATAGTATATTATAATATAGTATTAATTAATTATTATATAATATAATTATATAATAACATTAATATAATTCTTCTTGGAACTGCAGCTTGAAAAACAAAATGTATATAATTTTTTTTTTAATCACAAATAGCATTTTAAAAATAAATAAATAATATAATTATATTAATATTATTAATTAATTATTATATTATATAATTATGCAATAATATTAATATAACTATTATTAGTATTAATTATAATATAATATAATTATATAATAATATTAATACAATTGTATTATTTATATTCTTTAAAAATTGTCATTTGTGATTAACACTATATATACATTTGGTTTTTCAAGCTGCAGTTCCAGGGAGAATATTACTATTTATATCAAAAATATTGTAATCATTTTTTTAATATAAATAATATAATATTATTATATAATTATTAATATGATATATTATAATATAAAATAAATTATTATTATTATTAATTAATTAATTATATATAATTATACAATAACATTAATATAATTATATTATATTATTTATATTAAAATATATATATTTTTTTTTAAATATAAATAAAATTTTTATATTATTATATAATTTATTAATTATTATATAATAATATTAATATAAGTATATTATTTATATATTTTTTTTAATGCTATTTGTGATAAACAAAAAAGAAACTATATATATTTTATTTTTCAAGCTGCAGTTCCAGGAAGAATTTGCAGTTTTAATCCATAAAAAACCTTAAAATCCAAAATCCGGGAGGGGTGGGTGGGGGGGGGAGGGGTGAAGAAGAGGTTGGATTCCCTAACAATCCCATGAATTTGTAACTGTATGCTCTTATACCTTTATGGAATATAGTTCAAAATTATACATTACATGGAACCAAAAAAGTAAAAAAATTACTTGTCTTTATTTTTTATTTATTTTTGTCTTTGCTACTTAAATGTCATTTTAGTTGAAATTTTACACTTTAGTGTGTAATGTTAGTTTCTGGTGCAAATAAATTACAGTTTCGCAGTAGCATTAATTTGGTATGTATGTGTGTATGAATGTGTGTGCGGGGGGGGGGGGGAGTTCTGTCTTTCATTTGACAAACAATCATTATAAAATATAGCGGCACAGTTAATATATTTTTTTTTTCTGGAAGAAGTTATATACTTTCAACAATCATTATTAATACAAAGTGGAAAAACGAAAAAAAAAAAAGTTGTTGATTATGTGCAAAAGTATTCTGTAATGAATACGTCAAATTTAAAAACCAACGTAAAGAAAAACCCAAATATTTAGGATTAGCAGCATTCAGTCTAAAGATTTATTATTTATTTAAAATAAGCTAACTGTATAATATAAATTTAGTTATAATTAGCATATAGTCTAAATATGTATTATTATTTATTTAAAATAGTCTAATCTAATTGTATAATATAAATGAAAAAAAAAATACATGAACATTTTATAATTATTAATATTTAATAATAATATTTATTAAATCAATATAATAAATACATAGTAATAATTTTTATTAATAAATTAATATTGATTAAGATATATTAAATAATATAATAATAATAATATAAATGCAGAAACAAATATTCTGTGCAATTAGTTATAAATAATCTGCATTTACAAATATAATATCAAATTCGTATAATATACATTTGTATTAGAAGAAAATATTTAATAAATAATAACAAAATTTAAGTATGCTTAGTAGAGGTCTGCACGGGCCGGAATTTCCAGGCCCGGGCCCGGCCCGGTGTAAAAATTGAAAGTTCGGCCCGAGCTCGGCCCGGCCCGGTGTAAAAATTGAAAGTTCGGCCCGAGCCCGGCCCGTTTGCATTTTTACAGTTCCCGGCCCGTACAAAAATCAGTGAAAACAGGCCCGGCCCGGCCCGACACAATTTCTAAGAAAAAAAAAAAATCCGTTTTTTCTGAACATACAATTAAGATTCTTTTAATGAATACTACATACATATTTATGGGAACATTTTACAGTATATTTTACATTACTATGATGTTCGCAAAGCAGAAAACACACAATAGTTAACATTAACGATTACTTACAGTGTTTTAGTCATCGTGTCTACAGACATTTCAAAATGGAAATAAGGATTCATTAAAATATTAATGTAGTTCAGAATAAAGGATTAAAAACATGATAACTTTTGAAGCTGTATAATAAAAAGTAGATTTGTGAAAATATTTCTTTCATTTTTAAGGCTTTTCTCAAATCCAAAGGAGTTACATTTCGACACATTTAGGAATTCTTTTCTTTTCGGAAACGCGTAAGATTGGCAGGTATTCTTATTCAGAAGCTATGTAAATGTCGGGTTTTTTTTCATAGTTAAAAGCGATATATCTTTCTGAAAATACTGTCAAAGTTAGCGTTTTGAATCGAATTTCCGGAAGCGATAGCACAGGAAAGGAGAAAAACATACAGTCACGTTACAGGAATCTCTGTTATCTCTGTAAGTAATTTATCAAATATGGGAAAAGCTATTCGTTTCCAAATGCCTTCAATAGGCAGGCCTGTCAATTTTATGCCTTTATAGTTAAAAATTTTGTCAGAAAATGTGTCTGAAAGCTTCGCATTGTTGAGCAGTGAATATGAGAACCACCTTAAGGTATATTTCCAAAGATACTGTTAAGAGAACTTCATTATCACTATTAATACTACAAAACACAATGACTTTTCTACACATCCTGAGATCGATTAAGACTAGTTCCGTCCCGGCACGAGTCTGCTGAAAAAAAAAATTAAACTCGGAATCAGACACCTTGTAACTGTACGATGCCGATCTCTACGATGGGCATCTTACATTTCTGTATTGATGTTGTTAAACTCGCATCGGCTCTTGCCGCACATTTATACTTCTCGAGAAAATCATATTCATTGAAAATGGCTCGTATTCAATCTGCTTAGCTTAAATTCTTATATCGGGCCGATAGGCCCAATTAATTTTTTTGCCGGCCCGGCCCGGCCCGTTGAAAAAATTATCCTAATTCTGCCGGCCCGGCCCGTTTGAAAATTCACCTCCATTCCGCCGGCCCGGCCGGGTACGGGCCTCGGGCCAAGCCCGGGCCCGTGCAGACCTCTAATGCTTAGTTACAAAATATATAACGTTTAAGAAAATTAATAATAATAATAAACTGAAGGCAAATATTACTAAATTTGTATTTATAAATATACAAAATACATTAAATAGCATCCTTCTAAAACCAAATTAACCCAATATTGCCTAAGTAAGTACATTCATTAAAAAGAAGTTAAATAAATAATTTTATTACAAAGAGCGATTTTTTTTTTTTTTTTTTTTTTTTTTAAGAAAAAGAAAAAAGAAATCTTTCATTCGTCTTTATTTAATAAACAAAAATTAATATTAAGTATATACTTGGATATAAAATATAGCTTTCAAAAAATTAATTAAAAATGTATTGAAGAGACATATTTCTAAATCATTATTTATAATTATACAAAATGCATTGAATAACATTCAACAGATTACCAGTATGTTATAAAAAACGCATTTTTGCTTTATTTTGTTTGTAATGTAGTTTCTCAAAACAAGTGCAAAGTCGCCAAAACTGGTTGGACACTGGGCAACCAACAACCAATAAGATTGCGAGCTTCGGCTCGGAACGACGAACTCCCTTGGAAAAAAAAATTAAGCGTGCATCGGCACGTGTAGACCTTGGGTTTTCATGCGCCCCTATACGCATGTTGTGCAGGTTCAGAACACCGTCCTGTGTAAAACAGGATTCATCCGAAAACAAAATCCACGATGGAAAATACGGCTCTGCGAGCCGTTATTGCAAATACCAGTGTACGAAGGCAGCGCGTTGTGGATAATCGTCAACGCACAATGCCTGTACTCTTTGCAAGTGTTAGGGGTGTTGCGTGTCCTCATGCAATATGCGCATAATGCTGGAACGATGTACACCCAATACGCGTTCGCTTGCTCGGAGACATGTTGAGGATCTCTGTCAAATTCCCGTAGCACGGGAAATTAACGACAGGCGCTCTACGACAGGCGTGCATGTAGTGCGTTCTGGACCGATGTGGCTACGTATTTGGAAAGCTCCTGCATCACGCAATCTGCGGTGCAATTGTCCAAACAAAACATGACTTGGCTGACGTCTGCTTGGGAAGCGCTCAAGGTACAACCGTACTGCGGCTCGTGCATTTCCATCCGCGGCACCAAACACTTAATGCATATCGACCAATTCTGCGTTACTAAACCGATTCATCCTTCTCCCGCAAAATCCTCGCCTGAAATGATTACGCTTCCCACTCTCCCGCAAGCCTGCGTTCATTGTCCTCTAGCGGTCGCAGTTTACATTTTCGAATACAAGTTCCTCTGCAAAATCTTGTTTATCATGACTGACAGACTAGCATGTTAAGTTTGTAAATGACCTTTTGAGACACTATGTATATTAAATTTCAAATCGTTCGGTTGGGTAGTTCTTGCGCTGTTACATGCGGACAGTTGGACAGACAGACAAAGGAATGGACCAGACGACGACTATAGTTACTACGTATTCATATAATTATGAACGTACCTAAACATCCCCACATACGCGTACACATAAAAGCATATAAAATAAATCTTGTTAAAATTAGTCAAAAAGCATTTATGGAAATATATCGAAATTATGAAAATTTAAAAATATATGGAATATGGGATTATGGAATTATTGAAAATATATGGAATTCGGTTTTTACAATAACTACAATACTTTTCTTACACTGTGCGTCCGGAAAGTAAAAATAACAAAGAACATTCGGATGTGCTAATCCAAAACGTTCTTTTTTCTCATACATGTTAATACTTCAAAATTCGCTACCATATAAACAAATTAAAATGAAAATAAAATGTCCATCATGACTATTCTACAGGTATAAGTTCGTCGAAATGTGTACACTGTTAAAAATTTGGTACAACGTTGAATTAATTTTTGGTGCTGCAGTAGAACCATACATACTAAAGCAGTTTGAACCATACGTTGGAGAGAAACTTGAACCATAAATTGATGAAACATTTGACCGCAAATTGGCGAAATGTTGAACCATATGATTTTTGTCCCCCCCCCCCTCCTATTCCATAGGTAAAATATTTTGCTTTTTTTAAAGATATTTTGTTTTAATATAATTTAACGTGAAATATTTAAGAGAATCTTTCCAATGAATTTTTGTTGGAAAATAATTTTTAAGATCAGAAACCTAGGTTTATTTAGCAAATTTTAAAATAGTCTAATTATACGATAACACCATTGTTATTTTAAATATCTTACACTATAATTTACATATTAAAATACATAAGAAAAGATACGATGATGTTATGAGGCTTTATATATATATATATATATAAATTTATCAAATTGAGGTAATTGTAATGCATTATAATTTGCTAAATAAATTTATCAAATTGATTTGTATGACGCATGCAAGCAATCTTTAAACAAAAATCAATCAGAGAAAGAGTTAATATAAATCCTAAATTGCATTGAAACAAGGAAAAAATAAACAAAAAAAAAACTATATCAAACGAGGGTGGGGGCAAAAAGTATTGCTTATCAACTCACATCTTTTTTTAAAAATAAGTTCTAAACGTATATTATATATTAAGAGTGTGTAATTTTTTTGTATATATGGAGATTGGTAATTGTTTCATTAAATGTGAACATCAACATGGAGTTTAAATTTTTAAATTCTACGGAATATGTATATAATTTTCCATTAAACATATTCCTTAATAATTCTTATTAATACTTCTGGAACGAAATGATAAGCCATATTTAATTTTAATATTTTATTCCTGTACACACTGTATTTTATAAATACAAGCTAAATACATTTTATATATTTTATAATAAAAGATTGATCTAGCAAATAGAGAAAAAAGAAGGAATTTAAAAAGAAAAGAAATAATTGCATATGTACTGTTTTTCATTGTTTGAAAAATATTTTGAATGTAAAAAGTAGTTATTAATCTCTTTAATAAATATTCAATCCTACATTATATACATAAAATTTAAATATAAACTTAAAACATACTAAAGCAGTTTTATACATAAACTTTATATCGGTATAAACAACATTCTATTTAAATGCTTAAAAAATTAATAATTCCTTTTAACTTCTTAAATTAAAAACTGTAATATGTATAAGGAAATATTTCCAGTGTAATTTTATTTTTCAGTCTGAAACTTTTTTTATTATCTTAATCATTGAATATCATGTTTCACTCCAAAATATTAATAATTATAAATACTAATTCATTGATCGTTATTCTTTATAATCGGGAAACGGTAAAATAAATAAAAATTCCATTATAAATAAACATTTTCAAATCACTGCAAATTTTACATCTACTACTATGAATGCAGCCATGGATCATATATCCGTGTCAGCACATTAAAACTAAGATAGTACTTCAAGTTTTGTTTTTGCTTTCGAGCTGCAACAAATTAAAATACTTCACATCTCACTATTAAATAGAACGAATGAAGTGTTTACACAAATTATCTTTATTTAAAAAGACAAAACGAATGAAGTCGTGATTAATTTTTACTAAGAACTGTTTGTTATTTAATTGTTAAAACAATTATATTTTAAACCGTCACATAAAGAACGAATATAATACACAATCGCCTGTGAAATTCGAGAAGCTAAATCAATCTTTTTCGATAAAAGATGAAAACTATTTAAAATTTATGCACTTATACACACTTATAAGTACAGGAATGAAACATTAAAATTAAATAAGACTTACCTCCGTATTCCATGAGTAATCTTTTTAATATCCCTTTCGTTTAAACTTTAAATGGCGGACGAAATGCAATCGTTTCATTTATCCTATAATGGCGTCATTGACAAAGACGTGCTGTTCTGATTGGCTGATAAGTAGCTCGAAATTTTGGTGCAACTTATTACCAAAATGTGGTTTATTTCAGCGTAATTTCCAAGATTACACCACGAAATGGAGTTTTGAAAATTAAGAAATAACATATTTTGGTGATCCTCATTAGTTTACTCCATATATTGGTTCAACGTTAAGCGGAAATTTTTAACAGTGTACCTTTAAAAGGGTGATATAAGCATCTCACATTTCAAACAAATCATTCAATTTTGGCACACACCCTCTTAGAATTCTGCAATCAAAATTTTGAACCCAAATGGAAAAAAGTGATACCTTTCGATTGTGTTTTTATGTGAAAATGTAACATAAGGTGAAGTTTGAATAAATCCAGTGGATTAGTTTTTGTGGTATTGTTACCGCGAAAATCTTGATGAATGCATCACAGTAGCCCGGTCTGTTATATGATTTACACGAAAAACGAATCAGCACCAATTTATGTCAGTCAAGGTCTGGCACAATATGATGTTTAATGAAATTCCGTACGTTAGTTCTTGAGATATTACTGTACCGAAAATCGTTTAAGTCCTTAAAAATGCAACGCCACCTATTTGGCAATTTACACGAAAACCATATTAGCAATAACTCATGTGAACGTCTAGCTGAATCTGAAGTTTGATGAAAATCTGTGCATTAATTCTTGAGATAGAGCTATTGAGGAAATCGTGAAAAATGCATCCTGCGCCACCTTTTTGGCTATTTACAGCAAAAACTAACGAGCAGCAATTTATATGAGGGTGTAATTGTATCTAAAGGTTTGTTAAATTCTGTGTATTAGTTTACTGAGATAGAATGCCCACAAAATTTGTGTCACATACAACAGACAGACTCACAGGCAGGCATTTTCTAAAAACAGTCAAATCGTGTTCAGGAACTTCTAAAACATGTAAAACCGATGAAAACCCGAATTCAAATTTTTTCATGAATCCAACACTTTCTTCTTGCAAAGACAGAAAAAATTAATAACAAATGCAAAATTATTTGCTAAGGAAATTAAAAGGATTTAAACTAAATTATTTTCTTTCTGATGGCATCCACATTTTTGAAACACCGTTAATTTGCAAATAAAAAATTGGTAAAACGCTAAATAAAAAAATTAATAAATTGATAAAAGTGGATGAAAGCAAATTTCTAACTTAAAAAAGACATATTTATGACGAAAACGTGAAATATTGATTAATACTCTGGAGAGAAATGATGCTACATTGTATCAATGAGTTAATTCTTTTTCTTCTCCGTACCACTCAAAAACTAGTCAGAGTTTTCCGTACATCATTCATTTTAAAGCAATTTTTTAGAAAGAATTTCTTTATTAATTTCTCTTGAAAGTATCAGAATTTTTTTATTTATTTAATATCTTTTATATAAATGTTATTAAATGTATTGTAAATTATCGGCGTTCTTCAGCTATCAAGGATTTTGCACACAAGTACTTATTTATATATAGTAAATTCCTACTAGAAAATGTGAAAAAAATGTTCTCTCAGATTTTTTTTAAATTTAATTGTGCGATTTGTTTTTTATAATTTTGATTAAACATAACATCATTAATACCCTTTTTTCCATCGTCCGACTAAACACTGTAATTTTGGGGATTTTTTTTAAATATCCAAATCTAAAATAATATGTTGTTAAGTTTTATAAATATTTTTAAACACGAATTATATGTTCTATAAATTTAAGCAGGCACAGATATCATTGCTTTAAAAAACTTCCGTCCTTCCCATTTGTGATTCATTTTCTTTTTTTTTTTCCATTCGAAAATTAAAATTTTATTTAACTCTTGTCGGAAGCGAATTGTTCTTTAAATTTAAGCAGACACAGATATCATTGCTTTAAAAAACTTCCGTCCTTCACATTTGTGATTCATTATCTTTTTTTTTCCATTCGAAAATTTAAAATTGTATTTAACTCTTGTCGGAAGCGAATTGATGAAGAAGTCACCCAAATGATTTTCTGCGCTAAACACTCTTTTTAACTGACAATTACAGAGCTGATATGCACAGGAGAATATGCTGTCTAATTATTTGAAATTGAAATTATAAACTATTTTTAGAAAGCTTTTAGTTAAATGTAATTTAATTCTCGAAAGTAATGTCTTTGCAGAGCATTAAATATAAAACATATGAAAGTTAAATAATCATTTTATCTTGTACTAGAAAACAGAATCAACTATATATTTATGTAAATATTTTATTTCTGTATAATTTTTTTTACTTGAATAAAAATGACTTTTATTTCAACATTTCTTAAATTTGGACAACAGTACTTTAAAGTAATTATAATAATAAAAGCTAATTATTATCATCAAATATGTATTCATATGTATGCATGCTAAAAGAGATCACAGTACTCTTAATGGCTTCTAGAAACCTTTTAATAAACGGAAGTACTACTTTCGTACACACAAATGGAAGCATTCGCAAGATCAATAATGATTAAATGAAGTAATTTCGAAAAAAAATTAAAAATTATTTTGATAAGCAAAAGCTACTAGGTCACAGTTATAAACACAGGTATAGTTATTGTGTGAAATTTTGAGTAATTCCAAAGTCAACCACTTGTTAATTTTTAACATTGTTCAAACAAATATATTATGTTATATTTAAAAATTTAAACATAAATTAAATATACAAATGTAATAATAATATAGAAACGTTATACTAAAAACTTCTTTCAAATTATACTGAAATAATGTGTTATGAAAATATATTTGCCTTCCGGCCTCCTTTCTTTCACTTCCTTTCTTTCTCTATTTTTTTCTTTCTATTGCACTAAAATAATGTGTAATGGAAAAAGATTTAGACCCCAATATTTCCCTTTCTTTCTTTTCTTTTATAAGGATTGTCATACTTGTTTTCACGGCAAACATGATAAGATTTTTATGTCCTAAAAATTTATTTGACATCTTTTATTTTTATACATTCATTTATTTCGACGCTGACACTAATAAATAAACACAAATATAAAGTGCTCTGCCAGAACGTATAATTAGTAAACTTTCAAGAAATAAAAGTATTAAATCTATTAAAATTTGGCATAGATTGAATGTAAAATTTGGAAATGACACTCTATAGGGATCTCAAGTATGTAAATGGCACAAACGCTTTCAAATTAGCCATGTAGAAGTTGAAACAACGGTGACCAATATAGTATAACACACAAAAAGTGAAACTGATCCCCGAAAGGAAAAAATAATCGATCAAGTGCGAGTGTTACACGCTCGCAAAAGGTTCTGTTAAACCAAGTTCAAACTTTGTAATTTACCGAACCCGCTTCGAACTCGCAAAGTTGTAACGCAAATATATTTTTAATTAATATCTACGCTAATTACCGGCCATTTTTTTTTCAAAAACTATTATCAGCAATCCTCGGACGATTCTGAGTCGATATGTACCTCGGGCATCTCTCAACTCCACGATCTGCGCCCGTAAAGGAAAGTTTGTGTATAACAGATAAATGAGATTTTCTGAAAAACTATGTAAGCTACCATAATCTCTATAGTTTTTCTTCAAGGATTAAATAAACTTGTACGACCCCTATTTTTTCATAATTTTAGATTCAGTGGAAATAAAGGGGTGATGATATATTTTTACTGCGTATTTTTGACAATACAATGTAAAAAAAAACTACCAGTTTTCCTGTAGGAATCGGAAAAATAGTGGCCCTTATCGTACCGGAAAAATGTCTGACACAGCTCGGAATAAAATCCGTAAAATACCGTTTTATTGACTATTTCCTTTTTTTACGGATTTTATTCCGAGCAGGGTCGAAAATTTTTCCGGTACGAAAAGGGCAACTATTTTTCCGATTCCTACAAGAAAACTTGCAGTATTTTTTTTTTTTTTTTTTTTTTTTTTTTACATTATCTCTAAAAATATATCACCTAAAATTAAACAAATATATTTGAGTTTTGTGTTACGACATCTTTTGAACGGCTGATGTTACCAGGTGACTTGCGTAAAGCAGGATTCTCCGGAAAAAAAGGACTAAAATACAGAAATTGCACTGGCAATCGAGACGCCAGAACTATTTCCGTATTTTAACGGAAAATTTCCCCTACATTGCAGAAAAAATTTCGTTTTTCTAGAATTTACGCTGGAAAATTTCCGTTAAAATACGGAAATTGTACTGGCGTCTCGATTACCAGTACAATTTCAGTATTTTAGTCCGTTTTGTTCCAAATGCTGTTGATACCAGTCATTTTTTTAGCCATTTTAATCGCAGATAATTCTGCCTTTAGATAAGTCGAAGAAAATTATTGTAAAATACTGGTGCCCACAGTATTTAGAGTCCCTATTTACGTCGGGCACCTGGTAACACCAGACACAGCACACATACAAAAAAATTTCAAGTAACTCAATAAGAGTAGTTAATTTTTACTAAAAATATTTGTGAATGGCTTTTAAATCATGAATATGTGGGTCAATAGCCTTTAATACTCCACAAAGTTAAAACTCTCTACGTTCTATAAATTTTGAGAAAACGGATATAACACAGAGACAGACACACGAGTCATCTTATAATTGTTCTTTTTTATTTTTTTAAGTACGCAAACCCTAAAAAACTGGCAAAGTTCTCATGAGTATTATTTTTGGATTCACAGGTTATTGTGCATGTAAATTTTCTTCACGAAAGAAATACATTTTACGCAGTTGAATAATTCTAATTTTATTAGAAGATTAAAGCGGAACATTTGTCCTAAAAATGTTTCAGTTGGTACAATTCGAAAGACTTTTTTCAACCGGAAAAAGGCAAGACTTCACAAAACAGGTCTAACCTATCAAAAATAACCAACTGCACAATAACTGATCATACTCCTTATAGTACGATTTCTTATCTTCGGACAAGTATTTCTTTTTATATCTTTAAAGAAATGTTAGGAGAGGAAGAATTTTTGTGGCATTTTACACGTTCTACTTTTTTTATTAACCAAATATTAATTACTTTCAAAATGTTTGAAAGTGTGTAGGTATTATAAAATCTGTCTCGAAAAAGAAAATTGATGAAATTTGAGTAAATATTATTTTTAAAATTATCTATTAATAATTTTTAATTTATATTTGATCCATCCTCATATTTAGATTTAAGATTCTTTATCGTTGACAAAGTTTTTTGTTGTATCGTGTTTTCGTATCTTTTATAATCTATGTATCTTAGATCTATGTATCTTAGAATGTATCTTAAGCTGAATCTTTATTTTTAAATGAGTGATTTTTTAATCCATTTAAAATCTTAAGCTATTATTATTATTATTATTAAACATTGTATTTTAAAATTAGTCTAAATCCAGTTTTAGGCGCTTGTGATTTTTTTTAACTAATTAAAAACGAAAATAGGTCACTTGCTAAAGAGATTATCGTTTTGGTCTTCTGAAAGAATATATTCATGCCAATAAAAAGTAACAAGAAACATACTACTTTATATTATATATTATAGAATTAGTCATAAATTTCAATTAATCTGTAAGTCTGAATAATTTTCGTTTATAACATTTTGGCTAAATTTAATTAGACTCATGTCCTCAGAACGTTGGTTACTACTGTGTATTGCTTATAGAATTTAAAAATGGTAAAAAAAGTCACAAGTATACAATTGCACCTTTTATTTATATGTTATACACACCTTAATCATATATATACTTATTATTGCATCTTAAAAAATAGATGAGGATGGATTAGACTGAGCCGCATAATTATTCAGTTAATGATTTTTTAAGCGTTTAATCTCCTTTTCCCATTGTTTGAATGTTTTGCTACTTTATATAAGGCACTACTAAAAAAAGCTTAATTGTCTTTTTATGCATTTTTTTCTCACAAACTTAAGTTAATTACTTTAAGACCAGACGAATTAACATTTATTTTTTTTTAATTAGAAGATTTTTTTTATTTGAAACTTTAAAGAAATGAAATGTGAGCTGTAAATTTCGATAACTTTTACAGTGGAATACAATTTGGTAACTTTCTCCATTTAGGATTTAGGGTTCATAATAATAATTTTTTTTTTTTTATGTATCAGCTAAAAACATTTAAAATTTATTTTCTTTAAAACTAACTATTTCGTAAATAAAATACAACACCATGAATTTCATTTTTTTTTTTTTTTTTTTTTTTTTTTTTTTTTGTAATAGCATAAATTGAATATCTGCATAATTTTTAATAAAACGATATGAAATATTTTATTTTTATCTTACATCAGACTTAAATCATAATAATGTAAATATTTAATTCGATTGTCATATAATGGAAAATTATTAATGTATATGAAATTTATTTAATATATGCACTATGCGTATTTAAGCGTAAGATGAATACATAAAATTATGTACACAAATAATCCGTCTTTTCGTACAAGCTGTGTGCAGTATTAGGTAGCTTATAATACAAAAAGAAAACACTACCTATCCATAAAAAAATGCTGTACTTTCACCGAGTATAACCCCCAAAACACCTTCCGTTGAAATGCTGATTTATATATATATATGTGTGTGTGTGTGTGCGATTTTTGCCATACTGTAACAATCGCATGTATGAACCGACTTGGATGTATTTTCGTAGGTATACAGATCTGGTCTCAACCGAGTTCTTTAGTTAGTTTCATTCTCTAACTTTTTTCAACGTTGCCGCCTGAAGATGAAAAAATTTAAATACAAAAAGATCTACAGAAAAAAATATAAATTAAAATAAAAATATTTCAAGTGATTGGCATTGATACGAGGATCCTGAGTCTTCCTTTTTTCGCCGCTATTTAAAAAAAAAAATCTGGCTGAGATATAGCAGTTTGAAATTCGAGGATGGGTCCCACTTTGTAACAAGGCAACAGATTGTCATGATGTTACAGTCGTGTTTAAGAACCGATTTCTATGTGACTGAGCATGTGTTCAGATTGTACCAAGGTTTCCACCCAGTTCTTTAGCCATCGTCATTCGCCATCGTCATTCGCCATCTTGTTTCAAAATGGAGACTTGAAGCAGAAAATGGGACATATTCAAATTTAACCCTCAAATGCCTGATTCTTCAAAAATCATTGTAATATTGTTTTTCGGCTTTCATTTTTTAAATAAATCATGGGAAAAATACTTTAAAAAATCATATTTTGTTTTAAGTATAGTTTACGGCTAAACAACAGTTTGTTACTAATCGGCAATACTGGTGTTTAATTGAAAAAATAATTTCCCTTCATAAAATTCTATAATATTAAACACACAAGAATTTTAGGAACTATAATAAGAAATAAATTTTACTTGCTCACTCCAGGTCAAAATAGGATATTTCGCAAGCTTCCAAACAAAACAAAAAGCACAAGTAGCAATAATTGAAAAAATAAAATAATCTTTATTTTTAAACAGCACAAGCGTTGCCATCTACATGTTGAAAATCGATTTGATAATATTTTCAGAATGTATTTTATTGGCAATATTAGGCATTATAGCTTCAATATTATTCTAATAGTATTTTAGAGCCTAAATTGAGTATGTTGCCGAAAAACAACACCAGGCATTTAAGGGTTAATGTACAAAATAATTAGGAATAAAATAATTAGGAATAGTATTTTTCCTTGATAACAAGGATTTAGGAGAATTTTTTCATTTCACCTTTAGATGTAAGAGTTTGAAATTGTAATGCGGCTGTTATTTTTAACACTATTTCTACCAGTGTCAAATGACACATTTTTAAAGTTTTGATTAATGTTTATTTTGCTTCTAGTTTATGAATGTAATAAGCATAAAAAAATCTCCAATGTATTAAAATGATCTATAATTGTTTCAATCTGAATATAACAAATAAAAAGCCATAAATCAGATTTTTTTAAAAGGTGTAATTTGATACCGACGGTAGAAATAGTGTTAAAGAATATTAGATAGTCATGCTGCAACACTCGTACTTAAGAACCGAATTTCATGCGACTGAGAATGTGTATAGGGCGGACCAAGGTCTCGATTGAATTCGTTGGGCGGCTTCATCTGTCATATTGTTTCAAAATGACAGAAAAATTAAACATAACCTCCTAAATGTGACATCATTTTCTATAAAACATTTTTTGGTTCACGCCAATTGATTCTATGCACATGGTTTCTACATTCTGTTTATTATTTCGTTTGTATACAACACCTATACCTTAGAAATAAGTTTTCAAATATGCTATAAGCAGTGTTAGCATTTTTTAAGAGTTAAAATAAATAGAGAGTCAGTTCTTTCTCATTTCGAACAAAATGTCATGAATACAAGAGCCCAGAAAAGGACATCATTTTCATATAGTTATTGTAGATTTTATTCTAATGAATGACAATGTAATTTTCATTGTGAAAATATCTATTGTCCATCCAGTCGATTTTCCAAAACACTTTACAGAACTTCGCTCAAAAAATTGAAATTACAGAAGTAAATAGAAACTTAACTCAAACCTAGATATAAACCCCTAATTTTACAAAAGTGAAATGATCATAAATGAAATGGGTGAAAATGACCATATATTGGAAAATGGAAAAGTGCACTTTCATTCATAAAGCTAAAGTTAAGGCGTAATTTGTAAGGATTTTTAATTGCGCTGTAGGAAATTAAGGCCTGTAAATTAAAATAAAAATTGAAATTGAAATTAAGTCCATATTATAAACAAAGTCAATAGTCACGCTTATGGGTGTTTTAGGTTGTGTTATTTGTAACTATTTGCCTCCAAACATGCAAAACATAAATTACATACGCTTTTATCAAATTAACACAACTCAACTTTTTTTTGTAAGAAAAAAAAAATCCTAATAAATTGTGTCAAGTTCAGGCGAAAAATAATTGTTTTATCGACATAAGATTGATTTGAGAAATAAACATAACTTAACCCTTAAATTCCGGGTGTTGCTTTTCGGCAACATACCCAATTTAGGCTCTAAAATACAATTAGAATAATATTGAAGCTATAATGCATAATGTTGTCAATAAAATACATTCTGAAAATATTATTAAATCGATTTTCAACATGTAGATGGCAACACTTGTGCTGTTTAAGAATAAAGATAGATTTATTTTTTAAATTGTTGCTATTTGTTCTTTTTGTTTTGTTTGGAAGCTTGCAAAATACCCTATTTTGTTCTGCAGTGAGCAAGTAAAATTTATTTCTTATTATAGTTCCTAAAATTCTTATGTGTTTAATATTATAGAATTTTATCAAGGAAAAGTATTTTTCCATTAAAGACCAGCATTGCCGATCAGTAACAACTGTTTTTTAGTCGTAAGACATACTTAAAACAAAATATGTTTTTTAAAGTATTTTTCCCATGATTTATTTAAAAAATGAAAGCCGAAAAACATTAATACAATGATTTTTGAAAAATCAAGCATTTAAGGGTTAATTGAATAATTCATATATGAGAGAAAATGTTATAATTAATCGTCACAGAATAATTAAAACATACCAAACGCATCGTCCGATTTTCTTAAAAATGCGTACAGTTCTTCCGAGAGCGACCAGTAAAACAGTCATCAAGGGAAGTTTAATATTCATTCGAGGGCGATATCGTGTTTACTCACGCATATACATACCAACATCATCGTAAACTGTGCCAATCCGAAAACTTTCTTCATTCTCATGCATCTTAACATTAAAAATAAATTTACACATGTTAATCCTTCAGTTCTATTACTTCTATACTACACCAACTTTGATTTTTCACTTCAGTTTATGCTTAACTTTACTAATCGGCGACAAAACGATTTAATCTCAATCATAATATTTAATAAAATCAATATTTTTCGTTATTCTGTTGTCATCAGTTACATGAGAACCGCCTTGTTAGCTGGATGCGAATTGCCCGTCGCTGCATGAACATCCGATGTGCAACTGGACTTTGAAAAATCGAGAAAAATCGCTATTACAATGCCCACGTCAGGAGAAATATTTCAAAATTCAAGGAGGACGTGCTTGCCATAGCCAATATATATATGAAATTTGGTGCAATTCATGCATAATTTCATACACTTTTCGATGGCACAATAATGAAGATGGCACAAAAAGCGCTATTACAGTGATCTTTTTGGTATCTTTTTGGATCAGCGCTATTACAAAATGTCTCCAAACATAAGCAGAACCTTCTGGACATACCCAAAAACTTACAAGAAAAAATTGTTCTATGCATAACTTCATACACTTTATGGTGGTACAAAGCTGACATACGAACACACGGATGCACGGGCAGTCAGAGATTTAGCATACACGTGTTTTTCGGATCTCTGATCTCTAAAATGTGTAAATCCGTAGAAAGCCGGAAGTCGAAAAAACCTCGATTATAATACTTTGTTCTTTAGAAAGAAGAAAGTAAAAAGTCCTTCCGGTCTGTCCCGTGAGGAAGAGGTAGCTGCCATATTCCTTATTTTTCAAAAGCCAGCTTATATTGTTCAAACGCACGAAGCTCATATTAGTTGAACCAGATTATATAAGATTCAATAGTAGATTTTGTCAAAAATGAATATGAATCATAATTTCGCGAAATTAGTCAACTTTATCTAAGCTGGTTTTATGTAAAGTGATTTATAATTGTTCGCCAAATTCGGTGATGTCTTGAAGTGCCCACCATTTTAAAACAACAGGATGGATGAAGCTAACCCGTGAACTTCGTTGAGACCTTAGTAATTCTTGTGCACATGCTCACACACATTGAAATCGCTTCGTATATACGAGTGCTGTCGCAGGTAAAATATCAGAATGTTCAAAATGTCACCTGCATTAGAAATTCAAACTGCTATATCTCAGCCATTCTTTAATATAAAGACGAAACAAAAAAATGCTCCGTAGTCCTTGTATAAAGGTTAACCAGTTAAGAAAAAACACTTTTTCAATTTCCATTTTTTCGTGTACCGCTTTTTTAATTTTAAATTTTAAATATTTTTTTTAAGTGGAGCCCATTTTGAAAAAAGTCGGTGGATGGAGCTGGCTAATAAAAACGATCGAGACCTTGGTATGTGCTATGCACATGTCATATAACCATAGTCACATAGTCACATCCATCCATAGTCATATCCATATCGGTTAATGAATTCGTGTGTTTGAAAATATCAGCCACACTAGAAATTAAAACTGCTATACCTTCCTCGTTTTCTAAAAAAAGATGAAACAAAAAATACTCAGGTGTCCTTGTATCCTGGTCAAACTTTCAAGTAAAAAATATTTTTCAATTTTGTACCGATTTTTAATTAATTTTTTTAAATGAACGCCATTTTGAAACAACAGGTATTATGAAGCGGTCAAACGAACTCGGTTGAGGCATTGCTATGCAATATGCACATGTCTAGTTACATACAAATGGGTTTATAAATGCGCGTTCTATAGCGTGACGATTATCAGATTGTTTCAAAATGTCAGCCACACTAGAAATACAAAGTGCTATATCTCAGTCATTTTTTAAAATAAAGGCGAAACAAAAAATGCTCCGAAATATTTATATCGAGGTCAAATACATAAGAAAAAAAGATTTTTCAATTTGTAATTTTTTTCGTACCTCATTTTTAATTTTAAATTAAATTGCCGCTATTTCAAAAAAACAAGATGGCGGTTGAAGATGGCAAACTAACTTGGTCGATACATTGCTACGTACTGTGCACATGCCTAGTCACATCCAAATTCATTGATAAATACGAGTGACTCAGCTATTTTTAAAGATACAGACGAAATAAAAAATGCTCCGAAATCATTGTATCAAGGTCAAACACATAAGAAAAAATCTTTCTAAATTTCTTATTTTTTGTACCTCATTTTAAACTTAAAATTAAAAAAAAAATTAATGGCCAAAATTTTTAAACAAGATGGCGGATGAAGGTGGCTAACAAACTTGGTGGAGAGATCGTCGTGTAGTAAGTACACGCCAAGTTACATCTAAATCGCGTCATAAATACGACAGTTGCAGCTTCGCAAAGATCAGATATATATATATATATATATATATATATACCAACCTTTGAACGGAGGGTGGTTTCGGGTCTGGGGGTCATGATCGATGAAATATACCAAACTGTTTTGGAATTGCTTTCTTCCAAACGGCTACAAGAGATAGTTTTTTGTAATGAAAGCTACCTAAAAGCGAAACACTTTCTCTGGAGTCCTAAACATATAAACAAACACCAATATACACTCATCCACACGTACATATGGAATGGATTTAAAAATAGCGAAAACGGATACAGGAAAATAAATAATCGGGATTTTATCATTATTACAGTAGTTCCCTTAGGCCGAAAGTCATAGTGTTTTGTTATGTGCCATGTCTTTTTGCCGAAATTAACGCTCATTATCTATTAAGTAAAAACTTTACTATCTACAGTCCTGGACAAAAAATAGGTTTTTTAACATGTACATTTACTACTTTAGTTCATTTTAAGCTAGTTTTAGTAACTGTGTGGCACTTTTGGGTTTATATAGTGAACGTTGGTTATTTGGCTGAATGCCAATGAACTGGCATTAAGCCTCCGAAGTATTTCAATGAGGTCCTCATTGCTAAGCAACTGCAGGCCGTTAACCGTAGAAATTGTTGCAAATTTGTTATTTGTGTTCGTGGTATTTGCAAGCTGCGCGCACTCTGTTTAGTGTATGACGGTTAAGTATAATTTTTTTTTGTAATTTTATAAGTGCTTCAGAGATAATTTTGGTACAGTTCAAGCTTTCCGTTACAATTTTTCAAAGAAAGTATATTGGTATAAGAATGTGGAAAAAACAGGTCCTCAGTACACGAAAGAGAAAGGAAATTCAAACTCTGCTTTAGCATACTAACCTAAAAGCATCTGAAATAGCTTCTAACGTGAATGTTTTGCCGCAATGTGTAGGTAGAGTTCGAAGGAAGCTTGACATGGGCGTTTCTGTGAATATCGGCGACTGGTCAAAGTGCGGGAGTTAACGACTAACCACTACCCATGCTGACAGAAATTTGATTAGAATGTGTCGAAGCAACCGGAAAATGACTTTAAAGCAACTGTTATTAAGACAGAAAGATGCTGACGTCAACGTCAGCTCAAGAACAGTACGTAGAAGAATTCTTGAGTACGGCTACAGGGCTGGTTGGCCAGTCAAAAAATATAAGCTAGGTGTAGCCATGCACGAAAAGAACCTCGATTGGTTCTACGCGCAAAAACACTTGACAACAGATGACTGGGTAAAGATAATTTTCTTTTATTATCGTGAAAAAAGTGTATACATTAATTTGTGACAAAAGAAATTACAAATTAATTCATAAGCTTCATTTTTGATAAACCAAGAGTCGGCAGTGGAGATATTGAGAGACAGGTCCCTTCGTTAACCCCTTAATCTGCGATTTACTTTTAACAGCTCCACGGTTTGGCAAATCCATAGCTACCACTAAAATTTAATAGAGATTTTTGCCTTGTTTAATCATGGTATTTCGACGATTACTATGAGATTTTAGTGGTAAAATGAATTTACATTTGGCTCGATCATCGTACGCGGGCTATGCTCTTCATTGTAGGTTAAGGGATCTTCTCAGGATTTGGAGGTTCTTGAGTGATAGGGGAACAGTCCAGACATGAACCCTGTTGAGTTTCTTTGGAATGATATGCAGAACAGCGTATCGGAAATTGTACACTAAAAATTGATTTAATTGAACGATTTATACATGTCTGGTATTACAATCCTCGCACAAAAGAACTGAAGAAGAAGTACATTTTCAGAGTGCCAGGTCGTGTGAAGGCTCTTATACATCAAAGGGGGGCGGGGGTCCAACTAAATATTGAATTAGCATATGTATGCTTACGATGTTTAGAAACACTTCTGTGCATTATTAATAAAACCTGGTTAGCATTTTCGCCGATTTTTGTGAATATTTATTTAAAAAATTCTGATATTTCAAAAATTCTTTTTTTTTTTTTTTTGGCCAGTCCTGCAGGGGTGGGAAATATACTTTCGCTAAATGCTACACCATTTGGTTGTATATTTTCAAAATTTTAACGCTGTTTTGTCAGAAAAATCCTACATTTTCTATTACACAGGATAAACAAGCACTGCATTCTCATTTATAAAGCATTTTAATTATTTTACCTAGAAGTCCCCCAAGTTTAACTCGGGAGAAGCCGGGTGAATTTGTTACTTAGTAATATTTTAATTATCGGTAGCAGTATAATTTTCCATTATGTAAACAGCGGTATACCACTTTGCCTTTTTTAATATCCACGGGTGAAAAAATGCAGGTTTCGCTTGTATGTTAATAAGGGATTCAAAATGAAATAAAATGACTTAATTATTATTTTTTTAACGACTTATTTAATTTAGAGCTTTAAAGTCATAATAATTCTATATTTATTTATGGTACATTACTAAAACTACTACAGCTAAAAATTTAAAAAGATTTTTTTTTCTTTTGTCATAAATCGATTTTGAACGTTTCAGAAAATTTTGGAATCCAATAAATAATTAAATTGTATGTGATTCTTCAACAAAGTATCGTTAGATAAATAAAATTAAACGTATTTGCCGAATAAATATTTAACACAAATATCTTTTAATCGAGTTTGGTGCAAAAGTTTGCCCAGATAAAATGGCATTATTATAGTAAAAGTATTTTAAGAGGTGGCATAAGATTAAAGATATTGCATTTGGTAAAATATTAAATTTTGAATTTCATAATAATTTTTTTTTCATACAATCTTATTTTTAAAATACTTAGAAGTAATAGATTCCATCTACCAAAGAGAGATTGCGTTTAAAATGAGTTAATACAAAGCCTCACGATACATTTTTTATGAATAAGTTTGAATATAAATCGCTTAGAATTTACGAACTTTTCAATACAAAAACTTTTATGTAACAAAAAAAAAGGACTTTCATAAACATTCAATCGAAAAAGCTAGACATATAAAATTAAATATTATGATTTAAATAAGATTTAGATCATTCAAATAAGTTTTGAATTGATGGTAATTTCTGAATAGAACTTGAGGTTATATTATTTTAATATAATATTGCTATAAAAACTAAGAAAAGTCAATTTAATATGCGATTAATCTTGTATATAACTTCCAGTTATTAGTTTTATTTTGTACTTTAAAACTTTAATGTTGCCAAATAGGACGTCGGTAAAAAGTCAATCGAAAAAGCTACACATGCGGCATTTAATATTATAATTTAAAATATCATTGAGATCAACTAAATAAGTTTTTAATTGTTTCTGATTTCTGAATAAAATTTGATGAGTTTGATAGAATATTGCTATAAAAATTAAGAAAAGTCAATTTAATACACAATTAATCTTGTATATAACTTCCTCTTATTCGTTTTATTTTGAAGATATTATTTCTCTGGATTCTTAGAAAAAAAAAAAAAAAAAAAAAAAAAAAAAACGTAATTGCAGTTTTAAAATGTTTTTTCTAAATAATTTACAGCAACACATTCTTACAAATATAGTTAGTTCTTTCATAAAAGTATGAGAATTGAAATACAAGTTTAATCTCTTTTAGAAAGAAAAAAAGCTTTCACAATAAACATTCGACTTTGTGAGAGAATTTTTAAAAAATGGAGCATTACTTTAAGAAGATATTGTTTACTAGCAGAGTATTTGCATATATTTCAGAGAGTAACAGTACTGCTTTAAGAGTTTATTTAAAAAAAAAAAATCTAAACACAAAAGACTCTAATAGAAAAAAAACAACAACAGGGGTCTTTTTGTCTAATTTCCGTTAAAAAAGCGCATATAAATAAGTTCTGAGAATTCACAAAAAGAAATGCCGAAACTTTTCTGTTAATGTGAATTTAAATGATACATTTATCTTTTCATTTTGCGATTATATAATGTATTTTAAAAATTAAAAAACTCGTAAACGATTAAATTTATATATTGCTTAACAAGCTTTTCTTTAAAAAATCCGTTTTAAGTTATCACTGGATCTTCAAGAGTTCATAGTTTTAGTTAATCAAGGAAATTGGTTCTTTTAATTTATGTTAATAAATATAAATAAATTATTTTATCAATGAAAAGCTAACATGTTATCTAAAAAACAATTACAATTAATTATAATTACTTATTACAATTAATTAGTATTTTCTGATCATCACACGACTTTTTTCTATATCATTGTGGTGCATTAATTTGAACATCTGAATTATGCACCAATGACTAGGAAAAAAGTGCTTGAACATAACACGCGCGATCATAAATAAATTAAGAACAAGTAATATAAAAATTTTGTTTTTAAAGTCAATTCCTACTTAGGTCATCAAAGAAAAATTAAATATAATCCCTAAACCTAATATTAGTTTTTGTTGCATTAAAATATCTCAATTTGTTGATCTTCTGTAAGCAAGTAGGTTTACAATGGAAGTCTATGGGAATTTGGCGAAATATTAGAGATATCGCCAAGTTGGCGTCACTTTTGGTGACTCATTTTGGTCGCCAAATTTGGCGATATATCGCCAAGTTGGCGACAAACTTGGAGGTATTTGGCGACAGAACAGGGTCCCCCTTCCTATGGTAAACCCCCTTATAGATATGAAGATGCATTAAATGCTTCAATAACTAATGGCCGCCATTTTGTCTTCCATGTAAAACTAAAATTAATTAAATAAAATTTAATTAACGAATTAATATTTGAAAAACTGTATTAACAACAATTGTCATCCAGTACAAGTTTTAAAAAAATATTTCAACTTGATAGGATGAATAATAAGTATTTTATTAACGATTGGAAATTTGAACAAGATATATAAATAAATAAATAAATAAATATAGGTGTGTACTAATAGTAATGTGTACTAACTAATAGTAGGAATTGAAAAAAAAACAGAGCTCTAGAGTGCCCTTTGTTGCGTATTAAATTTTAATATTAGATCAATATATATATTTAGCCTGCTAGGTTCTGAACTATCACATGTGCTACTTCCGAACAGAGAATTTATACAGTAGCGCTCAAAAGTTTTTTGACAAAGATAATAATTCACTTAATTGAAAAGAATAATAAAATACAAAAATCAATCATTTATTTTATTTAACCATATTCAAAGTTTTAATTTTAATAAATTAACAATAAATAATAATATGAATAAAATTATATATATATACTATATAAATCCATGTTAAGTGTGCTGGGGGGGGGGACTTAAATTGTTAGTGTCATTTTATTCATAATTTCACAGTCTTTGTTGGTAGTAGGTAATGTTAATTTAATGGTTATATAATGCTTAATGATCCACATTTATAGATAACATATTGCTCTTTGGCTATCGGACAATCTACAACTAATTTGCAAAACATAATTTCGGTTGCAAAGTTAATGCCAGACGGCTTTAAATATGGCAACGAAAGTGCCTGTTTCAAGAGTGCTTTTTAGTTTAAAAATTATAAGTCATCTTTACATCATTTTATCAAGTTTAAAAATAACAAGATAACACTCTTTGGCTAGCAGACAACTTATAATTAGTTTACCAGACACAAATTCCAGACACTCTTGAAACAGGCACTTTCGCTGCCATAGCCGTCTGGCATTAACTTTACAACCGAATTTGTGTCTGGCAAATTAATTATATGTTGTCTGTTAGTCAAAGAGTAATATCTTGTTCTTTATAAGCTTGATAAAACGACGTAAAGATGACTTATAATTTTTAAACTTAAAAACACTCTTGAAACAGGAACTTTCGTTGCCATATTTAAAGCCGTCTTGCATTAACTTTGCATCCGAATTTGTGTCTGGCAAATTAATTATAGGTTGTCTGTTTCAATAGAGTAATATATGGTAATTTTTAAGCTTTATAACATGACGTAAAGATGACTTATTGTTTTTAAACTATAATTCACTCTTGAAACAGGCACTTTCGTTGCCATATTTAAAGCCGTCCCTCATTAAGTTTGCAACCGAATTTGTGTCTGGCAAATTAATTATAGGTTGTCTGAAAACCTAATAGTAATATCTTTTTATTTTTAAGCTTGATAAAATGATGTAAAGATGACTTATAATTTTTAAACTATAAACCACTCTTGACACAGGCACTTTCGTTGCCATATTCAAAGCCGTCTAGCATTAACTTTTCAGCCTAATTTGTGTCTGGCAAATTAATTATAGGTTGTCTGATAGCCAAAGAGTAATATCTTGTAATTTTTAAGCTTGATAAAATGATGTAAAGATGACAAAATTTTTAAACTCTAAACAACTCCTGAAACAGGCACTTTTGTTGCTATATATAAAGCCATCTGGCATTAATTTTGCAACCGAATTTAAGTCTGGTAAATTAATTATAGGTTGTCTGATAGCCAAAGAGTAATATCTTGCAATTTTTAAACTTGATAAAATGACGTAAAGATGACTTATAATTTTTAAACTATAAACCACGCTTGAAACAGGCACTTTCGTTTTCGTATTTAATGTCGTTCGGCATTAACTTTGCAACTGAAGTTGTGTCTTGCAAATTAATTATAGATTGTCTGATAGCCAAAACGTAATATGATACCTATAAATGTAGATCTGGCAGGGCTTTAGCAACATTGGAACAGTCTGTGAATAATGGATTAATACCACAAATAATTAGTAGAAACAAATGTTATAAATAAATTTCATGCTAAAATGACGTAATTTTGATGTTTTTTCACCTGCATAATCCCTTCTCTCACAGGTAAAGCAACGTCTCCCGACTGCCAGACCGCCCGCAAACGTACTACACCATTTTAGGTAAGAACATATAGAAAAATTAGCCTTGACAAAATGACGTAATTTTGAAGTTTTTTGACCTACATAACCCTTTTATCCACAGGTAAACGCAACGTCTCTCGACTGCCAGACCACCCACACACGTACTTCACCATAAAATGGAAGAACATACAGAAAAATGAGCCTTTATAAAATGACGTAATTTTGAAGTTTATTGACCTGCATAACGCCTTTGCCCACAGGTAAACGCAACGTCTCCCGCCTGCCAGACCACCCGCAAACGTACTTCACCATAAAAGGGAAGAACATATAGAAAAATGAGCCTTGGTAAAATGACGTAATTTTGAAGTTTTTTGACCTGCATATTCCCTTTAGCCACAGGTAAACGCAACGTCTCCTGACTGACAGACTACCCGCATACGTACTTCACCATAAAAGAGAAAAACATATTTTGTAGACAGAACAAAGAAGAAGAACAGTAGGAAGAAAAACATATATTTAGAACATATGTAGAAGAACATCTGTAGAAGAACATATTTATATGTAAAAAGTTAGGAAATTTAATGTTTTATACGACCCCCAGGTCGTATAAGTGATATTTAGTAAAAAATTCCTATTATACTAAAAAGTAAGCCAAAAATAGATTAATTTAACTTTAAAATTTACCGAGTTATGAAACTTTGAATTGCATGACTTATACCAATTTTTTTGTATTTGAACACAGATGACTTGGACCATACTTCGAAGGATTGTACATAAAGTGTTTAAAGTATTAGAAGGATTTATTCCAAGTGTACATTTCTGGATTGCAGCCAAAGGAAGTCACAAGCTCTAAGATAACCTTTATTTTTATTAATTAAGTTTTAGATTAGATGATAAAATAGCATTTGTAAATATTTCTCATTTTTAAAGAATTGAGACTTGTTGCTTTTCACCAATTCATTTAATAAAATTCTGTTTTTTTTTTTTTTTTTTTTCACTTATATTTTTAGTACAAGTTGTACATTTTTCTTTAATATTTCAGAATGGAAATAGATTTAAAATTCATACTGTAATGTGAATTACAACTCAACTATTTTATATATATATATATCTGGCGATTATTTATATTTCTAGTAAATTTGTGAATGACCCCTATTTTGCAGCAAAAATTATGCTTTACCGTTAAACAACTAATTATTACTCGGTCAGTTTTAATCATAGAAGAATGCAACTACTTTGTGTTACTTGTCAGTGTAATTAGATGTTTTTACTAATTATAACTTATAGGTGCGGGGCATCATATAAAAAATTATTTTCTTAATTTTTGTTGTTTTTATGTTTTAAAAAAGTTATTTTTATGTCACAACTCGCTTTTAAAATATTTCCTTACCTCATTTAAAACTTTTTTGTAATTGGAACTATATATCTATGACGAACGGTTCAGGAATTTGCCATTGGACACCATTGAGAGTTGTCTTCCTGTATGGTGTATTGAATCTCCTGGGTGAGTGTATATGATTCACAGTTTTTTCAAAAAAACATGTAAAATTCTACATCGTCAGTGGAGAGACAAATAGATACGAAATATTATCAGAATTTATATAGTCACTTAAAATAGGGAATGTCATCAGATAAACTTATTTACTTTGCATTCCACACTCTGTCACACACAGAACAAAATAATTTAATAAAAATTAAATTTAAAAAAACGGCTGCGTAAAAAGAGAACTAATTAATTATTTTTCATCAGTGTTAAACTATTTTTATATTACTTACCTATTTTTGTATACTTGTATTGATGACTTTTAAGTTGTGTTTAATTGTTACTTCCTGTCTATAAACACTGTTTTGATGAGGCTTATAGATGTCTATGATGGTTAGAGTTGCAGTAAAGCTAGAGATCCTACCTACACAACTTCCAGGTTGTATAATATTTAAACGGAGCTTCTGACTGTAAAATAGTCAATGAAACATCGTCTTCATTTTGAAAGACCTATTCAATGATATGCCACTCAATAGGGTTCGTAATTTTTTTTTCGTGTCTACCGTCATTTTGTATTTTACGGCCGCCATTTTGAATTTATAAAAACAAAATCTAGCCTATAACCATCGGACGGTTAAGAGGAATCGATAGAGACCTCATTCATTAAGATCCATCCTGCCGTTGGGATGTTTCAAGTGTATAATGAAATACACATACCCAGATATGCGTGAAACACATAACCCTTTTTGGTACTCGGGTAAAAAGGAGAGACTCTAACATGTGTTCGTGGCCAAGATAGTAGAAACATCTTAGGTCAAGTACATTTTTTTAAATATGATGCTTTATCCATTCTATCCATCTAGTAACTTCAGAATCCATTTTTTAATTACTGTTTAGTGCTAGTTCATCAAACTGCATTTCGAAAATTGTTAAAACTTTTAACTTCTTTCGAATGAAAATAAAAAATCGTTCATTGTAAAATAAAATTTGTAATGGCATTTAATAAATGAAATATACTAATACATCATTAAATCTTGAAAGAAAAATGCATGATAACAGTTAATAAGAAACTTCAACTACCCTAAAAAATTATTATAATATGGAGAAAATAGTAAACAATTTTATGCTTTACTTTATGGGAAAATTTTTTTGGTAGAGCATTTATTTTGATATTAAGTAAAAAAGTCTAAAAATTGACTGAAGGTTTAATAATTTTTATTATTTCCCTAAAATATTTTTTAATAATTTACTTAACTACGTTCCTTATACGACGGGGTATTTCAAAGAGAAGGGGAAAGATGTATTCTAGGAGGCGCGATAGTAGACCCAAAGGGGGGTATTTTTCTAACTTTTACCGTTCCTCACATGTGACATATTTTTGGAAAGGCCTGTGACCACTTATTCATGCTATGCACCTCCCAAGGCCCTCCCTTCAAATTTGCATCCGGGGGACACTTTTATAAATTTTGCTGATATCATTCATACACTCCGGGGGGGAGGGCAAATATTAGGGGAGGAGCTCGGGAGATGCATAGCATGAATAAGTGATCACAGGCCTTTCCAACAATATGTCACATGTGAGGGTACGCAAAAGTTAGAAAAATGACGCCCTCTGGATCTATTATCGTATTTCACGGAATACATCCTCCCCGCTCTCTTTGAAATACCGTTTGCAGATATGTGTTACTGTGCACGGTGACTATATAGAAAAGGACTAATATAATGTAGCAATTTCATAAATTTCACTTATTTCATTGAGAGTGCCAAAATTATTGATATGCCCTCGTATTTTATTAGTTCTAAAATTTAAAGCAATCCAGTTAGATAAATAATTGAATCACAAATGTTCTCGAATCTTTCATTATTTGCGAATTAGTAGATCTGAAATTTTTTTTATCCTCAATTATCTTATTCAACTGTAATTAAAGACACAATTACTTTCTAACATTGTTTATAATTTTAATTAAACTCTACTTACTGAACAAGATAAAACATTCAGTTTAAAAGTCTTCGAATGATTGTAAATTAATATTTAAAATAAACATTCCTAAAATTATTATATTTAGCTAAATTATTTTTCACATGAAACAAAGAAAATTAAATAAAATGAATAACAGAACGTGGTGTATTTCCAAGCATTTTTGCAGCAAAAATTTTAATAGATATATATTTTCCGTTATCTATATAATGAAATGAAGAAACTTCGCGAAACATTGGATTCGAAAAAAAATGTAAATAAAATAAAATTGAAAACAATTGGTACTCAATTTTTAAAGTAAATAAAATTTCAATATATGAATTTGAATACATGCATAATTTAAGCTAAATATAAGCTAAATAAAATGAAATAGACGCGTTTATTATAGGTTTTTGAACAACGAAAATTTTAGAAAATATTTTTTAAAAATAAAGATGCACTTTAATATGAATTAAAAGTAGTTTAATGAAGTAATAGTATGCCAAAGGATTAAAATAAATAGGTTTCTGGATAAAGTTATAAAACAAATTAATTAAGTAAACTGAGATTTTATCATGTTAATTGATGAAATGTTTTATTAAAAATTACAGATATCACCTTAATAGCCTTTTTACTAGGATTTTGTTATAGAAAAAAAAATTCACAAGTTTTCCAATCATGCCCTTAAATTAAGCATATTATAAATTTTATCCCCCCCCCCCCCACAAAAAATGATAATTTTCTGTGGAATTGCCCTATATTGTATTTTAATATATATATATATATATATATATATATATATTACAAAATTTAAACTTTTGCGCCAAATTTAAAGTATTTTATGTAAATTTTCCCTTTTCAGTAATATTCCGTATATTATACCGGCTTATTAAATTAAAACCCAAATCTATTAATCTCTAAGATCTTAATTCATATTTATTCCAAATTGCGTAAATCTAAAAATGGCTCGATTATTTATATTTCTTTAATAAAACTTTTATTATTTAAATTCCTATTAAATTCCGCTATTAAATCCCGGTATATCATATTCTCCTTAAATCTTTATTTAACTGCTAAAATATTATTCTGTCTTAAAGTAAAAACCTACTTATTTCATTTTATTCTTTTATTTAAAAATACCCAGGTGTAATTAAAATATTTCAAAGATTAAAACTTCGCAGACATAAATTCATTTCTTTTATCGTCTGAAGAGGGAAAAAAGGGTTATTTTAGCATAATCTCGGCTACAGATTTTAACATTTGTTTATGCTTTAGATAGCTGGTGCGAGAATATAAGAAGTTTCTAGAACAATCTTTTCAGCAGAGTATAAATACGAATGGCGGGAACCAGAGAGATGGCATATGGCATAAAGGATATAGCATATAGGAGTAGATGGGCTGTGAGCTTAGAAGTTTTTTAGTTTTTAGCATGTAGAGGTGAACGTGGTGGATTGCAGTCGTAGCAAACTGGATATTCAATGTGATTGCTCGATGGAGGTAGTAAAACGTTGGATGAATACTGTTTATTATGTGAGTAGAATGAGGAAGCAACGGTATCGTAATGGGTGATAGATGTTAGATATTAACGGATTAAAGACTAGACGGCTGTCAAGAGATGGAGTGTTTTTAAACTAATTGTGACAGGAAGAATAGACTTTATTCTTTTTACCATGGAAGGAGAGAGCATCTTCCCTAGATTTAATCGAGAGTGTGGAAATAAAGTGAATAATGTTCCAAGCGACTGCCTTATGTTAATTCTTCATTTTTCTTTATTATTTTAAAACCATTCGGCTGCTACCTGTGTTGTTTAGGAAAGGAAACCCTCATGTTTTTTCGACAATACCAACTATTTGCCGTCAGTCAAAATGTCACAGAGAAAAGAAAAGTCCGACAGGATTTAGAAGTGACGGCAATCAAAGCGAGTGTGTCTCCAAAATTACAAAAATGTAGTGTAATTGGTACACGATAGCTTATGATAGTTACTAAAGATCAGTGCCGGAAAGTTAAAAATTTACATCGCTAATGTGAATAGCAATGTATAGTGCTGGTGATTGTGAGACAAGATGACTGGAGTGAGTTCTTTTCCAAAATATTTTTACACTTATGTTATTATTTTTGTTATTGTTTGTTATTTATTGAGATTTATTTATTATTAAGTATGAGAATTATTTATTTATGAGATTTATTTATTATTTATTTATGGGGTTTATTTATTATTTCGTGAAGAGTATTTATTTATTTATTTATTGTAAAGTTTATTATGAAGTCATGAGAATTATTTATTTATTTATTATTAAAGTCTGAAAGAGTACTTAATCTATTATGAAAAATAGAACTCTATTGGTTTAAATGTTGTTAAGGTCAGGTTGTATTAAAGAGAATAGAAGTGCTTCTTTTATTTTAATGAATACTGATATAATGGCTGAACCAAAATTAGTCAATTTTGATCCTAGTACTGGAATGGAAATCCAGGCTTGGTTAAATTATTATGATGATATGAGTACTAGGGAAAATAAAGATTTAGAGTGGAAATTTAAATCTATTCCACAATATTTAAAGGGTGAAGCACTAAAAGTCTATATCAATGATTGTGTTAATTGTACTAGTTATGAACAGATTTCAAAAATCTTGATAGAAAAATTCATTGAACTAAATGTTCCAAATTTTTCTGATTTCTCAACTCTAAAATTAGATAAATTAGATAATTTAGAAAATTATTTTCACAAAAAGGTAGGAATTGGGAGGAAACTCCATCTTTGTGAGACTCTTCTAATACAAGGGTTGACAGATGGATTAAAACCAGAGTATAGAAATAATATTAATGTAAACTCTCCAAATAGTACCACTGAATGGTACCGGCTTGTTAAGCAATTTGTTGAAGTTTCCACTCCTCAAATTTCAAGCCAAACAGTTAATCAACAACCAGTTAGACAAAATTTTCAACAATTTCAACCACCTAGGTCTTGGACTCAACCAAGTAGACCTAATTTTCAGCCAAATAGGCCCAATAATGCACATAGGAATTGGATTCCACAAAGACAGTATCAAAATCAGGGGTCTAGAAATATTCAAAATAATTACTTTCAGAAACCATATCCTTCTAGACCATGTAGAATATGTACAAATAAAGGTGTAAATAATGCATATCATTGGGAACAAGAGTGTTTATTTAGAAATGATGCAACGTCCTCTGATGCTCTTCCTAGTAATTCACCTCCTACTATTCCTAATATTTGACAACTAATTGTGTATGGATGTACCCATAGTTATAATTTACCATGTATAGTGGACACTGGATCCACTACGGCAATATTACCCCTCAAATTTGTTAAAGAACTAAATGCTAAAATTGAAACTATACCTACAGTTATTATTGGTCAGGCAAAAGGGATGTTAAAATTAAATCAAAAATGTAAAATTTCTCTAAAAGTGGGTAAAATTACCAAATGTGTTAACTTTTTAGTGTGTAATACTAATTTAAAGTATGCTATTTTGGGGTTAAGGGAATGTTCTAAATTTAATTTAACTATAGATTGTAGAAATTGTACTGTAAAACAAGGAAGGAAAATTATAAATAAGAGTATATCAATACATAATGAGAAATCTCTTCATTTTCATACTGTGGATATGAATAAAGTACAACAAGAGAATGATTTGGTAACAATTGATTGTGATGAGAATTTGAATTTATATAATGATGATAGTGTAATAACAACTAATGATAGTATTGAAACTTTGAATTTATGTAAGAATGATATCAAATTACCATCTAATTGTGAAAGTTATATGACTACTCAGGACTGTTTTGAGAATGATAGAAATGATTGTAATGTGCAACCGGATTATGGAAAGTTCATAATTTTTCAAAAAAAATTTCGCAATGTTTTTAATTCTAATTTTTAAGTTTTTTATTTTTCTTTCATCAATAGTTTTCAACATTAACAGGTATGACCTTGGGGCGCCACGAGGATATTACTTGTTTTTTGGGAGTTTTTGGGATTAAGTAGACAATCTATGCAGACATAGGATGTGTATTTGATTTTGGGAATTTTCAGATTGATGTTGAAAAAAAAAAATAAATATTTGTAATTCTATATCCAGTTTATATCAAAATAAACTATATTTATTTTATTCCATTGTCTTTACCAATTGTTTACAAAAATAGTAAGAATTGATAATATTATTATAATTGTATAAACATAGAAAATTGATAATTGTGATGAGATTTTGTAGTGAGTGAGTAGCAATAGAAAATTTAGTACATAAACAAATTATCTTTTATTCCTATTTATTTTCTTTATTTTACCATTCTAAGTTTATCAAATGGACGTATATTCATCAAGAGTATCAGAGAGATAGAATATTGTAAGGACATACTGGTTGAGAGTCCACTTTCTAAATATTTAGAGTTAAATTTATTTGGACTTTGGAATTATTATTTTTTTTTTTAATGTTTCGACTGGCAAAAATACTTTCTTATATAAGTAAAAAATAAGGAAATAATTTAATTGCTATGTATTATTTTTATCCTCAACCATTATTTTCCGTGTCAATAAGTAAACAATCTGTGATATCTTCTTAGAATGTAATATTGTTATTAAGTATTATTATTGCTATTATTCAAGTATACTGTTGAGAATTTTATTATTATGATTATGACTTGAAAGTATTATATTATTTATTGAAAGATTCATTATTTATTAAAGAAAAAGAGAACATAACTTATAAGTGAAAAGTTATGATATTTACTAAAACAAGTGAGAAGTTTTAAAAGATGGTGAGTCCCAATTAGAATGGGAAAAGGAGCTCAAAAAAGTAGTTGATAAACAAACGTTAAAGGGTAGTTGAATAACTACTAGGAATTTGTTTATTAAAATAAAACTACTATTGTGATGACAAATAGTATTTAAACATAATGTAAAGAGTTTAGTAGGTAGAGTAGTCGAAACAAATTTAGTAAAAAATATTTATTGCAGCTGAACTTTTTACTTAAGGACTGTATCACTATTTTTGCTAAAGGACTTTTATGACCTACGAACTGATTAAGCCAATGGGACTTAAAAATTTACTTGAAGTAAATAAAGTGTTAAGCATTAATGGATTGGAAAAATGTTTGTGATAAGAGAAATGGAAATACGCTAAATTTCCATAAGATAAAAGAATTTGTTGTTATTTATTACTATAGTTTTATTATTTCTTATTATTTATTTCTTATTGTATTTATACTTATTCTTTATTTATTAGTGTGTTTATATTTTCCTATGCACTTACAAATGGTAAGTGATGTTGTAACCATTATTTGTATTCTTTTACAGGGGAAATGCTCTCAGCTAAATTTAAATGCTCTTAGTATTTTTTCTTTCTCTTGCATTGCTAAATTTTACTTTTCCATCTCTTCGCTGACGTCTCTAAAATTTTCAATATTCAAAAATCAACTTCCAAATTTATTACAAGTCTGTTGTCTGAAATTGTAGTTAATTAACCACAAATTTCATACAAAGTCTTTGGGGAGGGGGGATAATATTACAAAATTTAAATTTTAGCGCCAAATTTAAAGTATTTTATGTAAATTTTCCTTTTTCAGTAATATTCCGTATATTATACCGGCTTATTAAATTAAAACCCAAGTCTATTAATCTCTAAGATCTTAATTCATATTTATTCCAAATTGCGTAAATCTAAAAATGGCTCGATTATTTATATTTCTTTAATAAAACTTTTATTATTTAAATTCCTATTAAATTCCGCTATTAAATCCCGGTATATCATATTCCCCTTAAATCTTTATTTAACTGCTAAAATATTATTCTGTCTTAAAGTAAAAACCTACTTATTTCATTTTATTCTTTTATTTAAAATATCCAGGTGTAATTAAAATATTTCAAAGATTAAAACTTCGCAGACATAAATTCATTTCTTTTATCGTCTGAAGAGGGAAAAAAGGGTTATTTTAGCATAATCTCGACTACAGATTTTAACATTTGTTTATGCTTTAGATAGCTGGTGCGAGAATATAAGAAGTTTCTAGAACAATCTTTTCAGCAGAGTATAAATACGAATGGCGTGAACCAGAGAGATGGCATATGGCATAAAGGATATAGCATATAGGAGTAGATGGGCTGTGAGCTTAGAAGTTTTTTAGTTTTTAGCATGTAGAGGTGAACGTGGTGGATTGCAGTCGTAGCAAACTGGATATTCAATGTGATTGCTCGATGGAGGTAGTAAAACGTTGGATGAATACTGTTTATTATGTGAGTAGAATGAGGAAGCAACGGTATCGTAATGGGTGATAGATGTTAGATATTAACGGATTAAAGACTAGACGGCTGTCAAGAGATGAAGTGTTTTTAAACTAATTGTGACAGGAAGAATAGACTTTATTCTTTTTACCATGGAAGGAGAGAGCATCTTCCCTAGATTTAATCGAGAGTGTGGAAATAAAGTGAATAATGTTCCAAGCGACTGCCTTATGTTAATTCTTCATTTTTCTTTATTATTTTAAAACCATTCGGCTGCTACCTGTGTTGTTTTGGAAAGGAAACCCTCATGTTTTTTCGACAATACCAACTATTTGCCGTCAGTCAAAATGTCACATATATGTATATATATATATATATATATATATATATATATATATAATATTATCTAAACTTAATAAAACGAAATTGACGTGATACTTTATAAATGTTTACCCAGAGCAAATTTTTAGTAAATATTATTTAACTAAAAAGACAAGCTATAGTGATAAAAACTAGTTTATTTAAGAAATATTATGAAAAATGAAAAAAATAAAAATAAGTGTTTGAATAATGTTACAAGAAAAATGAGTAAATAAACTGTTATTACATGTAATTAATTGCTGAAATATTACTTTAAAAATTACGGATAAACCTTAGCCACACAATTTAACAAGGCAGTATTGTTTTAATTTCACTTTTAAAACATATTTTAAAAATTGCGTGCTGCTAGGGAATAAATGTCCGCCAACTACTCAAAAAAGCTCTGAAAATCTATTATGAGTATCACAATAACAAAGACTTGACTTATGAATTTACGTGTATACATTCAATTAAGAAAAAGTTATATTATATAAAAGTATTTTTCATTATTTATGACACTTAGAATGTAACATAAACCAACATCTAAGCACATATAAATTATTAATTAAATGTCTAGTATGTTTTTCATGAAATTTTTGTTGTACATTGTACACATGTAAAATATTGAGAATATATATTTTTTTAAATTGTGGTTATTGTATTTCAGAAACTATAGCATATAATAAAAAAGTTATGATAAACTTTTTCATCTTTCTGGATATACAGTCGAACCCGGTTAAGACGCTCACGCGATCCCGCTTAATACGCGGATTTTTCCCAATCCCTTGAAAATCGATCATAAGACAAATGCAAAAATATCACGTTTAATACGCGAACGATTATTACGCGATAAATTTTCGGTCTTTTGAGGGAAAAACCACGCTTAAATCGCGAATTCATTGATCAAGATGCGAATTCCTTTACTCTTCTGGAGAATTTAGCGAATTAATTTTTTTAATTGAAATAAAAAATACTGTTTCTGAATAATATTATTAACTTTATTTAATAACAGATTAATTAAGGTGAAAATTTCTAATATGAGATAGTGGTACATATAGGATTAAAACAAAAACCCGTGAAATTAGCTTCTTTGACCCCGCTTCCTAACATTCTTTATCTCTCGCTTCGTGTATGTTGTTACTGTAATAAAGAGAAATAGACAAATTCATGTTATTCAGATACATCATAAAAATTATTATGATTAGAGATGATTATGCCTGTCGTTAATGAGGTTATGTTTTATAATGAAAATTATGGGCAACAAAAAATGAAACTCGTAAAGATTAAGCAAATAGGACTACGGTACAACAATTCATTTATGTGTAGTATATTTTATTTACTTTTTACTATGCGCACAATATTTTTTACACAAAGATTGATAACGATAGTTTTTTCTTATATTATAAAGAAAGAAGATTATAAAGGTACTCACAAAGTTCTAAATATGATTTTAAAAACTAGGTTTTACTTCGAGGATTTAATATTTTTCTATTTGTGTTAGAAAAAATTAGTCTAGTAGAAAAATTATTTTTGTTGTTTTATTTTTGGTTGCAACGCATTAATCGACAATAAAGTCATACTTGAATTCATACGTATTTTTTCCGTTATTCTTCCAGTCGCTCCTATAAAAACAAACAATGAGTTAAAGTGGAACACAATTGAATTTTAATCTAAATATAGGTAAAATATACAATTTTTGACCCTAAACATATATATTCAAGCAAGAAAGTTCATTTCGACGATTAAAAGTTTAAATAAGCCCAGTTTCTGCAACATTATACAAATCATGTTTAATACGCGATCCCGCTTATTACGCGACTTTTGTCTACTCCCTTGAAACGCGTCTTATCCGGGTTCCACTGTACGTAGAAACTTTTATTCGGTTTTTGGGGTATGTTTAGCACTGTTTCTCGTTCGACACAAATTGTTTATCAGTTAAAAATGTATAAAAACGGCATTTAATTCATGGAAGGTTAAAAAGTCAGATGATTTTTATTTTATTTTAACAATGAAATTTTAAATAACAGTTTATTTATTCACTTTTTCATTTATTTTAGTCAGTGAAGAAGAATATAGTTCTTTTTTTTTTCTTTTTCCAAATCTAGATAAATTTATAATTTCTTCTATCAATATATGATTTAAATAGTCGCGTTTCATTCCTACAATTTGAACTAATTATTTTTAAATACTACTTCTAATTATTTTTAATTATTTCTAAAAGAGCATAAAAATTTAAACTTTGATTTATTTCGATGCAAAATATGAACAAAATTTAAAGATTTCTTTCTTTTTTTTTCTTTTTTTTTCTTTTTTGCTCTTTTCACATAAAATGGTTCTTAAATCTAAACCTAACTCAACCTACGGCATTCCAATTTATTAAGGATCCTGGTCACAGTTTCGAGCCCTCTCTCTGTTAAGGAGTTTGGGCCCTGAGGTGTTATGCAAAGTATGTCCCTACAAGGTGGACGGTCTAACCATTAGTGCTCAGTTCTCAAGCAAGCATGGCATTCATTTTATCTAAACCTAGGGATTAAAGGTTTATAAATTATACGTAAATATATCGAATGTTTACAATAATTTGCTATTAGTCTACATTTAATTAAAAAATCCTAACACTGATAATCGAATTTATGAAATATAAATAAAAAAATTAATAAACAAGTCTCTAGGGATTTAATTGACTGATAATAATAGAGCGGTAATGAAATAGCGTAATTTGTTAATAAATTATTCAACCTGAAAATCAAACAAGATTTACTTCTGTTAACGATTTTTCAGACATTGCTATTAAATTGCACAGGGATTTAATCACCGACAAATCCTTTGAATCCTGGTTAAACAATTTTTCGTCTGAATTTGTAAACATAAAATTTAAAATTTATGCATAAATGTTTTCGTATTTTATTGTAATTTACACTTATTTTGTGGAAACATTTAGGATTGGCCTTATGTTCTTACATGGGAAGTTTCATTAATAGAATACATTATCCATAAGCCAAAGCAAGGGTTTGTAATATTTTACTTTTATGGTGTATTGTTTAAAGAATATGACAAACAGCAAAATATTTAAAAATTGAAAACAACTAACTTGCTTTATTTTTTTAATAGGAAGATTAAAAATGTCGACAATTTTTAAGAAACTTTCTATTATTCTGAAACTTAACTTCAACAAGAAAACAAGGTTGTAATAAATAACTTAAACAAAAAAACTTGGTTTTAATAAATCTACACCTATTATCATATAAGATAAAGATTTGAAAATTTACAATTCTAAAAAATCCTTACTGTTCTCGAAAAACAAAGCGAATATATATAAACATTGAGCCAAAAAACTCAGATTTTTATACATATGCTTAATCAGTGTAACCTGGGAAATAAAATATACATGACATTTAAAAATATATAGCACGTTTTTAAAAAAGTATAACATTTAAAACTTTAAAATGATGTTAAAAAACTTTCCGAAAGTGTCGGCCAAAACTATAAAAGCGGTCGTTACACTGTGAGCAATATATGAACAATGAGCCAAAAAACATGCATATTTATGCATATGATAAATCAGTGCATCCTGGGAATTAAAATATATCTTAAAAGTAAACATGCATTTTTATGCATATGCTAAATCAGTGCATCCTGGGAAATAAAATATATCTTAAAAGTAAACTTTACACAATAAGTAATATATGAACAATGAGCCAAAAAATCCAGATTTTTATACATACAGCGTATCCCAGAACTTCGTGTAAAAACTTGGAGGGGAGGTAGAGAATATCTTTAAAAACCATACTTACATTAGAAAGCATGTGCAAAAACGTCATCCTCCAGTGATAAAGAGACACAAAGAGACAGTAAGATCACAATGCAAAGGCAGTCTAATAAGCTTTATTGCACAGAGAACAGTACAATGTATGAATTACGAGCATCACTGGAGCTGTTCGAAATTGGATCCATCGGCATGAATATATGCATGACGCCTGTTCCATGTAGCGAGACATGCCGCGCCACCTATAATTAAAATTACAGTGACTATAATCTGAAGTGAACTGAACTAAGCTTTTAGTATTGTGTTGAGATGTGAGTGTGGGAGAAAGCGGCGGTGCGCTGCTTCTGTGTTAAATAAATTCTTATATCAAGTAACCAGCGCCTTTAAATAATTTGTGTTATAGTGTGAGTTATTAAACATCATGGTCCGTCGACCCAACGGAGGAGTACAATTAAAATAATTCGTGTGCTTTTGATAACAAGAACAAATTCGAACAGTGTGTGATTTAGTTCTGTTTGTGCTTAAAGATGTTTAGTTCACCTTTTTTGTGAGAGTGTCGTGATAATTTGTGCCTAATAAGAGAAGTTTGTGACTAAGAAGAATTCAATGTTGAGATATTACCTTTTATAAATATGCCCGTGGATTTATGCAGCTATACTTCGTGATTGCCGCAGCGACTGATGTAAGAGCAATTTTCCTAGTTTTGATTTAGTTAAATTATGTCTGTTATTGATAATTTAAATAAAGACGAGCTTAAGCTTGTCGTTGAGGAATTAGAGTTGAGGTTTGTAGTTGAGGAATTACTGCTCCTGAAAGCAGTAAAATTATAGAGTTAAGAGATATTATAGAGAAAAGTGAACATTACTCAAATGAGCAATTAATGAAAGATGTAGTCAATTCGGTTGTTGAGGAGTATAAGTCGCGAAAAGAAACTGAGAAATCTAAACTAGAATTAGAGAAAATTAAATTAGCGCAATTAGAAAAAGAGTTAGAAATAGCAAATATTCGCAAAGAACCTTCCCAAAATTCTGAATTTGAAAAAATTAAATTAGCTCAGATAGAGAAAGAACTAGAATTGGCCAAAGTGCGTAGAGGTTCCCGCGAAAATTGATCGTCCTTAACAGAAAAATCGGAAACGGAAATAGTGAACAATAACCTAGAAAGTTTTATTAAAAGTGTTAAAATATTAACTATCTGTGTACCGACTAGAGCTGAGTCATTTAACCTTTTCTTTCAATCACTTGAAAAAAACGTTCAAAACTGAAAATGTACCCGAAGAGTTTAAGCAGAAATTCTTCTAAACATTTTCGGGGAAAAAGCGAGTAATTTAATGATTTATTTGTCAGAGGAGGAGTTGATTAGTTATGGTAAATTGAAAACTATAGTCTTAAAGGAATTTCAACCTACAGCGCAAGAGTGTTTAAATAATTTCCGGAAAATGCAAAAATTACCGTCAGAAAATTACGTTCAATTTGCATCTAGGTTGAAATCAATTTTTCTATATTACTGTAGTCTGCATGAAGTAAATGATTTTAAATCATTATGCGATCTGATTGTTTCAGACAGAATTTTCAATTTTAGATCGCGATATAATGAGTCATATTGCAATTAAACAAGCAGAATCATATTTTAAACCACAGCAACTTGGCAGAGAATGCGATATTTTCTTATTGGTTAAAAATAAAAACAGAAATGAATCAAATTCGAGAAATTTCGTAAGTGAAAATAAACAAATAGCGGGAAATAAATTGCGAAATGCACGCCCTGAAAGGGGGGGTCTCAAATGTTTTCCTTTCGGAAACAAAAAATAATAAATGTGTTTTGTGTAAATCTATTGCGTATCATGCATTCCATTCTTGTCCGCAATTCAAAAAACTTTCGATAAAAGAAAGAGTTGAAGTTGTGAAATTAAATAAAGCATGTTTCAAATGTTTAAATTATAATTGTTGCGTACAGAAATGCAATTATAAAAACTGCGATTGTGGACTGCCCCATAACAAACTCATTCATTTTCCGATGGAATAAAATGATTTGAGTAATAATCAAAATAAATTACGAGGTCATGTGTTTCTGGCAGGTGCAGAAATAAAAGCTTCAAGCGAAGAAAAAAATTCCTTCCCTCCGAGCCAGACTGTCGCCACTAGTTTCGAAAGAAATAAAAAAAAAACTGTGTTATTGAGTACGGCTCGCTTTTGCATGAAAGATAAATTTTCGGAATGGCAAGAAGTTAGATGTTTATTGGATGTCGGCCCGCAATCGTGTTTGATAACTTCTCAGTGTGCTAATCGGCTGCAACTTAAAATTAATAAAACAAATACTTTAATTTCGTGTTTAGATGATTCTTCTATCACAGTAAAGGGTTGCGTAAAGACAAAAATCGGGAATAGAGATAAAAGTTTTGAAAGGGAATTGAATATGTTAGTAGTAAGGAAAATTACAGATTTAATTCCGCAAAGAGTGATTAATGTAAATGTTGAGGTCCCAGATTTGACTATGTTAGCAGATTACCGATTTAATTTTCCTGATAAAATTGATCTGTTGATAGGTGCGGAAATATATTATGAATTATTAAGACCAGGACAAATATATTCTCAGAGTTCGAAATTACTTTTTCAAAATGCTGTATTTGGATACGTGGCTAGTGGAAGCATAGAACAGGGAGATGAGGTTAAAGTTCATTGTGGGCTAATTCAGGAGGAGGATTTAAACAAAACATTAAAAAAGTTTTGGGAAGTCGAAGACATTGAGGTAGAGTTACCAAAAAATAAGGAATTTGAGATATGCGAGAAACATTTTGCGCGTACGCATTCTAGAAATGCAGAAGGTAGATACGTATTGAAAATGTCTTTAAAGGAAAATCCTTCGTGTTTAGGCCGATCTAGGGATATTGCTCTCAAAAAACTCAGGTCGCTGTGGACTCGCTTATCAAGAGATGAGCAATATTTTAAACTGTATAAAGAATTCTTGAAGGAATACGAAGATTTAGGGGATATGAAACAGGTGAAAGAAACACAAGAACCGGATATTGTGTACTATGCTCCACATCATGGTATATTTCGTGCAGAAAAATCGACAACTAAACTCAGAGTTGTTTTTAATTGTTCTGCCGCGACAACAAATTGGACATCCCTAAATTCATTACAATATAATGGCGGAGTCATCCAAAACGACTTATTTACAATCATGATTAGCTTCCGAGAACATGTGACATGAACAAATTGGACATCTCTAAATTCATTACAATATAATGGCGGGGTCATCCAAAACGACTTGTTTACAATCATGATTAGCTTCCGAGAACATGTCCATGAACAGCTTTAACTGCAGATGTCAAGATGATGTATAGAATGATTAATATTGACCCTAGTCAGCACTCATTGCAGAGAATTTTATTGAACGATAATTTTGAAGAGGAACCAAAAATTTTCGAATTGCAAACGGTAACTTATGGAACGGTCAGCGCGCCCTATTTAGCTATGAAAACGCTCAATAAATTGTCAATTGATGAAGGAAATAATTTTCCAATGGCAGCACCAGTTCTTCGTGAAAATATGTATATGGATGATATTTTGTGTGGTGCACCTACGCTTGAGGAAGCCAAAGAGTTGGAGCGGCAACTCATAGCAATTATGCATAAGGCAGGTATGCAACTTCATAAATGGTGCACAAGTGATAAAAATCTTTCGCTGACACCTGGAGAAGGGTATAATTTTGAGAACAACAGTGAGACTAAAACGTTAGGGGTTTCGTGGAACCCAAGGGATGACTGTTTCTTATTTAGAGTTAAAATAGAATTGAGCGATTCCTATACCAAGCGACAAGTATTGTCGACAATTGCTAGAATTTTTGATCCGCTAGGACTTCTTGGCCCAGTTATAGCGAAAACCAAAATATTTATGCAGCGATTGTGGAAAATTAATATTGACTGGAATGACGAGCTCCCTGAGTCAGAATATCACGAGTGGCACCATCTTATTTCGCTTAAAAGTGTTAATAATATACAAATAAGTCGACGCATTATAATTGAGAACCCAGAAATTGTTGAAATACGTGGCTTCGCAGATGCCTCAGAACGTTGTTATGGAGCAGCGGTTTACTGTAAATCTTATGATTCTCTAGGAAATGTGATGGTGAATTTAATAGCTAGCAAATCACGTGTTACGCCAGTAAAGAGTCTAACTATTCCCAGACTTGAACTATGCGCCGCAGTTTTGCTAACCAAGCTGGTAAAAATAGTCTTATCATTTATGAAAGTAATAGTTACTAATGTTTTCCTGTGGTCCGATTCAACTATTGTGTTAGCGTGGATTCAAAAGGAACCTATTGATCTCAAACAATTTGTGCAAAATAGGGTGGCTAAAATTCAAGAAAACTCTAGTCCTGAACAGTGGTGTCATATCTGCTCTGAACAAAATCCGGCTGATAAACTTTCACGAGTTATGGATCCAGATAAACTCATTGATTGTGACTTGTGGTGACGTGGACCCATTTTTATTAATAACACTAACTATCACCAAAATTCGGTAATAATAACAGAAGCTAATCAAGAGTTCAAAAAAGAGCTCAAAACAAATTCAAATCATTTTAATGAAGTTAGTGTAATGAACTGTAATGTTACAGATAACTGTTTTGTTAATGACTTAATTAATCTTAGTAATAATTACATAACTATTTTACGTATTCTTAGCTATATTTTCAGGTTTGTCATGAATGCAAGAAACTCACTTTATAAGTGTGGTGGGCCTTTGTCAACCTCAGACTTGGAGCAGTCAGAGATTTATTTAATTAAATCTGTCCAAAGGACAAAATTCAATCCAGATATACGTAGTCTGCAGACCAAAGGTTCGGTAAGTCCAAGTAGTAAGCTAATAAGCCTCAACCCATACTTAGATGAATTTGAAATTTTAAGGGTTGGAGGCCGGTTAGATAACAGTGATTTAAATTTTGCGAGAAATCACCCAGCGATTTAGCCTAAGTCCAATAATTTTACTGTAATTGTTATAAATTATTATCATAAAAAATACCTTCATGTCGGTGCTTCAACATTACTTTCTTTGGTAAGAGAAAAATTTTGGGTAATAAATGGTCGTGCAACATGTCGAAAGGTAGGTCATCAGTGCATCCCATGTTAAACCAGCTAAACCAGTTATTGCAAATCAATTATTGGGCGATTTGCCCAGGGATAGAATCCAATTGGACTACTACTTTAATATTTCGGGAGTAGATCTGTGTGGCCCATTTATGTAAAAGTGGGGTATGCACGTAGAACTATCTTGCAAAAAATTTATATCTGTATATTTGTTTGTTTTGTATTTAAAGCTGTACTTATAGAAATTGTTTCAGACTTAACCTCCGAATCATTTATTGCTGCATTGAAAAGATTCATTGCACGCAAAGGTAAATGTGCCAAATTGTATTCGGATAATGCGAAAAATTTTATTGGTGCAAATAAGATTCTTAAGGTTTTTATGAGTTAGTAAAAAAACCTGATGAGAAATTAGCAGCATATTTATCCACGGAAGGCATTGAGTGGAAATGTATCCCTCCCAGGGCACCCAATTTCGGGGGTCTTTGGGAGACCGCTATCAAATCATTCAAGTATCACTTTAAGAGAGTTGTGGAAGGTGCTAATCTCACTTATGAGGAACTTCTTACTATAGTCACACAAATTGAGGGAATTCTAAATTCCAGGCCTTTGAGTCCATTATCAGATGATAAGAATGATTTTGGAGTCTTAAATCCGGCTCATTTTCTGATAAACAGGCCGTTAAATTCCATTATTGAGCCTGATCTAACCAATATATAAGAAAATAGCCTCAAAAAATGGCAAAGAATAACTAAAATTCTACAACTTTTTTGGCGTAAATGGCATCATAATTATTTAAGTGAATTACAACAAAGGGGTACATGGAGATTTGAAAAACATAATGTAAAAATCGGAGATTTAGTGGTGTTAGTAGAAGAGAATTTACCGACAAATAAGTGGCCATTAGGCAGAATTATTGAGGTGTATTACGGTCACGATAACAAAATTCGAGTAGTTAAAGTAAACACTCAAAATGGAACCTTTAAAAGGTCGATAAGTAAATTATGTGTTTTACCCATGCCTGATGCCAATGACAGTTAAAAGAAAAAAAAAGTAATTGTGTATATATGTGTGTTGTATTGATATTTTTTCAAAGGATTATATTTAAATTAAGGTATATAGTGAATTTTTGTATTAATTTGTGTAATTTAGAGTACTTGGTAAAAATTGTTATTGAATGTTATAAACATGTCAATGGGGGCCGGTATGTTCCATGTAGCGAGACATGCCGCGCAACCTATAATTAAAATTACAGTGACTATAATCTGAAGTGAACTGAACTAAGCTTTGAGTATTGTGTTGAGATGTGAGTGTGGGAGAAAGCGGCGGTGCGCTGCTTCTGTGTTAAATAAATTCTTATATCAAGTAACCAGCGTCTTTAAATAATTTGTCTTATAGTGTGAGTTATTAAACAACGCCTATGCGACATGAATTGCGAAAAATTTCGAAGAATTCGCTTGTAGCATAGATAGTAGCTGTAGTGATGAACATTCGCGCCTCCAGGTCCATTTCAGAATTTACGGGCGCATCGTACACATTGCTCTTCATGATACCCCAGAGAAAATAATAAAGAGGATATAAATCAGGTCATCTGAGGGGCCATGCGACGGGACCTCCACGCCAATACAATTGTTTCCAAATGTCCGGTACAAATGGTCACTTAAAACTCTTGCGCAATGGTATGGCGCTCCATTATATTGAAACCTCATTCCGCGTCAAACATGTGCAGGGACATCGTTAAGCATTTCCAGAAGAACCTCCTGAATAAAATGACATTTTTTTCAGCATCCAGTCGACGTGGCAAGATGTATAACCCCACTAAACTGCACGCCACAATACACGTCCACACATTAACAGTGAAGCCTTATTGCGCGCCTCTTGATCGAGTTCCGTGTGGGTTCTTGTCCATATGATGAATATTGATCGCGCGCATTCGGCGTTTACAATGTGGAAGCCACGCGCGCCAAACTTGAGAGCTCGCATACTGCGCCACCTACCGATTTTCGCCCAGGCTCGTCTATGTAATTATAGTTCGAACGGTTATCTCTACCTCCTCTCCATGTTTGTACATGAAGGTGTGGGGCACCCTGTATGCTAAATCGGTGTATCCTGGAAAATAAAATATTTCCCACTATACATTGGCTTTGCTTTCTTTTTTTTTTAACATCGTTTTAAAGTTTTAAATGTCATGTATATTTTTAAACGTGACGTATATTTTATTTTCCAGGATACACTGATGTAGAATATGTATAAAAATCTGAGTTTTCTGGCTCATTTTTCATATATTACTTACAATGTAAAAGTTCACATTTAAAGTTTTTAAATACTAAAACGACTATATATATAAAGTATTCCTTCTTACAAAGGATAATAAATTAATTCCTAAGCAGTTAGCTTTAGAGGTATAATCACAATATCAAAAATGTTCGAATTACAACAAGTTTCTTAAAAAAAAAAAAAAAAAAAAAAAAAAAAAACTTATGGTATTTAATTTTGTATACGATCCCCCCGGTCCTATATTTTAAATTTAGTTAATAGTTTAGTTTTCTCCATATTACAACAAGGGAAATATTGGACTTTATATTTTTGTGCCACTAAAATTTACCGTGATGATTCTTTCAATTTCACGAATGTTTAGCCTTTCTTGGTACAGAAAACGCTTTTTTCTGATTATGAATATTCCGCATATGAAGTTATTAATGAGTTAATAAAAATATAATTTTTAGCATTCATGCATTTTTTTTTTTTTTTTTTTTTTTTTTTTTTTAAGTTCAATGTCCTTTTCACATTTTATTTTCTGTAATATTGTCTAAAAGCTCTATAACAGAGAACAATGAAAAATGTCCTCTAAATCATTTTTAAACAATTTATATTTCTTCTAAAAGTACGTCTTGTGTTAACAGTATATTCTTCAAAGAATCTTGAAACACAGATTTGTTAAATCTATCTTAAATCATTTCGTGCTGAAAATTATTTACGGTAATTTATTAACTCGCTGCTTTTATCTTGTTTTGCTTCTTTTATATTTTGTTATTCGTTTGTGAATTAAATGACGCACTTCCTTTGTCTCGAAGAATAAACTACTTTTCTTTTGAGAAACTTTCAACCATTTATTAAGTAAAAGATAAAGTCAAAGATAAAGTTCGTACAGCAAAGAAAGGTTGGGTTAAGAAAAGTGTAAATATAATTTCCTCTTTATTTTTTAAACAACCGTAAATTAATTGTTTTTATAGTTGTTAAGAACTATTTTCTTTTTCTGACTTTCTTTAATACATTGGCAACTAAATTATTTATAATTTAATGTTACCTTTTTTTTTTTTTAACTCAGGAACTACATTATTAAATCCGAATTTTAATTCGAAGCTCATGGGGGAAAATATTCACAGATTTTCAAATTTCAAAATAGAAACAAAATATAGAGCACCGCCAATGATCAAGACGAATGATTTATTGATGAAATACCGATATACAGAAATCTGAATTTTTTTAATTATTTTGAAAAATATTAAGATGTGAAATAAAATTATCTAAAAAAGGCGTTTGCGTAATAAAAGTATACGCCTGATAAGTGGTGAAAAAAAAACTACAAACAATTAAAAGAAACACTTTACAGTACTCACGCGCATTTAGAGGTAATTGAAGAAGAATAAAATAATTTGTTTTGAATTTTTATACCATTCGTTTTGTGCTATCAGTTCCAGCAAACGTTTCTCACGAAAGAGATATTACGCAACTATTTTGTCAAAATACCACATGTTTTACCACTATTGAAGGCTGTCTGCTTTTCGCAAAAATTTTCAGTTTTAAAAACTAAGGTAATACTTCTGATTTATTTAGGTTATGAAATAGAGAAATGCGGTATAACTTAAATTGGCGAAACACTGCATTAGTTTTACCCAAATATAGATTTTAAAAATTCAGTTAAACATTAATTTTAATGCTAGTTTTAAAAAGATTTTCAAGAGAAATACTGGCATATTTTCAATTCTATCTTTTATTCTCAATTTCTTGTACATACTCGTTTCAAATCAATAAAAATAAATATTCATTTCATATCGTATAATTTTTAATCATAGCGAAACTCATGTAGTTCAGTAAATTCTGACAGTTAAAACAGATGAATAACAATATTTGCAACAAACTTTATATTTTATAATAGTGATATAGCATATAGGATGTTTATAAAACATATAATAGCAAATATATATTTTATAAACATCCTACTATTTACCTGTATTACTTTTACCGTTTTTATCTCTCAACATATATCTAATGTTCAATTGCGACTGATTGAATTTTTAAAAATATCTATCGTATTGTGTTCTAGACATTAGTCTCATCATAATTTTTTTCACTATCGAGTCTTGAAAAATACTCTAATAATGTAAAATTTACAACTATTATCTTATTACTTCTATCCCTTGTGATCCTAATCCTGTTGACGTTATCCACTCAGGCATTTACATTGTGAGTCAAATATAAACTAGTACAACTTAAATGGGACAAGACTATTTTTCACAAAAACTGTGCCATCCTACCATGCACTTCACGAGGAAAATGTTTTTATATTAAATTAAGTGAGTTTTACAGTTAAGTTTTATTACCCGACTGCCAAGAAGGGTTATGTGTTTCACGCGTATCTGGGTATGTGGATTTCTTTATACCCTGGAAAAACCCCAACGGCTGGATGGATTTTAATGAATGAGGTCTCTATCGATTCGTCTTAACCGTCCAATGGTTTTAGGCTATGTTTTGTTTTTATAAATTCCAAAATGGCGGCAGTAAAATATGGAATGGCGGTAAAGACGAAAATAAAATTTTTATGTACCCTATTGAGGGGCATATCATCGGATAGGTCTTTCAAAATGAAGACCATGTTTCATTGACTATTTTACAGTCAAAAGCTCCGTTTAAATATTACGCAACCTGGAAGTTACTAGTGTATTTATTGTATGTATGTCTGTAAAATATTTATATATACCTTTAGTAAATTGTTTTATTTGACTGTTGACATGTTTCAACTCATATAGAGAATTTGTTTTGAAAATGACTCTGGATGAGTTTAAACATGTCAAATGTCAAAACTAGTTTATTGCTTTTAAAGCTTTAATCTTACACCTTTTTAGCAATTAGAAATAATGTATTATCATTACTTTAAAATTTTTTTAAATTATTATTATCCTATTAGAATACATTTCGAAATTGAAAGCACTTTTTTTAATGAAAGACGGTTTGGCCTTCTCTTTAAATAGACCCGGGTGTAAGAAAGTTATAAGAAACCGAAATTTCTTTACAGTACACAAAATATAACAGATAGCGCACAGAATATCTTATGGTCTAGTTGGATGCCCTATAACTCTAGGATGCAGGTTTAGGTCCTTGCGTAAATCTTTTTTCAGACATATACATAAAACAAGAAAACAGTTTAATAAACTCTGGTACTCCCTATAATTCATATTTCTCCTTTTTAAGGCCGGCCATGATTGAAAGCACTTATGTTGGACAAAATACCGAATTTTTTCACTTTTTTTTTTCTACGTACGTGTTACAATATTAGATGTCACGTTAATCTCGTTTTTAACGCCTCATAAATTTATTAAAGTGTTAAATACTGAAAATTATTGAAAATCATAAATGTCTTAACAGCTTAATAAGAAATTCAAAATCTTAAACTATTTTAAATCTCAAGATTTATATAAAAACGCCACTTATTATCGCAAACAACTCCAAAAAAAGCGTCATATAGAATGGAAGTGTCTGTTACACACAGTTATTTTTTCAAGGTTTTCCTCTAAAAATGCTTTACCTAACATTTTATATGTGAACATTTTTATTTAATATATTTTAAGGGGTCTCAGGACTCTTAAAGTTTTTAAATTTTCGAAAATTTAATTTTTTAGATGTTAAACTCATAGGTTTTCTAAACAGTTTGATATAATTTTTTCCTTGAAATTCCCATTAGAACAAGGTATGGCCTTAGAATTATACCCGCAAAATAGTTGAAGCAGCGTTTCCAAAACTTTCAAGTCATTTTTCTCCAAATGACGTTTTATGGCATAAAGCGCACGATACCTCAAAAACTTCTAAATATTTTTTCATGAAATTTTCAAAACGTATGTTTCATGTTAGTCTGTCTAAACGGAAACTAAAATTTCATTTTTATTGTTCAGAAAAATATTTTTTAGGTGATTGTAATATTGATTTTTTTTTTTAATTTTGCATTCGCTAAATACAAGTTCGTATTAAAAATATAAAAATGCTTTAAATACAAATTGAGTTAGGTTCAGAGTATTTATAGCAATCTAAGTTGTAAATAGGTACCAAAATTTTCATTCTAGCTGCAAAGATTATTTCGTAATCCTGCGCGTAATCTGTTATGCCAATTTTCTGCTCGTGAAATGTCTGACAGTTTGGAGGCCCCTGTAAATGCTAATTCAGCATCTTGCAATTTTTTAAATACATGCAATTAAAAAATAATACTTATATCTTTCATCCCAATAAAAATTGTCTCTTAAAATCAAACACATTTTAAAATATTAAAGGTTGAGAATGTTTTTTTTCTTTTTTTTCCAATTTCAAGAGTCCCGAGACCCATTAACAAAAATCAGTCGTAAATGGTGGATAATTAACTCTCTTGAAGCGGTTCTGCAATCTTTCATCGTTATCGAGTCACTTTTTGACTGATAATTTTCATAAAATAAAATACTAAACCAGTATTACTTTAAGAAAAGAATAAAGGATGTATGTAAACATTTTAATTTTGTAAAGCATTTGCTTATATCCTTTTATCCGAAATGAAATTTTGTTAGCCATACTATTTTTCTGTTTTCTTTGAGATGACATGAATTATGCAAATTTCTGCAATTTACGTTTAGGGAGGTGAGAGAGTACAAAGTTATTTTTTTTTATTAGCAACTGAGATAAAAAGCTGAGTGGTGAAATCTTTATACTGCTGACAACTCTTTCTATATTTAAAATTAATTATTTTCTGGTGTATGACTTCCTTGAGTTATGACAACTTGGGAAAAAAATCTATTTAATATAAAAATATCGTCATAAAATGGGAAAATATTTTTATTAATTTAAAATTTTTAGTTAAATAATGTTTGATTAACACTTTATCTACTGAATTGTGAATTCATGGAAAAAATTTCTAAGGCATTTTTCGTGAATTTTTGAAACTACATTATAAGATTTACATAATCATTTAATAAATTTTAGAGGGGTTTAAAGAGTTAAAAGGATTAATTAAATTTGAATTTATAGGGATTTTGTGCAATATTTATAACGCTACTGAAATGTTTTATTTTAAATATTCTTCTTAGTATTTTGTAGAATTAGGAAATGTATATATATAATGTTCTTACAATAGAAATATTTCCGAATTGAAAAATCACCCCCCCCCCCTCCCTCAACGTCATGAAGGTTGAAAACATGCAAAGGAAAAATAAATCATCCTTTTAAAAACATTCTTCTTTTGTGTAACCAATAGTGATTTTGGAACAAGATAAAATAATGCATGTATAGCTCATTCTAAACTGTACTACTACTATATATTAAATGAAATGCTATATTAAATGAATTTAATAACAAGATATTTGAATGGTACTTATGGTTTGAATGCTAAGTACCGTCAGTAGATAAAGGGTTAATTTAATGTGTATCTGATAAAAAATAACATTATTCATTACATTATCACAATTACATATTTCAGATTAATTATTACACTTTTAATGTTTTATATATACACTTGGAATCATAGATCATCACTCTAAAATTTTTAATCTTTTAAATTGTATGGAAAATTTTAGAAATCATTAATAGAAAATGTTAATATTTTGTAAATAATAAACCTGAGATTAAACTGAAATTGTTTCAATTTTTACAGAAATTTTTTATCTTAATTTTTATTCAAATCAAACTTATGTTATGAAAATCCACCCTGTTACAGATTAAACTAAAAAAAAAAAAAAAAAAAAAAAAAGAATTCCAAACGGAAACATTAATCAACAACAACAATCAAATCATCATATTCAGTAAAATACAAAACAAATCTAAGATTGTATATATATATATGTTACATTATTAGATCTAATTCCGCGATTTCCTTATCTTATTCTAAATTACTACTTAATTTTCACTAAATCCTTATCCTTAATTAATCTCTATCGTTAACTCTGTTTAATTCCCTTTAATTTAACGTCTCACTTGTCTTAATCGCTTAAATATTACGCTTTTAGTATCCTTAAATTAAATGTTCCATTCCCGCGCTTTTTTCTTTCGAGAATATTCTTTTAGCTTCCATTTTTACTTTCCCGCGCATTTCTAATGTTATCCTTTTTTCCTCCAAATTCATCCGCTAGCTCTGTTCGCACACTTTATATGACGTGACATTCTTAATTATTCATTGGATGAAACCGCGATCTAGGTCACATTTGTATCCTTACACGTGAGGAACAAAAAGCTGATACTCGCTGAGTTTCAGCAGAATTTTTCGTATTTCCATTTTGATAACTTCCCCTGGTCGGCGTATAGTATTTTCTATTATCTATAATTGCTTACCCATGCTTAATTCCTACGTAGCGATGGATTGATTTAAATTTGAATCGGTGGAAACAGCAACGCCGAAAGTTCTTTCAATAAAAGCCTGAGTTTAAATTATGCATTGCCTCGATTATTCCGGAGAAACCTACACTGGATTGTTATTCGAATTTGAATGTGTTATCTGGCCTTCCACTTGATGACTGCAACTACCTTCTAATATCCAGATTGATTATTCATCTACTATGACATCGAAGTTAATCCACAATTTCGAATCACCATATAACGTAAAAAGTTATATATATTTGTTATTTCTTTTTTATTCATTATTTGCATGACTGAAGCACAATTTTTGTGTGACAAATAGTAAATAAGCACTTTTTATATGTGTATGGATATATTATTAAACCAAAATTTATAAAATTTAAATTTATTACTATTATTTGTAAGTACCTATTAGATGTATTGTTTATATCACTAAATGTTTGTAACTACGATTTTTATGACTATGTACATTTCCATTCCTGACTATATAAGCCACGTAGAATAATAAAGAATTCTATAGTAATTAATAGAATGATTTTCAGTTTTTCTCGCATCACAGTTGTACCCAGCGTCCGTTTTCTTTTTATCTCGCCTAACTTAAATTCAAAGTCAACAACAAATATCGAAAAAAAAATGAACTCGTGAAATAAATTTACTGTGAAAAAAATGTTATCAAATAGTAACTGTAATTTTAAATAGTAATTTTTTTTAAATTATAATATACTCTTTTTTCATATTCAACTTGAAAGCTAACTATACATATATATATATATATATATTTTTTTTTTTTTTTTTTTTTTTAATCTTATAACGCATTTTCTACATAATATATACTTTTTTTAAAATTTTATCTTAAAGTAACTTTTTTAATACTTTTTTTTTAAATTTTCTCCTTTAAATTTATTTATGTCTTACGGGTTTTTTTATTCGTTTTAACATCCCCATACTTTATTCATTCTGAATGAAAAAAAGTGTTTATTCAAAAATTAAAAATTTTGTTTGACAGTGTTTTTTTTTTCCCAAAATTTCTATATTATGTTATTCTGAAAAAGAAAAGAAAGAAACATTTTTTTTTTCATTTATGATAAAGATTCTCATGTATTATACTGATAATATTTGTGAAAGAAGCTTACATGAACGCAAATACTACGTGTTTCGAAAAGAAATTTAATGACTCTGAGGAAAAAATGTTGCAGCATTTTGACTGAGTAAATCTTTTCATGAAAGATTTTAAAAAATAATGCGGATATAATAAATTTTATTCGTGTAACACATCGCATGCAAAAAAAAAACTCTCTAACTTTTTCAACATTCTTTTGTAAATAAAGACAAATTATGTAATTTTTTGGGGGGGAAAACTTACTTAAAGCATAATATACAAATGAGTATACACATTTATACATATGCATCGTATTTAAATATATTACCTAATTTCATTGATATCTTTCATGAAAAATTATGAAAATTTGCCTCAGAATTAAATAATATGTTCCCAATCGTTAAAAACGATAAAGAATAAGAATATCAGAAACTGAAATTGTATTTATTACGACGACAATACCAGGGTCGCAGGATGTATCAGTATTATAGATAATGTGTTGGTATTGGATATTATTTTAAAATTTTTCTCTGTTTTTCTTTTAATTTAATTTACCTACACCTTATCAATTCTAGAGGACAACCTTTCTTCGTGATAAAAATAAATTTTCACACTATATTTGAAAATTGATATCTATCATCTTCACTTTATTACGAGTGTTACTGAAAGTAAAAATTTATATTTCTCAATAATAGAAAACATACCAATTTAACATTTAATTTTGCAAACATACAAGCAAACAAACAAAAAAACACTGCATATTTTGAAAAGAATTTGTAATTTCTCCTAGGATTTATTGATGTAGAATTTATTCAGAGTAATTCTTTTTTGGGAAGAATTGAAAATTTAATATAAATGTAATAATTTTCGCTTATAAAGGTAAAATGTGATTGATATTTAAAGACATTAAACTATCAGAAAAAATAAATTTTGAGCATATTGACTCCTTCAAAAGGGAATTCGAGCGATGGATATAACTGTAGCAATGTATTATAAATGTTTACTACTAATTCTTGACCGAAAGTACCCTTTTCGATTCGTCTAAAATAGTTTATAAGTTTTTATTTATTTATTTTTTTTATTTTATTATTTTTTTTATAAAATCAGCTACATATTAAGATCATTATTATACTTTATGGTCAACATGATAAACATATGAGGAAATAAAAAGCTGGATACATTTTGAATGATGTAGTTATCAATCTATAACGGTTTGGAAAGTAAAATAAAGAGAAAAGTCCGTTATTTCGACGGACTTTTATTCGTCCGTTATATCTCGAATAATAGTTTATATATTATATTACTTTTATTCGTCCAAACGCAATGCGTGTTCATAATTTTAATTTTTTCTGTAATGCTAATTATTAATAAATTATGCTATTATTAAAAACTCATAAACTGACACACGTTTCAGTTTCATCACCATTAGAATCCGAAAGCAACGCTACCTACATGTATTTGCGTTCACGTGTGGCAGTTAGTTGTCAAATTAACAATTATATGTACAATTGGCCAATTTAAAATGTACATAAAATATGTATGTTGTAAAATGTATATAAAATGTATATAAAATGTATGTATATAAAATATGAAAACATTCATTAAAATTATTCATTAAAACATATTGCTAAAATAAATGTTGCTGAAATATATACAGTATAACTTCAAAAATCCGGCATCGTTGAGATTGAGGCTATGCCGGATTTTTCAAAAGTCCGGATTATTGAAGGAATATCCAAAGTAGTAACTAAGAATATCAAAAGTAGTTTTACATTCTTAATGGTGTCTTTAACCATAATTTAACTCATTATTAAGTGATAATTGTGTAAGAAAAAGAGAAAATAAAATAAAAAAAAAAACTGACTTTAATTGATATTTTGTATGTTACAGAAAAAAAAAATAATAACGAGTGAAATTATTTCTTTTCTTGTAATTTCGGAAACAGAGATATCAACTTTGGTTGATTAAAATTTTTTGGCCATTATTTGTCAAGTTTTTTTTTTTTTTTTTTTTTTTTTTTTGTTTGTATTTTATACAAATTAGAAATGTCTATTTTCGAAATACAGTCTTGTTTCTGCACTTATACTCTAAAGCAAACGCTGGATTCCCAGGGCGGTCATCCCTGTTTCTCTAAAGCATACATTATCCTCCAATCAAATTTATGCATTTTTCTAATGACACCTGTTCTCTGCCGGTTGTTCTTCCTGGTCTTCTGAGCTTCTACTAGCATTATCGGCGGTTCTATTTAGAACAGAGTCAGTGATCTCGCTGTCCGTTAGATTGTTCTTTTGTTCTGAAAATGCATTTTCGCCAATGCTTAGCCAATCATCTATATCCCCATTTTCGACACTTAATGCATTTTCAGATTTTGAGTGTACAATCAGCTCATAAATTGCGGTGTTTACACGACAAATTTGAAAGCCTGAAAATTCTTCCTCATCTTTGAAGTCGCCGTTGCCGAAAATTCGTTCCATGCCGAAAATTCGTTTCCAAATATTGTGCCATGCATTCGCCGAAGTTGTTCCCGTTGCTAAGCAGCAGTGCAGCTCCCAGAAAATTTGTTCAGAAAATAATCGCCTCTGATAAACGAAAAAAAAAAAGTCAAATATTGTTTTTTTGCATTTGTACTTTCAATCTTGAAGTTCTTAATTCATAAAGAACTGCTATTTTTCTTCTCCCATAACTTGAGAGTGTAAAATAAAAAGGAAGGGAAAAAATGGTTCTGATGCCGGATTTCTGAAGTCATCCTGTACATTCTTTTTAAACCCTTGATTTTTAAAATTTTATAAAGTTCTCCGAGATAATTCAGGTAAAGCTAAGCCATTATCAAGAAGTAAACCAGGAGAGAAAAACTGGATGCCGACTGACACCAGATGACAGGAAACTCTTTCAAAGATTTTTGTAAGCGATCGAAACCACTAATAATAAGAGGGGGATAGGGGTAACAAAAGATCAACCGAACGGTTCACTGAGGAAACCAAACTCTCCAGTTACTTGAAACAGTTCGAACCAATCACGGAGTATTTGTTAAGATAAAACTTCGTTACTTCAGCTGTTTATTTGTGGTAATATTTCAAAGATTCCAAAATTAAACTGTCCCACCAGTGGCCGAGAGGTTCTGCTCTCGAAGCTGGTAGACGGGAAGTGCTGGATTCGATCCCAATCGCGCCCGTCGGCCTAATCGTTCGGAGTTTTCGTGGTTTTCTTCGAGCCGTGGATCTTCCATGCGTTAATACGGATTAGGTTCCCTTAGAAAGACCCCCACGGAGGGCACTCTCCCCGGGCCTGTATCCCTCGTGTAGATAATTGGCCGTCAAAAATCAACCCAACCCAACCCAAAATTATGCAACTATTAAAATGAGAAGACTAAAACTATTAAAATCAAATTTCAGCGTTAAAATCAGAATGATTTTAGTATGACACGTTTAGTGCCACGGTGAGTGACACTGAAGCTGAAAAATTTACAATGTTTTACGTAATTTTTAAGAAAGTATAATCCTGTAATAAATAAAAGGTAAATGAATTTTAAATAAATTTTCAATTTTAAATAATTTTTTCAATTTAGTTTTATATCATATTTTAGACCGTCAGTCATCGGTGAATATGCATTCTAAGCGGAAAGTTCAGTGTCAGTCACCGTTGACTGACTTGGCGCTTAATGTGTTAAAGTGGATTTGAATGTCATTTGTTTGAAACATTCTGGAGAAGACGATAGCAAGCCTATTTTTACTAACATCCTGTATATGCTAATTAATTCTTATATGTAATTTTCTAGTTGTCACACCAATATAATTAACCATTTCATTACCAACTTTATTGCTGAAGGGGATTAATACAGAATGTTTTCGTATTTCATATAGTAAAACTAAGGTGAATTTATCGTTTCGGGTAGGCTATATATACTTTATAAAAGAAAGTTTATTTTTTTGAAAACCACGCTTTAACTTGAATATAACAACAATTCCATAATTCACTCATGTTAAATACAAAAATTCCTTATGGATTTACTTAATATTTTTACTCTCATGATAAATTATTGGTTGCACTATTATTATAATATCTTAGGCTAAAATTTCTCTTAATCTACAAAATGTATTTCTAAACATTGAGATAGTCACCACCTCTTCTTATCATGCTTTTTTAAGATTCAGCAACTGTAATTTCTATTTTTGGTAAAGAAGAGACGGAAAATCAAATGCAACAAAAAATATAGGGATTCCAACCAACAGTTTATATATTCGTATAAAAATGGATATTTATACGGCCATTCAAAATTAAATTTACACTAAAAGATGTGTAAAACAATCATAAATAATAGTCTTAGGCTTTAATTTGAAATTAAACATTACCGTTGCATATTTTACTCAGGCTAATCTCAAAAATCTTTATGGGTTCCCATAATTCTGTTACGCTCATAATACACAATAATACATAATAATTTCGAAACTATTGTACATATATAAGTGATACATGTATAAGAGATACATGAATTTAAAGAGAAATATACTAAGTTTTTTTTTTGGTTACAAATGTTCTATGTGTGACCCTTTTGTTACACGGCATACGTTCAATCTGTAATCGAGTTCGTTCCAAACATTTTCCAACACCACTCTGTCAATGGTTCTGAAAGCTTCACAAATGTGTTCTTTAAGTTCTGAGCACTTTGTTTTTGGCATTGGTGGTACATAAACAATGTCTTTGACACTGTGAGAACTTAAAGAACGCATTTGTGCAGAATTCAGAACCATTGACAGAGTGATGCTACAAAATGTTTGGGACGAACTAGATCACAGATTGGACGTACGCCATGTAACAAGAGGGTCACACATCGAACATTTGTAACAGAAAAAAAAACTTGGTATAATTCTCTTTAAATTAATGTATCACTTATTGTAATATGTGCAGTAGTTTCGAAAATATGATTTTTTTAAATCGGGTCCATCTTTTGAAATAGGCCTATAAATTATTATTTACGTCATTTATAAACATCATAGGTCACAACTTGCTTTTATCTTCAAAATGTATTTTTCAACAAAGAGATAATCTCCAAATACATTTTTACTTGTACTTAGCATGTTGACAAAGATTCAGGTCCCATCTGCGTTTTTCCATATAGGTTTTTAATTAACATTTAAAGACAAGGGTAAAGACATATTCAGAGATCATTTCAATGCAAAGTAGTCGCGAGTTCCCATTGTATTTTTGTGATTAATATTAAATAAAATTAAATTAGTCTGTTTTTAACAGTTTTGCCTTTATTGTTTTTCTACTGCTAGTGGGCATGGCATTACACAAATATATCATTAAAAGTTGTTATCTAAACTTTAAAAGCTTATGCTACAGAAAGTACGTCGCCCTGTCATTATGTATGTTCAAACTGCCCGTGCCGTTAAAGTTTAATATCTCGGCTAATTACCGACGATGTTTTTCGAAAATCATTATCTACAATGCTTTTATACTTCTGTTACGATAGGTACCTCCAGCGCTCCTCAGCACTTTTGCTGAATGCCTACAAATCAAAATTTGTATGCAACAGAAAAAAATGCGCTTTTCTCAAAAACTATGTAACCTAGGGTAATTCCGGAAAGGTTTAACTTAACTTTTTCCACCTCTAATTCTTTTCAAAATTTTCATTTCAGTAGATTCGGATATAGAAGAGGGGTAGGGGGAGATATTTGCACTACATTTTCGACGATATCTCTGATAATATAAAACATTAAAATAAAAGAAATGTGCTTTTGAGTTCAGCGTTACGAAAGTTTTCATCAAGAAAAAATCATAAACTATAAATTTTCTTCCAAACACCTTTTATTATTCTTGCCTAATCTAGGGGTTTATTTATTCTGAAGCTGAAGTTATTCCGAATAGTCTCCAGAAAGTTTGAAGACAATCACCTCATCGAGATAACGGGTGAAATTCTAGGATTAGTTAAATCTCGATTCACATATTAAAACGCAATCGGTCTGTCAAGTCTTATATTGGTGGAAAACACCTGAAAACCCGATTTTAGCTTCTGACTCGTAGATTTACCATTGTGTTTTCCCGCTCTCAGTCCTCCATGATTTGATACCTTTGGGTGCAGGAAAACACAATGGTAAACCTACGAATTATCTACTAAAATTGGGTTTTCAGATGTTTTCCACCAAGAAATGACTTGGCAGACAGGTTGCGTATTATTATGCGAATCAAGATTTAAATAATCCTAGAATTTCATCCGTGAACTCGAAGAGGTGATTGTCTGTGCTGATGGCTCCGGTCTATAAATATTATTCAAAGCTTTCTGGTTTGAATTAGGAATTCCAAAATAAAAAATATCCTTCACATTCCGCACATTTTATTCTACATCCTTTGGAATTTGAAATAGGTATATTATTGGGGGAGCTTTTTTTAACTGGCATCCGGTACATGCTTTAATTTAAAGCCATTTGAATATTGAATCTTTTTATCAAAAACTGAAATAGGGATAATGAAATTGCCTTTAATACTAGAATCGAATTATTGAATAATAATAAATATATACTTGATTAAAAGAACAATATATAGGCTAATTTCGCTATAATTTTCTTTTTATAAAATTTTCCTAACATATTACCGTTTTCGCTCCTTTTTAAACATTTTCCTTCGCTTTTAGTATTTGTAAAAACTATTTTAATCTTTGTATAGTTTATACATTAAAAAATAAAAAAGCATTTCCCTGACGATTAAAATAAACTTAAGATAAAGTGAGATTTTTTTTTTGTGTTGTATTTGATGAAAATAATTTCCATTTTAATATTTATCCTCAGTATACATGTTTTATCTTCATAAATTTTATCTAAAAATCTTAAATAAATGCAAATACTGCATGTTTAAAAAAAAGTTAAAGACACCCAGTAAATGATATTGTAATATTTTAAACAGGAAATAAGTTTTAAATTTAACACCTTTATGTCAAAAATACCTGTCTTCTATAATGTTTAAAAGCAGTCATATAGTGGATGGATTTCATGGAGAATTTTAATGATAAATTAAGCATGTTTTTCTAAAGAATTGATTAATGCTTTTCATACATTAACTAGTTGGGAGTGCCAATTCCAAAACTTTCTTCTATCTAATACATCTTAATATTTCAAGAAGTAGTTACACATAATACTTCAATATTATTAGTTCAATACTATACCAACTTTGATTTTCATCTTAGATTTCTGATTCAGTCAATTAATCGGAGTAAAAACGAGTTAATCTAGATCATAATATTTATTAAAATCATCAGTTTTTCCTTATTTGGCCGTCATCAGATGTTTGCGAATAGCCTTTCTAGCAGGACTCGAGATCCCGTCACTACACGAGCCACCAATGGACAACAGAACTACAAAAAAACGAGAAAATTATAGAAAAGTCCGCATCACAGCGCCCCTTTCCGGTGGAATATTTCTAAATTTAAGGACGACCTCCTAAATATAAGGAGGAAAAATATACACAAAAAATTGGTTAAATTCTATGCGTTACTTCATACACTTAGTGATAATACAATAATGAAAATGGCAGAGACATTGCTAAAAAGCGCCTCCTTTCGGCGGAATATTTTCAGATCGAAGGAGGACACGCTGGTCATAGACCAAAATATACACACACGATGTTGTTCAATTCTATACATAACTTTATACTCTTTTGGATGGTACAATGATGAAAATGGCACAAAAATCGCTATTACAGCGCCCCCTTCCAGCAGATTTTTATTAAAAGTCACGAAGGCCCTGCTGGCCATAGCCAAAAAGTTTGGTTAAATTCTATCCATAACTTCATACATTTTTTGATGGTACAATAATGAGAATGGCTCAAAAATTTCCATTACAGCGTCTCCTTTCGGCAGAATATTTATTAATTGAAGGAGTACTTTCTTGCCGCAGCCAAATACATACACAAAACGTTTGGTTCAATTCTAACCATAACTTCACACACTTTTCGATGTTACAGGGGGTCAGCTAGGTGGGGAGGCCTACCAAATGGCTTAAGCACTCACAAGCCCCACCCAGCGGTTTCCATCTACTACCGCCGTCACCACACACACACACACACACAAAAAAAAATAATAATAAATAAAAGGCCCGAAGGGACCTACAGAAAGCCAATTGAGAATATTAAGATTAATACAATATAAGTACAATATATACACGATGGAAAGCCCAATTTTTACTGGGCGTTTACGAGAGAAATTTAGATATTTGTAATTAATAAGATCATGAGATAATATTTTCGATGTTACAATGGCGAAACACGAACACACGGATTAGGGTGTTTCATTTTGTAAGGCAAAAAATAAAATGTAAATTTTGCAGACTTTGCTTACGCCCGAAGTCTAAGTGATATAAAAGATATGTATGCCAAATTTTATTAAGATAGGATAATATTTAGGGGTTGCACACTTTGATCAGTTTTGTAAAAGTATGCAAAAAATACGATTTTCTAATGTTAATTGCTTTTATTGAGAAAACTAGAAATCACAAACTTCAAATAATACTAAAACTATAATAGACAGCATAATATGCGAAGCATGTATTATATTAATCAGCTTTGAACGATGCAATCTCCTCTTTGTTCGCTTGGGGATGACTTGTCTGTGATGCTCGACTACCCTCAACAAGAATTGTTTTTGTTGTTTGTCCCTGACCAAAACGTTTAATAAGATCAATTCCTCTTTCTACTATATCATCGATCACAATAATAGCGTTCACATGGGTTCTTATAGAATCACTGCAGTATTCTGTCACATCGTGGATCTCAAAATATTCAAAGAACGTCTTTTTTATTAGTAACGAAATGATTCAGGTCTTTTCCTTCAAAAACTAGGTTTTTACGTCGAATAGTTACATTTCCTTTTTATTTACAGGTTTGGTTTCTAAATTTAGAGACATGTTTCCAATTTTAGGCGGAGTAACTCGCACGTCCAAAAAAGCCAATCCTACGTTTGTTCCTAAAAGATTCCAAAGGTATCTGTATCAACTTAGCAACTGTAAGAGCACTTTTCTTGACATCTGCATCTGGGTAAGTGTTCAGAAGCTGTAGCATATCAAAATCCTTCTTTAGAGTCCATCGATTTACAATTGCACAAGCCAAAAGTGAACATATATGATGCTGACACAATCTGCAACTCTTTTCATTCCTTTCTATTCTCGTTGAGATAACTGTTTAGAGAGGAGTACAATTTCCAGTGCATATACTGCCTTTGCAATCCACCTTGCTTGATTCAGAGGCTCTGGGATACTGAAACTGAAGTCGTTTTTAGACCAATCTTCTAGTAACAGGAGTAAGAATTGTAATAACTCTTTGTAGTCGTCTCTTAGATGACGTCTGTCTTTAAGGACATTTGGAGGTAGTTAGCCCGTTTGTACCCTTAGTTCTTTTATTTTTTAGCCGAAAACCTTGTCAACTCCACTAACTGACGAACTCATACCATCTTCTCTTTGTGACCTAAGAAATTCTTTATCTTCTTATAATATGCTAGTCATGCCCATCACATTTTGCCAGGAAATGTCGAACAACTTGACGTGGTCACCGTTCCAAATTTGCTATTTTATATTTGCTTTATCCGTGTTTCTCGATTTCTCTTTACTCAGGTTTTTTTTAATTCTTTATACATCTTCTGTAAACCACCACTGATATTCTCCTCCGTCTTAACAGGAATAATTGCTTTCTTCTACTTTTCCTGTAGTTTAGGACTGGCAGATTTAGAAGAATCCGAAAGTCTTTCTTTCATTTCCTTGTGACGTAATTATAATTAAGAGTACTTGTTCCTTTTCAGGGAGTCGAGCTAATAAAAACTCATCACTGGAAACTTTCCTAGCCGCCACATTCCGCTTAAGGTTCCCATTTTAAAGTTCAATTACCTTCAAAAGATGAAAGAAACACATGAGAAGACATTAGTACAAAGTACTTCAATATTAGAAATTTCACTAATTTGAGATAAATAATGATCAAAGTTTGCAACCTCTAAATATTATCCAATATTCTTGAAATTTGGCATTCATAACTTTTACATCACTTTGACTCGAGGCGCAAGCAAAGTCATATGAAAATCACATCTTTGGAAAAATGAAACACCCAAACACGGATAGACGGACACTCGGGCAGACATTTTGTATAAGCATGTTTTTTTTTTGGTGGGGGGGGGGGGTCTCTGACCTCTAAAACGTGTAAATCCGTCGAAAACAAGAAGTGGATTACATTGTCAACCGGAATTTCGATTACAATACTTTCTTTTATTGAAGATCGAAGAACGTAAAAAGTACAATAGCTATATTAATATTATAAAATATAAAAACATATTTTTATTTCTCTTCGTTGTTTCGCCATAAAAATATTGTTACCATATAAAACGAGTTTAAATTTGATTATATGAATTAAAAAAATAAAACTGCCAAAAATGCATTTTAGTAGAAGAAAATAACATGCAGCTAAATATGCACACTTATTCCATATTATGATTTTTATGTAACTAAAATTGAACAAAACCCAGAAATGCATCTCAATAAATGATGGAATTGAATACCGTTAACAAATTGTATGACATTTAAGTATCAGTATGTATACAAAATGGGTAATGAAAACTAGGAGTTATTCATTATAAAATTTAATAAAAGCACACAAAAAGATCTGAGAATTAGTTATTGTCAATAATTGTAAAAGCTTTAACTTTTTTCAGAAAATAGATTTTTTTTTTAAATTATGTACTTCTTTGAATGAAAGTTAAAATATTGCCCCCATTTTCAACTAATTATTATGAACAATAAAATAAATATTCTACAAAGAATGCATTTATAATTGTCAATTAACCAACAAAAATTAAAATACAACATATAGGCTATTTTCTTTCGTTTTTATCTTATGAGACTTTCTTCACATATCATTCATTTTTCCTCTTTTTTTAAATGTTATTTCACATTTTTTTAGTATTTACAAAAATGTATTTAATCTTCATACAGTTTTTTCCATTAAAAATAAAAAGAACTTCCAAGAAGATTAAAATAAAAATTTTACATAATAGTAATTTTTTTCATTACGTTATTTTAGACGCAGAAAAGAAAAACGTGTTTTTTTTTTCAGTCACATGTATAATAAACAGAAGATTTTAAAAAGAAGCTTAAATAAACGTAAATGTTGCAATTTTTATAAAAATAACTTTAATGACTCTCGGGAAATAATATTAGAGCCTTTTGAGTCAGTAATTCTTTTCAGAAAAATTTGGAAATTTTAATATGTATAAAATAAACTTGCTTCACGTACGACAATGGAAAGATGAAATCTTAGCAAATATATTTTTAAGTATTCATTCCAAATTAAAAACAAATTACATATATTTGCATTCAAAACATTCTTTAAAAAATATAACCATTTTATAAAAAAAAATATGTTTATCCCGTTTGAATAATACTGCATTTAATTTTATTTGCATTGTAGTGATAAACAAACAAAACAGGAATTTTTTAAGCATACGTGCTTTTTAGGTATTGAAATTTTCAAACAATATGAATGTCAGTTTCAATATGAAACAATATGAAAGTCAGACAGCCAGTATATATTTTTCATCTTATTTGTTTCTTTCTCTGTCTGAAATATTTAACCCTCATAAAAGTAAGATTGCCACCTCAAACATATCAGTTTTCAGTAATGGCGATTCTAAAGCTCGAATACGCCATCTGGTGGAAAAAAAAGATATAACTTCTCGCTTCAGGAAAATGCCATGCACGCTCATTGATTTAAATATATGTTTAGTTTGTTCTAAATATTAATTTTATGCACAGTTTCAGATTTCATGTGACATTTATGTTCTGTGTAACCTCAAAATATAAAAATTATCCAAATTTTGAATATCTAAAACTTTCAAACGCATTTACAATAAATAATGATTTCAATGGCACTTAGCATCAGTTAACCCATTAAGGACCAGCATGTTTTACAGGAATTTTATTCAGTTCACTCCACTTTTTGTTCAACACCTACTTTTCCTTTATGAATCACTAAAATGTGTTAATTAAGTAAAGCAAATTTTATTTTTCTCTTTTACTGGTATGAATTTTTTTTTTTTTAAATCACAAATATAATGTTGCGAAAACGCAACGTCAGTCTATAATGGGTTAAAAGGACAATTCTCCTGTATCGACGGATGCCTTCAGCGCCTCTATATAGGCCGTTTAAATCCCAATTTTATATGTTGGAAAATTTGTCATGTTAAAAATTAATTAGGAAAAAGAAAATGGGATGTGAATACATGTGAATGCTACCTTTTATTCACATAAATGAATAAATTTGTTTTATATTAATTTCATTTTAAATATATTTACTTTAAATATAACTTTATAATAGAGATCGACCGAATGTTTGGTTTCGTTTTGGTTTTCGGCCCAAAATATGAGTTTAGCCGAAAATTTGTTTTTGTTGAAAATTCGGCAGGGACCAAAACTCAGCCGAAACCTTCCATATTCCAAAAATCTCGTTTCTTACTTCGGAAAATTTCAGCGTTATCTATTGCTTTGAGCTGTATCTCGTGTAGCTGAACTCGGTCTCGAGTGTGACACTGTTTATTTATTCCTGTGAAATTCGCTGGTTATAATCACCTATCAATACTGACACAAGGCGTGAGAGCAAATTATGTAAAAAAGTAACTCATATATGACTAAATTTTGAAGGTGCTTTCTATGTGCTGTTTTAAAGCTGAAAACTTAGCAGTAATAAAAAACTTTTAGTTTGAAACCGCATAAGTGTTTCGATTACTCTTTGAGAAAGTTCTAGTATAACAGATGATCATTTACAAAAATCTTTATAAAAGATAATTTTGAATTAATGAAATTCGTATAATTAGAAAATCAAACAGCGTCGTTGATCTGCCCCGGAAATAAAATTCTGAACAGGGGCACCACGTCAAATCTTTCTAAGGGGTGTGGGGTGGGGGAATTTTTTTTAAATATATATCTACATTTAAATATCTACTAAACTAATAATTATAAATTATAAAATATTTATTTATTTATTTATTTATTGTAAACATATTCGACGTTACTTTCCTAAAACTAAACTTGTAAGTAGTTTATTTCAATTAATTTTAATGCAAAATATTAAAGAACAGAAAAATTGTGTATTATATATAAAAATTAAATATTCGTTAATGGGTTTGTTCTCTATATTTTAACTCTATTTTTTAGTAATTATTGATAAATACCTGTGATTATTAGTTGTCATAAAGTAATAAAATATAAAAGTTGTAGTACTCTTTATGTTTTGTTTTTGTTTGAAATTTGTACACAAAAATCCATATATCTGTATGTGTTTGTTTGTTAGAAATGTATTTCTACATACGCATAATTAATTAATAATTATATATATTTATATACGTATTAATTACTTTAATTTTTGGTCAGTTTCGCTTTCGGTCGAAACTAGTAAAGTTACCAAAATTCCATTTCGGATCCGGTCTTAAAACCTGTTTCTTACATACAGTACTTTATATATCTACCCTATATATATAAAATCCTAATGAAACGAATTTATGAAACGGATATTATGAAACGACTGATATGTAACGAATTTTTGAAACGATTCTATGAAACGACTGATTAAACAACTGATTATGTTTCACGGCGATTTCTCCTAAAATATGGAATACTTTGCAATGAAATTAACACCAAATATCCGTATTGATCCGCAGATCTCAAAACTGGTATTAGAATTTTAAAATTCGAATTAGTTTTTGAAACATTATTTTGTTTCTAAATTTTAATACTTTTCTCTAATGATGGCATCTCGAATTTTAATCATAACACATTCTTTTTTTTCATATTAAAGAAAATGTTGTTATTTTAAACTAATTTGGCGACCAGTTTGGCCTCTCTTAAATGTATGCTAAGAAATGCATCATGTTACCTTGATTCGTAATTCAATTTGTATTTCATTATCATTTTTTTTAATACAAAACATTTATTTAAAACTGAAACTTTTAAAATAAATGGCTTTCACTTCTTTCTTTTTTATTTAAACGAAACGAAAAGAAAAATATTAGGCACAGATCTCATATACGCAACTGGTTACCTAATTGGCGCTAAAATGGCGTTATTTTCCCTGACATGGTAACCCGGCTATTGTTGCTTATTTATTAATAAAGGTTTATTTGAATTTATTTTCAGTTTATTTAGATTAAAATGTTATAAATTGTTTTGTTCTATAGTTATTAATTAAACTTTTTTTAAAAATTATTGTTATTTCATTTAAAAAAATAACAGAAAATAATTTAAAAATGCATATGTAACTGGTATTCGAAAAAAAAAATCACGCCAAACCCGGTGCATATATGACAATGCAACAAATCATGACGTTTAATTTCCACTTCAAAGCAATGTTTTAATGGTACTACTTCTCCCGTCGACCAATATCGCCCAATTATACAAATTGACATAATTTTTATTTTAAATAACGAAAGAACAAATAAATTAGAATAACATTAATAAAAATACAAATAAAACGTCGAAATAAAAATCACTTGATGACATAAACACGAGTAACTTCCTTGAAGTCAAGTGAATGTGACATTTATGATCAACCATTATTGGCATTTATTCTTATAGTTTGGCGACAGATTTTTGGTTGATGGGATAACCAAGTAGCACCGTTTTAATTTACCACTCGAAAAATAAAAAATGCTAACTGGCGAGTTAAAAAAAGCTATTGGCGAGATTTGCACCCGGCTAACATAAAAGTACCAGGAATTCTTTGCGATCACGGCAACTTTTACGTAGTTTTATTCGAAAAATAATTTTGATTATTTAATCAAAAGGGGAAAACTTTCTTATTAAAAGCGAAGGGATCAACTCGTTGTTTATGGCAGTTACATGACTTGGAATATTATAATATAAATGAAATAATGGCGGTAGAATAATATTTGGCGACCTATCACGCCTGTGGTTGGCTAACATTAAAGTACCAAAATGGCCACCTGGTATATAAAAAGCTAAGGGATCCGCCTGGAACTGTTGATCATAGTCACATGACAGGCTATTATTATAGAGATTGTTTTCAATTCTAAAAACAGCTCAAAGAATAATATTTCCTAACTAATAAATGTTTCTTTATACATGACTATTAAAAGGAAAAAAAAAACTTTAAAATTACTTTTAAATGAGTACGTGCTAAAAGCAGAAAAATATTGAAAAATATGTCTTGAAAATTGTATTTACACGTGAATATTAAAAGAGAAAGGAAACTTTAAAATAATAAATACATTAATATGCATTTAACGCTTTCAGGGGCAAGGTACTTCTATTCGTAAAATCTTGAAATCAGTGAATGGCACCGGAATTTACAAACAAATTTCGAAATACAAAAATGCTTTTTTTCACTTACTTAATAAAAGGAAAATTTTCATCTCAATATTCCGGTGTCAATGTGGCATTTATGAATTAAAATTAAGTGGTTAAAAAATGATCCACCGCCCTTGAAGGGGATAAAGCAGCAAATTTTAGTAATTGTAGTAAATTGTATTATGCTAATCGTTGTATAACGCTGTTAAAAAATACCGGGAGACAAAGACTCTGTTTATTTAATTCATTTTATTTTATCTTCTATTCAAATGTTTACCTGATCTTCTTTAACCAAACATGAAAACAACCATTGGAATTCTTAACAGCAACTGATTCTGCCTTAATTTTTTCCAATCAAAGTTAATTGAATGGAAAACAATTTACAAAGAGATCGCTACAGGTTTTTCCAGTATAATTCAATCTTCTCTAATCTTGTTAAAATCGATCAGATTAACGTGCTTTTAGATTCTGCAGTGTCTGAACGAGGGTTGGCGAGCGTAGCTTGCAGGGGGTAGAGCCCCCTAGTTCCTTTAATAAACTTTAAATATGTGTAACTATTGTATTAAAACAACCGTAACTATTTTAAAATTAAATTTAATTTTAAGATAAATATTAGATACGATACTATACATTTATGTCATTTTGAAACAAGAAACTTATTTTATAGTAGGAAAAAAATCTGGACCCTTGGAACTGATGAACAATTTAAACGCATTCTACGCAATGTTTTAATTATTGAAGATTAAATGTAAGGAGTTTTTCAACCCTGATGAAGTTGTTACACTTTATTTCATAAACTTTATAAACTTCAAATTATATAATATGAAATGTAGGATATTAAAGTATAGATATTTCTAATAAATCATGCAATCTTTATAGAACTTGACTTCATTTTTTCGCAGTACAACTTAGATAATCTCAGGGCGAATCCCTATCCAGCTTCTCACTGGCTGAGAATTACTGCTACAAGGAATACATCATAAATTAAAAGCAGCTTTAAAAGCATCTAATTTTTAAAAAAAATCGGGGTAAATGTAACTCTTATATGAACAACATATATGCATCCCATTTCATTTTATTGAGTGTTGTAATAAAAAACAAAGAAAAGAAAACGACAGACAATTTTAATGTTAAATGCTTTCTAGGCATTAAACAAACAGCTGAAAAGGGGTGATTATATCGTCTGTAATGTTTCCGCCTCTTTGGGCTCATTTATATGTATGATATATATATATATATATATATATATATATATATGTGTGTGTGTGTGTGTGTGTGTGTGTGTGTGTGTGTGTGTGTGTACGATTCTCTGTCAGTCGAGATTTTGACAATGTGATCCAACTGTTCATTTACATTCCTGATGATGGCCACGGATGCGTTGACGAAACTGTCAACGCAGTTGACCGTTTCGCGTTTGACAGTTGCGTTTGACAGTCGCGTTTGACAGTCGCAGTTGACAGTTGCGTTGACGAAACTGTAGACACATTTTTTATATCTATTTTAAATGTTGTATACCAATGTAGCAAAGAATTTGTGGTTTTATTCATAACTCATTAATTTAAGTATTGAAAATCATTTGTTCTTGTCTGAAATACCACTTCTTAAATTTTGTCTAATGTTATTAGATTCACCCAGCATATATTAAAAAAACTAGAACAAATTCGCTACATTCTCAGTGTGTTGGACAGTCCTTTAGAATACATGGACTATATTTAAATAATTTTCTGAATTAGTTAACGAGAACCTTTCTCTTATTGCTTCACCTAACTTTATATTAAAAAAATGATTGGTATAATGTATACTTTTCATCAGTACAAGTAAGAATTTTCGTATCGAATTATAAACGTCATGTCCTTTTTATATGTATCTTTGTATGACTTCCTATATTTGCAAGCCATGCGTATTTGATTGTATATAGAATAATATTTTTTTTAACCCGTAACTGGAGACATGAATTTTCTTACGCGTTCAGACATAATGTTATTTTTCTTTTTTGTCTTTTGTAAACAGCACTGGAATTTTTTTTAGAAACGCAATATATTCTGGAAATCATGTAATGATAAAAGAGCTACTTGTCGGTACTGAGGAATGATTTTTTTGAAGGACAAAGAAACACATGATAATCAGAGCCAAAGAACCACGCGGAGTCATTTTGACTCCCGTCTCCAGTTACGGGTTAATCTAAAAAATATATTTTGTTGATGTTATTTTTGTTTTTGATTTTAATGAAACTGAATCATACAGGGGGAGTAAAAAAAAATACGTTAAACTTTATATATAACTACTTTTAGCTTACAGTATCTATAAAGTATAAAGTCTCTTAGAATATTGTTTGTTTGAAACTACAAAATATATGAAATTTCAGGAACATTATTGATGCATTTGTTCCAGATATGCATATAAAATACCCATAATTTATTATTCAACTTTTAAAATATGGAATTATTATTAATTGCTCTATTTGTTGTATTTTCTAATTTGCCAGATGTAGTATATTGATACATCATTAGTTACCTTATCATTTAATATTAATATATAAATAGTAAAAAATCTCGAAAGCATTAGTGGTTTCTGAACGTTTCTGCAAATCACAAAAAAGAGAAGTGCGTTTTTTTATATGTGATATGAAGCATATGGGAGACCGTAATCTTTTTTTTTATATATATTTTTTATTATCCATCTCTCTCTTTTACCTTTTATTTGATATCTTTTAGATAGCTTAATTATATTGAGATATTAAGATAATAAGCGCATAATCGAAAAAATAATCTATTGTATGACACAAATGAGAAACACATTGAACAGTCGTAAGAGATGTATAGCAGAAATTCTCTATAGATTAGAGATTAAGTAATTGATATTTTATTAAATGATAAGATATTTACTGTAACGTTTTATTGATTATTTTCATTTTTAGAAACAGAAAACATATGGTTATAAACATTCAGTGTAAAAGAAGAAATATTACAAAAACGTCATTCGCAATTATGCAGCTTTTTTCAAACTTTCATTCCTGCATAAATCATCACATTTAAAAGCAAAATATTGTTTCTATTTATATACACTGGTGTGCAAAAATTAAGGAAAAGTCACACAATGCTAATTTTCAAATACGCGAACACTTAAAAGGAAATAATATAATTCGAGTAATAACTATCTCTACAACACAGCTAGTCCATATAACACCTCATTCCTGTCACACATAGTCACAAGTGTCACAGTCACTAAGGTGAAGCAAAAAAATAGGAAATTCCATACATCTCATTATGAGTCTCAAATAATCACTATATGTGACTCCACTGAGACGTCACTGTGACTGCTGCTTTGTGACGAGTCACACTGTGACTTTACAATGTAGTTATATTGTGACTCTCGTGTGACTGTCATTTGCAGACTCAATTTCAAAGTCATCGTTGACGCTGCATTGTGATAAGTTACGAAATAATGTCATATTAAAGTCACATGATGACTTTCAGGTGACAGAGAGACTACTGTGAAGTCACCATTGTGCTCTTTTGGGAAAAGTCTCCATGTGACTATAATATGATATTATTTGGTGATTTATCATAGTGCAACGTTCATGATGACTATGAAATTGAGTCTAAAAATGACAGTCACACGAGAGTCACAATTTAATTGCATTGTAAAGTCACATGGTGACTCGTCACAATGCATCAGTCACATTGATTTCTCATCCAAAATTAAAATAGCGTGTTTTTACAATCAATGTATTCTATTCGAAAAAACACAACAATACGCAGAAAAACTAGTTTTATCATGCATTTCTGCCATTATAAAATTTTGGTTTAAAATGAAAACCAATGGACGTAGATAGAGGTTTTTTGCGATTTCCGAAAATTTGATTTTTTGGATAAGGTGAGTTTTGAAACGCGAGTTTTGAAACTCACGTCCTCATTTATCTACCCTATTAAAATCCGATGTGTATCTATGTAACCTGAAAACTCGGAAATCACAGGGCTCAGGGATACGAAATTTGGCTCACAGGTTGCTGGTAAGGGGCCCATGAACGATTCGGGCACAAAAATTCGAAAATTTTAAATAATTTTTTTCAATTTGAATTTTTCGACGAATTTTTGCCTTTTTTATGTTCAACACGTAATCGCGCGAGTGCTAACCAGTTCTAAATGTTTACTGCAATGTGAGATAGTGAGATATACATAGTATGTACGCCAAGCTGCAATAAGAAGCTGTAGTGGGTATTACAATAATTATTTTACCTCGCACGTAAATAATTACATATTATTTAAATGCGCTTAATCATTACCTTTTTTAAATATAAAGAAAGACATTTTATAGCAAACATCAACAAACCTTTTTATTCTATTCCTTCCCTTATTCGAAACATATCGTTTTATCGTCTGCTGCCACAGCAACATGACAAATTATATTTCGTTAAGAAAAATGCACAGTAGTACAAAAATATTTTTTCTAAATCGGATAGTTATTAAACAACTCAACGCTTTAACAGAAGTGTTCTTCATGTCTCTCGTGCGTAGAACGTGGTAAACGAACGTTGAACGTGCTAGTTAATCGTTAAAATGCGTTGTTTGACAAAATAAAATTGCAGCTAATAATAAAAGTATCAATAAATAATCCCAATGATTGCCATGAGTAAGCCTAGTAGGAATCTACTGTCTACTAATTGTACTACTAATTGATATCTCTAATAGATATTTTACATTTAGTATCCTTTTTAGAATGCCCATTTCAATACTAAAAATCATCTTTATATAAAAAACAGCAACAATGCGTTCTAATAAAGTTTTCAAATGTATTAAAGCGATATTTTCCTATTGCTTTCGTGTCAAGATTTAATAGCCGAAGAAATCGCCAAAGATCGCTTTTTACAATCAGCTTTTTTGATTCGTTTCATTTCAGAGATCTAAGCGCGAAATTCGATTACATATCTAAAATTTGTATTTAATTTATATTTTTTGTTTTACTTATTGATTAATGGATGCTTTAATTTCGTTATAAAATATAAGTTGGAAACAATTCATGGGCTATTTATATTAATTTAAGAGCAAACGGATTAGACTTTCACATTCGTCTGCAAATGATAGAGATAATTTAAAAAAAAAATCGTGATTAACAATTATTTTAAAAGCAATGAAATTTGAGTAAATGGCGATACACTTTCCAAACAAATTGCGATATAATTTTCAAAAAAGTTGCATTTGAAAGTACATATTTTAATTTATTCGATTGGGTAAAAACTGAAAATGTGTAATGCTTAGAAGTTTAAAAAATTTAAAAATTTGCAGTGAAAGAGAAATTTGATAATCTGCTGTTGAAATTCACAAAATGTCGTTGGCTTCAAGCACAGATACGTTTGACTTTTATAATATACATAGATTATGTGAAAACATTCAGCCCTGACATGAAAAACTACTTATTTTTATACTTTCACCCAAAAGAAGTTTTTGCGTTATTTTTTTGTGGAAATACATAAAAATAAGTAACATAATCTAAAAATAATTAACTATGCATGCACCTAATTCAGAAACACAGAAATATCAAACAATATTTTTAGTCATTATATAGCGTGTATCCATGTGTTTATTATTTTCTGTTTTACTAGAATTCTATGGGAAGAAAACTACTTTTTAATTAAAATTCCTACTGCAATTGTAAATAAAAATAATCTATCTAGAAAATCAGTAAATGTTATTGGTCTAAAAAAGGGTAAAACAGAAAAAACAACCAAAAAAAAAAAAGAAAAAAAGAAAAAAATTGACTCTGAGTGACACACTTTTTAACGTCGTAGAAAATGTGTCAGAAATTACTCCACGATTTTAAGCCTGCACAGGACAGTAGTTATTGATGTTATTCAAAGTTTCAATTGAATACTTAAACTTTGTTTATCCAGTTAGTACAGCATTTTTTGTAGAATAGTGTTTTCATTAATCCAGTAACTTAGACAACTGAGTCACAATCTTGGTCTAAATATCAAACAAGAACAACTTCGCAACTCAGTTATTGTACATTCCGGGGTGGGACGGAGGGTTTGTACTAAAATTAAATTTCGAGTTCAAGGTTATAGCTTATTTTACTGTAACGAAGTCTGCTATTTCTCATTATTCAATGGAAAGACACTTTAGCTGAAGTGAACCGAAATGGGTAAACTGACCTCGCGAATCTTACGCATTCATATGCAAATTGACGGAAAGCAGCAGCTGCCGTCGATGCGTAAGGTTAGTGCCCAAATTATGTTCATGTTTGAAGTATTATGACATTGCCTTTATGCCATTGTCTTTATGACATTGTATACATTGATAGAATGTATACAAAACATTAATAAATAAGAAGTTCTGCCTCATTTTCATTTTCAAAATTAGAGATATGAAGCGCCTTATACGTAGGTTGCCGAGAGGGTGTGTAATACAAATATGATGTTCCTCATTTATTATTACTGTATTTTTAATATTATAAAAATTAGAAATGTCACACTCAAAAACTACACTATACTAATTACAAATGGAATGAAGGTGCTAGCAGGTACATGTGACTGCTTTTATGTTCCGTTCGCACCACTATTTAGAAAAAAACATTATCTTTCTTGAAAATGTTGTCAAAGAATGTGCAACAGATGTTTTTTTTTTTTTTTTTTTTTTTTTTTTTTTTTTTTTTTTTTTTTTATAGTGCGGATTAGAATTAAGAAATAGTCGCCTGTAGCAGCCCTGGGTACACGAACGACGATAAAATTGTTGTACATACTAACTGTATACATAGCACTGAACGAAGATAGATCGAAAGCATCATATTTATAGAACACTTTGCACTAATGGTTAAAATAATAGATAACCATATTTTTGTAATGTAGCTTAGATGAAAATATTTTTAATTTGTTGGAATTATTTATTGATTTTATTCAAAAATTCAACTGAATACTTAAACTTTGTTTATCGAGTTTTACTTACCAATCTGGTAAATAAGACTCGGACTGATATTGTTTATTTTTTACTTACGAATTTATCTACAAAAATAGCAAATACAAAAGAAAACGTACAATATTGTCGCTTCTCACTAGTCCGCAAAATTTGAGTTGTGTCAGGTTTTTTAGCTTTTGATAATTAATTCTTACGTATTTTATAGCGCAGAACCTTCATTTTAAAGTATCACGTCAGGCTGTTTTTTGCAAATAGTACATTTTAAAGTAAAAAAAAAAAAAAAAAAAAAAAAAAAAAAAAAAAAAAAAAGCGAAAACCTGATGCTATGAACTAGATCTAATGACTGTGTTTGCTAGCTTTTAGGTAGCTTTCATTACAAAAAACTACCTATTGCAGCCGTTCGGAGGAAAGCGATTTCAAAAAATTTTGGTATATTTTCATCGATCATGACCCCCAGACCCCGAAACCACCCTCCGTTCAAAATTGACATATATATATATATATATATATATATATACAGTGGCGGTCAAAAGTTTCCGGCCAGTTAGTTTCTTTGATTTGTTTAACAGAACGTTTGGCCGGAACATTGGCCGGAAAGACTTTTTATATTTGATTCCTAGACATTTTAGAGCGTTGAATCCGAGAATGACCATTATTTTTTACTCTCACGTCAGAATGTTTTGCAAATAACAAATTTTATAATTTTTAAAATGTCGAAAATTTGCGAAAATTTGATACTATAAAATATATATAAAACTTATTTTTCTTAAAGACTTATTCATCTTTCTGCTAATACTATGTGTTTTACAGCTAAACGTGTAAAATATTGTGTATTTAAAAAGATTACAATTTTACGAGGTGTAATTAATTAAAGTTTCTTTGAACCACTCGTGCTCCGCTCGCACTTTTTTTTATATACTCTATGGAGGTTCATCACAGTGTCCTCTTTTATGTTTGCGGTTGATAAGGCTGAAAATTTCTCGCAGATGTATTTAAAGCATTGGCCGACTTTTGGTAAGGCTTTGATAGATTTTTTCTATTTTTTGACTTTTTAACTTTGATAGTTACGATTTGTGAAAAATCTTCACATGATAGTTAAAAATTAAAATCAATTTCGGATTATGCGCTAAAAAATGTATAAAAATCATTTATCAAAAGTTAAAAAAACACAACAATAACATGTATTTTATAGTACAAGAATTTTTTTTTAACTTTTTATATTTTAAATGTACGATTTGCGAAAAACCCTGACGTGATTGTTAAAAGTGAAGGCTATTTTCGAATTCAGCATTAAAAAATACATTCAAATCAATTATATAAACGTAAAAATCATAACCATCGCAGGCTTGTTAATCTGAATTTCCATTGTATAACTGCAACGTACATCCGAATAACAAATTTTGCAATTTTATCTTATACCAACATTCATTTTTCAGCTATAAAAATTGAGTTTAAATTGCAGCATTGCTTTTCACTTTCAGAGGTACGTTTTTTAGTTGAATACATTTCCGCAGGAATGCGGGGTGTGGAGTAAAAAAAAAAAAAAAAAAAAGAGAGAGAGAAGCTTTGCACTAGCCAGATATTTTGTAACCTATAGTTAGCCATGCAGAAAAATGTATTATGACAATTCCAAATAAAATGGTACTAGATCAGATTAAACTCCAGTGTAAAGTACATATACGTTTTTACTTCTCATTATATAAAATAAGGAAACGTATATGTATGTTTGACCACGTATGAATACAAAATATGCGATCGATACTTTAAATATTATGGAAGATGTGAATGGTATAATGTAACACCGCATAAACTTTTCAAGAACATAAGAAAGTTCGATTTTATGAAGCATTAGAATTTAAGTATAGACGTATTTTTTGAGTCACATACAATATAACAGGTGTATTTCTGAAAAAGACTACAACGTTTTCATTTTAAAAAAATCGCTTTAAAACATTTCTCTCTTATATAATTTTCTTTCTAGTTTTGATTTAATTACATTTTTTCTTGATATTATGAAACAAGTTTTACAATTTTTGTATTCGGAACTTCTCTCAGAAATAGTTGTTATAGAAACTATATTTTGAAACTGATTTTTTCCAAACAATTTTTTAAAGCATTATTAAAAATTTGAATGCTTCAATTATTTGTAAGTGCTTCATCGGAAAAAAGTATAGAATAGCTTAAAATATCAGTAAGGAAAAATATCGATTTATGGGATTTCTGTAATTTAGAATTATAGTAAATAGAAGTTTTCAAAAATAACATATAATTTGTGATATGATTTTTTAAGAATTAAACAAGTTTTTGTAGATAAAATTTATGCATTTTATACGAGAGAGCTGTAATTTGAAACCTTTGCTATTGATTTTGGGTTTTCCTTACCCGTCATGGAATCATGCATCGAAGATTTTGTCTTCCTTATGAATTATTCATGCACCCGAGAAAAAGTTTTCATCCAAATGGACTGAAAAAAATGAAAAAAGCATGAATACAAAATATATGGTCGATACTTTAAACATTATGGAAGATGTGAATGGTATAATGTAACACAAGAGAAACTTTGCAAGAACATAATAAGAATATTCGATTTTATGAAGCATTAGCATTTAAATTGCACGAAAAACAGAATTGAATGTAATTAGATGTGAAAAATTCTGTTACAAGATACAAAATAAATAGTAAAATCTTTTTGTGATTATAATGCATAATTCATGAGTTACTTCGCCGATTTCGAAAGTCAGAATTTTTACATATTTATGGATATTAGCGAGTTGTATTGTACTTACTTTTAAATAAAATGAAATAGGAAATTGAAAAGAAGAGATTGAAACTCACATTTCTTTTAAATAAAATTAACAATTTTCATATAAAACACATTTTAAAGCATTTTGAGAGTACTTAATAAATATTTACCTGGAGAAATCCGTGAAATATTATTTTGAAGTAAATGTGCGTTAGTTTTTATTCTGTTTATTTCATTTAAATTTTGCAGAAAAACTGTAATTTGCGGAATCTTGAATTTTTGAGATACCACTGCCCAATATATAATTATAACAAAATACGTTCACATAACGTATTTAATAAGAAGAAAATTGCCCAGTTAAACTGGCCTTTAAGCTCACAGGCTATTCACATTAATTCTATATTATACTCTTATTTCAAAGAATAATTCCCGTCGAAAAATAAAAAAAAAATTACAAAAACACCCATTAAGCTAAATTAAGGGAGGGATATTAGGTTCCTCATTTTCCCATTAATATTTAACCAATAAGCCTCCAAATCTAATCAGTGAAGCAACTTATCAGAATAAACCAGTATACCGAATTTGAAGCAAATCGGATAATTCTGCATGAAAAACCCATTTATCTAAATTAAAAGAGATTTGCCGCCGCCATCCCCTCTTTATACATAACCAATGAACCTCCAAAACTAATCAGGGAAGCGCTTTATCAGAATGAACCTATATCCAAAATTTGAAGCAAATCAGATATTCCTATCAAGAATTATTGCGTTACGAACAGTCGTGGAAAAAAAAAGTAAACACCCTCTACTAACCCTTCAACAAATTATCATAGAAGAAAGTTACTGATACCGAACGATTGGAAATAAAGTCTACTTTTAAATGATGTATATAAAATTTTCTTGGGGGGGGGGGCATCTACATATTAAAATGAACCCACACTTCATTTTTTTTTCAATGGCAATGCCCAATTTTAACAAGATATTTCAAATCATCGGTTCAAACTATGCTTTGACACCAAATTTAAAGTAATCTAGCAGTCTTCAATAACTGCTTGAGTGGCGCTTAAGAAGCCTTAATCAAGAAGGGGTCTCTCTCGGTGAACAACTCACAACCGAACTTCAATTTGGATACAACTCCTAAAATACGGTCGTTTTAAAATAAATAATTTCTCGAAAACTTATCGTACGAATTGCATAAAAATTTGTTTTTAGTTTAATTGAAGTGTGTAGAGTTTATTTATGCTGTCAGAATTGTGTACTGCTATTAAAAGGAACAAAGTTATGGTTCGTTTTAATATGTAGATGTCTCCCGGAGCAAATTTTATATACATCAATTAAAAGTAGACTTTATTACCAATTGTGTGGTACCAGTAACTTTTTTCTACGATAATATTTTGCAGAGTTAGTAAGGGGTGTTTATTTTTTTTCAACGACTGTTCATACATAGAAACGTACATACGTACGTACATACAGAACCTGAGACTTTGATAACCTGTGAGCTAAAAACTATTGACCGCAACAACCAAGTTCATCTGTAAACGATTCATAGTTTACTGCAGAGATTCACATTAAACAGACAATTTAATCTCTTTTATCAGTTACTCTTACGAAACTTGCGAAATGAATTCAGATAAAATTCAATTTTGGAATTTGGCTTCCGTTACAATTTCTTTACAATCGGACTCTTTCGATATTCTTCCAGCCAATTTGTTCTACCTATAATAAGCCAACTTTTTCTCATAATTGAGACTGGTCCTTGACTATTATAACCTTGATTGCATGGTGGATATGATATGTATGATGTACGGTATATAAAAATTCCAATGTAAAAAAAAATAAAAATATATAAAAGAAAAAGGATTTTTGTATACAAACAACTCGTTCGAATTTTATGTTTTACATATTTAAGAAAATATTATAACAAAAAATAAAAATAATAAGAATAAACATAAAACCATTAGAATATGGAAGTGAAATTTACTTTTAAAGATTACTTTTAAAATACAGTTTTAATTTGCTTAGATAATAAATTTTCGAGATGATATTTTTATTTGAAATAATATTGAAAACAATTTTTTCGCCAAAAATGTGTTATATTTTATATTAAAGAAGTTCATTAAATTTTCATAATATCGAGCACAAAGTAAATATTATGTACAGAAAAGTACGTAACGCTTCATGTTATATACAGAGAAATGTACATAATGCAGCGAAAAATATGTCATGTTTTTACTGTTATGGAAAAGCAAATTATCGAAATATAAATACTATAGATTTTAGAAGCAAATATTAAATGGATAGAGACTTGTTTCAAAAAGCAGGGCTGCGGATTCGGGGTCGTGGAGTCCAGTCGAAGTTGGCCCATTTTTGATCGAAAGAGTCGGAGTCAGATCTGTTAAAATTCCCGGAGTCGGAGTCGGCACATTTTTCAGCAAAAGAGTCGGATGTGTTAAAATTCCCGAAGTCGGAGTTGTCCATTTTTTCCACTGACTCCGCAGTTCTGTCATAAAGTTGGATACTTTATGAAAAAAAAAAAACATTTTATAAACTTGGGTACACAAAATGTCAACAAATAGAAATTGAGGAAATATTAATATTAGAGTTTTCGGATTTTTTTCCCGCCAAGTTTAATATTAATTACAAAATGCAAGATTCTTCTACCTTAACATTTTGACGAGTAACACGTTATATATACATACCGCTAAAAACATACAATATATTCAAACTCCATTGTAAAAAGATTAATTTGTATTTGTGTGTATATATTCAGATAGACAATAATGTGAAAATATCATCTGCATTATAGAAACAAAATCCTAAATTCAAGTAAAAATATCTGTGTTATAAAGTAATTCAGTTTATTTAATATGATGTTAAATATCTCAAGCTATTTTACATAAATCGATTGCGTTCAGATATTGCTATCGTTCTTATTACACTTTGATTTCTTGAATATTAATACAAAACATATATTTTTACGACGATATGTATATTTTATATTTCAGTTATGGAAAGTACTCTTTCAAAATTACATGATTTACATATACATTTTTACCCGACTGAAAAAGGGTTATGTGTTTCACGCGTATCTGGGTATCTGGATTTCTTTATTCCCTCGAAACATCCCAACGGCTGGATGGATTTTAATGAATGTGGTATTTGTCAATTCGTCTTAATCGTCCAATGGTTATAGACTAGGTTTTGTTTTTATAAATTCAAAATGGCGGTAGACACGAAAATTTTTTTTACGCACCCTATTGAGTGGCACATTATTGGATAGGTTTTTCAAAATGAAGACTATGTTTCATTGACTATTTTACAGTCAGAAGCTTCATTTAAATATTACACATCCTGGAAGTTGTGTAGGTAGGATCTCTAGCTTTACTGCAACTCTAACCATCCTAGACATCTATAGGCCTGATGAAAATAGAGTTTATAGATAGGAACTAACAATTAAATGCAACGTATAAGACATCAACAGAATTAAATTAAAAAAAAATGGCATGTAATACAAAAAAAAGTTTCACATTGATGAGAAATAATTAATTAGTTCGCTTTTTACGCAGTCGGGTTTTTTGATTTTTTAAATTTAATTAAGACTTATTAAATGTATCAATTATGGTCATTAGAACAAAGAAACTTACAGCATTGTGATGACATCTTTTATTTTTGGCATTAAGATTAATTTATCACTGAATTTTTATGAAACAGTTGGAAGTTTGGTTATTTCTGGTTATTAATTTGAAGAAGTTGAAGTAGAAATTGCATTAACTATTGAATATAAGCAGTATGTTCATTCATGTTGAGCGGCTTAATGCAGTTTTAACATGCAGTAGTTACATGTAATACTGCAGAAGTTAGGATGAAACTCAGCAATGTTTTTATTTAGATTTTTTTTAAACGACATTCTCTAAATAAACGGTCAAGTGCGTGTATTGCTAGAGCTTAGAGGGTTCCGCAGAATATATATATGAATTTATAATTCTATTATTAAAAATAAAACCGTTGCTAAATGAATACTAAGACTTTGTAAAAAACTATACGGTGTAGAGTTGGCTGTGTTCTGGAAAAGCGTAAATGGATAAACCATGAAAATTAAAAGAGATATGGAACCTAAATATTTTCAAATATAGATATTCTGTATAACTCCTTTTTTAATATTATCCCAATATGTTTATGATGAAATTAATTCGGTACTGACAATAAAAGCAGTGCATATTAAACTTCATTTGGTATTTCATAAAACTAAATTCAGCGTAGTAATAACTTTATTTCCTACAGTGTAACTAAAACAAAATCTTTGTTCAAAGTTTAAATTTGGCATTGCGCTAAGAGCGCTTCGAAAGGAGGTCCCAAAATTACACCGGCATCTTGGTCCGTGTCGCGTTTTTCCAGATAGGTAATTAATTACATTTAAAGTCACTCGAAGCGCATTGAGACCTCCACTCAATGCTAGTCGCGAATCCCTTAGTATTTGTGTGATTCATTGTAATAAGGGGTCTCAGAACTCTTAAAGCTTGAAAATTTAAGAAATCAAAAATTTTTTAGATGCTAAAGTCCTATCATTTCTGAACATTTTGATATAATTGTTTCCTTGAAATTCCCATTAAAACATAAATCACGCCTTTTAAAACTATACCCGCTCAATAGCCGAAGCGGTGTTTCCGAAACTTTGAAGTCATTTTCCCCCAAATTACGTTTTTGGGCGTAACGCGCAGAATACCTCAAAAACTTCCGAATATTTTTTCATGAAATTTTCTAAACATATATTTTATGTTAGTCTGTATAAACTGAATCTAAACTTTCCTTTTTATTGTTCAAAAAAATATTTTTTAGTTGATTATATTTTTGAAATTTTCAAAATTTTGAATTAGCTAAACACAACTTTAAATTAAAAATATAAAAATCCTTTAAACACAAGTTTATTTAAGTTCAGGATAATTATTATAATCTCAAGTATAAGTAGGCACCAAAACTTTCATTCTAGTTGCAATATCTATTTTGTAAACCTGCGCGTAAGCTGCTATACCAATTTTCTGCTCGACAAATGTCTGACAGTTTCGAGCCCCCTATAAATACAAATACTGCATCTTGAATTTTTTTAAATATATGAAATGAAAGAACTTACTTATACCTTTTATGCAAATAAAAACTGTTGAAAAGGGTCTTTTATTTCATTTTTTCCAATTTTAAGATTCCTGAGACCCCTTAAATTAGTCTGTTTTTAAAATTTTACATTTATAGCTTTTATACTGCTATTAGACATTGCCTTACACATATATATCATTAAAAGTTGTTAACTAGGCTTTAAAAGTCGATGGTACGCCGCCCCTGTCATTGTGTATGTCCAAAACTTTCGTATCTTTAAGAGTTAGGCAGCATAAGAGAGACTGCTCAGGGCCGGCTAGGCCTGCGCCTTAGAGCTTAACGTCTCTCCCGGTATGTTCTCCGACACGTTGGGGCTCGTTAGTGAGTCGAGCTCTGTCCGGCCGTATTCAGACGGACAAAAACAAAAGGCTCAAGGGGCGATGCTCATCCGTCAAGGGCGTCTATGCACCACCGACCACAGAACCCAGAATTTATATGAAAAAGAACAAAGTGGGTTTACAAAAATTAGGCGAATGCCTTCCCGCCAGGAGAACGCCTACTCGTGACAGAGAGTGGGAGTATAAGAACATTTAAGTAAAAAAAAAATAAAATAAAATAAAAAAATAATAATAATAATAATAAGCATCACTGATCCTGGCCGCCGGGGGATGAACCCGTCTCGCGAAGGGACAGGAAGGGAAAAGAATGAATTGCGTGGCACAAGTAAGATGGCACGAGCAAATACTCAAGCGTCCATTGGAGATGTAATGATTTGCGTGGGACAAGTAAGATGACACGAGCAAATACTCAGCGTTCATTGGAGATGTAATGCTTTGTGTGGCACAAGTAAGATGGCACGAGCAGATACTCAAGCGTCCATTGGAGATGTATCTCTTGATGGAATGGCCAGAAGCACGAGCAGAGGCTCTTGCGATCGTAGGAAACTACACACTGATGGATAGGAGAATTTACTGGAGCCTACAAACAGGACTGGATTTTGGTGCTGTTTGAAGCTTGAAATGGTGGCAGTGAGACTGGATAAGCAGAACCAGGGCTTACGTTAAGTTTGTTATGTATGTAAGGAAATTGTGAATGTGTTTTAATTTGTATACGAGTTAATATTTCGGCTAATTACTGGCGATTTTTTTCGAAAATCATTATCAACAATGCTTTTATACTTCTGCTACGGTAGGTACCTTCAGGCTGCTGAATACCCGTATATTGAAATTTGTGTGTAACGGAAAAATGCGGTTTTCTCAAAAAATATGTGACCTAGGATAATCGCTATATTTTTCCTTCAAGGATTAAATTTACGTCTACTACCTCTAATTTTTTCATAATTTTAGTTTCTGCAGATTTGGAATTAGATGGGGGAACCTATTTTTGCGCTACATTTTCGACGATATCTTTGAAAATATAATACGTAAAATTAAAAGGAATGTATTTTTGAGTTCAGCGTTACGAAAGCTTTCACACGATACCCCACACGGTATACAAAGAAAATAGTTTTTTTTTAAGTAGCATAATTACCCCTCTACATTTTTACTAAATATATTTATGAATGTTTAATAGTCTGAAAATATGTGGGTCAATAGTCTTTATTACTTCCACCAATTCTAACTTTCCACATTCCATAGTTTACGAGTAAAATTTCTGTGACAGACAGACACAGGAGTGATCTTATAATGGTTCCGTTTTTACTTTTTAAGTACGGAACCCTAAAAATTATTCAGATTTATGCATTGCTTTAATCTGATGCATGCGTATTCTTCATTTATTTGACTTAATAAAAGATTTTTATATTATAAAATGTATTCCTGGTTATGTATAAATGTACAGTAAATTTGACAAAAAATACTTTTAGATAAAAGAAGAATATGAAAAAAATATTTTCTTCCAAACATAGTTTTAAAATGTTTAGAAATTTTTTTAACAATTTAAACTTTTGCATATCTAATATAAATAAGAATGAAAGGCATAAATATAGGGAAATATAAAATTGCATATCATAATTCAAAATTCATTTCCAGCAATCACCGCTAATCTACAGAACTTCTGATACAATATAATATCTGAAATCTCTTGTGTGTCCCTGTAAATGCTATGCACTTTGTATTATACATGAAATAACTTATAGAAAACCTCGGCGACATACATCAGTTTCATTATAAATGAAATAGTTTAATACATTTAAAACACGCCGCAAATAATCCCCCCCTCCCTCTATCATTATGTAACGAAATTATTTGTGTGGCCCTGTAAATGAATAATAACTAGAATTTGCACCACCTATTATACAGAATGCATATTTTAGTACACTGCATATTTTATTGCATATAAATTTTGTTATGGTTGGATTTGTGTAACATCATTAAAAATCATTTGAAACGATTTATTTTGCATTGGCCGTAATGTAACGGACTACTTTTGACTTTCCCTGTAGATGAACTAAACATTCTACAAAATTCATTTGAAATAGGGTCCGTACTATGGTAAAGGTCATTAACATCGAAAAATTTCAGAACGATCGCAGTATATTTACGAGAGTTAGAGCACGTACAGACGCCAGACAAATCGGAGGCATAAACACTTTTCAACTTTTTTGGAAAGTGTTAAAAAGGGTGATTTATAATGAGAACACAAAATAAAATTTACTTTAAACAAATTTACGAAATATTCTTTAAATAGTACTACAGAAATTAAATATTATGCTCTTCAGAGAAAAATAAATAACGCTCTGCAGTCTCAGATTTTTATTTCAATATAAAGTCAAATACATGAAGCATAAAATTTATAGTACATTTTAGAAATCAAAATAAACGAAAAGAGTTTCTGAAAAGGAAAAAGTAAACGCTACTCAATGAAACTGGATATTCGAAATGACAACAAATGGGAATTGGGGATTTAGTAAGTGTTATAATAAATACCATAGTATTTGCTATTGATTGAAATTTCTTCGGCAGAGAGTCCTATTAAGTATAAAATGAAAGGTTCGTCTACATTAAACCGAATTGCGTGTATGGATTTAGGAAGCTATTAATGTGAAAATATCTACATTAAAGTATCATAAATCCTAACTTTATGTAATAAAAAGATGTTTAAGCCAAATAAATCAGTTTTCCTGTTTCGTTTTTAAATAAAGTAAGATTTTTTCGAATAATTGTTCGAAACAGGTTTCTTAATATCTCTCTTTGATTTCATGTTTGCTTAATGAAGTTTAGAACTTCATAATAAAAGTAGATATCAAATGTCAATTCTAAATATATATATATATATATATATATATATATATATATATGTATATATATATATATATATATATATATATATATATATATGTATATATATATATATATATATATATATATATATATATATGTATATATATATATATATATATATATATATATATGTATATATGTATATATATATATATATATATATATATATATATATATATGTATATATATATATATATATATATATATATATATATCACAAAATTAAAATTTTTTTCGCCAAGTTTAACATTCTTCGATATAAACTTCCCTTTTAATAATATTCCATATATTATTCAGGCTTATTAAATTAAAAAACTATTCTTAAATTAATCTATTAATCTCCATATGTAAATGTATAAGATCTTAATCCAGCTAATAATATAATCTAAAAATAGCGCTAACTACATATATTCCTTTAATAAAATCCTTTTATTATTTAAAGCCCTATTAAATTCACTATTATTTCCCGGTATATAAAACTCCTCTAAATTCTTTATTTAATTTCTAAAATATCATAATGTATAACTTATCCCGTCTTAAAAACCTATTTATTTAAAATCATTCTTTTATTAAAAAATCAAGTTGTCTACTAGAATATTTCAATGCTTTAAAACTTATTCCGCAACAATATATTCATTTTCCTTTTCAGTTAAAATTATCGTCAGACTGGAAAAATCTAATTCTATAATCCCGATGGCAGAGATTAATTTGTGTTTACGCCTTGTGCATCTGATTGGAGGTAAGAGAAGATTCTAGAACAATGTTTTCGCGCGAGGAATTTGATTTACTTCGATATCATGTCACCGGTAATTGTAATAAATACCCCTCAAAAGCGATATGATTGGAAAAGAGTAACCAACTGACATATATTTTAACGTTGAGCCGATGTAGTTTCGATACAGCTGCACAGTCAGATATGTTGTGTTGAAGTGTGTAGAACGTAGAAAACGGAGAGATTAGGCTGATGTCAGACGGACGTTTTTTTGCACGCTTTTTTGCTTACGTATTATCCCTACACAATGCCGCTAGTATTGTGCAGTCATAATACGTAAGGAAAAAAGCGTGCAAAAAGACGCTCGTCTGACATTACATTTAGAGGTTGGAAGTCGGCGTCGAGATTGAATGTCTTGTAAGACTTCGAAAATTGGAGTGAAGTTCATTAGTAGGGTTTGAAATGTCGTAAAATGTCGCTCCAGCTCGATTGACGTGCCAAGTTTGATATTTTTGTTGTATTGTGGAGGTTTTGACATGTAGATTCCAAATACCTTAGGTGCCATTTTGTATGCATATTTTTGGGGGTGATTTTCAAGATGGCGTCCAAGATGGCTGACATTTACTGACTTCTTTAATATTTGAGGCATATAATTGACCAGTGCGTCAATTATATGTTTTCAGGGTCAGGAAATACAAATATATAATAAAATTAGGAGTAAATTGAGTTTTTCAAGTGTTTTAAGCGGTAAGATGCAAATAAAGCACAAAAATATGAGAGACATTAGATATACTAGCGTTGTATTACCCAGTTATACACGATCAAAGTATTTAAATGAAATAACATAAATTATTGAAGATATTGAACAAAATTATTAAAAACAGCATTTATATCTATATACAGCACTGGGATGTTATGTATCCTCTTCTGAATCACTGCTATCGCTGTGATGATATTGATAGTCCTTTGTATTGTTGCAGTCACTGCATTTGCAAAGGGCAGTACAAACCAGAGAATTCTTTAAGCAAGAACATTTCCAAACACTACATGTTCTCTTACACTCACATTTCACAAGTTCAATAACTCCTTTGGGCGCAGATAACTCCAGGCATTTGACTGGAGAAATTACTCCTTCGCCATTTTTCCCCAACCATTGCCAATAAGTGGGGGTATTGTAGGTCGAAGATTTCTGTAGCCCTTTCCAATGGTGCCAATTAAGTGGGATCTTAGAATATTTGGCTTCAGTGCTCCAAGAGTTGGTGGTAATTTCTCTCCCTCGAAACTTTTAGTTCTGAAAAAGGTGCCCTCTTAACTCTAAAATCCTTTAAAAATTACTATTTTTCAAATGTGTCCAGTTAGTGAATTTTTAAAACAACGACAGATTAGATAATGGATCAACGTTAGGTTCCCCAAGTTCTTGAAAAGCTATTATAATATTATCATCACACTGAAAATTGATATAAACTTTTATCCACTTCTGTTTTGAAATGCCTACAAATTTTCCTCCCCAGTCTCCACCAGTATATGAATGTAAACCTAGTAAACCTTTGCTTTTATGAGCACCTATTACTCAAAATCTTTTATTAATATTAGTTTTTCTGTGTTTGCTACCTCGACCAGTAACAAAATTGATTTCACTGTTTACTAGATGACTTGAAACCAAGTCAATCAGCAGTATGAAAATGTCAGTATCTTGCAAAAATACATCTATCTCATAATTATCATGATGGTTCACTATATCAAGTACATGAAGATGTATAAAGGTGTCTGCTTCTTCATGTGTATGATCACATAATTCTGAATCGAAAACTTTAGCGTGGTTACTGTATTCCTTACTGCCAAAAACGACAACAATTGTCTTCTCACTAGCAGCAAAAACCTGTAGTAATTTTTTCCTGAGATACTCAATCAGCTGTGATTTTGTATCATCATGTGACAGAAACGTCTTTAATATGAAACCAATGTTATATTGGTACTATTTGTAATAGTAAATCCAATAGGTTCTGTCGCCCCCAATCTTTTCTTACTAGTTTGCTCCTTCAATGAAGCTCAAGGTATTGGTCAAATATTATTCTCCTTTCAGTGCAGTGTTGCCAGATTGGAGACTTTTTTAATTCAGATTATTTGACTGTCATCACTTTCTTAAAATAGTATAACACGCCTTATTTTTCAGAATTTTTAATCTATTTTTAATTAGGCCGAATATTTCTATTTAAAAAAGGCTGTAACAATCAACAATCTGGGGGCAAAAAAGCCCCCAATCTGGCAACACTGCTTCAGAGTATCCGCTTGTCATTTTCATAATGGTTTCGGTAAAAGCATTTGCGAAATCTTCACAAGTTTTTATAGCAGGTGTCTTTTTTACTGATTGTACGATTGTCATTCCATGTATAATACAAACTTTTTCTATCGGAGAAGCAATCGAGGATTTTAATGATTCAAGTATGGATGATCGATTATATTGCTCTATTTCTGCAATAAATGAACTTTTGTCAGATGGAATATGAAGATATCCATCAGAAAAAAAATAATGATCTTGTTATTACAGAAAACTTGTAGTTTTCAATTGCATCTTTCAGGTTTGTAGACATTTGAGGGCTTGATCCCATAACAACAAGAAAACAAACAAGAAGTTGCCTATCTTCTCGAATTAAATCTCTTACAAATTTTTCGAATTCAATTGGCCTTTTTGGTCGACGATTCAGGATATCATCCTTCGCAGATTCTGGAATTTTCATAGAGGATGCAATATTCATTAGTGTGGTATTATCATGGAAAGGGTTTTTCTCCACAATGATCCCAAATACTCTCATTGACGATGGCTGCATTGTGAAAAAATCTTAGTGACATGAAAGTCCGAAGTTGATAGTGTTTCCTGGGCTACTTAGAGACTTCATTTAGACAGTACTTTTCACAGAAAGTTGAAACAGCGCGTAATACTTCTGGTGCACACAAGAAATACCTTTCAAGGGCGTTTTCATTCTGAGTTAAACCAATAACTCCACCAGTGTTCTCCAGTTCTTTGATTTTCTGTTCCAAGTTCTGGTCTGAAAATAGTTTCGTAAACGGCACAATGGATTTGGATACTGCAAAACAACCAGATTCAAAAGCATTCCATACTTCTGGATATGTTGTTTTAAGGTCCTTTATCTGTGCTATGTATACTGGAATGAATCTGGCATAATGAAATAAGTCATGAGCAAAATAACACTTGAATTGTTCCTCTAATGACGCAAGGTGCAGTGTCCAATCTCCTTGACGAGTGACACGGATGAAACGTAGCAAAGATCCAAATTGGTTCATATACTGTAGTAAGAACTTTGCCATATCACCACTGCATTATGTAATATGTGGAAGACAATTTTTTTTAACTACTACTCTGATCTCTTCAAAAAAAGTTGTAGCTTCAAATTCACAATTCTGCAATTTCTCACGTAGTGAGTTGCATTTTTCTTGCAGGGAAATAATCTCTGTAGAATGTGACACTGTTTCAAAGAGAAGGTCGTAGCATGCCAAAACGATAATCATGTAAAACTCTATGCCTTCAGTATATTAGTAATTTTGTAGTAAATTTATAAATAAATAATAAATAACACAATTTTTGCCTAGTTTGATTGTAGATTTGCATTTTTTGACCCCGAAAACATATAATTTGATATACTGGTCAATAATATCCCACAAATATTAAAAAAGTCAGTAAATGGTAGCCATCTTGGACGCCATCTTGAAAATCACCTCAAAAACGTGTAAGAAAAAAATGGCACCTAAGATATTTGGAATCTACATGTCAAAAGCTACAAAAAAAAAAAAATATATATATATATCAAACTTGGCACAAAAATCGAGCTGGAAAACATTTCAGACCCTACTACATTGGTTCTTCACAATTTTCAATGACCACCTGGAGGTGAATCGTACTTTATCATCGAGTGAAATAAACATTCCCCCCCCCCCCCAAAAAAAAAAGAACTGTTCTTGAACATGTTAATAAAATTTGGAAATTAGCTCAGTATTTCTCCATTATTTATTTCCATCTATGTTCTTCTTCGCAAGACCAACAGACCAAAACCTGTGTGAATTAATTCCGAAACCCAGATAAACACGATTTTCGCCGACCACTATTGTCATTCTACCATATATATATATACACTATATGGCCAAAGGTGACCGGTCACTTGCGATTTTTGACGTTTTGTTAAATATCTAGAAAAATACATGAGGAATTAACCTGAAACTGCAGCTGTGTGAACAGTATAGTATAAGTCATATATTTCCGCGAAGAATTTTTCCCGAAACCCCATAGAGGACCGTCAAAAAATTGAAAAAGAACGAATATCTTTTGGATAACTCTGTAAAAGCTAATGGAGCAAAAGCGTTTAAAATCGAGATTATTAAAAAAGATTAAAGATTTTAAAGATTATTATTGTAATATACTGTGTTCATTTTTACTAGGATAGCATGTATACTGGTACAGAAATTAAGATTTTTATAAAAACAGTGCCAAATTAAGTTTTTTGCTTATAATTTGCAGAGTTCTTAATATAAAAAAAAGTTCTTTTCAGAAAATATGACAAACAACATTGTGCACAATACTCTGCAGTAAGAATTAAAAAATAATAAAAATTGGATGAAAAATGAGCAGGCTTACTAAAAAATGTTTCATTGCTCATGAGCGAATGCAATCAAAATATAATGTGCATAATGTGTTAGCTAAATGTATAGAGCAACTTTTGTAAAAGTCTCAAAAACATTGTTTGAAAAGTCTGATAATAATCGTTTATAGAATAAGCTCAAAATCCGTTGTTCCCAAAATGAAGCAAAAAGATGAGGGGTTGTATCCAAATACAGTAGTAGGTGCAATTTTGTGTATGCTAAATTGACACTAATCAATGGATATATGGATACAATCCCTCATGTTTTTGCTTCATTTTGGGAACAACGGATTTTGAGCTTATTCTATAAACGACTCTTATCAGACTTTTCAAACTATGTTGTTGAGACTTTTACAAAAGTTGCTCTATACATTTTGCTAACACATTATGCACATTATATTTTGATAGCATTCACGCATGTGCAGTGAAACATTTTTTAGTAAACCTGCTCATTTTTCATCCAATTTATATTATTTTTTATTTCTGACTACAGAGTATTGTGTAAAATTTTGTTCGTCATATTTTCTGAAAAGAACTTTTTTTTTATATTACGAATTCTGCAAATTATAAGCAAAAAACTTGGCGAATTTTGGGACTGTTTTTATAAAACAATTCGTTTCTCTACGAATATACATGCTATCATCATAAAAATGAACACAGTATATTACAATAAGCCACTTATTAATAATCTCGAGTTTAAACTCTTTTGCTCCATTAGTTTTTACAGGGTTATCCAGAAGATATTCGTTCTTTTAAAATTTTTTGACGGTCCCCTATGGGGTTTCAGGAAAAACTCTTCGTGGAAATATATGACCTATACTAAACTGTTTACACACCTGAAGTTTCAGGTTAATCCCTCATGTATTTTTCTACATATTTAACAAAACGTCAAAAATCGCAAGTGACCGGTCACCTTTGGCCATATAGTGTATATATATATATATGGATATATAGAGATAGATATCTTGCATACTACTTTAAGGAATGTTGGGTTATGTTTCTATCATTATGGTTTCTTATATTATAATATTAGAGCATTACATAGCTATATTATTATGCACAGTACACAATAACTTAAAAAAAAACACACTTTACATTTCAATAATTCAAAAAAGAGTATCGATACTATAAAGGACAAACGTGTCTATCTGCAACTCTGACGTCATTTTGACGATGGCAACACCAGGCGAGTAAATTTAAATTTTCCTGTATTTGATTAAGCTCAACATCTGCATTTTTTCCCCATTTTAACACAGTTCAATTGGCGTGAAAAGGTACAGTCGTGGAAAAAAAAGTAAACACCCCCTACTAACTCCTCAACAAATTATCGTAGAAGAAATTTACTGGTACCGAACGATTGGAAATAAAGTCTACTTTTAAATGATGTATATAAAATTTGCTTAAGGGGGCAATCTACATATTAAAACGAACCATAACTTTGTTTCTTTCAAAAGCAGTACAGAATTCTGACAGCATAAATGAACTCTACACCCTTCAATTATTCTAAAAACAAATTTTTATGCAATTCGAACCATAAGTTTCCGAGAAATTAATTACTTTAAAACGAGCGTATTTTAAGAGTTGTATCCAAATTGAAGTTCGGTACTCGATTGTTAACCGAGAGAGCTCCCTTCTTGATTAAGGTACCTTAAGCAGTCAATTAAGCCTGTTAGATTACAGGATAGCATACGAAATTTCAAAATACTTAGTCACTTCTATCATAGACGGCCCCTTAAACCATCAGTTTGCCGTTTTTTAAGCATAATTTGAAAACTACTTGGAAAAAATATGTGAAATTTTGGATTTTCATAAAGCAGGACTTAATAAATCTGAATCCATCAAAAAAATTGTAGCTTGCAATTCATAATTTTTTTTAATATTAATTTCATAATTCATAATTCATATCAGAAAATTATAAAAATTGCAAATTCAACGTATTTATTTTTGGGTATATTAGTATTATTGCTACTCAAAAAATTAGAACATTAGGATCACAATTTCAGAAGTTATAAAAAAATATATGAAAATGTAATTTAACTTTAGAAGCACTAAATTTTGAATGTTTATAATTCAAAAACTTATCATTCAAATGACTTGAAATTTTCAGTCTAAGCATTGTTTGAACCAAACATTTGAAATATCTCGTTAAGATTTGTTATTGCCATTGAAAGAAATGAAGTTTGGATTCGTTTTAATATGTAGATAGCCCTCTAAGCAAATTTTATATACGTCATTTAAAAGTAGACTTTATTTCCAATCGTTCGGTACCAGTAGCTTTCGTCTACGATAATTTTTTGAGGAGTTAGTAGGAGGTGTTTACTTTTTTTCCCACGATTGTACTTTGAAATGCAATTCGTTTGAAACCTGTATTGCAATTTACTCAATTTTAAATTCTTTAGAGTACTTTTCAAGCATGAATTATTTGTTATATATTTCTACCCCGTGCTGATGATTACGAAAGGTAAATCTGTTTCCCCTTAAATTGAAATAAGTTGCTCAGTAAACGTTAAGTAAAATATTTCCTTTACTATATAAACCCTTACAATAAAATCTTTCAAATACATAAAAATTGAAAATATACAAATTTATATTATCGTTTCTTTGTATTATGGTGTGTAATAGGATATGTATAGGTTTATATGTAAGAGTTATTTTAGATATTTTTAAATGAAATAATATTGAAAATAAACTGCCGCAAAATTTTACCAAGCCAGAGAAAAGTTGATTATACTAAAATGTTTAGCCCTTTGTGCCACAACGGTACTTTGAAGTACCATTAAAATAACTTGTTATAAACTTTATTTAATACATTGATTAGAAGAAATACAGTTCAGAATGAGTTACAAATTTTGTATGTTATCTTGTTCAAAAAGCATAATTGGTTGCACAAAATATAAATATTTTTAAAAGGGTTATTTCTTTTTCATTTGCATATTTTCATCTTTGTTGAAGTTGAAAGATTTTGAGAGAAAAGTTTCAGTTCGTAAACATCTCTATATTTCTATTTAAAGGGTATTTATGTATCTATTACCATTTTATTTGTACATTTCCTAATTCTATATATAACAAAAAAAAAAAAAAAAAAAGGTTTTTTTTTTTTTATACTGGACGATTTTGATACTTATTTTATTCATTTTTAATACCAATATTTCCATTATAAAATTTTGATGTGTGCATTCGATTAATCTTGTAAATAAATGAGGAAAAAATTACTTTTAAAAATTTCTGCTATTCAAAAGTAAGAATCCGTACAAATTATGTTAGAATATTTTGCAGTTGCGAATACAGAATTTAAGGGGACAGTTTATTTCAAAATTGATCAAAAAATCAATTTTTGTTTTTAAATATTAAATAAAAGCCTGTTTAATTGAGAATATTTTGACTACTAACTTTTACCCATACGACGACTATATCCCCAGTTTAATAAATTCAGCGCAATTATCCACATAAATTATAACTTTAAATGGCATTTTCTCCATGTTCATATTTTCTTCACTTTCATATTTTAAAAATGCAAAGGTTTTTTTTTCTATTTGAGATAGAGATTTAAATTTTTTGTACATGTTCTTTATTATATATGTGATAAATTTGCGCACGGAAACAGCCTTCTGCGTTTTTGTCATTTAAAAAATTTTATAAAAATATATGAAGATGTGTTACATTTAATTATTTTACACTACATATATATCAGTATTAAAATTACATTAAATGTAATATTATATGTATCTAAAAATCTATGAGCAGTCTTTTGTAATATACATTTAAAAATCTAAAATAAATTGTGAAAATATATCAATATTCAAATAAGTAGTAGGGATTTTAAAAATTTAAAATTTTTGTTAACTTTAAAATTTTTTAAATTAAATATACAGTATTTTTTCCCTTCAAAATGTATATTTGGTTGAACAAGTTAGTTGAAATGCAGTGACATCACCATTTGAACCATATTTTTTAAAAAATAAACAAAATTGTTGAAAAGGTAAACTGTCCCCTTAAAAGTGTGAGAAAAATCTCAAAAGATGAACAAGAGGACGTCAATAAATACATATAGTAGCTAATTTGTTGACGTTACCAAAAAAAAAAAAAAAAAAGGAAAATTCTTCGTTATAGCCTGAAAATTAAAGGGAAAAAACTGTCATCTAATGAAACGTATTCCCAATGCAATATATTTTACAGCTCCTACAATGCACTATAACTATTAAATTTAAGAAATTCATTAAAAAATGAAAACACACTGACAATATATTTTTTAAAGGTGATTTCTAGCAGACGAAATTATTGTTTTATAATTTATCCAAAGTCGTAAATTTTAAATTGAAGGAAAGGATAACTCTTATTTAATGGAACAATTATAACTCAAAACTACTAACTTTAATAAAATTTAATTTAGAAAAACATTATATAAAGTGTCATTGGAAATAGAAAAAATAATTGTGTTGCAATATTTTCTTTAGAAATTGGCTTATTTATTTGGAAGACGGCAAATATCTTATGAGTTTTGCAGACTAAAACTAAATATCCATATATTTTACAACAGATAACTATAGAGGTATTTTTCAAGCTTGTTTTAGGTGAACTTGTTTTATAGTTTTAAGTCGTTTAAAAGTTATTTTATTGTATTTAACACATAATCTATGTAGGTTTTATAAATTAAGCATTTTATATTAGCCTTAAAATATTTTTTAAATTAAAAAGTCACAAAACTTTGAAAGTTTTCAGATTCAATACTAAATCATGGATAAAATACACTAGTCACAAATCTCATTGAAAAATGAAACATTAATAGCAGGATGGACAGAAAATGCTGAGGTGGTTACATATTAAATTTAGTTTAAAATCGAAGCTAACTTTAAATTAATTCTATGGTATTTGCTCTCGTGAATATTATGTACGAGGGTGGTTCAATAATTATTCTCCCGAGAGTGTATTAAATATTTGTACTGCGATGGCCGTTGCGGAATATTGAAGCCTAATGTCTTAGATGCCTATATGCTCAATTTCTGAACCGTATTTGCTTTATTAACATATATTTTTCATTTTGGGTGTGAGAAGTGACACCTAGCTTAAAAGGGGGAATTGAGGGGAAAGGCTTGTTTGGAACTTATTGAGCCAGGCTGATCTGCGATAGATTTGTGACAGTGGATGAAATGCGTCTACATCACTGTGACCCCGAGTGCAAAAGACAAGCCTCATAAGCTTAAAACCAGTTTTTACCCCCCCCCCCCCCCATCCACCCACCCCCCTTTCAAGCTGGATGCTATCAATCACACCTAAAACGAGAAAAAATTATGTTAATATAACAGCTATGGTTCTGAAATTCAGCATATGGGCATCTAAGACATTAGGCTTCAATATTCCACATCAACCATCGCATTACAAATTTTTTTATACACCATCGGGACAATAATTATTGAACCACCCTTGTATATATATATATATATATATATATATATATATATATATATATATACCTTTTAAAATGTAACAAAAATCGCAACAATGTATATATTTAAAATACAAACCTAACTTTTATATATGCAACGCTGCAGGCTTTCTACTGAAGCAATTTTGGTAAATATTTTTTTATAATTGAAAGTTGTTGTGTTGTAGATGCGCCAGAATTAGCCATTTTTTAAAAATGTTTACATTTTGATATTTTGATTATTTTTTATATAAACGTTCATCAAAATGTTTGAATTTGAGTTCATCCATGAGTGGTGTAAAAACAGGAAATAATGGGGAATGCTATAACTTTACCGATGTCGTTTTTAATGAAGAATATAAAATATTAAAAATTTGAATAGAGAGTGTTTAAGACCATCATAGAGATTAATGACAATAAAAGTGGAATTACAACATTTTTTTTTAGTTCATAAAATCATTTACCAATTATATAACAAGTTATGTCAGATTCTTGGAATCTTAAAAGATAGTTTATCATTCCTTGCAATTGCCCAATCTTAATAATTCCATTTGTTATAATTGGCTTGCAACTGTGTGTTCATTGTTTATTTCACCGACACCCACCTTTCCACTTTCGCGTTTGACTCTGTTTGGTAACCGCTGTAGCTGGATGGAATTACATTCTTCTCCATTCGGGTATTTTTTTTTTAGCTCTCAGACGATTGTGTTCGCTTTTGAAATTTTAAGCTTTTTTAACATAATTTATTTTGAAGACGATCGCGAATTCAATTCGAAACGCAGATTTTAATGTCATTTTAATGTTTTTTTTTAATATCATTTGACTGTTTTATGTACTGTTCAACAAGATATGTATAGTTTGTAGACAAAGTTATTGTGTCATTTTTATGGTACAATTTCTCAATTCGTTTTAAATAATAATACAATTTATTTCTTAAAAAAGAGCGCCTGTATACATTCATATATTCATACTTATTGAAATTGAATTCCGATACTCAATTTAAGAAAACAAATTTTATAGAAATTCTCATAAAAAATAATCTTCCCGCCTTTTGAAACAAATATTGCACGAGTCCAAAGAAAGCTCTATTTTTTCCAATATATATTTTTAAAATGTCAAGGATTTATACTAATGCATATAATAGAAATTTTATATTGAATTTAATGTTTCCTATTTTGTAATTTTAGAGCTTTATGTTAAATTGAAATGATATACTTCAGTGCTAACATTTGCAATTTTTAAAAATATAATTTAGAGTATTTCATTAAACGGACTGCATTATAAATTTCGTAAAGCTAGGGAATAATATGGTTTTTTAAAGATAATGTGTTTACTTCTCGTTTGTGATAAATTTCGTAAAATGTAATAGAAAAGTTAATTCCATCGGATTTAAAAGCATAAAGAAAATCAGTTTATCCTTCATGATAAGAGCGATATATTTTATTTTCTTTTTCCTTATAAGGAAAATTCTGTAGATCACGCTTTCATTACATTTCAAAAAATTTGTTTACATTTTACGTTTGTATTGATATAAAATTCATTTATTTGCTCAAAGAAATATTTCATGTTAACTCATTTCTTTTATATTTGTATTACATTAGGTATACCCTGTGAAATTTGTAAATTTAAATTGAATATTATCCTGAATTTATTTTTTAATTTCCTTCTTCATTTTGGAAAAGGAACTTTGATTCCTTCCCGGATGATCTGGAAAATTTTATAATCTCTTCCTTCGTCGCTGTTAAAATGGAAATAGTCTCGTTTTCTCATTTCCTAAAACTAAACATTATCTTTTGAAATGAAAATATGATGTAAAATGACATTCACAATTATGATTTATCATTTGATGAAATTCGGAAATCCTGGATGTTTTAGTAACGAAAAAAATATGTTAATATAAGAGCTTGGGTCTGAAATTGAGCATATAGGCATATAAGGCATTACGTTTCAACATTCCTCATCAACCATTGCAACACAAATTATTTTATACACACTCAGAACAATAATTATTGAACGACCCTCGTATATATATATATATATATACATGTATGTAGGTATGTAGGTATGTATGCATCTTTTAAAGTGTAACCAAAAACGCAACATTGTATATATTTAAATTACAAACCTAATTTTTATATATGCGACGCTGCAGGCTTTCTACTGAAGCAATTTTGGTATATATATATTTATAGTTGAAAGTTGTTCTGTTGTAGATGCGCCAGAATTTGCCATTTTTATGTGCGTTCGTAATTATATAAATACGTAGCACCTATAGTTGTCGTTCAGTCTGTCTGTCCGTCCGTCTGTCCGTTCGTCCGTCCGTTCGTCCGTCCGTCCGCATATAACAGAACTAAAACTACCCAAACGAATGGTCTGAAATTTTAAATATATGATTGTTGCAAAATGTGGTCGAGCCATTTTAAATTTTATGAAAATCGGATGTATAGTTAAATTACAGGGACAATCAAAAGTTATTTTTTACATTACGGCCAATGGAAAAATTTATTGCAAATGCATTTTAATGATGTTACAGCCTTCCGAATGGTCTGAAATTTTAAATATAGAATTGTTGCAAAATTCTATCAAGCCATTTAAAATTTTATGAAAATCGGATGTATAGTTTAATTACAGGGACAGTCAAAATTTTCCGTTTCATTACGGGGAATGGGAAAAAAAAATATATTGCAAGTGCATTTTAATGATGTTAGAGACTATTCACTTATGAAGTGCAAAGAAATATGCATTCAGTACAATATGGGGTGTAAAAAATAATTATAAAACTAGCTATAGTACGAACGCACCTCATTTGCCACGTTTGACGAGCAATTTCCAACTTGTTTTAAATGTTTACATTTTGATATTTTGATTATTTTTTATAAAAACGTTCATAAAAATGTTTGAATTTGAGTTCCTCCATGAGTTGTGTAAAAACAGGAAATAATGGGGAATGCTATAGGTTTACCGATGTCGTTTTTTATGAAGAATATAAAATATTAAAAATTTGAATAGAGAGTGTTTAAGACCATCATAGAGATTAATGACAATAAAAGTGGAATTACAACATGTTTTTTTAGTTCATAAAATCATTTACCAATTATATAACAAGTTATGTCAGATTCTTGGAATCTTAAAAGATAGTTTATCATTCCTTGCAATTGCCCAATCTTAATAATTCCATTTGTTATAATTGGCTTGGAACTGTGTGTTCATTGTTTATTTCACCGACACCCACCTTTCCACTTTCGCGTTTGACTCTGTTTGGTAACCGCTGTAGCTGGATGGAATTACATTCTTCTCCATTCGGGTATTTTTTTTTTAGCTCTCAGACGATTGTGTTCGCTTTTGAAATTTTGAGCTTTTTTAACATAATTTATTTTGAAGACGATCGCGAATTCAATTCGAAACGCAGATTTTAATGTCATTTTAATGTTTTTTTTAATATCATTTGACTGTTTTTTGTACTATTCAACAAGTTATGTATAGTTTGAATACAAAGTTTTTGTGTCACTTTTATGGTACAATTGCTCAATTCGTATTTAATAATAATACAATTTATTTCTTAAAAAAGAGCGCCGGTATACATTCATACATTCATACTCATTGAAATTGAAATCCGATACTCAATTTAAGAAAACAAATTTTATAGAAATTCTGTTAAAAAATAATCTTCCCGCCTTTTGAAACAAATATTGTACGAGTCCAAAGAAAGCTGTATTTTTTCCAATATACAGGGTGTCCGGTCTCAACGGTGTCCAATGGCTAATTCCTAAACCATTAGTCATAGACATATAGTTCCAATTACAAAAATGTTTTAAATGAGGTAAAGAATTATTTTTAGAGCGATTTAGGTCAAGAAAAACATTTATTTAAAAATTACGAAATTTAAATTTTTGTACGGTCCCCCAGTCCTATAAGTGATATTTAGTAAACTTTTACCATTTCTCTAACAAGTACGGCAAAAAAGTCCCATTCATCTAGCACTGAAATTGACCGAGTTATGACATTTTCAATTTTATGACTTAAACCACTTTTCTGTAACTGAAAACAGATGAGTTCGACCAAGCTTTCAGGGGTCGTACACGAAGTGCTTAAAGTATTATAAAGGGCGTCCACTCCAAACGATGTTCAATGGCTAATTCCTAAACCGTTAGTCAAAGACATATAGTTCCAATTACAAAAAGGTTTTAAATAATGTAAAGAAGTGTTTTTAAAGCGATTTAACTGAAGGTGTTGCCCCCGTATAAATATTACGGTAGTGTTAATTTTTAGTAATTACTTTCATATTGGTTAAAATAATTGAAGAAGTGAGTTTCAAAACTCGCCTTATCGAGAAAATCAAATTTTGGGAAATCGCGTAAAACCTTTAAATGCGTCCTTTGGTATTCATTGAAAATTTGGAGATTGTATGCTTGATTGGTACATTTATACTAATAGAATAGATTGATAGAGAAACACGATTTTTTAAATTTTGGATATGGCGAGTTTCGAAACTGACGTCTTCAATTGTATTTTGACTTTTTTTTTTTTTTTTGTAAGGCAATGAGTGTGCTTCTTCTGATGATTTTATTTTAAAAAGTTGTATTATTTTTATAAGCTATTAACTTCGACGTTCGTATGTATGTCTTCCTAATTCAAAATTTATATTCCAATTTTAACTCACTTCCAAATATCCGATCAAGATTAAATTTATCATAATTATGTAAATTCAATGACAATGTAATATTAATATGATTTTAGGTACGTACCATTTATATTTATTTTACAGGACCACTCCAAAAATTTCGTATACATTATTACCTACAAGCAGAAATTTTAAAATTAAAATCAGTAACATTTATGTAAGGCACTAAGATTCACAATGTAATTTTCCCAAATGAAAGTGCGTTGCGTTTATATTTTTTATACAGTGCCGCGCAAAAGTTGTCAGGTACATTGCGATGTATGAGCAGGGATTGCTTATTATACATTTTGATGATATTATGCTTTTTTCAAATTCAACTTTTTAGATTTTTATAAAAACCTGTTTGAAAAAAATATTTTTGAGACCAAAATCAAAATGCAATTTGTACTTGCTAAACAAAAATTAAATATTAAATGGAGTGAAAATTTTTCCTATTGGACAAGGAAAATGAGTTAAACAACTTTATTTGTACAACAGATGTGCCAAAACACTTGCGGCCTCAAATCATGCACATTCAAATACTTTCTAAGGTTTAAAATGCATATTTTTCCCAACCATGTTTTACCAATTTGTAATCTGATTGGCCAGAGGTTTTGGCGTCAAAGTGACTCATCTTGGCGGTATTCGTGCTTGGCAAGTGCAGAGGCAAGTGTTTGATGGCAAAAGTGATTTATATGCTTTTGAAACTTGCTTAGCGAGAAGTACGGCAAAAAAAGAAAAAATATATAAAAATTGTTAAACGTTAAAATTTAATAATTTAACATATGTTTTGATTTAACAGTATTTTCCCCTAATTTTTAATAAAAAAAAATAAAAATAAAATAACCGCTCTAATGAATATTTGCTGAGGGGAGAGACAGTGGAATTTTCAGAAGGGGTAATGTAAAAATAATAATAATAATTAATAATTATTATTATTATCATTACAATACAATGACAAATGGAACAAGATCTTAAAAAAAGTAAAGTTAATTAAAAAGAGAGAATATGGTCGGTTATATGATGTCCGACCTTTAATGGATAAATCTGTGCTGTATTAGAACCAAATATTAAAATATTGTAACAATTTTGATATGTTTATTTAAATCATCGAAGTAATCGCACAGGTAGAATTATATAATTCAAATAATTGATGTTTAATGTAAAAGAAAATAAAAGTGATATGAGGATCATTTTCAAAAAGGGACATTTTAATTTCCTTAACATATTCAGAGCAGCCATTCAAAAGTTATGTATAAAAATATACGCATAAAAAAACAACAAAAAATGTTTTAGATTAGGTAATGTAACTATGTATCATTTTCTAAAGAGTTGTGACTGTTGTTTTTATAATCATTTAACAAAATTTCTGTTTTTTTTTTTTTTTTTTTTTTTTTTTTTTTTTACTTATACTTTTAGTACAAGTTGTATATTTTGTTTTAATACGTCAGAATGAACAAAAATCTCAAAATATAATTGTAATGTTAATTTACTCTTAATGTTTAATGTTAAATTTTATATCTGACGATTATTTTTATTTCTAGTAAATTTGTGACTGACCCCTATTTTGCAGCAAAAAAGATACTCCAACTTTAAACATCTATTACTCGGTCAGTTTTAATCGCAGAGGAATGGGACTTTTTTTGTATTACGTGTCTGTACAATAGGATATTTTCCCTAAATATCACTTATAGGACATGGGGACCGTATAAAAATTTAAATTTCGTAATTTTTTAATAAATGTTTTTCTTGACCCAAATCGCTTTAAAAATACTTCTTTACCTCATTTAAAACATTTTTGCAATTGAAACTATATGTCTATGACTAACGGTTTAGGAATTAGCCATTGGACACCGTTGAGACCGGACACCCTGTATAATTTTTAAAATTTCAAGGATTTGTACTAATGCATATAACATAAATTTTATATTGAATTTAATGTTTCCTATTTCATAATTTTCAAGCTTTATATTAAATTAAAATGATGCACTTCAATGCTAAAATTTGCAATTTAAAAAAAAAATAATTTAGAGTATTTCATTAAACGGATTGCATTATAAATTTCGTAAAGCTAGGGAATAATATGTTTTTTTAAAGATAATATGTTTACTTCCCGTTTGTGATGAATTTCGTAAAATGTAATAGAAAAGTTACTTGTATCGGATTTAAAAGCATAAAGAAAATCAGTTTATCTTTCATGATAAGAGCGATATATTTTATTTTACTTTTCCTTATAAAGAAAATTCTGTAGATCACGTTTTCATTACATTTCAAAAAACATGTTTTCGTTTTACGTTTGTATTGATATAAAATTCATTTATTTGCTCAAAGAAATATTTCATGTTAACTCATTTCTTTTATATTTGTATTACATTAGGTATACCCTGTGAAATTTGTAAATTTAAATTGAATATTATCCTGAATTTATTTTTGAATTTCCTTCTTCATTTTGGAAAAGGAACTTTGCTTCCTGCCCGGATGATCTGGAAAATTTAATAATCACTTCCTTCGTCGCTGTTAAAATGGAAATTCTCTCGTTTTCTGATTTCTTAAAATTAAACATTATCTTTTGAAATGAAAATATGATGTAAAATGACATTCACAATTATGATTTATCATTTGATGAAATTCGGAAATCCTGGATGTTTCAGTAACGAAAAATAAAATTTAATATAGAAGATGTACACTGAAAAAGAAATAGATATTAAAACTTAGTAAATACAGAAACACAGGGCTCACCTTCCTAAAATTTTCTACACAGCATTTGAACGAAGTAAAATTTATTTCTGAACAGAGTTATATTATGATATTCGTTAGGTTTAATAAATTTTGTATAATTTAGAGTGTCACTGTACCTTGGCTTTCTCTCTGTTTTTTTAAATTGCATTTAAAACTTAAGATAACCTGCAGATGAATATTTTAATAGAACTGAAATATACATATTTTGTATTTAAAAAATTATGTCTGAAATACATGCATATTTTATATATTTATTAATATGCAAATGCTATTTCATTTAAGTTTATGTAGATAGTAGTAAACAAGTTTTCACAATCCTTCACAAAAAATACATGTTAAAAAAGAATTTTGAATTTTTGTTTTACTTTTGGTAAGCATGCAATGCTGCATTTTACTAAAATAATTATATGCAAACACAAAACACAGCTGCTAACATCCTTATTTCTTTCCAATCAACTAAACTTATTATGAACCAGATATTTTACTTAAACGAAATTTAAATAAAAACAAGACACATTTTACAATGTTTCTGTGTTAAGGTTTATAAACTATGTGCAAAATAAAATCTGGTCTGTGTTGATTTATATACAATTCCTTAGAATGTACTAAAACCCTTTCATCTTAAACCTAGATCTAAAATTTTCCCGTTGAGTTTAAATATTTTTATTTTCTTTTCAGAATGTTAACTATATGATCTTTACAATTCAGTGAGAATGCTTTTCACAGTTCGCAGCGTTCCTAAAATTTTCGCAGTTTGCTACCACTATTTTAAAACGATATTCTTAATTTTAACTTCTATTGCCGATGTTAAAGGAATCACGAAGATTCTTTATTTGTATTATTGGCAAGAAATGTGGGAAAATTTAGGAACGCTGTGAGCTCTAGAAACGTTATACTATGTTAGACACGACAGTGCTTGAAAAAAATTCTAACCTTATACATAAAAAAAATAGAACTTAATGTTTTGTGCTCTCAATAATGTTGGACTTTCCTCTTTTAAATGCAATTTAGCAACATCTCCATCTTTTCTCGAAAAAAAAAAATTGTGAAGAAAATGACGCTGTGGTGTTGTTGTAACTTTATTATTAAAAACTTATAAAATTAAAAGTGTACATTTACAAATGTACAAATTGTGCACAAAAAAGCGGGATAAATGTGACAAGAACCTTTTAACTCTTTTAGGGTTCAAGTACTTCTGTTTGTAAAATGAAGAAATGACACTATATTTTTTTAACAAATTTATTCCAAAATAAGTAAAATAATTTCTTTATAGTTTTATGTAGAGATTGGCAGAAAATTCGGTTTTGTTTTCATTTTTGGCTCAAAATCTGTATTTAGCCAAAAATTCGTTGTCAACGAAAATGCTGCCGAAAATTCGGCCTGATGAAACAATCAGTATTCCAAAAATATCGTTTCTTTCTTCGGAAATTTTTGACGTTATACATAGACTTGAGTTATATAGGATCAAATGAGACACTCTTTGTTTATTGCTATGAAATTCTCTGTTTGTAATTATCAGTAATGACTCAAGAGGTGAGTGCAAATTATAAAGCAAACAATCTATAAATGACTGAAATTTGAAGACGCTTTTCACGTGCTTATTAAAAATTGCAGACTTAACAGCAATAGCAATTTTTTACTTTGAAACCGCAGAAGCGTTTCGAATACTCTTTGAGAAATGTCTAGTTAACAGATGCTCACATACAAAAACATTATAAAAGATAAATTGAGGTATGCATAATTAAAAGATTTTTTAATTAGATTAAATTCATATAATTAGAAAATCATTCTGTACCATAGACTAAATAATTGCATTTTATTTTATATGAAAGTAAAACGTTTTGGTCAGAGACAGGGAGAGCCATCATGGGTCACGCGTATAATTGTACGTATAATTAAAACGCAATAATGTATATTTATGTGTAAATTAATTACATAAAAAGATTTTTGGACCTTTTGGTTTTCGTTTTCGACTGAAAACGTAAAGATTACCGATGTTCGGTTTCGGTCTTAAAAGTCAGTTTCGGTCGATCCTTAAGGATCGCCTTAAGGAATATTTCTATTAATAGAAATATTATACATTACTGAATACTTGCGAAAGTATTACTGAAATTAGCACTATACTTCAAATGTGTCAGTGATTTTTCTACGTTCCTAAATAAAATAAATGCAGACTTAAATATTAAACAATAATAAAAGCACTTATATAATTTAAAGGTAATCTAAAAAATAAGTTACGTGCAGTTATAAATATTTAATTTAAATTACACCTAAAAATAATTTAAACTGTTTTAAAGTATCCTTTAACGTATATTGATTCATACAATTATACAGAGAATAAAATTAAATATTCATGACTGCTTTTCAGATTTTTTGTAGTTTTTCTGTTCCTTAGATGTGGTTCGTGAAATATCTGTATCGAAACATAACTTATTTTTACTAGATGAACTTTTATTTATGAATGTTAGATTGAATACATTAAAACGACACTAATGAATGTAATTTTAACTGAAAAAAAGACTTTAAAAAATGGTCTGAAAAATAAATTCGATATGTGGAATTTTACAATGCATGTTTATTAATGGTTTCAATTCTCGCTAATATTTAATGATTTTATACTTCAATAAAAAATATTATTCAAGTATAACAATTCATCATTATAACTTAACGTTCATATTCGACAAAACCGCAAAGAAAAAATAATAATCTTCATTAATTTAAGAATTATACAAAAAATCAAAAGCACACAATTAGCGGGAAAAAAAAAACAATCAGATGCTTTAGATAAAAATAATTACAAATATTGATGAAACAGCAAAACACAAAGAATGATTTAAGGGAATTATTTATAAGATGAATAAAAAACAAGTTGGATGTGCCAATCCCAAAACTTTCTTCTATCTCATATATTTTAATATTTCAAAATGTTGTTACAGATGTCAATATTTCATTTTTATTAGTTCAATACTATATAAACTTTGACTTTCATCTTAAATTTCTGCTTCCGTCAATTAATCGGATTAAACACGAGTTAATCTTGATCACGATATTTATGAAAATCACGAATAGTCGCAAATAGCCGGCTTATCAGGATGGGAAGTTTCCGTCGATTCACGAGCCACTGGTGTACTGTAGAACTACGAAAAATTAGAAAGATTACAAAAAAATGGCTATTGCATCGCCCCCTTCCGGCGTAATTTTTCCATATTCAAGGAGGACCTTCTTGCCATGACCGAAAACATACACAAAAAAACTGGTTCAATTTTATGAATAACGTCATATAATTTTCGATGGTACAATATTCAAAATGGCACAAAAATTGCTATTCAAGCGCCCCCTACCGGAGAATTTTTTTCCACATTAAGGAAGGACCTGCTTGTCATAGCCAAAAACTTAAAAGAAATTGGTTCCATTCTATTCTTAACTTCATACACTTTTCGATGGTACAATATTAAAATTGCACAAAAAATCGCTATTACAGTGCCCGTTCCGACCGATTTTTTCCAAATGAAGGAAGGACCTGCTTGCCATAGCCAAAAACTTAAAAAAATTGGTTGTTCTATGCATAGCTTCATACATTTTTGATGGTACACTGGCTTCAAATACACAGACAGACAGACATTTTCTATAAACATGTTTTTGGGGGATCTCTGAACCCTAAAACGTGTAAATCCGTCGAAAACCTTAAGGCGAAATAAATTTCGATTACAATACTTTCTTCTATTGAAGACAGCAGAAAGTAATTATGGAAATTCAAATTGTAATAATTTATGAAATGTTTCGATGCACATAACATTGACAGTCACATTGGATTTTTGCAATGTCTAAAACGGTAATTTCACAAAATTTTTAACTTTAAAATATTTGACTTGTTACGAAAATTTTAGTTAGTTAAAATAACTGTTATAGTTTTCCAGAAAAATGTTTTACTTCATTTAAAACATTATTTTCATATGAGAAAAAAATGCTTAAAAAATTCACCATTTTTGATTCAGCAGCAGAAAATGGGTTAATTTTCTTAAGAAGAATAAATAAATCTCACCTAGAGAAAATAAATCTGAAATGTGGAAGCTTTATTTTTGCAATATCTAAAACAGTAATTTCATGAATGTTTTAACTGTGTAATATTCGACTGGTTACGAAAATTTTAGTCAGTTAAAATATCTTATAGTTTTCTAGATAAATGTTTAACTTCATGCAAAACATTATTTTCATAGGAGAGAAAATTGCTTAAAAAATTCAGCATTTTTGATTCAACAGCAGAGAATGGGTTAATTTTCTTATGAAGAATAAATAAATCTCACGTTGAAAAAATAAATTTGAAAATGGAGGTTTTATTCAACTTTACATTACAACGAATACTGTAAATTATCTTCATTTCGATCTTCAAGAACAGAATATTTTATGTTTTAGAGAATATTCTTAGCTTTCGTATGAAGAGCAAGGGTAAAACTGTTAAGAAATTCAAATTGTAAGAGTAATTTCACATCAATTTAACCATTTCGGAAATTTAAGAGCAAACATGAAAACATTTATTACCTGCGTTAAATGTATAAATGTTTCGTTATTTCTGATCACACAAGTGAAATTCGAACGTCTGTAATATAAACAGGCAGGGGTTCAAAGTGATATGAATGATCATTAAATTGATGAAATAATAAATAGAATTATATTTATCCACATATAAACCATATAAATCGATTAAATGAAACTAAATAGGCAATATAAACACAAAGAAAACATTGTAAAACAATTGTTATTATTATAATATAGTAAACAGGAATTTTGTTAGATATGGGGCATTCTCACAATCTTTAGACTTTCGGGAATAAAAATCTGGTGAAATTAAACTTGCTAAATAACATTTTAATCTTATAGACGAATGCCTAAATGATGCAAAATAAAGGAGAAATGTCCAGCAGCGATTTTTTTTCTTTGTCTGAGGTTTAAGTTAAACTTGCGAGTTTAATTTTCCTTACCATTTTACCACTATAACTTTTTATTTTCTTCTAAATTTTTACTTATAATGAATGTGCATAGTACCCAAATGACATTCAAATAAAAAATAATAAAAATGTAGTACTTTTAATACGGAATTTTTGTATAACATTGTCTTAAAGGGGTGTTAAAGAAGGGACGGAAAGGTAAAAAAGGGAACGGTAGAGGGAAAAAGGGACGAAATGGAAAAAAATGGGATGGTAAGGATGGAAACGGTAAGGAACATTACCACTATTTTTAGGCAAATCATATTAAGACTAAGTGATAGCCACAATGTTCATTGATTTTTAGAAACAGTTTTTTACATTCGATTAATAATTCGATTAAAAATAATTTACCTCGAAAAGTGCAGAAATAAACCTTGTGGACGGTAAGACTGCCAATAAAGCCACGATCTTGAGATTGATATTTAAATGTTGATTTAAATTCTGCAGTAAATTTTCTGTCAAAGAATTTAAGACATTATTTTTCTAGCATACATCTGCATGCAAAAAAACTTGAAAAAAATTCTGTGGCTGCATCTGAATTGATTTTCTCTATAATTTTAGCAAGAGGGGACTGTAAGGATAAAAAACCCAGGGACAGAGTTGAAAAAAATATTATCAACCGTAAAAAAGTGTGAGGTTAATTTTTTGCTACATATTTATATAAAACAATTCTTCCAGTTTCGAAAAAAAATACATAGAATTGCTTTTATTTAAACAATTTTATATAGACAGCTCCAAACTTAGAAATCAGCATCAGGGACACGGGACGTTACATGAGTTTTCCTGGTATTTGGACCCCCAACATCAGCCAAAACTTATTTATATCGTTAATATTGTTATGCAGTCATGCAATGGGATGTTCCCCAGTATTTGAAAAAAAAAACACAAAAAAATTTATTAAAATAAAAATTATTATTCAGGGACATAAGTCAAAATATTGTGATAATGCCCCATATGCATTAGGAGCAAAATTATATAAACGTAAAGATAATTATAGATATATTCCATTGCATTTCAGCTTTTTTTGTTTTTAATAATTTCAATGTAACTTTCCTACTTAGAATTTAAATGATTTGAAACTTGTCGAGTTGACAAAACAAATGCAGATTTTAATTCTGCCTTCGATTTATATTGAATCATATGATAATTTTTTCGGCAGATATTGCGTACTCTAATCTGATACATGAATCCGCTCAACTGAATAATTCACAGGTGATGGAACTCCGGTAAACGCTGGATACGTAATTATAATAGATTCATTTTAGATGAGATAAAAATAATCTAGTGCAATTACGTATCTAACATTAAAGGGATTTCCAGTATCTGCGACTTATTCTGTTGGACTGATTCATATATCACACCAGATGCTGTGATCAATAAGGTTATCTGGATGCTTTAGACCAATGGTTCTCAACGTGGGGCGTATGCCCCCCCGGGGTCAATTTGACATTTTAGGGGTAGGGGCAGTTCCATGTTTGTTACTCACCCAATCGCCGTCTGGTTGTTTTAAAAATGTTATGCTGTAGACTAAAAATAAAAAAATATTACGTGCAAATTTAAAAAAAAAAAAAAAAAAAAAAAAAAGTTGTTTTTTAATTAAAAAAAATTAAAATGGGAGAAAACCGAAATAATTTTATGAAAAAGTATGATAAGAGGCTACTTCAGTCAAGTGACCCGTTCGCTAATGCTAATCCAATGGAAGAAATTTATAAAGATTTCTCGGTTGCATTTTAATATTTTTAAATGATTTTTTTTGCATTGGATAGCTGAGATCGATCTGTATGCAGGCCGTTTGTTTACTTTTTCGATTTCGATTGCATATATTTTTTAAAGAGGATGCTTTCAGTTTCGAAACCGGTTCCGAAAATGAAAGTGCCCTCATTAAAAATATCTGTAAAGAAAATCGAAAAAGCAAAAACCGACCTTTGTTCAGATCAATCTCAGCTATCCAATGCAAAAAAAATCATTTAAAAATATTAAAATGCAACCGAGATATCTTTATAAATTTCTTCCATAGGATTAGCATTAGCGAACGGGTCTTTTCACTTGATTGAAGTAGGCTCTTAATAAAATTTTTACATGACATGACATCGTGGTGCTTAAGGAGTGCCTACGCGGCGTGCAACGCCGCCACGCGTAATCTCCAACTAAATATGAAAATGAACTAAGGATGAATTTCGAAACAATGCACGGCCTAAAAATATAATTTGGAAGCTCTGGTGGAGTCCCGAGGGCCATTCCAGAGTTGGAAGCACGAGGTTAAATATAACTTCCAGAAAAAGGGGCGCATAAGGCATCCAAGCATTTTTTGGTTGCCCTATACTTCGATGTCATTTCACCGACTGGCGTAGGCAAAAAAACGGATAATGTAAGAGCAGTAGGGTACCAACGAGCACAGGAAAGCTATAGCATTAGGTAGCAAAGCCTATCTAACTCTAAAACTTATAAAAACAAAGGGGGCCATATAGCAAACTAATTTAGATGACAAGCCTAGTGCGCATTACAGGTCGCGGGTCTCCCGGCTTTCGCACAAACCGTTTAGCCTTGAACAAGGCTTTGTGGTAATAGACATTGAGAGAACACCGCTATTGCAAATTGCATTTTGGCATTTACAATGATCGAAAATGGGGAAAATTTTGACAACTTACTTCCCCTTCCTTGTTTTTTCCATTATTAAGAATGTCTATAGTTTTTCTGGTTAATGAAGTTGCTTTTAAATTTTTTGCAACTCTTTCAATTATTTATTGAATGAGCTTTATTTTTGTTTTCTCTACTATACGTCACATGAAGGAACTTTTACACGCGAAACTAGTTAAGGGTATATCTAAATCTGACTGTTTTGAACATATTTAAACAAAAATATATATATATTTGAACTATCTAAAGCAGGTACTACAAACTTTACATAAATTATAAATCTTACCATTAGAAAAGCAAATAGATAAATAGTAAATATCTATTACTCTAGTGTAGGCCTCTTACACAGTAAATAAATATACATCATGACATATATTTTAAATTTTAAAATCATAGAATTAACTTTTTAATTTATAATTATTACAGAGTACAGAGGAGGGGGGGAGGGGCATCGTTATTTTACAGGACTTTCGGTTGGGCGTGGCCAATAAAAGGTTGGGAAATATTGCTTTAGACCTTCCATATTCATACGGAATAGCTATTGTCAAAGCATTGGCAAATTCGGCCAACACATCCTTGTGCTCCGGCTAATTCTTTAAACAGCTACTAAGCCAGCGCATGCTCAATTTGAACTGTCTACTTTAGAACTGAAACAAATTTCCTTTTTGTTGATATTAGAATTTTTTAGATGTAATGAGTCGAATAGCGCTTAATAGATTTTTTATGTTCTTTTTGTTATTAAATGTATGTTTTGTGCCGTAAAAGATATTAATTACTTATCGAATTAGAAACCCACCAGATGTTACTTGTTTTGAAATGGATATGTAGATAAAATCGATTAAAATAGAACACCCAGGTTCGAATCTTAGCCGGGTCATTTTTTACCCACTTGCAGAATTACAACTGATATGATTTATTTACCAATTCGATTAACTGTGTTAAAAGTAATCTAACTGTGATAATCTTATTATCTTTAAAGCACTTCTTTGTGTTTTCCGCAGAGTGAATTGAGGCATTTATTTATTGAAAAATATAGCTAAGGCTGGCCATTGTTTAACCCTGGTATAACAAATGGCGTACTAAATGTGAATATAACTATTTTTCTTTGTATAAGATTTGAAAAGCAGTTCTTTGCTTACCACCTAATGAAAAAGGAGTCCAAATATTTAAGAAAAATCCATCTCTTTGACAATTGGAAAATATCTCCTATTCCTATAGAAGGTGTAAAAATACAATGTTAAACTTTTGTTATCATCAGAAATGTTTTTAGGGGAATTCCGCTTTTGCTCCATGTGTTTCTGCAACCTAAATGCAGGCTTTTCATGGACAGATAAATTAACACGTACACTGATGTGGTTTCACATATTTAAGGATTCCCGATCATTTTATTGCTATCCTTATACTATGTGTTGATGCTGGCGTATTTTTCTGGCTTCGAATTTTGTCTGTTATAATTTTTTTTGTAACCATGCAACCAATCAAGCTTTCGGATCGTTTCAAAGGAATTTCCATCCTTCCTATACATTTTTTAGTACCATAAGTTGTTGGATTCTGTAAGAAATTAAAAATGATTGTCTTTGAACGTTGACTTTTAACAGCAATTCTTTCAAGTGACATTCCAATGTTTTTATAAGCTAGAATTTGGTCTCCTTCGAAATCAGAAAGATTCTCCCCCTTCCCGTCGTAAAAAAAAGTTTTGCGAACAAAACTAATGCACTCAGAATCTCTTTTTTGTTGAATGATAGGCGAAAATATCAACCAATCACGAACCGCGATTTTGAATGCAGGGTAAATTTACAAAAATACATAGTTTTAAATAGATTAAATATATATATATGGAAGTTTTGTAGACGACTGTTTTAATAATTTTTGGAATATCATATACTTAATTTTAACACAAACATATGCGAATTTGCTTAGCAAACGTGATTTGATTTTTTCTTCTTCTTCTTTTTTCTTTTTTTCTTTTCTTGCCGATCCTAAAATTTTGCACCTGGCTGTATATGAGATAGCTTTAACGATTCTCACCTCCATCCTGAATATTCGCTGATATTTCCTAGCAGTATGGTCTAAATTTTTTACAGAAGATGTTTTTTTAAGAGGGCGATTTCACAAAAATGTTTTACAGCATTTCACCGAAAACGTAAATAACTTGTTACAACAGGTTTTACTTAAAAAAAACTTTACAGATTAATAGCGCTTGAAAAGTGGTTAACTAATTATCAACACGTATTTTTATATTTTAAAGGGAGCCGATTGTATGTAAAGTTATGTAATGTTATTTTTTTTTCTTAAATATTTATGTCGAAAAGCGCATGAAATTCAAACGATGTTAGAGGTTTAATATCTTTTTTTAAGTTTCTAAAATGTGAAATTAAATAAAATATTTTTTCCCGCTTCTTAGTAAATATGTTTATATACATGCACATTTATATCTTTAACTCTCTATCTCTCTCTTTACTTATCTATGTATATCACTATGCATGTATCTATGTATGCCTGTCCTAATAACAACACAAAAGAAGATCTTATATTTAAAAAAAAAAACTCCTATGTTAAGAATATTAAATAACAGTTTAAATACTTCTTTCCTACGACTTGGTAATTTTCAGAATTTTAAACTTGAAAACATTGTGAAATGAAGTATATTTTACAATGGCAATAAAATCCTTTTGCCTTAAATAAAGACAGCTAGAAATAAAATATTGTTTGTAGCAATTTCAAAAATACCAAGTGCTACCTAACATAAAAAAAGACAAAAGATTTTGCGAATTTTCAATGTATTTTAAACGCATACATTTTTAAACGAATACAAGTTCTTCGTAGACTAAAAGTGCACTGTAGAGCATTTGTGACAGATATCTTAGGAACTAAAACAAAAGACGTGTGTCATGTATTCACAAAGTATGAGAATATACATTTTTTTTAATGTTTCATTTCTATTTCTTATTCTTTTAGCATGTATTTTGACATAAAATATGAGAAAAAATTTTCAAAGTTTTGTTAAAGATAAAATATGTGTATGTAAAGAATGAAGAATAATAAAAAGATAAATAAAAAGAAAAGCGCCTAGTTAAACTGATGGCATTGAGCTTACAGGTTATTCACACTAATTGTATTATATACACTTATTTTAAAGAAAAATGCCCCTCGAAAAATAAATTAAGGTATATTACCCCCGTTTCCCCGTTTATACTTAACCAATAAACCTCTAAATCTAATCAGGGAAGCGCCTTATCGGAATAAACCGATATACGAAATTTGAACGAATAATTCTGCATGAAGAACCCTTTTATCTAAATTAAGAGAAGATTAGCCTCTCTTTCCCCCCTTTATACTTAACCAATGAATCTCCAAATCTAATAAGGGAAGCGCCTTACCAGAATAATCCAGTTATACCAAATTTGAAACAAATGGGATAATTGGACAACAAAAACCCATTTAACTAAATTAAGGAGGATTAACACCCCGCTACCCTGTTTATATGTAATAAATGAACCCCCAAATCTAATCAGGAAGCGCCTTATCAGTATAAATCGGTACGCCAGATTTTAAGAAAATCGAATAATTTTGGATTAAAAACCAATTTATTTAAATTGAGGGTGGGTTACCCCCCGTTCGCCCTTTTATACTTAGCCAACGTACCCCCAAATCTAATCAGGGAAGCGCCTTATTAGAATAAATCGGTATACCAAATTTGAAACACATCGGATAATTCTGCATGAAAAACCCATTTATTTAAATTAAGGGGGTGGGGATACCCCCCTTCCATAGTTTATATTTAGTCAATGAACTTCCAAATCTAATCAGGTAAGCGCCTTACCAGAATAAACCGGTATACCAAATTTGAAGCAGATCTGATAATTCTACATGAAAAAACAATTTATCTGAATTAAGGGGGAGATTACCCCCTGTTCCTCCCTGTGTACTTAGCCAATGTGCACCCAAAACTAATCAGGGAAGCGCATTATCATAATGAACCTAGAAAAATATTTGAAGCTAATCGGATATTCCTATCAAGAGTTATTGCGTTACGTACGTACATACATATGTACATACATATATACGTACATACATATGTACGTATATACGTACGTACATACAGAACCTGTTGGCACATTAGCTCTTAGGTTTGATAGCCTGTGAGCTAAAAATTACTTACCCAGTCCTAATTGTGCATGAAATGTTGTAGTACAGACGTTAAATAAAATAAATCTTCACCAAATTATTTAAAATTGGCTTAATTTTTATCTTCCATTTTTAAAGTTTCTGCAGGAATTCATATTACAATTATTTTTAAATATACGAACACCTATTATTTTACTTCTTTTTTTTTATATCTATCCAACATAGTTGAAAAATTTGTAAGACTTTGGTTTGTTTTTTCTCTATCTGGCCGTGCTCTCGTTATCGTAAATATATCTGTTTGCCATGTAAATTATATACGTTGTTATAAGATTTACTGTGGCATATGCTCTAATGAAAACTTACGATGTAGCATTTATAGTTGGTTTATAGGGAGAAAAAAATCAGTTACATTATAGCCTATTGGAAAAAATCGTTTATCGTGTATCATAATAATGTTTCATATTTCAAGCATTATGAAGATGATAATGCATTTCTAGTATTCAGGAAAAATATTTTCTGTACAGGGCTTAATTTCTAACCAAAAAAGTACTTGAGTTCTAATATTCTGCAGTACTATGAAACATAGATTCTATCCCCTCCTCCGCATTCACTCAAGCCCGGATATTTATGTATCATACATCATTTTTAAATTTTAAAGTTTTATTTCTATTTATTAGTATATCTAATTATTAGTATTATCTATCTGCACATACTTAGATGTCAAGTATTCCACTTTTTAGTTATTACTCCTTTTGAATAGAAATTTTTGCGTAATTTTAACGTTAATTAATTGCAGAATTCTACGATTAAATATGGTAAGAATTATTATTCGGAAATGGTATTAACACTTAAAAAGGTATAGTTCACAGCTATGCATTTTCATATAAAAATGAATGAAACTTACAGAAATTAATATTTATACGTTGAAGAATGGAACAACGTTTTTCAATTTCCTATGAAAGGTGCACACCTTAAACTATAATCGATTCCTTCCGCTTAAGAATATTTCTTGGTGAGTCTCTCAAAATCAAATTAAATTAAAAATTTCACACTGTTATCGGAAAGATTCGATGATTTCATAAAAAAAGAGCAAACACGGCTCGATTTCTTTTTTCATAATAACAATATCGCAAATGTGAAGAGCAGAGTCATAGCATGGGCAGCGTCCATGGTGAAAAATAAATTAGAAAAATCACTAACGTTATTTTCATACTCGTACACAAAAAAGACAGGAACAACACCTCAAGTTCATGCTCGTTGACTAAAAAACAGATGAAATTATTTTCAGGTTCGATATCTAATTAAAAAAAATAAAATAAACGAGCCAATTTAAAAATATCCTGCTGTCACAATAGAAAATCGAACTGAAAGCAAATTCATTGTTCGCTCTATTGAGTGGCGCCATATCAACACGTCGCCGCCATCAATGCCAGACTTAAATTTGCAAATATCACTAGAATAAAAAACACGATTTTTATTTTCCCTTTATTATGATCAAAATAACATTAAAACGATTTGAAATGGAATATATATTCTTTAAAGAGGAAAAGTTCTTTTTTTCCTATGCATAAAAATATAAAATTTTGAATGTATGACAGATTGAGCTTGAGCCCGCCCAAGCCCAAAGACAGATACGAAAATTGAGCCCGTTTCATCTCCATCTCCTACGAGTGCGACAAATTACGTCACGTATAGGAGTTTTTACAGGAAAGAATGCAAAATCTTGGAGATGGGAGGGAATGGAAGGGAAGGGTAATTTACGCTTCGGTTTTCCGGAAGCGATACTGCACTGGGCTCCTGGGGGGTGTATTTATGAGCTCCGGTGAATTCCGACCAATATTTAAATATTTACAAAAAAAAAAGAGGAGAACCGGACCTGAGCTCCGGTGGGCTCCGGTGCAAATTAAGCCCTGGATGTAATCATATATTGTGCATAATTAATTATGTTAAAATTTAATTAACTCCCTTCTCTTTTAATGTCAATTCTTTCAGGATTATCTTTTCAAACGAAAATCCTCCTTTGCTAATCAAAATTCAATATTTTTTAGATTATTTTATCCTAGTTAAAAAGCTCGTTCTTTCGAGCAGGTACCAACATAATTATGTTGGTTTGACGATAGTAAAATTTCGTGAAAGAATTAAAGAACATGAAGCAGATGTCAGATTAAATAGACCCCATACTGCATTATCAAGATTAGCTCAAACTCAACCTATAAAACTAGATTTTGATAAATCAAAAATTATCTTTCGTACAATTAATTAAAAGGAAGTCATCATAAGAGAATCAATTTAAATAAATGCTAATAAAAATACAGCTTGTAACGATGCACTATCAAGTGATATCCATGGAGTATAGATATGTTTGCTGCATAATAGATGAAAGCTCGTTTTTGTTTTTGTTTTTTTTGAAAAATTGAATAACTTTATCTGGCATATCATCGCAAAGAAAATGATAACATTTAAATCATACTGATGACGGCCTAGTAATGGTTGAAAATGTTCTGGGTTTTTCTAATGTATTTTAAGATATTTTAAAAATCTTTGTATTATGTGCATGCACTGGAAAGTAATTTTTTTACAATTTTTTGTGATTTTTTATATGTGATTTTCAATTTACAGATTATTATTAGATGCATAATATACAATTCCATAAATTTCTAAATTGACTATATTTAGAAATATTGGTTTTGTAAATACAATATCGCATTATTAAAGACACACTTTGATTACTCCAATAAAGACATGACGCGCATGCACTGTAAAAAGATAACGGAATACAATACGGAAATTGTACTGGCAATCGAGACGCCAGTACTATTTCCGTATTTTAACGGAAAATTTCACCCGTAAATTCAAGAAAAACGGAAAATTTTCTGTAATTTACTGGAAAATTTCCATTAAATACGGAAATGGTACTGGCATCTCGATTGCCAGTACAATTTCCGTATTTTAGTCCGTTTTTTTTAGAGTGTGGCTTTCATTCTAAATTTAAAACGGAATCAAAAGTTATAACTGATTTATGAAATTTTCAAATAAATTTCTGCGTCTGCCTCATACTAAAAGAGATTTATTGTTCCTTCAACCAAATTTCTTTGAAGAAGATCGAAATGGAATATTTCCGAATACAAGTATTTTACAAAAGAGAAATTTTTTCGAAGCAAAGAATATATTTCATGCACCATGTAATTTATTTCCGATGAATTAACTTTACCGTATATTGAGCAAGATATAGTTTTAAGAGTGTGAACTTAAATAGAAAAAAGTCGTGATAAACTTCAAAGACATGGGATATACCTAGCATATAAAAACTACATAAAGATGTCAAAGACTTTTAAAAATGTTATTAATAATTTTCAAGACAAAATAAATGTATGCTTAATTATTTTTCACAGTATAAACATTTTTCTTCATATTTCAAAGAAAGTATTTTTAAATATATAAGCTATTTAAAATATTAATAAGCAAACTGAAATGTCGTAGTTCGGGTAAAGTTCAAAATGCTACATTATTGCAGATTATAACTACATTTGAATAAAATTAAAGATAATAGCATTTTATTTCAAATCTATTTTTTATTCTTTCTTTTTTTTTTTTTTTTGTAAATTTATTAGATGTCCCTGCCAAGTTTAAGGAATTTAGTGAAATGTTATACTGCGAACAATTTTCTAGAAGTCTTTACATATAATGCAATGTCTTGTTGGTTTAATAATGACAATTAGTTTAAAAAGTGTTTGTGATAGTTTAAGCACATCTGGAAATGTACATTGTACAGTGGTGAAAAAGGAACTAATAACGTGTTCACATGTGATGAAAATACCTTGTTTTAATCATGTCTGTAACTTTAAACGTATCCGCAACATGTAAGCGATAACAAAATGGTGTTTCTATATATGACTGCATATGATTCTGTATATTTCTGATTTCTTTAATTCTCACCTAAGTTGCAAGATGTAAGAATTTCAGGATGTCAATGTTATTTCCATGTGACAATTTTAATTGCACAACCCCTCCCCCACCCCCACAAAAATTGGAAAGGAATGATTAAATTTGCATGAGATACAATAAATTAATACAAACATATTACATAATTTTTCAGATTCAAAAAGATATTTTTCATGAAAAATATTAATAAATTCATTTAAAAAATAGATGAATTATTACATGAAAATATTTACATGAAAGGAATCACAATCGTCAAAAACGTGAGTGTGTAAGATAGGGATAATAATTAGTTTCAGGAATGGTTTTACTTTTCGTCTCCTGTTATCATAGGATTCCTAGAAAAGAAAACTTACAAAGAAACCCGTGAATCATTAAAAGTATTTTACCGTATGGTAAAGAGGGAATTTATCTTATATTTATAATTTTCTTAAACTGATTGAGTGATTTAGGTATTTTCGGTATTAATGATATTTTCAGAAATTTATGGTCAATCCACTAAACCATTCGTGTATAAAGATACGAGGATTTAAGTAAATGCTTATAAACTACATATTATTCCAAACTCTTACAATCAGGAGAATTCAAATATGGTGTCAAAAGTGTGTGTTACTATTTGAAAAATCAAATTTGTAACCAATTTTTATGCGTCAACGACCTCTATTTCAAAAACTGCATTCACATTGGGAAAGGTAACTGATTTGCCAACCGTAGAATCTCCCGCATCCTTCTGTAACAATTTGGCTATGAATTGATGTAGGTTTATTTTATGGGGGGTGGGGTTGGGGGTTCTTTAAAGAGACACTACACAAATAAACCCTTTATACATTTCAATGGTGGATCTAAGGGGAGGGTGAACAGGCTATCTCCACCCTCCCCTTGGGCTAATAAAGAGTTTGCAAAACGACATTATTCATCCTCGTGGAAAATGTCTTGGGGTGGAGCTCGAGACTGGCGCGACCCTCCTGGATCGGGCCAGTTTAAGTCCACGAGACTCGTGCTGGGTCAGGTATTCTCTCTTTTACAGCCGCGCCGTGTGCTGATCTTGAATTTTTCTATAGATTCGGGTCGGGCCAGACTTCTCTTTCTTCCAGGTCGATGCTCGGTAAAAAATTAAAAGTAATAAAAAATCTATTTCGTCAATCTATATCGTTCATATTCGCCAAAGGATCGCGGAAGAAACACGAACTTGGTCAAAGGACCTTGGAAAAGCTTGAAATTCTTCAAATGATAGCGGAAAACGTGAATTTCGTCAAATGGCAGCAGAAAACTCATATTTCGTCAAAGGATCTCGGAGAAAACGTGAATTTTATCAAATAGCCGCGATGAAAAAACCGCGAAATCGGTCAAAGTATCGCGAAAAGAGCTGCAAATTATATCAAAGAAACGTGAATTTCATCAAAAGGGTCGCGAAAGAAACGCAAATTTCTTCTGCAAAAATAACCTCAAATTTCGTCAAAGGATTGCGTTGAAAATCCAAATTTCTTCAAAGAATCGCGGAAAATAAGCGAATTTCGTCAAAGGATCGTGGGAAAAACTCGAATTTGGCCAAAGAGCCATGGAAAAAACGTGAAAGTGTTCAAAGGTCGCGGAAAACGTGAATTTCGTCAAAGGGAAGCGGAAAAAACTCAAATTTTAGCAAAGGATCGCAGAGAAAACGGAAATTTTGTCAAATAGCCGCGAAGAAACGCGAATTTCATCAAAGGATTGCAAATAAAAATGCAAATTTTATCAAAGAATCGCGAAAAAAAAACGCGAATTTCATCAAAGGATTACGTAATAAATACGAATTTCTTCAAAGATTCGCAGGAAAAAGTGAATTTCGTCAAAGAATCGCTTAAAAAACACAAATTTCATCTTAGGATCCCTGAAAAAACGGGAATTTTGTCAAAGGGTCGCGGGAAAAAACGCGAATTTCCTCAAGCGGCTGCGGAAAAACGCGAATTTCATCAAGCGGCTGCGGAAAAACGCGAATTTTATTAAAGGGCAGTGAAAACATGCGAGGTTTGTCAAAGAGTTAAGGAATAGCACGAACTTTATCGTTGCAGGAATATACACTCAGCTTGAAATCTACCCGAATTGAAAACAGCTAACCCGACCTGCAACAAAAATAATTATTGCAGGAGGGAATCCCCCACCCCCCTCTGCAGTAACCTTTCAGCTTTGAATTTCAGAATTTTTTTTTTACAAAGAATCAGCCCTGATCAGGAGTTTTTTTACTGCGACTGTTGATTTTAGTTTTGAATAGCAACGATAGATGGCGCTTCAAGCAATAGGCGCTAACAGTGTGCCGGAGGCGGAAGGCCAGGAATTGGGACCTGGTTTAATGACTATTGTTTGCAGTGCCATCTATCGCTGCTATTCTAAAGTAAAATTAAAAACTCTTGTCAAAAATCTCCTGCCATCTTACATAACCCTCATGCATGTTTCTTTTTTGTTTTTTTTTAATTGCTGTCACCGTTTTCAAGTTTCACCTTCAAGTTACTGAATTTGAAAATCAGTCAGTCCATTTTAGGATACCAGGTATGTTTTGTAATAAGTTTCATAGCATTCTTTACTGAATTACAACTGATCTTAGATATAAAGAGACAAGTAGTCTTATACCAAATTAGCATTTTTTACATAATCCTGAAGGTTAGAACGTATTCCTAAATAATTATTTTGGCGTGTCCGTTATGGAACTTTTACAATATACGGTTTTTATCTTAAAAAATTATTTAGACTTTCTTTTTAAAAATCGGGTCAACCCGAACACATCTCGCAAGAGTGAAAACCCAATACGAAATTCATCCATACTCGAAATAATGTATTGATAATCTACGCCAAACCCAACGAGCTAGGCGCAGCTAAAAAGTAGAAGCCAACCCGACCCGGAACATAAAAGTAGTAGTCAACCGGACCCAAACGTGATCCACAGCTAAATAGTATAAGTTAACCCGACTAGCAGCAAAAAATATAAGTCCTGGACCAAACCCGACGCGCAGTAAAAAAAAAAGAAAAAATAGCCCCGACATGCGTATCAGATTGGATTGTCCAAATTTCTAAAATCGCCCCCCTCCCACCTTGAGGGCTCTCCAGATACGCCGTTGCTATATTTGCAGTGATAATGAAATATAAACATTAAACAAAATCCTTTTTAAAGCATAGTTACTTTTTTTATTATATACGTATGGTTGTAAAAGAAATGCAAAGATGCTAAGCAAATAATCATTTATTTAATTCTTTTAATGTGCTTAATTTCTATTTACATTATACGCAGATCTTAAAAAACTTTAGTAGCATTTCTCTATAAAAGAAAAATGTATAAAAAAGAATAATTTTTTTTTATCTCTAAGGCAAGAGCATTTACTCTTGCAAAATTAAGATTACTATTTCGGAGTAGGCTAATAAGAATATATTTTAATTCAAGAATCCTTTGTGTGGGATACAGAAAAAAACAAGCTAATTTCTAAAGAGTGTTTGCAGTAGTGCATTAATTATTAAATATTTAATTTACTCTCATTTAGACAGGCATGTATAAAAGTTCTTACATTTTGCCATTAAAATTTTAAATATTCTGCTTTCAGTAGTTATTAAAGTAAAGATTACTGTAAAAAGAGTGCAATTAGAAAGTAAAGAAAAAGTAATTCACTTGCAATTGTGACTTTTTATGTAAATATAAATTTATAATTTAAATGAAATTCCCCCTACTCTGCGTTTTTAATAAAAATAACAAGATAATAAAAGATTAAAATTTGCATTCTATGTAAATTTATCGTTTGTATTTAAAAGGTTTAAATTTTTTATATAATATCTGAGGTCGATGTCTAAGGGATTATCTTTGCACTTTTCCAATTTTAGTTGCAGGTTTGTTTGTTTGTTTGTTTTTTTTTACTCACTCAATTTTGTAACCAAACAGCTACTTAAAAAAATCAAAGTGTACGCAGAAATACACTACAATCATAATTGAAACAGTACAGATATGTAACATTAAACCGACCTTATACACTGGCCATTGATCACCTATCACTTGCGATGTTAGACGTTTTGTTAAATAAAAAAATTAAAAAAAATACATGAAGAATTATTCTGAAAGCCCAGGCGTGAAAGCAGAATAGCATATCATATATTTTCGCGAAGATTTTTTTTTTCCGAAACTCCATAGGGGACCGTCAACAAATTGAAAAATAACGAATATCTATTGATTAGCCTGTAAAAACTAATGTAACGAAAGTGTTTTAACTGTAGAACGTGATTAAGAGGCTTATTATAATAAACAGTGTTGAATTTTAGGAGGATAGCATATATACTCGTAGAGAAATTGAGGTTTTTATAAAAACAGTCCCAAATTTTGCCAAAAGTTCTTTGCTTATAATAAAAAATAATACAATATAAAAATAATATAAAAAATAATAATATAATAAATAATATAAAATAATAATATAATTAAAATAAAAAAGTGTTTTTTTTTTCAGAAACTATGACAAACAACAATGTACACAATACCCTGCAATCAGAATTAAAAAATAATAAAAGTCGGATGAAAATGAGCAGGTTTACTAAAAAAATGTTTCACTGCGGATTGGCGAATGCAATCAAAATATAATGTGCATAATGTGATAGCTAAATAAGTAAAGCAAATTTTGTGAAAGTCCCAAAAATATAGCTTGAAACTTTTGAAAATTATCGTCGACAGAGTAAGCTCAAAATCCGTTGTTCCCAAACCAAAGCAAAAAGATAAGGGGCTGTATTTAGATATATTAGTGCGTACAATATTGTGTACTGCAAATAGTGCATATACTATATTTGGTATTGTATATGCAGTAGCATATACTATATTTGGATACAGCCCCTCATATATATATTTTTTTTTTGCTTCCTTTTTAGTCCAGGCAAAAGAGACCGTATAGGGACTCTACCTAGCAAAATTAATGGTAGTACTGGAAATCGGCTTTCTAGATGTTTTTTGGGTCGCTGAATCCGAATTTGTAACTTTCCACCAAAATTTCCCCCGGCAACCCCCCAAATTTTGGTAAAAAGTCCCCCAAAAATGTTTTTATTAAATAATTCCATTTTTTATTGTTTTAGGGGAAAAGTAGCTAGAAATTCAGAAAGTAGACAAAATTTGCAACAAATTAGATACATGACATTATGACTTAGGATGAAGGGAAAAGGGGGGATCTGCCTCGGAACATGCGCCGCAGTGCTGCGTGGACTAAGTTGCGCAATTCCACTTAACCACTCACACGTTTACATTAGCCCTCCCATCTTCCCTCCGAACTTTCTCTATAAGGTTTACTTTAAGTTTTTTGGGTCGCTGAATCCGAATTTTTAACTTACCCCCAAAATTTCTCCCCCCCGACCACCCCCCCCCAAAATAGTTGCTTTTAACTTCAATTTCTTATTGTTTTAGGGGAAAAGCATTACGAAATTCAGAAACTAGACAAAATTTGCAACAAATAGGATATATGACATTATGACGTAGAATAAACGGGGAGAGAGGGGGCTGCCTCGGAACATTCGCCGCGCGCTTTTCTCAAAAACCAAATTTTTTCAAAAAATCAATTTTTTGGGGTGTTGCCGGGTGAAATTTTGGTGGGAAGTTACAAATTCCGATTCAGCGACCCAAAAAACATCTAGAAAGCCGATTTCCAGTACTACCATTAATTTTGCCAGATAAAATTCCCCTATTGCCTGGACTTCATCATTTAGTGCACGTAGCGCCGTAGTGCATGTTCCGAGGCAGCCCTCACCCTCCCCGTTCATCCTAATTCATAATGTCATATATCCTATTTGTTGCAAATTTTGTCTAATTTCTGAATTTCGTAATGCTTTTCCCCTAAAACAATAAGACATTTAAGTTAAAAACAACTATTGGGGAATTTTTTGTGGAAAGTTAAAAATTCGGATTCAGCGACCCAAAATCTTAAAGTAAACCTTATAGAGAAACTATTAATTTAACACAATCAAACTGATTGGTAAAGTTATCATACGAATTGATTATTTCCAACTGAGCGAAAAAATGCCCAGACCGGGAATCGGACCCAGATCCTTGGCTTACAAGGCCAATGCTTTTCCGTTTAAGCTAACTGGGCCGACAACCAGCCAGAATATTTCGCGATGGATACGTAGAATTAATAGTTCATCTACGCATCCATCGTTTATATGAAGTTCCTTTACCTGCGGTTTATTCTGTTGAGCTGTCTACATGACAGACCAGATGTTACTACCAATAAGGTTATCTGAGCGAAATATGCTGGCTGGTTGTCGGCCCAGTTAGCTTAAACGGAAAAGCATTGGCCTTGTAAGCCAAGGATCTGGGTTCGATTCCCGGCCTGGGCATTTTTTCGCTCAGTTGGAAATAATCAATTCGTATGATATCTTATAGAGAAAGTTCGGAGGGGAGATGGGAGGGCGAATGTAAACGTGTGAGTGGTTAAGTGGAATTGCGCAACTTAGTTTAAGCAGCACCGCGAGCATGTTCCGAGGCAGATCCCCCCTTCCCCTTCATCCTAAGTCATAATGCCATATATCTAATTTGTTGGAAATTTCGTCTACTTTCTGAATTTCTACCTACTTAACCCTAAAACAATAAAAAAATAGAATTTTTTAATAAAAACCTTTTTATTTGGGGGGGGGGGGGGCTTTTTACCAAAGTTTTGGGGGGTTGCCGGGGGAAATTTTGGTGGAAAGTTACAAATTCGGATTCAGCGACCAAAAAAACATCTAGAAAGCCGATTTCCAGTACTACCATTAATTTTTCTAGGTAAAATTCCCTATTGCCTGGACTATTTTGAAACAACGGATTTCAATCTTATTCTGTTTACGATCATTTTCAGAATTTTCAAGGTATATTTTTGAGACTTTCACAAAATTTTCTCTTTTCATTTAGCTAATACATTAAGCATATTATATTTTGATTGCATTCGTGCATGCGCAGTGAAACATTATTTAGTAAACCTGTTCATTTTTCATCCAATTTTTATTATTTTTTAATTCTGATTACATTGTACTGTGTATAATGTTGTTTGTTATAATTTCTGAGAAGAACATTTTTTTTTTTTTTTTGAAAAACTCTGAAAATTATAAGAAAAAATCTTGGCGAAATTAGGGATTGTTTTTATAAAAACCTTAATTTCTCTACGAGTATACATGCTACCCTCATAAAAATGAACATAGTTTATTACAATAAGCCTCTGAATCCTGTTCTATAATTTTATTGGTTATCCAAAATATATTAGTTTTCTTTTTCAATTTGTTGACGATCCCATATGGGGTTTCGCGAAAAACACTTCACGGATATATATGACACATGTTATTCTGTTTACAAGCCTGGAGTTACAGGATAATTCCTCGTGTGTTTTTCTAGATATTTAAAAAAACGTCTAAAATCGCAAATGACCGGTCATCATTGGCAATATAGTGTATACGCCATGATAAAAAAATAATATATAAAAAATATTGAAATTGAAACTAGAAAATCGAAAACGACCAATCCGCTTTGGTTTAAAGTAAGATTGACTTCGCTTGACTGAAGTAACATCTTAATGTATCTGCCTACATTAAAATGGCCATTTTCGTATACATTTTTGAAATTATTATTATTATTATTATTATTATTATTTATTTGAAACAGGAGTCTTTTGCAATATCAAATCTGTTTTAATTTTATTTTTATGATAATTAGAAGAGGAGTTGTGGCCAATTTAATAAACATGAATTAATAAGTCAAATACAGAAGTGGGCGTCGGAAGGCTCGGAGAAATGCAAAAAATGTTTCTATGCATAATTATCTTAAATTTATTGCATAAAAACACGGATAAACCTTACTTGACACATCTAGATTGATTTTCTATCTATCTGAATGATACAATATAATATTTAAATGCAATTTCCGGAAACTTAATTTTACCGTTAATTCCACGTTCGATAAAGTTCGTTTTATAAAATTAAAAAAAAAAAGACGGTTAAGTGCGAGTATTACCCGCACGCGCAAGGAGGTTTCCATACGATAAATACATGAATTAGTAACTGGACATTGCATTATGCATATATAATATTAAAAGTTGTTATCTACGCTTTAAACGGTTCTGGCCCATTGAGTACTCCGCCCATCTCTTTATATATCTTCAAACAGCCCGTGTCTTTAAGGGTTAATATCTCGGTTAATTACCGGCAATTTTTTCGAAAATTATCAACCAGCCTTTTACACTGTAAAAAAAAAATAATGCCAGTTTTCCGGTGAGAATCGAAAAATAGTTGCCCTTATCTTACCGGAATAATTTCCAACCCAGCTCGGAATAAAATCCGTAAAATACCGTTTTACTCACTATTTCCTTATTTTTGCGGATTTTATTCCGAGGTGGGTCGGAAATTATTCCGGTACGATAAGGGCAACTATTTTTCCAATTCCTACCGGAAAACTGGCAGTATTTGTTTTTACAGTGTATATTTCTGCGACCATAGGTTCCTCCAGCGCTCCTGAAACCCTGTGCTGAATGTCAGTCAATCAAAATTTGTGTGTAACGTAAAAATTGGCTTTCTTAAAAACTATGTGACCTAGGGTAATCGCTATAGTTTTCAGCAAGGTTTAAATTAACTTCTACTACCCATACTTTTTTCATATTTTTCCTTTTAGTACACTGTAAAAAAAAAATAATAATAATGCCAGTTTTTCGGTAGGAATCGAAAAAATAGTTGCCCTTATCGTAGCGGAATAATTTCCAACCCAGCTCGGAATAAAATCCGTAAAATACAATTTTACTGACTGTGTAATAAAAGAAACAATATGAAAAACGTATGGGTAGTAGAAGTTAATTTAAACCTTACTGAAAACTATCGTGATTATCCTAGGTCACATAATTTTTAAGAAAGCCCGTTTTTCCTTTACACACAAATTTTGATTGACTGACATTCAGCACAAGGTTTCAGGAGCGCTGGAGGAACCTATGGTCGCAGAAATATGCACTGTAAAAAAATACTACCAGTTTTACGGTAGGAATAGGAAAAATAGTTGCCCTTATCGTGCCGGAATAATTCCCGAACCAGCTCGGAATAAAATCCGTAAAAATAAGGAAATAGTCAGTAAATTTGTATTTTACGGATTTTATTCCGAGCTGGGTCGGAAATTATTCCGGCACGATAAGGGCAACTATTTTTCCTATTCCTACCGTAAAACTGGCAGCATTTTTTTACAGTGTATATTTCTGCGACCATAGGTTCCTCCAGCGCTCCTGAAACCTTGTGCTGAATGTCAGTCAATCAAAATTTGTGTGTAAAGGAAAAATGGGCTTTCTTAAAAATTATGTGAACTAGGATAATCATTATAGTTTTCAGTAAGGTTTAAATTAACTTCCACTACCCATACGTTTTTCATATTGTTTCTTTTATTACACTGTAAAAAAGAAAAAAAAAATTGCCAGTTTTTCGGTAGGAATCGGAAAAATAGTTGCCCTTATCGTACCGGAATAATTTCCAACCCAGCTCGGAATAAAATCCGTAAAATACCGTTTTACTGACTATTTCCTTATTTTTACGGATTTTATTCCGAGCTGGGTCGGAAATTATTCCGGTACGATAAGGGCAACTATTTTTCCGATTTCTACCGTAAAACTGGCAGTATTTTTTTACAGTGTATATTTCTGCGAGCATAGGTTCCTCCAGCGCTCCTGAAACCTTGTGCTGAATGTCAGTCAATCAAAATTTGTGTGTAACGGAAAAATGGGCTTTCTTAAAAACTATGTGACCTAGGGTAATCGCTATAGTTTTCAGCAAGGTTTAAATTAACTTCTACTACCCATACTTTTTTCATATTTTTCCTTTTAGTACACTGTAAAAAAAAAAAAAAAAAATGCCAGTTTTTCGGTAGGAATCGGAAAAATAGTTGCCCTTATCGTACCGGAATAATTTCCAACCCAGCTCGGAATAAAATAAGTATAATCGGAATAAAATCCGTAAAATACCGTTTTACTGACTATTTCCTTATTTTTACGGATTTTATTCCGAGCTGGGTCGGAAATTATTCCGGTACTAAAAGGGCAACTATTTTTCCGATTCCTACCGGAAAACTGGCAGTATTTTTTTACTGTGTAGATTCAGAAATAGTAAGGGGGAGGGGGCATATTTTTGCATTACATTTTCAACCATAACTTTGAAAATATGCTACCAAAAATTAAAAGAATGTATTTTTGATTTCGACGTTACCTATGCTTAGACACGATACCCCGCACGATATACAAAGAAAATATTTTTTTATGTAAACAAAAGAACAAAAGATTATTCAAGAAACTTGATGTTACTGCAACAAAACTTATGAAACAAGTATATCATTTAAACGATAGACCTCTTTTGTCTGCCCCTTTCCGTAAAAGTACAGGTAAAAAAACAGAATAACGTAATTTAAATAACACGATACTGATTTTTTTCCTATTGTAACATTTAAGAGCAATACTGTAGATTTAAATGTATATACATACAACATTTTTTAAGTATATGAGTTATAGTATATAGTGAATTTTAATTAAACTGCCTAGTTAAATGCAAATGATACTTATACCTTAACTATTTAGACTAATTTTCAGATATGTCCTGTTTATTCAAGAAGAATCTTAACACTATACAGACCGCTTGCCGCATTTGTGCGTTGTTCATAAAACTATCGTTAAGAAATTCTAAATTCTTCGAAGAAAGTTTAAATAATTATTATATATATATTTTTATTATATAGTATTAATGGATGTTATAATACAGGGTGATTCATAACGAATGGGCCAAAAGGAATAGCGCGGTGTGACTGCCGTAATGAATGTATTCAGCCGAAACAAATTTATTTTGCAACTACAATTATACAAGTTCTATTTGGCAACAGGGGAAAATCATCGAATGACGAACTCGCCGCTAGAGGCGCTGTTAAACAAAATGTCGTCCACGCAGGAGAAAGCGTACTACGTTTTCGAATATGCCAAAACCTCCTCGGTAACTGTTGTGCAAAGACATTTTCGCACGAAATTTCGCAAAAAACCACCGCATCGGCATAACTTAAGCAGGTGGGGGAAACAGTTCCATGATACCGGCTGCTTATGCAAAAGCAAAAGCCCAGGACGAAAAGAAACAAAACCCGAAGTAGTTGAAAGAATTCGTGAACGCCCTGTGATTTTTTTCTCTGAATTTTCGTTAAAGACAAGGTGTTTGTGCCTTAACCTTCCTCAGGACTTAGAGGAACTGAAGCAGTGGATAACTGCAGTGTTGAACTCCATCACAGGGGATATGCTATCACGAGTGTGGCAGGAGTTTGATTACCGTGTAGACATTTGTCGTGTCACCGGAGGGGCACATATTGAACGCCTGTAAAAACTTGAATAAATGTAGTTTTGAGCTAAATTTGAATTTTCTAAATATATTAATTACAACGTTCACAATCATGTTTTCTTTGTGTTCCATTCATAATGAATCACCCTGTAATATATGACGATGCGAGGAATTCTTGCCAAGAAGTCCGCGACCTATGCCCCCACATCATCGGATATTGAGCAAGCAAGGATGGGTAACAAGGTTTATTTCCATAGACAGCAGTATTAGTATAAAAATGGGATTGGGAAGGCTACGACTTAGGTTCTTAAATTCAATTCAAAAATTAAAAAAGAATTAAAAAGTACAAAATAAGACTTTAAACTGATAAATAATTGATTAACTAGTTGGATGTGCCAATCCCAAAACTGTCTTCTATCTTATACATCTTAATATTTCAAAAACTAGTTACACATGTTAATACTTCAATATTATTAGTTCATTACTATACCAACTTTGATTTTCATCTTAAATTTCTGCTTCAGTCAATTAAATGAACTAAAAACGAGTTAATCTATATCTTGATATTTGTTAAAATTAATAGTTTTCCCTTATTCTGTTGCTATCAGATGTTTTTGAATAGCCGGCTTGGCAGGAAGTGAGTTGCCGCCTTTGCACGAGCCGCCGATGGACAATAGAACTACGAAAAATAAAGAAAAGTATACAAAAATCGCCATTACAGAGCCCCATTACCGCGCGATATTTCCAAATTCAAGGGGGACCTGTTGGCCAAAGCCAAAAACATGCACAAAAAATTTGGTTCAATTGTATGCATAATTTTATACAATTTTCGATTGTACAATAAAGAAAATGGTACAGACATCGTAATTATAGCGCACCCTTCCAGCGGAATTTTTCCAAATTCAGGGAGGATCTTCATGCCATGAACAAAAAGAAACACAAAAAAATTGGCTGAATTCTCTGCATAACTTCATACACTTTTCGATGGTATAATATTCAAAATGGCACAAAAATTGCTATTACAGCGCCCCCTACCCGCAAATGTTTTCCAAATTAAGGAAGGACCTGCTTGCCATAGCCAAGAACTTAAAATAAAAATTTGGTTCATTTCTATGCATAACTTCATACACTTTTCGATGGTACAATATGCAAAATCACTATTACAGCGCCCCCTAGTGGCAATTTTTTTCCAAATTCAGGGAGGTGCTGCTTGTCATATGCATAAACTTAAAATAAAAATTTGGTTCAATTATATGCATAACTTCATACACTTTTGGATGGTACAATATTCAAAATCGCTGTTACAGCGCCTCCTACCGGCGAATGTTTTCCAAATTCAGGGAGGACCTACCTGCCATATCCAAAAACTTAAAATAATTTTTTTTTTTCAATTCTATGCATAACTTCATATACTTTTGGATGGTACAATATTCAAAATCGCACAAAAATCGCTGTGACAGCGCCCCCTACCGGCGAATTTTTTCCAAATTCAGGGAGGATCTACCTGCCATATTCAAAAACTTAACATAAAAATTTGGTTGAATTCTATGCATAACTTCATATACTTTTGGATGGTACAATATTCAAAATCGCTATTACAGTGCCCCCTACCGGCGAATTTTTTTCAAATTCAGGGAGCATCTGCTTGCCATAGCCAAAAACTTAATATAAAAATTTGGTTCAATTCTATGCATAACTTTATACACTTTTTGATGGTACAATGGCGACAGACACACGGACACACGGACAGACAGACATTTTCTATAAACATGTTTTTTGGGATCTCTGACCCCTAAAACATGTAAATCCGTCGAAAACCGGAAGTCGAAAAAAATTTCGATTACAATATTTTCTTCTATTGAAGATAGAATAAAGTAAAAATCAGGGGAAATTTTCGTAAAAAAAATCAGTAAAAAATAAAACAAAAATGCCTTTTCCAGGCCCCCTAAACAGCTGAAGATCTCCAGGGTGCGCGCAGAAATAAGCCTTGAACAAGGCTCTTTGCAACACCATGACTGATTCACAACAATTCAGAAGAAGTATTTCAGCGGTAGCGAAAAATGAAAACTTTTAAGTAAAATAAATAAACAAATAAATAAATTAAAAAATGGCCGAAAGTGGGATGAAGTCGATGCGGCACCTGACCGCTGGGTTCCGGGACTCATGCGGATGGATCGGCCCTGAAAAGGACCCTTTGTCAGCCTGGTTCCTCACTGGAGACAAGAGCACATGACGACAACTGTGGGCACAATGGCCAAGCAGGCCCAAAATCGCTCTTAAATAGATTTGAGCAAGATGGGCAGCAGCCATGTGAGGAGTAGAACATGACGTCATGGCCACGTAAACAGCTGGGAGATGAAAGGAAATTTAGATTATAAGTTAAAAAGGAGTAGAAATAAAACAAATTACAAAAATTAAAAATTGCGTATTAAAAAACATGAAGTGCATTTAAAATCATACCAACTTTTGACCTGTTACGATTACTAATATTAAAAATATCGTACGACTGGTGAAACAAATGAAAATTAGTTTAAAAAACTTTCTGGTGTGAACTTGAAATTTCAGAATATAAAAAACCAACACTGTTCGCAACACTGTTTGCCGCTTGTATGGTGTTAAAAGATAGCGATGTGTTTTAAATAATAAAGAACTCTTAAAAATATTGATCCCGCAACAGAACCTTGAAACAAAGCTATCATTTAAACATTGAATCTTTCTTTTTTTCCCTCTCCTTAAAATACATAAAAGAAAATAGTTAATTGAAATAAAGAATAATGAAAATTTTTGTCTCCGAATATTTAAGTGCGAGACGTAAACGTACATGCATAAAGTTTTTTTTATGTAAATTAATAACATTATCCTTTGAATTTCCTTTAAACTGGGTAGTAAAAATGCAAATGACACTGATACTGTAAATATTTAGACTTATTTTAAAGTATGTTTTATTTATTTCAGGAGAAGTTTTAGAAACTCTGACTTTTAGTAAAATAAGGATGGAAATTCTTTTACAAAAATAATAAAACAAGCTTATTAACATACAAAAATATTTTAAGTGATAATATAATACACTGTAAAAACAACAAATATTTATTAATCTACTAAAATATAATATAACCACGAACAAAAATATACAGTAAACTCCGCGGTTACCCATAAATTAGAAAAGCATTAATTTTTTTTTAGATACCTCAGAAACCAACATGTTTTAGAGATATAAAGAAGCATTTATAACTACAAAGTTTCTTCTGCTTGTCAAAATGCCAAAATTTGCCTTAAATATGTCCAAGTAAGTTTGATAGAGTACAACTCAGTTTTTACGAAACCTGAATTTTCAGTTTTGAAAAACTTATCAATACTTTATAAAAACTATTCCGGAAAGTTTCTCAAATCAATGGCAGCAAAATAAATTATGTTTTTACAAATGATTTTTTAAATCTTGTGAATATATTTATTTGTGAAGTTTCTTAAGACGAAACATCTTTTTTCCCTTTACAATTCATAGAGGCTACTATAAATTCGTCCGTGATTGCACTGCAAATAGAAGCGTCTTAAATTTAGACACATATGTGACTGAAAAAGAATTTTAGACACTTAAGTGTCTTAATCTGAAAATTCAGACATTATAGATGTCTTAATTTAAGATACATAAGTGTCTTACTATGACCATGGTGTAAACGAACTGAGAATAATGTCTAAAATATCCGCAAACGTCTTATTTTGAGACACTTCATTGCTTTAAACGTGTCTTAATTTAAGACGTTTTGATTCTTCCGACGCAATAACCACCAGAGGGCACTAGCACTCCCAGTTGCGCATGCGTTTTAGATGTCTTCGTTCGAAGTGGTATACGTTGTAATTCAAACAAAGTTTGTTTTTATGTACGCGTGTATTTTAATTCGTTTTTTGCGAAATGTGAAGTACTGTGATTTTAATTCGTATTAACTTGGATTATTTATTTATTGAATACTGACGTGTGTGCTCGACATCAAATGTCTCTTAGAAGCTGTCGTCGATACAAGGGCGGGATAGACACAGAACAGAAGTAGACGACGGTTGAAGCTTACACACGGAAATTCTACAAAGCGTGTGCAATGGGCTTAGTGTTAACTCGAATCGATTTATATCAATAATATTGTGTTATTCATCTTCATCCTGTCGAAGCTGGCAAAAAAAAGAAACTTTTGTCTGGCGGGTCCTGTTTTTAGGATGAAACATCTCATTCTTTAAATATGGCTAGTCGGATATATTATGGGATTACCTTTTGAACTGATGAAAGTCTTTCTCCCTCACTGTGGTTGTGGTAGTTTTTAAAATTTCAAATCGAGGAATATTTCTTACCTCTTGCAAACAGCGATTGAAGTAAGTGTTATAATTTCTTTATAGTACTAAAATTACTGTCTTTTATGATTTTATTTATTGTACTAAACAAAATCTTACATGAAATTTAATTAGTTTTGAATCTTTTTGAAAAAAAAAAAAAAAAAAAAAAAAACATTAATTCTAGAAGTATATATTTTTAAATTTATGACGTTGTCTTTTATTACAAATTATGTATTATTTATTCTCATCTTTTTTCTCAAATTTAAAGTAATAACATCACTAAAAAACAGACATATTTAAAAGTTAAGTTCATTCTCTTGTTTTGTTTTGTTTTCAACATGGCAGTTCTTAGTTTCAATTTCAATGGCTAATGCTTATCTCATACTCGACCACAAGGAAATAGAAAAAAAAAACTTTGAAAGATCTCCTAAAGTTTTCTTACTTCCTAGCTAGGGATTACAATCCCGGATTGAGATCCCGGGATCCCGCTTTAATTTTAACCCCGAAAATCCCGGAATTTTTACTGGAAAATTCCGGGATTTTCGGGATTGCCTTTTTTTTTTCCATTGAACAATATTCAGCTGAAATTAAAAAATATATTTATAAACTTTCGCTTTTGGAAAAAAAAATCAATTGATTTTCATGAAATTTATATATAATTGAAAATGAATGCTTATCTCAAGTATTTCTTAGATATATTTCTAAAGCTATTAAATCTTTTAATGTGTGAAAACTTTTGATTTGGAAACATAGAAGTAAGCCAGTCAGGGAAAAGGAAATCATTTGTTTATTTAGATTTCGCTGCATGCGTGGATTCGAAGGTCATTTTCCAATTAGACTTTACTGATAAGCATCGCAAGTTTGTATATAGTGATATCATGTGCTAACTTTTTTTTTGGCTTTATTTTGCTTTAAAGATGTCTTGTTTAGTACCTCATAGGAATGATAACAATAAGCCCATGTGGCAATATAAATTTTTAAAAAATCTAATTTTTAAATGATAAGGATTTTTATTTTTTTTTTCGGGGAGGGGGGGGGGGGATTTGTATGAAATTTTCGTAAAGTTGATACCTTAAATCTTGCACTGATTATAATGAAAGTTTTGAACTTTTAGAGTAGGACAAGATTAAAAAACACAAAATATAAATAAACAAAATACCGCAGTAATTTTTTTCTCAATATTAACCCTTTGCACTCGAGGACTCCGGAGCGGAGCCATTTAAAATTTGTCTTCAAACTCGAGGTCTCCGCTACGGAGACAATGCAAATAATTTTGTGATACCATGTAATCTTGGCTTTTCTAGACAGGTATCACAAAATTATTTGCATTGTCTCCGTAGCGGAGCCCTCGAGTTTGAAGACAAATTTTAAATGGCTCCGCTTTGGAGCACTCGAGTGCAAAGGGTAAAGTAGAATATTTATTTATTTATTCATAGTTAAATAGCTGTTGTGATTATCATCTGATATATATGTAAAATTGCCTATGTGGCAATATAAATTTTTAAAAAATCTATTTTTAAATTATATGAAGTAGAGTAGGACAAGATTATAAGAAATATATATATTTATCCATGTACTTTAAAAGCCCTCAATAGCCCTTGCCGCTGAATTTGTCCGATAATCGGAGATGTCTGCTTTTGTGAGGTAAAAATATACAAATATGTATGCCATGCGGATTAAAAAAGTATTCGCTAAATAGATGTTTCAGAATAGCTATTCGGGAATGTGCATTAACCTCCACAACGGATACTCCCGAATACCGGACATCTCAATTAAGATAACAATAATGCAGGGTTGCATTTTTGCAAAAGAACTTCTTGATTAAAGAATGGGCATACTGGGCCGTGCCCCGCCCCCCTACGATTTTAGTGCCCACAAATTTGATGTGAATATTTGTAAAGTTTATACAGTCGAACCTCGTTAACACGAAATCGCTTAACGCGAAATTTCGCTTAACACGAAATATTACTGGGGTCCTGTCAGATAAGTCTGAAAACCAATGTAAATTAATTCCTTTAACACGAAATAGAATTTCGCAAAATCCCGCTTAAGGCGAATTTTTTTTTTTGCTCGAAAATCAAAGCATAAGCGAAGTTTTCAATATTTCAAACTTATATGTCACATCTTATTTACTAAAAATGGAATTTTTCTCACTGTTTGAAAATGACAAAGAGGAAAAGGGTTTCAAAAAATGGGGAAATATTTGGCTAATCTCTGCTTTTCTTTATCCTCTGATATTCCGCCTACCCCCCTCCCCCCCTTCGCTTAAGTTGCATTTATTCACATCCTGAGCAAGTATGCCTGAGATGGGAATCAATCATATGTCTTCCTATTCTTTTCGAATTACATTTTGTGGTCATCGACAAAAGAAAGGAGAAATGAACAAAAGAAAGGGAGGTGATCAATAGAAAGGGTTGGTGTCCAAACTGTCAGGGGCTCCTGCTCTTGACCTCTGATCTATAGAAATCGTATCTGTTAGCTATCTGTTTGGTCCTTTATGCGGACATAATGCCTCTCTGAGCTATAGATCGGCCACAATGAATGTTTGGGTGAAGGAGTTTCTTTTTTTAATGTGATTGTTCCGTTAATTGTTTGACAGTGATATAAACCATAAACAGTGTTTCCGCAATCCCATATCTTCGAGTGAAAGAAGTGGCAATCCTTACTTCTATATCTGACTACTGAAACTTTGTTCGTAATTGCTCTGTAGAATTCTTTGAAAGATGAGTCGAAAACAACAAGCTGTATCTTTAGAAATAAAGCAAAAAATTTTAAATGAAGTCAGCGATGAAGTGCTGAAAAAATCAGAAATTGCGGCAAAGTATGGCATACCCAAAAGCACACTCTCTACAATTTTAAAGAATCGGGAAAAGATTGAAGCGGCTTATGCTGTCAGTCAATTCGAAACAGCAAGAAAATGGATGCGCGCAGGAAAAAATGAAGAAATTGAAATTGCTCTCTTATGGTGGATAAAAGAAGCAAGAAACCAGAACATTGTTTTAACTAGTGCAGTTTTGCAAGAGAAATCAAAGGCTTTTGCTGATGCTCTCGGTTACAACGATTTCACATGTTCTAACGGATGGCTGACAAGATTTAAAGAGTGTCATAGAATTATCTGCAAAAAGAGATGTGGAGAAGAATCTGCCGTAGATGAGAATTCTATACAGTCTTTTTTATTAAGAAAGTGGTTAGATGTTAAAAAAAATTATCACCCCGTGACATTTTTAACGCCGATGAAACGGTGGCTTTTTTTCAAAGCACAACCCTCGCCAATACTTACTTTAAAAGGAGAAAAATGTGCTGGAGGAAAATTCAGCAAAGAAAGAGTTACGACGATTATGGTCGGCTGCAACATGGACGAAAGTGCAAAATTGCCATTGCTCGTGATCTGTAAGTCGGCAAAACCACGTTGTTTCAAAAACGTTAAAAACTTTGCCAGTTTGCTACGCTTCCTGCAAAAATGCATGGATAAACAATGTTATTTTTACGAAATGGTTACTTGATCTGGACTTTAAATTCTACCGAGAAAAGAGAAAAATCTGCTTATTGCTGGCCAATTGCAGTGCTCATAAAGATGTTCCAGTATTGAAAGCAATTGAATGTGTCTTTCTTCCTCCGAACACTACAGCAAAACTTCAGCCTTGTGACCAAGGAATTACCCAATGCGTAAAAGTGCAGTACAGAAAAAGAATTGTTCATAAAATGATTCAATGTTTTGATAATAAAACGGAATTTTCTGTGAATTTACTAGAATCTATAACTTATCTAAGAAATGCCTGGAACAGTATCACTACTGGAACTGCGAAAAATTGTTTCACGCGGGATTTACGCATGAGATAAATGAAGAAACGAATGAAACAGAATCTGAAATGAGGACTGATTCAATAGAAGCCGAAAAACGGGGAATTATTTTGCAAACATGTTTGTCGAGTATATTTGCATTGATGAAGTTGTGCTGACTTCGGATGTGACGACAGACGAAGAAATAATTGCTTCATTAACTGAAAAAAAAGATGACAACATCGACATCTCAGACTAGGATGAAGAATTCGATACAGAACTGAAAAGTTCAGTGTCATTAAATGAAGCTACCGCAGCATTAAAAACGGTACAACGTTTCCTTATGGAACAAGAGAATGCTTCCCGAGCTTTGGACAAGTTAGATGACGTCCATACGTTTCTAGAACAAAGCAGTCTGCAAAAATTTAAACAAAAGTCAATAACGGACTTTTTAAAAAAATGATTAGCAGGTAAATAAATTTATTATTGCCTAAAATGATGACCAATTTGTTTTATTTCTTAATTAAATTTTCTATTTCTTAATTAAAATTGTTATTTCTTATTAATTTATGATTTTAGCAGGGATATATTTGTAAGCTTATTTATTTAGTTTTTTTTTAAATCTAATATAGATGGCACCACTATTTTGACGGTTAACACGAAATCCCGGATAACACGAAAAAATTTCGCAGCCCCTTCAATTTCGTGTTAACGAGGTTCGACTGTATTTTAAATCTGTTTCGAAATTCCACTGATTATAATCAATATTTTGAACTTTTAAAGTAAAATAAAATTAAAAATAAAACAAATTAAAAAAATCTAATATTTAGATAAATATTTTTTGTTTTAATCTTGTTCTACTCCTGAAGTTCAAAATATTGATTATAATCAGTAAAATGTCGTAAAAGATTTAAATTATCAGCTTAACAAAAACTGCGTACCAAAATTGGGAGCACCAGAAAAATCAGGTTGTAGGGGGGTGGGGGTGGGGGGGGGGGCAGGACCCCAGCCAAATATTTTTCCAGGATTCAACGTGGTCAAACATGGCTACGTATGATGCTTACAAAAAAAAAATGGATGCTATTAAGACGTTTGAAGTGTCTGAAATTCAGACACGAAAAGCGTCTGAAAAAATTCAGACATTTTAAAATGTCTGAAAACTGAACACTCCGTTTCAGACACTTAAGTGTTTGAATTTCAGACATTTTAATTTACAGTGTGTACTGCATTTTTCTTGCTTCAGAAATATATTTCTTTTATACAGTATAAATAGAATTAGGATAAGTCTGGTATAGTTGCCCCACTTAAATCCCCATGTTTTTTCTTTTTTATAGTAATGGTTTTGCAGTGCAGATACATAGTTACTTCAAATTTATGTAAAACACAATGCAAAATACTACTGTAATGTAAATATCAGATACAATATTATTTTTAACATAATTACGGACTTCAGGGTTAGACACCCCACTTTACCAGAATTGATTCCCCATTCGTAGAATAACAGAAAGCATGATCAATTAACATTTATAAATAAAAAAATGGATTTCCATTTGACTTATTATCCTATTTTTCTTTAATTAATTTTTTTTAAATCTTCATTAAAAGATTTTCCACATAAACATTTTATTCTTTACTTACACGTTTCTACTTTTTGTTTTTTGTAGGAAATATTACAGCTAATGTTATGCATTGTGCGTGTCTCTTGTGGCTATTCCAAACATTCCAACTGCCTTCCCCAGTGCGCCGATATGCACAATTTGAAGACAATCGGATAAATTCTAACGAAAGCTAAACTTGTGCCATAGAAACTAATGGGGATTATCACCCCTTCTTCTCATATTCGATGTGGAAACTTTAAAAACTTATTCGGAAACAAATTTAAAATTCTCAAAATAATGGGTTAGATTTTTATGTTTCCTAATACATGAGTTCGAAATATTTTTTACATTCTATGCAAGGTTAAACATGTATAAGGGGGATGGGGGCGGAAAAATTACCATCAATGCAAGATCATTATTTAAATAAATGAATAAGCTTGGAGTTTATATCTCTAATATGATTCCCGGTATTAATATTTCCTAATTTTGCTGCGAAAATACTATACTTAAGAAATTTTTTCTTTCTATTTTTTATTACGATTTCCATTTATTGATTCTGAAGATATTCTGATATAAAGAGAGGTAACTTTCGGAATATGAGAACGGAAATTTATGAGTAGAACTATAAATGCAAAACACTTTTTACTTAAATTATTTTAACTTAACTTTTTAAATATTTTTTTACTTAATAATGTGAGGGAATTCCAACCATTTGGATGAACTTTTTGAAATGAAACGAATTGCTTAAATCGGGAATTTATCACTACTAACACAGCCTCCTCTCTTTTTGGGAAATTATCTCTTGTAAGAGCTATGATGAAAGAAAAAAGGAAAGAAATATCCACCATCTTGAAGATTAAAAAAAAAATAATTTCACGCATCAATGTATTTAATAATTATAAATGAAACGTCTTATCCCGAATCAAAAATGCGGTATATATCCTTGATACAAGTTGGGGCAAGTTCCCTTTCAATCCTGTATATATGCCCATCCATTTACTTTGGAAGTAACAAAAAATACGGTTGCAACCGTCACTAATTCTTAGTTTGATGTATGTTACAACAATATTCAATAAATATTTAATGACGAATCTTTAGGAAGTATAAAATATTTCGACTTCGACTTGTCTCAATCTCCTAAGAGCACTCAACAAAAGCCAAATTTACCTTTCTTTCATGAATATGATTTTATTTGAGGAAATAAATCACTGTATCTTCGTCTACTACGTTTTTATATAATAATTTAGAATATTAGAACGTTACTAGCTCCGCAACACGCCCAGTAGCTGAAATACAGTAAATAGGGCAACTATCCCAATGAGGCATCTAATCTGGATTTATTTAGTTAACCAATATATATATATATTAATAAAAAAAAATAATTAATGAAGTTTTGAGGCATTAAAACACATGGAGATAATCATATATTTTTCGAATCCTAGAGTTTATTTATTTATTTTTTTTAATTGACACTTATTTTATCAATACGAGGCGGAACCCATCGAATTTCGACGAAAGAAAATGATTGGAAAGGAACTATTTCATAGATTGATAATAAACCTCTAAAATTAGTTACAATACAAAAATGCATCTTATTTGTCTGACTCTCAAACAAACATTATTTTAACCTAAAGTTATTCAGTTGTCAAAATTATTAAAATTAAACTTTAATCGTATATGGGGCATTCTCACAATTTTTGACTTTTGGCAAAAGAACCGAGTCGATGGCGAACAACGCACTGGTCGTCCATCAACTTCTCAAACTTCAGACGATATGGTTAAAATGTAAGTACTTTTGGTCTCTGATAGTCGGAGGAGCGTCCGAATGATTGCGGAGACATTGGGATTTACGAAACTGATTGTGATTCAAATTGTCACGGAAGAATTTCAAATGCGGAAAATTTGTGACAAGCTGGTTCGAACACATCCGTCAAAGAGACCCAGTTCCTGGTAAAATAGAGCATTACACCGCTGCCCCTATCCCTGTACAGCCACAATCTGTCACTGGCGGACTTTTTTCCATTACCTCGGTTAAAATCCAACTTAGCGGGTATCGTTTTGACAATCTGGAGAACTTGCGAGAAAATGTAACGCGCGTTCTGAACAGCATTCATCCAGGCTTGCATAAATGGGTTGCAGAGTTGATGGTAACGACGCATTAATGCCGACGGAGGCTATTTTGAAGAATATTAAGTGTCTGTAAAATTATCCTCAAATAAATGAATTTTACGGAATCAGCCTCATTACTTACTGGACAGAACCTTTATTTCTAATTACACTATGAAGAACAAAAAGGTTCATTTTGCAAGGAATGAAAAATACAATATCGCATATTGGGCATTCTCACAATCTTTTCACTTTCGGGAATAAAAATCTGGTGAAACTAAACTTGCTAAAATAACATTTTAATCTGATAGACGAATGCCTTGATGATATAAAATAAAGAAAAAATGGTCAGCAGCTATTTTTTTTTATTTAACTGAGGTTTAAATTAAACTTGCGAGTTTTCCTTACCATTTTACCACTATAAATTTCTATTTCCTTCTAAATTTTTGCTTATAATGAATTTGCTTAGTAACCACAGGACATTCAAATAAGAAATAATATAAATGTTGTAATTTTAATACAGAATTTTGGTATAACATTGTCTTAGAGAGGTGTTAAAGGAGGGACGGTAAGGTAAAAAAAGTGGACGGTATAGGAAAAGAGGGACAGTAAGGATGGAACGGTAATGAAAATTACCACCTATTTTTAGGAAAATCATGTTAAGACTAAGTGATAGCCACAATGTTCATTGAATTTTAGAAACAGTTGGTAACATTGGATTATTATTATTATTATTATTATTTTAATTTACCTCGAAATGTGCAGGGATAAATCTTGAGGACGGTAAGACAACAAATGAAGCCACGATCTTGAAATTGATATTTAAATGCTGATTTAAATTCTGTAGTAAATTTTATACATTCCTTCACTAGCATACTTCTGCATGAGAAAAAACTTGAAAAAAATTCTGTGGCTGCATCTGAAGTGATTTTCTGTATAAGTTTAGCAAGAGGGACGGTAAGGATGAAAAACCCAGGGACAGAGTTAAAAAAATAATATCAACCGTAAAAATGTGTGCAGGTTAATTTTTTGCTACATATTTATATAAAACAATTGTCCCAGTTTCGGAAAAAAAAAATACATCGAATTACTTTTATTGAAACAATTTTATACAGACAGCTCCAAACTTAAAAATCAGCATCAGGGACACGGGACGGTATAGCTGCTTTCCTGGTATTTGGGCCCCCAACATCGTCCAAATCTTATTTATCTCGTTAATATTGTTATGCAATCATACAATGGGATGTTCCCCAGTATATGAAAAAAAAATGCATTAAAATAAAAATTATTATTCAGGGACAAAAAAGTCAAAAGATTGTGAGAATGCCCCATACATGCTGATACATTCTATCCTATAATTTTAATTACTTACTATGAAATTAAACTTCTCACTATTTTTTGAATTACAATCAAATTATTTCCTATCGAAATTAATCACCTGTTTTCCACTTTGATACATATTCCTAAAAATAAAATTGTTAAGAACGTACTCGACATAACTGTTATCCTGAAGAGATAAATACATATAAATAAATCGCAAAATAACAAAAAAGTTATACTTATGTTTCGCTATAATATCTATATCTATGTATAGAAAACTTTTTATAACATGGTATTTTAATGAAAACAAATGCGGGATAATGCAGACATTCTGATTTTTTAGGTTTGTTTTTTAATTTAATTTTTGTTTGTTATAAAAAGAAGAATTCATATATTTATTTCTTCGAATAAATTTAATTGATGTTCTAAAAATTTGATTATTGTGTAAAATAAGTTTAGATAAATATAATGTCATAAAATTAACTTCTTTAGTTTACTATCATATGATCAGAGATTAGTTTAATATAGAAATGTTTAATATAGGACTACAGATGATTTAATATATAATTACATATTATAATTTTTGAAAGCACTCATTCGCTATGAAGAATATACCGATATACTGAAAAAAAAAGATCGTATTCCACAAGCTCGTTTTTTGTTTTTTGTTGTGTATTTTAGGTTATGTATTTTATATTGTCTTTGATATAGTTCTTGTGTATAAATATAAATTAATATAAAAAATAATGCTAAGTAAGTTAAATATATCCTAAACGCAACTGAATAATCTATATTTTGCTGCTGTTATCGATCGAGTAAACGTATGAAAAATGAAAGATACTTTATTTGGGCGCTTTTTGTAAATGTTTCATCGTGTACGAAACTTATTTATTCAGCATATCTTAATAAGTTTTTTATTAAAGTAACAAATTTAAACTAAACTAAATGGTTCTGGGCCTCGCCTGAAATAATGGACATATTAGCATATAGTCTTTTATTATAACTTGACCGGGCCTGCAAAGTATTATAGACTGTAATTGATGACAGATACTGGAAAATCCATCATTCCAAAACCAACTAAACAATTGCAATATTTTAAGGGGAGGGAGAGTTGGAAGATGGACAATGCTAAGCTTTTATTTTTGTGGTTTACTAAGAAATATTTCTATTACTAAATAGATTCTTGTAGAAACTGAGTCATCATATCTTATGAATATCATAATTACTATCGTCCCGCTTGGCGATTTTCGAAGTCAAATAAAATAAGCTCTACCATCCCTCTTAGTGATTTTCAATGTTAAATCAGACAAACGCTATTGCTCCACAATGTACAGTCGTGGGAAAAAAAACACCCCCGACTAACTCCTCAACAAATTCACTTAGACGAAATTTACTGGTACCGAACTAGTGGAAATAAAGTTTACTTTTTAATGATGTACATGAAATTCACTCAGGGGGCCATCTACATATTGAAACTAATCCAAACTTCATTTTTTTCAATAGCAATACCCAATTTTAATGAGATATTTCAAATCTTCGGTTCAAACTATGCCTAGACACCAAATTTTAAGTCATTTGAATGATAGGTTTTTGAATTATAAACATTCAAAATTTAGTGCTTCTAATGTTAAATTACATTTTTATATTTCTATTTATATCTTCTGAAATTAGGTTCCTAATGCGCTAATTTTTTGTAGCAATAATACTAATATACTCAAACATAAATACGTTGAATTTGCAATTTTTATAATTTTATGATATGAATTATAAATTATGAAATTAGTATTTGAAAAAATTATGAATTGCAACCTACAGTTTTTGTTATGGATTTAGATTTATTAAGTCCTTCTTTATGAAAAATCCAAAATTTCATATTTTTCTTCCAAGTAGTTTTCAAATTTTGCTTAAAAATCGGCAAAATGATGTTTTAAGGTGCCGCCTATTACAGAAATGACTAGATATTTTGAAATTTCTTATGCTATCAGGTAATCTAGCAGGGTTCATTGACTGCTTGAGTGGTGCTTAAGGTGCCTTGATCAAGAAGAGGGCTCTCTCGGTTAACAATCGAGTACTTGAACTTCAATTTGGATACAGCCCTTAAAATACGCTGGTTTAAAAATAATTAATATCTCGGAACGTATGGTACGAATTGCATAAAAATTTGCTTTTAGGCTAATTGTTGGGTTCAGAGTTAATTTATTCTATCAGAATTGTGTACTGCTATTTAAAAAAGGTATGGTTCGTTTTAATTAGTATATGGCCCTCGAAGCGAATTTTATATACATTATTTAAAAGACGACTTTATTTCCAATCGTTCGATACCAGTAACTTTCTTCTACGGTAATTTGTTGAGGAGTTAGTAGGGGGTGTTTACTTTTTTTCCCCACGACTGCACTTCTTCAAATATGTATTAGAACTCAAACAACTAATTACTCGTAAATATGTTTAAAATAGAAGTTCAGATAGACGTAATATTTAAATTTATAATAAAATAGTTTGCCTGAAAAAATTTCTTTCATAGGATTAACAAGCGACATTTTCCTTTATACACTGTTAAAACTAAATCCGTGAATTCACAGTAAAACAACTGGCAGCAAAGTTGCCGGACATTTTCTGCTCCGTTAGTAAATTTTCCGTTTTGGGAGATAAAAGAAGGGGAAAATTCCGTTTCATGAAGTGATAACTTTCCGTTATAATGTTGGAATTTAGCCGTTATTTCCTACTACCAGAATGGAAATTTTCCGTTTCTTTAATATAACAAGAATAGTATATTTACGTTTTTTATCCATTTTTTTTCAGCTCACTATCCGTTAATTAATATACCGTAAACCGTATATTTCCATTTTTTATAAACTTTTTTCAGGTCATTGTCCACTAGTTAATATATAGAAAATGGTATATTTCCATTTTTTAACAATTTCTTTCATGCCATTATCCGTTAATTTAGATAGCGAGAAGGGCATATTTCCAATTTTTATCAACTGTTGTCAGGTCACTACCTGCTTTTAAGATTTCTTTTTTTAAGAAATGATTACTTTTCAAATATATTCCTACAATAATGAAAATATAATTTAAATGTAATTGTTTATAACTTGAAAGTATTTATTTCTGAGGAAAATAAAAACGTATTAATATCAGAAATGATTTAATTTTTATTAAATCCATAAAATCCTTCTTAAAATATACAATGAAGATGTTACAGAAAATTACTCAAAGCCGTATTTTTTAACGCTTTTTATTTTTTAACGCTTTTTTTATTTTTTAACTCATTATATTTTAACTGAATATAAATAGATTTTTACTATTTTAAAATTCAGCTATTATACAGATTTTTTCAAATAGTATACACAAAGTTCAATGTAGCACAATTTTGAGCAGAAAAATACATTTTCTGTTTCATTGTTGTCCAGCAACAGTGTTTGTGCCCCAAAATAGTCTTAAAATTGGAACTTTGGGAAAATTTTCTGTAAGATTCTTTTCTTTTATAAGAAACTAATTTCTTGTGTATGGAAAAAGTCTACCTGATTTTGTACTCTACCTGAAAGTTTTATGCATTTTTTGAATGAAAGTTAATTCGTTTAAATGTTAGAAATTAGCCCAATTTTGATCGAAAATATAAAAACTAGTAATGAAGATATCTTATCCTAACCCCACACACTCCCATGACTCCTTAAACAGAGATATTGCGCCTGCCACCCCCTTCTCTAAATGGAGGACCGGATACGCTTCTGGACACAGTCAATGACAGTTAAAAAATTTATTTACGCTTGTTTTGACAAAATGTGTAAAACTACATAATGTTTACATGTATTACAATTAAATACAATTTTTATCTTACACAAATTTTAACAAAACACATTTAAAAATTGATATGATTTACTAAATGTGTGAAGAAAGAGTAAATCTAACTGAAACAAATTAAATATCTTAATTTTGCAACTGAAAAAAAAAAATGCAAATTAATGAAGGCTTTAAATAAAATAAATTACAAGTTGTTTTGTAAATAAAAGAAACATATTTATTTGCGAACATCGAATTTTAATGAATGTTTCGTACTAGAACAATGCAAAGCTAGGGAAAAATCTGAATTTTGAATGAATGCAAGTACAAAAACTGTTACAGGGATAAAAAGAATGGAATTCATATTTAGCTGTTAACTAAGCAGTTAAAGGAAATGTATTTTAATAAGACTGTGGTGAAATTTTGATTTCAATTAGGGGAGAGGGGGGGTACCTTTGAACTGGGGGCACTTTTGAACACTTTAAATATTTTCCTTTAAATAAATTATATTTTTTTAAATATATACGGCAGCACAGTACTACTGCTTCAATGTAACAAGAATACAAAGCTTTACTATTTTTCATTCACACTACTGTCTAAGCAAGATATGTATATTTTGCTTTCTTGAATCTAAATTTAACAAAATAAAGTTGTAAGCTTTTTGTTGATAATCTTGTATCCCTAAAATTACAATTTACTATTTAATACCTAAATAAAGATGTTAGCTTTAACTTATAAGGTTTGTTTTATTCGAATTATCAAACCTAACTGAGTAAATAGTTGTAATGCTAAACTCCATGTGATGGGGCACCACTGAACGAAAAAGTTAGGGCACCATTGAGCAACTAAAACTATGAAGTAAAGAGTTATAGATGCATCTAAATATTTTTATTGTTGATTTTTTAAAAATATATATATGAAAATTAAGAGATTAATTGTTTTTATACTTAATATGAAAGTTGTACTGATGCAGGGCTTCAACTAGAGGCAAATTCAGGATAGACAACAATAATTCATGATTTAGCAGATTTGTCTAACAAATCCTATACTGTTTCATTTACAATAGTAAACATTACTTCTGGATTTCATAAAACAGTGTTTTAACTTTTTTCTGTAAAAATTTGAATGAAAATGATTTCCTTTAAGTTCAATTTCATGCAAAAAGAACTCTTCGTTACATTGGTCAGATTAAATTGCTTAATGTCAGGTTTCTTCGCAAAAAAGAATATACGATATATTTTTCAGAGGCATCAGATATCAATTTGGTGGATTTTAAGCATATTATATAAAAAAAAATGGCCACAATTAAACATAAGTAGAGGGATCCTCCGTTGTGTCTCAACAATGTGCTTTGATGTATACAAATTTGGTTAAATAATAAAAAATTAGTAATTTCAGTTAAATGTAATTGTGTAATTTTATTCTTATTGTTTTATATTTTGGAAAGATATGCAGTTTTTAATAAAAACTGCCAATATTTTCATATTTTGTTTATTTGTTCAAAGGCGCCCCTAGCTTGTTCAAAGGCATCCCTACATGGGGAAGGTTTGAACAGAAAACTTTCAGCTTTTTAAAGCCTCACAGCATATTTAATTTATATTAAAAACTGTAGTTTTTTATTTCATATGATGCAGAATTGCATTCTTTTTCTCACGAAACATTTAAAATTTAATAAATATAATTTAAGTAAGAAATATGTGGATTTTTTTAAAAATTGTTCAAAGGTGCCCCCCTCTCCCCTACTACTATTCTTGAGCATGGTAAATGATTTTAAACAAACCTTATACTTATTTACTTGCTAGTAGCAGGATGATTTATTGCAAGCTTATAAATTATATCAAACTGGAATTCACACAGGATATAAGATGATTATCATAGATTTTTTGACTAACATTGAAAATATAACAATAATAATGGCTAAATGTTTAACATGAAATCCTGGATATAAAAAAATTTCTAAACATTGCTTATCACAGGACAGACATACAACACCAATGCATTGTATTAATTATTAAGAGATAAATTATTAATGATAAAATAAATGTTTAACATAAAAACACGGTTAAATGTTATTATTAAAGAAAATATAAACACTAATTTTATTTAAAAATGTGTAGCACATTGCGTAGCACAAGACTGACAGATAATATTAATAGGCATGCCGTATTAAATAATAATGATGCTAGAAATATTTAACTTAAAAATACTGAGAAATATGGTTATTGCAGAAATTGAACACGCTTAGGAAGGCCTTTAATTTAAACAGTCGAAACAAAGCCAACCCTAAATTTAGCAACATGTTTGTTAAAATATTTGGGATCCATGACAGTAGAAAATTAGTTATACTTCGCTTCGAAATTACTTCATGTAACATCTATTAAAGAAATTGCTACAGAATTCAGTCGGATTCGTTTTCTTCAAGTTTAACTTCAAATTCAAATCTACAGCCAAAGAAATCAACTGCCTTTGAATAGCACAAAGTAAATAACAAATCTAAAAGATCGACAATTGCCGGAGCAAAGTTGCTTCCCGGCTTCGAGATAAACAAATGGCTCTCGATTGTGAATCCGTGTATTTCAAGATCGGAAATAAATATGCAGCAGATATCGTAAATATATCCGTTGTTACCCACGCGTCTCCCTACGTTCTGTTATTTTCAAGAAATATGATGATTTTTTCTGTTTTTTAATGGAAAATGCCCCTTTGTCGAGAAAAGGGAAATTTTTTGTGAAATTTAGGAAAAAATATCCGTGAATTTCTGATTAATTTTAACAGTGTTCCTCGGATATGTTCGCTTATTGACGGTAAAGATCTTAAAGAAAATATAAAACATTTTTGTGGAAATTAATTGTTCCGTGATTTCCGCTTAAATTCTACACAGTGAAATGAGGCAGATCATGCCATTATAAAGAACTTTTAGAAGTTACGCATATAATTTAAAAAGCAAAGCATTCTATGTGAATATATTGTTAAGTTAAAATTTGTGTGTAATCGTGGAAAACAAACTTTTTCTAAATACTATCAACAGTTTTAAATAAAGTTCAGTGCATATTATGTATAAAACGTAGGTATCAAGTGTAAAATAAAGCAGACTACACAAATGTGAACAACTCCCAAAATGAATACTCAGTATTACTTTTCCGAATGAGGTCATTTATTTAATTGCTAAAGTTATTTCACAGAGAATGACAATGCGATGCTTTCGATTATTATTCCCATTTGTGCCATAGAGAGATCTTTTGGGCTGGATTTGCAAATGGTTCTGTGGACAAGAACAACTTTGGAAAATTGAAATTATTTTAATTTTGTATTAGGCTGTTTCAGTAAAAATACGCGGTCCGCAATTCAGCCGATGTATGTCTATGTTTTTTCTATTAAATTTTTTCCTTTGCATTTGAAGGAGAAACATTTTTTTTTCTGTTAAGGACAAAAATCCCCTTGTACTTTAATTTTTTTTTCTAAATAGCTTATATGCATAAAGAAATTTCTTAAAAATCTGAATTTAAATATTGCCTAATAGTTTTCGTTACCCAATTTTTTTTAATCAACATTCGAGCCAAACTTTTTTCTGCTTTATATCTAAGTAACAAAACTTATTCAATTAGCATTATGTGCATTTGTGTAACACTAAAACAATGTGATTTTACAACTTATAATACAAATCACACAATAATTTCAGTAACAAAAGATATGGCGTACATACAATAGTTCTAAAATAATGAAAAAGCCAATTAACTAAAGCTTTTTTATTCATGCATATCAACCAATGTTTTATGTGATATAGTTTATACCTAGTACGACAGGGTTCCACTTTACTAAATTTATTTTTAAGGTCGTTTTAAATATAAAAATATTTTAAACATAAAATCTGTCTCGTTATATTTAAATTGGAGTAGTTTGGCGAAGGAAAGAAGTATTTTATGATTATGCATTAAGAAGATTTTTGTTTTTGAGGAAGCGAGTTGATTTATCAGATTTCCTGAATTTTTTTGGTTTAATTCTTTCCATTTCTTGATGGAAAATATAATTCTTTATTAAATATGCTAATATATTTTGAAATAAACTTGTTTTTGGTAGTACTTATGCAGCACCATGATTTCGTTAATGAATGAATGAATTACCAAATAAAATTATATCAAACATATTTGTATATATTTTTCTCTTGAACAATTGCTGACAAATTTTAAAGGCAAAATAAAATATAATTTCAAAGTGCTAAGTTTAATAGAGATAAAATAGTCGTGTGTTTAAGAAAACAACTTTCAGCATTGTACAAAATATGACGTGTATAGTAATTTCGATTTGATAAAAAAAAATCAAGAAGAAATCCAATTGTATTTTCTCTACCAAGACCGTATTTATACATAAAGACAGTGTTCAAATCAAGTAAATGAAAATATCATTTTCCGATCTGTTACCTTTAGTAGTATAAAATAATAACATCAATTACCACTACGTTAATTCTGGCGATATCTCCCCCCCACCTTTCTAAGCCACTTAGAGAATTACTTTCTTCAAAAAACAACTATTTACTATAGTACTATTTACTATTTAAAAAAAATCTCTGAAATTTCTTGAATTTTCCAAAGCACTTTAATGCATTATAATTCACTTTAAATACAATATTTACTTTAATTATTCAAACCATTTAATGTCGCTTGAAATTTTAATTGAACTACTTATGGAATAGAAAAAATTATATATATTTATTTTGGAAGAAAAAGGTTATTTGCAAGTAAAAAGAGTTTTTTCGATAAAACAGATTCTTTAGCTCAAATTCTCCTTTTTTGGTCATGAGAAATATTTTTATTAAGGAAAGCCTTTCAGGTTTCCTAACTTTGCTTGCTCATTTTAAGAAAATAGCTTGTAAAGCATTACAAGCGTCTTTTTCTGAAAACGAATTAACTTTCAATACGTCTAAGACTTTTTTCATACAAAATGTTTTCCCAAAGCGTCTTAAGGATTCTTCAAAGCACGTTAACAATATGACCGGGAAGTGGCGTACTGCCGTTACCACTTCGCTTTTGCACTAAAGGATTATTGTAAAATTTCGAAAATTTCGAAATGGCATTTTCTGCAGGGAGAAAGTTAGCAAAAGGTGAAAATCACGCTATATAATGTTATACTGTTAAAGTTTACAAAAAAAAAAAAAACACTTAAGTTAAATGGGCCGTTTTTATAGAAACCGGTTACATAATCGTCATTTAACATTATTCTGACCATAATATTCTAAAAAAAATAGTTAAATAACGATTAATAAGATCATTAATTAACCGCATTCTTTAAAAAGGGTTGAATGACTGAATATTTTGCTGCAGAGTTTTAACAGAGTATACATAAATTAAGAATAAGAATTAAGAATGAAGAAGAAAATAAAGTGTTCCCGTGTTCAAAATAAAGAGAGTATTCTTTATAGAGGTAAATAAAATGTGAAATAATTAGAACAGCACTGTTTGTACAAACCATGTAATAGTTAAAATAGACCAAGAGCCGACAACACAAAAACCTATGTTATCAAGCACAGGAAAAAAACATTTACTTTATGGAAGAGCAGAAGTAGGAGAATCCAACGATCCATGTCTGCCGGAAGTGAAGTGGTGCATAAGCCAAAAATTTATCCACCAGTGGTTGACTCATAGGTTTATCATTTTGTTTGTCCTACAAACAAATGTATGAAAACCTGGAGGATATTTGTAGGACAAGTCAACCACTGGTGGTATTAATTTTCAGCTTATGCACCACTTCAATTCCGGCAGACATGGATAATTAGATTCACCTACTTCTACTCTTCCATAAAATAAAGGGGTTTTTGTTGTGCTTGATAAAATAGGTTTTTGTGCCTAGTGCCTCTTTGTCTAAAATATTTGCAACAATTTTTTTGTATTTACATATCGTTATAATTCTACTGAAATTTTCCCTTAAATAATGTTAGTTTTTTTATTTAGTAAAATAACGGGTCGAATCAACTTGATCATTTAAAAATTAATATATTTTTTATTTACACAGTTAAAAAATAAGTACTTCAGATACTCGTAAATACACTGGCCTCCAAAAGTTAAGGAACAGGAATTGGATGCTTTCGATTGTACACGGTTTGTCGAATGTCTTACAAAATTATTGGCGAATTGTTCTTGAACTTCTGATATGTAAAGAAAAGGTATGATTTCATATTTCTCGGTGTAGATTTAGTCGGGAGGATAATTATAAATTTAATAATAAAATAATATTTGCAAATACTTATGTAACAGAAATTTTTGAAAATAGTTTGTCACTGTGTTAAATGAATATTTGGGTCCTGCTCAACGTTTGTGTGTATTTGTGTAAGCATAGCACTCATATTCGTGGAGATGTTATGATGTCTGCGAAATGCGCAATTTTTTTTTATAACATACAGAGTTTTCAACCAAATGTAACACAACTTTCCGAAAACCTGACAAAGAACAGTAGAAACAGTATACTGCAAGTAAAACATGAATATGTTGAATATTTGACGAGATATATGGATTTGTATGAAATAATTCTTAACTGCGCATGCGTGAAAGATTTCAAAATTTTATTTCATAATTTGGTAGCCAGCTATTTTGGGCACCTTCTATAAAATGTCAGTCAAATATTGTGAAAAGTCAAAAAGGTATAGTGAGCTGATTGAAAAGTTTTTGAATATCCCTTATAATAAAGCTATTTTTACAAAGCAACTCACTATATCGCACTATCTTTGGGAATTTTCGCGATATATGACTGGACATTTTATATAAGTTGCCCTAAATAGCTGACTACCAAATTAAAAAAAAAAGAATCTTTACCGCATGCGCGATTAAAAATTATTTCATAAAATGCCCATATCTCATCAAATACTTAATATATTTATGTTTTAATTGCAGTATACTATTGCTACTGTTTTTTGTCAGATTTTCGGAAAGATATGTTAAATTTGATTGAAAACTGTGTATGTTATGAACAAAAAACTTTTGAATTTTTCACAGACATAGTAACATCTTCAGGAATTTGAATGCTATGCTTACACAAATGCACACAGATGTTTAACAGGACCCAAATACTCATTTAACACAGTGACAAACCATTTTCAGCATTTTTCTGTTACCTAGGTGATCGCAAATATTCTTTTATTATTAAATTTGTTATTAGCCCCATAGTTCTCCTTCCGACTTCACCGAGAAATATGAAATCAAATATGTTCTTTACATCTCAGAAGTTCAAGAATAATTCCCCAGTAATTTTGGTAGATATTTGTCAATTCGTGTGCAATCGAAAGCATCGTGTCCCTTTTCCTTAAATTTTGGAGGCCAGTGTACATAGTCAATATTTTTATTGTATATTTCAAAGTATCAGAACTTCCCGGTTTTGCCTGTGTTAACCATGAAAGCCTTCCAAGTGAAATGAATTAAAATGCAATAATATGGTAATCACAATAACTTTTCTTTGCGTATTCCCGCCCATGAATCTCTAATACGATAATCAGAAATAATGATGTTGCATAGCCAAAACCATAGTAATTTCCCTCGTCTTCATAAATCAGAATGCGCGTTCTTTGACAGGTATAACAGAAAAATATACGATTTTCATGGCAATACGAAAAAGTAAAATCAACTTAATGGCGTAACATTTAGTGAAATTGTCTCTATATTATAAAGCAAAAAAATACTTCTATGAAACAAGCTGACGTCATATTGATGGTGGCAACGGTCAAAAAAAGATTTTTTTTTCACTTCAGCTTTTGTAACTTCTAAACTTCGCACGATTTCATTTTTCACAGTGTCTCCAAGGACAAAATGTACTTTCAAAGGTAATTTGTTTAAAAATTGTATCTCAATTTTCTGATGTTTTCTGGATTTTAAAGTAGTTTTCAAGCATGGATATTTTCAAATTGTGATGAACATAATTACTTAAAACGTATCCAGTTGCTATTAGTGCAATATTTTAAATCAAAGACTTGTCCATGAGTAATGCTGATATCATATTCTCGGTGGCAACATCCTAACCATATAGGTGCTTTTACTGCAATGTTTTAACCTCTAAACATCGCACTTTTGTTTCTTTATCGTCGCATAAAAAAAAGTACTTTCAATGCCATTTATTTGTAAAGTGACTCTCAACTTACTGATTTTTTATGTATTTTACATTAATTTTCAAGCTGGAATAATTTTTAATATACGTGCAACATAAATACAAAAGATTAATAGGATTGCCGTTAAAACATTGTAAATAATGGCGCATTTCCTTGTTAGCGTCTAGTAACCCATAGCAAAATTAATAAACAAAATTAATGTTTAAAATAAAATACCAATTTAAGAGTGATTGAATCAAACTACATAGGAGTAATATGCATAACAAAGGTTGCTGTAAAAAAAGAAAAATCAAGATTAACAGCTCACTATACAAAAGTTTGAAAAAAGCTTTTTGATGTAGTTGTTGGGCATTCTAAAAAATATACTAAACGTAAAGTCATACTGTCGAATGATAGGATATTTTGCTACAAAATCTCAACAGTGTAATTGTTGCAAAATATAACATTTATCGGTAAAATAAATTTATAAATATATAATGTTGATTTACTGAGATTGAAACAAGAATTTCGTCCATGTGTAGGGACCGTATAGGACTTTAACATTAAGTATCTCAATTTTCGAACATCTTTGTAATATGGTGTAGTAGCTAATACCTGTGTAGAAAAAGTATCTGTATTTGATAGACTATATTAATTAAACGGACTATAGTGAACAAAAATGATATTTTTTAAATGTCATAAAAGCTAGGTATTATTTATATTATTATAGTAGAGCAGTTATTTGTTGAAGGCACTACTATTTTCCCCAACTTAAAATTCCATACAGGACAATAATTCTTAGACCTTTTTTTATCTTTTTAAAAACTCTGATCAATGTTTAATTAAATTACATTCTTTTAAATATATGTTCAATTACACAGTTAAAATTCTTTTATGACATATGAGGTTCTGTACACTTTTTTCAATTAAATACTTTCTTATTCATTTCTTTTTTATCTTTATTCTTTAGCTTAGAGATAAAGATACATGTAGCACTAATCTTAGTAAAAATTGTACAAAAAATAAAGTTTACAAAAGTATTTAATTAAAGAATGTCTCAAGGTACTTTAGTCTTCTCTACTAGTTCTAAATGCGTCATTGAAATAAACTATAAAGTAAAGCTTTTGAATTTGTATTATATAATTTTCAGAAATTCAATCTGTGTTTTAGGTTATATCCTCACTAATTAAACATAAACAAATAAAAATTTATTTTTAAAATTTTATTGAAAATACAAGCAGTGGATTAAAGTGAGCACGAGATCTCAGAATTGTTTGTATATTCAATATTCGCAAGTGCTTTTTGTTAAATTAAATTAAATTTGAAAGCCCAAAATCTCTATGAAATATCTTTTAAATCTGTTTTCAAACATGCAAAGTAAATTTTCAATTTGATTATGTGAAAATCAAATATTTACCAATAAAGAAGTAAAATCTAAATAATTTATAACTGTATTGTTTATCTTTCATTTAATAAAAGTGAGGTGTGCTTCCAGTGCAATTTTTCTTTACTATATATATAATATAAATTCTTATATATATATAAACTTTTGTATATGAAATTGATACACATATATTTTTCAGGATCTGCTACATTGAGCAGTAAACCTACGAAAGAAATGTCATTGATTTTATGAGATGGATATGACGTTTAAAGAATGATGGTTTGTTACACTTTGATTAAGTGACATTCCTTTAGCACATGCATTAGCATCCGTCTTTTTCCATTTGTACCGCAGGTCTCGACAGAAAATTGCAATCACCAATATTAAGCTCCCAAAGTGCTCGTTTTTAGACATTTTACGACAAACGTGATATTTACTAAACTTTATTCTTATAAATGGCACCAAAATTGAATGTAAAAATTCACTATAGATATGCATACTTTCTTCTTCTAATATGTCTCATGCTTAATTTATGAAAACTCTTGCATTTGTAATAACGTAACTACTGTTCGGAAAGAATACGTCACTGGTCGGTAAAAATGTTAAGTCCGTCTTCTGAAAGGTTAAACACCAGGGTGTGCCTAATGCACAGGATTTCAGATTTAACTGCTCTTTTCCACATTGAGAATATCTAGACATATACATCTTTCATCTAGTAAATACACATATTTAATGTACTATATATCGAATGGACGGAAACTGTTGTTCCCGAAACATGTCTTAGAAAGAAAATGAGCTATTTCTCTTGAACAAAAAAAGAATTATCATCTCATAAACGATCATTTTAAAAGATCTGCTCACATGAAAATAAAACATGTCGGAAATTGTACGTCAATCGTGGAAAGTGAGTTGCGTTCGTACCATAACTAGTTTTATAAATATTCAGTTGTTGGTGAAATAGGGTAACTTGAGATGAGATGCCGTGTTGTACAAGATGCTGTATCACGTAGTTTTCATATGAGCAGGCGCTGTAGGGAAACTCCGCTCAGTTGCAAGAAAGAGGGTTCCCTACTGATACTTTAATTTCGGTTTGCGTTCTTTAAAAAAAAATTAAGTTTTTTTCATTTATATTTCGTCTTAACACTTCTGGTAAGTGTCCAAAATCTTTTACGTTACTTCTTTATTTGCCTATATAAGTCTTAGTTTAAACATCAGAGAAATTAATCTGATGTTTTTAGAGAATATTGATACCTAGCCTGCGTGTAAAGGATAAATGGCGGCCTATTCCCGCACCTTCACGTTTATGGGGAAAAGGGGGGCGGCATCTTGCCTAATACTTTGTGGTGAAACGGTGAAACTGTTTAGGGATAAGATGCCAGTTGATTTACCTTAGAGGTAAGATGCCGCTTATTTTACGTTACTGTCAAATACCTGGTTGTTTCTTCATTGTTTAAATTACCTTGGCTAATAAGTAACTTGTCAACGATTTTAATCCGATAATTTAAATCAGTGATTAAATAAAGATTTTAATCAATTGATTTAAAAATATTATTGATTACAATCAAAATTTTTAAATGTTTAAAACGACATAAAGAAATATTAAAATCTAAGGTGAACATAATTCGAAAGGTTTCTATATGTATTCTCTGATTCAAATATCAACTTTATTCTCCTCATAAATAACTGTTTAATAATTATTAATTTTAATCATCGTTAAAAATTTGATTTTAAATGCAGTTATAAATAATTTGCACATCAAATGGGCCAAATGAGGTGCGTTCGTATTATTAGTTTTATAAATATTTTTTTGCACCGCATATTGAACTGAATGTACATTTTAGTGCATTTCATGAGCGCATATCAATTTCATTCTGTACGAAAGGCTGTAACATCATTAAAATGCACAGGGAATATTTTTTCAAATTGGCCGTAATATAACGGAAAAATTTTGACTGTGCCTGTAATTAAACTATACATCCGATTTTCATAAAATTTGAAATGACTCTACAAAATTTTGCAACAATTATATATTTAAAATTTCAGACAATTCTATTGCGTAGTTTTTGCTCTGTTATATGAGAACAGACAGGCAGACAAATAGATAGACGGACCGAATGACGACTAAAGGTGCTACGTATTTATAAAATTACGAACGCGCCTAAAAACACGCTAATTAGATCTGCTTTGAAAAAAGATTACGGAAGATTTAATCGTAATTAAACGACTAGTGACGATCTCCTGTAAACAGGTTTCCATTAATTTCCCTTTGGCAGAGGGATTTTTAGGCCGAATCAATTGCTGTCGAGACAGATAATGGCTATTTCGGGATTGATTAAATAATATCAACCCAATAATTTAAAATTAGCTTGTATAAAATGGCTTAGTAAACAATATTATAAAGACGCTATAAGGAATTCATTTTAAATTAGACATTTTAAATGCATCGTTTTAAATATGACGTACTTTTTACCAAGTTTTGTTTCTCATTTTAATATTCACGGAAAAATAAATTTAAAAGCCTATAGAGGCCAAACTAAATCGGTATGTCAATAGCAACTGCGATTTTTCCAGGTGTCTCAAGCCTTTCTAAAAAAGAATAAGATAAGAAGTAGTCAAAGGCTAGAAAGACAGAATCTTCAACAGATGATGATATGGATGATGATTAATGCCCCTACCAAGATTCAGAAGACGAGGATTTTTTTTAAGTGAATGAGAACGAGTGTTAAGGGTGTCTAGCAGAGTACAATAAAACCTCAGAAAAATGTGATTGGATCAAGTGCATACAGTAAAACTGTTGGTTATATAAAAATTGCTCAAAGTTCCTAAACAAATGTGCAGTCTGTGGTACATCTGATATATTGCTGAAAAAAACAAAGGGACATATGAAAAACATCAACAAGAAAGCTGGGCTCTAAAACAATTTAACATAATGGCTTTACCGTATTTAAACTTGTTATAATGTTTAAAAATGGGCATATTTAAAAGCCATAATTCTTTTAAATGTTAAGTCGAAATTAACCTTTTTTTCAAATATTAGTTCGTTCTTATATTAAATTGCCAACATTTGTTACATTCACAATTTTGTAATTTCATAATATTAAGTAAGTTAACAACTTTAGTATGTCTAAAATATTAATGTTACGTTTATTCGTCCCATTATGTTTTATTCTGCTTCACAAAAATTATGTTTAACATTAAAACTCCAGAAGGCATCTAACCCCTAGATACCTGGCCATTTTACCCATACCTTGGGGTAAGATGCCGAAATACAACTGTTTAGAAAAACAAAATTTTCGATGTTTTCTATAATATGTGTAAAACGATGTAACTATTTAAATCATACATAAGAGTCGAAACTTCAACAAGAAATCAATGAATAACAAATCAAACAACAGGCTATTTTTAAAACAACTAAGTCAAAAACTACGGCATCTTCACCTAATCTACCATAGCTGTTGCACCCTTATGCGAAAATGCATGAATACAAATTTTATTACGATTATATATATTCAGTAATCTGTAAATAATAAGACTCCATCTTAAATAGGACATAATCACCATGGCAACCGAGAATCAATACTGATCATTGGAGTTATTGCGTATAATAGGATTTAATAGAATGATGAAAACGTTTATTAATATATTTTTAAGTTTTTATTCGATTTTCATAAAACTTGAAAAGCCTCGACAAAACTATGGAACGCTTATATGTATTAAATTTCTATTCGGTTGGTTAGTTTTTGCGCTGTTATATGCGGAAAGACGGACAGACAGACGGACGGTCCAGACGATGACAGTAGTTTTTATGTATTTATATAATTACGAATGCACCTAAAAAGCTCATTTCTAATGTTCTTGTTTGTAAAACCGTTTAGTGTCTTCAGAAGATAAGACAACAAGTTCAGCTAGAGAATGCAACAGTGACAGAGATAATATTTTAATTCGAAATATATTTTATTTTTAATATATCTTTGAAATTAAAATACGCCAACTACGTGGTGAAATAAGATTTGTTTGGGGACAAAACATGTTTAAAAAGCAAACATTTATCGTTGTCATCGTCATTACAACGTTCGTCTTCACAGTGCTAAAAAAACAGTGAAATCTGTGCTTACAAACAGTGAAATCTGTAGTTTTATGGTGTATATATTAAACTATTTTCTTTCATTCATTATTTTTATTTACATCCAACGGGATGTTACTTTCGAACTCACCTCGTATATAGTCAAAACCATGTACGATGAAAAGCTCCATTATTTTGATATAACTTATCATTCATGTGAGATACTATTCAAAATGCATTATATCAATATTTTAAAACTACCATTTAACTTAAAAAAACTAAATTACAATAGCTTACATGCAAAAACTACTCAAGAATCAAATAAATCACTTTATTCGTCGAGTAGTAAACATGAATTTTACGTATTAATGAGCCCCATGAATAAAGTTTTCCATTCAAAAAACTGCGCTATCTAATACTGTTTTGACAGATTTAAATAGTTCGAAAGGAAATATCAGAAATATTTATTAGGCTTGTTATCTCATTAAATTCAGTATTGAAATTTATTGAAGTACGTGAATAATATTAAACGAAATAGGCTGTCAAGTATCATAGTTATTTACTTAATCAGGACATGGATTAACTGAAGGGTAAATAAGTATTGTATTGTAATTAATTTTTATAAATACAAAAGAAAAAAATATTTCATAGAAAACTAATTAACACATTAATACAAACTTAAAGATACAATCGAATTCGGTTAACTTGCGTATCAAGGGAGTGTACAAAAGTCATCCATTAAGCGGGATCGCGTATTAAATGTCATTTGAATAATGTTGCAAGAAGTAATATAATTTACAGGTTTAATAGTCGTAATGAACTTTAGTACTTTCGTTTATACGTTTACTGTCAAAAATTGTGTCTTTTACGCATAGTAAGATTAAAATTTAAATGTATTCGAGTCTAATTCACTGTTTGTATACTCTCTGTAAGACAGACTCGAATAATATCTGAAAAAATATGAATTCAAATATCGCTTTAATGTCGATTAATACACTTTTGATACAATGAAAAGTAAAACAACAAATATAATTTTCCTAATGGTCTATTTCTTTTATAGCACAAACCGGAACTATTAAACTTTTGCAGAACAAACCAGTTATTGAAATCATATTTCGTACCTGCGATACTGAGTAACCTTATAATCAGTTCTTAATTTTTCACATATTATAAGTAAACTTATCCTTCTTAATCTTTGTATAAAAAAAAGTCTTGTCAGGATGAAAATAAGTAAGAAAAAAAGCATAAAAAATTTTCAACTGCTGTCAAATTTGTTCAGCCTTCACGAATTTGAGTCTCTTTTTACCTCTGTCTCTTTTCAACGCCTGATATTCCTAAAATGCAACCTATTGTGATTGATGCGCATCGCGATTTTTATAAGATGCATTATAATCTATACTAGTTTGGTAGCATGCATTTAAAATAATCACTAACATTGAATATAATAATCTATAAACATAATAATTTTTATGACGCATCTCAGTAAGAAATTGAAAACATTTGCAACAGCAAATGATGTCAGAATACGGTCAGATTCGGTTCTTCGACGTCTATACCATTACATGCTTCGTTCTAATAGCCCTGAAGACGTACAAGGAGATACATTTTTTTAGATTTTATAATCTTCCAGACTTTCAAAGTCACTTTTATGGTTGCCTGTATCATGTAAATTAGTCTTGGAGGAAGATCTGTTTTTTTCTCAATGCCTTGACTCATAGCAATTAAATATTAAGAACAGAAAGTAGTAATCCAATTTACCGGCATGAGTATAATTTTTGCTTGTTGTTAAATTAGATTCTCACAAAGAGTTTGCAGCGTTTTGAGTGTAACACTATTTCAATGTGTACTGAGGCTGCATTCTACTCATTAAACTATTTTCTAATTTTTAAATCGTTCCTAGAGGAATCGATCAACCTACCATTTTTGTTAGTTTTGTGTTTGGCCTTTAATTATGTTTTCGTCTATGTGCTTGGACATATTATTCGAATCTGAAGATGAATCGATCTAAACGAGGATGTTTATAAAACCTGGAATGTTCTTTACTGGTCAATTCTCCATAAATAACACAACCGTCCCAAATTTGTCGTGTATTTCTAGTTCGAAGTGAACATCTATGGAAAGAAATTATTAACCAGTCATTCAAGCCTACATTTGGCTTACACTGCATTAATGTGTACCTACCTATCCAGGATTTCTGAAAGCAAAATTTTGGTTTCTCATAATTGAATTTCTCATTAAGGTAAACGCACCGGTAGTGGGCCGTTTATGGGCATTTATCTAATTATTATGAAAGTATTAATGAATTCTAAAAGCCATATCTTTTTTTTAACCTAGCCCTAACTTTCAGATACCGGAATAAACATTCAAAGTTTCAAAATATATTCTTCGGAAAAAATGAAAAATTGAAAAAATTACCTTTTTCTATGCTCCCGTAGTGGGCCTAGTAAATTTTTGATGCTTCAGTAGTGGGCCCCCGAGAAGTGGGCCACTGCAGTTTTGAGTTTAGTTTGAAAATACTGAAGTTATACTTTTTTTTACAGTTCTACAATTGAATATACACAATAATGAAATCATACATAGATGTTTAGATGATTACGTAAAATAATCTCAGTAGTAAGCCTGCAGATTAGGGGACTCAACATTATTTCTGTAAATGAATTTTATCTTCGTTTGCATATAAGTCGATGTTCTACAAGCTGCAAAGCAAATTTTTGCTATATACAGGGTGTCCTTCCATATCGTTTAAAAATGGCTAATTCCCAAGAAGTTAGTTTAGCGCTATAATTTTAATTGCTGAACTATTTCACAGGTTTTTCATCATGATAAAATCCATTTCCTTCAAAATGGTTACATTTATTTAATGTTGTGAAATTAAATTTTTGTGCAGTTCTTGTGATCTATAAGTTATATTTAAAAAATCTGTTTATATGCTTTCGCTTGTTAATCAGTAAATATTGCCATATTTTGTGACAAAGTTTTCTGAATTGTGCTACAATGAATTTTATGAATTTTTAGCGATTTCTGTCATTAAAAATGCATTTTTTGCGTTTTGTACCACAATGATACAAATGGTAGAAAAAAAAATCATCAGTTTTTATCGACAATAATAGTAGACAATTTAGCAACCTTTTTTAAATGAAATGCATAGATTTTTTTTCCTCTACATAACAGTCTGTTATATTTTGTAACTTAAAAAAAATCTGCCTTATTTGTTTTTTCTCAGTGGTGATAAATAATATGAGAAATATAATAAGCAGGATAATTAAGAGCTGAAATGATTGCAAAACAAAATCATTTATCCAAAAACGAAAAAAATCTGAAAATGTGGGAGGGGTTTACAGACAATTTGTTACAAAGAGTACTTTTGGTTCAAACTTCCAATGAAAGAGAAGCATCAGGCTCGGGAGATAATTTCCTGGCTCTCCTTTTTTTTCCCATAGGCTATTTTTTTAACTCTTCCTTTTGAATTTTTCTGTTTCTCTTTCGGTTTTCCTTTTCTTTTTCTGCCTCTTTAGCATTTTTAAGATCTTCATTTTCCTTATAATATTGAAGCATTTGAAGAGAAGTCACAACTGCAGGAAGTTTCTCTCTTTTTCTTTGTGTCACTCCTTATCCTTCTGACCAAAAAATAACCCTTTTGAAGGGAGGTGGTACATTTTTAAATGGCCCACCATTTGAAGGCACTTGATGACTGCCAGTCTCAGTATCCTTCTTGAATGTAAAGGTCCACCTCAGCATCTTCAACAATTGCTCTTTACTCCTGCTCAATAGTCTCAGTATCAACAGTGTCAATAGACACTTCAGTGTATGTCGTCTCGACAGATACGACTGGTGTACCCTATAACATGTAAAACGTAAAAATTGATTAAATAATTGTAAAAAATATATAGTCAAGTGATACCCAAATTGTTTTGCGATAGATTGCCTTTGAAATTGGTTCTATGTTCAAATCTCCTTCGTCTCCAATCATAAGTTGTAAAGATATATTTGCTCCACACATTTGCTCCCTTCTATTTACCTTTATTTTCGAAGAAAGATTTTATTATTTCTTCTTTAATTTTATCTTCAAGAACTTCCAAATAAGAACCCATTTCTATCTCTTTTATTGGGGATATTATCAAGTTCATCGATGTTAATGTGGATTCAACAGTTACGTTCTTTGGATCACATGGAACTAATCTACATACTTTGAATCCATTCACAATTTTTGCAGGAGTTAAACGATCTAGTGCTGATTTTAAGACTTGTGGAAAGTCATGTTTCTACATCTGTTTGCCTTCATGGGTTATTCTGGAGTTCACTACTTCCTGTCGCCAAGCACTTTTAAGAGTTTGGAAAACAGCAACGTCCATTGGTTGCATTAGGCGTGTGGAATATTGGGGAAAGATACCATTCAATTCCATGATCCGAACAGAAAGTCCTTAGATATAACGATATATGAGAAGTATGTCCATCCATAAATAACACTACGGGCTTTTCTATGCAATGCTTATTTAAATATAGCTCAAAAATTTTAACCTTTGTCTTGAGTATTGAACCAATGAAGTATGAATTATTTTAGAGATTAATTCCTTAACAATCATATGTCTGATAGCTTAGTGAAGTTACGTTTTCGCTGCTCCAGAAAAGGGCCACTTGTGCACCAATAGTGGTCCCCTGGCACACTACTGGTTCTAATGAAGAAAAAACTAAATAAATTACATACAAAGTCTTGGAACCTCAAAAAATACTTAATTAAAATAAATTAAACATAAATTATTTTTTGGCCTATGCTCTAGTAGTGGGCCTCCATGCCCACTACTGGTACAATTTAAGAAACAGTGATCCAGAAGTGGGCCACCCCTTAAAATCAATATAATACTGAAATTTTAAGATTTCGGGTAATCTAACAAATTATTTACAATGTAATTGAGTATATCAATGGAAGTTTAATTTAAAATAAAACATAATATTAAAGAAACAACGATTTAAATAAAACTTTATCTCTTAACGAAATAACCAAGAAATTGTCAAAAAATCTGTGTTTGAAGACACTCTAGAATATAAACAAATATATCTACATGAAAATAACAATTATTCCAAACTGTGTATCGAAAGTTAACATTTAAGGACTTTAGCTAATCAGATTTCTTTTAGTCGTGTTTGTGAAATGGATTATGAGCTTGTTTTTAAACTTTGAAAATTAGTGGCCCACTATAGGCACGTGTCCCACTACCGGTGCGTTTACCTTATTAAGTTTAAGTAATCCGAATGCAATTAAACACGCTTGGATAATTATTTGATAATCCTTTTTAATCTCTGTCAAATAAAATGGAAGATTGTGGATTTTTAGGTGCGTTCGTAATTATAGAAATAGGTAGAAATACATACTTTAGTCGTCGCTGGGTCCATACGTCTGTCTGTCTGTACGTCTCTCCGCATATAACACTACAAAAACTAGCCCAACTGAATGGTTTGAAATTTAATATGTATAATCGTTGCAGAATTTTGTCGAGTGATTTCAAATTCTATGAAAAAACAAAAGAAAAAAAAAAAACCTTTAAAAATACTAATAAAATTTTCTTTATTCTATTAAATCCTATCCTACATAATTAATTCACTGATATCCCATGATAAGTCATGATTCTATGTAGCCATAGTGATTACGTCTTATTTAAGATGGAGTCATATTTCTTCCGTATTACGGTATTTAATATTTATAATCGAAATAAATTTTGTATTCATTAATTTTTGCATAAAATTGCAACAGCCGTTGCACCAATATCTGGATATGTATAAAACTAGCTGTAATACTCAATTATTCATTTTCTACATTTGATGTACAATTTTCGACTTGTCTTCTCTCCAATGGGTTCAATGTTCTATCAAAATTTGATTAAAAAAATTAGAAAACCTTAAAAAGTCTAGTAGCATTAATATTGCGATATAAAATTTTCTTGTTGTAATAGTAGAAGTGGGTTGTTGGAAAAACCGGTAACTTTTTATAAAAACTTGTAAGATTAACTAACCCAGTGAAATTAGTAAATTAGTAATTTAGTGAACTTTATGAAATTAAAATTCTTTTTATTTCATTATCCTTTTGAATGTTTTTGCAATGATATACAAAATTTTTATATGTTGTCTTTTGAAAATGATTTTGCTATTTAAAGTTCTCTTGAGAAATCGATTAAAAACTCAAAATGACTTGCTTGTCTGTCTGTGTGTTAGCCAATAGCTAAAAATTGGCTAAGGGTTCTTTTCAGAACCATGGTCTGCGCATATCGGGAAGAGCATCCGTTGTCATGGGGTGCTAGGCAAGGGCATTCTATTTAATGTAAATTAATTTAATTTTCGTAATACTTAAACCAATTAAGTACTTTTTTATTTGTATTTCTCTTTTTTTTTTAAATTATTGAACTCAAGAACTTAATTCTTAACCTCCCCCCGCCCCACCAGTGACGGAGAGGTTCTGCTCTCGAAGCTGGTAGACGGGAATTGCTGGGTTCGAACCCAATCGCGCCCGTCGGTCTAATCGTTCGGAGTTTTCGAGGCTTTCTTCGAACCTTGGATTTCCAAGCATTAATAGGAGTTAGGTTCCCTTAGAAAGACCCCACGAAGGGCACTTCGCCCCCCCCTTAGGGCCCATATCCCTCGTATTGATAATTAGCCGTCATAAACACAACTAACCAACCAACCTTAACCACCCCTCCCCTTTTTTTACACTGCTGTCCAAGGAATCGCATCTTGTCATCCAACCCAAGTGTCCAGTATCCGGGTATGTGGGACATAGGTCCGAGGCTCCTCGGCAAAAATTCTTCGCATCGTCGTCGTGTTAATTAAATAAAGCAAATTTTACTTTTCTCTCTTTTGGTATTAAAAAAAAATTTAAAAAATCACAAATATAACGTTGCGAAAACTCAGTGTCAGTCTTTAATGGGTTTGCCAAGCAGATACATTATGATTTTTATATGGCTGAATTTATTCGATGCAAAAAAAAAAAAAAAAAAAAAAACTGTATTAATAAGTTCTTGTAATTATTAAAGCTATTATTAATGCTATTATATTTCTCAACATTTAAAATAATTAGACTTAATGTCAAGCGAACAACAAACACTTATCTGCATGATCACAAATCTATTCCAACGTGAAATGTATTGCGTTTAGAGCTAAACAATCCATTTTATCAAAGTTAAAGTGACAGGTGATATGCACACTGCATTAACGGGGTTACATTTCTGAACTTGTTAATGAGTCATAATCGATAAATAGAAATTTTCTATTTTTATTGCTTTATTTTTAATCAAGCGTAATACAAGACCTTCAAAATCAGGTATAATTTATTTACGGAACTACTGAAGTGATATCAACATTACTTTTTAATAATGTTGGCGTTATCTAAAATATAAACTGATTGATCGACAAGAAAAAGAAATTAAATCACTTACGTTATAAAAAGCACATTTATTTTCTTTCTCTTTTCTTTTTATCTGTTCCTTTTTTTGAGAAATTGCTTAACAATTTATTTTTTTCTTCAAACAATAAATTCCTTATTTAGCTAATATAATTGAAATCGTTAGAATAAAAGAAAGAAAAAAACAATTGAATCGTGAATATAATGCAATCGGTAGAATAAAAGTTCATGAAAGTCAATTTTTTTAGATGTGATTTCGAAACAGTTGTCGCCCCTTAACATGATGATTTAAGTTGAAACAGACACAATTTCGTGTAGTGTATTAGAATATTTTTGTTGCAAAAAAATACCATTGTAAAGGATCATTGACATATAAGAGTGAAAGTAGAAAAAAAGTAAATTAGCAGTTTTCCACACGCCCAGCTTTGCAGACAATAACGCATTGCATGCGTGAGACTGTTAACAACAATGCCGAACGTAACATCGCAGAAGGCATCTGTTTCTTCTTCTGACTTCACGTTTTATGGCATCTTTCAAGTCTGACAAATTTATTGGATTTGATGTGTACTCCTTTGATTTCAAATTACCCCAGAACCAGAAATCCATTGGAGTGAGGTCGGGGGATCGTGGTAGCCACGAAACGGCAAAGTTACGAGAGATAATTCTATCATCAAAGTGCTGTTGCAGCGCTTGTCAAACAGATGTGGCGATATGTGGAGAAATACCACCGTGCATCCATACAATAACATTAACGGCATTTGGCTGCTGCAATTCTGCAACATTGTTGTATACCGAGCACTTGTGATGGAGCACGTTTTCATACCTTTGGAAGTGATTTCCTCGAAAAAATACGGAAATCCTGCTATGCTCTTCCGCAACAACTTCAATGAGAAGAGATGGTCATCCAGATCGCGGTCGATCACAATTGCATCCTGTTTCTTCAAATTTTTTTCACCAAATCACGTAAGTTTTTACGAAACATGGACCTCGTCCTAACTTATGATTTCGGCGATAAACGCACATTGCTTCAACTGCATTTGTCTAGATCAGATAAAATAGCTTTATCAATTCACCTCGTTGTTTTATTGTAAGTGTCATATTGTTGGCGCGTACGAACAGCAGATTGAAAAAAAAAACAATCTTCCCACACTGTTTATTAAGGTTCCTTCATATCTCTGACATGTGTCGCATCGCTCTGCAAAAGCTCCGGGAGATCGGTTAATTTCTCCGGAATGGGCGCCTTCCACTATATATCATTCTTTTTGTTATCTCACTATCTTCATTTTGGTATAAAGTTTATGTTGTTATGTGCACTAGTTCAGGAGTTATGATAATCTAAACTTTCTATTACTTTCGTATTCCATGACTCTTGGATTCAATAGTGTGCATTGACTTCCTGTGCTTATATAATAAGCTTAACCTAACAGTTTTTAAAAACCATTGGGAGTTTCAATATCTATATTCAATTTCCATCACATTGATACCTTAAACATTTTCTACAAGCACTGATTTGCATATGGTGCTCTGAGAATTATTCTGTCCCTATTCCTATGAATTACGCAAAGTGCGTGAGTTCACCTAGTCTTTGAATTGTTATTAGTCCTTTATAATGCTCTTTGTTGCAAATGATTTATGCTGATGTAACGACCCTAAATATTACTTGGAATGTGTGATTTTTTAGTAAGATGCGAAACCCCAAATAAACTCTGGATACACCATGAGATACGAAAGCAGGACATGCTTCTGAATGGAGGATATTCCATCTACATTTTGATCACGTGGTCAAGGTAAAAACTTCTAGCGTAAAGAAGGGAAGGCTCCGTAGACGTGTAATGTAAATCCCTGCTAGCCAATGAAACAGTTCATGAGGCAAAGTAGTAGTATCTTCCTTCATATCAGTTAGCAGTACCTTGGGCAAATTACCAGTATCACGTGACTTTTTTCAGCCTCGAACCCATATTTGGAATATCCTTCATTGGAGCTCTTTTAACTTGCGTCTGACTTCCTTCACTGTCGCACCGAAAAAGTACGTTTTCGATATGTGATAAAGGAAGTAGTTTCTACAAGACATGTTTTTAAGTAACGATTTTTTTTTTCGCTTATGAACTGAGTAACGTCGTAAGATATTTTTTAAATGGTGTTTTTGAGTTGTGTTTTTCCACACATAGTGGAAATGTAAATGTAATCATTTGTTTCAAAGTGCTGAATATTACGTTACATAAAAACTGATTAGGATTGAGTGCCAGGATATTAAACCGGCAACTTTAATCGTACGTGCATCGTCCTAACGCCATTTATGCTTTTTCAATGCGTTGATGAATTTGCAAAGGAAAAAAAAAGTGTTACCATATTTCTTGTTTATCGAATACTTTCAAGAATACGAGTGCGAAAAGATAAATGCTTATTTCATCTTCTGAATAATTTTATTCCCATTACGGGCAAGTGAAGCATTTAATATTATAGATATATGTTCATCCTATCAAAAAATCATCTCCTGAATAATGCATGTGCTGAATATATGCATGTATGTGAACAAGTGAAATAATTAATCATATAGACCCACTCTATAACTTTGGCCTTTCTTTAAATGATCATTATAAATAAATGAAAATTCACTACAAGTATCTTAGTTACTAGTTCAGAATATGCTAATATAAGTGCTTAATTGCTGATTGATATCAGATTAAAAATAACCAATAATAAATACACACCCTCCCTTTCGTAAAAAAATATGAAATAAAAATTTATATTTTATTATTATTTTTTTTTTCATAACTCCTCGTTGTACGCTATAATGTTGTTATTGTTTACAATTTTGATTAAAACAGTCAGAAAGCAGAATTTTTTTTTCATAGTAATAGAAACTTTGAGTTTTATATACTGCCGTTTACAAAATTGTATTTATTTTAAAAGGTTTCACGGCCAGTATCTAATAATGGAATTCTCAGTTACTCTTCTTTTATGAACTATTATTCAACTTATTTAAAAAATAAAAATTATACTTTATGATGAATTTGAAAAAGTAAAAATCAAACGATGCTCATTATTGAATTTGTGGTATACTTTCAGTTCTTTATTATTACTTTAGATTGTACTTCATACTATCAGTGCTTAACAAACTGATTAGAAATAAATTTATTATTATCTATTATTTTTGAAAAACGCATAACGCACTTGAAAAACCAATTTCTGCAATTACCATCAACAGTCTGAAAAATATCCGATTTATTTTTGTGTAGCCCCTTGTATATGATCTATAAATTTGTATGTATACTAGATAGTATGCGAAAAGTTAATTTAGGTAAACGCTTAACACACTTGAAAATCCCCTTTAAATCTCTCCGTCAGTAAACGAAAATGTGCTTGAGATCTTTTGTACAGCCCTGTATATGAAGCATTCTCACATATTTTTGACTTTTTAAGTCCCTGAATAATATTTTTTATTTTAGTACATATTTTTGTTTTTGTTTTTTATTTCTTATACTGGAGAACATCCCATTGCATGACTGTATAACGATATTAACGATATAAATAAGTTTTAGACGAAGTTGGGGGTCCAAATATACTACGAAATTCCTTTACCGTCCCGTGCCCCAGATGCTGACTTTTAAGTTTGGAGCTGTCTGTATAAAAATGTTTCAATAAAAGTAATTCGGTGTAATTTTTTTCCGAAACTGGGAATATAGTTTTATATAAATGTGTAGCAAAAAATTAACCTGCACACATTTTTACGGTTGTTATTTTTTTTAAACTCTGTCCTAGATTTTACATTCTTTACTGTACCTCTTGCTAAAAATATACAGAAAATCACTTCAGATGTAGACACAGAATTTTTTTCAATTTTTTTTTTTCATGCAGAAGTATGCTCAATAAAGAATGGCTAAAATTATTTGACAGGAAATTTGCTTCATAATTTAAATCAGCATTTAAATATCAATTTCAAGCATCGTGGCTTTAATGATAGTCTTAAAATCCCCAAGCTTTATTCCTACACTTTTCGAGGTAATTCTTTTTATTTTTTATTTAATCTAATGTAAATAACTGTTGCTAAAATTCAATAAACATTGTGGCTACCACTAATCTTAACATGATTTGCCTAAAAATAGATAGTAATTTTCCTTACCGTCCATTTTTTACCTTTACCGTCCCTTTTTACTTTCTTCTATCTTCAATAGAAGAGTATTGTAATCGAAATTTTTTTCGACTTCCGGTTTTCGACGGATTAACATGTTTTAGGGGTCAGAGATCCCAAAAAACATGTTTATAGAAAATGTCTGTCTGTCCGTGTGTCTGTCGCCATTGTACCATCAAAAAGTGTATGAAGTTATGCATAGAATTGAACCAAATTTTTATGTTACGTTTTTGGCTATGGCAAGCAGATCCTCCCTGAATTTGGAAAAAATTCGCCGGTAGGGGGCGCTGTAATATCGATTTTTGTGCGATTTTGAATATTGTACCATCCAAAAGTATATGAAGTTATGCATAGAATTCAACCGAATTTTTATGTTAAGTTTTTGGATATGGCAGGTAGGTCCTCCCTGAATTTGGAAAAAATTCGCCGATAGGGGGCGCTGTAACAGCGATTTTTGTGCGATTTTGAATATTGTACCATCCAAAATTATATGAAGTTATGCATAGAATTGAACCAAATTTTTATTTTAAGTTTTTGGATATGGCAGGTAGGTCCTCCCTGAATTTGGAAAAAAATTGCAGGTCGGGGGTGCTGTAATACCGATTTTTGTGCGATTTTGAATATTTTACTATCCAAAAGTATAAGAAGTTATGCATAAAATTGAAAAAAAAAATTATTTTATTACTTTTTTCTATCTTCAATAGAAGAAAGTATTGTAATCGAAATTTTTTTCGACTACCGGTTTTCGACGGATTTACATGTTTTAGGGGTCAGAGATCCCAAAAAACAGGTTTATAGAAAATGTCTGTCTGTCCGTGTGTCCGTCTGTCCGTCTGTCCGTGTGTCTGTCGCCATTGTACCATCAAAAAGCGTATGAAGTTATGCATAGAATTGAACCAAATTTTTATTTTAAGTTTTTGGATATGGCAGGTAGGTTCTCAATGAATTTGGAAAAAATGCGCCGCTAGGGGGCGCTGTAACAGCGATTTTTGTGCGATTTTGAATATTGTACCATCCAAAAGTACATGAAGTTATGCATAGAATTGAACCGAATTTTTATTTTAAGTTTTTGGATATGGCAGGTAGGTCCTCCTTGAATTTGGAAAAAATTTGCCTGTAGGGGGCGCTGTACTACTGATTTTTGTGCGATTTTGAATATTTTACCATCCAAAAGTATATGAAGTTATGCATAGAATTGAAAAAAAAATTATTTTAAGTGTTTGGATATGGCAGGTAGGTCCTCCCTGAATTTGGAAAAAATTCGCCGGTAGGGGGCGCTGTCACAGCGATTTTTGTGCGATTTTGAATATTGTACTATCCAAAAGTGTATGAAGTTATGCGTAGCATTGAACCAAATTTTTATTTTAAGTTTTTGGCTTTGGCAGGCAGATCCTCTTTGAATTTGGAAACCATTCGCCGGTAGGGGGCGCTGTAACAGCGATTTTGAATATTGTACAATCCAAAAGTGTATGAAGTTATGCATAGAATTGAACCAAATTTTTATTTTAAGTTTATGGATATGACAAGCAGCACCTCCCTGAATTTGGAAAAAATTTGCCACTAGGGGACGCTGTAATAGCGATTTTTGTGCCATTTTGAATATTATACCATCGAAAAGTGTATGAAGTTATGCAGAGAATTGAGCTAAATTTTTTGTGTTTCTTTTTGTTCATGGCATGAAGGTCCTCCCTGAATTTGGAAAAATTGCGCTGGAAGGGTGCGCTATAATTACGATGTCTGTACCATTTTCTTTATTGTACAATCGAAAATTGTATAAAATTATGCATACAACTGAACCAAATTTTTTGTGCATGTTTTTGGCTTTGGCCAACAGGTCCCCCTTGAATTTGGAAATATCGCGCGGTAATGGGGCTCTGTGATGGCGATTTTTTTATACTTTTCTTTATTTTTCGTAGCTCTATTGTCCATCGGCGGCTCGTGCAAAGGCGGGAACTCACTTCATGCTAAGCCGGCTATTCAAAAACATCTGATAACAACAGAATAAGGGACTATTAATTTTAACAAATATCAAGATATAGATTAACTCGTTTTTAGTTCAATTAATTTACTGAAGTAGAAATTTAAGATGAAAAACAAAGTTGGTATAGTAATGAACTAATAATATTGAAGTATTAACATGTGTAACTAGTTTTTGAAATATTAAGATGTATAAGATAGAAGAAAGTTTTGGGATTGGCACATCCAACTAGTTTCCATTACCGCCCCCTCCTTAACATCCCTTTAAGACAATGTTATACCAAAATTTTTACTAAAAATACTACATTATTATTACATCTTATTTGAGCGTCCTGTGGGTATTATACAAATTCATTATAAATTAAAATTTAGAAAAAAATAAAAACTTCGAGTGGTAAAATGATAAGGAAAATCGAAATCGCAAGCTTAACATAAGCCTCAGTTAAATAAAAAATTCTTCGTTGCTGATCTTTTTTCTTTATTTTGAATCTTCAAGGGATTCGTCTATAAGCTTAAAAGTTTAATTTCACCCTATTTTTATTCCTGAAAATTAAAAATTTGTGAATGCCTCATATAATCTATAGAATTTATACACACCAAGTAATATGATACATAAATAAATTATTTAAATTTAAAAACGCATACCACAATTGAAAACGTAATTACATCAATTATTGTTCAAGGGGTTCTGTAGTCAAATTCTATTGTGTGGTCCTGTAAATAAACGATAAATTCTATGCACAACCTATTCTACAGTTACCGCCTCACAGTATAACTCATATATATATAAATTTCAATATGTTTAAAATAATGTAATATCATTAAAAGTAAAATACACCGCAAAAGATTTTCACCACTGACCGTATGAATCGGAATTATTTTGAGTGTCCCTATAAACGAAACTTAAATGCTACACATTTATTTTCAATAACGAATATTCCATAGTAAACCGCAAAAACATAAGACTAATCGAGTTCATAAACATTTTTCACCTATGTTGAATTTATCTTGATTAATTATGTCAACTATTGTTTCAACTATTATACTTTCATAACGCTATAAACTTGCAGTTTATTTTTTTCAGCGTCATCTTACTTAGTAACTGTAATCTTATTGTAGCACCATCAATTTTTGATTTAGTATATTCAATAATAAAAAGTGTATTGAGTAAATACGTTTGCAAGTGAAAAGTTCCTCTCTGAATTCTATAAGCGCATTCAAAATATTCATATAAAGCGAATATAAATATCGCACATGCAAATTTCAAACTACAGCGCTATAAACACAATGCAGCATGCACGTATGCACGTCGAAGTTCATTTTTCGCCAAAGCACTTGGCGAAAAATGAACTTAGCGTCAAGCGAGTTGGGACGTTGAGTGTTTGTGAATTTGCAAACCGGACACCCACTTGAGTTCTGTGCTCGAGACCAATACCCGAGGTATACCATATGAATGGTATATAGTATATGCTTTTGAAATTAATTATGAGGCATAAAACCCATTTATTTAACACACAATCAGGAAGCATTCTTTAATAATACATTTATTTAAAGTCTTATTAGCTCTCTAAATAGTCATACTCAAACGGATGCATTCAAATAAAAGAAATCTACTTCATGTTAGCCTAAGCAATATTATTATATTTTTGTTTATAATTTTTTATTATTTTCTAATAGTTGAACAAAATTCATTTTACTAGATCCTTGATTACATTATCTTTCCAATGATGTATATGGCATTAAATGTATGATAGTATTTAAACAGGTAGCGCGTTATCAACGTGTATTATATACATATATGTCTATATATTTTCGTGTATGTGTTGATAAATCATTCTACATTAAATTTAAAACACAGTTAAAGAAAATAATAAAGCCACAACTAATAAAATATGAAACAACAAAACCATGAATAACATAGAAAAACGAAAGTGGAGACAGGTGGCATGGATAACGACATGCTCTAGCACGGGGTTTAACTAGTTTTGTGTTCACAACGTCCACGCCACGCTGGTCGAAACCAAATAAGTAAAAACACCAAATAATCTTGAGACAAACTAATAAATCTATAAAAGTCCATACCCCAGGACTATTATTATCTGATATCACCTACCAATATATCATTTGCATCGAAAAATTGGATTTTTATTTCGATAGCTTTTTTTTCTTGGTAAAGCTGCGTGTTAAATCATTAAAAAAATGTACACTGGTGTCCAAAATTAAGGACCATTCACAAAATGCTAATTTTCAAGTACGCGAATACTCAAAAGGAATTAATATAATTCGAATAATTACTATATGGCACAGCTAGTCTATATAACATCTCATTCATGGTTACAAGTGTCACAGCCACTACGGTGAAGCAAAAAAATAGGAAATTCCATACATCTCATTATGAATCTCAAATAATCATTATATGTGACTCAACTGAGACATCACTGTGACTGCTGTTTTGTGACGAGTCACCAATTGACTTTACAATCTAGTTACATTGTGACTCTCATGTGACTGTCATCGGCAGACTCAATTTCAAAGTCATCGTGAACGCTGCATTGTGATAAGTTACCAAATAATGTCACATTAAAGTCGCATGATGACTTTCAGGTGGCAGAGATGCTCTGTGAAGTCACCATTGTGTTTTTTAGGAAAAGTCACTATGTGACGATAATGTGATATTATTTGGTGACTTAATGCAACATCCATGATGACTTTGAAATTGAACTTAAAACTGACAGTGACATGTGAGTCACAATGTAACTACATTGTAAAGTCACCTGATGACCCGTCACAAAACAGTAGTCACATTGATGTCTCTGTGGAGTCACATATAGGGATCATTTGAGACTCATAATGAGACGTGTGGAATTTTCTATTTTTTATTTCACCGTAGTGACTGTGACACTTGTGACCATGTGTGACATGAATGAGATGCTATATGGACTAGCTGTGCTGTAGGGATAGTAATTATTTGAATAACTAGGGGGCTCTGCCCCCTACGAGCTATGCTCGTCAACCCCCGTTCAGACACCTCAGACTCTAAAAGTACGATAATTTGATCGGCTTTAAATAAATTTCGGAAGATTGAATTATAATTTAAAAAAATAGTGGCGATCTCCCTATAAACGGATTTCTATTCATTTCTCTTTGATTGGGGAATTTTAAGGCCAAATCCGCTGCAGTACTACTTGATAAACCCGTCGACAAATTTCGCCAAATTATGTAAATCGCCAAAGCAGTCGCCAAATTATACAAATTGACATAATTTTTATCTTAAATAACGAAAGAACAAATAAATTAGTGCAACATTAATAAAAATATAAATAAAACGTCGTACTAAAAATAACTTTATGACGTAGACACGTGTAACATGCTTAAAGTCAAGTTAATATGACATTTACGATCAACCATTATTGACATTTAATCTTATAGTTTAGCGAATGATAGATTTTTGGTCGACGAGATAACTAAGTAGTACCGAAGATACAATAGTTGTTTTCGTCTTTGATTAAGTAAAATAAGTTAAACATTTCAAAATAAGCTAATATAAAAGGAATTAAGTAAACAGAGTCTGTCTCCCGGTATTTTATAACAAAGCGAAAAGAAAGTTCTTTTAAATAAGACATTTTAAATTAATCGTTTTTAATCTGACGTAATTCTGACCAAACTATTCTTTCTCTTTTTAATATTCACGTGAAAATATTTTTTTTTTAGAAATGAAATATTATTTGCGCTTTCCTAACAAAAATAGCTGAAAAGTATCATCTCAAAATATCAAATAAATGTCTAAAACAAAATATTTCTAAATTTAAACTGTTTTGCAATATTATTTTGTGTTCATTTTATGTAATAACTGTAATGTGGCGTAAATATGACGTAATTTCTCCTATTTAAGACTTTTAACGCATGTTAATGAATTTATTATTTTACAATTTTCTTTCTCTCTTAAAATTCACGTGTAAATATAGTTTTTATGACGTAGTTTTTAATAAGTTCCTGCTTTTTGTACATAATTATTTACTTCTAATTCCAAATGTTTTTTTTCTGTTTATAATAGTCACGTGTAAATAAATTTTTATTATTTACACGTATAAATATATATATATATATATATATTTATTTGAAGCAAACATTATTGTTTGCGCTGTTTATACAGTTGACGACAGTATAAATTAATATCATTTTCTGAAATATGTAAAAAATATCTCTAGAAATGCTGAAAATTTGAATTTAAAATAGAAATAAAACCTCAAAAAATTAGTCAAATTAAAACAAAAAATACATTCTGCACACCGGGAACTTCAAACGTATAAAATGATATAAATATGATTAAATTCCCATGAATAGTTTTTGCTCCTATAAAACTTTTTTAGTGGAACGATTTTGTCCAACTTTAGCATTAAATATATCTTAAAAAAATTCTTTGATTTGAAAACTGTCTGCATCAGCGTGTTTATCAAACATTTCTGTATAATACTACCGATTTTCGTATTTTTGTATGCATTATTTTTCTTAATATTAACGAAAAAGGACCCCCGGTCACAAAAAATTCAAACCCGGCGGCGGCGGTGACAGCGGTAGTTACTTTTTTTAGAATAGAGAGATATTATTTCCTTTTGAGTATTCACTTACTTAAAAGTTAACATTTTGTGACTGGTCCTTAATTTTGGACGCCTGTGTATTTGGTAGTTTAATGTAAAATAGAATTTCACCAACCATTTCATCAAAGATTGGACACAATATCATTATCAAATCTTTTAAGCATATGTCTCTGAATACAGATATACGCACATTACCATTAAAGTTTAAAATTGTTATTGCTGTATGATCAAAATATTTTCTCTAAACTTTAACACCGGTGACTAAAACTACGTTTATAATATATATATATGCTGGCCATTAAAATTGCAACACCAAGAAGGAATAATATGACAATCGTGAAATTCACATGAAAGGAAGAAGAGTTTGGAATATGCAAATGATTAGTATTTCAGCACATTTAGACGACACAGGCGGTAGAAATGACATCTGAATCACTGCATAAAAGAAAACTTGCATAGTGGATTCTCATTCGGAAAGATGTTTGTAAGGTTGGTGTTGTGTTTGCTCAGAATATCGTGATATGCTTCAAATAATAATAAGAAATGCTTGCCAGCAAGTGTCGAAATTCAATAGAAGCAGGATCGTTGGCTATCGAGAGAGGGATTATCGTTCCGTGATACAGCCGGTCACACTGGTCGATATCCAACCACTGTCATGTGAATATGGAATCAATGGGTTGAGGAGGGTCATGCTGAACGGCATGCAGGACCTCAATGCTCTCCCATGACTAACTCCCGAGAGGAGAGACATATTGTGAGATCGCATACAGAACCGTACTACCACATCACGGGCAATTATTTTGGAAATGAGCATGTTTGCAGCTCGCATAGTATCCGCTCGTTCAGTGCGACGACGTTTGCAGAAGCTTGGACTGTCAGCACGGCGACCATTACTGCTGCTTCCCCTGGCAATGCAGCATAGAGAGAGGTCGCGATTCTGGTGCGCCGAACGACAAAGCTGGATACAGAAGTGACACAATGTCGCCTTTTCAGACAAGTCCCGATATTGCGTGCAGTATTGTGATGGACGTATACGTGTCTGGAGGCTCCGAGGAGAACGCTCGTCACCTGCTTGCACTCGATATCGGTATAGGGTCCCTGCATCTGATGTGATGGTTTGGGTAGCCATTGGGTACACATCACGCATATCTATAGATCCGATCGACGTTATTTTGAACGTAGATCGGTATATTTCTAACACATCTTACATCCATTGTCTGTTCCCTGTCTTCGAGGCCTGCCAAAACCATCATCCAACAAGATAACGCAAGACCACATGTTGCACGTCGTGTTCTGACTTTCCTCGATACACAGGGTATTCGATGGCTGCCTTGGACTGCACGGTCTTCAGATCTGTTACACATTGAAAACATCTGGTCATGGATTTCTGAGATACTGGCCTGCCACTATTCCCCAGCTAATACTGTTGATGAAGTGCGGCATAGACATGAAGCAGCATGGAATGAGTATCCCGTTTCTGTCAACCAAGCCCAGTTACAGTCCATGCCTAACCGACCGTTTTAACTTCTAGGGGTAGCAGCTGTTTCAACTAATTTCTTGCTTCTGTAAACCCCTAAACTGCTTACAAATTTAATCATTTTTTTCCCATGCCATACTGTTTACGTACAATAAATATCTTTTTCGTATTTTCTTTCTTTCACGGTGTTGCAATTTTAATGGCCAGTAGTTTATATAAGGAGAAGTTAGTTTCTAAACTCACCGTATCCAAAATTATTAAAATCGTGTTTTCTGTATCAATCTATTCTATTCGCAAATCTGCACGGAAATAACATAACAATCTACAAAAAAAATAAAAAATAAAAAAATAAAACTAATTTCATCTTGTATTTCTGCCATTGTAAAATCTTCTTTACAATGGGGACCAATGGACACAGTTAGGGGTTTTTCGGTATTTCCCAAAATTTGATTTTCTGGACAACGGGAGTTTTGAAACTCAAATTCTCATATATATATATATATATATGGTTCCAATTTAAGAAAATATGAACGCGCAGAAAACGATATAAATTGCCCAATAAACATTGTAAATAGTCAGTTGGGAAAACTTTTTAAACAAATGCTTTTCGTAAAAACATTTAAGTAGTAATATTATATGGAGGTACCTATCCAATCAAAGAAAATATACTTTTTGTATATGCACACATAAAACAAAAGAAAGTATACATCTAAGGTATAATACAAGTATACGTAGAAATGATCTTTGATGTATTTTCGCAGTATCTTGAATATAACTTCTTTATGCTTTTTTTTCTAGCCTTAATATTGGTTTGATATGTTTCTACGTATTGTGCCTTTTCTTTTCTTCCAATTATTCAAAATTCCAAAGGGCAATTGTTTTATTTTATTATCTCCAAGGTTGTTTAAACAATCAACAAAATACAACTTTTCTTTTTCCACCTTTAGCTATGAAATATTGATTTAGTAATACTGTGAGTAAAGACTCTTTAAAAGAAATAGTAATAGAGACGAAAATAAACATTTAATTTTTAGACAGACAAAAAAAAAAAAAAAAAAAAAAAAAAAAATCACGCATTCTTCTAAGGAGTAAAACTAGTATATGCAGAAATATTATTTGATGCATTTACTAAAGTATTTATTATATCATATATTTTTTTCACTGGAATGCATATTTGTTTTAATTTCTCTAAGAATTGGGCTTTTTTACATTAATCGAGATTTCCCAAAGGGGTCTTTGTTTACTCTTTTTAAAAGTCGACCAAGTAACTAACATAATACTTTTTTTTTTTGCATTTCCAGCTCATCAAAGTAAAATAAAAATATTAGGGAGTAAAAATAGTTCAATTGCTTCTACAACGCTTTTATTAAATGTCTACCTTTAGTAAGTAAACAAGTAGTTGTTATAAAATGAATTTGTTTATTTATATGCAATATACGCAGAAGACGTTTTTCGCAAACATCGTAAATTATCAACTATGAAAATTTCTTTTACAATCACATTTTTTATTTGATGGATATTTGTTTGATCTCTACTTATTACACCTTTTCTTTCATTGCAACTATTCTATATTCCTCAGAGAATTTCGTCTTTATACTTTTTCGCTAAAGTCGACCAAACAATTGACAAAACACTACTATGTGTTTTTCACCTCATCCATTTAACTACAGAAAGTGAATTCTTTATTACTTCCATAAAGATTCCTTTATTTGAAAAGAAATACAGTTATAAAATGAATATCTTTATTTATATGGAAGTGAACATGTAGAGAAATTTTTCATGAACTCGTAAATTATCAGCTATGAAAAGTTCTTACAAAATCATATATTTTTATTTGATGGATATTTGTTTGGTCTCTACTCATTACAACTTTTCTTTTGCTGCAATTGTGCTATATTTCTCAGAGAATTCGTCTTCACCCATTTTACCCCCTTCACTAAAGTCGATCAACCAATTAACATAACACTGCTATTTCTTTTTTCGCCTCATCGATTTAACTACAAAGAGTAAATATTTTTCTATCACTTCAACAAAGATTTTCTTAAATGTCTATATTTATTTATAAAGAAAATTTCTTAGCAAATGGATTATTATATATATGTACTTTTACTGAATGAAAAAAAAATAACATATCAAATAACTAACATGATATTTTTTTTGTACATTGTTACATTACAGTGTTAATTTTCGGCATATAAATTGTTTACTTCAATTTAAACAATTTCCATTGAATTCCCTGTATTTTCTTTTCCTGCAATTTTTCGATATTTCAAGAAACCTTCTTTTTTTTTTCATTTAAATCAATCAAAAAAATAAACGTAACACAGATTCTTGATTTCGTTTTTTTCACCTCACTAGTTAAACTACAAGAAGATACTTTAATCGCTTCCATAAGCTTTTTTTTATGTATATCTTTAATTATAAATAAAAATTTGTTGCCAAATCAATTTATATATATATATTTATTTATTTATTTATTTATTTATAAATGGTAAACTGGAGAAACTTGAGACGAGCGATAATTGATTATTAGTGTTTTATTTATTTTTTAAAAACTCTATCCCCTAGGTTCAGAAAAAATACAAACACTTGTTGGTGTAGTTACATTCATCTTCTTATGATCAGTACTATTTTTTTTTGTATTTGTCCAAAACCAAGAGAATAGCACTCGAAAAAGAACTAGTAGCTAATTTCCTCCATTGCCATTTTACCGCATTTTACCATACATATTTCATTTTCATAAAATATGAACATGGTGAACTTGTTCATGAACATTTTAATAGCATGGTAAGAAAAATTTAAACACATTCTCTAAGTTAAAACTTTAAAATATCCGTATTGCAATGAATTAGAAATTGTATGTAGGAAAATAAACTCTTCTTTCCACACACATAAATAAACTCCCATATTCTTATGATAAATAAAGCAACTATCTGTAGAAATGTGCTTTGAAGCAATTTGTAATTATCTCCAATAGTCATTCATTGTAAATATTCTGGTATGAAAAAATGTACGTAAATATTCTCTGTAAAAGCATTGAAATTGAAATATTGTTTATTCATCTTAATGATTAAGTTAATACACCTCAAATTCACCTATAGAGTAAAACAAATATATTTAGAGTTAGTCGTATTATGTTGTTAAAGTATTTGGATTATCATGGCTTTTTAGCAAGAATTCCCTTTAGTTAATCAATATCCTATATTATAGTATATAATCCTTTCAATAAGTCTTTTATTATCTTGCAATTTTTTGACATATCCCAGAGGCTCGTCATTATTTACCCTTCTCCGAGATGGGCCTTAATTGGGGTTGACCAAACAATGAAAATAATACATTTCTTTTTCCCTACGCATCATCTTAAATACAGAAAATAAATACATTTCTATCGTTTCGACAAAGGTTTTCTTACACGCTCATGCTTATTTATAAAGAAAAGATTCTTAGAAAATAATTTTTTTTTAATTTAGTTAAGTTTTTAGAAAGTGTTAACGTTTTGAAGATGTTCATAAATATTGTATATCGTAAATTATGTTAGGAAAAGTATTTATACAAATTATATCCTAGCAATAGAAATATTATGATGAAATACAGATAAATTTTTTAAAAAATGAACTTAATAATATTTCAAATTTTCATTACTTAAAAGGCGTATAGCCAACAGAGTGAAAAAGTGTCCAAGCTGGGATTCGAACCCCGGTCATCGATATAGAGCACCGACGTTCTACCAACTGAACCACTTCGAACGATATACTGCTGACCCGGGTTCGAGTCCTGGATTGGACACTTTTTCACTTTGTTGGCTGTACGCCTTTTAAGCAATTAAAATTTGAAATATTATTGAATGCAAGGCGGGTGAAATTTCCTACAAAAAACTTTCCAAGAACTATACATAGATTTATTAAAAATAAACTTATTGCTGATTGAAAATACATAATAATAACGCATATAGCTATATAACGAATAAAACAAGTATCTTAAGAAATTTTACTGTTTGCTTTTTAGCCCCGGCCCGAAAAGAATTATAAACAGTCTGTTTAACAGGAAAGTGACCATAGTTATTTTATAAGGAATAACCGTAGCATATTTTGTCTTAATATGTTTGAGTCACTATTCCGTGCTCTTATGTCTTTTTTATAGCGACAAACTGTATTGTAGATCTCAATTAATACAACTTAATTATTAGACATGTTCTTAATTAATCAAGCAAAAGAAACCACCATTACGTAAAACGCTGCTGCGAAATAATGGTGAAGTCACAAACCTTCATTAAAATGCTGATAAAGCGCTAATTGGAGGTTGGAAAAGTACAGACTGTGCCGGGCAGGACTACGGCTCACGGAAACAACAAATTGACATACAAGATATCTTTATTTATTGTCAATTTTATAAGGAGAAAATACAAACCATCTACCATAAATACTTGCTGAAATCTACTAGATTTTTTTTTCATTCTGGCAAAACAAGTTGTGTTGCAAAAGAAGACAATGACCTTAAACATCGCGGCAAACTAAGTAGCGTGTGGAAACAGAAAAATGAGGTCACTACGATGAAATGACCAGCAAGTTACCCATATAAAGTCCGATTGAAAATGACTCGTCGTACATCAAAATGAAGCTTGAAGAAAAATCTCCTATACACGTTGAAGCAACTGATATTTTAAATAAATAAGATATAACCATCATTGCCAAATGAATGCACAGAAAATCAAGTCAATAGTATGGCAAAAAGATGTCAACATATAATCAGTAACGGAACCTTGACAAAATATTAGGTAGTGGCGCAGTAGGTAATAAAGTCTACTTCAATAAAGGAAAAAAAAATCACAGTTCTTATTTTTTTAGATAATGGTGGTCAATTTATTTGAACAGACCACATATTCTACATAAGCTATACTTTCTAGTAATGTTATTTAGCCACTTATGACAAATGCAGTTCTGTGTAGTGAATGTTAAGATAATTTAAATTTTTGATAAACAAATATTTTCCTAATGAATATGAAACATTTATGTGTAGATCACAATTTATTACACCCTTATTTAATACACCCTTAATTTTTATAACCTTGTTATATAGCGCTTTTTTCTTGTTTCCAAAAGTGAGGTACAAAACGGGGTTACTAACAATCGATTAAATCTTATTAACTTTGGAGACACTGGAAAAAAATTTAATATTAAAGTTTTGGCAGTAAGATAGCACATTGCTCATGATATGCTTGCTATCTTAATTGCCAACATTTGATAGAGCGGGATACCCTACCCATAAATACTACTGGAAGAAAAAGAAGATGCATACTTTTGGCGTTTGAACGACATAGTTATCTTTTCATCTTATATTTTAACTCTGAAGTTATGTCAAAGAATGGTTATATCAACCAAAATATGCAAACATATCCAAAAATCTTTAGCTCTTTTGCAGAAGTATTTGTACTGACGATAGCAGGACGATAGCATATCACGATAGCATAGGTGATTTCATGCACCCGAAACCGTTCTGTAATTTTAGAAAATCTTTTGGTGACTCAAATGTAGTTGTTATGTGAGGTTGAATATAAAAAATTTTATTTCTCATTGTGTCTGGCTGAAATAATTTGTTGGATAGCAAACAATCCGAAAGTAAATATCCGTTCTTTTTCATTTTTCGGTAAAATACTTGAACTAAGTAGCCATGATTAACATTTATTTTCATCATGGTTAAAAAGAAATCTTTTTTTAAATATACATAAGTAGTAAATAAACATAGTACCTCCAGTTTCATATGTACATGGACAAGACATTTTTATTAATACATATCTGTGCAAGGCGTGTCTGTTTGAAACAAAAAACGCATTATTCAGTAATAAATTTTGTTATATTATAATTTAAAAAAATGAACATGTAGGGGGAGACTGTGAAGGGGTGACCCATTTTTACAAAATGATTTTTAATTTTTTTAGTATTGAATCTAGAATAAAATTTCATATATCATTTTATCCGTTATACAATAAGTTATAATAATAAAACTGCGACCTAAGTGTACTGTATAAGAAACGGGTAAATTTTAACGGCAAGGTTGTAAATTTTATGACAAAGGTTTATTTGTACAAATTTACACATATACGAATGTAAAAGTGATTACTTTACACGTTAATGTTTCAGAATGTGGCTCGAAGGGATTTTTACCATCCGTAGATTATATGCCGGTTGTAATTACTAAATATAAGAGAAAGATTTTTGAAATAATCCCACACTCTAAATGACTTAATAGACAATATTGACAATGGTGAGGAGATGATATTGAGGAGCAGATGCAAAATATATTTTATAAACAAATTATTCCAATAATTTAAGGAATAACAGAAAAAGAACAAAAGAACAAAATAAGAAAAAAAAAGAATATAAATGCACAATAAAAGTGTTATTCAGCATAGGTTTTTGACAACTTGATTAGCGGATGTAATTTGCATTATTTAACTTTTAATGAGAAGTGTATAAATTTTATGACAAATGTGTAATTTTTCAAATTTGCATATATGCGTAGGTAAAAGTGACTAATTTACGCATTTATTTTAAATAAATAAGATATAACCATCATTGCCAAATGAATACACAGAAAATCAAGTCAATAGTATGGCAAAAAGATGTCAACACATAATCAGTAACGGAATCTTGACAAAATATTAGATAATGGCGCAGTAGCTAATAAAGTCTACTTCAATAAAGGAAAAAAAAATAATCACAGTTCTTATTTTTTTAGATAATGGTGGTCAATTTATTTGAACAGACCACATATTCTACATAAGCTATACTTTCTAGTAATGTTATTTAGCCACTTATGACAAATGCAGTTCTGTGTAGTGAATGCTAAGATAATTAAAATTTTTGATAAACAAATATTTTCCTAATAAATATGAAACATTTATGTGTAGATCACAATTTATTACACCCTTATTTAATACACCCTTAATTTTTATAACCTTGTTATATAGCGCTTTTTTCTTGTTTCCAAAAGTGAGGTACAAAACGGGGTTACTAACAATCGATTAAATCTTATTAACTTTGGAGACACTGGAAAAAAGTTTAATATTAAAGTTTTGGCAGTAAGATAGCACATTGCTCATGATATGCTTGCTATCTTAATTGCAAACATTTGACAGAGCGGGATACCCTACCCATAAATACTACTGGAAGAAAAAGAAGATGCACACTTTTGGCGTTTGAACGACATATTTATCTTTTCATCTTATATTTTAACTCTGAACTTATGTCAAAGAGTGGTTATATCAACCAAAATATGCAAACATATCGAAAAATCTTTAGCTCTTTTGCAGAAGTATTTGTACTGACGATAGCCGAACGATGGAATATCACGATAGCATAGGTGATTTCATGCACCCGAAACCGTTCTGTAATTTTAGAAAATCTTTTGGTGACTCAAATGTAGTTGTTATGTGAGGTTGAATATACAAAATTTTATTTCTCATTGTGTCTGGCTGAAATAATTTGTTGGATAGCAAAAAAAACCGAAAGCAAATATCCGTTCTTTTTCATTTTTCGGTAAAATACTTGAACTAAGTAGCCATGATTAACATTTATTTTCATCATGGTTAAAAAGAAATCTTTTTTTAAATATACATAAGTAGTAAATAAACATAGTACCTCCAGTTTCATATGTACATGGACAAGACATTTTTATTAATACATATCTGTGCAAGGCGTGTCTGTTTGAAACAAAAAACGCATCATTCAGTAATAAATTTTGTTATATTGTAATTTAAAAATATGAACATGTAGGGGGAGACTGTGAAGGGGTGACCCATTTTTACTAAATGATTTTTAATTTTTTTAGTATTGAATCTAGAATAAAATTTCATATATCATTTTATCCGTTATACAATAAGTTATAATAATAAAACTGCGACCTAAGTGTACTGTATAAGAAACGGGTACATTTTAACGGCAAGATTGTAAATTTTATGACAAAGATTTATTTGTACAAATTTACACATATACGAATGTAAAAGTGATTACTTTACACGTTAATTTTTCAGAATGTGGCTCGAAGGGATTTTTACCATCCGTAGATTATATGCCGGTTGTAATTACTAAATACAAGAGAAAGATTTTTGGAATAATCCCACACTCTAAATGACTTAATAGACAATATTGACAATGGTGAGGAGATGATATTGAGGAGCAGATGCAAAATATATTTTATAAACAAATTACTCCAATAATTTAAGGAATAACAGAAAAAGAACAAAAGAGCAAAATAAGAAAAAAAAAAGAATATAAATGCACAATAAAAGTGTTATTCAGCATAGGTTTTTGACAACTTGATTAGCGGATGTAATTTGCATTATTTAACTTTTAATGACAAGTGTATAAATTTTATGACAAAGGTGTAATTTTTCAAATTTGCATATATGCGTAGGTAAAAGTGATTAATTTACGCATTTATTTTTTAGAATGTAAGTGGTCGACTCCTGTGTCTTAAATTAGTACTATAGAACATATAAAATTAAAAATTTTTAAAAATATGTATTTTCAGAGCATACAGTTATCCACATTAAATCTTAAAAATGAAAATATTGTAGTAGTATCCTTATTAAAATCTTAAGACTAAGCTCGTTAATTTAGTTTAAAGATGAAAATTACCAAATCACATTTGTTTAATATAATATAACGTTTAGAAAACATTTTTATTCGCCGCACTTACATAATAATTCGATAAAAATGTTTTAAAAATTCTGAACTATTGCTTTACGTTCTTTTGGTCCTTTTACACGAAGGCATTTTCTTATTAATCAAATTAATTAAACAATGTTATTATTTATGCTTAAGAATTCGAGACTTGATTTTGAACACATAAATTAAAAGTTTAGAATAGAAAATAAAACATTTTTTGAAAAAGAAACAACATTACAGTAAACGTGATGTATGAATAGTGTTCGGCACTTTACAAAAACGTTGTGTTTAGAAGAGTGTATTAAAACATGTTTTCATATACATAAAATACCTACTCTTGTACTAAGAATTCCTTTTGAAAGTCATATATTTACAGCATATTTTGGATATTTGACACAAAAAAAATATTAAATACCTAAATAAATCCTGTTGTTTCAGAAAAACTATTACACTATTAGATAACAAAAAAAAAAAAAAAAAAAAAAAAAAAAAAAATAAATTTTCGTTAAGAATTTCTGTGGTATATTAAATGAATATTTTTCTGTCAGACAGTAGGCAATCCTCTAATAAAACTGAACAAAAATATGCAAAGGTAATAGTTGCGAAAACATTTTAGTATAACACGTACTAAATCTTCTATTTTGATATTTCATGTATTGAAATATGGAAATTCAGATACATTTTATAACTGCAAAAAATATTTAGATTTAAATTAAATAATATAAATATTTAAAAATAGATATTGAATTACATAAAATAACCGTAGATTATTGCTTTACAGCTGCTTTACAAAATAATTAGTTTGATAATATCTTAGTAATTTACATACAAAAAACATATGTTTCCTATCTTTATCTTCTAATTTGCATTCCAATTCTGTAATTTAAACAAAAAAAATAATTTCTTTCAATCATCAATATTAAAAATTTCTAAAAATATTTACTCTGTTTGATCTAATTATTTTATGTTTTCAGAATAAAAATATGGTAAGATTATTACGTTGATAAAATATATTTTATCATACATTAAAAAGAAATCTAAATCTAAAGTACCGTATCCTAATCTGGTAATAATTTAAATGCATTATGAACAACATTAAACGACCCCAATTGCTCTCGGCAATTTACAAGGAAACACTCTAATGCTTATAATAGTGCCTTGCTTGGCTAAGAACAACGACAATCGCTAACTCATTTTATGACCTACAAAGCTGTACTAACGCCCTTTCGTATTAATGTATTATTAATGACTTTGCTTCCAAATAAGACGCACTAAATGCAGATGATACTGTAACATAGTATGCGATATATTTGAAAACTGAAAATCGATGCAATTTTATTTGATTAAGTAACACAAAAAGTATTAAATAGTTGGACATAAAATTTAGATAATTTTGCATCACGAGCTTTATTTTAGTGTATTTAAACTCCGCAATAAATATATTTTGGAAAAAAAAATGTTTGTTTTTAGGTAGCAAAATTTGTATATTTAAACGAAGCATATGTTAGATGTTTATATTGGGTATTTGTTGCTAATACTAATAAATTGTAAATGCTCTTTAATTAATTTATGGTTCATTTAACCTTTTTATTAATATGGCGTTCGCAGTTTCTGTCGGATTGCTTTTACTTTTTTAATTTAACTGCCTTTTTAAGTTAGCCAGGTTTATTTATATTGATACATGTACTTATATTTTTCAAATATAAAAACTGAGTACATTTTGTTATTTTTATTTTTATGATATTTTACACTATAAAAGTACCGAGGAATAAATTTGATTACGTTCCACAATGATGAATTCATTAGAATGAAAAAAAAAATCCAAATATTATATTATTTAAAGTTAACGACTTTTTATAAGGAAATAAAAAAATAGTTTTCAAAAGGTATGGTTCTAACTTTCGCACAAATTGGCCAATCATCAACAATTTTGAAAATGAATTTAAAATACCTACTCTGCACTACGTATTGAATAATTTCAGCTCATTTTATACTGTTTTTTAAGTGGATAAGGGACCTTAAAAATCTTAAAAATCAATTTTTTATTTTTTGTAAATTTCACTTTAAATATTATTCAAGGGTACATTATAGGCATTATAGCATGTATTTATCACAAAAAGAAAAAAAAATATTTTCGAGAAAAAAAATGGAATTTTACGCGTCATCTTAGAAATCTTCGAAATGCCCCCTGCGTGTCCCATATCAATTAAAATCTCCAATATTTTTTATAAAAGTTTGGTTTTTATATATAAATAAAACTGTGCATCAAATTTTATATATTTGAATTTAAAGCTTAAAAAAATCAAAATTTCAAAATTTTTTCGAAAAAATTTCACATTTTTTCAATTTTTTTAGGTAAAAAAAAATTAATATTTTTTGAAATTTTTTCGAAAAAAATTCAAAAATTTTCAATTTTTTTAGGTTAAAATTTTTTTTATTTTTTTGAAAAATTGATTTTTAAGGTTTTTAAGGTCCCTTGTCTCCTTAACATGTGCATGTGAAACATTTTAGTACATTATCGTCTATTGCGCTAATCACCGATTTTGGAAACAATTTGAATTTAATGTGAATGAAGATAACAGTTAAGCGTTACCACTCAAACACTCTGTTGTGCCAAATCAATCTCGCTGAAATACAAAAAATGACATTCAATGAGTAAATATCAGTGAAAAAGAAAGAAACAATCTCTTACATTAGTTTTTCCCTAATAAATTATTGTAAAATGCAAAGTTTTATCGAAATAAATATTAAAGTTCGTGTATACCTTCAATATGTAGAAACACGATTTTCGTTCACTCTCTTTTCATGAAATTTTATTAGAAAATAAAATGTTCTTATGGCCTTGGTTAATATGACACGTTAGCCGTTTAATAAAGAAATAAAACAATTAGTGGCATTTGTCTATGTCAATTAATACATAATGCATAGAAGAATAATTCGAAATTAAAACTATATAATAAAAGCATTCCATATGCTTTAACACGTCAAGTTTATTTTCACTGGGAACGAAATTCAGCAAACGGTTAATATACTTTTCAAAATGAAATAATATATATTTAAATTTATTCAACTATAGGATGCCCAAGGAAACATGTTAAAATGTAAAATACCACAATTTCCTTAATTATAGGATATTTATTATATGATATTTATATTAATTAAATTCCTTAAAATTTACTTAATCTTTCAGGAAAACTCAAAGAATGAGGGTAAAATCGTCCCTTGCCTACTTAAATAGACGCAAATAAAGTTATTCACTGACCTGCTTCATTCAAATCAGAAACTCTATTTCCTGCGATCATCTCTCTTTCTTTAAGACCCCCAGGTGAAACAATATTTAATTATATCTCACTACATTCATTCATATATTATTGCTATATTCGTTATCGTTGCTTTTTCTGCAAACAGGAATTTCCACTGTTCATTACTGAATAACACCGTGTCGCCCGTACTTCAGTTTCACTGCAGCTATATTTACAGGGTGGTTATAAAAAAACTTTGCCGATATATGGAACACTAGCGGGACGCCCGTTTAACCGATCGAGGTGAGATTTCAGATATAGTTATTCAGAGGTATGAGCTCGGAATTATGTGAACGGCAACAAATTGGCGCTCACGGTTACAGTTATTGGTACAGAAACTCGAAATTTCCGAATGGCAACGCCCATTTTTTTTCGTCGCAATATGCTCAGGGCATAGGAAAACCCTAAATAGCGCTGGAACGGTACGTATATCGCAATAAACGGATGCGTTATGCACGCACAAAAACAGCTCCCCCCCCCCCCCCCAAAAAAAAAAAAAAAAAAAAAAAAAAAAACGATCGGGGCACACGGAGGAAATTTGCCTATGACAGAGGCATGAATCCGTTTTATATGCTGACTATCTGGTGAACGGCGTTCTGTGATTGGTATATTGCCTTTGTCATATGCAAATTTCCTCCGTGTGCCCCGATTGTGTTTTTTGCCGTTCGCAGAGCCGTTTTGTATGCGTGCATAACGCGTCCGTTTATTGCGATACACGTACCATTCCAGCGCTATTTAGGGTTTTCGCATGCACTGAGCATTTAGCGACGAAACAAATGGGCGCTGTCATTCGAAAATTTCGAGTTTCTGTAACTATAACTGTAACCGTGAGTGCCAATTTGATGCCGTTCACAGAATCCCGAGCTCATACCTCTCAATAACTATATCTGAAATCTCATCTCGATCGGTTTAACAGACCGGCCACTAAAGTTCCATATATCGGCAAAGTTTTTTTATGACCACCCTGTATATACATCAACACAATTATTTATCATGTCATTATATGTAATTATTGATTTGAGCTTGATTATGTACTGGATATTGTCGATGGTAGCGCCTACGCTGCTCTCATCCATATTATCTTCTCGATCGTTTTATCGATAGTGTGAGATAAAAATAATTATACAATGTCGGTCAGATTGCACGAAATATCACGGAGTGATTAAAATAAATTGGCTGTTTTCCCTCTTTTCCACATTTGTTACTTTTTCCCCCAATTTCGTGGCACATGTGAAATGAAAAATAGGTTTAAATATTGTAGCGACTTCTTCTTACTTGGATCGTTCTAGCTTAACGCTACTGGCTTGACCTTTTGCTCGACTCTAACGATATCGTCTACTATTCATGAGATCCCTGCATTAAAACGCGGTTGTTGCTACACATTTCATCTCCAGTGCGGAAGTAGTCTTGCCCACGAGCGATGCGCATCCGTGAGAGGTGCTGTGCTATTGCTGGGTACATGTGCGATGTGCAGCGTATTGATAACTTTTGTGCTGGGAGCATTTAACGGGTATTGCCTGCTGAGAGTACGTTTTGAGCAAATGCTATCTTTTGAGACAAAATTATTGTTGTTGTTGAAGGTTGAGTGTTTGTCCAGGTTGGAAATATATATGATAATTGGCGCCGGTGGAGATGAACAAGGAATCTCATGAACAATGTTCGAGGACGTTAGCGTCTGAGCCAGTGACGCTAAGCTAGGAAGTCGTTTTTATACTGTTCAAGTGAGATGAGATTCCCACTATATCAAACCGAGTATTTTACCTGTTAAGGCCTAGGTACCGGAAAGGTAAGTTTTTTTGCTTTTATTAGCTCATTTCCAGAAAATAACTTTTTGTGCATGTTATTTACAAAATATTTATCAAAAAAGAATTAAGATAAAGCGATATTCCCAAATTTGGTTTGAATATGCATGTATAGAAAAAGTTAAAATTTGTATTCAAATAGTAAATAAATATGAAGCTATAATCTTGGAGTATCAAATTTTCCTGTCCCAAGTTCTCGTAACCTTTTTCCCACGGGCTCCTACCGACATCCTATTTCGACGGAGAAACGCTCCACAGGCACGCATTCCGGACAAGGAAGAGCACTGCCCCTCGCATACTGAAATTATCTTAAGCTTTTACTATTAAGAATGCGTTGATCACATCAGAGAAAAACTGATACAGATTTCTGCTGTATCTGCAATTCATTGAAAGCTATTTAATTACAAGCATATTGGCATGACATGTGTCATTAAATGAACCGTCGCTGCATTAAGATGGGGTCAATTTGACCCCCATCTGAACATTTTACGGGTCTTTTTTTTAGTATATGTATGATAAAATTACTTTCTTGGAATGTTCCTATAAAGGTTTGTTTCATAATTCCGTCTATTTACTAAGTTTCGCACAGTTAAATTGTTTTGTTTATTTGTAGAAATTTGTTTATTTGCAAATGGGGACACATCTAAGGCAATCAGGGCTTTGCCCCTATGGGTTATGCTCGCCAACCACCGTTCACACTCCCAGAATATAAAACACACTAGTTTGTTCTGTTTTTAGAAGGTTAGAGGGTTAAGGAAGATTGAATGGCGTTATGACGACTTTTGTGATCACCTGTAATAAAATTCGTCGCAGAAGGTACATGGTATATTAAAAGTAAACTGTATCTTTTGAACGAGATTGTACACATTTTCCGTTAAAGACAAGATTCCGTTACAGATGAGTTTATTTTTTCAGAATTTACTGTATCTCTTTTTTTATTTTTATTAACAATTTCTGTAGTACACCCGTACGTATACTGAGATATTTCTGTGACTCAGGGAGTACACTACTCTAGTGTCACGCGGCCGACATCACGTGAACATACTATGATTCCTTTCTTCAGCTCACAGATTTGGCTAATTGTTTTAATGTTTTGTTGGTCAGTGGCTATGTGTTTGGTGATTGAATGGTTAGAACTATACATTTGAGTCTAGATAGCGTGAATAATCCCGCGTGTTCTTTTTTCTGAATTTTTCTCTAGATATTTATTTAAAAATATATATCAGTTAAAATATGCTATTTCAGAGGTCTTTTTAAAACTTTTTTATTTACAATTGTTATATAGGTGAAATATTCTATTTCAGTTTTACTTCCAAATTTTTATATAAAAATATTTTATTGATTGCTTTATATTTTTCATTATAAATGGAATATTTTTAATGAAATAAATTTTGATGTTAATAACAATTAAAGATTTAATTTTATTTTTTTAATGAAATATTTATTTAAGTCTTCTATTTCAGAATTGTTTTCTACTTGTTTGATTTTAAATGCTGTGCATGGAAAAATTTAATAAATGTTAATTGTGATATTCAGAACAATTAGATTTATTTCTATTAATAAAACAAAATACTCATTTAAATACGATAAAATGTGCTTAAAATTTTACATTAAATCTCTTTTTAACCTATAAAGTTTAATTTCAGTGCAATATTATCAAATATATATATTTTTTAAGCAAAGCATATTTAAAGACATAAAAGGACTGGAATCTAACTATGGTCACGTGATGTTTTCCGCAAGAAACTTGTGCATGCCAGTACGTATAGCTTTATATTTTACTGCATTTTGTTTCAAATAGGCCAGTACTTTCTTATATAAATTTTCACTTATTTTAATCGCAGATGTTCTGCAAGCAAATAAGGTGAAATTTGCTTTAAGAAAATACTAATTCCACGCGGTTTCCAGTTGTACTACATTGTCTTAATGCATGAGGAGTGAAAATTTATTTATGTCAAGTAACGAAAAATTTATCGTAATCAATTAAAACCTTTAAATGATTGGAAATTTTGAAAAGGAATTGATATAAACGCACTTTTATTGTAAAATATTATTTTAAAAAATCCTTCTAAAAAAAAAAAAAAAAAGTCTTGAAATCCCACACAAATTTCACTATGTAATGTAAAAAAACCAACTCCTCAATAATTTAAGAAAGAAATAAGACTGTTTCATATAAAATTATAAATTTTAATTAAATATACACTGCTAAACAATATAGAATGTCATCACTTCCGCAGGTAGTTAAATATAAAGAAAGAATGTTTTGTTTTGAAGAGTGCGGCCATAACGAAATATTTCTTTAAGAACTATTATAAGATAGCTCATATTTTATCAATTCACCTTTCAGGAAGAAGGTGTTTTGGACAGCTTTGTTTCACATCTATTGCTAGTATAGGTTTATTTTCAGAATTCGTTTATCACTGAAGAATTAATGCATCGATAGAATATTCTCCTGAAAACACATACAAAGTTGCTATGAAATACTTTTAGAAAAATAATTGAAATGGGTATAATATGCTTATTAAATATTTATAATCAATTACAAAAATAAAACATATAATTTTATGATCACGTGCACACAGTTATAAATATCATGTCCGTGAACTTCACTGTAATTATTTTTACCACAAATTAAATATATAAAATGAATTAATTTTTTTAAGTAAATTACTCGTTATAATTCCGTACATTAAATATATATATATTTATATATATGATATGCTTTCACTAGTATGATAGAAACATATCGGTATTAAGCAGCAATCGTACACTCGTTATATGTCTCCAACTGAGAAGTCAGTTTTGCAGTCGTAAAATCATCGTCAGAGTGGAAGATCAGGCCTACATCCCTTGGTAGTTTTCCCGGAAATAACAATTTAAAGAAAGAAAACAGACGTTTTAAAATAAAATTGTAAATTTTAATTAAGTATATTTTACTAATCAGCATAGCATGTCATTCAGGGTTGCCAGATTGGGGATTTTTTAACATCCAGGGGACTTTTTTGAGGACAAGTAGTTCGTGGGGAAATGTTTGGGGGAAAACTTGGGGAGTTTTATTCACTATTTCACGTAAAATTTACGAAAGTCATCTGACAGCACTGGATCTGCCTCGAACTCGATTTCGATTTGGAAAACGAAAATAAAATACAGAAATCTGAGATATCAATCATTATTTTTGTGGGCGTGCTAATCGTTTACAACGTTATAACTTACACATATCACATTACGCATTACGACCTACCTCGGACTATACCCACCTGAATTTCCAGATCACAGTGAGGTAGATTTTCCTAGTCATCGCAGATAGGCATATACATATTTCTTTTATTAGTGTAGATTTATACAGAAGTAATAAAAACATTAATTTAACTTTTTTTTGTTGTTCAGAGGTGGTTAATTTATACTTTGTAGAATAACAGTAGAGCTTTTTGCAAGAAATGTAATTACATACTAGAATCACATTGCTACGTTTATAACTGAACATTACTCAATGAATGCAGCAGACCCCTTGTTTCTCTTTATAAGAAACTTGAATGAAAACTCTGCGGTATTAAATGGCATAAACATTCCCATTACGAAATCTTCAGGTCCAAACCGAGACGTTCTTTGCCGTGATTTTTTTTAAAGATTTAATTAAAGACTTGGAAAGCAGCTATTTTTCTTTCATTAGTGAAGGAAGCACAGCGATTGATACAATGAAGGTGCTTTACATTACGATTAGGTACTTCAGTAGGTCTGGCAAAAAATTGAAAACAAAGTTTTATAGGTTATGTCAGATAGAATCTGATGATGCCAACATCATCTTAGATTCATTCAAATCTCAACTGACTAGATAAGGTGTAAACCTTGAAAAAGTTATTGGTATAAACGTAGATAGAGCTATCGTAATGATAGGACAGCATCATCGATATGCAACAATTTAAAAAGAAGTAACCGAAACTTGTCGTTGTATCTCTCATTCTCTTCGTTTTGCTGCGAATATTCATGCAAAATTCTGCCCCGCTTTTTTTTTTTTGTAAATGGGGATTTTTTTTTTCAAAAAAAGACTTGATTTGTGGGGAAAAATTCAGTTCAAATTAGTTAAACATTGGTTAGTTAAACATACTGGAAAATAGAAAACTGTAAATTTACTGTTTTCAGTAGAAACTGCGTTGGGGAATTTTTCGGAAAATAACACTGATTTGTGGGAAATGTCAGAAATTTTGGGCAAATTGACTTTCGACTATCTGGCAACACTGACGTCATTACTTTCGCGGATAGATAAATTAAAAAAATATATATTCGTTTTGTTTTGAAGTGTGCAACCATAATGAAATATTTCTTTAATATCTAATAGAAGAAAGTTCACATTTTATCAATCACCTTTCAGGGAGATGATATTTTTGATTGATACCTTTGTTTCACAGCTATCGCTGGGTTTATTTTCAGAATTATTTGATCATTGAAGAATTAAGACATAAATAGAACATCCTGTAAACATACACTAATTTGTTATGAATTTTTTTATAAAAATAATTGCAATATATTTTGAAATGGCTGTAATATATTTAATAAATATTTATAATCAATTAAAAAATAAAAGATATAGTTTTATGATAAAAATCACGTGCACACAGTTATCAATACCATGTCCATGAACGTCGATGCAATTACAGTTTTTTCATAAATAACTAATGTAACAATAAGATAATCTATGTTCGAACATGCTTTGTAAAACAAAGATTCTTTATTTTATAAAATATAACAAAACCATGGACGAAAATATGAAATTATCTCACCCAAGTTACAAAGCACCCAGGTACACATACGATTTTATTTTTTTCTGCCTTGTGGGTCAAATAAGCCACTAGTTTCAATTTCCAATTTAGAAATTATTTTGCTGCAGAATTTTTGAGATAAAATAAGGTGATATTTGCTTAAAGAAATTAAATGTTCTACGCGGTCCACGGTTAGTTCACATCGTTTTAACTCACGAAGAGTAAAATGTATTTAAATCAAGTAATGACAAATTAATCGTCATAAATTTAAAGCGTAAATTAATGGTACGCTTTAAAAAATAATATACATATATATAGGCATTTAAATAGTAAATTAATTTTAAAAATAATTATCTTTTTTAAATAATTCGTGAAACAAAGTGGTAAAACCCTTTCAAAATTTTCCTATTTATGCAAATAAAAGAAAATTCACTCCTGAACAATTTCAGAAAGAAACAGTCATTTTCAAAATTGTAATGTATGTACATTTTGTTAAAAAACATAGCATGTCATCATTTCAGCAGGTACGTAAATATAAAAAAAAAATAAGGTTTTGTTTTGAAGAGTGCAGCCATAATGAAATATTTCTTTAAGAGCTATTATAAGATAGCTCACATTCTCTCAATCCACCTTGCAGGGAAAAGATGTTTTTGACAGCTTTGTTTCTCGTCTATCACTAGATTTATTTTCATAATTCTTTGATCATTGAAGAAGTAATACATAAATAGAACATTCTCCTGAAATGCTGCAAAAAGTTGTTATGAAAGATTAAAAAAATATTAATTGAGATAATAACCAAAATGTGTTTAATATAAATATCAAACATTTATAATCAATTAAAAAATGAGATATAATTTTATGGTATAAAGAATGCGCACACAGTTTTAAACATCATGTCTGTGGAATTTCATAGAAATTATTTTTACCACTAATTTAATGTATAAATTGAATTATTTTTTAAACATACGAGGGCAGGCTGAAAATAAGTGCACACATACTTGTAAAACACGAATAAAAACAAATAGCAAGATCGGGCAAAAGTACATTAAAGTAAGATTTTTAAGCTTCAAATCACACATTTATTTTTCAACGCAGTCACCGTTAAGAGTAACATATTTCTCCTAACGTGTAACAAGTTTTTTTTTTTATTCCGTCACTGAAAAATTCTTCTGACTTTTCTTGAATACAGGACTTGACAGCTGCCTTCACCGCATCGTCCGAGGTTTAATGGTTACCCTTGAGGTTTCTCTTGAGTTGAGGAAAAAAATGAAAATTCGCAAGGCACAAGATCGGGGAAGTCAGGAGGGTGTGAAATCTGTTCATATTTCAGGTTTCGCAGAGCCAGTTTTACTGTATCCCAATTGTTCAATAATGAAGACGACACGTTCCTGGGATATTCCAATCTGGTTTAGAATATGCTTTTGATATATTTAATTTTCAACGTAGCCACCGCTAAGACTAACATATATCTCCCAACGTGTAACAAGTTTTTTTTATTCCGTCACTGAAAAATTCTTCTGACTTTTCTTGAATACAGGACTTGACAGCTGCCTTCAACGCATCGTCCGAGGTTTAATGGTTACCCTTGAGGTTTCTCTTGAGTTGAGGAAAAAAATGAAAATTCGCAAGGCACAAGATCGGGGAAGTCAGGAGGGTGTGAAATCTGTTCATATTTCAGGTTTCGCAGAGCCAGTTTTACTGTATCCCAATTGTTCAATAATGAAGACGACACGTTCCTGGGATATTCCAATCTGGTTTAGAATATGCTTTTGATATATTTAATTTTCAACGTAGCCACCGCTAAGACTAACATATATCTCCCAACGTGTAACAAGTTTTTTTTATTCCGTCACTGAAAAATTCTTCTGACTTTTCTTGAATACAGGACTTGACAGCTGCCTTCACCGCATCGTCCGAGGTTTAATGGTTACCCTTGAGGTTTCTCTTGAGTTGAGGAAAAAAATGAAAATTCGCAAGGCACAAGATCGGGGAAGTCAGGAGGGTGTGAAATCTGTTCATATTTCAGGTTTCGCAGAGTCAGTTTTACTGTATCCCAATTGTTCAATAATGAAGACGACACGTTCCTGGGATATTCCAATCTGGTTTAGAATATACTTTTGATATATTTAATTTTCAACGTAGCCACCGCTAAGACTAACATATATCTCCCAAGGTGTAACAAGTTTTTTTTTATTCCGTCACTGAAAAATTCTTCTGACTTTTCTTGAATACAGGACTTGACAGCTGCCTTCACCGCATCGTCCGAGGTTTAATGGTTACCCTTGAGGTTTCTCTTGAGTTGAGGAAAAAAATGAAAATTCGCAAGGCACAAGATCGGGGAAGTCAGGAGGGTGTGAAATCTGTTCATATTTCAGGTTTCGCAGAGCCAGTTTTACTGTATCCCAATTGTTCAATAATGAAGACGACACGTTCCTGGGATATTCCAATCTGGTTTAGAATATGCTTTTGATATATTTAATTTTCAACGTAGCCACCGCTAAGACTAACATATATCTCCCAACGTGTAACAAGTTTTTTTTTATTCCGTCACTGAAAAATTCTTCTGACTTTTCTTGAATACAGGACTTGACAGCTGCCTTCACCGCATCGTCCGAGGTTTAATGGTTACCCTTGAGGTTTCTCTTGAGTTGAGGAAAAAAATGAAAATTCGCAAGGCACAAGATCGGGGAAGTCAGGAGGGTGTGAAATCTGTTCATATTTCAGGTTTCGCAGAGCCAGTTTTACTGTATCCCAATTGTTCAATAATGAAGACGACACGTTCCTGGGATATTCCAATCTGGTTTAGAATATGCTTTTGATATATTTAATTTTCAACGTAGCCACCGCTAAGACTAACATATATCTCCCAACGTGTAACAAGTTTTTTTTTTATTCCGTCACTGAAAAATTCTTCTGACTTTTCTTGAATACAGGACTTGACAGCTGCCTTCACCGCATCGTCCGAGGTTTAATGGTTACCCTTGAGGTTTCTCTTGAGTTGAGGAAAAAAATGAAAATTCGCAAGGCACAAGATCGGGGAAGTCAGGAGGGTGTGAAATCTGTTCATATTTCAGGTTTCGCAGAGTCAGTTTTACTGTATCCCAATTGTTCAATAATGAAGACGACACGTTCCTGGGATATTCCAATCTGGTTTAGAATATGCTTTTGATATATTTAATTTTCAACGTAGCCACCGCTAAGACTAACATATATCTCCCAACGTGTAACAAGTTTTTTTTTATTCAGTCACTGAAACATTCTTTTGACTTTTCTTGAATCCAGGACTTGACAGCTGCCTTCACTGCATCGTCCGAGGTTTAATGGTTACCCTTGAGGTCTCTCTTGAGTCGAGGAAAAAAAATGAAAATCGCAAGGCACAAGATCGGTGAACTAAGGAGCATGTGAAATCTGTTCATGCTTCAGGTTTCGCAGAGCCAGTTTTATTGTATCCCAATTGTTCAATAATGAAGTCGACGCGTTCCTTGGATATTCCAATCTGGTTTAGAATATGCTTTTGAGCGAATCGTCGGTCATTTTAAATAAAATCGACGACAAGTTTGCGATGTTTATCGTCTGTGGCAGTGATCGGGAATCATTGCGTTTTAGCATATCTTTTCCAGGCTCGCAATCACGAAATTTTATTACCCATCGATTTACGGTAGACCTATCATCAGCTTTCTCACCATAAACAGCGTTTAAATGGCGATGAATCCCAGTAGGAGTCTCATTTTGAGCAGTTAAAAATTCGATAAAAGCACGCTGTTTAACTCGCACTGACATAGCACTAGAACACGTCTCTTTTTTCAGGTTCCCAAAATATTCTGGATGAATTCAGCGACCTCAAATTTGCACAGGCGAATAGAGGGGGAATGTTATTTTCATATGCCAAAGGGCGCGCTTCCAGAAGTATTTTCGTTCCCACTCTAAAAGCATGTGTGTATTTCTTACCAGACGATCCTCGTAAATTATTTATTTTTGATCAATCAATAATTAAAAAATACTAAATAAAATTTCAAAGAATAATCATAGGTAATATTTGTCTTTTCAGAAGTAACTTACGTAACAATAAGGTAATTTATGTTCATTATGCTACGTAAAACGTGACAAATGTTTTTTAATATAATGTATTATACTATAACCTCATACCGAAATAGACAATGCCTTCTTCCGAGTTACTTACCATTCGGAAATGCGTTCTTTATTTTTAGCATCCTCATGTATATTTTTGAGATTTAATGAAACATTCATAAAAAAAAATTGTAGCCACTGATTTTCGGAAATGTTTCTGAGTAGTTTCTATTGTGTATTAATCGGTTTTTTCAAATATAAATATCGGTTTTCAGTCTTTTATCAATTCTCAGTTAAAAAAATTTAGCTGCGTAACAGAATTCATACATCCAAGAGTAACAAAATAATATTATATTAATGACGTTAATTTATCGTATTTGTATGTAAAAATGTTTGTTAAACGTGAAAATGATTAATTTACTGATATGAATATGAAAAATATATTAGTTTATGAAGTTTGTAAAGATCAAGAAAGCTTTCGGAATAGTGGGTAGCTCCAAAGAGATGACTGTATATTTTCGTCCGTGGTAATCTTTCATTTTACGGTAATATTATGTTTTTCTAAGAAAAGTTACAAACATTTAATATTTGAAAAACATCTAAACTGATCATTTCAAATAACTCATTCAGTGTGAAAAAGAATACTTTCAGTCTTTTTGTCTGTGGAAATAATCTATGTGTCCAATCTGTGTTTTATTTTCTTGGTATAACTGAAAGAATGCATAATGCAAATATATCCCCACCAGTTTTTTTATAGAAATAAGTCAGGTAAATGAAACAGTATACTATGTAATAATAACAGCGAAAAACTTGTTTTACCAGCATCAACGTGTTTAAATTAATATTTGATCCTTTAAAAATAATGTTTAACGAGTCGAAACCCGTCGAATTCGACGAATGAAAATGTTTAAAAGAGCCGATTGACTGAATTTGTGGAAAAATAACAAAAATAATTACAATAATGAATAAATATTTAATAAATATTTAATAAATATATTTTCAAACTTGATATTAAGTTTGCCTTTCGCGCTCTGTACTTGAAATTCTAATCTGAGTTCCGGCGAAATCCAGAATTTTACTTTTAGACGCACTCTTAGTAGAATATTTAGTTTTATCAAAGAATATACTCATTTCATTTTCCCTATGACACCCTTTTCACCCACTGAAGCCGTCTGAGATGAGCGTCTCAATCTCAGAGTAAACGGAATCAGAAAATATTGAAATGTAAAAGCTTTATGTGAGTAAAAATGTGTTATTTTATATAGTGACGTCATTTTCTGTTTAAATTTTTTTAAATTAATTTTAAATGTAATACGAAAACGGTATCCGTTATTATATGGTAATTCTAATTGTTTCCCTAATATCTTCAACAATGCAAGTAACCGGATTGCCACCAATGTGAAGAAAGTACTTTCATTTAAAAAATTAGCTTTCAAAATCGGTTCAGTAGCAATCTCAGGCTAGATGACTAAGAAAACAGTCTTGTCCTTTAAATATATAGATTATAATTAAATGGAAATGACGTGATTTTCGGCAATATTTTAATTTGTGCATACTAAGCATCTTTAAATAATCAGCAGAAGTTCAGTCGATTTAGATGCTTTTATAAAGGTCAGTGAATGTGATGTCATCACCGATACAGAATTATAACAGTACTAGCAAACCCCGCGGCTTTGCTCGCGTAATAGTTGAAATATGGCAAGTGATATTTGCATGACTATTTTTTATTAGAAGACCACTTTTTGAAATAATTCAAAAATTGCAAATTAAGCCACAGTTTGACTAAACTTCATTATAAAAGGGCAATCGACAGAAATGAGATTTTAATTAATAATAAGAAGAATATTCTAAATTAACTGATAGTTTAGAAAGTATTTTGAGACTTTTATGCTCATTTCAGTATTCATTTGAAGATTTGAATTTTTTAGAAACCAGCTTAACACATTTAAGCGGTGCTCCATGCGTCTTAATTTTATACCAATTTTCATAATACTTGGTAATATTGTTGTTGATATACTTTATTACAAAACTTGCTATTAAAATGTGTACATTATTTCATATAAAGATCAAAAAGTAATATTTTATTATTGAATTTTATCCAAAATGATCCATATTACAGATTTTTAATTTTTTTCTGCCAAGGAATTTAGTATAATTTTAAAATGTATAGCAACTTTTGATATAATATCATAAAGCTATACTAAAAAAAAAATACAAGTTTCTGAAACAAAATTTAATGCGCATGGAGCATTTTTAATTTGTATCACTAATTACCATATTATTAATTAATTACTCATTTGCATATTAATTTTTTTAATGAAATTAAGAAATTTTCTTAATTATTGCACAAATTATACGTGTATTAAATTTCAAAACAATTGAGCAAAAATTGTAGAAAATGTTTTTGAACGTCCACTGTCGCCTTAAAATTAACCATCATGTCAAATTCCAAGCTTCTTGTCTAACAGCCTATTACCTCTCTGGTGTTAGTGGCACCAACATAAAATGTGAAACAGAGTTGTAATAGAATGTCTCGAAAAATGTTGAAACTGAGACTGCCACCATTAATTTGCCAACATTAAGCATGAAATAGCTTGGTATTGCCTAATATTCTATAGAAAACGAATTTGGATGTTTTAAAGGCTTTCTTGTTGTTCCTGCCAACCAGGTGGTAGTGACACCGGCATAAAATATAGCTCGTATAGGATCAGGGACTATCACTCTTGATTCGCAACCAATAACTTCTGTAATCGGTTTATTATTTCCTGAGATTCCATAGAAATCCTAATTTTAGACACTTTTAGAATGCTTTTCGCTCCTTCCCTTCGCTTCACCTCTTTTTAATTTCGAATTGATTTTCGATTGCTCTTAGAGGACATTTATATTTTATAAGTAACTATCGTGCTATATTTAAAGTTTTTAGCCTCCCCAGTACCGTATAAATCGCAATTTAGAAAGTTTTTTTGCTCCTGCAACCTTCGACATGAAATACAGCTTATGTATGAGCAGGTTCTATCACCATCAATTAACAACCATTATGTTTAAAATCAGTTTCGTATTTCATACGATTGTATAAAAATCGTAATTTAGAACGCTTATAGAACGCTTTTCGCTCACTTCATCCTTTTAAATTTGGAATTTTCCGTCGACAATTCTTAGAAAGCATTTGAATCTTTGAAGTAATTACCATTCCAAATTTAAAATGTTAGACCCCCCCCCCCCTCAATAACACAAAAAACACAATTTAAAAAATTTTGGGCTCCTGTAATCCCCAGGTGGTAGTGACAACAACGTGAAACATAGGCTATGTTTGAGAGAGAACTATAACCATCAGTTTGAAACCATTACTTCTGAAATCGGTTTATATTTCCTGAGATTGTGTAAAAATCGCTACTTAGAACGCTTTTCGTTCATTATCACCCATTTTAAATTTCAAATTTTTAAGGAACTCTTCTCAGAGAGTATTTACATCTCATAAGTAATTACCAGGCCAAATTTCAAGTTGCTAGCCCCTTCAGTATCACAAAAATCACAATTTAGAACGTTCTGTAAAATACAACCGCAAGGTGGTAGTGACGCCAACATGAAATAGATCTTATATTGGAGGAAGGGGTGTCACTATCAATTTCCAACCATTACTTTTGAAATCGGTTGGGTACTTTCCGAGATTGCGTAGAAATCGCAATTTAGAACATTTTTCGTTCATTTTCACCCGTTTTAAATTTTGAATTATTTACGAAATGTTCATTGAGATCCTTTATACCTTTTAATTAACTACCAGGGCTTATTTCAAGTTGCTTTCTCCTGCAGTATTAAAAAAAAAAAAAAAAAAAAAAAAAAAAAAAAAAACGCAATTTAAATCGTTTTTTGCTCCTGCACCCCCTGTGGGGTAGTGGCACCAGTATGAACTACAGCCTATGTTGGAGCGAAGGCTGTCACCATCGTTTTCAAACCATTATTTTTTAAATCGGTTTAGTACATCCTCAGATTGCGTAGAAATCACAATTTAGAATTTTTTTTTGAACGCTTTTCGCTCATTTTCACCCTTTTTAAATTTCGATTTTTTAGGAAATGTTCTTAGAGATCATTTATACCTTATAAGTAACTACCATGGCTAATTTCAGAATTCTAGGCCCTTTAGTAACACAAATATCGGAATTTAGAACGTTTTTTGCTTCTACAACCCCTAGGTGATAGTGACACCAACAAATAGAACCTATGTTGAAGCAAGGGCTGTCATCATTAATTTCCAAGCATTACTTTTTGAAATAGATTGGGAAATTTCACATTTTGCGTAGAAACCGCCATTTAGAACACTTTTTGCTCATTTTCACCCCTTTTAAATTTCGAATTTTTTAAGAAATGTTCTTAGAGATCATTTATATCTTATAAGTAACTATCATTGCAAATTCCAGGTATCTGGCCCTTCAGTAACACAAAAATCGCAATTTCGAACGTTTTTTTTTTTGCTCCTGCACACCCTTTAGAGGTAGTAACACCGACATAAAATATAGCCTATATAGGAGCAAGGGTTGTCACTGCCATTTTGACACCATTATTTTTGTAATTGGTTTGGTACTTCTTGAGATTGCGTAAAAATCGCAATTTAGAACGTTTTTTAGAAATATTTTTGCGCCTTTTCAAACCTTTTAAATTTCGAATTTTTAAAGAAATGTTCTTAGAGATCATTTATATCTAATAAGTAGCTACAATGCCAAATTCCAGGTATATGGACCCTTCAGTAACAGAAAAATCGGAATTTCGAACGTTTTTTGCTCCTGCAACCCCTTTACTAGTCTAAGAGCTAGCAACGTCAAAAAACACGTCATTTTATCAAGGCTCATTTTTTTATATGTTCTTCCCTTTTATGGTGTAGTAAGTTTTCAACCGGTCTGGCAGCCGGGAGACGTTGCGTTTACCAGTGGCAGAAGGGGTTATGCAGGTCAAAAAACTTCAAAATTACGTCATTTTATCAAGGCTCATTTTTTATTTTTGTTCTTCCCTTTTATGGTGTAGTACGTTTGCTAACGGTCTGGCAGTCCGGAGACGTTGCGTTTACCTGTGGCAGAAGGGGTTATGCAGGTGAAAAAAATTCAAAATTACGTCATTTTATCAAGGCTCATTTTTTTATATGTTCTTCCCTTTTAAGGTGTAGAACGTTTGCAACCGGTCTGGCAGTCGGGAGATGTTGCGTATAACTGTGGCAGAAGAGGTTATGCAGGTCAAAAAAATTCAAAATTACATCATTTTATCAAGGCTCATTTTTTTATATGTTCTTCCCTTTTATGGTGTAGTAAGTTTGCAACCGATCTGGCAGTCCGGAGACGCTGCGTATAACTGTGGCAGAAGAGGTTATGCAGGTCAAAAAACTTCAAAATTACGTCATTTTATCAAGGCTCATTTTTTTATATGTTCTTCCCTTTTATGGTGTAGAACGTTTGCAACCGGTCTGGCAGTCGGAAGATGTTGCGTATAACTGTGGCAGAAGAGGTTATGCAAGTCAAAAAACTTCAAAATTACGTCATTTTATCAAGGCTCATTTTTTATATGTTCTTCCCTTTTACGGTGTAGTACATTTGCTACCGGTCTGGCTGTCCGGAGACGTTGCGTTCACCAGTGGCAAAAGGGGTTATGCAGGTGAAAATACTTCAAAATTACATCATTTTAGCAGGATTTTTTTTGTAAAAATTTTTTATACTAACTATTTGTGATATTAATCCATCACTGCCATACGTTACCAATGTCTCTATGACCCTGCCAGATCCACATTTATAGATAACATTTACTCTTTGGAAATCAGACGAACTATAATTAATTTGCAAGACATAATTTGGGTTGCAAAGTTAATGCCAGACGGCTTTAAATATGGCAATGAAAGTGCCTGTTCCAAGACTGGTTTATAGTTTAAAACTTATAAGTCTTCTTTACGTCATTTTATCATGCATAAAAATTACAAGATATTACTCTTTGGCTAGCAGACAACTTATAATTAATTTGCCAGACACAAATTCGGTTGCAAAGTTAATGCCAGACGGCATTAAATATGGCAACCGAAATGCCTGTTTCAAGAGTGGTTTATTGTTTAAAATTAAGCGTTGACTGTCATTAAATGAAGCCACATAACTACAGAAGATGCAATTTCTTAAAACAGGCACTTTCGTTGCTCTACTTAAAGCCGTCTGGCATTAACTTTGCAACCGAATTTGTGTCTGGCAAATAAATTATAGGTTGTCTGCTAGCTAAACAGTAATATCTTGTAATTTTTATGCATGATAAAATGACGTTAAGATGACTTATTATTTTTAAACTATAAACCATTCTTGAAACAGACACTTCGGTTGCCATACTTAAAGCCGTCTGGCATTAAATTTGCAACCGAATTTGTGTCTGGCAAATTAATTATAGGTTATCTGCTAGACAAAGAGTAATATTTTGTAATTTTTATGCTTGATAAAATGATGTAAAGATGACATAATTTTTAAACTATAAACCATTCTTGAAACAGGCACTTCGGTTGCCATATTTAAAGCCGTCTGGCATTAACTTTGTAACTGCATTTGTGTCTGGCAAATTAATTACGGGTTGTCTGATAACCAAAGAGTAATATCTTGTAATTTTTATGTTTGATAAAATGACGTAAAGATAACTTATAACTTTTAAACTATAAACCACTCTTGAAACAGGCACTTCGGTTGCCATATTTAATGCCGTCTGGCATTAACTTTACAACCGAAATTATGTCTCGCAAATTAATAATAGATAGTCTGATAGCCAAAGAGTAATAAGTTATCTGTAAATGTGGATCTGGCAGGTCTTAGCGACATTGGTAACGTCTGGCAATAATGGATTAATATCACAAATAGTATAAACAAATGTTACGTCATTTTAGCAGGATTTTTGTTTGTAATTTTGAAGTTTTTTGACCTGTATAACCCCTTCTGCCACTGGTAAGCGCAACGTCTCCGGACTGCCAGACCGGTTGCAAACGTTCTACACCATAAAAGGGAAGAACATATAAAAAAATGAGCCTTGATAAAATGACGTAATTTTGAAGTTTTTTGACCTGCATAACCTCTTCTGCCACAGTTATACGCAGCGTCTCCGGACTGCCAGATCGGTTGCAAACTTACTACACCATAAAAGGGAAGAACATATAAAAAAATGAGCCTTGATAAAATGATGTAATTTTGAATTTTTTTGACCTGCATAACCTCTTCTGCCACAGTTACACGCAACATCTCCCGACTGCCAGACCGGTTGCAAACGTTCTACACCTTAAAAGGAAGAACATATAAAAAAATGAGTCTTGATAAAATGACGTAATTTTGAAGTTTTTTGACCTGCATAACCCCTTCTGCCACAGGTAAACGCGACGTCTCCGGACTGCCAGACTGGTTGCAAACGTACTACACCATAAAAGGGAAGAACATATAAAAAAATGAGCCTTGATAAAATGACGTAATTTTGAAGTTTTTTTACCTGCATAACCCCTTCTGCCACTGGTAAACGCAACGTCTCCGGACTGCCAGACCGGTTGCAAACGTACTGCACCATAAAAGGGAAGAACATATAACAAAATGAGCCATGATAAAATCAGGTGTCGAAAACGTTGCTAGCTCTTGGACTATACGGTTAGTGGCACCGACGTAAAATGTAGCCTATGTTGGAGCAGGGGTTGTCACCATGATTTTGACACCATTATTTTTGAAATGGGTTTTGTACTTCCAGAAATTAGGTAAAAATCGCCTTTTAAAACGTTTTTTAGAACATTTTACGGGCATTTTCACCCCTTTTTAATTTCGATTTTTTAAAGAAATGTCCTTAGAGATCATTAGTATCTTATAAGTAACTACCATTCCAAATTTCATTATTCTAGGCCATTCAGTAACACAAAAATCGCATTTTTAGAACGTTTTTTGCTCCTGCACCCGCTTTTTGCCTGTGGCACGGACATAAGATATAGCCTATGTTCTAAGTTGGACGAACACCATCATTTTGATACCATTACTTTTGGAATCGGTTCGGTAGTTCCAGAGCTTACCTCCTACAAATAAACAATTTTTACCTCTTTATAATATTATTATAGCAGATCTACCCGGCTTCGCTCGTGTCAATAATAATGGTCCACCCGGGTAAAATACATTAAAATGAAATAATACGGCAGTGACAATAACTAAGATTGGTGCATTACCGTCCACGAATCGTTAAAAGACCGATAAGAAATATAAGTAAAATAGTTTTAATTGCATCTACTATTAACTATACCATAATAATGTATACTCCAAACAAATGTCATAACATATATTAACGTACAATTATTTGCTTAAAAAGCGTCATTTAAATAATAAAAAACATTAAAAATATTAAAAAATTACATGTTTCGACTCTTTCATTGATTCATCTTCAGAATATATATATAACAAAAAACTACAAACACAATGCCAATTGTGACATTATACTGATGATGGCAATGACCTAACCCATAAATTTTGCCTTTACTAAAATTTTTTTAACTTATGATCATCATACAATTTCGTTTTTCACACTGTCGAATAGAAAAAGCTTCTGTCAAATGAAATTTATTTGAAAATTTTAATCTCAATTTTTTCATGTTAATGGATTTTAAAGCAATTTTCAATCATGGATATTTTTTGATTTGCATGCAGCCAGGGATAAGATTTCCACGTTTTTTCACACCAGTATTTTGTTAGAGAAAATGATATTTCATTTAATCGGAACACTCTCTTGATTTAACAGAACAACATTTTCTTTAAGAATATACCGGTGTGCAAAAACGTGGAAATCTCATCCCTACACGCAGCCCAATTACGAAAGATATACCTGTTTGCTCTTAATGCAATATTATAAAATAAAGATATTGATGAACTATGAGTAACTCTAGCATCATATTGTTGGTGGCAATAACCTAACCCAACCATAAATTTAACTTTTACTGCAATTTGACCTCTAAACATCGCACATTTGATTATTCCAAAATCTAATAGAATACAAAAAGTACTTTCAGTAATTTTTTTTGAAAAGCTTATCTCAATTTACGGATTGTTTATCCATTTTAAATTAATTTTCAATCACGGATATATTTTTAAATATACCTGTAACCCAATTCAGAAAGATATATCCGTTTGCTATTAATGCAATATTATGAAGAAAAGACATACCTATGAGTAACGCCTAGCACCATATTGTTGGTGGTAACAATCTAACTGTACAATAAATTACGCTTTTACTGCAATTTGATCTCTAAACATCATGCATCCCATTATTTCAACGTCTAACAAAAAAGTCTATCAGTCATGAAATTTTGTTTAAAAAAGAAAAAAGGTTACCCTAAATAATAGTAGCTATAATTTCTATTTAATATAAATCGTACAAAAATCGTATTTTATATAACCGTATTCGATACAAATCGTAGAATGTTATCACTGCATTTCAGGTATTAAAACATTTATCTAAATGATATAATTAAAGATTACAAAGAAATAGGGGATAAATTGTAGCATCCAGTTTTTAGAGCCAGTTTGAAATTATATTGATGACATTGACGTCATATCTAGCAAACGATTTTTTTTTACTATTATCATTTTCCTTATTTGATTCTTGATATTGAAAAGACTTCATTAAAATAGATTTTTTAACATTCAACTAAAGTACTTCTAAGGTCATTTTAAAACATGCTTAGTTAAAGTTTTTACATAAATATATGAAAAATGTGCATTTTCTGATTAGAATGACGTCGATTTCAAAAATCTAAAAATATAGCAGTCGAGTCTGAATTTTTATTGGTTAATAAAACAAAGTACTCGAGTTATCATTTTTTTTAAATTATTGAGCAGTTTTTTAGATGTTTGGCAACAGAAAAGAAGCTATTGAATTTGAAAATTTTAAATGAGATATTTCTATAATGTTAAATTCTGAAAGATGATAGAAAAAAGGGATAAATATTGGTCTGGTGATTTTTTAAAGGTGACAGGGATCTATTCCACGTTCTAAATCCTATGTACAGCAAGTTTCGTGCAAATCGGTCAAAAATTAAAGATTTGTATAAAGGACATACACACAGAGAACGGCTTTTATATATAATAGATAAGTAGCTAATATTTCAAATTTCATATTTCTAGGCCCTTCAGTAACACATAAATCGCATTTTTAGAACGTTTTTTGCTCCTGCACCCCCTTTGGGGTAATGGCACCGACATAAAACATAGCCTATCTTGGAGCAAGCATTGTCACCATCATTTTGACACCAATATTTTTTAAATCGGTTTGTTATTGCATGAGATTGTGTAGAAACTACCATTTAGAACGTTTTTTAGAACGCTTTTTGTGCATTTTGACCCCTTTTAAATTTCGAATTTTTTAAGAACTATTCTTAGACACCATTGATATCTTATAAATAACTAATATTCCAAATTTCATATTTCTACCCTTCAGTACCGCAAAAATCGCATTTTTAGAAAGTTTTTTGCTCTTGCACCCCCTTTAGGGTAGTGGCACCGACATAAAACGTAGCCTATTTTTGAGCAAGCGTTGTCACCATCATTTTGACACCAATATTTTTTAAATCTGTTTGTTATTTCCCGAGATTGTGTAGAAACTACCATTTAGAACGTTTTTTAGAACGCTTTTTGTGCATTTTCACCTCTTTTAAATTTCGAATTTTTTAAGAACTGTTCTTAGACACCATTGATATCTTATAAGTAACTAATATTCCAAATTTCATATTTCTAGGCCTTTCAGCAACGCAAAAATTGCATTTTTAGAACGTTTTTTGCTCCTGCACCCCCTTTGGGGTAGTCGCACCGACATACAATATAGCCTATGTTCTAAGTTGGACTAACACCATCATTTTGATACCATTACTTTTGAAATCGGTTCGGTAGCTCCAGAGCTTACCTCCTACAAATAAACAATTTTTACCTCTTTATAATAGGAAGTATAGATAAGTAAAGATAGATATATTTTATTAATGGAGCAAATTTATCTGTTTTCTGTATGACGTCGTTTTCCTCATAGGAAAGAGTTCGCTATAGATATTACTTTTTATCGTAGATTATTTTATGTTATTTAATTTACATTGATTACTTAATATTATTTATCAATAAATAATTTGTTCTTCCTCGATTATTACATAATTCCAAGCAATCATTTTATTCTGGTTAAAGTTTATGAAAACTATTAAATTTTTTCTTTTAAATGCGATGATACATTCACTGATCAAATCGCACTTCTCACAGGCCGAATGTGATTAAAAAAAAATTAATTAATTTTATATACAGAAAAGCTTAACCTAATTGCCATCATTTTGAATGTATATCATAAAAGTCTTTTAAAATTAAACATAAAATATAAAAATGGAAATAAATTAAAAAAAAAACAGCTGGTTACGGGCACATCTACAAATGAACAGCTTTCATAAAAAAAAAATAATAGTAATAATAATTATGAAAATCGGTTAAGTACAAAGCTCAGGGCTGATGACTAACAAAAAGGCCTGGTATTTTAATTACATAGACACAGCATGCCTATTGAGAGTCATCTATAAATGTAAATCTTCTTTAGAAATTTTTATCGTCGCGAAGCTATTTTTTTTCTTGAACGCTGACATTATGTTGAAGATAAATTATAGAAATTAATATATATACATATATATATATATATATATACAAATATGCCTTACAAAAACGTTATTGAAAATGCATGGCTCTCGAAGAAAGGCAAATATACAAAAAAATAGCATTAAACCTAATATTGAACTAATATTAAAACTTGCTAGAAACTTAATATTCCATAAACTTAAAATTACACTATGAGCAAATTACTTAAAATATGGCAAGATATTTAAAAAGGTGTTAAATTACTTTAATACTTCTTAGTACTTTCAACTATGTACATAGCCTTCGTCAGAGAATACAAAAATATTGTAATTGGCATCTTATTTTCAAATTTCACGTAGTTGGTGTCGAAAGAAGTGAAAGTGAAGTGAAAGTGAAAGAGAAAGTCAATTTTTAGATCCGGAAAACATTGGGAAAATATGGATGTAGAAGGAAGAGTAATGATACCTGTTTTTTTATTCTTTAAGGAAACGGATCAAAATTCTGCATATATTGTAGGATAAAATTTCTTTACAAAGAGTATTATCATTAGTAATAATTTCTATTGATTGACGGATAATTAAGTGATGATAATTATTTAAGGGGCATATAATTTTTGTATATTCAAAATTAACTTGTATATTCTGCTTTTGGTTAAGTGTTGACAGGGCTGTTGTTGGCAAGTTGTACTTAAAATCTTTCAAATGTTCTTTAATACGATCTTTAAGTTTACGAGAAGTCATTCCTATGGATTCGAGATAAATATATTCTGTTATATAAATAAATATTTTGGAGTATATTTTCTGATAAATATTTTCGAATACATATGAATGACTTCTCGTAAACTTAAAGAATTAAAGAACAATTGAGAGATTTGAAGTACAACCGGCTGACAACAGCCGTGTCATCACTTAACCAAAAGCAGAAAATACAAGTTAATTTCGAAGATAAAAAAATTATATGCTACTTAAAGAATTATCATAATTTAATTATCTGCGAATCAATAGAAATTATTACCAAAGAAAATACTGTTTGTAATGACATTTTATCCTACAATATACGCAGAATTTTGCTCCGTTTGCTTAAAGAATCATAAAACACGTAATATTCCTCTTCCCTCTATATCCATATTTATGTTTTCCCAATGTTTTCCGGATCTAAAAATTACTTTCCTTTCGACACCAACTACGTGAAATTAAAATAAGATGCTAATAACAGTATTTTTGTATTATCTGACGATCTATGTTACCACTATCACTTTACTTTCAGGAAGAAATCACAATAGTAAAACTTGAAAATATTAATTTTAAGTATTAATTTAGAAGTTCAAATTGACACCAAATCGCTTGGGCCAACCTGCTCCGATTGCGGGGTAAGTTGGCCCACGTCACTATTTAATGTTCTGATAGTGTAAAAGTTTAAGAAACGATCAAAATTTTACCAAATCTTAATTTTTATTTCTTGCGAACGAAAACACAATATAGCCTCTTAAATTAAAATAAAAATTTTAAATATTAAAATTGTGAGTTATTTAAATTATTAACTTCGACCAAATATTGCTTTAAAAATTGATTTTATTTTCTCCTAAAAACTGTTTTTAATACATTACGAAGAATAATAAATTTTAATAAAGGCTTGCTAGGTGGTAAAACACCGTAAATCTTAGAGTACAGTAATTTAAGAAATCATTCATCCTTAATTAGGTGATATATTATAAACACCAGATGATAAATAAATTGTATCAAGGCCTCTGTACATCTGATAAGTGCAATAATTCTTTCCTTTCGTTTATTATGTTGTTCTAACGCATCATTCCCTTAAAATTTCTGTCAGTAAAATGCAATTTTGCTTCATGATGCTTTGGGTAATGGCACCTTCTTTGAAATAATGAAAATTTTTGTTTATATAAAACTTTAATTCCTAATCATAAAAAACCAGTTTGTTTATCATGAAATATATATATTATTGATTACATTTATGATTTATTATTGGTATAATGAGATTTAGATAAAGGGATGAGATTTAAAAAAGTTAGGATATAGCAATGTGCTTGATATAATTATTTTGGATGATATCATTTTTTTTTGTTTGAACTGCTGATCTTTATTAACGGTTCAGAAAGTATAGTTCTATTCTGTCTGTGGAAGGGACAACATGTCTCTTAAAGGAAAATATTATGCATGACACATTTTTGATATAATTAAAAATGGCTTCAAGGAGAGCAAAAAATAGGGTTTTAAGAAGAAAAAAAAAAATCATAACTTCAACAATTTACAAGGTATCAAATTCACTTAAATTTATCACAAATCCTCTTAATATTATCTACAATTTTTGTATTGACAAGCTTTTGATAGGAGCAACTCTTACAGCAAAAAGAAATTAAACACAAAAAAAAGTTTCTGTGTGTGTGTGGGGGGGGGGGGGTGTAGAAGAGAAAAAATCACATTTCCCTTAACCCGTTAAATTCTTTGTGAAATTAGTACTTAACTTCGAAATCTACCTGCACCTGTAAGCCAAGACAACAAGGATTTTTCTATAATTATGAAAGTTATAAATGTTTTTGTACAACAGGAACAGATGATTTAATTTGAGGAGGAGGTAAATAACATTATAACTTCATTTTTTATTAAATATTGACCGGAATAACCAGGAATTCAATTAATAAAATAATTCCTTACTATTAATTAATTCTAAGATAATTAAAATAATAATAAATCATTATTAAAATAATTCATTAAAAGTTTCAAAATTCCAATACCGCAGAGCCAAATTCCTTCGGGGCATGTTGACCCGGCGGGCCAACATGCCCAGTGCCAAATGAGCCAACTTACCCCGTATCGCCATTTTTGTTTTTCATGACTGTAAGCAATTATTCTGAAAGTATTTCAATTAAAAAAACCTCACCTACAATAACTACGAACAATTATTTTTCTAAATTATTATATATCAAAATCTAAAATCTACAAACAAATCTACAAACAAATAAAAAATGATTATTTATAAGAGACGAAATTCACCTTTATTCACCTTTGCAAAATTTTGAAAATTCTCAGTAATTCTTTAACGGACACTCCGACTTTAATGGTGTTGATGTTGGAGATGAAAGCAAAGCAACGCACACTTGACTGGACTGACAATCTAACGCAAAGTTTAAAAAATATCGCGACTGGGCCAACATGCCCCTATGGCCAACTAGCCCCGGTCTACCCTACTTATGTTGTAGTGTAGTCCTTATATTGATTTGTTTGAAATAATTGTCAGAGGTGCGTGAAAGACGCGTCATTTATTTATATTTATTTTTTCCCGACTGCCAAGAAGGGTTATGTGTTTCACGCGTTATCTGGGTATGGGGATTTCTTTATACCCTCGAAACATCCGAATGACTGAATGGATTTTAATGAATGAGGTCTCTATCGATTTGTCTTAACCATCCGATGGTTATAGGCTAGGTTTTGGTTTTAAATTCAAAATGGCGGTGGTAAAATACAAAGTGGCGCAAGGAACGAGAAAAAAAATTTGCGCGCATTGAGTGACAAATCATTGGATAGGTCTTTCAAAATGAATACGATGTTTCATTGACTATTTTACAGTCAGAAACTCCGTTTAAATATTACACATAACCTGGAAGTTGTGAAGGTGGGATCTCTAGCTTTACTGAAGCTCTAAGCATCATAGACATCTATAGGCCTCATCAAAACAGTGTTTATAGATAGGAACTAACAATTAAACACAACTTAAAAGTCATCAATAAAAGTAAATAAAAAAAAATAGGTAAGTAGTATAAAAAAAAAGTTTCAATTGATAAGAAATAATTAATAGTTCTGGGTTTTTTGATTTTTTAAACTTAATTTTTATTTAATTTTATCATGTGAGGGTTAACAGTAATGCACTTTTTCATAAATATAACCATACAAACTAGCAAAAAAGTTTTTTTGTAATTCACAAAAAAATACGAATCTACAAGCATAATTGAAAATGCATGAAATAGAAATATCTAAGAATAAAAAAAATCTAATTTGAAATTCCGAATAAAACAGTAATATTATGTTTAAATAATATTGTATTTTAAAAAATGAATGATCAGAATTAATTTTTTCTCTCAGCTGTTATGCAGGTCAATATGTTTCTAATTTGTTTCCAAAACATTACGAGACAGAAGAAACACTAAAAAATAAAAATAAAATGATACATTATTTTCCATGTTGCAGACATTTTATGCTTAGTTTTTCTATCTTCATTTATCCAGCTTTCATATGATTAATAGATTGTTAAGCTATAAATTTTTGCAGTGTGTAAAATAAAAGCTGTATAAATAATAAATATTGAAGGTTAATTTTTCACACTGCTGTTCATTAGGAAATATTATTCGCCTTCCTTTCATCAGTAGATGCAAGAAACATTTTAAAAGATATGCATATTATATATTTTTCTGCATATAACATATCATTTCCATGTCATTTTTTTCCCTTCAATATCTCGTTTTCTTGTCTTCAATCATTCAGAGCTCATAGGATAAATAAGTCATATGTTAGACAATAAATCTTTTGAAGCAAATAAAAAAAAAAAGTGAAATGTAAGATACAGATCGACAAGCCTCAATAACTTATCATTTTCATTTTTTGCTTTATTATGATAGTACAATAATACAAACTTAAAATTACTGGTTTCTCATCCTCTATAACACTTTACCATGATATCAGTCAAAAATTTAAACATGATATTTTAAACTTTAATCCATTAATGTCATGAAATATGAAAATATTAAACGATGGGCTTATTTTGAAAGAAATGTTTTAAAATCTGGATTGGAATTTGAAATATTTAAAATTAAATGTTAATTTTTTCTTTAAATATTTTTATTGGGTTAAACTCCCGGTAACTGGCAATTTGAGGATTTTTTCTTGTTCAAATCAGTATTACCAAATTTTAAATTCATTTTGTACTTATTTTTTTCATTTTTAAATGATAGTAGAGATGCATCAAAAAATTATTATCGATGAAATTCTCAAAAATTATACATCGTATTATTAGAAATTATTTGTTTTATAAATATGGTCATTAACTCCAGTAACTAACGACAATTTTAAAAACTAATTACTGACACAAAGTGAACCAGTGTCTGACACTTTTCTTCTGAAGATTAAAAAAAAAAAGTTATTTTCTATTTCAAGGATTTTATGTTTTAAAAATTCTTTAATTGTTATTATAACAAGATAAAGTAAAAAAACTAAAACCCAACTACGACAAAAAACTACGCTGAAAAAGTATAAAAGTACCCCATGAATACAGGTAAAGTCACAAGCAAATGCTAGTAATATATAGATATATTCAAAATGTACAAGTAAAGCGCTTTTGAATGATACCAAACACGGCATATTTATCTTAACTTTATTTTTTGACGTATGACGCTTCCAGTATTTGGTAGTAGTGACGCACATATCCGTCGATGGCAGCAAATGGGTAATGGACCGATTAGTGGATGAGGTCGTTAGTGTAATGTGTAAATGTGTAATGTAGATTGAAGGTTTCATGTATTAAGATGACCTAGGAAGATTTCTTAATCTATCTAATTCTGCTAACGATTGACTGTCATGTGGATTTTTAAGCAACTTATTATGATCCAAGGCACTTATAAACAAACCCTCTATGGTTTTGAAGTGAAGCGCTTTAAAATGATACCAAACACGGCATATCTAGCTTAACTTTATTTTTTTACTCTGTATATTTTGTCCGCTAGAAGGCGCCACATTGAATTTGGTGAAAATCTATATAGCCTATAACCAGCGGACAATTAAGACGCTTCTAATGATATGTCATTTGTCGAATTCTGATTAGTGGTTTAGAAGTTACGAGGGAACAGATGAACATACATACATACATACATACATACATACATACATACATACATACATAGCCTGTCAAAATCATAACCCTCCTTTGGCTTTGCCGTAGTCGGGTAAAAACAAAATACATAATCCTTCAAACTAAACGAATGTTTACTTGAAGAGATAAAATACTTTTAACAAGGCAAAATATACCTTTTTTTTATTTATTATTTATAACTTTATATTCACTTTAAGTAAATATTAGTTTAGTTTGATGTATTCAAGTGATTTTTTATATAGCTCTATATACATAAACCTTATTTATATACACTATATTGCCATTAATGACCGGTAATTTTCAATTTTAGATATTTTGTCGAATATTTAGAAATATACTTGACAGATTCTTCTGGAATTTCAGGATTTAAAAGAATAGGTATGGCCTCATATTTAACAATGTCGATATGATAAGGGGGGAGGGGCAATTAGGGGGCCAACAAAAAATCAAAGAAAAAAAATACTTGGGATCACCCTGTAAAATAAAATGCACGAAATGATATATCGCTACCGAGAATAAATAAACAGACATTGTGCAATATGTGTATGCTTTTGTGTAAGAATAGAATGTATATTATGAGAAATATAGTGATTTATTTAAAAAAATTAAAAAAATCTTGCATGATTTTCCTTTATAACATGCAGGGTTTTCAACCAAATTTAACACCGGTTTCAGAAAAAATGACAAAATATAGCAGAAGCTATATAATGCGATTGGAATATAAATATATTAAATATTTTAGGAAATATGAGCAGTTGTATGAAATAATTTTTATCTGCGCATGCGCGAACGATAACAAGGATCATTTTGCATAATTTAACAGTCAACTCTATGGAGCAACTTATTAAAAAAATCTAGTCAAATATCTTTAAAATTCAGAAAGATATCGGCGTTAAAGTGAGTAAATTTTTAGTTGCTCTCTAAAAGCAGCTTTAATGATAAGGGGTTTTACACAAATTGTCATTTTTTATTAACTGACTTTCAGAAAAAAAGTTAGTATTTAGCGAGTTTGAACGAGTAGATGTGGAAAAAATGCTTCGAGTTTGATACTTCTTTTGATCATGGTATAGGTTCGTTCTGGTGGTTATCCAAGAAGCACTAAAGCATCAATAAAAAAATGAAAATTGAAAAAAATTAAAAATAGAAAATGACAATTTGTGGAAAATCCCTTATCATTCAGCAGCTCTTAGAGAACAACTAAAAATTTGCTCACTCTAACGCCGATATCTTTCTGAATTTTTACGATATTTGACTAGATTTTTTTAATAAGTTGCTCCATAGAGTTGACTATTAAGTTATGCAAAATGATCCTTGTTATCGTTCGCGCATGCACAGATAAAAATTATTTCATACAACAGCTCATATTTCCTAAAATATTTAATATATTTATATTCCAATTGCACTATATAGTTTCTACTATATTTTGTAAATTTTTCTGAAACCGGTGTTAAATTTGGTTGAAAACCCTGCATGTTATAAGCAGAAAACATGCAAGAATTTTTTAATTTTTTTAAATAAATCGCTATATCTCTCTTAATATACATGTTATTCTCACACAAAGGAATATACATATTGCATAATGTCTGTTTATTTATATTCAGTAGCGATAGATCATTTTGTGCATTTTATTTTACAGGGTGATCCCAAGTATTATATTTTTTCTTTGATTTTTTGTTGGCCCCCTAATTGCCCCCCCTTATCAAATCGACATTGCTAAATATGAGGTAATACCTGTCAATCTTGAAATTCCAGAAGAATCTGTCAAGTATATTTCTAAATATTCGCCAAAATGTCTAAAATGGAAAATTGCCTGTCATTAATGGCAATATAGTGTATAATATCATACTACAGATGCATATGCGTCCGTTTTCTTCTGTTTTAAATTATTAGTAATGCAGAATATCTAATAACTTATATTTATGAACCAGTAATTGACAAATGGTGTCAAATCCTGGTAGAACAACTTAAATTTTAATGGTGTTGACTACAAGATGAATTTACATTATTAGGTTTTTTTTTTAAACAGTTCAATTAATATATTTCAACTTTCTTTAATATTACCAATAAGTGACACCTCTGTTGGAGACAGTCGAAATGACTTTACTGGACACTAAGTGGCATCCCCGGTTCAGTTAAATTAAATAACTATAAAATAGAAATCATGGTCCTAATTTATTATTCGCATCTTTTAAATTATTTCTACATTACAACTAGATTAAAAAAGCACAACTTTAATTTTACAAATAATACTGAATTCATAAAATGGCACTTTTTGTGTTATCAAAAGTTTCTTCTGCATTGAATATGTTTTTGGGGTTACTAATGCTGAATAATTTGACTCCAAAAAAAATGAAAACTATCACTGGATGATATTTCACTGTAAAAAAAAAAAAAAAAAAAAAAAAAAAAAAAAAAAAAAAAAAAAAAATCTGTACATTTACTAGCATTTTTCTAGGAAACTGGGATTCCTAGAACTTTTTATGCAACCGCAACAGCAAAAAATCATGTAACAGATACACTTTTGTACCGTAACTCAAAAAAATCTATAAGGTTACTAAGAATTTGTTAGGAAACTGGGATGCCTAGAACTTTTTAAGTAACTGCAACACGGGTTACAGATAAAATTTCAGTAACATTACTATAACTTTAGTAGATTCTTTTGAAAAGCTACAGATTTCTATAGCTTTACAAAAATTAGTTTAGTAGATTTACATTTTTTTTTTTTTTTTTGCAAAGTATACAGATAAAATTTTAGTAAGCATAAAGATTTCGGTAACTTTACATCTCTAAAATTACTTTTTTTTTTTTTTACAGTGTAGTTTGCAAAAGTTTACAAGAAAATGCTTATTTGAGTTAGATTTTTTGCTGAAGTGTCATTTACTGGTTAGGTGTTAATAAACGGGGTTTCACCCTAAAAGTTTTGTTTCGACTGTGGTCATTTACTTAGGTGTCCAACGGAACATCTATGTACGATATGTGATCATCTACGCATTATAATTAAATGCTTATTATTGCTAAAAATGTATTTTTACACGATTGTAATTCAATCAACTATGAAAAAATTATATATAAACAAGCTAATAGACTGCTCAAATAAAAAATTTTAAAAAAGTAAGTATTGTGTAATTTTATTTTTCGAATGAAGATTATTTTTTTATTTATTTATTTACTAGTATTATATTATTATAGTAAACTTGATTAATTTTTCTGGCCACTGCATCAAGACATTTTTCTTCGTATAATAGATTAAATGTATTTTTTTAAATGAAAAATAGTACGATATACATTTTTTTCACAACTATTAAGTTATGTAAAAAACTTATATATATATATATATTAATGTTTGCATACATTTAATTATCATACCATAAATAGATTATATATAAACGGCAAAAATTTTAATCAAAATAGAAGTTAAATAAGTGAATAAATAGCTCAATATGACCTTTTTTTAAATTCTGATTTTCTCTTTCAACTTAAAAATTATGTATATCAAATGTTGCCAGGCCTCTCACGTAAATAGGTGCTCCAAATGATCTGGACAACAGTATTTTGTTTTCTTACCTAATGGAATAACATGGAACAATGTATTCCCTATAGTTATGGATAAACTTCGCATCCAGTTGAGAGGTAAATTAACAATCAAAGCAAACGGGAACCATAAAAAAAATAATAACTAATAATAATAAAAAAAATACACGTGGATGGTAGCCACATAAGAAAATTAATTTTAGTAAATTAAAATAAAAAAATAAAAATTAATTGATTTATAATAGTTTAACCATATAAAAATGTAAAAAAAAAAAAAAAAAAAAAAAATCCATTAGATCCAGACATTAAAAAAAGAACAGGTGAGAAGCTACCGACCGTGGGGAAGCCCAATGAAAAAAAAATTATTTTTCGAGACCATGCATTACAGTTTATAAGTGTATAATCTGCTAAAAAAATAGAATAACAGAAATAAAAAAAAGGAATTTTTAAAGTAAATTTTAAAAATTAAATTTACTACAACAAAAGAGACAAAGAGATATTCAGGATAGATGCGATTTGGTGAATTCGAACTAACAAGTCATTTAAAAAAAATTATATAAAAGGTGAAATGAAATTAAAGTTGGTTGGCGACCGCATATTCTGGTAACTCTGTTAAGAAGTTATTAGGCAATATTAATATTAGGCGATTATAGATTATTATTATTAGGCGATTAAACATGGCGAAAAAAACTTTAAGAATATTGTTGTGTCTAGAACGTTTTGAAACCTGATGTTTGCACACCTGCAACACTTTATATCCCACACTCCATAAGTTCTTTCTCTATAATAACAAATTAATTTTCTACAATTTTAATGTTTCGCAGTATTTATTTTTTTTGTTCCAATTATATGAAACCTTCACTTTTTTAATTTAAAATAGAAATAAATTAACAGACATATTAAAAAAAATTCAGATGTTTAAGAAGAACATAAATTTAAAAGCTTAACAATTCTCTATTGCCTTTTTGCTTTTACAGAATTTAACCCAGCAGTAGTCGTGTGTCTGTCATTTCTCCGCACTATATGAATTATCTTCTCATAATCCATCTTCAGGTAAAAGTTCCGTATTATGTTCTGTTTGGCACGATTGGCGAAGGAATCCAAAATGACTCCAAAAAGTCGTTTTAGCATCTTGCCTTTTTTTTTAAAGATGGCGTAGAAACATGGTTTATAAGTATTTATAAACATATATTTAATTAATAAACGTTATATATGTCACATGTTAAAAAATAAGTACGAAGTTTATATAAATATGTAATTTTTTGTATATTATATATGTAATCATATTTAGATATATACATATACACAATATGGCAGTTAATGATCGGACACATTCAATTTTAGACATTTTGTCAAATATTCAATGATATATTCGTCAGCTATTTCGGGAACTTGATAATTATGAAGAATATATTCTACTTCATATTTTTCAATGGCCGTTTTATCAGAAGGACAAATAGGGGTCCAGCATAAAATCAAAGAATGATAATAGTGTTTGGGATCACCCTGTAAATGAAAATGCACGATCTTTTGTTATAGCTTGCGAACATATGGACATTGTACAATATATGTATTCATTTGTGAAAGAATAGAATGTATATTCATAGAGATATAACGATTTTTTTCTAAAGTTCAATAAAATTTCATGTTTTTAGTTTATATCATGCAGGGATTTTTTACCACATTTAATGCCAATTTCAGAAAATTTTACAAAATGTAGTAGAAATAAGATGGTGTACTTGGAATAAAAATACTCGTATGTTAACTATTCGATAAAATATTAGCAGTTGAATGAAATATTTTATACCTGCGCATGCGCACACGATAAAAATAAATATTTTTTAATGATTTGATAGTCAATTCCGTGGGGCAACTCATAAAACAGTCAGTGAAATATCGTGAAAATTTAGAAAGATATCGGCAATAAATTGGGCGGATTTTTAGTTGTTCACAAAAAACAGCTAAATTATAAGGGTTGATAAATTGTCGCTTTTAATCTTTAATTTTTTTAATTTTCATTTTTTATGATGCTCTAGTTCTTCTTTGAAAATCACCAGAACGAGCCTATTAAAAAGAAAGAAAGAAAGAAAGAAATATCAAAATCTAAGCATTTCTTTTTTATATATTCGTTGACATTCCTTAACTACAAACTCTTTTGCTGAAAGTCAGATAACTTTTGAATAACACTCAAAAAAGTTTTCTTTTAGGCGTTATACGAATATCTTTTCATATATGATGTTTCGAATATAGCGTTTTAAATTCGAAAATTTAAATATGAAGTAAATTCCCCCCATTTAAAGCTTTTCGTAATAATTTTAATATTTAAAGTTTCCTTTCTCTTTTAATATCAACATGTAATTTAATTTTTTAATTGAAAATTGTGTTGTAATATTAATGTTTGTGCTTTTTTAAAATATAACAGATTAGGTAAAAAAATGATTTTTTATGAAATAAATCCCTATTCAAATTATAAATTTTTGAATACACTGGATTTGATACACTGGACTTTTGAATACACAGGATTCTTATACGCTGTATAAAAATCCAGCGAAAGCCATTTGGTATGTTTTAGTACACTACGAGGTGTATGTATAATTACAACATTTTCAAACGATTAAGTAAAAAAAAAACAAATTTTATAAAATATGAAAAAAATTCAATAGTTACTTATATTATTAATAAAAGAATCTCTTCTTATATATAACTAAAAGAATGTAACAGACACACTGACAAAACCCTGAAATTCCAAGACGGATTCTACTATAAAGATTAAGATTAAATTATGTGTACAAATTATGTATATACTAATATTTTAAATAAGATATCATTTTTACTGATGGAAATATATTTCTGATTGATGTAAATACTGGATGGCATGACAAATCTACACTGTAGTAAAACGGACTAAAATACGGAAATTGTACTGGCAATCGAGACGCCGCCAGTACTATTTCCGAATTTTAACGGAAAAATTCCGCCGTAAATTCCAGAAAAAACGTAATTTTTTCTTTAATTTACGGGAAAAAATTACCGTTAAAATACGGAAATAGTACTAGTGTCTTGACTGCCAGTACAATTTTCGTATTTTAGTAGTTTTTTTACAGTGTATATCTTTTATATACTACTGTATCTAGAGAAAGGGTTCTGATACTGGTATTCTGGCGTACACACCACTAAATTGAAATTGCTATTTTCACTCTGACACAAAATGAAACCATTCAAATTTAAATTATCTTATTTAGATGATTTTTTGTTATTCACATTAAAATTATGAGTAATATATGGTTGTATACTAATAAAATCTACAGTATAACAACGCTGTATAAGTTATGAAACACTAGATTTATGACTGATTGGCTAGTAGTGAAATTGTAATTTGGCTGCCAGACCTACACGACTTCGATCATAAAAAAAAATATTTACATTAATTTAATTTTGTTTCATATTTTTTTAAATATTAATATTTCAGGATCTTTTTTGTTAAAAAATAAAGCAGATAAATCTCCTCATTTCTGTTTTATATTTTCTGTACATTTTGTAAACCCTACTCCAATTAGAATTTCAAATATATTCTTTGGCTGTTTATTTGAATACCGTTCACTGTATAAAAATCCAGCGAAAATCATTTGGTGTGTTTTACTATACTAGGAGGTCTATGTTTAATTACAACATTTTTAATATTTACTTGCATTATTAATAAAATAATTTATTCTTATATATAACTAAAGGAATGTAAAGGGCACACTGACAAAACCCTGTAATTCCAACACCGATTCTATTATAAAGATTAAGTTATGCGTATACAATTGTCGGATGAGATGACACAAAACACATTTAATAAATGTAGGTGTATGTATAATTACAACATTTTCAAACGATTAAGTAAAAAAAAAACAAATTTTATAAAATATGAAAAAAATTCAATAGTTACTTATATTATTAATAAAAGAATCTCTTCTTATATATAACTAAAAGAATGTAACAGACACACTGACAAAACCCTGAAATTCCAAGACGGATTCTACTATAAAGATTAAGATTAAATTATGTGTACAAATTATGTATATACTAATATTTTAAATAAGATATCATTTTTACTGATGGAAATATATTTCTGATTGATGTAAATACTGGATGGCATGACAAATCTACACTGTAGTAAAACGGACTAAAATACGGAAATTGTACTGGCAATCGAGACGCCGCCAGTACTATTTCCGAATTTTAACGGAAAAATTCCGCCGTAAATTCCAGAAAAAACGTAATTTTTTCTTTAATTTACGGGAAAAAATTACCGTTAAAATACGGAAATAGTACTAGTGTCTTGACTGCCAGTACAATTTTCGTATTTTAGTAGTTTTTTTACAGTGTATATCTTTTATATACTACTGTATCTAGAGAAAGGGTTCTGATACTGGTATTCTGGCGTACACACCACTAAATTGAAATTGCTATTTTCACTCTGACACAAAATGAAACCATTCAAATTTAAATTATCTTATTTAGATGATTTTTTGTTATTCACATTAAAATTATGAGTAATATATGGTTGTATACTAATAAAATCTACAGTATAACAACGCTGTATAAGTTATGAAACACTAGATTTATGACTGATTGGCTAGTAGTGAAATTGTAATTTGGCTGCCAGACCTACACGACTTCGATCATAAAAAAAAATATTTACATTAATTTAATTTTGTTTCATATTTTTTTAAATATTAATATTTCAGGATCTTTTTTGTTAAAAAATAAAGCAGATAAATCTCCTCATTTCTGTTTTATATTTTCTGTACATTTTGTAAACCCTACTCCAATTAGAATTTCAAATATATTCTTTGGCTGTTTATTTGAATACCGTTCACTGTATAAAAATCCAGCGAAAATCATTTGGTGTGTTTTACTATACTAGGAGGTCTATGTTTAATTACAACATTTTTAATATTTACTTGCATTATTAATAAAATAATTTATTCTTATATATAACTAAAGGAATGTAAAGGGCACACTGACAAAACCCTGTAATTCCAACACCGATTCTATTATAAAGATTAAGTTATGCGTATACAATTGTCGGATGAGATGACACAAAACACATTTAATAAATAAAGATTTAAACAGTGTTAAAGTAACACATATCCATGAGCGTAACAAACTCAAGCTGTGTAAAGGAGTTGTCCAGTATTTGTAAAGTAGTTGTTTGTTGTTGCACAGGTGGTTCATTTTGCTAAGCTTCAAAACTGACTCTAAGGTAAAAATATCAATTGTTAATTATTTTAAGAAGAAGGCAAGGAAATGCTGAGATAATAAAAGACAGAAATTTTCTGAAGGTCTTTATTGTGCACCGGGATCGTTTCCACCACCGCCGAGAATTACACGGCCAATGTTGGAGAAGGGAGCGAAGAGTTACATTTCCTTTTATTCACATCATGCGAGTTCAGAAGCTAGTCTGACTCCAAAAATACACCTTCTCGAAATCTTGAGTGTTGGCAAACGTACATACAGAATTTCGCCAAATACATATACTATATGGCGAGATTAAAAAGAGAGGAAGACATGTGGTCAAAGTACAATAATTGAAATTGAATGGGGAATGTAAAAGAGTAATAAGAAATATTTAACGCCAATGTCTGTGTTGGAATTTTAGCTCATAAACCGCGAAAGACATTCTATAGGGGTTGCTAAAGTTCTCATGGGATTGAAGCGGCCGAAAGAGCACGTTAAAAAACAAAAACAAAATAAAGACAGGGTTAATAACTGAAATGACACATCTATCTAACATCTGGACCAACGGCTAAAAATGTAGAAGTAATATGTCTGACTAATTTCTGCATATCATCAAACTAAGGCAGACGGATGAAAATTAGAATCCAGTTATTAGGCGAGAAAAGGAAATGATTTCTTTTTTTTAACTGTAGTGCGCTGCGGTTAAAATATTAAAGAGACTGAAAATTGAATGCTTAATTTATGAAGGGAAAAGAGCGCTAAAAACAGATTGAATCCGAATGCAGACAGATAATTAAATTTAAGAATTAAAAAAAATGTAATTTTAAAGGGGGGAAAGAGGAAAGGTCTTAATATTAATATGTGAAGGTAGGCGCCTTCACATATATCTCCCCAACAGCCGAAAAAGAACGAAGTGAACCGCGAGAGAAAAAAAAAGTTACCCCATGTCTTCCCTCAAATACATTACACATAAAGAAAATATGTAAAAATGTAATATTTTGTAGAGGGAACCTGGTGACCAACAGTTTATAAACATATACAGAACTACTAAATATGTAAGGAACAAATAAATCATGTCTCATATAAAAAGCATGCCTATAAGCATGACAAAGCAAGTTGGTACCAAAAACTTGCCAAAATAAAATATATTGAACATTTCTTGAACTGCAGTTAATACTTCTGGACAGCTGTTTTCTTATTTTCTTATTATTTTTTTTCAACGTGTGCACACAGTTATCTTTTTTTTTAAATTATTTCCAGAAGATTTTAATATATAAAATTGCTTGAACATTCACTTCAAGCAAGAGCAATTTCCACAATTGCTACAACAGTTGGTCATACTCCAACTTATAAAATTATTTTGAGACATGAACTGTATATAAAGACAAAAGATTCCATAATATAGTAAATATAAAAATTGTTCATTTTCAGCACTATTTGTGACATTTCAAGTTTTTTTAAAAGTGGTATGACTGGTAAAAGGAGAGGAAGATGGAGGTAAATTATTTGTTAAAAGTTGAAAGTTGCCATCATTTTATCTTGTAACCAAAGACTGAATGTGTTTTACTGAGAACCTAATTTAACTAAAGTGTATTTTAAAACATATTGCACTCCTATAAGATATAAACAAGAGGTAATAAGAACTTTCCAGAGAAAGTACCCCTTACAAAAATGGTAAAAAATGTACAGTAAATTTAATGAAATTTAATAAGCATTATACAACAGGTGACACAAAAGTATGTATGTGTGTGTGTGAATGTAGTCGTAAATAACACCATTTGGTGTTACGACTGGTATATACCAGTAATAAACCACATGTGTCAATGAGCATAACAAAAACCAAAAAAAAAAATAATGCACACCTGTGTATTGAGTGATTGGAAAATCGTGCATAAGAAAACTACCTTATCACATGAAATACCTTGAATAGCCAAGAAAGGTACCGAATGAAAAAGATAAAAAGTAAAGTGTAATCCTGTAAAGTTACCAAAAAAAGAAACCCTTTTTTTAAATATCTAGCATAAAAAAATAACAAACGTGTGCTAGTATACAAATGAACACTAGAAGTGTATCACAGTGACCTCAAGTGAAAAAAAATATAACACTGAACCAAAGAAATGTATCAATGAAGTAAAATGCCTAAGTGTTTTGGAAATCAGTTGTAAAAACAGTGACAATTAGTCCCTGATGCACGCAAAGAATTGACAAAGCAATGAACTCGTGTAAGGGTTTTTTCTATGAACTAAGATAAACTATGAACTACTGTGTGTGTTAACTATGAACAAAAATTCTCTACATGCACCAAGCACCAACCAGCAAAATGTAACTGAAGAGAAAAAAGTGTACCGTATTTAAAAAAATCGTTACCAAAGGGTTAAATTTAATTTTTTTTTTTACTGTAAATTTCATAAGATATTGCTGCATTCGTTGAAAAAAAAATATATATATCTACTCAAAACGCATCAGTGTAAAATTGACAGGATCCATACCTTTACGTTAAATAAACAAAAAAGGAAAAGGAGTGTTACCGCAAAAGATAAACTGTCTCTTGCAAAATATAGAAAAAGAAGTGTTGTTTACCAAAAAGAAATCTTTAAAATCCTGACATATGAGTGTGAAAGAAAAAGAGAAATTTCCCTCGATAACCAGTGAGAATCAAACACAGTAAATGAAATTTGCCACAAAAAAAAAAAAAAAAAGGATATGTAAAGGTTTTAGTTTTGCTGAATTTTCATGTATAGACCATCTGTGTATTTATTAAAATTTAACCCCTGGCAAAAATATTAAAAACATTTACTAAGAAATTGCATACGATTTAATATAGTGTGACAAGATACCTTACTCGATCTGCCACCTTCAAGTAAGAAGTATCTAATGAAAGTGTTAAAAAAAATGTTACATGTTAAAAGGCAACAAATTCGAAATGTGTGTGTAATTTAATATGTCATGTGACGGATAACTCCTAGTAACTTTAAAATCTTTGTACATAGACAAAGTGATGTGTCATTGATATGTTATGACATTATGCAAACACATAAAAACAAAAAAAAAACAAAAAAAAACAACCTTGTTAAAATTAAAAATATATAAAAAACTGATGAAATATTTTTAATATTAAAACATGATGTAAAGTTTAAAAGATAGAAAAGTAACTGAAAAAAAATGTATGTGTGCAGGGAAGGAAAAAAAGGCAACCCCAAACTCATGAATTACCTGAAATAAAACATATGAATAAGTGTGTACGCAAGCATACACAACGTGTAAATAAACACATGAACAAATTGTATAACTCCACATGAACTACTTGTAATAATGTCTCAATGAACTAACATTTTTATGCACTTTCCCAACAAAATATACGGGCAGTAGGTGTGTAATAACCCAAAACACTAACATGCGAGTGAGATTCAATTACATACTTAATGAGTTAATCACCAAAATGTAATGAATAAAGGTTAATAAAGGCAATGATCTCCGTGTAATGTGTGAAACTCTGGTTATACTCTAAACCAGCCAGTGTGTATTAATGAACTACTTGTGAGAAAAAAAAAAAAAGGAATACTGTCGAATAGATCGTAAGCAAAGTACAATGTGTAAAAGCAAATGAACAAAATATGTAAGTCAACACATGAACTAGTGTAATGTATGTATATGAATGGACAAAATTGTATTCTAAATGAGCAAAATTTGTGTAACACAAACAAAATACCCAACACATGAACTACTTGTATTGAAAAAAAAGGAAACAGTTGCATAAATGGTTAACTAAGGGTTAAAATTAAAATAAAGGTGTATCTGCCAATGTTATTACTGTATCACGTTAAAAGGAAGTGTGCATAAAATGTACGAGTGTACGACAGATTGCATAATTCTACGCTAAAATGTAGCAGTTATGCCAAGCCCAACATGTTCCAAGTAAAGGGTTGGAAAAGAGAAAAAAAAACGAATAGCAAAATACCAAGCGTTATACTTTATGATCTATGAGTGTATGTATCCGTCACAAGACACCTGTGAGACTATAACTCACTAATTAAAAAAATTTAACTCTGAGAAATTGCCAAAGATTTAGTTTAATGACTATATGTGAATAGCTTTTTTTAAAAATAAATAAAGTGTACATAACAGCTCACATTATGCATTTGAATAAATTTTATAAAAACAGCATTTCCAACGATATCAAATATCATGTCAGTTATAATAAAATACCTTATGTTATAAATAAAATAGCAACGAGTCACCAGCCGCGCGTAAACAAACAAAATTAACAAATGTGTAAAAAATACCAGCTAGAAATTAACTCATGCATGTAAATTTCAGATGCATGTGCAAATATTGTATTGAATTACATTATGTAAAAAAAAAAAAAAAAACAGTAACAATCCGAAAATAAAAAAATGTCAAGGCAACAAAAAATACGCAAACTTTAAAATAGTGAAAACTATGTATTTGTGAAAATGTACACTAATGTTGAGAAAGTATGTAAAAAAAATGTACAAGCACACAGAATCGTGACCATGTTTAACCAAGGTGAGTGTCATAAAATTATTACAAAACAAGACCATATGAAGTGCAAATGTAAATATGTGTGTGTATGTAGTACCAGGTTAAACTCGAAATCATAAAAATGTGTACATGAGATTAAAAAAAATGATGAAGGCAAACATCTAACTTCACTATCTGCCCATAGTAAGCTTGAGTGGGAAAAAAAAACATGTACGGAGTATCAAATAGTACGAGAGATACGTCATTATGCATTAAAAAAAAAAAAAAAGAGCGCGAACGTCTTGTAAATTAATGTGAGGTATTGAACATTTGTATCATGTAAGTAACATATTCCACTTTTGAGAAAGTGGACGGCCGATCCACTTAGCCAAAACTGAAACATACACCTTTAATCATTGTGCCATTTCCGGATTATAGCGAAATGAAAAAAGGCACTTACACAACACAGGAAACAATAATTAAAAATTAACATCAAGTAATATAATCACATGTAAAATGTAGTGTGCGTGTAAATTGTGTGTGTATGCAGTAACAAGCATACTGATATCTAACACATGCATAAAATGTTTACGACTCATGTTATAAAAATTTTTATAAAGTAGAAATAGAAATCAAAAGGAAAAAGAGACTTTTTATGAAAAAAAAAAAATTAAGATATGATGACTCGAGCTATATTTTAAAACGAAGGAGCCTAACTTATGCTATAGAAATAAATTAATGAGACGTGAATAAAAATGTATAAAATCCGTGTAAATTGGACTATGAGAGATGTATATAAACAGAACAGTGTACTGTCTAGACCGCAAATGTAATTTTCTCAAATTAGTAGCAACCAGCTGAAAAAGATTAAATACTGAGCAAATTTAACTGCCATTACTGGTCCTCTCATTGGTTACCCATCCTCTCTCTTTTTTTTTTATATATGTCACTAGTGCTTATCCTTAAGTATAAAAGTTGCAAGACCTATATTTATAGTAATCTAGAGTATTAAAAGTTTCATATCTTATTGATATGGATGACTGACAAAACTTATAATATACACATAAAAAAACATAATATACACATAAAAAAACATATAAAATGTTATATATAAAAAGCACCTGTAGGAAGTGCTACAACAAGAAACATATTAAGCACAACAAGTAAGAAAAAAAAATCAATAATAATAATAATATCAGTCCAGTATCAGTTTAAGCCTTTTCATTTTTTTACCTCATTTTTTGTATCAAAATTACATTAAGCTCTGTGAAAAAAAAAATTTACCTTAAGTTATTTTATTTATCTTTTTTTTTATACACTATGCCCCCCTTTTTTTATCTAACAAGGTTTTCACCATCATTGGGAAGACTGCCTGATTACAACAGGATTGCTGAGTTTTAAAAGTACACGAACCAAAATAATAAAAACTTTGTCTGTGATCATAATAGATAACATTTTTATATAAAATGCAATGTGACACATATTTGTTGCAGACGCATAATGTCTAATAGGGAAAAATTGCGACCAGCGCCAAGATGTAAGAAATTAAGCGAGAGCAACCATGTTCAGCAATCCTAGGCCAATAGAGATAAGAAAAACAACATCTCATCTCAGAATTGCAACATTGTGTCACATCGAAAAATATATATAATGAATTAAATAAGAATCGGAAATGTGAAAAGAAAGAAAAAAAATATTTTGGACAATCTTTTATCTAAATTTAAAAAACTTTGAAACTGAACTGGATATGAAGTGCATCCCTAGACATACAAAATCTTAGCATGTTACTAATAAAAATAAATGCTTAATTTTTAGTAAGAAGCCATCAAAACTTATATATATAGATATATATTAAAAGAGCAATATAATCCAGTGATGAGGATTTTTTTTTTTTTACATATTTTTTTTATCTCAATATATATATAGCAAAATCAATCCTCGTAACTAAAACATCATTATTTGAAATACTTTAATATTTTCAATATCCACTGTTAAAAGGTAGCAAAAAAAATTTAATCACACAGTATCTATACTGTATTACTTAGGAATCAACATAAAAGTATAATTCTGCTTTTAGCACAAGCACAAAACTGGTAAGGAGAGAGCAAACATTACCTTTAAAAGTGCAAGAAAGAAAAAAAAATACTTTACAATTTACACTGTAAATATATATAAAACTTGCCATCTAACTATCAAATTTTATACCTTAAAGAAAATACAGGTACAAGAACCAAAAGTAATATTTCAAATTTCTTTTCATTGGCCCTTTTTAAAAAAAAATTATATGATGTATTTGTCAAGAGTTCATACCACTTTAAATTACTTAAATTTAGCATGCCTCTATATCATAGGAGCCATAAAATGTAGTTATGGGAGTAACATGACTTGAATACTGTAAAAGGAAAAAAAGAATAGCTTACCTGTTATACTAAAGACAAGAAAAATGATTTTTTTTTATGTAATTAATTTCTTGTGTTTTCACCTTATATTATATTTTTATAGAGAAGGAAAAATTATTTATTTTATGTGCGCCCCCAGTGAATTTTACTTGTATTTAAAGATTTTTTTTTTTTTTAGCAATAAACGTTCATGTTAATTTTGTGAAATCAATCAGTTGCTTAAATTCACACGTTCATTTGCAGATGTCTCAAAACACAACGCACAGAACCGATGAATAATTAAAAAGGCTGCGACTACTGAAAGTTTGTAAATCCATCCAACACACACACACACAAAAAAAAAAAAAAAAAAAAAAAAAAAAAAAAAAAAAAAAAAAATCTTGCTTCGGCGGCGAGAGAAAAATATACTTTGAGTCATCGTGAATGATAATTTATTCCTTTCTCTTCTTGCTGGCTGGAAATAAAGAGGAGGTGTTTGGCGGACTTTGTGACAGAATCCCCCGGCAAGGGGATGCATGGATTTTCCGATGACCACCAGGAAATCTGCGGTACAATGCTGTACGAGGGCGTATTTCATTTTCACATTAATTCAGGATCACGGGAACCAGTTTTTTTTTTTTTTTTTTTTTTTTTTTTTTTTTTTTTTTTTTGTATAGCAGGCAACATTCACTGAACCTCTGTTCTGGAATAGCAGTAAATAGTTTCAGACATCTGTTTTGGATAGCACACTCAAAGATCAAACTGGCTAATCGGGTACTACAGGTGTCATAATTATTGCGTCTCAGTACCGGGGTAGTGGACATTTCAGGCTAGATAAGCGTGCAAACAGCCACTGTAATGAACATAGTCCATAATTGATAGTCCATGAATTTTGCAGTTTTTTTTTGTTAAAGAAATTGAACAGTTTTTTTTGTAATAATCCAGTATTAGTAATTATTTTGAATAAGAAATATATATATATATATATCACGTGCTCCGCTTCTCCAAATGTAACCTCGGCAATGCCGGCTTTAAGCACCAAGTATTTGTAAAGGAGTTGTCCAGTATTTGTAAAGTAGTTGTTTGTTGTTGCACAGGTGGTTCATTTTGCTAAGCTTCAAAACTGACTCTAAGATAAAAATATCAGTTGTTAATTATTTTAAGAAGAAGGCAAGGAAATGCTGAGATAATAAAAGGCAGAAATTTTCTGAAGGTCTTTATTGTGCACCGGGATCGTTTCCACCACCGCCGAGAATTACACGGCCAATGTTGGAGAAGGGAGCGAAGAGTTACATTTCCTTTTATTCACATCATGCGAGTTCAGAAGCTAGTCTGACTCGAAAATACACTTTCTCGAAATCTTGAGTGTTGCCAAACGTACACACAGAATTTCGCCAAATACATATACTATATGGCGAGATTAAAAAGAGAGGAAGACATGTGGTCAAAGTACAATAATTGAAATTGAATGGGGAATGTAAAAGAGTAATAAGAAACATTTAACGCCAATGTCTGTGTTGGAATTTTAGCTCATAAACCGCGAAAGACATTCTATAGGGGTTGCTAAAGTTCTCATGGGATTGAAGCGGCCGAAAGAGCACGTTAAAAAACAAAAACAAAATAAAGACAGGGTTAATAACTGAAATGACACATCTATCTAACATCTGGACCAACGGCTAAAAATGTAGAAGTAATATGTCTGACTAATTTCTGCATATCATCAAACTAAGGCAGAAGGATGAAAATTAGAATCCAGTTATTAGGCGAGAAAAGGAAATGATTTCTTTTCTTTTAACTGTAGTGCGCTGCGGTTAAAATATTAAAGAGACTGAGAATTGAATGCTTAATTTATGAAGGGAAAAGAGCGCTAAAAACAGATTGAATCCGAATGCAGACAGATAATTAAATTTAAGAATTTAAAAAAAATGTAATTTTAAAGGGGGGGGGGAGAGGAAAGGTCTTAATATTAATATGTGAAGGTAGGCGCCTTCACAAGCTGTAAAATTGAATACTTTGGGGACACATTTTTACACATTTTCTTAAACAAAATGTGGATATCAAATATATATTTGCGATAGTTCTGGTACTTTCTACATTCAATTTAGTATTTTCAACGTTATTTTCAACATTGTATTTTCAACATTGCCTCAATTGTTAAACTAATATCGTTTTTTAGCACGAGTTCAGGAACGAGAATTAACAATATATTATTACCGAGGGAAAGTTGTTCAACTATTTAATACGATTTTAATATTTCACAGAAGAGTTTTTATACTTAAAAAAAAAAAATATTGAAAAATAAGGAAGATTCAACAGACACCAAGATTAAAAATTTAAATCACTCAACTATGTAGCTCAAATTTAATAAACAATTATGTTATTTTTTGTTATATCGTAGAAGTGCTTTGGCACTCAAAATGTAGATGTAGAAACACATGAACATTGCATAAAAGTATATATATGTATACATATATATAATCACACATACATATAATCTATTTTAATGGACAATATTTTTTTTTTCAATGAGCGTCTCTTTTATTTAAATATTTGCCATATACAAATGACGAACTTTTGAATTAATGAAATGAAAAAATGAGTTTTTAATTTTTCTTAATCCCATTTCTTAACTTTCCATGACATTTATGTTATTATTATTATTTTATAAGCTCTATATTTGATTCATCGTATTTATATACTCATATTTATTCCGCCTCCACAAAATATTTTTCACAAAAAAATGCTTGAATTTATTACGTTTTCTCTAGGGTCGTTTAATTAAGTTTTCCTGAATAAACTTCTGAAGTTCTCATTAGCTGAAGCTCTTAATGATCACAGCTATCCCCAGTCCATTGTGTTTGAGATTTTCTACTAAGAAGTGCCGACTTTACCGTTAATTATGTTCATTTGAAACATTTTTAATGAACTGTATAATTTACATAAATTGACTTCCAGGAAATTATAAAAATGATGATGATAACACCTCAAAAAAAAAAAAAAAAAAAAAAAAAAAATCTAACAAAAGAATATACCATTTCTTTTGTCTTGCAAATTTTTGAATTGCATTGTCATGTAATGAACTTCGAAATAAATTCTTGCTGTATATTTTTTAACCCTAACTTAGCTTTAAGAAAAAAAATTACTAGCATTCAGACGTATTTACTTCACAATATTTATGTATTTTGGGGCAGAGGTATGTGAGTTTAAACCGGCCATGCAAAAACTTTGATAAACTAGTTTATTTTTGCCAATTTTGTTTATGTACAGGTATAGTTATGTATTCGTATACAATGTAAATTATCATACATTTTGCAAAGTTATTAAAGGAAATTTTATCAAATAATTATTTAAGTTTAAATGCATAAATACATACATACATACACACACACACACACACACACACACACACACACACACACATATATATATATATATATATTATATATATGTTACATTATAGCAACATTGGATTAATTTATCGTTGAAAATGCAGTACTGGCTGTCTCGATAGCAGTTGTGGATCACATCCAGCAGTAATAGCGTAATAGAAGCGGTCAGAACAGGTAATTCGGTCCTGTTACATTAGTATAACAATTAGTTATTATTGCAGTCGTCGAGTGAAGGCTATGAAATACATCTTTCTGTGAAGTTTCCCCTGAATAAATTGAAACAACACATAATATCAGCTCAGCACTTTATAAGAACATCTTTCAGTGGCGCAGTTTCCACCAAGAATATTAGCCATCTCTCCATAGTAGCAATTAGGGCTAAAAAAGTTGTAGATAATAGAATAAATGGACGGTGACCAGGGGATGGTATGTAAACTGGAAATACGATTCAAATCTGCTGAAACACAGCGAGCATCGACTTTTTGTTCCTCAAGTGTAGGAATATAAATATGACGTAGATCGCGCTCTCAATCAATGGATAATTAAGAATATCACGTCATGGAAAGTGTGCGGACAGAGCAAGCGGATGAATATAAAGGGAAAAAGATAACCTCAGAAATGCGCGGGAAAGTAAAAAGGGAAGCTAAAAGAACATTCTAGAAAGAAAAAGTCCTTCCGGCCAGTGCCGGGAGGAAGAGGTAGCTTTCATATTCCTTATTTTAAAAAAGCCAACTTATATTATTCAAACACACGAAGCTCAATTAAGTGGAAACCGAATGTAGGAGATTCAATACTAATTTTTATCAATACTAAATCATTATAAATGAGAATTTCGCGAAATTAGTCAGCTTTATCCAAGCTGCTGTTATTTAAAGTAACTTACATTTGGCTGCCAAATTCGGCGATTTCTTAAAGTGCCTGCCATTTTAAGACAAGATGGTGGATGAGGCTAACCAGTGAACTTGGTCGAGACCTTAGTAATTGCTGTACACATGCTCACTCACATCGGAATCGGTTGATATATACGAGTGCTGTCGCAGGCAAAAAAATCAGATTTTTCAAAATGTCACCCACGTTAGAAATTGAATATGCTATATCTGAGCCATTTTTTAAGATAAAGACAAACAAAAAAAGTTCCAGAATCCTTATATCAAGGTCAAATACATAAGAAAGAAACCTTTTTCAATTTCTAATTTTTTTGCACCTCACTTTAAATATAATTTTTTTTTAATTTAATGGCCCCCATTTTGAAACAAGATGGTTGATGAAGCTGGCCAGTGAACTTGGTCGAGATATTGATGTATACTATCCACATGCCTTCTTCCATCGAAATAGGCGAATACGTGTGGTATCGCGTGGCAAATACAAGATCGTTTCAAAGTGTTAGCCATGATAGAAATTCAAAGTGCTATAATTCAACCACTTTTTAAGATATAAACAAAAGAACAAATTTTCAGAAACAAAAACTGCTCCAGAATCTTTGTATCAAAGCCAAACACATAAAGAAAATCGTTTTCATTTTCCAATTTTTTAATACCTCATTTTAAATTTTAAATTACATTTTTTTAATGGCAACACTTTTGAAACAAGATGGCGAATGAAGCTGGCCAACGAACTCGGTCGAGACATTGGTATGTACTATGTGCAGACCAAATTACATTCAAATCGGTTCATAAATACGCCTGTTATCGCGTGACAAAAATGAAGTCGTTTTAAAATGTCAGCCACAATAGAAATTCAAAATGTTATAAGTCAGCCATTTTTTTAGATATAGACGAAACAAAACCTGTTCTGGAATCTTTGTATTAAGGTCAAACACATACGAAAAAATCTTTTTCATTTTCCAATTTTTTGGTATCTCATTTTAAATTTAAATTTTTTTAAATTTTTTTAAAATGCCGCCATTTTGAAACAAGATGGCGGATGAAGCTGGCCAACGAACTCGGTTAAGTTATTTGTATGTACTATGTACAGACCAAATTACATCCAAATCGGTTCATAAATACGTCTGTTATCACGTGGCAAAAATCAGGGCGTTTCAAAATGTCAGCCACGCTAGAAATTCAAAATGCAACTCAGCCATTTTTTAAGATATAGACAAAACAAAAACTGCTCCCGAATCTTTTTATCAAGGTCAAACACATAAGAAAAAATATTTTATCAATTTTTAATTTTTGGTACCACATTTCAAAATTAAAATTTTCTTAAAATTTTAAATGGCCGCCATTTTTAAACAAAATGGCGGATGAAGCTGGCCAACGAACTCGGTTGAGACATTGGTCTGTACTATGTTAAACGAAGTTACATACAAATTGGTTCATAAATACGCCTTTTATCGCGTGACAAAATTCAGGACGTTTCAAAATGTCAGCTTCGCTAGAAATTCAAAATGCCATAACTCAGCCATTTTTTAAGATATAGACAAAACAAAAACTGCTACGGAGTCTTTGTATAAAGGTCAAATACATAAGAAAAAAATATTTTTCCATTTTCAATTTTTTGGTACCACATTTCAAATTTTAAATTTTTTAAAAATTTTTAAATGGCCGCCATTTTGAAACAAAATGGCGGATGAAGCTGTCCAACGAACTCGGTCGAGACATTGATATGTACTATGTAGACACCGAATTACATCCAAATCGGTTCATAAATACGAGAGTTACAGTGTGACATAGGTCAGATATATATATATATATTGAGATATATATATATATATCAATTTTGAACGGAGGGTGGTTTCGGGGTCTGGGGGTCATGCTCGATGAAAATATACCAAAATTTTTTGAATTCGCTTTCCTCCGAACGGCTGCAATAGGTAGTTTTTTGTAAAGAAAGCTACCTAAAAGCGCGGAAATGGAATATTTAATTTAAGAATACTAAAAGCGTAATATTTAAACAATTTAGACAAGTGAGACATTGCACTAAAGGGAATTGAACAGAGTTAACGATAGAGATTATTTAAGAGTAAGGATTTAGGGAATATAAAGTAGTAATTTAGAATATATAAGAAATCGTGGAATTAGATCTAATAATGTAACATATATATGTGGCGGGTGTTTCAAAAGTTCGGTGCGAAAGTAAAACCCGAGGAAAAAAATCTATATGTTGTAGAGGCATGCTGTTTGCAGATAAATATTCAGCGTGGTACGGGACTTTGTACACTCTCAGAAATGAATACTCAGATTTCAAGAAATTTTCTTTGTTTTTGACGAAATGGTTTCCTGGAAAATGCTCCGAGCGAACATTTCGTCAAATTGATGAATTTAGTTTCTTCACTTGCTTGACGATATAAATTTCGTCAATAGTTTCGTCTAAAGAGGGCTGGTGGCGCCATCTCTCAAATAGTTTGGAAGCTCCAGCATTTGACACAGGGAAAGAAAAAAAGATCACTTCTCTCTTTTTCCTCGGCGTGATTCGAACTCACGACCTTTCGTATGGGAGGTAGCTGCTCTTCCAACCGGGGTGCTGGGGACTTGAAAGTATCTGCTTTTAGACTGGTCTAATGAATTCCACTTCGTGTTAATATTTTTATAACGTAGATTGCAATTTTATCAGCGCTGCTCTATTTTCTGAAAGTTTTAAGAAAGGCTAATTTATTTTTATGGTTTTCTCGTATCAATGAATAATTATAATATGGCTTGATTAAATAATTTACAACTGAAATTTTCTTTGATCAATGGATGATTAGAATATGGTCTGGTTAATTTGTTGCTCACAAATAACGAATTGTGAAGTGCATATTGCGTGAGATTTTATCACTTTGAGTAGGGGATAAGATTTTAACACTTTACTGTTTATAAAGAGGAGAGGGATCAATTATGTTTATTTTTAATTTGATTGAAAACATGATATACATCTTAAAGAAAAAAAAAAAAAGATATCCTAGAAGTTAGAAATTTTATTTGCCTAATTTTCTTATTGAATGGTTTTGAAGAACACAGGAAATTTATTCTTTTCGAATTAAAACATAACGAACGACAACATATAAATAAAATAATAATAATAATAATAAGCATTCCTAAAAATTCTAACAGCTAAAAAAATAACAAATGAAAAACAATAACTACCTATATTTCAGTATTTTCTGAAAAGCACTAAGTGCTGTTTTAAAATAAATTATTACACGACTAACATAAGACAGCAAATATCTGTTTGCTAAAATCGCAGGATTTGAGGAGGATTTGAGGAACTGTTTCCTTAAAATGCATTGAGTCTGACCGTCATTGAGGCAAAACTTTCGTCAAATATTTGAGGGTTTACGTTTCGTTATAAGTCACGTGATGTTAATAGGAAATGATCGTCAAAAACGACGAAATACAGCTCGAGGATTTCTGAATCGTGAAAAGGGAGAGTTTTATTTCTGAGAGTGTATGACACCAACAAAAAATGAGTTAAAATTATTGACAATAGACGACGCTATTACTGATAATTCCAAATCAGCAATAGCAATAGGTAACCCAATATGTAAACTAGGTTTTTTTGTCGTTGTTTATATCATATTCGATTGGAAATGAACGCAAATATATGTTCTGCATTTTCAATCTTTTTTTTTTTGCGCTTTTGATAGGTTTTTTGGTGAACTATTTTGTGTTACTTACTTGTGATAACATGCTTTTAAGGGCGTAATGTCTTTTTTTGCTCTGATGTGTTATCATGTGGTTGTTATAACATCTTTTGTTGATACTGCTTCGAATATGCTTGACAAGCGTTTTTCCTATATATTTATAAGGTAGTAATTATTAATTCTGCAAACTATTAAAAACATTGTAACAATTATTATATTGTTGAATATTTGTTATTGCACCGGGTAAGTAAATGTATAATTTAGAATTTTTATTTTTTGAGCAAATTTTGTTATGTAATTTTTGCAAAATTGTAAAGGCTGGAGACGGCCAAAAATAAATTTTGTACAAAGCCTAATTCGTATACGTTTTAATTTTGCATTAGAAAATTGAAACATTTTAAGAGAAGTATGTAATTTTCTGTTTCTTGCAGGTGTGAAAAAAGTACCCGGAGAGGCAAAAGTACGCTAAAACTTTAAAAACTCATAAAAACGAAGAAATTATGGTAAAGGAATGCGGTTTGCAAGAAAGGGCTCCGAGGTATTCGGATTTGTTTTATCAGAAAAAAAATAGTTAAAAAATCACATGTAGAGGCGCTTCCGAGCCGAAACAGAATGAACAGGACAATAATACGCTGTATTCATTTGTTTTTTTCAATAACAAATATTCATCATGAGCTCTAGAACATTCTACGACACAGCCAGGTTCTGTCGTAGTTCCTGTTCCTTGTGTTTCGGGTCGTCAGTGCTCTCTACATGTGATTTTTTAACATTTTTTTTCCTGCTCAAATAAATCCGACTAACTTGTGAAACCTTTCTTGCAAACTGCACACTTTTATCATAATTTCTTAATTTTTTATGAGTCTTTAAAGTTTTAACGAACTTCTGGATCACCCGGTACTTTTTAGTCATTTTCTTTTTCTTTTTATATTTATTTTTTTTTTTTTAATATTTTCCCATGCTTAATATAATGTATTCGAACATCGAAGTAAATGTTTTTTAAATCGACGTTGTTCAGTTACAAAGAGTTAATTCGCGTTTTGAACATTATCCGAAAACAAATCATACGTTAAAAGTTATCTTTAAAAAAATAATTAAGTTATTTCAATGTGTTCTCCAGAGATCGCTTTTGCTTACATGCATAAAAAAGTGTCAAATTTAATTTCAACTTATTCACTTACTTTATACCAAACCTACTGAATCGGAAATCATTCTCAGACTAATTTGTTTTTTCATCAAACACTTACAATTGGACAAAACAGGAAAATAATTTCCTCGACAAATATCGGAGGTTAACAAAATATAGAATGATTAAGTAAATATTTGAATGATAAAAAAAATTCAGATACGTACTCTAAGAATCCTGCTAAACAAACTTTTTAATTTCACTTAAATAGCACTTAATAGAGAAATTCGAGTGAATTTTTGACTGTAAAAAGTCTGTCAACATTGACTATGGGGACGAAATGTCGCATATAAAAACGCATTAACCTGACTTCAATCAAATTTTTTTTAACAAATCTAATATTTCTACTCTTAAAAGAAAAAAAAAAGATTGTAAAATTGATTTACATGTGTTATACAAGTTATTTTAATAAGATTTACGTCATACATACAAGTTATTTTAATAAGATTTACGTTATATACTTTAAAAGTATACATTTTGTCCTATAAAATGGACGGAAGCGAAGTAATAAGGTTATTTCTTACAAATACAGATCAAGTGTCTTTCATTTGTGACCAGAATGCATATGATTTAGATAATCAAAATATTTAGGATCATTGTAGCTGTGGGACTACGATGTTACATATAGAAAAAGTCATTTATGCCAAATCTTGATAAAAGTGTTTGCCTGAAAAAAGAATTAAATGTTCATATACGTATGGAATGACATTAAATATCATTTGGGTGGGATTCTAGCTACAAAAAAATAGACTATATGGTAGTAGTTGTAGTGTATTGATATGGTAGTAGACTGTAGAAATTAAATCTTCTCTAGCTGTTTACTATTATTATTTATTTGAAGGTATAGCTAACATTCTGTTTTGAAGGTATAGCTAACATTCTGTTTTGAAGGTCAAACTAACCTTTTAATTCTCATAAAAATAATTTTAAAACATTAGAGGATTTTCCTTCTAAACTGTAATTCCGTAAAATAGTTTTTTTGTATGTAAGGAAATTAATAGTACACTCTAACTTTACGCAACCGTGTAGCAGTTTAATTGGGCGAAAAACTGCGTTTCATTTACGAAAACTGCTGTTAATTAAAGTGATCCCTCATCGAGTTATATTCACGTGCCTCAATTCACCTGTAATAAAATAATGTGATTTATATTTACATTAATTTACAATCGGTATAGAAAAGATCATAGAAACCAAAAAAAACTTGCTTTTTTTCTCACTATATGAGCCATAGCAATATTGAGAAAATGGCCTTGGCGAGAGAAGGAAACTGGACAACATATTGTCTAACCAGCGTTTCACTGTTTCATATATACAAGACTTTTTTTTCAATATTTCTACAATTTGTTTAATACAGAGAAGCCATTTATCTATATTTATATACAAACAGAAGAAAAGTTTGTTTGAAAAAAATATTAAAAAATATACATTTAATTAAAATATTTATACATAGCTTTATGTATATGTATACAGCTTGTTTTTTCCTATCTGTTTATATCATTTGGCAAAAAATCTCGCTTTATGGGCCCAAATTGTTCCAAGCTTTCTAAAAAAGCCAAGGCCTCTATACTGGAAAAGTAAAAAAAAATCTATACATAGTGCAAAAATTTTGTACAAATATTTATTAATTCGCTAATAACATTGGTAAAACCCCTGAAATCATTTTCTGAAACTAATTACTTAGAAGTATGTACGTGTCAAATATTTCAGTTCTGGACTGATATAAAGGTTCATTCTTCGACATGCTTTGTTAACTTGCTTGCAGTTCACAGTCCGAATCGTAAAAAAAGCTTAAATAAAACGAGCACTGACATGGTCCTGAACGACTCACTTTCTAAAAGAATTGTCGATATTTCATATGTATAATTATAGTTAACATTCTTTTAAAGAATATTTCATGCATATTCAAAAAATGATTTAAAAGTACAACGAGTTTTGCTAGACTGTATGACATTGAATATTTAATAAACAATATGACTGATAACTCACACAATTACTTATATGAAGGTTTGTTTTTTTTAAATGGGAAAAAGTTAGCCTATTTTAAATTGAATTCTGAATTTTACAAAAGAAAGAGGAATATAGGCACAGGGGGAAATGAATATTTTGAACAGGGAAATACAAGGTTAGCGAAATTAAACTTCCGCTACTCAAAGGGCTCTGTAGGCCGTTCTACTACACCGTAGTGAAAACTATTTGGACAATAGACACTTCGGAAGATGCGCTCGATATTTCCGAAAAGAAAAATAGTTTTAAAAATCGCTACCAGGTGGCGCAGCGGGCCAGCACATTGCAGGAACATATGCAAATGTCTCGCACGATAAAAGGAAAAAAGTTCGTGCCCCAATCCGATGAGCATTCCAAAATGCCGACGTTGCCGGACAGAGCACTGCTAGTCAAACTGTACTACCACAACGGTGAGAATGTAGAAGCGGTTGTGAGAGAGTCTCAAGGAACAACGACGTGGACCGATATCGGAGTGTGCTCTTAAAGACATGATGGTGAAATTCGAGCGAACAGGACAGTTAGGCTATTTGCGGGGAAGAAGAAGTAAAAGGGTACCACCGCCGTCGTAGAGGATATTGCTACAGCGGTCGTGGAACCAAGCACTGAATCGCCTCATGGACCTGTCTGTGTACCGATGATTTCAAGTACCCTTGATATCCTCTATTCCACTGTCCGACAATGCGTAGAATTCTGAACTTCTACCCGTATAGCATAAAAGGTTCAGCAATTCGAAAGGCACGACCCGGACACTCGCAAAATATTCGCTCTATATTTTTTTCGCGAGAATGGCGGTTGATGATTCCTGGCCATGGACCACTTATTGCCCTTATTGTGTTCAATTATGTAAGATCACTGGTCCTTTACTGTTTCGGGATCTCAGTTTGTTCTCTCTTCACCCGATAAATCGTAGCGCCATCTAGTGGCGACTTTTAATACTATTTTTTATTACGTAAATCTCGAGCGCATCCTCAGAAGTGTCTTATCCAAATATTTTTCTCTTCGGACTAGTAGAACGGCCTCCAGGGCCTTTAGAGTAGCGGAAGCTTAATTTCGCTAACCCTGTACAAGAGAAGACCCTCGCTACTTCCTCAGAAGCTATGGTGCATATGCATGAACGTCGATGCCTTTTTGAAGGTCAGTTTAATGTAGAAAATTCTTTTTTTGTATTAATTGATAGGTTGGAATCACATGCTATGACTCAAAGTTTGCATTCAAAGAAGCAATTAAAAATATCTAATATTTTTCTGAAAGTGATGAATAATTAAGGGTACATTTCGGTTAGTCGGGCGTCAGTATTTTATATACATACGCATATGTAAATACACATATATATTTACATATATGTACAATATTTGTATATGTAAATATATGTATATTTACATATACTTATGTATATAAATATGTATATAAAACACTGGCGCCCGGCTAACCGAAAAGTACCTAATTAAGCTAGTCAAAAATGTTTGGTTTAATGAAAAAAATGCATCAGTATTCTTAGATAAAGTGTATGTGTTAAATCTTTCATTGTGGAGTTAATCTTTTTTATTTGTCTCTACTTCTTAAGAGAATATATTTAATTAGAATTTTTGGATATTTCAAACTATTCTCTCTACCTTTCAACTCCGAATTATTCTAGTTTATCTCTCTTTCTATGTATATATATATACAGAGAGTAAATCCAGGTTAGATGTTCCAACGGGTTAATTGGCCTATTCATTATATTTCAGCTGTTAGACGTATGGCCTCTAGCCTATATAAATAAATGTTAATAATTTCTAAACTTATGTGGTTCGTAAAATAGTCTTAATTCTATTTTTTAAAATGAAATGACAAAAGAAAATTTTTTAAGGACGTTATATGTATACACATTTAAAAACGATTGGAATTACAACTAAACACACAACTAAAAATATTTTGTAATAAATTGAATGAAATTTCTGTAATAAAAATATAGATATTTTTATTTTAATAATACGCGTAGTTGGTATTGAAAAGTACAGTAAAATTCATATTTTTCATGCGTATTTCTTAATATTTTTATAGTCAAAAAATATTTTTCGGTTATTCGGAAAATAAATTTGAAATTTTTTGAGCGTGGAGATAAAACTGGAAAGCAGAAAAGCTTCGCGGCGTATTAAAAGTGATATCAAAATCCTTTTAAAAAGAAACGTGATTAACTGGATAGATTGAAAAGCTAATTTGCATATTTTATTTTCTATTAAACAGAAAAATAATTTTTTTCTTTAAAAATAATAAGGAAAAGACTACAAATTTGCAGTGTATCTGAAAATAAATGGAAACTTCTAAAAAATATAAATTCTCTGAAAGCTAAAATGCATAGATCCTATTTATTTCGTTAAGTTAAAAAAAAAAAAAAACACAATAACATTATTTTATCGGTTAAAAGGACAGTATCGAGCTAAAAAAAAGATAAAATATAAAACACTTTCCGAGGGATCAAAGGAAAAAATGTACAAAAATTGTCGAAATAAGTGCGGGGGTTCTAGATAAATTTAAAAAAAAATATATTTTTCATTAAAATGCAATATTATCATATTTTCATGGAATACAAAAAAATCCAAACATTTAAGTATAAGGTGTTTTCGTAGAATATATTTTTTCTTAACTTGAAGTTGTTTTTAACAAAAAAATTATTTTATCTTGCTTTCTATAAAAACATTTATATTCTTTTTCCAACACTTTAAAATAGACCAGTTTTAAAGAGAGGACTAACTTAAAAACTTAACTTTTAAACTAGGACTTCCCTCAGAGGGATTAGTCTGAGCGATATTGCAAATAACATAGATTTAATAATAACGTGTGGAAGCAAAGAAAATGAGATGTCATCTTTAATTATCCATTTACTGTGGTAAATTGAAATGATGAAAATAAACGAATCGTAGAATTACAAAATCTTATATATAAATTCGTATACACTGTTTAAAAAAAATGGGAAAGCAAACCATGCAAGACAGTCATGCATGGATAGAAAATTGAAAGTACGAAATATATTAAAAGTAAAATAGAAAATGAAACACTAAATTATCTTATATCGGAATTTTAACTCCATAAAATGATGTCAAGAACATAATCAGACACTCCGCACCAATTTGAGTAACTTTAAATGACAAATATATGAAGTTTGAAAGGAATGGACTATACTTTATATGGTGTGTGCTCCCCTGGAACAGTTAATATTGTACAATATCTGTTTTGCACGGATGCAATGAGGTTGTCGATAAGAATTAAGGAATTCTCTCTTCAAAATCTGATGTAGGTTCAAAGTACCTAACACACCAACAGTAGCATGCAATACGTCGTTAGAGTGTGTTTTAGATATGCTCGATTGGATTTAAATGATGACGGTATGCTGTTCCCTACATACGCTGTATTGTTTTGTTTTCAAACATATTCTGCACAAGTTGAGCTGTATTTAGCACGTATTAGATAAAGGAAATCGGCAATGATTACAACATAAAGTATGACACAAGATCTGAATATATCGTCTGCATAACTTTTGAGCTGTCAAAGTGTCATTTGAAGTATTTTACAAATCCATACATATTTATTCAGCAAATCATGCAAGCTAACATACGCCAATACGAATCCTATTATGAAATTTCACCAGAACAAGTTAATATATAAAAAATCTACTAATGACAATTGAGAATATGACCTTATGATAAAATGCCTAAAAAAAAAAAAAAAAAAAAAAAAAATCAGAAAAAAATTCATATCAAATATAAAACGACACTTCGCTCTGTTAGTGGCCTAACCGAAAGAGAAAATCGTAGATAAGAACACTTTAACAAGTACTTTCGGGCAACCTACTCACTGTTGCATACAGGTCTTTATTCAATATTTACACAATTTATTTAATGCTAGATGGGTATCTATCAGTTTTGTTGCATTTAAATTGCATGTTTTGTGGAGGAAATGCAGTATTATGAAATATTTAAAGTTTCTATACCTAATAATTTCAAATTAATGGTAATCGAGAACGCTTTCCGTTCATTTCATCTTCTTAAATTTTAATTTTTTTAGAAACCATTCATAGAAACAATTTTATATTTTAGAACTAACCCGAATCAAAATTTCAAGATTTTGGGCTCAGCAGTAATACAGAAATAGAAAAATTTCGAAAGTTTTTTGTTTTTGCAGTGTTTTATATAGCGACTTTTTTAGAAATTGTACTATTGCAAGATTTACGTCATGATAAATACAGCCATATCAATTTTCATGTTAATATTCCTAACAATTCCATGTACTTCGTTACTTAGATCATCTTTAGATCTTTTTCCGTTTTGTTTAGTCTTTCGATTTTTTAGAATTCGTTCTACAACGAGCATTTACATCTTAGAAATTACTGCCATGCCAAAGTTCTAGTTCCTAATCCAACAGTATCCCAGAATTTTCACTATTCCAAATAAGTCATAGTTTAGAACCATTCTAGAAATTTTTACGTTTATCTGTCAATTTGAATTTTCGAATCTTTTCATAACGAGTATTTACATCTTAAAAATAATCCCCACACCGAATTTAAATTTCTAACCCAATCAATATCACAGAAATCGCAATTTTAGACCTTTTTTGCTCCTGCAGCGATGTAGATTGTTGCACTGACATAAAATATACTCTTTTTTTAGGAGCAGATATGGCCACAAACTTTATTTTAAGTTGGCTATGCAGTTTAAGAGATAACACCTCACAAACGCAAAAACATTAATAATATTATACATTTTAAAATAATATAACGCTTTATAATATTAGCATAGATGTACAGATACATAAGCCATTTATCTGTTACAAACTAAAGTGTCCGGCGTTTCCCAGAATTTGAAGAATGTTTGTTCTGAAAAATCAATTTCAAAATTTAACATGCAACATAAAACAAACATTAAAAAAGCAGTCGAAGTGTTGTACACATAAATCAAATTTAAATACAATATAAAAATGTATAAATGCATATAACAGACGCAAAAGAATACAGCTATAAATGAACTTATTTCAATATATCATTGGAGCAATAATGTTAAAATACGCAAAATATTTCCATGATCGGGTATTTTATCATGCTTCAATACGTTTTTTCACACTCATATGACGTTATACTATATTCACCATGTCCTTTATATTTCCAATACGACGTAATATTTTCCTTTTTCACGTGGAACCCTTGAAATAGAAAAGTTATGAAGTTATATTCATTTTCATTTAAATTCGTCAAACTATTTATTTCGTTTTATTTTTCACGTGGAAACCTTGCAATAGAAAAGGTATGACATAATATTAACTTTTTTTGAAATTTGGCAAACTATTTATTTCATTTTCATTTTTCACGTGGAAATCTTACATTAGAAAATTAATTGTTGTAGTAAGAATTTTATTGTGTATTTTAATTGTTGGCAACTTCTATAACGAAATTTTTTTTAATTTGATAAAAAATTGCTGTTAAATTGGTGGTTTTTAATTAACTAAAAATTAACTATAAATTATTTCGATTCCGGATTACTTTAGTTGCCCCGGCCGTATTTTAAAACACATGTACGTATCTTTTCACAATTCTGGCTTCCAAACTGTGGATTTGTATAGAATTTCAAACAGACAGATAGACACATTTTCATTTTTATATATTAGATTATATACAAACATAAATAACTTATCTAATACGTGTTGGCAGATGCATTTTTAAATATATATATATATATATATATATATATATATATAAACCAGTATAATACTTATTAGATGTAAATTTCCAACTGGGCGAAAAATGTCCGGACCAGGATTCGAACCCTGGACCTCCTGGCTGAAGCCGCCAGTGCTCTGCCATCTGAGCTATCCCGGACGATTCTGGTCGAACTTTTTCACCCATCTAACCTTAATGATTATAGCATCTGGTCTGAAACCTGGTTCAGCTCAACAGAATAAATCTCAGGTAATGGAACTCCCTAAATCGCTGGATACGAAATTACACTAGATTAATTTTAACACAATTATTCTAATTGGTAAATAAATCATATTGGATGTAAATTAACTACTATTTGTAATTTATAAACTACATATAGTTTATAAATATATACCTAGAAATTTATGTTTATATCTGTTTATAGATATTTTGCTCTAGCTATCTTGATGCAGCCTTAATCTTTATCACAGAAATGCTTTGAATAAAAAAAAAAAAATCAAATATGTATTCTGTCAATTTTTATGTGAGCTCCGATGTTAACAAAAGATACTGACACAGTTATGTAATTAAATTTTAAAGGGGGAGGGAAGGTCTTGTGGCATATCACATGACTTCTTATAAAGGCGAACAATATAAGAAAATTGTCTATGGTGTTTCTATAGAAGTAATAATTATAGTTTTACAACTAGTTATATATATATATATATAAACTAACCCAATTTAACTCAAATATCTGACCAATTGATAAATGTGATTTCATAGCTGCCAACTGCTACTATTTTTTAGACCACTTTTTCATAAAAAAAGAAATTGAATTCTCTAATTGAAAATTTCCACGATTAAAGGTGACAGTAGAACAAGCGATTTTCAAAAGAATGAAGCAGTTGTCACCCATAACATTTACATATTTAATTAACACATATACAAGGTCACAAATTGGAAGAAACTTTATTACCAATCTAAATATTAAAATAAAATTCGCAAGTGAACAGATATATTGTGTGCCCCATAAAAGATTCGAGTGGCGTTATAAATGCTTAAAAAATCCCTATACATTCAAGTTTAATTGATTCATTTTTATTGGCAAAATCCTTATAAAATTTATTAAATTATTATGTAAATTATCTAATATAGTTTGCAAATCCCCGAAAAATTATTTACAAGATGAAATTTTCATGAATTCATAATTTGGGATATAAAAGGTTAATTTGTAAATCGATAGCTGTCTATTCATGGCTATTTGAGTCTCCATCTGCCTATAAATCATCGGATTCAGCACAAGCATAGTTTATAAATAATATGTAAATTTAAACAAATTTCTTTGTGTAAAATTGAAAACTTAATTATTTTTTCTCTCGCAGGATTTTTAATCTTTGCATTTAAATAAAGTAATTAGTTGATTTTTTTTTTTCACAAGTACTTCATTGTTACTAACAATTTCATATTTTTTTAGGAATGATATTCAGCACTTTTAAAAAGAATTCATTACACTATTCCATGTTTAAAGAAACTGAAAAAGAAATCTGAAATTTTGAATCTAAATAATAAATAAATAACTTTGCTTCAGACTATTTATATAGATCAATTTTCAAAGGATATGTAAAATAAATAAAACTTTGGAATAAAAGGATCCTCAATGCAATTCTTATGTTATGCAGTCTATTATATTGTTTCATTATATAAATCGACTATTTGAAAAAAGTGTTTTTGGCTTATAGGTTTATTTCTAACAGTGCTTATGTTGCGTGCATCCTAAAAAAGCGTGTTAAGAATTATTTCTCTAGCATGATTACTTTAGTAACTGATACATGTATTATTTTCAGAAATGACTTTATATTAAACATGCATTTCTTCAGGGAATACATATTATGACTATATTTCTTCAAATAAATTTCTCAGTATCTTTTTGACCATAAACAAAAAAGTAACCGAATTTTAAAAATCCTTGAAGATAAACCATAACTACACGGAGACCTTTTACTATTGAATTAATTTTTTCTTCCCTGATTTTTTAAAAAGGTAAGGAGATTCGAAATCACCTTAGATAATATCTTAAAAAGTAATTAAAAACGAGACATGGAACTGAATTGAAATATTTTTCTTATTCACATGTACATAACCAGTTTCGAAAAACAACACCTGTTTGCCAATATATATATATATCAGATTAATATATAAATAAATTTCGACTTATGCAAAACACTTAATAATTTCGTTGCATTCAGCAGTATTGATTTTTTTATTTAATTTAAAAATAACAAGAATTAGAGTTTTAGAATTTCATATGTAACAGAACGATGTGATGTTTAAGAAAAAACTCGATTTCTTTTTCTATACTTTTTTGTGTAAATTTTCATGGATTATACTTTGAAGAATAGCAAAATGTAATATATTCCCCATTACGAAAAGGAAATGAGTGATTTGGTCATTCATATTTCCAAAAAAATATATCTATGAAGTAATATGTTGCACAAACAAATTATCTCACTTACTTCTAATGTCATTTGTAGTAAATGCATTGGTCAGATTTATTTGATAAAAATATGTATTGCTTTCTCATAGTAATTATTGATAATTCCTCTCCTGACAAAATTGCGCTTTTTACTTTATAGTAGACTCTATTTTTCTGTGATTCTAGTTTTAATGCTACCGTTAGCTTTTATTTTTAAAAGAGCGTTTAATAAACTAATATCCTCTCAAATTTTACTTTCATTTATTTCTACTAAACACTAAACATATTGTTTTTAAGAACTTGTGTTTATATTGTTTCAAAAACAAACTTTTAAATTTTATATTTAATATTTAATATTTTTATTTTTAATTTTTTTTCTGACTATTCGTTTTATTTTATCATTCTTTTCATAATATTACACATTCTTAAATTACTCTTATATTTTTGATATTCTTTCTGATAATTATTTGCATTTTAATTTTTTATTCGTTTCGCAGGTTACTTTTTTTTTTTTTTTTTTTTTTTTTTGCCCATCTTATCAACATTCTTTCCCATTTTTACTAAACATTAAGGAAATATAATATTACTTCTGATTACTATTCTCATTTTCATATTTTATTCGGTTTTCTTACAAGTCGTTTTATTTCGCCATTCTTATCAATATTTTTACACATTCCTGCTAACATTAATTATTTTATTTCTGATTATTTTAAACATTTTAATTTTGTATTATGTTTGTTGATAAATAGTTTTGTTTTCTCATTCTTATCAATACTCATATCCATTCAGTGTAAACATTAAGGAAATATAGTTTTATTTCTTATTATTATTCGCATTTTCATTTGTTATTTGGTTTGTAAATACATTGTTTTATTTAGTTATTCTTATATATGTTATAAACATTTTTACTATTTACATTAAAGGGAAAATATTATTGAAAATATATTACCCTTTCTGATTACCATATACAATTTTATTCGTTAAATTTTAAGTCTAGTAATTATGAAACAATTCAAGTAATAATGTTCCTCAACCGTTTTAATTGTCGATTTAAAAATGCTTTCACATTAAAAAAAAAAAAAAAAAAAAAAAAATCAACGCTGTTTTTCGAACACTATGTACAGTCGTGGAAAAAAAAGTAAACACCCCGTACTAACTCCTCAACAAATTATCGTAGCAGAAAATTACTGGTAGCGAACGATTGGAAATGTCTACTTTTAAATGATATATATCAAATTTGCTTAGGTGGCCATCTGCATATTAAAACGAATTCGAATTTCATTCTTTATTCAATGGCAATATCAAATTTTAACAAGATATTTGAAATCTTCTGTTCAAACTATGCCAAGGCACCAAATTTGAAGTCATTTGAATGATACGTTTTTGAATTATAAACAGTCGAAATTTAGTGCTTCTAATATTAAGTTACATCTTCATATTTTAATTAATATCTGCTGAAATCACACTCCTAATGTGCTAATTTTTTGTGTAGCAATAATACTAAAATACACAAACATAAATAAGTTGAATTTACAATTTTTATAATTTTATGATATGAATTATGAATTATGAAATTAATATTCGAAAAAAATATGAATTGCAACCTACAATTTTTTCGATAGATTTAGATTTTTTAAGTCCTGCTTTATGGAAAACCAAAATTTCAAATTTTTCTGCCAAGTAGTTTTCAAATTATGCTTAATAAACTGCAAAATGATGGTTTAAGGGGCAGTCTATGATAGAAGTAACTAGATATTTTGAAATTTCTTATGCTATCCTTTAATCTAGTATTCTTCAATGACTGCGTGAGTGGCGGTTATGATGCCTTGATAAAGAAGGGGACTCACTCGATCAACAACCGGGTACAGGACTTCTTTCGGGATACAGCCCCTAAATTATACTAGTTTTAAAATAATTAATTTCTTATCATTTCTTAAATTTAACTTATCATACGAATTGCATAAAAATTTGTTTTTAGTCTAATTGAAGGGTGTAGAATTCATTTATGCTGTCAGAATTGTGCACTGCTTTTGAAAAAAAAAAAGTTATGATTCGTTTTAATAAGTAGATATCTCCTTAAGCAAATGTTATATACATCATTTAAAAGTAGACTTTATTACCAATCGTTTGGTACCAGTAACTTTCTTCTACGATAATTTTTCCAGAGTTAGTTAGGGGTGTTTACTTTTTTATTTCCATGACTGTACTTTAATTAAAATTTGTCAAAGCCGTACAAAATATTTGTATAAGTTAGAACATCCATTTACTCTAAAGCGATTCGAGCGTGTAAAATGTTTTTGTATTTGGGAATAAATTAGAGCTTAAAAAAAAAATGGGAGCAAATATTGTCTTTTAAAGATTTTTAAAGCTGCACAATTAAATTACAATCTCAGTTTAAAACGAAAATTTAAGTTATTAGACTATTTAAGTTTAATTTAAGTTATTTTAAGTTATTAAATTAAAGAACTAATTGTAAGTAACTAAGTCATGCAAAAGCGCGTAGAAAGTATCTAGAATATTAAAAAAAAGATCAGTAGTATTTCGTAAAGTATTTCTTATAAATGAATTGCCTTTAAAAAAAATATTATTTGTCAACGTAATAAAGAGTTGGAATTAACTGCTAGAGAAATGCTGAAATGAATTCCTAGAAATTCATTGACTTTGAAATACCAATATCGAATTAAAACGTTTAGCTTGGTAAATCTTAATGGAATATTTGCATAATCCTTTAACTGTCTTCTTAAATTTCGCACCTAATCCATTTTGAAGTATTTTGTGAATAAATATTTCAGCATTTAATATTTTCCCCGTCTCGATAAATCTTAAATCATGCTTCCAACTTTGATAAAATTTCATTTAGCTTAAAATATTAATTAATTTTTTTTCAATTTAAATTATCAAATAAATCTTTTATGTATAGTAATTTATCTAAATATCTTTTCTTTTTTATCGCTTTATGAGAAAAATAATTTTTAAATTTTCAAATATATGTTAGGATACCATGGAATCAAATGAAAATTAGGTACGCCTCCATTAGCCCGTTGGCCACATTTAATTAAAAAAAATATCGCCAAACTATGGGATTTAACTAGATTATTTCTTAATACAATTATTCAATTGGTAAATAAATCATAACAGTTGTAAATTTCCAAGTGGTTGAAAAAAGTCCGCACCAGGATTCGAACCAGCGATATCTTGGCTGAAGCTGCTAATGCTCTAACGACTGAGCCGTCCCGGGCAAATCTGGAGGACTAATTCACCCAACTAACCTTTAACGATCACCGCATTTAGTCAGCTATCGGAACCAGCTCAACAGAATAAATCGAAGGTTATTTTTGTGACTGCTGCAAACGTTGCATACGTAATTATATTAGATTATTTTTAACACAATTATTCAATAGGTAAATAAATCATAACAGTTGTACGGTTTCAAGTTAGTGAAAGTCATAGCTCGGCTTTTTTCACAAAAAATCCTTTAATTTATTTTTTCAACTTAAAGAATTACATTAAAAATTTATAATAAATATATAAACATAAAATTTTTGTCGTAAAATATTTTATAAACATCCCATATATGAAATTCTACTCTCTCAGATTCATTTATATATTTAAAATATTTATGAAAGTGGATAATGTATGACAAAAAATAAAACAAATTCATGAATATTGACAGACTGTAAAAGTTCAAAGTGGCAAGTGACTGTATAGTACCATACTATAGTATAGCATTTCATACCATCATAAATGAAGGATAGCAAGAAAAAGCGGCCAAACAGACATTTTCAGAGTAAGTTTTTCATTTTTCTTTAGGATAGAGAAATAGGCATGCATATATAGTGAATGGAAATTTTAATAGAAGGAAAATTAAAATAATATTAGGAAGATGTCAGAAAAGTTTCAAAAATATATTAATCGAACATACGTTTCATACAAATTACTCAAATTGTGTATTCGAAAACGTAGTTTTAAACAATTCATTTGATTCTTGTCTTATAATAGAACAACTCAAATAAAAAAATTATTAAAAAATAATATCAAATAAACAAAAATAACAAATAAAAATTAATACTTAATTATTCAAAGAGCGCTCTGACTAATACTATAACAAAGTAATAAAGAGATTTTATTAGTGTCTTAATAAAAAAAATCTTTTACTAGGTTTTCTTTTTTTACTAAGTAAAATTCCAAAATTTTAAAAAAATTGCCTTCTTTTCTAGATACACTGTAAATTCAATAAATAATATTATACAGGGTGTCCGTGCTCAATTGTGTCCAATGGCTAATACCTAAACCGTTAGTCATAGATACATAGTTCCAATTACAAAAATGATTTAGATCAGGTAAAGAAATATTTAAAAAGCGATTTGGGTCAATAAAGACATTTCTTAAAAAAATACGAAATAAAAATTTTTATACGGTCCCCCGGTCCTATAAATTATATTTAGAAAAATTTTCCTTTTACACTGACAATTAATACAAAAAAATCAAGCTATTCTTACGATTAAAATTGACAGAATAATAGCTCTTTAAAGTTGGAGTATATTTTTTGCTGCAAATTGGGGGTCATTCTCAAATTTAGTCGAAATATAATTTCGTCAGATATATTAAAAAAAATGGTTGAGAGTAATATTAACATTGCAATATAAATTTGAAATCTTTAATTATTCTGACATATTAGTGCAACATATAAAATTTGCAATAAACATTTAAGAAGAAAGAAATAACAGAATTTTTGTTAAATGAAATGATGCAAATTAACAGCCTCAATTCTTTACAAAATATTTTATATAGTATTTTAAAATATTATTAGATTGCACTAGCCTGCAAAAGTTGGGTTATGTCATGTTTTTTAGCTTTTGATAATTGATTCTTATGTATTCTGTACCGCTGAATCCGAAATTGGCCTCCATTTTTAACCATCACATCAGGATTTTTCGAAAATTGCAAATTTCAAAGTTAAAAAGTTAAAAGTTAAAATTGAATCTCCTCCCCCATCTCATCGGACCACTCAGCTATTTAGCTGTAAGAATCCCAGGATAAGCAAAAATATCGAGCAATAATCTATCCGAATATTAAATTTAAAAAAAATTACATATATTTTATAGTATGAGATTTTCGCTATATTTTAACTTACACATTTACGATTTTCAAAAAAATTTTAACGTGATGGTTAAAAATGAAAGTCATTTTCAGATTCAGTGCTAAAAAGTGCGTAAACATCAATTATCAAAAGTTAAAAAACGCAACCATTTCCTCTACTTTATAGTATCCGATTTTTGTTATTCTTTAACTTTGACAATTTATGATTTGCGAAATATCCTGAGACGGGGGTTAAAAATTAAGGTAATTTTTGGTTTCAATGCATAAAAGTTAAATAAGTATACATGCATATATGTATACATAAAGATGTATACATAGATGTATGTATACACAAAGTATACATAAAAGTTAAAAAACCCAACAATCGCAGTCTTGTATTATCTAATCTAAAACTTTTTCTTAAACTTATTGGCGGTAATCTATCCGAATTTTTTTGTGTTATCTGTAAAATAAGTATAAATGGTAACCACCAAAAATCATAATAATATTAGATTGTTATCGGATTTGTGCCAGTATATAAAATGTAATCTCGATCGCATATTTGAAAATGAGCTAAAGTTCGAGTACAAATTTTGAACTGGAAAAACATACATACGATCTTTGAAGTAACATAAATCTTATAAAAATAACATAACAATATACATAATAATATACAAAACATAATAATATACATAATAATAAATAATATTTGCTAAAAGAAATCATAAAAGAAACAGTCTCAAATCCTGACAAAATAAAACATATGTTATTTTAGCCAATCTGAAATTTAATAAATATTAACTTAATCGTAATACTTGTACGATTTTTTTTTCAAAGTGCAGATACACATGAAATAAGTTCTACGAATACTTTAAGACTTGGTATGTGACCCCTCATAGCCAAGCCGAACGCGTTTGTTTTCAGAGAAGAAAAGTGGAATAAGTCATGCATTTTTAAAGTTTGATAACTCGCTTAATTTTAGTGTTATATGAATGGGACTTTTTTTGTCTTACTTGTCAATGTAATAGGAAAATTTTACTAAATATAACTTATAGGACCGGGGGACCGTATAAAAATTTAAATTTCGTAATTTTTTAAGAAATGTTTTTATTGACCCAAATCGCTTTTAAAATATTTCTTTACCTGATTTAAAACATTTTTGTAATTGGAACTATACGTCTATGACTAACGGTTTAGGAATTAAACATTGGTCACCGTTGAGACCTGGCACCTTGTATATATTGATAGTTTAAACATCTAATTTCTGTCTTAAATTGATTTAGACAGTGATTTAATCTGAAATTAATTTTATACATAGGGAAATTGCAATGAAGTTTGTTATGAATTATGAAATGAATGCTTTCAATTTTCAAGTTGATATAAATTAGAATATAGATTGCCCAAATAATGCATCCTAACTGAGCACCTGAGATAAAAAGTTTGTTAAGCAAAAACTTTTTATTTTATCGTAACATATTTCACCTCTAATTACAATCAAAACTATTGATAGAAAACAGAAATGATCAAACTGATAGTTTTAGAGGAAGATTTAAATTTCCTGTTAGAAAATGAATCGAAATTGTAGTGCGTAAATATATATAACGCGATAAGATTTCAATAGAGTGGAAATATAAAATATTATTAGGATTGCATTTCACGGATCGTTATAACAAGCAATCAGATTTTTTTTAAACAATATTAAAAACTCTTCTAAACTTAAAACGTAAGCTTATATTACACTATAAATTCTCACTAAACACTTTCATGTTCAAAAAACATGTGTTACAGACAAACATGAAATTGACATTATTTTATTTAGCACGTGTAATTTTTATCTTGCACGTGTAAATTTAGTTACACAGAAATTCTTTAGTCGAGAATTGATAGAATTCTAAAATCCAATAGGCCGGTTTGAGAATACTGATTAATGAACTGGAAGAACTACTCGGAAACGTTCCCGAAAAATACTGCAGAAGAAGAAACTAGGGTTTAAAAATTCTTCTTTGAATATAAAAAAAATATTGTTTTCCAAAATTTCTAAATATTATCAAGATATCGGAATCGAGGATAAATCGGAAAAATTCAATGTATATTTTCGGTCGTGTTGACATTATACAGGTTGCGCGGACAAAAAGTAGCCGAAAGTTATGGTTTATCTTTACGGGACTACTCATTATAATTAAAAATATATATATTTAAATAGAAAGAATATCTCACCAAGTTTTAATATCAATAGATTTAGATGTGTGCACAATGTGTAGAATGACTATCGTGTAAACAGTATTCCAGTTCTCTCCAAAAGTTTGGTAGCGTATCAGGAGTTATTAGGCAAATTACTTGAATAATAGACTTCTTCAACTCATCCACAGTAATTTTTTTGTTTATATACAACGGATTTAATGAATACTTAAGCAAAAAAGTCTAATGAAGTCAAAACCAGAGACTTTGGCAGCCACGCAATTGCGCCCCGTCTTCCAAGCCAACTTCCAGGAAATATCATATTAAAAACGCAGTAATATCTCTGTGATAGTATGGCGGAGTCCCAAAAATCTCGGAGGGGTTTCCAATGCATAGAGGATCAGCCTATTATATTCTAATGGATAGTTCTGTAATAATAACTTTTGGATACTTTTAGATCGGACACCCTGTATTTTTCACGACTAAGAAACATTTGTCCATTTCACAATGCACATAACTAAAGGAAGCAACTGGAAGATAAATTTTAAAATAACATGTCTAAATGAAATCGTCACATAAGGAAAAAGTAATTAATTATTCAATTTTGTGAAAAATGATGCTTTTAATATTTCCTTAAGGTCACTCAGCTTCAGAATTCTCATCCTTAATGTTAAGACTAATAACTTTTGATGCATTCGTATATTTAAAATACCTTCTCTAGAAATTCATATTTTTAACATCTTTTTTCAGTGGACTCTTCTTAAAAGATGTCTCTTTTTTTTCCTAGTTTTTAAAATATTTCTAAAATATATGCTGAATTTAATATTTTATGTGTTAAAAGCGGGCAAACTGTGAGTAAAATTTTAACACTTCCTATAAAATTAAGCCTATACTTTAGAAATATTTTGAGAACTAAGAAAAAAAGAGATATCTTTTAGGAAGTGTACACAAAAAATTGAAGTTAAAAATATTAATTTCCTGGGGAGATATTTTAAATATACGAAATGCATCAAATGCCCATAGACTTTACATTAGTGAAGGGAAATCGGAAGCTGAGTGACCAGCCCTCTTACAAGGGAACCACTTTTGGTGTTGCTCGCATCTAGCATCGAGACCTGGTGCGTTTTGTAGCCCTATACATAAAAGTTAGAAAACCGAAAAAAATTCTCTGTTAAAATAATATTTTATATACTTTTTTATACTTTTAATTTTTTATTATTACATATTTATTTGTTTATTTCACGCCAAAAGTGAGTTAAATCGCCAAATATGGGGCTACAATTTTTCTGTTCGCTTTATCCAAAGAGAAAATGTACAGAGCGTATTACTAGAATTATATCAGATTGAGATTTTTTTTTTTAAATAATTGATAGCATACGAAACAAATATAAGGTTTTTATTTATTTTCCTATGCAGACGATAAATATATAAGCAATAAATATAATTCTATAAAAGCTTCGAAGATCATTGAAAACTATTTTTTAGTGAAATACAAAATAAGCAAATTATTTTCTTTTGAAATAGGATGAAATAAAGTGTCGAATGTTTAAAATGAAATTTTGCTGTATTAAATGGTCCTTCGGTAAAAGTAATCATAAAGTAAATTAATATTTTTACACAATTTAGAAAAATTACTGTGGCGAAATAGGTCGGACATTGCATTTTTTAGCTATTACAAGTTCAGCTATGACATTTGGCTAGGGTTGCCGGAAAGCTCTCCTTTTGAAAATAAACGCCAACTGTTTCCTCGCCAAAAATATGAATATAAAGTTGCAATTTTTCAAAATCAAATTCGTGGGTTTTTGAAGGAATTTTCAAACTTTTTTTCAATATTTTATACTTATTATTAACTAATTTTTATTTTTAAGTGCTTTCCTTTAAAAAAATTCAATGTTAATAGTCCGATAAGTGGTCTCGAAAATTGCATTTTCAGAAAGTTATGCTGCTGTATAATCAAGAAATATTATTTTAACAGAAAAATTTTATCGATTCTCAAGCTTCATAATATAGGGCTTTAAAATGCACCAGGTCTCAATGCTAAGTGCGAGCAACACCAAAAGTGGTTCTCTTGTTAGTTAATTTACAAAGCATGGCGTTTGATGCCAAGATAACAATGCATATTACTCATATTTTTGTGTTTTAAGTCGTAATCTGGTGCAGTGGTTTCGTGATAACGAGAGTTCTAAATAAAACATTGCATTATTTAAAAACTTTATGTTACATGAATTGTTCTCTTACGTATATATTTTTAATACTACATTATTGAGTTCAATAAATTATATTAGCTACGTATAATAAAGATATAAATATCCAATTTTAACTAAACTAATTTAGAAACATATCGCATTTGAAATATTATCTCTTCAATGCTACAGAAGTTGATAAAGTTTAGGAAATAAATCATCCGAAGTCATGAATCTTAACTCGGTACCTGAGGTAAAATGTTTCTTGTGGAACGCAACAGAATTTTACCATAACAAGTTTCGGCATTTCATGCCATCAGGAATGATTGATGGGAAGCAAGAACCATCCAACTGACGTTTTCTGAGAAAGTTTTAAGATTCTCTTTAGAAAATAAATCAGAATAGGCAAATATAAATGTACGCAGTGCAATGAAACTTTTAAAATATTGCGAATATAAATAAAGTCAATATTGCATTTCACGTATTCAGAAAAAACAAAACTCGAATGATAAGTAATATGGCAAGCTCAACTTTTTATAATTTAATATTCGTACGAAATTAATTAGTACAAAAAAATTTAAAAAAATTGTAATATGAATCGAATTTTATGAAATAGTAATGTGAATCGATTCTTTACAGCACTGAATAACAGCGCTACTGTCGTTTGCAGTAAATCGAGCGTAGTCGTTTTACTATACCGTTACCTCACTTGCATAGCTATAGCTCTCTCCGCTCGCAAGTATTTTCAGGTTAAACGGACTTTCCTTTGCACCCTGTATAATATGAGTTTTATTTCACGGATAAAGGTGCATAAATATAGCTATTACTAGAAAACTTTATTCTAAAACCAATTTCAACTTATTCTGCCTACACTACATTTTATGCCTATTATTCCTCCCAGTTTAATCTGAAAATTCAAAACACTGCAAATGGTCATCTACAACCATTTTGTTAAGTGTAATAAGGTTCACAGGGTTTTGATAAGGGTTCGATATATCAAACTGTTACATTATTTGTAGTGATCTTTGCTTGTATGTCGATCGATGAAATAACGAGAAACAAGTAAACAAACTCGCAAGGTGTGTAAACTACAGGTCTTGAAAATATATTAAACATTATCCTTAAAATCAAATTCCGGATCGTTATGAATATAAATTTGTTAATTAATATAACTGAAACTGGAGATGCATTAGAAAGATTCCTTTAAAACATAAAGGAAATTAGAATTTTTATTTCAAAAAATTATTTGATCTAGACAATGTTAAGATCGGTAGAGGTTAAATTATAGGTAAATAACTCATAAAATTAACCTTAGGAAAAAGTGCGGTTAATTTTACCTATTTTATTACGCGACACGAATGGTTAAAATTTATACACCCTAACTGTCCAAGTTTAAAAATAAGCTAATGAATTACTGCCTATCACCAAAATGAGTAAAATTATAATCTAAAGTTATGATGATCTAGATGTATATATTTATTAACTTTATGGGTTATTTTAATCATTTGTGATTAAAATAATAATTATTTTCGTTTCGCAAACTACCTGAAAAGTTTACTTTTACGTGCAATTTTTGTTATCCATATGTTAATTTCTCAATCGCAAATTATCGTAAAAGATATTATTTCTATTGATTAAAACATTAAAAACAGCAAAATAGTTTTGTTTGACTGTTGACATGTTTTAACTCATCTAGGATCACACTAGATTAATTTTAACGCAATTATTCTAATTGGTATATAATTGGTATATAGATGTAAATTTCCAAGTTGGCGAAAAATGTCCGGACCAGGATTCGAACCAGGGATCTCCTGGCTGAAGCCGTCAGCGCTCAACCATCTGAGCTATCCCGGACGAATCTAGTGGAACTTTTTCACTCAGCTAACCTTAATCATTATAGCATCTGGTCTGAAATCTGGTTCAGTTCAACAGAATAAATCGCGGGTAATGGAACTCCTGAAAACGCTGGATGCGTAATTACACTAGATTAATTTTAACACAATTATTCTAATTGGTAAATAAATCATATTAGATGTAAATTTCCAACTGGGCGAAAAATGTCCGGACCAGGATTCGAACCAGGGATCTCCTGGTTGAACACTGGCGGCTTCAGCCAGAAGATCTCTGGTTCGAATCGTGGTCCGGACATTTTTCGCCCAGTTGGAAATTTACATCTAATATCGTTTAGAGTCATTTTCAAAACAAATAAATAATGATATTCTGAAATCATTCTGTTTTTCATGCAACGCAGGTTACTTTTTTTTAAATTATTTTACTTGGATGTTTATTTCTACTTTCTAAACTCTTGAGTATCTCGAGCCACAGTTTTGTTAAGTTGAATGATGCTGTATCGTTACATACGTTATTTTTACATGTTAAAATTTCTATCTTTTCTTTTATAATGGATGGATAATATTTGACATTATAAGAGCAACAATAGAGATTCGAGCACGAAAAATAACATATGTAACGATACAGCATCATTCATTCAACTTACCAAAACTGTGGCCAATTCTCTACTATTTAAGATGTCGGCCCAGTTAGCTTAAACGGTATACTATTGACCATGTAAGCGAAGGATATGGGCTCTATTCCAGGCCTGGGCATTTTTTCGCTCAGTTGGAAATATTCAATTCGTATGATAACTTTACCAATCAGTTTGATTGTGCTTAAATAATAGTTTAAACCAGAGATATTTCTCTTATAAAGCGTGGATTAACCAAAGTCTGCTATTTAAAAAAATTACTTAATTTCTTTATGACATTAATTGACAGTATAATAATTCAAATAAATTTAATTCATCGTCATCATTTTGTGCTTACCACAAGAATTCGAATAATTGTTCTAATTATAATAACGTTTCAATGGATAATTCACGTAGACTAAATCATGTTTCAATTAAAATTCCCGAACTTAAGAAAATAAAGTAAGCGAAAATTAAAATATTTGAAATATTTCCTATTTATGATTATTTTCTTGTAACTAATGTACGTGTTTTTAATACTGACTCATATTAAAATAATAATTTTTTCAGATATTTAAAAAGATTTTTAGACAAACAGTTTGCTGATTTGTTATAATACACTGCTCAAAACAATTAAAGGATATTGCAGTTTTAGGTGGATTTTGTATCTGGTAAACTGTTTAGCTGATTGATACATGGTCGACAGACATAGTAGGTTATATGAGAATAAATTACACATGTTTGGCAGAAAAAAATGCATTTTATTGCGCATTTGTGTACTAAAGGAAAAAAAACACAATTTGTGCATATGAGAAAAAAAGAATAAGAAAAGGTGTTTTCTTCAAAGAAAATCATTTTCAGTAGGGGGTATGGTTTCCACGGGCGGCCAGCAACGTTGAACACCTTTGAGGCATGGACTCAATGAGGCTATTAATGACCAGTTGGGGTATTCTGCCCCACTCTTCCAGAAGAGCTCTTTCCAGTTCTTGGAGAGTTTGTGGGGGTTGTTGGCGGCCAGAAACTCGTCTTCCTAGAGCGTCCCAAACGTGCTCGATTGGATTCATGTCTGGAGAACACGCTGGCCATTCCATTCGAACGATTCCTTCCTCGAAAAGGAAATCCTCCACCAGGTTTACACGATGTGGCCTGCAGTTATCGTCCATTAAAATGAAGTTATATCCGATTGCTGCAGCGTAAGGGACTACAATAGGTCTGAGGATCTCATCCCTATATCGGCGACCAGTCAGAGCTCAATCTCGAATGATGTAGAGGTCAGTGCGCCCGTCAATGGAGATGCCACCATACACCAACACTCCTCCACCGCCAAATCTGACACTTTCGTGCACGAACGCAGGATTATTCCTACTGCCACGGTCCCTCCAGATGAAAATACGCCTATTATCCGGATGCACAGAAAAATGGGACTCGTCAGAAAACAGAATATTGCTCCATTCATTTCTCCTCCAGTTGACATGCTCGATTGCCCACTCCCTGCGGTCGCGACGATGCCTTGATGTTAATCTAACACATACCATCGGTCGGCGAGCATACAGACCTACAGCATGGAGCCGGTTTCGGACAGTCTGAGTTGAAATCGTGGTGCCTGTAGCCGAGCGAAGGTGTTGTTGGAGAAGAGTAGCGTTCATGGTTCGGTGTCTCTGAGCTGTTAACGCTAAATACCGATCTTCATTGGGCGTTGTTGCCCGTCTACGACCTTGCCCTGGTCTTCGGCCTGCTCATCCACTCTCCAAAAAACTGTTCCAGATCCTGGAAATGACACTTTGTGACACCCCAATGGCTTGCGCTACTTCGACTTGAGTTTGGCCCCCTTCTAACCTACCAACAATTCTCAAAGCTTCTGAATCTGTCAAATGACTTCGCTGAGACATCGTACTCATCGCAACAAAGCAATCACTGAATGCCGATCATCCTTGTCTTCATTCTCTTTTATCCAGTTGAAAGTCAAATTTCATTCGCTGCCGCTGAAGCGACGTTTTTGACGTCGAACTCAAAATTTGCATACTCCACAGTTTGAAAACCAGAAAAATTTGCATTTGTGATTCTCTTCTTCTATTTTCGGCAAAAAAATTTCGTTTATATCTTTATTTTATATAAAACTTCAAATATCCTTTAATTGTTTTGAGCAGTGTATTATTATATATTTTTGATAAAGATAGTTAACAGATTTAAAAATCAGTAGAAGGCGTAAGTTTCTAACAAAATTGAAATAATACCTTTCTTCTATTGCTTTTCAGAACGTTATATCTAAAGACACACAAAAAGAAATACTTTCGTTATTCTCGTTTCTAGGTAACTGATGTAACATTTCACATCGAAAAAAATGTTCTTTCCTAAAAGCGGTTTTTCTTAGTCGTATAAAAACCGTCTTTAAAAGAAGAGAAAACAATTGCGACAAACTCTAAACGAAATTAAACATACACAAAAACGTAACTGAATAATTGAATTTTTTCAAAAAATACAGTTTGAGTTTTCTCTGAATAGTAATAGTGTTATTTCTAGAGTAAATAATTACTTTCAATATTATCTACAACTATATTCTTAAAGACAACACTTTCTCGTTAATTCAAGTTCTCAGTAAATACCTTATTTTTGTATCGAGTATAATGCAAATACTTTATTGTTCATCCACCATAAAAAAGGTGTATTTTTCAAATTATAAAAGTGTATATAGTATAAACAACTACGAGAATATTCAATAACATCTACCAAGTTATCCACGAATCTTAAATGAGTTACGGTTAGGTTACAGTTAGGTTCCGGTTAGGTTATGTTTAAGTTCCTGATTGGTTACAGTTAGGTTATTGTTAACTTGCATTTAGGTTACAATAAGGTGACTGTTAGGTTAAATTTATGTCACATTTAAGTTACGGTTAGGTTACGGTTAAGTTTCAGTTTGGTTACAGATAGGTTACGGTTACGTTACAATTAGGTTACGGCTAGGATTTTATCTGCAGGGTTAATATTACGCATGTTTTGATTAAAACATATACTTAATTTTTACGATAGCTCTGAAATTATAATACTATACGCTAACCTTTTAGCTAATGACCGAGTATCGATTTCATTTACGTATAGTGGGATTTAAGGGTGATATAATTGGTTTGAAAATCAAGATAGTTCACATGAAATTTCGATGTGAAAAAAAGAAATAGTTACGTGACTTAACAGTGATTTTTTACGGTTAAATATTAACATTTTAACACAATTATCATGCAGTCGTCGGACACATTTCTCCCTGTTTCCCGTTGCAGTCATTTTGAGCCTTTTTACCGCTAAATATCAGGGTTTTTTTAACCGCTATTTCACACAGTCAGCGGGACGTATTTCAGACAAAATCAAGTTAGAGAAAAAATCACACAAATTTGAGGTTCATTTAATATTACTATCACAAGCCTGGACAACGTCGGGAGGTTGGGGGGGGGGGGGCGGAGGAATCAGCTAGTATAATATAACCAGCTACCAGAATATACAATAACATCTTCCTAGTGGACCAAGATTCTTAAATGAGTAATTTTTTATCTTATGAAACCTCAAAAACTAATAAATTTTTAGATTTATAAAATATTATGTTAATGTATGTGTCTTTAATACTAAGGTTTACCAACACTTTGTATCACCGTATTGCAGATCTGCAACGTACTCAAAACATCATTGTTATTTCAACAGTAAATTTCAAAAGACGATTTTGTTGATTGTTGTTATTCTATTACACTACTATTAACATAATTATTTCATTAAATCCGCAACAAATGTCGATACTGATTTTTTTTTTCGCGCTAAAATTTCATTTATCGCTTGATTAGCTATACGTGATTTTTGCTGAATTAAGCTTTGAAATACAGGAGTTAAAAAAGTCTCCAGACGTCTACAAGTATATTGTTTTCAAAGGTGAGTTTAAATTCTTTAATTAAAGACCCTTTTCGAGCTAAGAAATTTATAATATGTATAAGATAAACGTAAAATTTTGTTTGTTGCAGATCTGTAACAACGCGCAGCATCTTCCCTTGTAATGGATTGTTTAAAAATATCGGAAGAGCATCGAAAATATTTTCTAATGGTTATTTAAGTTGCATTTCTTTCAGAAGAGCATAATTATTGAAATAGGGAAACATTAATCTGTTTTTACATTATTTAATTGCTATAGGGTAAGTTAAGTAACTCCCCCCCCCCCCCCCTCTGTAAAATTAACTTCAAGTCCAAAGCTAGCAAAAAAGAGAAAGGTCTCGTAGAAAATAGAATTCAACAGAAAAAGCATAGAGCGCCTACTCAACATATTCCACCAAAACAAGTGCGCCTAGACGAAATTGGGCACTGGCTATTTTGGGCAGAAAAAATAATACGCTGTAATTACCCTGATTGTAAAAACTTTAATCAAACTGTTTGTGAGAAATGTGGTGTGGGACTTTGCTACAACAAAACTAAAAATTGTTTAAAAAAATTTCGTGCAAATTAAAATTTTAAATATTTTCAGTTTTTGCGCCATTTGGCAAGATGTTGCAGATATGCAACAAACCCATTTTTCCAAAGAAAATTTTATTTTTCTGTTCTGAAATTTTTTTTATTATTTTTTCCATGCTTAAAATGATACATTTTAATATCTGTGTAAGAACTTTTCAAATCGGTGTTGTTGAGTTACAAAGGGTTAAAAAAAATAAATAAGATATTTAAAAATATATTTAAACAAGTAGTTGGTCAATTCTTTTTTTATTATATATTTTGAAAAAAGTTAGTTAACAGATTTAAAAATCATTAGCAGGCGTCATTTTCTTTAAAATAAAATATTTATGTGAACTTTAAATAAAATATCGAATAAAAAATCCAAATAATGCATTTCTTTTATTGCTTTTAAAAACATTATATCAAAGACACTAAACAAAAATACTTCATCAAACTAAAACAAAAATACACATCTCACATGGAAAAAGAAGTTCTTTCCAAATCAGAGAATTTTCTTAGGCTTATAAAAACAATCTTTAAAGAAAGAGAAAATAATTGCGACAAAAGGTAAACAGAATTAAGCATACACAAAAACGTAACTGAATAATTGAAAGTTTTTTTCTTTTTATTTATTTAATGCAATTTGAATTTTCTCCAAATAGTAATAGTGTGATTTCTAGAGTAAATAATATTTTCTTCAATGTTACCTAAAACTATATTCTTAAACACAGTTCTGAGTAAAGAACTTTATTTGTGTATCTAGTATAATAGAAATACTTTATTGTTCATGCACTTTAAAAAAGAAGCATTTTTCAAAAGCTACTAAAATATAATATAACCAGGTACGAGAATATTTAATAACATCTTCCATGTTATCCACGATTCTTAAATGAGTACTACTTTCTCTTCCGAAACCTTTAAAACTAATAAATTTTGAGATTTAGAAAGAAATATGTTCCTGCATGTGTCTTTAATATTGAGGCTTAGTAAAGCAATTAAATTTTTTAAATACTTAAAAATATGTTTAAACAAACATTTGGTTAATTTATTATTATTATTATTATATATATTTGATAAAGATAGTCAATAGATTCACACATCATTAGAAGGCGTAATTTTCATTATAAAAAAAAATATTTAAGAGAACTTTAAAAAGTATATCGAATAAAAAAAAAAAAATCAAAATGATATATTTCTTCTTCTGCTTTTCAAAACATTATATCTATAGACACACAAAAATCTCTTTCGTTATTCCCGTTTCTTGGTAATTAAGTTAACATCTCACATGCAAAAAGGAAGTTATTTAAAGAAAAGCGACTTTTCTTTGTCATATAAAAACTACCTTTTAAAGAAAGAGAAAGTAATTACGACAAACAGTAAACGAAATTAAGCGTACAGAAAAACTAACTGAATAATTGTGTCGTCTGGTTGCAAGACCGGCCATCTCCAAAAAATATAATTTTGGTGAAAAGCTGTTTTTTTTTTTTTTTTTTTGGCACATTTAGCAAATAAGGTTGGAATCAAAACTCTTCAGATTTATAGTCATTAGAATAGTATATTTGAACGGCTTTTTCATGGTTCATTGTTTCCAGCTTGTAGAAACGTTTACTTAGAACTTAATAAACTGAAAAAAAGACCATTTTCCAGTTTTAAGATTTAGAAAAAAATATGTTTATGTATGTCTTTAATACTGAGGCATATTAAAGCAATACTTTTTTTTAGATATTTAAAAATATATTTAAAAAAACAGTTGGTTGATTTATTATTATTATTATTATATATTTTTGATAAAGATGGTCAATACATTCACAAATCATTAGAAAGTGTAGTTTTCTTTAAAATGAAATAATTAAGTGAACTTTAAATAAAATATCAGTTTAGAAAAAATTCAAATGATACATTTCTTCTACTATTTTTCAAAAACGCGGGAAATCTAAATACACGGAAAAAAAAAGCTCCTTAGTTTTGTTTCTTGGTAATTAATTTAACATCTTACATGCAAAAACAAGTTCTTTCCAGCAAAGCGATTTTTTATAGTCGAATAAAACCCATCTTTTAGAAAAGAGAAAATAATTGCAAAAAACTGTAAACGAAATTAAGCGTACACAAGAAGTAACTGTATAATTGAACGTTTCTTTTTATTTAATACAATTCGAATTTTCTCTGAATATTAATAGCGTGATTTCTAGTGTAAATATTTATTTTGAATGCTATCTAAAATTATATTCTTAAAGAAAACATTTTCCTATTAATTTAAGTTCCCAGTAAAGATTTTATTTTTGTATCGAGTATAATAGAAATACTTTATTGTCCATGCACTATAAAAAAGATGCATTTTTAAAAATCTACGAAAATACAATAAAACCAGCTACGGGAATATTCAATTACATCTTCCAAGTTATCCCCGATTTCTTAGTGAGTAATTTTTTATCTTCCGAAACCTCAAAAAATAATAAATTTTGAGATTTATAAAAAATTATGTTAGTGTATGTGCCTTTATTACTGAGTCTTATTACTAGTCCAAGCAATAAACCCCGTACAGGGACTCCACCTAGCAAAATTCATTGTAGTTCTGAAAAAAGGCTTACTATATGTTTTTTGGGTCGCTGAATCCGAATTTTTAACTTCTCACCAAAATGTCCCCCGTCAACACCCCCCTCCCAAATTTTGGTAAAATCCCCCCCCCCCCCAAAAAAAAAGATTTTTATTAAAAAAATCAATTTCTTTTTATGTTTTAGGGGAAAAGTATGTAGAAATTCAGAAAGTAGACAAAATTTACAACAAATAGGATATATGACATTATGACATAGGATGAACAGGGAGGGGGAGGACTGCCTCAGAACATGCACTACGGCGCTACGTGCACTGAGTTATGCAAGTCTAGGCAATAGGGAATTTTACCTTGCAAAATTAATACTAGTTCTGGATTTCGCCTCACTTTATGTTTTTCGGGTCGCTGAATCCGAATTTGTAACACCCCAACAAAATTTCACCCGGCAACCCCCCCAAAAATTGGTTTTTGAGAACAGCGCGCGGGGAATGCTCAGAGGCTTCCCCCACCCTCCCCGTTTATTCTACGTCATAATTTCATGTATCCTATTTGTTGCACATTTTGTCTACTTTCTGAATTTCTACATATTTTCCCCTAAAACAATAAAAAAATTAATTTAAAAGCAACTATTTTTTTTGGAGGGGGGGGGATTTTGGGGGAATTTAAAAATTCCGGTTCAGAAACCCCAAAAAACTGAAAGTAAACATTATAGGGAAACTTCGAGGGGAGACGGGAGGGAGAGTATATAAACGATGTGAGTGGTTAAATGGAATTGAGCAACATAGTCCACGCAGCACCGCGGCGCATGTTCCGAGGCAGATCCCCCCATCCCCATTCACCCTACGTCATAATGTCATATATGTTATTTGTTCAAAATTTTATCTACTTTCTGAATTTTTAGATACTTTTCCCCTAAAGCAATAAAAAAATTGATTTATTTAATAAAAACCTTTTTTTTGAAGGGGGGGGGGGCATTTTACCAAAATTTGGGGGGTTGCCGGAGGAAATTTTGGTGGGAAGTTACAAATTCGAGTTCAGCGACCCAAAAAATATAAAGTAAGACGATTATAGAACAACCATTAATTTTGCCAGATAAAATCCCTTATTGCCTGGACTATAAAGCAAAGAAATTTTTAAGATATTTGAAAAGATATTTATACAATCAGTTGGTTGATTCTTTTTATACATTTTGGATAAAGATAGTTATTAGATTCAAAAATCATTAGCAGGCGTAATTTTCTTAAAAATAAAATATTTAAGTCAACTTTAAACAAAATATTGAATTTAAAAGTATCCAAATAATAAATTTCTTTTACTGCTTTTCAAAACATTATATCTAAAGACGCATAAAAAAATACTTTCGTTAGACTCGTTTCTTGGTAATTAATTTAACAGCTCACATGTAAAAAGAAGTTCTTTGCAGAAAAGCGATTTTCCTTTTCGTTTAAAAACCGACTTTTAAAACATAGAAAATAATTGCGACAAAGTGTAAACGAAATTAAGTATACACAAAAACGTAACTGAATAATTAAAAGTTTTTTATTCTTATTTTATACAATTCGAATTTTCTTTGAATAAAAATAGCGTGATTTCTAGTGTAAATATTTATTTTCAATGTTATCTACAACTATATTTTTAAAGACAGCATTTTCTCATTAATTTAATTTCTCAGTAAAGACATTATTTCAGTATCGCGTGTAAAAGTACTTTATTCTTTATGCCCTATAAAAAAATGCACTTTTCTAAATCTACGAAAATATAATATAACCAGATACGAGAATATTCAATAACATCTTCCAAGTTATCCACGATTCTTAAATGAATACGTTTTTATCTTGCGAAGCCTCAAAAACTTATAAATTTTGATATCTATAAAAATGTATGTTAATGTATGTCTCTTTAATACTGAGTGTTATACTGCGAGTTTAATACCAGTGCAAAGAAATTTTTGAGATATTTAAAAAAATATTTATTCAAACAGTTGGTTGAATATTTTTATTATTTTTATATATTTTTATAAAGATAGTTATTAGATTAAAAAATCATTAGCAGGCGTAATTTTCTTAAAAATAAAATATTACAGTGGACTTTAAATTAAATATGAATACAAAAAAAATCCAAATAATACATTTCGTCTACTGCCTTTAAAACATAATATCTAAAGATACACACACAAAAAAAAAAAAAAAAAAAAAAAAAAAAACATTCGTTTTCTCGTTTATTGGTAATTAATTTAACATCGCACATGGAAAAAGTTCTTTCCAGAAAAGCGAATTTTCTTATCCGTATAAAAACAAGTCTTTAAAAAAGAGAAAATAATTGCGGAAAACTCTAAACGAAATTAAGCATACAGAAAAATGTAAATGAATAATTGAAAGTTTTTTTTTTTTAATACAATTGGAATTTTCTTCGAATAGTAAAAGTGTGATTTCTAGTATAAATATTTATTTTCAATGTTATCTAAAATTCTATTCTTAAAGACAACATTTTCTAGTTCCAAGTAAAGATTTTATTTTTATATCAAAGTATAATATAAGTATTTTATTGTTCATATATTATAACAAAGGGAGATTTTTCTTGAGAAGACTGGGTACCCTTTGAAGATCTTTGAAGAATCTTTTTTACTGATGTACATTTACCTAGTATATACACAGATTATTTTAGGTTATACTTGAAAAATTGATTTTGACAAGAAAAAGAAAGTATTTTGTGGTTAAAAATTGAGAATTGAATTTTTTTAATTTAAATTATTTTAAAGTTCGCTGTTTTTTGATATAATATTGTGTTTAATATACTAAACTCCTACAAATATTTCTCAAATCACTCCATTACTTTTTTGTATACTCAATATACACTGGTCTCCAAAAATTAAGGAACAGGAACTGGATGCTTTCGATTGCAGAGGGTTTGTCGAATATCTATCAAAATTATTGGCGGATTGTTCTTGAACTTCTAGGATGTAAAAAACATGTTTGCTTTCATATTTCTCGGTGAAGATTTAGTCAGGAGGACAATTAGGAAGCTAATAATAAATTTAATAATCAAATAATATTTGCGATCACCTGTGTAACAGAAGACTCTGAAAATGGTTTGTCACTGTGTTAAATGACTATCTGGGTCCTGTCCAACGTTTGTGTACATCTTTGTACGCAGAGCACTCATATTCGTGAAGATGTTATTGTGTCTGGTGAAAAATTCAAAAGTTTTTTTGTTTGTAGCATACAGAGTTTTCAACCAAATTTAACACAACTTTCCGAAAACCTGACAAAGAACACTAGTAACAGTATGCCGCAATTAAAACATGAATATATTGAATATTTGATGAGGTATGGACATTTGTATAAATTAATTTTTAACTGCGCATGCGTGTAAGAATTCAAAATTTTTATTTTGTAATTTGGATGTCACCTATTTTGGGCAAAGTGTATAAAAAATGCATACAAATATCGCGACAATTCACAAATATAGGGGCGATATACTGAGTTGATTTTTAAAAATAGCTTTATTATAAGGGATTTTCCACAACTTTTCAATCAACTCACTGTATCTTTCTGACATTTCCCAAAATTTAACTGGATAACTTTTTATAGAAGTTGCCCAAAATAACTGACTACCAAATTATGAAATAGGAATTTTGAATTCTTCCACGCATGCGCAGGTAAAAAGTATTTCATACAAATCCCCATACCTCATCAAATATTCAATATATTCATGTTTTAATTGCAGTATACTGTAGCTACTGTTCTTTACCAGGTTTTCGGAAAGTTGTGTAAAATTTGATTGAAAACTCTGCATGCTACAAACAAAAAACTTTTGAAATTTTCTGACACAATAGCATTTTTACGTATATTAGTGCTATGCGTACACAAATGCACACAAACGTTGAACATGACCCAAAAACTCATTTAGCACAGTGATAAACCATTTTCAGTATTTTCTGTTACATATGTGATCACAAATATTATTTAATTTTTAATTTTTTTTATTAGACTCCTAATTGTGTCCCGACTAAATCTTCACCGAAAAATATGAAATCAAATATGTTCTTTACATTCCAGAAGTTCAGAAAAATTTGCCAATAATTGATAAACTGTGTGCAATCGAAAGCATCCAGACCTTGTTGCTTAACATTTAGAGGCTTTAGTGTATCTACTTAATAAAATTAGGGATCGGTTTTACAATTGATGATTTAGTTTATGGGAAGAAAAATAAACAAACATAGGCAAAAACGCAGGAAATTCTTGTTTTCTCCAAGATTCGATTATTTTTTTTAGTTCATTATATTGTAAAATTCATCGCTAATTTTATTAAGTACAAAATATTGATGATACGAAAAAGTAATGAAGCGACTAGAGATATATTTGTAGAAGTTTTAGTATGTTAAACACAGTAATTTAATAAAAAAATCATTAAACTTTAAAATTCTTAAAAAAAAGAAATTCTCAATTTTTACCCACAGAATGATTTTTTTGGCTATTCAAAATCAGTTTTTCTAAGTATTGCATGTAATAATGTGTGTATATAATAAGTAAATGTACATTAGTAAAAAAAAAAAAAATTCTTCAAAGTTCTTCAAATGGTACCTAGGCCCTTTCAACTATGAAAATATAATATAACCATCTACAAGAATATACAATAACATTTTCTAAGTTATTCACGATTCTAAATTAGTATACCTTTATATTACGAAACCTCAAAAACTAATAAATTTTGAGATTTAGAGAACCATTTAAAAGATCAAAGGGTTTTATACATGCAGGAATTTGTACCTACACGAGTAACAAAATATGATCATTTTAATGCTACGTAAAGCTGTCAATAGATCACGTTTGACTGAAAACATGTTTTTTAAGCATGAAAATGCTTAATTGCAGTTTGATAGCGGATTGATTGATAACTTTGTAACGAATTGATTGATAATTTGGAAACATTTGTATTTTTTTTTAATCTGGCATTTTAAATCTTTGTATCTCATTTAAAGAGTAGTTACTCAGTGTTATAATACGTAACTTAAATTAGCCAGTAATATATATACTATAATAACAATTGATTGACAAAAATGTGCTTGTTTCATATCTTTGACAAACAGGAAATGACATATTTCTCATCAATATGGTAAATTTGTAATACAAGTTTATAAAGAATATTAATTTAAATTGAAAGATTTTATTTCATGTCAGCTAAATTAAACACACTTTATTGTTCATGGCATATTAACCATTGTATCACAACAACACCGTGTTAAAAATATTTATTCCCAATGAGATATAATGTATGACTTAACCACGTAAATAAACAATCAAGAAAGTGTCGAACATAGAAATAACAATTAATTGAGGAAAATATGCTTCTTTCATTAATACATGAATTTAACAAGGTGAAAATCAATAAAGAAATTATAGAAGATAAAAATCATAATTTATTAACAAAAATGGATTTATTTCATGTCATAACAGGTCGAAGGTTACATATTTCTCACCGATATTGTTAATTTGTAATAGAGATGAGACGGACTCGGGCTCTATTTTTATTCCAGTCTTCGGGTTCGGGCTCATTCTTTCTGAAACAGGAAAGTGTTATTTATTTATGTATAGAATAGATTGAAAGACTTTTTCCCCCGCTTAAAATTAATTTTCAAGTCTTTTCAATGTTATTTTGATCAAAATGAAGAAGGAACAAAAATCGTGTTTATTTATTTTAGTATTTGATTGCTGTTTCAAAAGAAAATTTATGATGTTTTCAGATTTATGTCTACGGCATTTCGGACGAAAGATCAATTAATATGGCGCCAATTAAAACAATCACGTACAATGAATTTGTTTTCAGCAGGATTTTCGTGTGTGACAGAAGATATTTTTTAATCCGATCGTTTATTTATTCTTTATTTAATTATCTAAAGCGAAGAGAATGTTTTCTTCGATTTTTAGTAGACCAGAATTAGCTTGAGGTTTGCAAATTATTTAATCTTATATTGCGCACGAGTCATAATCGTTCTTCATATGAAAATAAGTTTGCTGGTTATGATACGAGGGCTGTATGATAAGTACCTGGCCTTGACAAGAAAAATGCATTTTTATGTCTAAAATGGGATTTATTTTTCAACATAATCTCCTTTTAGTTCGATATACATAGTCCAACGCTTTTCTATTTTTTGTATTCCCCCTAAAAAATACGAGTTTTCTAACCCTTCAAATTAGGCGTTTGTTTCAGCAATAATCTCATCGTTACAGCCAAAGTTTTTACCACCAAGCCATTTTTTTCATATTTGGAATTAGAAAATTATCGCTAGGACTAAATCTGGCGAATATGGTGGATGCGGCAGCAGTTTGTATCCTAATTCATGAAATTTTGCCATGGCGACGACACAGGTGTGCAGCGTGCATTGTCTTGGTGAAACAGAATTTTTTTCTTCGCCAAATGCGGACGTTTATCTTTCATAGCATGGTCGAAATAATCCAATAGCCTGGCATAATATTCTCCATTGATCGTTTTGCCCTTTTCAAGGTAACCGACGAGAATTATGCCGCATGCATCTCAAAATACTGTAGCCATGACTTTGTTCGCAGATAAAGTCGCCTTAACCTTTTTTGGCGCACGTTGTCCACGAAAAACCCATTGTTTCGACTGCTTTTTAGTCTCTGGCGTACTGTGATAAATCCATATTTCGTCAACTATTATGAACCGACGCCAAAAATCATTTGGATTGTGCTTTAATTTCGCCAGACATTCTTTTGAAATTGACACACGAGTGTGTTTAATGTCAATAGTGAGCAATCGCGGCACCCATCTTTCCGAAAGCTTTTTCATATCCAAATGAGTTGTTAAAATATTTTGCACCCATTCATTTGAGATACCCACAGTCTCAGCAATCTCGTGTACTTTCACTCTCCGATCATTTATCCCAATATCGTGGATTTTTTCGATCATTTCTAATGTCGTAACCTTGGTTGGACGACCTGGACGTTCTTCATCAAAAATGCTTGTACGGCCGCGTTTGAATTCAGCTGTCCAATATTTTATGATTGATAACGAAGGTGCAGAGTCCCCATAAACTTCACTGAGTTCCGCTTTAATCTCGTCATTAGTTTATTTTTCAAAAACAGGTATTTTATCAGTGCCCAATATACAATTGTTTCCATTGTTGAAATATCACCAAAGTTGTTCTATTGAAATCGCTACCACTCACAAACTAAACCACGTAGCAAATTGGCGATTAGCCAAGTTTGTTGTAAAAGGTCAACATTGTGAAATAAATCATTTTTTAAACTCTAGTAGTGCCATCTCTGGACGAGGCCAGTTACTTATCATACAGCCCTCATATCTATTTGGCATGAACTCTTCACATGCTGAGGACTCTGTAGCAGATTTACGAGGTTACTTTCCTTCGTAAGTAAATAAAATTACCCTGTTGTTCCGATAAAAAGCAATGAGTCAGTGTTTCTTCTTTTAATATAATATAATTGGACCTTTAAGATAACGGAGTCAATTTTGTAATTTACATTGATTTTCCGGTTCACGTCAATCACGGAAGACTGTTATGAGAAAGGAATATATTATAGTTAAAGATGTACACCTTTTATAGGAAATCGAAAAACTGCGTTCGATTCTTCAGCATACAAATAGTAATTTCATAAAACTCTATGTCTTTCTTCATTAAACACATTTTTTAAAGTGTCCATCAAGTTTGCGTGTTAAAGGGTAAAAAAAAAAAATATATGGGAATCCGTTTAAGTATAAAATATATTTGTATGTGATACCGAACTGCTCTTTTGATAAGATTGAATTTAAATTTCCATTTAACAGTTATTTCTATGTAGGATTTTTTAAAAAAATAGATATAACTTTCGAAACAATTTTTAAATATCATGCAATTTTTTATGTATATTTTTGGTATTGGGCTCGGGCTCTGATGACAAAAAATCTTTCGGTCTCGGTTGGTCCCAGGCTCCAAAAAACGATCCCGAATTCATCTCTAATTTGTAACACGATATTATAAAGCAAGTCAATTTAGATTGCGATGATTTTATTTTTATATTATATTTAATAAAGATACGTTATTGTTCATGCTATATTAAACTTTTCGTTTTGAAACATCTCCGATTTCTAAAATATTTATTCAGATATTATAATATATCATTTCGACGAAATAAAAAAATACAATAAACAACATTTCGAACATAATAATTTATTGACAAAAATGTGTTTCTTTCATATCTGTAACAAACTGAAAATTACATATATCTCAACAATAGGGTACATTTTTATAACAAAATTATTAAGTATAGGATTTACGCTGTGAAGATTTCTTTTTTAAATCAGATATAATAAAGATTCATTATTGTTCATGACATATTAACCTTTTGTATCGCAACAACTCTGATTTCAAAAATATTTACTCGGTGTTCATATTGTTTCGACCAATAATAAAACAATAAAGAAAATTTCGAAGATATAACAAGTTATTGATGGAGATCTGTTTATTGATTATATATAAAAATTACATATTTATCATCAACACTGTAAATTTAAATCAAAAAATTATTTAGTACATGAATTTCCTTTGTAAAAATCTATTTCTACAAATTCTCAGCCATTTTAATTTCCTTTTTAAGTTAATTTTAGCAATAACTGCGTGGCACCGCTCAAGTGATAAATTATACTTTGGTATAATAAATTAATTTAATATCGCCGTCCGATAGGGATTAAGCGAAAAACTTATATTAATTACGAGCGTTGGAAGATAGCAGCAGTTAATAAAATCATCTTTTAGAGCTCGCTGCTGAAATAACATCAACTTTTGTGTGTGTTGTAGATATGCAACATTTTGGCACAAAAGATTAATCTAGTCAAACTGAAATAAATTTCATGATTGCCAAACACCCTGAAGAACCCCCCCCCCCCCCCCTACCTAACCGGAATACATGTATGGTTTCATTAAACCCAGGAAATAGTCGAGGCATATTTGTAAAAGGTATGATAGCGGGAGTTTAGGTGCATAACTGTGTGATTTTTATTTGATTTATATCTGGGTACATAGATTATTTGAATGAAATTTAAAGTAAATATTTTATATAAACAGAACAATACATTAAAAATATTCTTTGCTTATTTTTTTGTACCCCGAGAAACCGTACGAAGGAAAACAATTGCTATTTATTTGACATTAAAATTTAAGGATTAATGTATAACTTTGATACACCTTTATCCGTTTATGAAAACATTAAAAGTAATGTCTAAAATATTAATAGTTTATGAATTCATTACACCAAAGAGCCTTTTCATTCTGAGTCAAGACAGAACTGCAGATCAGTTAATGCAGATGTAAGCCCATGACGAGTTTTAGCGACACATCTACACTCTGCTGACAATAAGTGAAATTATGTGCCGTTCATGTAGTTATATTTCCATAATTTCCCAAGACGTACAGCGAAAGAAAATTAGATAAACACAAATTATTCTAAGCAATTAATTGATTCACGTTTAGGGAAGGGAACAGCAATTTAACCGTTTATGTACTGAATTACGAATTCATGAAAATTTTATCTTCTAAAGCATTTTTCGTGAATTTTTGAAACTACATTAGAAGATTTACATAATCATTTAATAAATTCCAGAAGGATTTTAGAAGGATTAAAGGCTTTAGATAGATTAATTGAAATTGAATTTATAGAAATTTTTGCAATATTTATAACGCCACTCAAAATCTTTTATTTTAAATAATTTTCTTAGTATTTTATAGAATAAGGAAATGTACAAGTAAAATGTTCTTACAATAGAAATATAGAAGTAACTCCTAATTGAAAAATACCCTCTCCCCCAAAGCCAAGGAAACTGAAAAGATGCAAAGGCAAAGAAATCATCCTTTAAAAATTATTTTTTTGTGTAACCAATAATGCTTTTGGAACAAGATAAAATAATGCATCTATAACTCATTCTAATCTGTATTACTACTAATCGATGTATTAAATGACCATAAAAATTTATAATAAGTTATTTTAATGGTACTTTAAGTACCGTGAGTAGATAAAAGGTTAAAGCATTTACAGTTACAGTCAGTCTAGAAAAAAGCGCACATTATTTCTAATTATAAATTATAAATGTAAGTATTAATTATGTAATGTTCGAAATATGACAAAAAATAATGCTTCATTAGTAGCAAGAAAGTACAATTATGCATCACGCATAAATTATAAAGTACTTCCCAACATTTCCTGAATATTTTTACGCAACTACTTTTTTTAAGACTGTAAAAGAAGAAAAGCGGAACATAGTTGTAAAACTCTATTTCAGCAATTATTACCCATACATTGCAATGTATTCGAAATATTTTGGTCAAACACAATGGTCTAGTGACTATGACATTTTATGATTTACATATGTTTATGCAAATCACACATTGTGATAAAATTTATATCAGTTATAAAACGCATAACGTAACAAAAAGCGGGCTTACACATAATTACCATCCATACATATAAAAGGAAGTATTAATTATCTTAACGTGTATGTCATGAATTTAGTTAGCCAAGCAATACCCTCTATTCAGAGCAATCGCATAAGTATATGGAAGCTTGATCAAATCCTTTTCATTGACATTTCATGTTACAGCATTTGTTCGAAGCTAGTATTAATTAAGCAAATATCAAGTATGTTTTCCATATTCTTCATATATTACTTCTTCATAATGCGGCATACTTCATTATACACTTACATGCATATATTTAAAGTTTCTTTTTTTCTTATTCTACAGTACAAATGAACATGTCAAAGACATGATTTCATCTTTTATTACCCATAAAATGCAATGCATTCGGAATTTTTGGGCAAACACTATGACCTCATGATTATGACATTTTATGATTTGTATATTTGTATGCACATCGCACATTGTGATAAAGTTTATAGCAGTAATGAAACGTGTAACATAACAAAAAGCGGGCTGACACATCATTACCATCCATACATATAAAAGGAAGTATTAATTATCTTAACGTGTACGTAATGAATATAGTTAGCTAAGCAATACTGTCTATTCAGAGCAATCGCATAAGAATATGGAAGCTTGATCAAATCCTTTACATTGACATTTCATGTTATAGCATTTGTTCGAAGTTAAGTATTAATTAAGCAAATATGAAGTATGTTTTTCATATCTTCATATATTACTTATTCCTAATGCGGCATGCATCATTATACATTTACATGCATATATTTAAAGCGTATTTTTTTGTTATTCTACAGTACAAATGACCTTGTCAGAGATACTATACAGGAAACATCAAGTAAAAAGAATAGAACATAAAGCGCCATAACAGAAAAAAAGGCAAAGTGAATTAAATTTGATAAAAATGCACGTATCATAAGAATATATTTTTAATCAGCATGATCAGACGTTCATAAAACTCACAGAAAAAATTTGATTTACTTTAAAAAAAAAAAAAAAATCATCTTATATTTTTCGCATTTGGTTTAAAAAGATTTTACGGACATCGACCATATGAACCAAATAAAATGAGTGAAAAACGCTGTGAACAATTTTAAAGTGAGGAAATTTTTTTTTTAATAAATTGAGCGTAAACATATCTCTATCAGAAATCTAATTTTAATGTTTGTTCTTCTATTAATAACATTTAATTATTCTTTCCTTTTTTTAATAAGAAAATTTTTCCAAATGTGCATAGTTCTTCAAAGTAGACATGGAAATCTTGTTAAAGAGTTACAAAATTTAAATTCCATAAAATTTAAAAATTCTGCATTTAATTTGTTAAATTATACTGCGTAAATGAATTTGTGAAAAGTTTAGCAAAGATAATAAGTTAACAAGGAATAAAATACAAAAATTTAGGTAACACGCTTTTATTTAGAAATTGAAAGGATGGATTATATAACGTCATTGACAATGTCATAGTATGCAAAATTTGAAATAGTTCGATTCATAAAATGCGATTTCAATCAACCGTAGATCTTTCATCTGATAAGATACGGCAATGTAAATGCATGTAGTTGATGACAATGGACTTGTTCTGAAAATATGATAAAAATCGGTTCGTTAAATTTCTGATTGTCTTTAAAACATGCAAAATAACTTGTTTTTTCCCCATCTCTTCCCCTGTTAAAGTACTGGTAGAGAAATAAAAAAAAATACATAAAATGAATTAAAATAGGATATCTCACGCCTATTAAACACCAAAATATACCAAAAAAAAAAAACTAAAATAGTCAGTGAAATTGTACCAAACTCTGATGTTTTCAATACAAAAACAGAACTTTGGCATCGGCTTAGCAAAAAAGCTAAATAGCTTTTTTGCTAAGTTCTACCTTTGGATACTAAACAGGAATTCATTCGGTCAAGCAGTTTAAAACTCCTGAAGTTCAAAACTCCTAATGTTAAATTAATGTGTAATCGTTGCAACTGACACTATAATGCGGGTAGCTTTTTAAGCATAACTCCAAAGCTATTTGGCAGATTGTTGTTTAGTTATCATTTCGCATACGTGAAGAGTCTAGTAACTGATTTACGTGAAGCAATTCCTAGGTTGAAAATCATGTTTTCTTTCGAAATATTTGAATTCTGCCAGGTAATTTTTAAAATATAACTCAAGAATTACTGGCGGAATACGCTGTAATTTCAGATTCGCATACGTAAAGCGTTTTGAAAGCTATTTCTGTTAAAAATGCGTAATTTTGCGGCAAATTTATTTCAAAAATAGATTTTTTTAAATAAAGTTTTCGAAAAAAAAAATTACTTCTAAGGTTTAAATTCGGTAAAATAAATATAATTCTTGAAACTTTGAATATGCGAATATGAAATTATAGCTTATTCCGCTAGATAGTTTTTGGTAGATTTCGTATGAAATACTACCTATTGGCGTCGTTCCTATGTTGGAATTTCTGAAAAAATTTTGCAGATCTGCACCGATCATGACCCATAGAAATCATAACCACCTTCAGTAAAAAACTTTAACTATCTATCTATATATATATATATATATATATATCACTTTCTTCTCGACACGATAACTTCCACAATTCTGCGCAAATCTCTTCCAAACTGATACATAAAATTTATGGGCATAAAATCTCGTTCAAGTTCGTTAATGGGGAAAATCGGGCCAAGGGGCTGGAAATAGAGAGGGGTTTTGTGAAAATAGAAAAAATCACATAACTTCTTAAATTTTGTACATATAAAATCAGTTTAAAGTTTTTATTACTCCTAAAAGTAGGGCCAAAAATTTTGGCATCATAGATTTTGAATAAAATTAAAAATGGGCTCAAGGGGCGAAGAAAATGGAGTTTTTGAGAGAAAAAAATCATAACTTCGTCAATTCTCAAGATATCAAATTAAATTAATTTTATTATACATCTCCTGAATATTATCTACAACTTTTATATTCACAAGTTTTTGATAGGACCAATTCGTATCTCAAAAAAATTAAAAACGAAAACAAAAAAAAAGGGGGTGGAGAAGAAAAATTTCCATAACTCCGTCAATTCACAAGATTTAAAGCCCCCATGAATTTAACATATATCTTCTTAATATTGTCTTCAACATTTATATAGATAAGTTTTTGATAGGACCAATTCTTACAACAAAAACAAATTAAAAATACATAGCGGTTGAAGAAAAAAATCATCTTATTAAGGGTGTATTCAAATCCAAACTACTTATTTTCTGAGTGATTTTTAAATTCATTTTTGCTCTCAGACGCATCCAATTGATAGATTCTCTTCTTCAGAAACTATATAATGTACCGGAATGATCGATTTTTTTTTTTTTTATAGAGGCAGAATATATTTCAAAAAACGATGTCAAAGTGGGCATTTTGAACAGAAATTCCCGAAGCGAATGTTTTAGAAAGAAAAATATTGCCCTACTGAGAAAATAATTGTTTATTAATCAAGTTTCAAGAAAAACAAGAACACATGCCGCTTATAAAACTTTTCAAAAATCACGTCAGCAAGTTTTGTATTTTTTCTATTAAAAATGAATCTGAAAATGTGCCAGAAAATTTCGAGTTGTTGAGCATGGAAAAGTATTTTTTAATACCGCCTTAACATGATTCTGATAAAACCAGCTATTATATAAAAATGAAATAAAAACTCGTCAAAAGCGGCCAGATAAAACTGTTAAAGTGGATTTATATCTAATCATGATTTAGTTTTTGTTGGAGCAATTAATATACTTAACTTCGAAATCTACCTTCGCCTGTAGGCCGGGCCGGCAGGGATTTTTAATTTGAACTATGCTTAAAAAAATCTAACCACATTGCAATTTTTTCTCTAATGATTCCAATTTAATCTAACATTAGTAATTGCAAATTCTGAACTTTCTTATTTCTTAAACTATTTCACTAAACTATTGTTAGTATCCTAAGGTAAAATATGGCATCCAACCGAATGTGATATCAAAATTAGGTGATGATATTTAATGTTTCAGATTGGTTACTTTATAAAAACACTCATTTAAGCTTATTTTTTTGCATAAGTTGAAAGAAAACATAATTTCTGGATGAATGGTTGTTTTCGATTTCTTCTGATACAATTCGGCGATTAAAGTGTGTGGTGTGCTCTATCTTTTATTATTATTTTTAGTTTTAGTTTATACGCCCGTGGCAGTACACAATTGTTGCCGTTGACAATTAACCTTTAACAGATGCGACTAAAATTTGTCACACAACTATTTAGCTTCCAAAAATAAACGGTAATTTGTTAATTTTGTTAATTAAATATAAAAATTAATCGTGTACATTTTTTTTTTTTTTTTTTTTTTTTTTTTTTTTTTTTTTTTTACAAATTATCGTTGCAACAAAGTATGAAAATTGAAATCCATTATTTATTTTAAAAAAATAATATTTACCCTACGAATATGCAAGAGTCAAAGTACATCATTATTGCAGTCAATACATATTTTTCGTGTACATTCAATGTATACTGACTTTTGGCATAAAAGGCACTTATAAGATGTTTTTCTCTAAACTATTCTTTCGGTAATAAAAATTATCTTTCACTCCATCAGAAATATTTACATTTTCACCATCGGAAAACTCATAATTCGTATCGTGATCTCTTCCGTCAGCAAAATCTGCATTGGCAGAATTTTCAATATCGGAAAATTCTTGATTTGACCAGTTTTTTATAATATCTTCTATTTCGTTCTGGCTGAGGAAAGTAGAAAGTTTTCGAGGTTTCGACGACATCATATCACAAAAAAGACACCAAAGAAATGGAAAAATAAAGTACAACTAATCACGAGTATTGTACTACAGTTTCAAATAGTCACACAATTGATGTGATTCGGCCTGACAGACCCCAACCTAAGAAATAACACGTTTAAAATCAACTCATAGAATTATCGCTTTGTGTGTGAACTTCGCAACCTGGTAGAAGAAGGTACTGGTACGGGCAAGTAATATTTGCACTTTTAAGTTGTGGAAGTGTTTACAGCTGGGAGTCGTGGGGTCTGTGAGACAGCGTTACATCAGTTAAAGGTTAACGTTTATGAAACATTCGAAGAAAATCGTTTCCACGTAAATGGGTCCTAAAAATCGGCTGCAATATTTGATCCAGTTTCAAATTGACATCCAGTTATACGAAAGACAAAATTAACAAATACAAAATCGTATAAAAATTATAAAAGGGTGAACGGCAAAAACTTTCACGGGTATGAACAAGCATAAAATGCAGCTATAAAGAGAACATTTTGCTTATCTATAATTAAGTAATTCTAACAGGAATTTTACTAAAAAAAATCGAAAAAATTTTAATAATGAAAACAAAAAAGAATACACACAAAAAGACAAAATCTAGCTTGTCGAATAAAAATAAATAAAAATGCAGTTATAAAAAAAATGATTTTTTCCCTTTTATTAAGTCTATCATACGCTAATAAAGCCCACATTAAAATTCTTATTTGCATTTTAGAAATATTTTTTAATTTCTTAAATCTGTATTTATTGTTTTAACTGGAAAATTTTACAGAAGTCTGAAAAAAAAATTTCGAAAAATAAAATCAAAATTATAATATAAGAAAAGAAAAATATAAGAAGTAATATAAGAAAAGACAAAATTTATCTTATTGAATAAAAATATAGTTATCAAAATGGGGTATTTTTCATTTTATTATCCCTATTAGACGCTGGTAAAACCCAAATCCCACACATACTAGAATTATTATTTGCATTTTGAAAATATTTTTCATTACGAACTTTTTTTATTCGTAAAAAAGGGAAAAAGAAAGAAAAAAAAATTTCGTAGGAAAGGCTGAATTAATTGAGCTTAAATTAAAATACAAGAGCTGCAGGATATATCCTGTATAGCATAGAGATCAATACATTGAAATGTACTTTGCTTATAAATTAAGATGGATTGAAAATTTAATTTGCATTTTCGGTTTTCTATTATTTGTTGCGTGTGCACTTTTTATTAATAAAAATAATTATGCCATAAATTAAACAAATCTGAGATTTTTTTATAGAAGTTTATAGAAGGCAATGTACAATTCTTTTCTTTTGTTCTGTTGCTTCATATTAAAAAATGTGCTTTGTGTTTAAGAAAAGTTAAGTTTCAGAAACGTCAAATATTTTATTAGTAAACATTAAAGAATCTTTTAATGTTAACGAATTAAATAAATTTAAATAATTTACATTTTATAGTTATATAAATATAAGGCATCTGTTATAATTTTTATGAAAAAGCTTTTTTCATTTATAAAAATCTAATTAAGAAATTAAAAAACTGTATGTGATGAAAAGGTTGTAATGCAGAGGTTTCGATATGATTAAAAGGTATCGATTTATATGAAACTTGCTTTGGAAATTTCACTTTTGCATTTCAATATCTTTACATGATGATTTTCTCGCACGAGGTTGGAGGACGTTGTATAACATTGTAATTCTGTATTTGTTTTCTAGGCTTCCGTACTAACGGAAGCATTATAAGAACACTCCTATGGCTGCCTGTCTGTCTGTCACAACCATTTTACTCGTAAATTCCGGGACGTGGAAAGTTCAAATTGGGGAAAGTAATAAATACTATTGACCCACATATTTACACATTATTAAACATTCTCAAACATATTTTGGAGAAAAAAGGGAGGCTAATACTTGGAAAATAAAAATTTTCGTTGTAAACCGTGTGAAACCTTTCGTAACGCTGAACTGAAAAATACAGTTCTGTTAATTTTAAGTAATATATTTCCAGAGATATCGTCGAAAATGTAGTGCAAAAATATGCCCCCTCCCCCTCTATTTTCGAATCCACTGAAACTAAAATTATGAAAAAATGGAGGTAGTAGACGTTAATTTAAACCTTACAAGAAAACTATAGCAAATACCCTAGGCTACATAGGTTTTGAGAAAAGCATTGTTGATCAATGATTTTCAAAAAAACCCATCGGTAATTTGCCGAGATATGAACCCTTAAAGATACGGACGGCTTGGACATACATGATGACAGGGACGGCGTACTCTACGGCTTCTAAAGCTCAGATAACAACTTTTAATGATATATTTGTGTACTGCAATGTCCAGTAGCTGTATAAAAGCAATAAACGTCAAGTTGTTAAAAACAGACTAATTTTACTGTAATTAATCATATAAAGACTGTGGGATTTGCTACCAGCTTAAATTGGGGGGATCTCACAATACTCCTCCCGTGTCTTTAAATGTTAATTGCAAAACCTATCAAGAAAAACGCGGCCTGGACCACGGCGGCAAAGCAGCTTTGTGGCCTCCTTTCAAAGCGCGCTTATCACAATGCCAAGTTTAAACTTTGAAGAAGAACTATTGTTACAAATTTAAACTTTTGTTTTTCCTACACTATAAGTAAAAAAGATTATTACTAGACTGAAATTAGTTTTATGATATGCCAAAAGAAATTTAAATATGCACTTCTTTTATTGTCAGTATCGAATTAAGTTCATCATATACAGATTAGGGTAAGATTAAAAAAAGAGTTATACAGGACAGCAATATTTGATATTATTTAGCTTCATATATCTTCGAAGAATTTTTATATACCCATTCATACTTTTCCAGTATATACAGCTATACCCAAACCTACGTTGTATAGCTTTTTACAAAGTCTTGTCATTCTTTCATCATTGATGGTTTAATAATACAGTTAATAATTCATATATTTATTGTACGTAACCCTTTGAGAGCTAGTAAAACTCGCCCTTGACCTTTTAGGTAGCTTTCTTTACAAAAAGCTACCTATTGCAGCCGTTCGGAGGAAAGCGATTTCAAAAAATTTTGGTATATTTTCATCGATCATGACCCCCAGACCCCGAAACCACCCTCCGTTCAAAATTGATATATATATATATATATATATATATATCAATATATATATATATATATATATATATCTGACCTATGTCACACTGTAACTCTCGTATTTATGAACCGATTTGGATGTAATTCGGTGTGTACATAGTACATACCAATGTCTCGACCGAGTTCGTTGGCCAGCTTCATCCGCCATTTTGTTTCAAAATTGCGGCCATTTAAAAAATTTTAAAAAATTTAAAATTTGAAATGTGGTACCAAAAAATTGAAAATGGAAAAATATTTTTTTCTTATGTATTTGACATTTATACAAAGACTCCGTAGCAGTTTTTGTTTTGTCTATATCTTAAAAAATGGCTGAGTTATAACATTTTGAATTTCTAGCGAAGCTGACATTTTGAAACGTCCTGAATTTTGTCACGCGATAAAAGGCGTATTTATGAACCGATTTGGATGCAACTTCGTTTATACATAGTACAGACCAATGTCTCGAAAGAGTTCGTTGGCCAGCTTCATCCGCCATCTTGTTTAAAAATGGCGGCCATTTAAAATTTTAAGAAAAATTTAAATTTGAAATGTGGTAGCAAAAAATTGAAAATTGAAAAAATATTTTTTTCTTATGTGTTTGACCTTGATAAAAAGATTCGGGAGCAGTTTTTGTTTCGTCTATATCTTAAAAAATGGCTGAGTTATAGCATTTTGAATTTCTAGCGTGGCTGACATTTTGAAACGTCCTGATTTTTGCCACGTGATAACAGACGTATTTATGAACCGATTTGGATGTACCTTGGTGTGTACATAGTACATACAAATAACTCAACCGAGTTCGTTGACCAGCTTCATTCGCCATCTTGTTTCAAAATAGTGGCCAATTAAAAAAATTTAAATAAAATTAAATTTAAAATGAGATACCAAAAAATTGGAAAATGAAAAAGATTTTTTTTGTATGTGTTTGACCTTAATACAAAGATTCCGGAACAGGTGTTGTTTCGTCTACATCTAAAAAAATGGCTGAGTTATAGCATTTTGAATTTCTATTGTGGCTGACATTTTAAAACGACCTGATTTTTGTCACGCGATAACAGGCGTATTTATGAACCGATTTGGATGTAACTTGGTCTGTACATAGTACATACCAATGTCTCGACAGAGTTCGTTGGCCAGCTTCATTCGCCATCTTGTTTCAAAAGGGTTGCCATTTAAAAAAAAATTAAATTTAAAATTTAAAATGAGGTATTAAAAAATTGGAAAATGAAAAAGATTTTTTTTATGTGTTTGGCCTTGATACAAAGTTTCCGGAGCAGTTTTTGTTTCTGAAAATTTGTTCTTTTGTTCATATCTTAAAAAATGGTTGATTTATAGCACTTTGAATTTCTAGCATGGCTAACATTTTGAAACGATCTTGTATTTGTCACGCGATAACATACGTATTCGCCTATTTCGGTGTAAGAAGGCATGTGGATACTATACATCAACACCTCAACCAAGTTCGCTGGCCAGATTCATCAGCCATATTGTTTCAAAATGGCGGCCATTAAATTAAAATATGTTTAAAGTGAGGTGCAAAAAAATTAGAAATTGAAAAAGGTTTCTTTCTTAAGTATTTGTCCTTGACATAAGGATTCACGAGCAATTTTTGTTTGTCTTTACCTTAAAAAATGGCTCAGATATAGCAGTTTCAATTTCTATTGTGGGTGACATTTTGAAAAATCTGATTTTTTGCATGCGACAGCACTCGTATATATCAACCGATTCCGATGTGAGTGAGCACAGCAATTACTAAGGTCTCGACCAAGTTCACTGCTTAGCTTCATCCACCATGTTGTCTGAAAATGGCAGGCACTTTAAGAAATTGCCGAATTCGGCAGCCAAATATAAGTTACTTTAAAGAAAAGCAGCTTGGATAAAGCTGACTAATTTCGCGAAATTCTCATTCATTATATTGATAAAAATTAGTATTGAATCTCTTATACTCGGTTTCCACTAAATTGAGCTTCGTGTGTTTGAATGATATAAGTTGGCTTTTTTAAAATAAGGAATATGAAAGCTACCTCTTCCTCCCGGCACTGGCCGGAAGGACTTTTTTTTTTTAAATCACTCCCAGGACAATTTCGACTTCTGAAGCAACCAACTATTTTTTCTAAATTTTAAATGTCATCAAAATTGAAATAATACCACTATGAAACGTTATACATCGACGTCATGTGCCACATGTAAAAATATCATTTAGAAACATTGAAATTCAATTGAATATTTTCTGAAGAATATATCCAATAGTTTAATATTAGTTTGGGAATTTTTTCTCATGTCTAGAGTAAATTCGTAATAGATTTGAAATAAAAGTCATTAAAACTGCAATTTTCTAATATATCATAATGCCATATAACCTACAGAATGTAACTGATGTTGACAAAAATAATATTTAACAATAATTTCAACCGGTTTTAAAAGTTAGTTCACATAAAAAATTCCTATTCGTCAATTCCCTTTAATAAACGGAAATGTACTTTAAGAACATTTATACAGTCCTGTTTATGATATATAGAATTTATAAACAGCAACTAATATGCAAAAAAAAAATAGTTAAATTGAAAAATTACGCACCAGAACTGATATTGCATTTTCAGCAATTTCTGATTTCAGAGAGTACTGTAGCCAAATTATTTTGTGTGTCCCTGCATATAATGGTCGATAAATTCTATGCATACTAGGTTCTACAGTAAGGTCTTTGTAGTACATATATATAAATTTCAATATGTTTAAATACACAGCTAATGATTTTTCACACATAGCCTGTAACGCAAAAAAATTCTTTTCAATGTCACTGTAAACGAATCGTAAATGCTACAGACTTCAATACAGAACATAGCGTAGTACACTTTAAAAAAATACATCAATTCCATAGCAATCGGACTACATTTACGCGATATAGAACACGGAGAGACATGCAGACAAACAGACGGACAAACATTTTTCATTTATATGGAAAGTATTAAACATCGAACTTTTTTGTCTTCTTGAATGTATGTAGACTGTGTACTTAAAAGAAAGATTTTTTTTAATTACCGTAGTTTCAGACTTTTGTATAACAGAGCCGAATGGGTCTTCTATCCTTCCTTATCGATCGCAAAATATTGAAAAATGTTGAAAAAAAAACTTAGAGCTTATGAAAGGATTTCATAAAGATACAGAAGGACTAATATATGGACCCATTATCGCAGATTAGTTGTAAAACAAAATAACTTTTCACGTTTAAAATTTCAAATGCGACTTTTTAAAATATTATATTGTATTTGGTTGGTTAAATAACTCAAAATCTAATCTATTGACTTTAATATATAATTTAGACATGTAATAAGTTTTAAAATAGGTTATGTATTATTTATCATAAATAATAATAAAAAAAAATTAAAATTCTTATAAAAAACTTATTTATTAACTCACTTTAAAAACTTACTTAGATTATACTTTTACGCAGGCAACGAACATTTAATATGATCTATGTTTATGCAAATTTAGTTTTTTCTAAGTACAAATTTTCTGCAAACAAATGTCTAGATAAGTGATGCTGGATTAGAAATTATCAGAAAAAATGAAATTTCTCTCTTTTTTACATTCTTAAGCTCATTTCCTGGGCACTTTAATACAGTTTTGAAATAATTTTTATTTTACATTTTTAAAGTGATTCCTGCCGAACTAAACGTCCTATTATTTATCAATCTAGATGTAAACCTCCCCGCTGTGGAAATTAAAACTATCTTAATAAATAATCTGTTGGACAAATATTACCATTGGAAATTATATTAAGAAGATTTGACATTAACCATTTATATCACCTCGTTGCATATCTGCAACATGTCCGAAAGTCAATCTTAGTTATACAATGGACTTTAAAAGTCTATTTTAATCATTATTGCTATTTCTTGACACCGAAGTTAACATAAATAGTTCATAGAATTCGAAACACATGGCGATAATAAGTTAATTTTTATCCAAGAATTTCTTTTATCATTTGAGCAGTTTCGTATCGTTAATGCTAAAACGAATTTTGTAATTTTTATAAAATTATAAAGGCTGGAGGCCCCCCAAAATAAAATGTGTACAATGATAAATTCGTATAATTTATTATTTCGTATTGCAAAACTGACAATATTTATGGGAAGTACGTAATTTTCTGTTTACTGTAGATGTGAAAAACGTACTAATTAGTCAATATTTTTATTTTTTTTTATGTTTATTTTTTTTTTACTATTTTTCACATGCTTAAAATAAAGTAGTCTAACATTTGAATAAATATTTTTCAAATCGAAGTTGTCTAGTAAGAAAGGAATAATTCAGGTTTTGAACATGGTCCGAAAACAAATCATATATTTATAAGCTACTATTAAAAAAGAAATAAGATGTTTAGATGCGTTCTTCAGGAATCGCTTTTGCTTTCATGGAAAAAAATGTATAATTAAATTTCAACTTATTCATTTACTTTATCTTAAACCAACTGAATCTGAAATCATTCGCAGACTAATTTGTCTTTTCATCAAACTCTTACAATTGGATAAAACAGGAAAATAATTTCCTAGACAAATACCGGAAGTTAACCAAATATAGAATGATTCAGTAAATATTTGAATGTTAAAAAAAAGTCAGATACGGAACTCCGTACTCTAAGTATTCCACTATTTTTTATTTTTTTTTAATTTCACTTAAATAAAAAAAGAAAGACAAAAAATCGAGTGAATTGTTTGAAACAATAAGCTTCAAGAAGTCTGTGAACATTGATTATGAAGGCAAAATGTTCAATATGCTCGTAAAAACGCTTTAACCTCACTTAAATCAAATATTTTATCATTTAGTATTAAGAAATTTAATATTTCTGCTCTGAAAAAAATGGAATGAAAAATTGTTTCCTTGTACACCATTGAAAATTTTAATATTTCTTTATGCATAATTTACACATGTTATACAAGTGATTTTAACATGATTTACGTCATATATAAAGTGAAACGAAGCGACTTAAGTACATAAGATTATTCCTAAGAAATACAGGTCAGTTTTTGTTGCGTTCGTAATTACATAATTACGTAGCACCTACAGTTGTCGTCTGGCCCATCCGTCTGTCTTTCTCTCTGTCTGTATATAACAATGCAAGAACTTCCCAACCTAATGGTTTGAAATTTAATGTATATAATAGTTGCCTAATTTTGTCGAGTCATACAATTTTATGAAAATCGAATCAAAACTTAAAAACATATTAATAAAAGTTTTCTTCCTTGTATTATATTTTATCATATGTAATTAATTCAATGATATCCAGAGATATGTGATGAATCTAGTTTACCATGGTGATTACGTCCTATTTAACATGGAGCCCTATTATTTCTGTATTACTGAGTTTAATATATATAATTGTAATAAATTTTGTATCCATGCATTTTTGCATAAGAGTGAAACAGCTATTGAACCAAGACATGAATATTTATAAAACTAGTTACAGTACGAATATACATAAAATATAAATGCATTTGCCACGTTTGCTTTACAATTTTCGACATTTTTTATTTGTTACCAGAATGCATGTGATTTAGATACACAAAATATTTAAGATTATTTTAGCCATGGGAATACATATGTTAAATTTAAAATATATATATATATATATATATATATATATAGCGATTTCTTTCACGTCTTGAAAAAAGTTTTTGTCTGAAAAAATATATAAAACATGCTTTTAACGTGTGTAGTGAAATCTTATATCATTTGGATGAGATTCTAGCTGCAAAAGGCGCGAATTTTGAAAGAAGATAGTATATTGTACAAATTAATTCATCTCTAGCTGCTTATTTTTATTTTTTATTTTTTGCATATTTAAAGGAATAGCTGGCCTTCTATCCTAAAGGTAAAACTAGACTTTTATTTCGGATACAAATAATTTTCAAACATGAGAAGAATTTTTGCCTAAACTGCAATCTCGTAAAATACTTGCTTTGTATGTAAGACAATTAGTTCAGCAGTCTAACTTTACGCAACCACATAACAGTTTAATTAGGCGCAAAACTATGTTTCATTTACGAAAATTATTGTCAATGAATAATACTCCCATCAAATTATATTCGCCAGCAAAAATATCACTGTACGAAAATAATATATTTTTTAATTAAATGACACTAATTTACCAGCGGCTCGAATAAAATCATAGGAAAAAAAGAAAATGTTTTTATTTCTAGCACAAGAGCCATGGCAAGGTAGAGAAAATGTCATTGGGGAAAGAAGGAAAGTTAGCAACATATTTTCAAGAAACCCATTCACTATTTCATATACACAAAAAAAATAGTGCTTCTTTTTTCGTGACGCTATTTGTTTCTTTGTCTGTTTTTTTTCAGTAGAGAGGCCATGGCAGAGTGGAGAAAATGGCCTTGGTGAGAAAAGGAAAATTGGCAACATATTTTCTATCAACCTATTCACTGTTTCATATACACAAGAATATTGTTTCAATATTATCATTGGGAAACAGATCTCACTTTTTGAGTCCAAATTGGACCAAGCCTTTTAAAGAAATCCAAGTCCCCCATACTGAAAAACTACCAATTTTTTTATATATTGTAAAAAGTTGTACAAATGTTTATTACTTCTTTAATAACATTACCAAAATACACTGAAATCAGTAGCTTAAACTGCTGATTTGCAAGTCTGTGCGGTCCAGAAGCTTCAGCCCCGGGCTGATATAAATGCTTAAAACAATTAATAATTACTATATAATTAGGTTTTTGTAACTTGCTTGCAGTTCGCAGTCCAGATCGCAAAAAAGTTAAATGCAACAAGCACTGGCTTGTCAAAAAACGACTTACTTTCTAAAAGATTTGATATTTATTATGAAAAATTATAGTTAAAATTCTTTTAAAGAATATTTCATGCATATTCAAGAATTTGTATTTTAAGTACAAAAAGTTTCGGATTACATAGACTATATTACTTTGAATATATTAAAAGAATGTGATTTATCCTCAGGCAATTACTTACACAGGGTGGTTCAGAACTATATGTCAAAAATGTAAAGGCAGGTAGAGGGAGGAGCAGATTTGGTATAGGAATGTGGGTTCGGAAATGGAACGTTGTGGCAGTAGAGGTCGCTGTTGAGTTAGGCGGATGAAAGCACTTTACTGACTTGAATCGTCATTTCTCGCACAGATTTCTAGAAGCATGCATTTTTATACCAACGCGGAGCTTGATGACATGCATTTCATGTATGGCGCTGCACGAGGAAATGGCTAACATCCAACGCATATCCAACAGCACTCGAGCTTGTATTGGATCGTATTTGTATCGAAGCGTAATGCTTCTTCATCCACTGCGTGTATTCTGCGACACCTTTCAGTGCCCGTATGACGTCTCAAAGCATAAAAGGATCCAACCACGCACAACATTTGATGAAGAAGCTCAAATGTTTGGAGATCCAGCAGATTCCTACCCTGGAATTGTTCCATGTACATCCTTTGAGCAGAAGTTTCATTTCCTTGTGCAGCCCCATGCATGAAATGCATGTCGACAAACTCCGCACTGGTGTAACAATCCCAAAATCCGAGAGGAGAATGAGGATTCAAGTCAGGGAAGCGCTTTCCTCCGCCTAACTCAACAGCGCCCTCTACTGCCACAACGCTGCTTTTCCGAACCCGTATTGCTTTACGAAATCTGTTTATTTAGGTCTCCTCTACCTGCCTTTACATTTTTGACATATAGTTCTGAACCACCCTCGATGAAGACTTATTTTTAAGAATGGGAGGAGCGTTAGTTTACTTTAAATTGAAATAAAAGGATGTTTTTGAATTTCTGAATTTTACAGCATCTGTCAGCACGCAAAGTTTTTGATTTTCTGTGAGTTTAGGACGTTCAGGCTTATAGCCTGTTTATATAAATATTAAGAATTTTAAAATGAGTTGGTTCACATAATAGTCTTGTTTTTAATATTTTTAAAAAAGAGAATGACAATAGAAACATTTTTAAAGAACGATATGTATACACATATATGAAAAATGATTTGAATTACAACTAAACACATAACGAAAAATATTTTATTAAAATATAAATGAAATTTCAGTAATAAAAAAAAGACAGATATTTTTTATTTTAATAATATGCTTGGTTGCTATTGAATAGTGCGGTAAAGTTCATACTTAAGGTTTATTTTTCTTTATGGGTAATATTTGATAGTTTTACCATCAAAAAATACTTTTTAGTTATTTGGAAAATAACTGAGAAATTAATTGAGCTTGAAAATATGATTCGGGAAAGTAGAAAAACTTCGCGGCATATTAAAAGAGATATCCAAATCCTTTTTAAAAGAAACGTGATTAACTGGGTAGATCGCAAAGCTAATTTGCATATTTCATTTTCCATTAAGCAGAAGAAAATTATTTTCTTTAAAAATAATAAGCAAAGACAGCATAGCTGTAGTGTATCTTGAAAATAAATTGGAACTTCTATAAAATATAAATTTTCTGAAAGCTAAAATACATAGAAATCTTATTCAGTTCATCAGTTTTTTTTTTTCTAAACACATTATTTTATCAGTTAAAAAGGCAGTTATAGAGCTAAAATATAAAACACATTTGGGGGGATCAAAAGGAAAAATCTGTAATGTTTGATGAAAAAAGTTCGGGGGATTTAGATAAATTGAAAACAAATTTTATTTTTTCATTAAAATTGCTATATCGTTATATTTCAATCGAAAACAAGAAAGAAACATTTTATAATGTACAAAATATTCAGAAAGAAACACGGAATTTTCAAGGAAAAAATTCCAAACATTTAATTATAAGATATATTGGCAGATTATATATTTTTTAATTTGATGTCATTTTTATCCAAAAAAAAAAAATTCTATAATTCTTATCCAACTCTTTAAACTGAACCAGTTTTAAAGGTATAGTACACGATTTTTTTTATTTATGTAGACAAATTTTATAAATACATTGCCTATCAAGCATTAAGAATGGGATATGTTTTTACATATAATTTCATAAAAAAAAAATGTGTTAAAAATCAGTACAAAGCATACCATAGTATAACTGAAATGAAAAACTTATTTAAAAACACAAATATTAATTACGCTGTAAAGAAAAGAAAGATTTTTTTTTTAGCAAGAATATTTGAGAAAACATAATATAAACTTTTCCTAGTTACACACTATTAGGTAAAGCTTACTTTATATTCAGAAACGTCAGAACGTAAGAAATTTCAAATTTTGATACTAAAAAAAAAAAAAAAAAAACAGAAAGAAAAAAAAAACACTTTTGCGTCAAATTATTTAGCTTTATTTTCAAAGGATACGTAAAATAAACAAAACTTTGGAATAAAAGTTTTCTCAATCGCAAATCGCATGTTATGTAGCATATTAAATTGTTTCTAAATTAAAAAGTGCGTATAGCAGTACACATTTTACTGAAATTCATATTGTTTAACGTACTTTAAAATGAAATGTGATACGTCATTGTGACTTTTCCGTTACAAAATTCATATCTGCCACATGTATAAACCTGAAGATGACTCGTAGTGGACCTTTTGGTTTACATTTGTATGTAAGCCCTGGGATTTCGTACTTAGTACGCTGTAAGAAAACTAATTTACTTTCATGTTAAAAATAATTTCATAAAGATAAAATTTTATTTATTTTTCCTTTCGTCTTTTTACACTCTGAAACCTTTTATGCATTTTTTTTCAACCAGTGGTACTACGATTGAACCTAGGAAAGGATTTTCATAAAAAGCAAAAGAATGCTTGCATTATTGTAGAATATATCCCCATTTATTTATTTTTACTTTAAGGGAACAAAAAAGCAAATGTTAGTAAAATTTACACATTCTTTAAGGACTAAAATGGCTAAATTTAAGACGAACACTTTATATTCATCAGTGTTTAAAGAAAATGGAATACCAAATTATTGAACGATAAACTAAATGAATTTTTTGTTCTATCTCTTAAGCTTTCATTTCAAATAATGTTGAATGGAAATTACATATTCTTTAAGTACTAAAATGGCTAAATTTAAGACGAACACTTTATATTCATCAGTGTTTAAAGAAAATGGAATATCAAATTATTGAACGATATACTAAATGAATTTTTTGTTCTATCTCTTAAGCTTTCATTTCAAATAATGTTGAATGTAAATGAAAAATTCCTACAAAGAACTTCTCAACAGTAATTCGTCTAAAGTGATTCGATATTTTTTCTGAAATTTTAAATATGGCAAAATGGTTTCTTAATTAAAACGTAGATGGAAATTTATAAATTTCATTCAGGTTAATATTTTTACCTTATTTAAATTTTTAAAAATTACATGCATTCACATTTTTTTTCAGTTATGAGGACTCTTTCATTAATTAATCAATAAAAATATACCTGCTTAGAAATACTCAAGTTCGACACAAGTTGAAGTTGCAAATAAATACGTAACTAAACTTTCATGTTAAAAGGTTTAATACACACATAAGTAATATATACATAAAGCGCATTTTTGTTAAAATTTGTATATTTTTATTCTTATTTATTTATAGTTACGAGAACTGTTTTATGTTTAAATCAATTGATGCTCTTCCTATGGGTTTAGGATCTCCATATGCCAGTAAAAGCTGGGGATTTGGCATACATACATTCCATAAATATGTAAGCAATGTTCGATTTGCATAAAAAAGCACAAAAAGCTGAAATTTGCATAAATTTAAATATGCACATTTCTCAAAATCTGGACAACCTAGAGATACACGGAAAGCATATTCGGAATCAGCGCCAAAAACCGATGTAGAATCAACTAATTTTAGTTCTAGGACAAAATCACTGTTGTAAAGTGTAATCACTATATATTCTATATGTATTTAATTCCTTTGAGAAACAGACATACTTACGATATCCGATATACTGAGGGATAGTTGTAGCATTTGATTCTGGTTTTTAAATACGACTGTTGGAAGAGTCTCGTGTAATATGATTATTCGCTACTAGAAATGATATTTCATAAAATTTCCTTTTACATATTAACAGTTAACAAAGTTTAATGAAATTAGATTTTCAAACATGAGAGGTTAGTACAGACTTTATCCCAACATAATCCTCTACATTAAAAAAATATTTATTCGCCTACAAACGTATCTAAAAACAGTGTTGATATTAGAAAAATCTTCAACTTACTAACATAAACATAACAAATTTAATATATATATTTTTTTAAACAAAGAACAAAAGATAAAAGAAAAAAGAACTTAAAAACAGTTTTCCAAGGCTCCGCACAGAAAGTTTAACTACAAAAAGCAGACTCTTATAAACTGTCACGCCAATCTTCATAATCGATTTCTGATTCAATACAAATAAACAAAATTTTAAAGGTTTCTTTATACTCCAGTTGTGAGTAGATACATAAAATCTATCTCAGATGTTAGAATACATTAAGCGGGCATGCACCTTTAAGAATATAAAAAAGGAAATAATAATAATAATAATAATAATAATAATAATAATAAAAGCTTATAATTAAATTTTTTCTTTAGAAACATTTTAAAGAAATTCCATGCAAAAATTCTCTTTAAAAGGGAAGTTCTGACCAAAACAGTTTGAGCTCCTTTTTTATGATCTAGAAGCAATTTGAACTTTTAAATCAGTTTTCTCAAAACGCTGATTTTGATAATTGTGCACATGATTTCTCAGAATTGACTGGATAGAATTTCATAAAATTTTGACTAAAAGTATAAATCTTATTGACACACAAAATAGCAACTACTATTATGTTCATCAAATAAGAAATTTAAACATTATGACTTTTATTTCAATCTTTAAACAAATTCAAAATTTTGCAATTTTTATTTTTTTTTCCTCATGAACTAATCGTTTTATATTTCTATTTCATATATTGAATGCTTCTACGCTCTTTTTTCAAAATATTAACTGATAGCATATATCTCTTTTAATGAGGGTTTGAAATTTCATATTCAAAAGTGAATACGATGTGGAGTTATCACAATCCACATTAAGATCACATTTACATGAAATTTCTCAGTTTTAAATGTTCCTTATTTTTTTATGCTCATACTAATGAGCAACCACAGAAATATCTACGCGCAAATAAGATAATATTAGAAAAGTAAACGTTTATAATGATGTTTCAAAATTTTCATAATATGCTCTACATTAAAGATAATCTGCGCTATAAAATTAAACCCCTTTTGAATTCTTAAAATAGTTAATTTCTATATCTTTACACTGAGTAAAAAACTCAATCAAGCATTAGAAGACATTTAAAACCACATTCAATAGAGAATATTTTCAAGAGATGTATTAATTTTTTCTTATACAACAATTTATATTTCTTCTTTTACAAAAATATATCGGAATAATTTCGACAAGTATAGATATTATTGATTGAACTTTGATAATCCTAATTCACAACAAAGCAATCGATACTATGATGCTTTCTGCCTATGATAAGCGATGCTTTTATCATAAACCCCACGACCCATGATGATTATAACTTGAATGTAAACAACGGCTGATTAAAAGCAGCAAGCAAATCTATCACGTAGTAATGAAAGAAATTTGTTCCGGTTGTTTCCTGTGAATAAATTAATTTGGAATATAGAATCATTACTTAAAATTGATATGCTCAATTTAAATGCTTCATGATAATTGGGTAATTTTTTAGGGTTCCATACTTAAGAAGTAAAAACGGAACCATTATAAGATCACTACTGTGTCTGTCTGTTCGTCTGTCACAGCCATTTTACACATGGTACGCGGCAAGTTCAAATAAGCTTGAACTAATAAAGGTTATTGACCCACATATTTATAGATTATTAGACATTCACAAATATATTTAGGAAAAATGTAGAAGGGCTAATTTAAGTTACGTGAAAATAAAAATCTTTTTTTCTCCGAGATATCGTCGAAAATGTAATGCAAAGATGTGACCACACGCTGGTAATGTTGGACCGATAATGAGTTGGTCCAAACATTTCTGGCAGAGAGAATCGTGGTAGTTCAATCTATAGCACTTGGCTCTTGTTGTCTACCGGGTCTACCGGGTGTGAAGGTCTATCATTTTATAAGTGCTACCGGGTTCGATTGACAGTTTCTAGATCCCTACTGACAATGTCATTGTAAATCTCCTAATTTTATCTATTAGTTGAATTAAAATATATATATGTATAAGTATCATATAAAAATAGCAAATAAAGCCTTTATGCAAGAATATTAAAAAGCAGAAAACCAGCGTTTAAAATGCAGACTACAGCTGAATGCTTTACAGACAAAACCCGTCCATTCTGAAAAACATTCTAATTTCAACTCTTAATACTTCAGTTATATTGCCATTTCCCCCTAAATTCAGTCAAGAAGTTTCTAAAATCTAAAGAAGGTTTGATTTTAATGTTATTTTTTCTCCTGTTAATAAAATCCATTTTTCAAATCTCAAACACCCCATTGATCGCCTAGATAACTGGGGTATTTACCACATCTCTTGCCAGTGTGGTCTTTCTTATATTGGTCAGACTAAACGTGCTCTTAGATTTCGTTTAAAAGAGCATGGCGGTTATGTTAAAAATCAGGAGCTTAAACGTTCTTCTATTGCTCAACATTGTTGGTCTTTTCAACATAGGTTCGATTTTTCCTTAGCTATCATTATCCAAAAATGTTCTTTTAACCTTGATCTTCATTTTTGGGAAGCTTACCACATCATTAAAAATTCTCACTCTTTAGTCAATGTCTTATCTAGCACTCCTGATTTTCCAAGTATTTGGAAGGAATTAATTTAATTTCCCCCTTTTTAGTTTCTTTTTCTCTCGTTTTCCGGTAAATGTCGCTACTTGTCCACTCAATCGTTTCATCTGCTTCTCTCTCATTTGTTGTTTTTGGCGCATTCGCCACCCGCATCGGGTATGTAAGCCGGTGCGCGTTTCTGTCATTTTGCTCAGCCTTGCTTTTTCTAGCACGCTGTGCTTTGCCCTATCTTGCACTGAAGAAGAATCTCGCTGATAGATTCGAAACAGCTGTTTGCTGCTTTTCATGGTTTATTTGTGCCTTTTAAACTTTGGTTTTCTGCTTTTTAATGTAAATATCATAGGCTAAACAAAATATCACCTAAATTGTATAAAAGTAATAATATAATTGATAGCCCCAAACCCTACATGGACTGATAAAAATGTAATAAATTGTTTAAATTTGAAAATTAATATTCAAAGCTCTATTTGCTGAAATATTCTATTTGCCAAGATTTAATAACAACAACAACAACAAAAGCTATACAAGAGAAAGATAGAATGGGAATATGGAATTTTTACCTAAGTTGGCTGGCCAACATTTTGCTCTTTGAGTAGGATATTTGGGTTGTAGATTGTTTTCTCACATTCCTTTTCATTTTGCAAGTGTTTTTTTTTCTGTACATGGTTTGGTCCAGTTTCTTTTGGCCTCCGCTTCTTTATGGAATTTCTGCCTATCGCAAAATCTATAAATTTTCGTTATATTTTTACAAATATATATTTAAATTTTTTCTTTGTAAGAGCAGCTTTTTCTTCTTTTTTTCTTTTCTTTTTTTTTCTTTTTTTCTTTTTAGAGCTCGACCGCCTCTCTCACTAACTTTTTCCTGTTGTCTTTTAGGTGTCTTAATGATCTCGAGTGAGTGTGAGTCAACCAGCACTTGGTTGGTTCGACGGAGGCTCTCCCGGTCCTTGTAGTCCGGAAGTTATAAATTGAATGAGCAATGATTTCAGTAGCGAGCTTGTAAGTAAGAAAAAATATATAAGTTTCAAAGTTATTATAATATGTTTAAATAAATTGAAGATCTAGGAATAGCTTAAAATGAGGATTCTTAAAATACCAAATTTAATATAAAAATAAAGGCAGTTAAATAAAATATAGATGAAGTGAAAATGAGGAAGAAAGTTATTGAAAGAATATTAATATCTGAAATTGAAGATAGATTAATAGTCCGGTCGCCGAGCCATGTGACCTTGAAATAGGGTGATATATTGTTCAAAAATATGTGGTGTGCCAGAATGGCAACCTTGGGCAACTTTAAATATTGAAGGTCAAAGTTCACGGAGTTCAAAAAACAGAACTCACCCATTTTATTGCCAATCAGAGGAAGTCGGCTTACCAAAATTAAATATTTTGTAAAAAATAACAAAAGAAATCAAGTCCAAGTGTCGCCAGAGATAACGCTATCAACAGACCGGTTTCGGAGGTCTACCTCCATCATCAGTGCCGCTTTGCGTTAGCTCTAGAAACACTAGGATCTTTAATGTCATTTTCTAAGTTCTGATTTAATAAGTTCATGTAGCTGTCGTCAATTTTTTCATCTATACAACATTAAAAGCAAAAACCCATGTTACCGTGGTTATAAGTATATAAAAATTGTTTAGGATTGTGGTTTTTTACATTTTTTAGCATTATTAGGTGTATAATATAAAAAAAAAAAATAGTATTAACGATAGAATGTAAGTTTTAATAAAAATGTTTTTAAAAATTGTGTTTTTAGATAAGTTTTTATATTAAAAAAATATAATATTAACTGTAAAATTGTTTGGAATTGTAGATGTGGCGTTGAAGAGGGAGGACTAAGGACCTCCGAAACATGTCCGCAAAAAATAAAGCTGTTGGAGGAAGAAAAGTTGCTAGATGCCACAAAAAAACCCAATCTTAATGTCATTTGTAAAATGTTTTGTAGTTTATGAAATGCTTATTATGTTTTATTTTATTTATTTGTTTATCTTTCACAGATTAAACATGCCTGAAGATACCAAGCGCTGTTTTTTAATTGCGATCGTACTGATTCACTAGTGACTGGTGAATTGATTGACTAAAGAAAATTGATGAGAGCAGTAGAGAGCGTGGTGACACCATTCATAAACAAATTTAACATGGTTTACAAGATGGGAGTTTAAGGAACTTGCAATTTCACAAAGTTTGTGTAAGCAGTTATACTTCCAAGTACCATATTAAACGTGCAGTGAAAAAGGAAAGTGAACAACAGTTTCAAACAACTAGCAGCAGTGAACCAGAGCGTACCAGGCGATACTATGAGCGTTTTCAGTTTTCTGTGCACTGTTTTTTTTTGTGGGCAGGAATGTTTGCCACTTGATCCTAAACACCCAGAACGGTGGGAGACTTTCAGAGAATGCAGAACATTTGATAGAAAAAATGGTGACTTATTTAAAAAGAACATTATTCAAGTTTGTCAAAATCGCGGTGACGAATGGGGAGATGAGGTTCGCGTACGTGTTATGGGAGCAATGAGTGATCTACATGCAGCAGAAGGACAGTACCATCTTTCTGGCTACACAAACTTTATGGCCGCTCGAAGTGTTAAGAGCGCACTGAACAGAATTAGTGTTTCAAGTAAAGAGGATGGAGGTTTCACTGTCGTTATCTCCACTATGAACAGTAATCATAGTCATATGTGGAATTCTATAGAGCTGTATGCTACGTACATGAGCAATGGTGGTACAAAAAGCCGTAGAACTTTAATTTCTGATCTTTTAAACTACTTTGGTAATGATCTTGTGATTCTCAGTTCACCAGGAATAGCTAGTATCATTTGCTTCCGTAAAGAAGCAGCACACATTCTTAATTTTGAGAATTCTGAGGATGATGACTTAAACATGATCAGAATGGTTTCTACAATTAAGTCTGAAATTAAAGCAGTTTCTGTTGAAGAAACGAAGGATTACACTACGAGAATTTGCACCGAAGATGCGATGAAAGCGGCAAGTCAAACATTGATAAGCCTTCTGATGCAGCTAATACCAAAAGAACATCTGGCTCCTTGTCTTATTGGAAACATTGTAACTGGAATTGTGTCAAAAACCTATACTCCTCTACAAGTGTCTCTTGGTATAACACTTCATCCCGCTTATTCATCAAGACAACTTATTGACTGGCTGTATAACTTTGGAATTTGTTGCAGCTACGAAGAAGTAATGAGGTACAAATCATCTATAGCAACTACAGTTTGCCGTAACATGCAATCGGGAAACTTCGAACTACGGGGGGTAAACAGATTGAAATCCGACTGTCTGATTCAAACGGTAGTAGACAATTTTGATATACATATCTCCTCAGCAAATGGACATAGATCAACACACTCCCTCGCTATGATAGTATCACAACAGTCTAAGGATAGTGATAAAGTAGAATCTGCTGTTACCATTAAACGGTTGAAAATGGCCGAAACAATTGCTCTCAAACTACCCGACATACAAATCCAGCATTACCATGGTCCTAACAAACCGTCCATGCCCAACGATGCAGCTAAAAGGTTTAATCAGCCGCTATCAGTTTTGGCACGAACAGTTGTGTCACTTGAAACAGCTAGAGCTTGAGATTTCAGATTTTTTAAACAAATGATTTTAGCAACACACCAGAATATGGGGGCTTCATGACGAAGTGTGCTCGAGAATCGCATATGGATATCTCCTCAAGAACTAACACAGTTTACTCACCACTCTTAGATATGAAGCCAGCCGATCATGAAACTATAATTACCGCTATGTATGAAGCTCAAGGGTTGACACAATCTATGGGGCAGGCATTCACATTGTTTACGGCAGATCAACAACTGTATCGCTTGGCTGTAGAAGTGTTATAGGTTCATCCAGAAAGATTTAGAAACTTCCATGTACGATTAGGAGAAATGCACACCCTTATGTCATTTGTTGGATGCGTTGGGAGATTAATGTCATGTTCTTGTCTGGAAGATGTACTGCAAGTTGCGTTTGCTGGTGTTAAAGCTATGTTGGCTGGAAAGAAGTTTCCACACTATATTCGAACATTACGTATGACTGTGGAAGAACTACTTTCAGCTTTGTTCTCTAACGAAGACATAAATGACTTTGATTCTTTAAGGATTTACCTGGAAAATATAGCAAGTAAGAGTAGAACATCAAAACATTGGATAGATTGTCTAATAAAGCCAGTGTTCATCATGTTCATGCTCATACGCGCAGAACGCTAAGGTGACCGGCCTTTGTATTTGTGGACACTTCAAGCAATGATACCTTATTTTTTTGCTGCAGGGCATTGGAACTACGCTCGTTATGCAATATATTATCTGCGAAGCATGGAACAACTAGACCCCGTTCTTCGTGAGAAGCTCCTAAAGGGTGAGGATGTGGCCCGTCATAGTCCGGGGATACGGAATGGCATACGGACAGACATGCTAATTGAAACAACATTTATGGGCTTTGTTAAAAGTCGTGGTGGCATAAAAGGGATAACGATGCAACCAAACACGGTGAAGAAGTGAGCACTATCACTGCATGTTTGTGGTCAACTATCTAAAGATGTACAAGATATGATAAATGGCGAAAAATCACAGAATGTGCATACGTTGCACAAAGAGGGAAGTGCAGCAAGAATTAAATGTGATGAAGAAGATAAAGAGAATAAGACAAAAACTTCAAACGTGTATGAACCCTTTGGTCATTGAAGATCACCCTGATGGTATCGTTAGTATACATAGTGGCCGTATTGGAAACACGAAAGTAAATGTGGATGATGCCGTATGCCTCGGAGAAAAGCAACGACAAAAATTTGAGGAATCACTGCCAAAAGTATTTTATGTTCCTTTGAAAAAGGAATTTTTCACTTTGTCAAATAACAAGAAACATATGTTGGTACAACAAACGAGTGTCTATAATACAGAGACTATTTACGCACGTGCCCTACAACTGATGACACGTAATGCCGAAATATGCAGCCTGCCAACTTTGTTTGGTTACGATTTGTCACCAGTCCCGTCAGCACTATTTGATGAATTTGGGGATATGAATCCCGCCTCCCAGAAATGACAATTAATGAGTCAATTACGAGTGCAGGTGTCGTCGAGGGGGAAATATGTAAATGAATTAATTATAGATGCTAGTACTATTTTGTGGCACGTTCATTGGCCAAAGGTTGGTACAATACAAACTTACATTGATAAGGTAATTGCGGCGATCATGAAGCACGTTGCAGAACAGAACACATTCCTTGTATTTGACAGATACTTCGAGTATAGTCCGAAGAGTGCAACGCGATCAAAAAGAGGAGCTAACAGTACTTCCATGCAATTAAGAGCAGACACACCTCTCCCAAGTTGCAACAGTATATTGACCCATTCACGCAATAAAGTACAACTAACAACCATGATTTGTAAGCAACTATTACAACATAATGAGTTTCTTCCACACAAGTTGGTCGTTACTGGTACTGATACAATCCCAATTGAATTACAAATTCATGGCGTTGTAATTCCTCGCCCAGATTTGGAAACACAGCATGAAGAAGCAGACGTTATAATTGTACAGCAAGATATTTGTCTGCCAAGGTGTGCAACAAACAATATCAAGATTTTATCTGATGACACCGACGTTTTTGTTCTGCGTGTACACTTTTACAAAAAGCTAAATCTTAAATGCAGTATGTGGATGGAGTCTGTTGACAAGGTCAAGCTCTCAGATATAGCAGCAACATTTCATAACCTAGGAATCCAAGCAGACTCGTTGTTAACAGTACATTGTCTCACTGGCTGTGATACCACTTTACAATTTTTCGGCATTGGAAAGTCTAAAGCTGTACGAGTTCTGAGATCTGGTATTAAAGTTACGCATTTAGGTTGTCTAGAATCTTCAATACAACCATGTATAGAACAGTGCAAAAACTTCATTGCACATTGCTACAGCTACAAGAAAGAAGTTCACAAAATGTCAGATGTTCGATACAAAGTGTGGTTATCTAAGAAAATTCCTCCTAAACTTAAGAACCTCCCACTGACAACAGAGGCATTTGAACTCCATATAAAACGATGCCATTTGCTAGCTTGCACTTGGAACGCAGCAGCATCTTCATTTCCTCCACCTTTAAATCCAACTGATTATGGATGAGCAAAGATTGAAACAACACACTCTTTGGTACCCATTCAACTTCCAAGTAACACAGAGTTGGCACCACTAGAATTGCTAAAAAGTTTAAGATGTAGCTGCTCAAGTGAGAAACCATGTTCAACAGCAAGGCACAGTTGTGTAGATGTAGGTATGTCTTGTAAAGAATTCTGCGTGTGCGAAGGCGGCCAATATTGTGGCAATTTGAAGACTCATGAAGCTTAATTTGATGAAAGTGACAGTGAAATGTCCATTTCTGAATCTGAATAGGTATCCTGTAATCTGATATTCTGATATGCATTCTGTATCGTTGTAAAATATTTTTTAATTTTTAAATAAACTTAAAGAAAACTACACACTTCCTATTTATTACTTTTTTTACCCGTTTCAAAATATATTTTACGTTGCACCGCTATCTTACAATGTTGCAAAAGTATAATATACCGTTATATTACATAGTATTTACATAATAAACATTTATTAAACTAAAAATATTTGATTTTGGTCTACCGACTCCCTTTCATTCGCAATAAAATGGGTGAGTACTGTGTTTTGGACTTAGTGAACTTTAACCTTTAATATTTAAAGTTGCCCAAGTGTGCCACTCTGGCACCCCACATATTATGATTCAGTATGTCAAATAGTACTAGGATCAATCATAAAACAATAGTTAGACCTTAATTCAAGGTCCAAGCCTATTTCCTCATTTGGCGATCGGACTAAAAGCTTAAATAGCATTAATATCAGATGAATTGGATTCTGTTCAACACACAAACCTCCCTCTATTTCGCAATCTACTGAAACTAAAATTCTAAAAAAAAATAGGAGTAATAGACGATAATTTAAACGTTTCAAAATACTATAGCGATTACTTTAGGCCACATAGTTTTGGAGAAAATAGCATTTTTCCGTTACACACAAATTTCGATTTGCGGGCGTTCGGCAAAGGCGTGGAGGAGCGCTGGAGGTACCTATGGTCGCAAAACTAGAAAACCTTGCTTATAATAATTTTCGAAAAAGGTTGTCGGTAATTACCCGAGATATTAACACTTAAACACATGGGAAGTTTGGAATACATAAAGACACGGATTGCGTAGTGTGTGCCCCATCGACATTTAAAGCCTAGATAACAGCTTTTAATGATATATTTGTGTTATGCAATCCCTAGTATATATGCAATAAACGACAAACTATTAAAAACAGACTAATTTAATTAGAATTAATCACATAATTACTATGGGATTCTCAAATAGTTTGCATTACGTGGCTCTCTCAATACGCCACCTAAGTCTTTAAAAGTTAATTAAAAACCTATCTCAAAAAATGCGGTTCGGAACAAGGCGGTGTTTTAAATTTGCGATCTCCTTTCGAAGGACGCTTAACACAATGCCAACTTTAAAATTTGAACAAGGGTTTTGTCTTAGGTACACTGTAAAAAGAAAAGTATTTGGGACGCTGCATTTTCGTTTCTAAAATGCCAAATGAAGTTTAAATATGCACCAATTTTATTGTAATCACCGAATGAAATTCATCTTAAACATATTAGGATAAGATTGAAAAGGGTTTTACAGAATAGCAATATTTGATATTATTTAGGCTTCATATCTCTCTGAAGTTTAATTTTATATCCATTTATAATTTTCTAGTATGTACAGCTATACTTAAACCTACGTTGTGTAGTTTTTTACATAGCATGATTATTCTTTTAGCAACGATCTTTTTAATAATACAGTTACTAATTAATATATTTATTGGACGTAACCCTCTGTTGGCGAGTAATACTCGCACTTGATCGTTTATTTTAAAGTCAAAATAGTACTATAGAAATAGACTATTTGAAAAACATATTTTTGGTCACGTGTTTATTTCTAAATTAGTGATTACGTTGCATGCACCATAAAAAAACATCTTAGGTTTTATTACCCTACATGACTTTATTCGTAACTCATAAATGTATTATTTTTCCTAACATAACTTTATATTAAATATGTATGTCTTACGTCGATGAATATTATGACTATATTTTATTTTATAAAAATTCTCAGAATCATTCTACAGCGCTGACCATAAAAGAAACAGTAACCGAGTTTTAAAAATCATAGAAGATAAACTGCAAGCGCATCAAGTCATTTTACATAATGAATGGTCTTAAATACTTTTTCCTCCCCTGATTTTTAAGAAAAGGGTAAGGGGATTCAAAATCACCATATGCAATACCATAAATAGTAATTAAAAGCGAGACAACCTATGCAAGTATTGAAATGAATTCAAATATGTTTCTTAATTTTATTACCAGTTTTGATAACGACGTCTGCTTGTCAGAAATAATTAATCGTCAGAATAATATATAAATACATTTCAATTTATGAAAAGTTTAAAACATTCGTTGAGTTCATCAGAATTGATGTCAAAAAGTAAAGATCAGAACGATGTGATCTTCAAATCCGATTTCTATTTTTTGTATGAATTTTCATGGATATCATCATTTCATCTTGTCATTGAGAAATACCAAAATCTAACATATTCACAATTACGAAACTAAAATACGCGCTTAAGTTGTTTATATTTCAAAAAAAAAAATATATATATATATCTAAATTTTAATTAACATCTCTATCTAACAAAAAAAGGAAAAAAAGAGATTGTAATTTTAAATTATAATGAACATTTTTTATAGTAACATTTGTTTAAAAAGACATTCGATTGGCATCTGTTTTAAGTGTAATTATGATGTAAGAAGTAATATGCTACACATAAAAATTTCCACACTTAATCCTAAAGTCATTTTTAGAAAATGCCTTGGCAAATATACCTTAGATCTTCTGATAGTTCTTCTTCTGAAAAGCTACCCTTTTTAGTTGATGGTAGACTCTATTTTCCTGTTATTCCAGTTTTAATTCTATCGTTACTTTTTATTTAAAAAAAGACAGTTTAATAAATTATTGTCTTGTATAATTTTAATTTTTTTTATTCTATTAAACACTAAACATACTGTTTTTAATAATTTATTTTTATATTTCTTCAAAAACAATCTTTTAAATTTTATGTTTAATGTATTTTTATTTTTTATTCGTCATGCTGTTATTCGTTTATTTTGCCCTTCTCTTCTTATTCTTACCCATCCTTATAATACAATTTTTTTTAATTGATATATAATATTATTGCAGATTATTATTTGTATTTTCATCTTGTCTTTGTTTCGCAGATAATTCATTCTGTTTCGCCCTTCTTATCAATATTTTTATCATTTTTTACTAAACATTAAGGAAATTGAATATTATTTTTTATTATTATTAGCATTTTCATATTTTATTCGGTTTTCTGATAAGTCGTTTTATTTCTCCATTCATATCAATATTATTACACATTCTTACTATACTTCTAATTAATATTGGAAATAAGTTATGATATGTAATTTTATTCTTAAATTTGAAGTCAAGTGAGTATGAAACAATTCAAGTAATGTTGTTACTCAAACTTTTTTATTTTCGTAAAAGTGCTGCCTCATAAAATATTTTTTTTTCATTGCTGATTTGCAAACACTATGCACTTTAATTAAAATTTAGAAAAACCGTAATGATATTTGCATAATTTAAAATATCTCTTTACTCTAAAGCGATTTCAACGTTTAAAACGTTTCTGTAGTAGCGAATAAATCAGAACGTAAAAAACGGGGTGTAAATATTATCTTTTAAAGGTTTTTAAAGCTAGCACAATTAAATTACAATTTGAGTTTAAAATGAAAATTTATTTTGTCAACGAAGCTTTATTGTGGGTGGAAAAAACTAATTGTAAGTAATTGAGTCATGCAAAAGCGCGCAGAAAGTATCTAGAATATTATAAAAAAGAACAGCTGATACTTACCTGATACTGCAATAAAAAATATCTTCATATATGGTAAAGTATATTTTAAATATAAGTAAATAAATAAAAAACAAACAATTTCTGAGAAATCAATTGCCTTTTTGAAAAATTTTATTTGACAATTTAATAAAGTGTTGAAATGAACTTCTATAGAAATTTTGAAATGAATTCCTAGTCATTCATTGACTTTGAAATACCAATATCAATTAAAAAGTATAGCCTGAAAAATCTTAATGGGATATTTGCATAATCCTTTAACTGTCTTCTTAAATTTGGCTCATAATCCATTTTGAAATCTTTTGTGAATAAATATTCCAGCATTTAATAATTTTCCCGTCCCGATAAGTCAAAATCACTCTTCTAACTTTGATAAACTTTCATATAGTTTAAAATATTAATTTAAAATTTTTCTCAACTTAAAATGTAAAATTAATGTATCTAAATTTCTTTTCTATTATATCAAATAATGAGAAAAATAATTTTCAAATTTTCACGTACATTTTAGTTTACCATTAAATCGAATCAAAATTGGGTTCTTCTCCATTACCCCGTCGTCCACTTTTCATAAAAAATATATATATATATATCACCAAACTGTAAGAATTAACGCCAATAATATAAAATATTTTAATTTAAAATTGTTTTTGATTTTAAATGCATCGCTAGCACCTAATGTGGGTATTCAATGTTTATTTATTTGTGAATAAGTCACTTTAGTTTCGCTGATGAAGGATAACAGTTAAATGCTTTTTCTCTGCTTTATATCGCATTTTGAGTAAAAATGTTACAGATCTACCATTTTCTTCTCAAAATATTCCAGATATTTAATCTGCGGAACTGGATGAGGTAAGCTATTTTCACGATTATGGTATTCTGTCATAAAAAAGCGTGCATTAATGGACATAATATGAGACTAAGTAACAGGTAAATAATGGCGATGTAATCTTAAAAACAGCTGTAAGCAAATATCTATTAGAAAAGGAAGAAGGTTTGATGGTATCGAAAACACATTTGTATATTAAGGTTTATTTATGGCTGATCAGATGAATTAACATCAATATAACAGGGAAAATACAGCTTGATTTAAGCCAGTGTACGGTAATTAATTTGAATAGATATTTCAGAAAAGTTTGTATGCATAATCTCCTAGAAAGATATTAAGGAGAGTTTGATCGACTTAAAAAGTTTGTAGAGATTTATGAAAGTCTTTTTAAAATGTAAAAATATCGCCTTAAAAGCAATATTATCAAGCTGTTCGAATTCTTCCAGAATTATGGTAGTTTGATGGATTATGTAGACAAACTAGTCAGCGTATAATAGATAGAGTTCCCGGTAGAAGTGCAGCAACACTAATGCACTATCATCTTTTCCGATTCATGAAGGCTTATAATACTAGCGGGATGATTTCCATCAATGTTCAATATTCGGAATACATGGACAGAGGCAGAAAATAAGAAATTTTTAACGAATTTGATGTCAAGATCATGCATTTTTAAGTTATATCTTATAGTTTAAAGATAGTTTTTTTTTTTTTTTTTTTTTTTTTTTTTTTTTTTTTTTTTAAGGAAAATGGTCTACGGGATAATGGAGAAGTACGAAACATTATAATCAAGATATCGTTACGTTTACAAAAGCTAAATTTTAATTCTTTCGTATTATTCTTAAAAATTGAATTGAATTTTACGTAGCACGAGATGAGAAAAATCACTTGGACATTATCATCATCGTTATTAGGTTTCCATTTGTACTGACAATTGCAATTGTCAGAATTGCAATTTAAAGCGTGTTTATGAAATAAATATAAACATCCGATAATGATATATGCACTGTAAAAAAAAAAAAAAAAAGGACCAGTTTTCCTGTAGCAATCGGATAAATAGTTGCCCTTATCGCACCGGAAAATTTTCCGACCCAGGTCGGAATAAAATCCGTAAAATCGGAATAAATCCCGAGCTGGGCTGGAACATTTTCCGGTACGATAAGAGCAACTATTTTTCCGAATCCTACAGGAAAACTGATCGGATTTTTTTTACAGTGTGGGGCATTCTCACAATCTTTTGACTTTCATGTCCCTGAATAATAATTTTTATTTTAATGCACATTTTTGTGTTTTTTTTTTTTATTTAATATACTGGGGAACATCTGATTGCATAGCAATATTAACGAGATAAATAAGTTTTTGACGATGTTGGGGGTCCAAATACCAGAAAAACTCATATACCGTCCCATGTCCCTGATGCTGATTTTTAAGTTTGGAGCTGTCTGTATCAAATTGTTTCAATAAAAGTAATTCGATGCAATTTTTTTCTGAAACTGGGATAATTGTTTTATATAAATATGTAGCAAAAAAATAACCTGCACACGGTTTTTTACGGTTGATATACGGTTGGTACTTTTTACGGTTGATATTATTTTTAAAACTCTGTCCCTGGGTTTTTCATCCTTATCGTCCCTCTTGCTAAACTTATACAGAAAGTCACTTCAGATGCAGCCACAGAATTTATTTCCAGTTTTTCTCATGCAGAAGTACGCTAGAGAAATACTGTCTAAAATTCTTTGATAGGAAATTTACTGTAGAATTTAAATCAGCATTTAAATATCAATTTCAAGATCGTGGCTTTATTGGTAGTCTTACCGTCACCAAGTTTTATTCCTGCACTTTTCGAGGTAAAAAAAAAAAAAAATAAATAAATAATTTAATCCAATGTTAACAACTGTTTCTAAAAATCAATTAACATTGTGGCTATCCCTTAGTCTTAACATGATTTGCCTGAAATAGGTGGTAATTTTACCTTACCGCCCCTTTTTATCCATTTCGTCCCTTTTTTCCTATACCGTACCTTTTTTTTTCCTTACTGTCCCTTCTTTAATACCCCTTTAACCCACTGACTGCCGCGAAAAAGGACGAATTTGTAATGTTGTTTTTACTGTAAATATTTTAAAAATCTAAAAAAAAGATGATTTTTCCAACATGATATAAAAAAAATAATTACGTATAGGAATATAAGTCTTAAGAGTTTTAATCATAACAAAATGTTTTAAAAGTACATTATATTTGTAAAATTAAATTGGAATGGGACCACACGGTCGTCTTACACTTTCTAAGAAAAAAGAATTATCAAAGTCAGTTGATATTTTTCTTCTCTATCTGAGGTCATTTTTTTAAAAAAAAAAGATAAATAAAAATATTCTAATATTGCATTGTCTATGAAACGCCAACATTCAATGATGGTGTTCATAGACCTTGCAGACTTAGAATATTTTATTTTATTTTTTGTAAAAACGCCTCGGGTAGAGACGAAACATGTGAACAGTCGAGTCGAATAAACCTATTTTTATTGTTTTTAAAGTTTTAATCTAACACCTTTTAGAAATTAAAATTAGTATATTATTACAAGGTGTTAATTTATTAAATATTCAACATTAATCATTTTTCCAACTTAAAATACATGTTTTTCGTATATTATACATTTACAATAAACACTTTCATGTTTTAGAGACAAACATGATAAAATAGTAGTATTAACAAACTTTAACATTAACATATTTTTGTTGCTATAGCACGTGTAAATTCAGTTACACAACTGAAACTGTTTAATTGTGAATTCGTACCATCCTAAAAACCAATAATCCGGTTTAAGAAAACTAATTTTGCACTGTAAAAAATACTCGGAAATGTTTTCGAAAAGCATTGGTAGGAGAAGAAGCTTTGTTTCGTGTACTATAAATTCTAACGTAAACACTTTTATTTTCAAAAGACATGTTTTACAGATAAACATTATAAATCAATCGCATTAACAAACATTAACAATAACATTATTTTGTTACTCTTCCACGTGTAAATTCAGTTGCATAGCTGAAACTCTTTACTTGAGAGAGTTGTTTAATTGATAGCATCCTAAAAAACAATATTCCACTTTGACAAAATTTATTAATGCACTGTAAAAACTACTCGGAAACGTTTCCGTACGTCATTGGCAGAAGAATATATATTGTTTTGTAATTATTCTTTGAATCTCGAAAATATATTGTTTTCTAAAGTTTCTAAACATAATGTAATCTTTTCGGAATATTGAATAACTCTGAAAAGTTTATTGTATATTTTCGTTCGTGGTAACATTATATTTTTGCAGATTAAAAAATATTTGTCTTTTTCACAGCGTATATGACTTAAGAAATACAAAATAATAATAATAATAATAATAATACGTCCACACCAAACTGTCACATAAGAAAAAGTTAATTAATTATGCAATTTTGTGAAAAATGATGCCCCAAACATTTCCTTATTAATTAATTTGCAAAGCATGACGCTTTATGTCAAGATGATAATGTATATTACACATATTTTTGTGGTTTAAGTAGTTATCTGGGTCAATGGTTTCATGATGGCTACAAATCTAAAAAAAAATTGCATTATCTTAAAGCTTTATTATTTGTCCTCTTAGATATATATTTTTAAAACTACATTATTCAGTTTAACAAATTATATTAGCTATGTATAATAAAGATATATATTTCAAATGTACCCTAAACTAATTTAGAAATGTTTCGCATTTGATATACTATCTCTTCAATGCTACAGAAGTTGATAAAATTTGGCAAATAAATCATCCGAAGTCATGAATCTTAACTCGGTACCTGAGGTAAAATGCTTCTTGTGGAACGCAACAGAATTTTACCATAACAACTTTCGGCATTTCATACCAACACGAATGATTGATAGGAAGCAGAAAAGGATCCAAATGACGCTTTCTGAGAAAGTTTAAAGATTTTCTTTAGAAAATAAATCAGAATAGGAAAACATAAATATATGCAGCGCAATGAAATTTCAAAAGGATAGGGAATATAAATAATGTCAATTTTGCATTTCGCGGATTTCAGAATAAACATAACTTGAATATATGTGTGATAAAAACTCACATGATAAATAATATGTTAAGTTCAACTGATAACTTTTGGTAATTTAATATTCGTACGATTTAAAATCATTACAAAAAAATAAATAAATAAATAAATAAATAAATAAAATAAAAAATCCCTGTCGACTCGGCCTACAGGTACAGGTAGATCTCGAAGTTCAGTACTAATTTCACCAACATGCAACCTTATATATCTCCAGAGTTGTCAAAAACTAGCATCACGCCAATTATACTTTTCTATCGCCTCAGTGGTGAATTAATGGTTATGTGATCTTTTTTCTTCTATACCACCACCGCCACTTTTTTTTAATTTAAATTTTATTTTATTTATTTATATTTTTTTTATTGTAAGAGTTATTCTTATTAAAAATTTGTCGAAATAAAAGTTGTGGATAATATTAAAAATATTTATAAGAACTTTAAATTAATGTGATATATTGTGAGATGACTAAGTTACGAATTATCCCCCACTACCATTTTGATAAGAGGTGGCGTCAAGTGATTATTTTCTATGCAGTGATTTTTGCTTGTTTGGAGAGATACAAATAAATAAACTAAAAAGTGATGAAAATTATAGGCGTTGAAAATAATTTAATCATCATGCTTAAAATCAAATTCCGGTTAATAATGAATATAAATTTTTATTAATATAACTGTAACTTGACATGCATTATAAAGATTGTTTTAAAACAAGAGGGAAATTAGATGTTTGTTATATAAAAATATTTTATTTAGACGATGTTAAGATAAGAATAATTTAAATTATAGGTAAATATGCCATGAAATCAGCCCTAAAAATAATAGTATTTGATTTTGTCTATTTTATTACATGACACGAATGAGTAAAATTGTTCACTCTCGAGAGTGAAATATGTCACTTCGTTGTTGAGACTGAAGTATCTCACTCCGCTGACGAGAGTGGGAGACTGGCATTATACACTTTTAAAAATTTCCGATCAAATTTGAACCAATATGTATGGAGCAAAATAATGAAAAGCACCAAAATATGTCACTTTTTAATTAAAAAAAACCCCATATCATAATCTAACATTGGAAATTGCGCTGATTTGGTACTGAAACGCACTCCCTTTCAAGAGTGAATAGTCACTCGTTCTTAGATTGACTATTCACTCCTGCTTAGAGTTAATTAGTCACTCTAAGAAGGGGTGAGTACTGTACGTATCGGTATTACCCATCAGTGAATCAGAACAGCAAGTCTACAACTCTTCTTTTTTTAAAATAAGAGAAAGAAGTAGGTCATTTTTGTATTAAAATACACAAGTATTACTAAAGTGATTATTTATGGAACGTAAATGTAAGTCTTTTTAATTTTAATGTTTTATTCCTGCAGTTTTGTATGTTATGATCATGAGTTAAATAGTTTTGTGTTATATAGAAAAAGACTGATCTGGATTTTTTTAAGAAGCAATTTTTTTTTCCCTATTCGATACTGTGAAGTAAAACATATTGCTCGAAAACAAAAAGCTAACTCAGAGAATGTTACATGCCTACATTCATAGTAGAATGTAACCATTAATTTGCAGTTTCCTGAGATTGAAAATCAGTTGAGACAGTGATTTTGATTTTTTCGCTTTTCTACTGTTTTCTGATTACTAACACTTACAGTATTTATCGTCATTATTATTTTGGAGTTAAATATTATATTCGGTTATTATGATATAATAAAACGGTTTCAGATTAGAAATTAGCACCATACTAATGTCTTTTTTTATTACAGTTGTGAAATTTTCGAAAGATTTTTTAGTATTATTACTAATAATATTTTAAATTATTATTTAAAATCCTAAATCTTCATACCAATGTTTTCAGATTTAACATTTGCCAAATTTGTAAAATAATGGGAATTTCTGATAACATATCGCAAGGTTTTTGATAAATTGTTAAATCTAATAATGGATTTAATTCATCTATTGCAGTTTGCTGTTGTTTAATAGTACTATTATAAAATACTAATTATTATTTTTAGTGTTTTTCAAATTGGTATATATATATATATATATATATATATAAATGCATTTTAATTTTATGTAAGATTTTTTTTCTGTTTGTGATTTTAATCACATATTTATTATAGACATTCTGAATCAGTTATTAATTTTCCTTCTAAAGTAAGCGCATTTCCTACGTTTTTGACATACGTAACTATTGACACTAAAAAATGAAACAGGATATTTAAACATTGAAATAAATTGTTTATTCTTATGCCTAATGTTTATAGATAAAACTGATTTAGTATGTTTTTTTAATAAGTTCATAGTATCATATAAGATTGAAGAAATTTTAAAGAGATACATATCTACTTTTTACATTAAAAGTGTTTTTGAAACAATAAGGTCAGTACATATGTAGTCATTCCTTGTCTTTTTATATTTCAATCTTATTTTTAATTTCCCAGATGAATCATTTACTATAGAACATACCAAAACTATTTAGCTCATATTCACAAAATAGAATATATACGGGAATATAAAAATTAAATACATATGGCTTAACATGTAGTTTTACAAATAAGCATTTTATTAATATCCATTTTTCAGCAATAGCGGAAGAAAAATCGAATTCATGATTAAGCAAAAAATATGTTTAAAAGAAAAAAATACATACACATTCCAGAGAATATAAAATGACTCCACGCTCATCTGTACAAATAAAAGAACAAGTCGCTCTGTGTGTCTCTATGTGTGCGATGTCTAGCGAAATCTACCACATGTAGAAGTCTGAAAATTTAAGTGAGGCTTTTTCAGGACCAAATCTGGTCCTGATGCACCTGAGGCTCGGATCTTTATTTATTTAAGGAGTGTCAGGACTCTTAAAGCTTCCAAATTTTCGAAATTTTAATTTTTTTAGATGTTAAAATACTATATTTTCTGAACATTTTCATTTAATTGTTTCCATGAAATTCTCATTAGAACAAAAGTTATGGCTTTTAAAATTATATTCGCACAGGGGCGTTTCCGAAACTTTGAAGTCATTTTTCTCCAAATGAAGTTGTAGGACGTAACGCGCGCGATATCTCAAAAAGTTTTAAATATTTTTTCATACAATTTTCAAAACATATATCTCATGTTAATCTGTATAAACGGAACCTAACATTTTCCTTTTATTGTTCAAAAGAAAATATTTTTTAGATGATTATGTTGTTGAAATTTTCAAATTTTTGTATTAGTTAAACACAACTTTGTATAAAAAATAAAAATGCTTTAAATACAAATTTATTTAAGTTCAGGGTAATTATTACAATCTGATGTATAAGTAGGCCCCAAAATTTTAATTCTAGTTGCAACATTTATTTTCTAATTGTGCGCATAAGCTATTATAACAATTTTCTGCTCGTCAAATATCAGACAATTTGAAACCCTCTGTAAATGCTAATTCTTTAAATTGCAATTTTTTAAAGACATAAAATGAAAGAACATACTTACACCGTTCATCTCAATAAAAATTGTGTTTTAAAACCATGGTACATTTTAAGATATTAAAAGTTTAAATTGGTCTATTTTTTCGTTTTTTCTGATTTTAAGATTCCTGAAACCCTTTAAGGGCATGGGCCCTTTAAGTTTTTATGCTCTAAAGTGTTACTAACTTGCCCCATTTTAATCTAATCTTCTATGTTTTCGGGGACCTTTCTCCATATAGTTAATCTCGCCTTTCTACTTTCCAGTTATGACCCAGGGCCCCTTGAAGTTTTTGTGCAAATAAATTGTTTATAAATTGCTTCCTTTTAATCCGATCTTCATTTTTGGGATCCTTTTTCTATTTAGTTATTCTCTAGTTTCTACTTCCCAGTTAAGACTCTGGGGCCCACTAGGGAACCGCAGTGAGCGTTTCAGGACCCATTGAACCATTTGTGCGCCAAGCATTTTTCTCCTGCTAATTTTGTCAATTTCTCAGTTCATAAATTTAAAGTTGAGTCTTGGACTCTTCTTCCTGGATGAACACCCTTATATTTATGCTGGGACCTTAGGGCCCTTTTTTAAACATTTACCCAATATTGTGTGCATTTCCTTAAAATATTAATCTAACGAATAATTCACACCTTATGCTTAATTTTGACTAATTGAAGATCTAATGTTCTGATTAGTAAGACATTTTAACATGTTTGCATGTTATGGCCCTGTTTTTAACTATCAGTTAGCCCCTTTTGGGTCCCCTATCATAGCCCCTTAAAAATGGCCCGATTCACTAGCATTTTGTCTAACAACTTCTTAGCTCCACCATCTACTACGTGAACGACAAAAAAATTCTCAGACTTCAGCTACCACCAATTTTGAATATTAATCGCCTTCTTGGGGCCTTTGTTGCAGCTTCTTTAAAAAAGATCCGATTTTAACGCAATTTTCTGTAACATAGATTTAGCATCCCCCAGCTACTTTAAAACTACGTTCTAGTTAAAATACTGACCCCCAGGACAAGGTCATTTTTTTATCGCAACTACCACTTTTATCGAACATTAATCTCCTTTTTCAGCAAAAATTTCCGTTTACTTACTACAGACGTAAATTAAGAGTCGCGTTACATTAAATGTAACTTTAGATTAGGGATTTCATCTGTTTATTAAATATCGTGTTAATGTTAAAAGTAATTTGTTAAATTTACAGGAAGGAACGCCTTCCACCAATTGGAGGCATATTATTTCCTTGGTTTCCAAGGGCCGAATTTCAACGGGATTTGGCTCCTTTAACTTAGATTAAAATTTGGCTACTTTCTGTAATACGAAATTTTATTTTATACTTCAGTTACCAACATTTTCGAACATTAATGGTGCATTCTTTTTTCGGGTTCTTCCATGGGCTGAATTACTACGAGGTTTGGCTCAATCAACATAGTTTGTGATTGTCTCGCGTATGTGCTGAGCACTTCCGTTTTATGCTGTTTTAGTTACGGGTAGCCACGCTGTTAAAAAAAATAAAATCTGTAAAGTTCCTGTAACAGCGTCTGTTACAGGAATTTTTGTTGTTGCCGTTACATAAAACGTTCTAAGAATCCCAGTTTCCTAGAAAATATTTAGTAACTTTACAGATTTTTTTTTACAGTGCAGGTCCCATGTTCGTTTGAAAGACATTTATTTGGAACACACTAGACTCTTTGGAAGGCAATGGAATTTCCGAAACTAGGTTCATTTAAAAGATTTTCAAAAGATAAAGTCATACAAATTTGAGTTTTGTTATGTTGATTATGGTTAATATAACAGGCCCGGAGCAACGCCGGACGAGTCAATTAGTATTTAATAAAACAATGGCAAATCATAACACATAACTTACACATTCTAAATATTTAGATCAAGCTTAGAACTTATTAAAAAAGATGTCAGTTGATAAGCATTGTTTTTTACGTGGAAAAATTAAAAATATCAGATTAATAGGACTCCAAAATAGCAATATTTTGTTAAAAAGTACGGTAAAAAGATAAGACTGTATACTTAAAACAAAGCTTAAAATGAAATCGCACATAGCTAACATATAACATATACCTATTATATAGTTATTACTAGAACTATAAAAGTAACTAAAATATAGTAAACAATAACGTTTGATCAGATTTAAATTCAATAGCAACGAATACTCAGATCTAAAAATTTCAAATTTGAATTATATAAGAAATAAATAGAACATAATTTATGCACATCTCGGGAATTATTAAAATACTAAATTGGTGTATAAAAAGGAAAAATAATATTAAGATTTCGGTTAATTACTTGCTTTTGTAGGCATTTTAAAATTATCATATTATATATATATATATATATATATATAGGACAGGTAATGAAATCAAATATAGGGGATAAAATTGTAATAAAATATTTTAGTTTTTTTTCTGTCAGTAATCTAATTTAAATCAGATGTAACTTTAATTGAGTTTTCCTTAAAACATCAATTAATGTTACAAATTATCAATTAAATAAATATTGTTAATAAGGTATTTTATTCCAAACTTCGCCAAGCTTCTATTTACTTTAATTGTGTGTTTCTTTTAAAATGCACGTAAAACAACATAAAAAAGAATTTACTGCATAAAAATTGAACATTCATTCCTATGAAAGAGTGACTATTCACTCATATAGGGGAGAAAAAATGCACTCCATTAGCAAGATTGAATAGTCACTCCTCCGAAAGAGTGATTATTCACGACTGTTTAGAGTGAATATACACTTCCCTGGAGTGAGTGTATTCACTCTTTCGAAAAATAAAAAATTCCACTTTTGCTGAGTGTGAATAGTCACTCTAAAAATATTGGGCATATTTTGACTCTGCTATAGAGTAATTATTCACTCCTCCGGGGTGAATAGTCACTCTTTTTTTATTTAGAGTGTAATTGAAATAGGTCTGCAATCAAACAAAGCGAATATTGCAGTTTGAATTTAGTGGTGTAGAAAATCTTTTAGTAACGAAACAAGAAAACTCTTTTTTCACATACGATGTACAGTCAAACCTGTTAAATTTTAAAAGATCACCGGTCGAACTCACTAATTTTGCTTTTTAAAATATTTAAAAATATTCGAATAGTGCCTAAAATTAAGTACCTTTTTAACCAAACTACAGATATTCCTCTTTTAAGGCGTGGAATATTCGATTACTCGACGTCTTCCATTTTTTAAAATAAATTTCATTTAATTTCTTTATATTTAGTTAGTTAAAGTATAATAATACATAGAAATTGAATTCACCATCTACATTTTGACTGTACCACTAAAATTAACTTTCAGTTAATTGCATTACTTATAATGATGTTTCAATGCATAAATTCCCGTGGACTAAACCGTGTTATGGATTAAAATTCCCGAACTTAAGAAAATAAAGTAAATTAAAATTAAAACATTTGATATATTTCATATTTATGATTTTTTTTATTAATGTATGTGTTTTTAATAATGACGTATTAAAGCAAAGAGATTTTTGAAATAATTAAAAATATATTTAAACAATCAGTTGGTTGTTTCTATTTTTATTATTATTTTATATTTTTGATAAAGATAGTTAACAGATTCAAAAATCATTAAAAGACGTAATTTTCTTTAAAAATATATATTTAAGTGAATTTTAAAAAAAATATCGAATTAAAAAAATCCAAATAATATTTTTCTTCGATTCCTTTGAAAAAATCATTATATCTATATATACATAAAAAATACTTTCGTTAGTCTCGCTCTTGGTAATTAATTTAACAGCTCACATGCAAACAGAAGTTCTTTCCAGAATAAAAACCGTCTTTTAAAAAGGAGTAAATAATTAAGACAAAGTGCAAAACTAAATTAAGCATACACAAAAACGTAACTGAATAATCGAAAGGTTTTTTTTTTTGTTTAAATTTAATACAATTTCAATTTCTCTGAATAATAATAGCGTGATTTCTAGTGTAAATATATTTTTAATCTTATATATACTTATATTCTTAAAGACAATTTATTTAGACTTAAATTATTCTTATTAATATAAATTCAAAGTAAAGATTTTATATTTATATCGAGTATAATAAAAAATACTTTATTGTTCATGCACTATATATATTTTTTTCAAAATCTAAGAAAATATAATATAACAATCTACGAGACTATACTATAACATCTTCCAAGTTTTCGACGATTTTTAATGAGTATTTTTTTTTTTTACCTTCCGAAATCTCCAAAACTATTAAATTTTGAGATTTAGAAAAAAATATTTTAATGTATAAACTTTAATAGTGAGGCTTATTAAAGCAAAGAAAGTTATGAGATACTTAAAAAGATATTTATACAAATAGTTGGTTGATTATTTTTGGTACATTTTTGATTAAGATAGTTAACAGATTTAAAAATCTTTAGAAAGCATAATCCTCTTTAAAATAATATATTAAAGCGAACTTAAAATAAAATATTGAATTTAAAAATATCCAAATAATACATTTATTCTATTGCTTTTCAAAGCATCATACCTAAAGACACATAAAAAATACTTTCGTTAATCTCGTTTCTTGTAATTAATTTAATATCGCACATGAAAAAAGAAGTTATTTCCGGAAAAGCAATTTTTCTCAGTTGTATAAAAACAATCTTAAAAAATAACAATTATTGCGGCAAACTGTAAACGAAATTAAGCATACAATTTCAATTTTCTCTAAATAATAACAGCATGATTTCTAGTGTAAATATATTTTCAATGTTATATACATTTATATTCTTAACGGCAACAAATTCTTATTAATATAAATTAAAAGTAAATATATTATATTTATATCGAGTATAATAACAAATACTTTATTGTTCATGCACTATATATATTTTTTTTCAAAACCTAAGAAAATATAATATAACCATCTACGAGACTGTAAAATAACATCTTCCAAGTTTTCCATGATTTTTAAATGAGTACTTTTTTGTCTTTTAAAATCTCCAAAACTATTAAATTTTGAGGTTTAGAAAAAAAAAATAATTTAATGTATGTATCTTTAATACTGGGGCTTATTAAAGCAAAGAAAGTTATGACACATTTTAAAAGATATTTATAAAAAAAGTTGGTTGATTATTTTTATTATTGTTATATATTTGGATAAAGATAGTAAAAGATTCAGAAATCATTAGATGGCGTAAATTTCTTTAAAATAAAATATTTAAGTGAACTTTTAATGAAATATCGAGTAAAAAAAATCCAAATAATGCATTTCTTCTAATGCTTTTCAACACATTATATCTAAAGACACACACACAAAAAAAAATCTTTCTTTCGTCTCGTTTCTTGCTAATTAATTCATTTTCTCACACGCAAAAAGAAGTTCTTTCTAAAAAAGCGATTTTTCTTACTCATATAAAAACCGACAATAATATAGAAAATAATTTCGGCAAAGTGTAAACGAAATTAAGCATATACAAAAACGTAACTGAATAATTGAAGTTTTTTTTTTATTATTTAATACATTTCGAATATTCTCAGAATAGTAACAGTGTGTTTTCTGGAGTAAATAATTATTTTCAATGTTATCTAAAATTGTATTTTCTTATTAATAAGTATTCCAAGTAAAGATCTTATTTTTAAATCGAGCATAATAAAATTGCTTTATTTTCCATGCGTAATAAAAAAGATAAATTCTTCTAAATCTTCGAAAATATAATATAACCATCTAGGAGACTATACAATAACATATTAAAAGTTATAACGATTCTAAGATTAGTACCTTTTTATCTTCCAAAACCAACCTCAGAAACGAATAAATATTGAGATTTATAGAAGCATAAAAAACAAGGATTTTATGCATTCAAGAATTAGAATTTATACATGTCAGAGTAATAATAGCCAAATATTTGTATGCTGCCGCGATAGATTATTTAGTGCATTTTATTTTAGAGGGGGTTTCCAGATATTAAATTTTTATGACTTGTTAGATCCCAATGGTCATCCTTATCACACTCACGTTGATAAATATAACGTCTTGTCCGGTAGTTAATGGTCATAGTGTGTATCTATAACAAGTAGAAAATTACATATTTATCACCAACATCGTAATTTTAAATCATTAAATTATTAAGTACATGTTTTTACCTTTGTGAAAAATCTATTTATAGATATTTTCAGCATTTTTAATTTCCTTTTAAGTAAATTTTAGCTATAACCCCGTGACACCGCTCGAATGATAAATTAAACCTTGTCATGATAAATTAACTTAATCTCGGCGTCTGTTGGGGATTAAGTGTATGTTAAATACTTGCGTTGGAAGATAGAAGCCATCAATAAAATCGTCTTTTAAAGGTAGCTACGGAAATAACATAAATTTTGGGTGTGTTGCAGACATGTAAGAGGGTGATACAAAATATTAATCTAGTCAAATTGAACCAATTTCATGATTGCACCCATAACCTCGTAAAAAAAAAATCCAATGTAATCGAAATACATGCATGGTTCAGATAATCAGAAAATAATCGAAGCATGTTTGTGAAATAAATGATAGCAGGAGTTTAGGTCTATAACTGTGTAATTTTTCTTTTCTTTATTTTTGAGGACATAGATTATTTGCGTTACATTTAAAGCCACTACCTTTATAAACAGAACAATACATGAGTAATATTTGCCTCTTATTTTTTCCCTCAAGAAGGAGCACGAAGGAAAAAACCATTATTTTTTTATATTATAATTTAAGGATTAATCTATAACTTTAGTACATCTGTTTATAAAAATATTAAAAGTAATGTCTTGAATATTAATAGTTTATGTTTTCAGTACACTTAAGAACCTAATCTGAAAATGGAATATTACATTTAATATATATAATTTACATATTTTGATGTCTGTCGATGATATTCGATGATAGTGGCACGACTAAAAAAAAAAATAATTTTTACACGTAAGATTTTTTATGTATTATATATTTTTAAAATATACTAAATTATTTATTGTAAGTATTTTTAACTAATCAAAATTTTTAAGATATAGTGTCTCCCTAAATGATGTCCCAGTTTCTTTGGTATGTTATAAAAGTTTAATTTAGACTATTTACTACAAATCATAAATCAAATTGAAGATAAACTAACCTAGCTTTTCGTACAAATGTTCACCATGTGCACCTTTAGTTGTACGGCACACATCCAACATAAAGAGCAATTCTTTCCACACTTCGGTTACCAAGTCCGGTGTAATGGTAGCAATAGCCTTTACAATTTTTGTCTGAACTATAGAAAACCATTAGGTAGCCGCAAAACATAGAGATGATCTTTTATAAAGCCCGAAAAAAAATCGCGTGGCCAAAAGGTCTTTTAAATCTTCGGCCCAGCAATAACGCTTTCGCTCATGAGTCGTCATTTTGTGCATCTGGCATTGCAAACGAGTAAATTACAAAGCAGTAATCGCGCCATGCGCTTACATAAAACTGTTTGAGTTACTCTTTATTTGTGAGTATAAACCAACACACTACAACGCTTACAGTTGATACTATTAAAATTCTGGGGCATTTTTTATGGACACCGTGTATATTATTTGATGATAAAAAAATATTGTAAATATAATTTTACTTAACATAAATATACATTTACTCTAGATTATTTTAACACAATTATTGTAATTGGTAAACAAATCATATTAGATGTAAATTTCCAACTGGGCGAAAAATGTCCGGACCAGGATTCGAACCCGGGATCTCCTGGCTGAAGCCGCCAGTGCTCTGCCATCTGAGCTATCCCGGACGATTTTTCGCCCAGTTGGAAATTTACATCTAATATGATTTGTTTACCAATTACAATAATTGTGTTAAAATAATCTAGTGTAATTTTGCATCCAGCGATTTCTGGAGTTCCATTACCTGAGATTTATTCTGTTGAGCTGAACCAGGTTTCAGACCAGATGCTGTAATCTTCAAGGTTAGCTGGGTGAAAAAGTTCGACCAGAATCGTCCGGGATAGCTCAGATGGCAGAGTAGTGATGGGCGATTTCGATTTTTTAATCGATTTAATCGATACTATGGCCAACTCGATATAATCGATACTATAAATTTTTTAATCGATGTCTCTAAAGGTCATATAATTTTCATTTTCCTTCAAAAATTTAAGGTCAAGTAGTTGGATGTCCAATCCCAAATCTTTCTTCTGTCTCATAAATGTTAAAACTTCAAAATTCGCTATCACAGTGTCAAATTTAAATAGCCTATACCCATCATGAGGATCCAAAAGTATAGGTTCGTTGAAATATGTGCATTTAAAAAATATATATAAGAATCCCATTTTCCTAACAAATCATTGAATTTCGGCCCACACCCTCTTAGATGTCCGCAACGGAAAATCCCAGTTCAAAGGGCATAAAAGCGACACCTGCTGGGTAGTATACACCCAAGCCTAATAAGGATCTATTTATACGACAGTGTAACAGAATATGAAGTTTGATTAAATTCCGTGCATTAGTTTTGAGATATGACTATCATGAATATCATGAAAAAAGCAGTATAGCAACGCAGCCTATTACATGATTAACACGAAAGACTCAGAAACAACTTACGTCAATGACTAACAGAATATTAAGTTTGATGAAATTCCGTTCATTACTTCTTGGGATGTTATCGCAAACATTGTGTAAACCCTGAAAAACAGTGTTGAATTCAGAGGCTGGTACGGGTGGACCCCCCCCCCCTCCCCGGAACTTTGAAATGTCCCCTAGGGAGATTTGAGATTTTATGCTTAATGGACGAAAGTCCAATCCCCCCCCTCATAACTCTAGAATGTTCCTCGGCAGAACCATAGAAATCCCCCCCCCCCGGAGAAAAATGTCTGAATTCAACACTGTTGTTAAAAGCAGCATGGCAGCACAATTTGTTATATCATTTACACAAATCCTAATCATGGATAACTTATTGCATTGTCTAACAGAATATTAAGTTTGATGAAATTTCGTTCATTAGTTCTTGAGATATTATCCCTAAAATTGTTTAAATCCTGAAACACGTGTTGAATTCAGGGGGTGGCCCGGGGGAATGACATTCCTCCCCCCGCAACAAAGCATAAAATCTCAAACTTTCTGGGGGGGGGGCATTTGAGTGTTTCGGGGGTAGGAGAATGTCACCCCCCCAGGGCCACCCCCTGAGTTCAATACGTTTTTGTACATTAAAAATTGATGAAATTTCGTTCATTAGTTCTTGAGATATTATCCCTAAAATTATTTAAATCCTGAAAAACGTGTTGAATTCAGGGGATGGCCCGGGAGGGTAACATTCCTCCCCCCCACCCCCCCGCAACATTCAAATGCCCCCCAGAAAGTTTGAGATTTTATGCTTTTTGTACATTAAAATGTACAAAAGTCCAATCCCCTCCCCCTCTGAACTGTCCCTCCCGGAGAAAAATGTCTGAATTCAACTCAACTGATAAAATCAGCATAGCAACGCCCCCTGTTGGGCGATTTACACCGAAACCTAATAAGCAGCAATTTATGCCAACGTCTAAAAGAATGTGGTTTTATGAAAATCCATGTATTAGTTCTTGAGATAGAGCTATTGCGAAACTCGGGAAAAATGCAGCATAGCAGCGCCACCTGCCGGTAGATTTACCTCAAAACCTAATCCTCAACAACTTTTGTCCACGTCAAACTGAATCTGAAGTTTGGTGAATATTCGTGCATTAGTTCTTGAGATAGCAATCTTGCGGAAATCATGAAAAATGCAGCATTGCAGCGCCACCTGTTGAGCGATTTTCACCAAAAAGTAATCAGCACCAATTTATATGAAGGTCTAACTGAATCTAAAGTTTCAACAGATTCCATGCATTAGTTCTTGAAATAGACCGCTCACAATTTTTTTGTCAGAGACAAACAAATAGACAGACTGACAGACAAAAAATTTATAAAAATAGTCAAATCGTATTCCAGACAAGAAGTTCTAACACTATAAATCCTTAGAAACCGGAAGTCGAAAATTTTCACGAAAACATCACTTTATTTTTCTAAAGACAAAAGAAAGCAAGAAAAGATGAACGCATCGATTCTGCCCTTGGATCAGAAACGGTGAATCGATTCAAGATTCGATGCCGATGTCGATCTTCAGATGCGATCTTCAGAATCGTTACTTTTTTGATTTACTTCAATTCTTTAGATGCAATGTCGAATCGTTATATTTTGATGTACTTTCAATTCTTTAGATGCAATGTCGAATCGTTATGCTTTGATTTACTTCAATTCAAATCGCATCACGGTCGATCCACGATTCGGGTTGAATCAATTCTTCCAATTTTGCTGTTTTAGTGCCAGAATTGCTGTAAAATTTTGTATAAGAGCCTTTTTTTACTTTCTAGGTTAAATCAGTGTTGAATGCAGGTATTTTTCGCAGGGAGGGATTTATGCGACTCCGGTCGGGATTGGGGGGGGGGAGGTATTTCAGAGTTGCGTAATGGGGGGGGGGGTGCACATTTGTCCATTAAAAAGCATAAAATCTCAAAACTTATGGGAGGGACATTTCAATGTCCTGGGAGGGATGTCCTCCCGGGCTACTCCCTGATTTTAACAGTAGGTTAAATCGTTATACTTTTGTTTAGAAGCCTAGTTATTCAGGTTACTAGTTTATTATATTGTATTTTTCAAGTTCGTCCCTTCTAATCTCTCCACCCCCCTCTCTCCTTTTCCTCGCTAATCTTAATTTACAGGGCCGTTCAAAATTTGCATGCAATTTTTAAAATGTCCAATTCTTGTTCTATTTTATTACAAGCCACATTTTGAAACCTTGACCAAAGATACTTTTGAGGTCGCCCCTCCGACCGTTTGGGGCTTACCTGCTCCCTCGGGGGGGGGGGGGTATTTTTTGTTTCTTCCAAACCATATCGTATAACATATCGTTGGAAAGCTTTTAATGTGATCTTTTATTTTCTGTCTCTGGCCTTCCTTCTTTTTGGTAAGGGTCAATCGTGCTCCAACTTATGTATTGATATTTTTGACAATAATTTCAAAGGAATATATATTTGTTCTTTCGGATTTACTGTTTTAAAGGCAGAACTGCTGTCAAACTTCGCATAAGAGCCTTTTTCTTTCTAGGTTAAGTTGTAATATTTTTAGTTTAGGAGCCAAGTTATTTGGGTTACTAGTTTATTAAGCTGTACTTTTCCAGTTCGTCACCTATACATCCCCCCCCCCCCCCGATCCTAATTTTCTTAATTATGGTCCAATTTCAATGGGACCTTTTTTGACATTCTTCCCGAGTCATTTGTTTACCAACTAAACACTGATATTATATCTGCAGCTCTTGGTGAGCACTATTTATGAATGGTAATAACAAATTTCGTTTCTTTTCCATTTTAAACTTATCATTCTTGGTTTAAAGCCACGTGACTCAAGGTTTTCGTTAGTTAAGCCGTATTTTCACCCGTAAGTTTGTCAAAGTGTTTGTGTAAGTTGTATTATAAAAAATTCAGTCGTTTACAGCCAAACTTACTGATTTATGATACTTTGAATTTTATGAAATTTCGGAGCTTTCCGAAGCTAAAGGATCCCCTGTATGTCATTAATTTTTTTCAAGGGTGTAGGTATGAAAATACGTGCTAAAATGCTTTAAAACCTTTTTTTTTCAAATAATATATTTAACAATTTAAACAAAGTGATTCCCGAGAATTTTGTACTGTTTTAAATGGGGACCACATCTTAGAATGTAAAGGGCGTAAAAATTCGAAACTTGGGCAGGGCGATGTAAAAAAAAAAAAAAAATAAAAATAAAATAAAATTTCCTTTTAGAAATTTGAAAAAATATTATCTTAATTACAAGCTGAGATATTAATTATTATTTCACTAATTGGTTTGTTTCTATTAAATGCTTTTTTTTTTAAAGGCAGTCACGTGATTTTTTATAGCAGCATTAACGTTTTCTACCGTTTAGCGTGCGGTTCTTTGACGGAGGGCTGAGATAATTACTACTTTTTCAATATCAAAAATTTTATAAGTGTTCATACCACTATTTTCGAATAGTAATTTCACAAATATCTTGAATTCTTGCTTAAGACTACCACCCCCTAGACTAATGTATCTTCGGATAGGTTGTATAAAGGAGTTTCGTTTAGATACACTTTTGTTTTGAATAGACTGCGCTCCCTGGTGGTGGAATATAGAACTAACAGACCGCGATTTCATTTAAAGTAGAAAATCTAACAAGGCGATCTGTTCGAAACTTTAAGATAGTTTATAACACATAAGAAAAAGTTTAAAAAAGAATGGTGCGAAAATTTTCGGAGGAGGGGGGGGGGGGGGGAAGGCCGCTAGAATTTTTTTTAAGCCTTAGCGTTCCTTACCGTTTTAGGTGGGGTTTTTTGACGGAGTCCTGAGATAAATGCCACTTATTAAATATAAAAAAGTCAAAAGTTTAGTTACCACTATTTCCGAATAGTAATTTCGGCAAATAGCTTAAATTTTTGATCAAGATTGCCACACTCTTGAGTAATATATCTACTGATAGGTTGTTTAACGGCGTTTCGTTCACAGTTTGGTTAGGAATAGAGTGCGCACCCTGGTGGTGGAATCTGGAACCAACATAACGCGATTTTGTTAAAATTAGGAAATCTAACAATGCGATCTGTTTTAAGCTTTAAGATTGTTTATAATACATGATAAAAAATTATAAAAAAGAATGGCGCGTCACATTTCGGGGGGGGGGGGGGTAGGGGGATAAAGGGGAGGGGCAGAACAAAATTAGAAAATATAACAGGGCGATTTGTTTGAAATTTTAAGATAGTTTATAACACATGGGGGGGGGGGTACACCTATACGGTGCTGTAGACAGCGGGAACCCGGTTCGCGGTTCGTTCGCTTCGAGATTTCATATTAGGCGGAACCCGCTAGTTACTAGCTATAATGTTAAAGATTTCCAAGCAATATACATGTGCGTCCACTATCCTTCTAAGACAGTAAAATTAATTGATTTTTATTTCTTCCGAGAAAACTAAATTTTCACGTCTTGCAGCGACGATTTTTTTTTTAAATAAAAGAACTTTAATAAACTTTGCTAGTTACATTATTAAACTCAAATTGTAAGAATACTAAATCGGTTCTTATGGCAACGTGAATTATGTCCCTGAAAATTTTAATTTTAATTCAGGCTGGAAGAAAATCACAATGATTTAATTACAGGGACAGTCAAAAGTTTTCCGTTACATTACGGCCAATGGAAAAAATTATTTCAAGTGCATTTTAAGGATGTTACATACTTTCAAACAGAATGAAATTGATATGCACTTATGAAGTGCACTGTTATAGTACGAGCGCACCACATTTGCCACGTTTGACGCGCAATTTCCAACTTCTATTTAACCGAGACCTTTTTTAAAAAATAAATTTAAACAAAATCTAAATTACAATATTAGTAAAATTACATCTTAAAACTAATAATTTAAAAGTTAAAAACTTTATTATTTGACTCAAAGGTCTGTAATAGCTTACGACTGGGACCCTGACTTTGTCTACCCTCTAAATGTGAGGTATGGGAGGTGGTCGCTACGGCTCTGCTGATTCGCTAAGTTTTGAAATTAATATTTTTGAGCTTATCTGTGACTATCGAAATATCGATTCAAGTATCGATTCTAGAATTTGGGAATCGATTCTTATTGTGATCGATTCAGTTTTATACGATGTCGATTTTAATCGATTCCTGAATTTTCCAGAATCGCCCATCACTATGGCAGAGCACTGGCGGCTTCAGCCAGGAGATCCCGGGTTCGAATCCTGGTCCGGACATTTTTCGCCCAGTTGGAAATTTACATCTAATATGATTTGTTTACCAATTACAATAATTGTGTTAAAATAATCTAGTGTAATTTCGCATCCAGCGATTTCTGGAGTTCCATTACCTGAGATTTATTCTGTTGAGCTGAACCAGGTTTCAGACCAGATGCTGTAATCTTCAAGGTTAGCTGGGTGAAAAAGTTCGACCAGAATCGTCCGGGATAGCTCAGATGGCAGAGCACTGGCGGCTTCAGCCAGGAGATCCCGGGTTCGAATCCTGGTCCGGACATTTTTCGCCCAGTTGGAAATTTACATCTAATATGACTTGTTTACCAATTACAATAATTGTGTTAAAATAATCTAGTGTAATTTCGCATCCAGCGATTTCTGGAGTTCCATTACCTGAGATTTATTCTGTTGAGCTGAACCAGGTTTCAGACCAGATGCTGTAATCTTCAAGGTTAGCTGGGTGAAAAAGTTCGACCAGAATCGTCCGGGATAGCTCAGATGGCAGAGCACTGGCGGCTTCAGCTAGGAGATCCCGGGTTCGAATCCTGGTCCGGACATTTTTCGCCCAGTTGGAAATTTACATCTAATATACATTTACTATTAAATTTGCATTCCCTTTTTCAGTTGTGTCGTTTTTCAAGTATGGATAGTTCATCACTTCTAACTCTTATTCGAAACGAAATGAGCAGCTATTAAAGAAAATCAAATTCCGTAAATACTATTATACAAGTTTATCTAAGTCAAAATATGCCACTATTCATAAAAACGTTACTACATGTCTCATTCAGGGTCAAAACACAACTGCAGGTGATCCAATGTTGATGCAAGCCCACGACGAGTTTGGTAACGGTACATCTACTCTCTGCTACAGATAAGTGGGATTATATTATGTGCCGCGGTTTACAGGATAAAATTAGTAAATCAATAGATTTTTATACATAAAATAGGTTTTAAAACATAAAAATACAGTCGAAGATGTTCAAAAGAGTTGCTGAACAGCGTCAAAAAAGTTGACACCAAAGCGCTTTTGACTTATTCAAAGAGACATCATCAGGAGAAAAAAAAATTTCAGCTTGATTGTTCATCAATGCCCGTTTATTCAGAAATCGCACCTTAATATTTTTTCAAAGGATGATAACTGTTATAATCAGCCGAAAGCGCTTGGATGACGACTTTTTAATATCTTCGTCGGTTTTTATGTTTTAAGAACATATTTCATGTATATTTAGCACCATTTTAGTAAGAGAAATCATAATATTTATTTTTATGTATTTAGGTGTTTTTATTTAACATTTAGGTTAACATGATGTTTAGAAAATTATAGTTAAACTCTATTCTTAAATCTATAGATTAATTTTTATCAATAAAATCACATTTTAAAAAATTCGAGCGGCACTACTACCACTACAAAGCTTATTCGCGAAAATAACGATGCAAACATGTACTAATATTTTCATAATTTATCACGACGTACAGCGAACGAAAATTATATCAACAAAAATTATTCTAAAGAATAAAATAAATTCATTTACGTTTAGCGAAAGGAACAGGAATTTAACCCTTTCAGTGCGGAATTTTTTTCGCGGGGTGGGGTTAATGCCCTGCACTATGCAGGTGCAATACGTTATCACTGCTAAGCCCATGACGCAGTACAGTGAGCAAAATACACGCCGTGAACGCCTAGGTGACTTTTGTCGACGCTTACTGTAGTCTACAGCACCCAACTCCCAGATGTCGACATTCGTTAACTCCCGCACTCGGACCCTTATGTCGACTTCTGTCGACTCCCGCAGTAAAAGGGTTAAAGCATTGACAGTTGCATTCAGTCTAGAAAAAAATTTCACATCATAGTTTTGTATTTAGAAATTGTTGATGAAAGTTTGAATTATGTTATGTTTGAATTACGAAAAAAAAAAAAATCTACTTCATTTGTAGCAAGAATGAAAAAAAGAAATATCCATCACGCATAAATTATAAATTACTTCCTGATCCTACTTTTTTCCTGAATGGTTTGACGCAAGTACTTCTTTTGATACGGTAAAAGAAGGAAAAGCAAAACACAATTGCAGCAATTACTATCCTTAACCTGTATTGTAATCAAAATTTTCTGGACAGAGACTATGGCAGTCTTTGACCTACATATCAGTATGCACATCACATAATATGATAAAATTTATTTCAACTATAAAACGAATAACTTAACTAAATCCGGACTTCCACATAATCACTATCCACAAACAGAAATGAAGGTATAAATTATTTTAATGTGTACTTCATGGATATAATTATCCAAGCAATACACTCTATCATAAGTAGTAGCATAAGAATACGCAAGATTGGCCAAATCCTTTACTCTGACATTTCATGTTACAGCTTTTGTTTGAAGCTGTAAGTATTAATTAGGCAAATATCATATTCATATTTTTCATATTCATGTTCATTTCATTATTCATGTTTTTCACATTCTTCATATATCATTGCTTTATAATGTGGCATGCTTCATTATGCAAGACTTATATAAAGCATATATATATATATATATATAATCTACAGTAGAAATGAATATGTCAAAGATACAATGCAGGAAACATCAAGTAAAAAGAATAGAATATAGAAAGACATAACAGAAGAAAGGTCGAAGCGAATTAAATTTGATAAAATGCACTTTAATCATAATAAATTTTTGGGGGGATGATCGGAAGTTGATAAAACTCGCAAAAAAATTCTGATTTACTTTAAAAAAAATTCATCTTATGTTTTTCACATTTGTTCTGAAACGATTTCATGGATATCGACCAAATGATCCAAATTAAATGAGAGAAAAACGTTGTGAAGAAAAAGTGATGAAAGTGATGAAAGATGTTTAAAAAATGCACTGAGCGTACAAATAAATGGATCGGAAATCTAATTTGAATGTTTGTTTTTCTATTAATAACATTTAATTTTTCTTTCTTTTTTATTAATGGGAATATTTTTTCAAATGTACTTAGTTCTTTAAAGTAGTCATGGAATATTTGTAGAACAAGAATTAAAAAAAATTCAATTACATAACATTTGAAAAGATAACCATTCTACATTTAATTTGCTACATTATACTGCATAGACGAGTTTGTGAAAGATTTAGCAAAGACAATATAAGTAAAGAAGAAATAAAGTACAAAACAATTAGGTAACACGCTTTTACTTCAAAATTGAATGCATAGAATATGCATGGTCATCGACAACGTCATTGTATGCAATTTTTTTAAAAATCAGTTCATAAAATATGCGTTATAATATAAATAAATATCTATTTCAATCACCCGTAGATATTTCATCTTATGAGATACTGGTCTGATTGTTGACAATGAACTTGTGTTCAAAATATGACAAAAATCGTTTCGTTAAATTCTCCTAATGTTAATTTAGTTTGTAATCGTTGCAACACAGATTGTTGTAATGCGGATAGTTTTATAAGCAGTACTCATGAATTACTGGAAGAATGAGTTGTAATTTGAGATTCTCATTGAAGCGTTTAGAAATAGATTTCTGTTAAAAATACGTAATTTTTCAGAACATTTATTTTGAAAATAGATTTTGAAAATGATTTTTCAAAAAAAGAAAAAAAAAACGAATTTTAACGTTAAATTTTTTAACATAAATCGATTCCTAGAAGTCTCGAACATACGATTACGAAAGTATAATTAATTCCGTTAAATAGTTTTTGAGTTATGCTTAAAAAACTAACCGCATTGTAATTTGTTCGCAAACCATTATAATTTAATATTACATTAGGATTTGCACATTTTGAACATTCTTAAACTATTTTACTAAACTACGGTTAGAATCCTAAGATAAAATATGACGAACTACAGATTGTGATATAAAAATTGGGTTGTAGCATTGAAAGTCTCAGAGTTGGTTAATATATAAAGACAATCCCCTAAGCTTAATTTATTCGCATAAAAGAAAACTTAATTTCTAGATGAATGGTTGTTTTCACTTTCTTCTGGTACAATTCTGTGAACCAAGTGTATGGTTTGTTCTCTCTTTTATTTTTATTTTTTATTAGTGTATACGTACGGGGCAGTACCTTTATGATATTATCATCGACAATTAACGTATTCGTATATAGAACATTTGAAGAAAATCATATCAGCGGAAATAGCTCCAATAAATTGGTTACAAGATTTGATCCGATTCCAGATTGTTATCCAGACAGGCGGCAGACGAAATTTACAAATAAACACGTCGGAAGTTGTGCCTCACACGTGGCAAATGTGCATTCGTACTAAAGCTAGTTTTACAAATATTCAGAACTTGGTGCAATGGCTGTTGCACCCTTACGCAATAATGCATGAATACAAAATCTATTACGATTATATATGTTAATTTTAGTAGTATGGAAATAATATGACTCCCTTTTACGTATGACGTATTCACCATGGCAACCTAGAATCATTAGGGATCATGGGATATCATTGAATTAATTTCGTATGACAGGATTTAATAGAATGAATAAAACTTTTATCAATGTCTTTTCAAGTTTTTATTCGATTTTCATTAAATATTAAATGAGTCGAAAAAATTCTGCAACGATTATATACATAAAATTTCAAGTCATTCGTTTGGGCAATTTTTGCTCTGTTATATGCGGAAAGAGAGACAGACAGACGAATGAAGCACACCATGACTATAGCTGCCAAGTATCTGCATAATTATGAGCACACATAAAAATCGCATACAATTCATAGAAGGATGATCGGCAAAAAACTATCAGCGCAGCCGTAAAAACTAGCAAAAAATGCAGCTATAAAGAGGAAATTTTGCTTACACATAATAATACGTCTTACAAGAATTTTGCTGAAGAAAAAAAATATATTTCGAAAAAAATATAATAATGAAAGTAATAAAAAATACATAAAGACAAAATCTAGCTCATCGAATTAGAATGAATAAAAATACAGATATCAAAAAGATAATTTTTACTTTTAGTAACTCCATCATACGCTAATAAAAATAACATTAAAATACTTATTTGCATTTTAGAATTTTGTTTTTATTTTCTTAAATCTGTCTTTATTGCATATCTACAACCGGACAATTTTAAAGAAGTATGAAGGAAGAAATATTTCGAAAAAAGATGAAAATTATAATGCAAGAAAAATAAAACTTAGAAAAAGACAAAATCTAGCTTATCGAATTAAATTTTATAAAAACATGGATATCAAAATGGTGAATTTTTCATTTTATTAACCCTATTAGAGGCTGATAAATCCTAAATCCCACACACACTAAAATTCCGTAAAAAGGGCTGTTCTTAAAATAAAATACAAGCGCTGCAGGATATAGCATAGATATCATTACTTTGAAATGCACTGAGCTTATAAATGTAGACGGATTAAAAATCTAATTAGCATTTTTGATTTTCTATTATTCGTGGTGTATGTACTTTTTAGTAAAAAAAAAAATTCCCAAAATTAAACAAATCAGGATTTTTTTTTTTTTTTTTTTTTTTTTTTGGTAGAAGCCAATGTACAGTTCTTTTCTGTTGCGTTGCTTTGCGTTTAAGAAAAATTTATTTTTAGAAAACTGAAATACTTTATTAGTAAACATATCTTCAAAGAGTCGTTTTTAGTATTTACGAATTAAATAAATAAAAAAAAAAGTCACATTTTATAGTATTGAAATATAAGGCATCCGTTATGATTTTTATGAAAAAACTTATATTTTTTAATTATAAAAATTTAATTAACCAATTAAAAAATTGCATATGATGAAAAGGTAGCATATAGGGTAGCTTGAGGTGAGATGCCTTGTTGTACAAGATGCCGTGTCCCGTGGTTTGCATATGCGCAGGCGCTGTGAGGAAATACCGCTGAGTTGAAAGGAAGAGAGTAACCTACTGATACTTTAATTCCATTTGCTTTCTTTTTTTAAATATTAAGTGGTGCTTTTTTATTGCTATATCGTCTTAAACTTCTGGTAAGTGTCTAAAATATCTTTTGCGTGACTTCATTACTTGCTTACATAAGTCATAGTTTAAACACTAGCGAAATAAATCTAATGTTTTTAGAGAGTACTGGTACCCGGCCTTTCTGTAAGATATAAATGGTTTCCGGTTCCCGCTTCCTCACGTCAGTGAGGGAGGTGGGGTGGGGGGAGCATCTTGTTCAATACTTTGGGATGAGTCCACGAAGTTTTTTTGGGTAAGATGCATGTTGCTTTTCCTTGGTGTAAAATGCCGGTTGTTTTCCGTTCCAAATGTCTGGTTGTTTTTTAATTGCTTACACATACCTCGGGGTAAGATGGCGAAATGCAAGTGTTTAGAAAATCAAAATTTCCGATGGTTTCTATAATATCGGTAAAATGAAATAAGCTCTTAAATCATACAGAAGAGGGCAAACTTTAAAAAGAAATCAATGAATAAAAAATAAAAGCAACAGGCGATTTTTAAATCAGTAAAGTCAAAAACAACGGTATCTACCGTATATCAATTTATCGAAAATCATCTTACGATAAGTAAACATTGAAGCGAGAAAAAGTAATTTAAAAAAGAGATTTTATATTTGTAAAAGTAAACGGTTGCATTAAGGGAAAACTAAACATTAGCGCTTATTTTAAATATTCCCATATGGTTTGGTAATATTGTGTTATGTAACACTAACCCATTGGATTTTCAGTCGCAAGATGAGTAACATACATGGCGAAACGTCACCTATATTCTTTTAAAAGTGGCATGGAAAGTGAATTTTGAATTAAAAAATTTAAATTGTCAAAAACCTGCCTTTGTGTGAAACCTTGGCGCTGCATAAAAGTGTACAGAACATAATGAATAATTGCTGGTTCGAATTTTAGTTGAATACGTTTAGTTTATTAAAATGGGGTTTAATTTGACGACTATTTTGTTTCTACAAAATCTATATTCCTTTCAAAATCATTTTTTTTATTGCGATTCAAAACAGAACGGAAGTGACATTTATGTCTTTCTATAAAATTTATTCATAGAGAATAACGATAATGAGGATATGTTATAGAGTCGCAATTCTTTAATGAAATGTCAGTCTCGAAATTTTGCAAAAAGTATAACCAGGTGCTTTCAATGACCGTAGCGTAATAGATAGACAATTAATTTTATAACTACAAGAATGAAATTGAATCTGACCAATGACTTTTGGTGTGACCAATGACGTTTCGACATAAAAATGGTCTAATCAGAACATGCATTTACAATGGACAGTATTCCTGCGACGTCACATTAGGTAAAATGGCTATTTTTATAACCTCGCACTAAAAGGAATAATAGAATCCATTACGATTGATACATTTACTGATGTAGTAAAAACGTCCAAGTTTCATTTCAACTAACGCATTTGTGTAACACTCTTGTAAACAATGTATAAATGTAATTTTTTATTACATGTATATTTAACATTGAATTTACTGTACATTGAATATTTGAAAGTTATTTCACCAAGATTGACTACTCAAATGCGTTATATGGTACTCTGCATTCGACTTTTAGAAAAAAATTTCATTGGGTGATCTGATTTGTCAAAACAAGCAAAAGATTCTTGTTATAAAGAGTTACTTTTTTTATCGAGTTTAGCATTGTCCCCATATTTGCTATTTTCCTTTTATTTTCACCAAACAATTTCTTAAGCATAAAACTCTTATATAAAAGTGTCTTGTTTCCAAAACTAGGAAATAATTCAGAAATTTACTCGTGTTATATTACGTAATGTGCAATGCAGTCTGACTGTTAGAATTCCTGTTTTGGTAGATTATGCTTTTATTGATCTACATGTAAAACTGCAAATTATTTTTTTTATCGTAATATTTAATATACAAAAATATTTCCATTTGATTTTATTATAATATACTAAAAATTATAATTTTCCTTTTTATGTTCATTTATTATTTTGTGCATTCTATTAAAAATATCTTTTATAATTTTTTTTAATTTCTACATTTTAGAGAATATTTCTACATTTTACAAATGTAAATTAGTAAATTATTTTCATCAATTGAATTTTCTATTAAATTCCTAACTTCATATTTTGTTACTATTTGTGTTTCGGATTTTCCAATATATACATCCTAAATTAAACGTTTAAATAAAAAACGAATGACATTTCTTCTTAACATTGTATTAATTTTTCTATATAGCTCAAAATAACGAATTTGTTTCGAATACGTCAATTTAACTGTCATTTTAATCTCAAGCTAAGAGGTTTCAGAAATATCTTTTCAGTCATCAAACCTAATTAAGAAGTATTATTTATATTTTTCGCTAAGACAAATAATAAACTGAGTTTTTCGGTTACTAAAAGAGAAATAATAATAATAATATTCAAACCTTTATTCTGATTAATGACATATATACTAGGGTGGTCACAAGAAATCAATTTTCGAATTTTTTCTGGGACAACCCCCCCCCCCCCCCCCACCAAAAAAAAAAGTTGCCAATAGACTAGAAAATGAGATTGGCAAAGTTTCAGCTCATTTGGATAATATTAACCCGTGCCTCATTGAGGTTTAAGTTTGAAAAAAAAACGTGATTTTTCGAAAAAAAATGCTGTTTTTCCTTTGTTTTTCATAAATGAAAAACAAAAAGTATTATTTTTTAAACCTTTGTATTCGACGTACAGTGAGCAAAAAATATTTGCACACCAGGTACATTTGTTGTATCATATGTGTAAATAAATAAAAAGCAACTAAGAATTAAAAATACCAACACTTTTACAAAACAAATAAACATATTTAATATCTGACTTAATAATTATATTTAAAATATGAAAACATAAAAAAGTAGTTCATTAAATAAATACAATTGAACCTAGAAACATAATTCTGGCCTCATTTTATAAAAAAAAAAGTTTTGTTTTGCAAGAACCACACACCATTTTTTTCTGAAAATTTATAGATTTAGAAATATGTGCATTGTTCAGGACCAGACTTCACCCGAATCCTAAAAATTTACTTTTTATGAAAATGCGAAAAAAAATTGTAACGTTCCATTTCAATTCTTTTTCACCTTTTGTTTTTCTTTTTTTTTTTTTCATTTTGTACATAATAAAGGGTTTAACTAAAAAAAATTCCAAAGAAAATGAAAAAAATCGTATTTTAAATTGAAAGAATTAAAAAATTGGGGGCAAAGAAAGTATAAATATTGCTTACAAATAATGCTCAAATGCATTTTATTATTATAGTTTTGTTACAAGAAGCATAACAAATCAGCAGTGAAACATGTCACAAATTAATAGAATCAATGCCCAGACGATTACAAGCTGTAATTGAAGCAAAGGGCATGCTTACTAAATATTAGCACTGTTTTTAACTTATAAATAATTCCTCTAGTTATATTTTTATTGCTAGTGTGCAAATATTTTTTGGCAGTACAAATGCTACTTTTTTATGTTTTCATATTTTAAATATAATTATTAAGTCAGATATTAAATATGTTTATTTGTTTTGTAAAAGTGTTGGTATTTTTAATTCTTAGTTGCTTTTTATTTATTTACACATATGATACAACAAATTTACCTGGTGTGCAAATATTTTTTGCTCACTGTACGTCGAATACAAAGGTTTAAAAAATAATACTTTTTGTTTTTCATTTATGAACAATTTTAACCAAATTTCTATTGGATACTAAATCTTCTTACTTTTTGTGCAGTATATTGAAATAGATATATAACTACGTAAAATCATGCATTTATGTATTTGTTCATACATGAAATTTAAATACACGTGTAAGAAGAAGAATATTATGAAATACAATTTTTTAAAATAGAAATAATTATATGATCTTGAAAAATATATGAACATAAATATATCTTGAAAAATAATATATAAAAATTCAATTTCCAAGTGTATTTATCATTTCATTTTTATTTCTGTGCAGTAAATTAATCTCAAGTGGTTAGTAATAAAGCCCATATCATTATAAGAAAAATTCAATAACACTAATTTATACATTTCGTTGATACTGATGTTATTGATTTCAAGCTTTTAGAAATCTCCTTTTACTCTGCAGAAAGGAGCATCCAAATTTCAGTTGATTCATCAGTTATTCTTGTTATTCTAAAAATCTCTCTTAAGTTTAAGATAGAGTAAGAGAAAGAAAATGAAAAAAAAATATATTGCTTATTTTTTATAATTATATTTCTGGAATGGAGGCATATATTCCTCTATACGAATAAAAATAATAATTATAATTATAATTATAATGGTTATACAGATGATGAAGATGATATAAACTATAATGTTTTTATTCATTGCTATTTAAAAGGACATGAAATATTTAAAAAGTAATTTGATATAATACTGTAATGTAAAGTAATATTGTTTGAAACCTAAGTGCTTAGGATAACACTACTTATAGTATGAGAATAATCCATATTGCATGAGAACAGAAATAACGAATTTTAAGAAATTCTGGTCATTATAAATTACATATTTTAGGCTTTTTTAAGGATTGAAACAAATATAATAAGAATATTTATTTTGTTAAAAAAAGACACAAAACACAAGAAAGTAAATAGTGTTGTCAACATTGGAAGTCTTATTTTACAGTAATGAACCAATGTGCCTAATCGTAATATTCATGTTATTTATTGACTGATTAAATAAGAGAATACTTATTATTAGGAGATAGTGGTTTATATTGGAATATATAAATCCGCTATATTGGTAATAGTGAAGGTAAAAGTAAAATAATTTTTTTTATCAAACATTTCAATAATACTGGAAAATGTATAAATAAAAACTAAATACATTTGCTGTTTATTTTAAACAAAATGTTTTGCAATTGATTTTTTTTTACAATTTCCATCAGTTAAAAAAGTTTACTTCAGTATTTCTGCACGCCTGTCTGTCTGGTCTTGCTATAACTCGCGTAAATATACTCTAATTTAGATGATATATATTGCATTCCACAAAAGAATTCTACTAAAATTCATTTTATTGCTTAAGAAAAATTTGCAACTGCGTTGTCAGTTTCGTAACTGAACTAAATTTTAGTATACTATTTATTACATATACAAATCTCTAGATCATATACAGTGGTTTTCAAAGAATTCGAATATTTTTCGGATTACCGATGATAATTCCTATGTTGGATTTTCAAATAGGGGAAGGTGGGGCAAAATCGGGTACCATAAATGTTTGTTGTTCTCAAATGCAATCAAATGGGAAAACAAAATCTGAACACCGTTTTTAATATTAAATGAATCTTTGGCTATATTAAAACTTACTCTTTTCAGTAACAAATGTAATTAATTATATAAAAAATAGCTTTTTTCAGACATATGCAAAAATCCTGTTTTACCCGACTGGTTGGGTAAAACCGGGTTCTCATTTAAAACTCTTGGAGAACTTATTTTATTTAAAAAAAAGATCTTGTTTAAAGAAATTAAAAAAATACATTTTTGTTATATTTAACAAAATGAAATTGCACATGTGTCAAAAATAAATCTGTAGCAAATTATCTACATTATATATGCCTACTTATTTTATGCTGGAAGTCTTAGAGTTATTTTAACTGCAAAAATCACAAATAAATTTATTATCATATTCTTCTTCATAAACATGCTTCATGTACCCATCCGTGGTATTTCACACATTGTATACAACTTTCTTTGGATTTAGAATTGGAGTAAAGCTCATTGCAAATCATTCAGGTTTCATTATCTTCTTCATTTTCAGAGGATGCCTCATCAAACTTTTTTGGTTTATTTTCCTGTTGATTATTATTTTCTTTTTAAGAATCTTCCTTTTTCGTTTTGCAGACTTTTTGGCTTCTTTCTCCTTAATATCCGTTTCGAGCTCTAATTTATAGGGCGAAGTACTTATAATAACAGTTTTCCCTTCTTTTGCAGCTCTTTTCTCAATCGTGAAGCCTTCCTGGGGAGGGGTAATAACATTTAAATTGAAATTGGAAATGCATATTGCTGGCTACACAATATTAGATATCGATAGAAGAGGCTGGATGTTGTCAATTGCTGGATGTGTGATGTCGACACTTTTAGATGCGGAAAGATGAGCTTCATTATCCTGTTTTATTTCATAAATACTTATTGCTGCAGCTACGCGCCAAGCTATGTATGCGTAGACTTTGGTGTTTTATCACTGACATTCATGGGTTTCTTTGACATTTCCGGAGAAGCAAATAGATTTAGGAAAAACATCGTTGTTGTAAGGAAAAATCTCTGTTTTCTCAAACCGTCTGATTGGAATATTTGTAACTACTGCTCTCAAAAATGCAGCTTTGAATAATTTTGTAATTTAGCAAATTGTTACAGATCGCCCAGTACTGGACCACTCCCTCACCTCTTGTTTGTAGTATAAGATTAGAGATGCCATGAATGATACATCAAAGGGTTAATAGTACTTAACAGGATTAAATTTCAATGTAAAACTGCATGCTAAACTATTAACTATCCTAAAAAATCATTACATGAGTGTAGGACAAAATCTGGTATACCCGGTTTTGACCCACTCTTAAGTGCCCGGTTTTACCCCAACGGGACGCAGATTTTTAAACATGACGTCAATACTCTCAGTACTATAGTAAAATATCAGTAAAACTGTTAAAATATTAGCAGGAAAGCAAAGAATTATATATAGTACTTGCCAATATTTAATATGCTGGCAAACAGTTAATACATGCGTAAAACTTAGAAACAAACAAAATAATTTTTTAAGAGAAATTCAAACGCAATCCTTCACACAAAAAATAACAGCACACAGTAGTGCTTCGTTCATCTACAAATGCCGTAATGACTTTCGACAAGAAATTCCTTGTGTTGGCCGACAGATAAACGTTCAGATTAAGTAGGAATCAGCGCTACCCGGTTTTGTAAGACTCTCATCTATGCTACGCTTTTTTCTCAATTGTTAACTTAGGGGCTGTGTGTACATAATGTTATCATCCCTCGAACCCCCCTCCTCCTGGTAATGATATAGTTATCAAAAGTTCGTTTGATTTTTAATTTTTCTTTTCTTTTGTTTGGGAACACATCACATTATGGTTACATGTACTTTTCGTATACTTTATTGATTCAGATGAAGAGAAGTCAATAAAATACCAGTTATATATCAAATAACACATAAAAGAAATTGTTGCTATTCAAACATATTTAAGAACAGATTTTTGTCACATACTGCATTCAACAATAATAATGTACTTGATAATGTAAATGTTTGTACTTGCCCCCTGAATGGTTTGGGGCAGATAGAACTTCTTATCAACAATACACGTGGACGATATTCTTTCTATTTTACAAACACTAGTATAATTTCAAACATACTTCGCATATGGTTTGTCGAACAGCGGATTATGTATACATACACGTATGACAGAAGAATAGGAATGCCAAACTTTGGGGTGTTCTATATTTTGGAATTGAATAAATTTATAATCATTTAATGATTTTAATAATAGCTTTGTACTTTCATAAAAATAGATAACATACTAAAAAACGAAAACATACTATTTTGATGTAAAGACCAGGTTACAAATAAAAATGATAACGATATAAAAAGACAACTCCCACCCTCCCCTAGAGATATCTTACGATCTCATGCGTCAGACTCTTCCTCCCCGAAAAATTATAACGTTATATATGCTTAGATATACACTTTTTAACCTGACTAAACAGTAAATGTTTTTTTACACAATTATGAATGAGTTGGCGTGTCTTTCCTAATCTATGACTGACGCATGATTTTAATTTCTTCGTATTACATGGTTGGATCTTTTAGATTCAGTTTATTTTATTTAATAATGTTTACTACCGACATTTTATGTTTCTAACTTTTATTGAACTGATATCCTATGTTTAACACTTCCAATTCCGGTGTTCTAATTATAAAACATGCTTTTACATAAAAAAATATTTTGTTTTAGAATAATTTTATCCTTTATTGCATGTAGGTATAGATAGAACATCTTTTTTACATTTCCTATTATTAAATTATTTTTAATTCAGTAATAAGCAATGAGAAAAAAAGTCGTTTTTATCTGTGCGCATCGTTGATGAGAGCTTACTTTGAAACATGTGTCTCATTCCTGAAATTTAAAAATCTGGGCTAATTAACCGAACCAATATTTTATGGTAAAAAAAGAAGAAGAAATAGAAAGTTGTTAATAGTAATTTTACTAACGAAACAAATAATTATATACATGTATATATAGTGACTTTACTGATAATTTTAATGGCCTAGGTTCTTAAACATACGAAAAGCTTTAATCAAACAGTATTGTCTTGCACAGGTACAGAGATTAAAATGATATTTAACACAAGATATACTATTTCTTTCAAGCAACAATTGAAGTTTCCTCACTAAAAAATAACATTACGTTACATAAGACCGACATAAAATGAGTGCCTGTATCATTGTCCGGTTAAATACTGATAATCTCTACTGCAATATTTTAATTTTCTAAGCATCGTGCATTTAAAATTTTTACACTTTCGTATAGGGTAAAAAGGTACTTTTAACTAAAATTTCTTTGAAAACTGTATCTTAATTTATTTTTGAGTTATTAACATTTTGTAGTTTTTAATGCCATATCTGTAATGGGTGCAACTGACGTACTCCATTTCTGTTGAAAGTAAAAGGGAAATAGTTGTAAAATAGTAGATTTCTATACCTTTTGGTTGTCATTTTCTTATAACAATCCCAAAAAATTAATTAAAATACGTATTATTTTGAAAAAAATATATATGAATGATTTATAATACAGTATCGAGCTATTAAAACTACATTTAATTTTAAGCATCCATAATAATGTTACAAGCAAATGAAGGCATATGAATAATTAGGTAGCCGATTTATTTTGTAGAGTTCACGGCATAACGTTTTGCTGGGTTTGTGTATTATTCAGCGATAATGACATCATATGCATACTTTTCTATAGATTTTGTTTAAGACTGGATAGAAAATGTGGACTTTTTCAGTTGAAGCAAATGACGTCATTTTACATAAAATGGTTGTGCGTGCATTTTAAGTCTTAAAATTGAAATATGTTTTGTAGTAGTGCATCATTTTCATTCCAGAGGCTTCCCTGGTGGAAGTGCTTCCCTTTTGAAAATAACGCAATTAAAATTACACACACATAAAACGCAAAGCTTTACAAAAATGTTGAGCATTATAGCAGAGCAGTAACCTCTAGGTTAAAATAATATTTGTTTGAAAGTTAGACGCATCAATATAAGATGCATTTTTTACTGTAACTAATTTTGTAGTTTTATTACCAATTAATGAAACAGTTCCTTCTTGAACATATTTTTTCGTCACAATTCGACGAGTTCCACCTCGTAATAATATATTTTTTTGCTAATTGGGGAAACAGTAAATTCTGAAAAAGCAGAATTCATGCTTCCTGTTTGTATTAATCTTTTTTTTTTCATTTTTCGTGTGGTTAAAAACGTATTTCGACATCTACATCTATAAAATAAAGAATAACAACTTTTATCCCGTTTCTAAAACAAACAAACGAAGAAAGGTGAATTCTCAAAAGGGAAAGAAAACATTTTGTTCTTTCAGTTATCTTGTGTAGGAGAATAAATGTTTCGTTTTTATTCCTCCTGAAGTCGTTTATCTAACCACAGTATATGAGAAAATGTTAAAAGAACAACTTTAAATAAGTAGAAAACATAAAAGATAGTAGTTTTAATTTTTAGAATATAGGTCGAAATATAAAATCTGACGGTAGTTCCTTACTGTGGTTTACTCTGAAAAAAAAGCTTTTTTTTGTTGTTCAATTACTTATGTTATAAGGGCACGCTATTCTGAAATGTTAAAAAAAAATTCGATTTCTTTAAAACGAATATATACATGAAGGAGTAATATTTACTGAATATTTAAAAAAAGAAATTTAATCAAACAATATTGTCACAAAAAACAATCAAACAATATTGTTTGTTTTTTGTTACTCTGAAAAAAAAAAGTTTTTTTGTTCAATTACATATGTTATAAAGGCACACTATTCTGAAATGTTAAAAAAATTCGAATTCTGGAAAACGAATATATATATGAAGGAGTAATATTAACTGAATATTTAAAAAAATGAAATTTAATCAAACAGTATTGTCTTCCACTGAAAGAGAGATTAAAATGATTTTTATTTCTTTTTCCATTTTTCAAGCGGTTATAAAAGTTAAAAAAGTATTTCGACATCTACAGCTATGAAATAAAGAATAACAACTTTTATCTCGTTTGTACAACAAACAAACGAATAAAGGCGAATTCTGTAAAGAGAAGGAAAACATTTTCTTTCTATAGTTATCTTCTCTAAGAGAATAAAAGTTTCTTTTTTTTCCCCTTCTGAAGTCGTTTATCTAACCACAGTATATGAGAAAATGTTAAAAGAACAACTTTAAACAAGTAGAAAATATAAAAGATAGTGCTTTTAATTTATAGAAAACATTTCGAAATATAAAATCTGACGGTAGTTCCTAGCTGCGGTTTATTCGAAAAAAAAAAAAAAAATCTTGTTCAATTACTTATAAGGGCTCACTATTTTTAAATGTTAAAAAAAATTTGATTTCTTGAAAACATACCAGGTGTCCTAAAAAGGACTGGCATACTTTAAAATTCAATAACTTGCAAATGCTGACAGATATTTAAAAATTCTTGCAGGGGGGGGGGGTTATGCATGAGGTCAAAAGTTTTTTTACAGTGATATTCGATTTTAGTTCGAATTACAAACAATATATGGCGCCGTGATCAATAGACGCTAAATTCAGGCTTGATTTTTGGTCCTTCGGGACACACTCAATACATTTTAATCTCCTTTTTCCGCATGGAAGAAGAGATCAGGCAAGAAATCGAGCCTGTATTTAGCGCCTATTGCTTACAACGCCATCTATTGTTTGTAATTCGAACTAAATTTGAAAATCACTTTAAACAAACTTTTGACCTTATGCATAACCCTCCTGCAAGAATTTTTTTAAATATCTGTCACCGTTTGCAAATTTGTGAATTTTAAAATCTGTCAGTCCTTTTTAGGACACTCGGTATATTCATGAGAAAGTAATATTTACTAAATATTTAAAAAAGGAAAATTTTAAATTTAAAAATAAAAAAAGAAATAAATGAAAAGGCTCAATAAATTTATATATTATTCTAGTTATGGCTAAAAATCTATCAGGTATTTTCAATGTAAACATTTAAAAGTATACATTAATAGGATTTATCTTAGATTGTTAAAAACGTGTTCCTTTTTATTATTTTCTAAATGTTTTTACATCTGATCTTCATGGAATTGAAAACTGGATCTATATCTTAAGACTGAACTAGAAATTGTCCTTTCTTCCAATCCGAAAAAAATAAATAAATACATGTATATATACGTAAATGAACTCTGTAAAAACGTGCAAATACATTCATTTTCATTTTAAAGATACAAAAATTTCTAAACAATACACAATTTTAGGTTCAATCCCAAGATATGGATAGAATCTTTAAATATATGAAGATTGAGTTTAAAAATGTAAAGTAGTTCAAGCAAAATCTAATTAATAAATCCATTTAAAACCACAATTAACAAATACACTTAATTAGTAATATTAATAAATTTAATTAGTGACTTTTAGTAATTTATTTCGTTTAATTTATTTTATTTTATTTACTTTAAATTATTTAAATTAATTAGAAAAAATAAGTGTTTTTAACATTGTGACTTCAACCGCATTAGAGTTAATTAGGTAGGCAGTACTTATAAGCTCTGATGAAATCCAACTAATATCTAAATATTCAGTAAAAATAAAGAAGTACTGAAGTTGTGATCCCATGAACTTTGGCGCAAATTGGGCAATGCAAAATGTTGAAAATAGATCAGATGCAATAATTTAGAATCAGAAGCAAAAAGCAGCAGATACACATAACACGACCACGAATGAAAAATCACAGATACGATTGCGTTTAGTCTGGCATTCTTCGTCGCCGTTCTGAAAATATTGAGAGAAAAAAACCAGTAAGTGTACATTTGCGAGCGGTAGACACCGGGTGTTCCAATAATGACCGATTATTTTAAAATTCAATAACTTGCAAAAGGTGACATATATTAAAATATTCTTGTAGGAGAGTTATGTATGATGTCAGAAGTTTTTTACTGTGATTCTTTATTTTAGTTTCAATTTCAAACAATAGATCACGCTGAGAGCAATAGGTGCTCAGTCCAGATCTGATTTTGGGTACTTCGGGATCCATTCAATACACTTTAATCTCTTTTTTTCGCATGAATGAAGAGAGAGGCCTAAAAATCGAGCATGGATTTAGCAGTTATTGCTTGCAGCGCCATCTATCGATTCTATTTTTAACTAAAACCCGGAATCGCAGCATGCAACCTCCTTACATCTTACATAACACTCCTTCATGAATTTGTTTAATTGTCACCGTTTGCAAGTTATTGAATTTTAAAATCTTCCGTAATTTTTGGGACACCCCGTAGAAATATGCTCCTTATGTATGACACACTTTGGTATGAAAGGTCGGAAATGTTTGGAGATGGGCATACAGGAAAATATAGTTTAGGTTTTGTTGTCCAGATGGCTGTGCAGTGCAATAGTTATAAGTTCCGGAGAATTGCGACCAATCTTTAAGTATTCACTAAAAGCAAAAAAGTACCGGAGCTGAACCCCGGCGAAAATTAAACACTGCTTTTAATTATTCCTCGTATTGAGATTATCTGACTTATTTAGAGTCATAACTAAAATGATCAGAAGAATTTGTGAGGTTTAATTTAAAATGCTAAGAAAATACTGCTCTTTCACTCATAATTCTTCCGAAACGTGGTTGGGGATTTAACAACACCGTGTCTCACGAAGTGTCTAAGAAATGCAATTTTAAATACCTTTCAAACTAATTTTAATTATTTCAATTACGAGGGTGGTTCAATAATTATTGTCCCGAGTGTGTATAAAATATTTGTACTGCGATGGTTGTTGTGAGTTATCGAAGTCTAATGTCTTAGATGCCTATATGCTCAATTTGAGAACCATAGCTGCTATATTAACATATTGTTTTTTGTATTAGGTGTGAGAAGTGACACCTAGCTTGAAAGGGGGTAGGGGTGGAGATAAAGGCTAGTTTGGAGCTTATGGGGCCAGATCTGAAGCAGCTCTGTGATGGATTTGTGACAGTGGATGGGACGTCGCTACATTACTATGATCCCAAGTTCAAACAAGAGTAACCACGTCTCATCCACTATCACCCTCCCCAGAACCTCCTTTCAAGTTTGGTGCGACCTCACACACCGAAAACGAAACAGAATATGTTAATATAGCAGCTATATTAACATATTGTTTTTTGTATTAGGTGTGAGAAGTGACACCTAACTTAAAAGGGGTGTGAAGAGAAAGGCTAGTTTGGAGCTTATGGGGCTAGACCTGAAGCAGCTCTGTGATGGATTTATGACAGTGGATGGGACGTCGCTACATTACTATGACCCCGAGTTCAAACGAGAGTAGCCACGTCTTATTCACTATCACCCTCCTCAGAACACCCTTTCAAGTTTGGTGCGACCTCTCACACCGAAAACGTAACAGAATATGTTAATATAGCAGCTATATTAACATATTGTTTTTTGTATTAGGTGTGAGAAGTGACACCTAGCTTAAAAGGGGGTAGGGGTGGAGATAAAGGCTAGTTTGGAGCTTATGGGGCCAGATCTGAAGCAGCTCTGTGATGGATTTGTGACAGTGGATGGGACGTCGCTACATTACTATGATCCCAAGTTCAAACAAGAGTAACCACGTCTCATCCACTATCACCCTCCCCAGAACCTCCTTTCAAGTTTGGTGCGACCTCACACACCGAAAACGAAACAGAATATGTTAATATAGCAGCTATATTAACATATTGTTTTTTGTATTAGGTGTGAGAAGTGACACCTAACTTAAAAGGGGTGTGAAGAGAAAGGCTAGTTTGGAGCTTATGGGGCTAGACCTGAAGCAGCTCTGTGATGGATTTATGACAGTGGATGGGACGTCGCTACATTACTATGACCCCGAGTTCAAACGAGAGTAGCCACGTCTTATTCACTATCACCCTCCTCAGAACACCCTTTCAAGTTTGGTGCGACCTCTCACACCGAAAACGTAACAGAATATGTTAATATAGCAGCTATATTAACATATTGTTTTTTGTATTAGGTGTGAGAAGTGACACCTAGCTTAAAAGGGGGTAGGGGTGGAGATAAAGGCTAGTTTGGAGCTTATGGGGCCAGATCTGAAGCAGCTCTGTGATGGATTTGTGACAGTGGATGGGACGTCGCTACATTACTATGATCCCAAGTTCAAACAAGAGTAACCACGTCTCATCCACTATCACCCTCCCCAGAACCTCCTTTCAAGTTTGGTGCGACCTCACACACCGAAAACGAAACAGAATATGTTAATATAGCAGCTATATTAACATATTGTTTTTTGTATTAGGTGTGAGAAGTGACACCTAACTTAAAAGGGGTGTGAAGAGAAAGGCTAGTTTGGAGCTTATGGGGCTAGACCTGAAGCAGCTCTGTGATGGATTTATGACAGTGGATGGGACGTCGCTACATTACTATGACCCCGAGTTCAAACGAGAGTAGCCACGTCTTATTCACTATCACCCTCCTCAGAACACCCTTTCAAGTTTGGTGCGACCTCTCACACCGAAAACGTAACAGAATATGTTAATATAGCAGCTATATTAACATATTGTTTTTTGTATTAGGTGTGAGAAGTGACACCTAGCTTAAAAGGGGGTAGGGGTGGAGATAAAGGCTAGTTTGGAGCTTATGGGGCCAGATCTGAAGCAGCTCTGTGATGGATTTGTGACAGTGGATGGGACGTCGCTACATTACTATGATACCCAGTCCAAACGAGAGTAGCCACGTCTCATTCACTATCACCCTCCCCAGAACCCCCTTTCATGTTTGGTGCGACCTCTCACACCAAAACTAAAAAGAAAATTGTTAATATAACAGCTACAGTTCTGAAATTGAGCATATAAGAATCTAAAGCATTAAGGTTCAAAATTCCACATCAACCATCGCCGTAGAAATATTTTATACACACTCGGGACAATAATTATGGAGCGAAAAAAAATAGTTTTTTTAAATCAAAAACGGGTACGTGCCAAAAGTTGCCTTTTTACTAGTACATCATTTACGTGAAATATTACCGCTGGATAAAAATGGCTTGAGTCTGCGCTTTTGGTCCAAAAGTCGAAATTTTGGGTAAAATTTGACATTTTTTCAAAAAAATTAAAATTTTTTTATAGAGATGGTTATGATTTAAAAGTGTTATTTAAACCTTTATTATTAATGACTTAACATATTTAAACGATAAAACGATATCGTTGTTCTGTACGACGGGAACAAAACTGACAACTTTTGGTGAAAAAAAGACGTTGCCACTCTGTTGTGTCATACAAATAATTGTTGTTTAGAATACAGCTCTTACCTAGTTGCTTTCAAAACTACCCAGGATGTACCACGTGGAGGTGACTGCATTTCATGACACAACAGTGCATAAGCTCGAACCACCCTACCATCTGAACTCAATGTTTTATTTATACATTGAATTGTGATTTTTTATCAAAGACTGGCATGAGTTTTCTATTTATCAACCTAGTACATCTCTTCTGTGAATCCGCAGACTTTGGATGCTGTTGCTGTGATCCCCTTTACATATTTTTATACTGTTTGTGTAAGAGATGACAAACAGTGTAATTCAGTGCGGATTATATTAAAGTAATCTATTCAGCCGTCTATTATCTTCACCAAGATTGCACCCGATAAATGCATATTGACTAGAGGTTCTGTTACCACAACACTTTTCCAATGAATTAGATTTATATAATTATCCGCTTCAAGTTTGAATGTCGATATTTCAAATTTGCGTATAACATCATTTACTCTCATCTTTCAACTATTATGTGCTGTGCAGCTAGCTGTTTAATGTGATGGAAATCGTCAGACAGCATTGAATTAGGAATTTCCTTTGCATATGCAAATCAACCATTGTCCTAAATAACCATATTTTAGTAGTTCTTTTATTCCGTTTTGTGAGTTGTTTAGTAGCAGAGTAATTTCCCATGAGTTTTTAGATCCCTTCTTTAGCTGTGGATTACATTTGATTGTAAACTATCCTGGGGCCAAACTTGGATAGCATACTTTTTGAGTGAACGTAGAGACTCTGATGGGCAGTGAGTGCCCATCGAAGTCGGATAATTCGGTTAGTCGTTGTCATCCCTTCTGCGAGGGACATGTTTAGAATGAACCATTACAATTCATCATATGCCACCTCCAAGTCCAGCGAATTTACTCTGTATCATTTATTAGACAAGGTCGTTGGCCAGAATTATATTCTAACACACAGGGATTCGCCGGACCAATAGGAAAAATCTTTGTCCACGTGCTTATTCCCTTCTTATTTCAATTTTTGAAGCCATAGAGAGTAATTTTCAAACGTTATTTCCTGAATTCGAGAAAAGTGTACTCAGCACATACCTGCTAGACATTTGCAAAGTTACTTCATCAAGATATTGCTCAGAAGAACTAGCGAATAGGAACCCAAGAAACTTGTCCTACAAAAGATCGCTTACAAATGAGCATAAAATTATTCGCCATTATATATGCACTGATTGATCATCAGAGTTTGGTTCACTCACCAAGTATGTAATCCAAGTTTATGCCTCAGGATGGTATAATCCACATCTAAAAAATTTGTCTGAAAACTTATGGGAAATTACTCGGCTAATAAACATCAGAGAAAACAGCAAAAAACAAATACTAAAAAAATTATTTAGGACAATGTTTTTTCACATCGAGAGCAAATTCTTATTGCAATTTTGATGACGATCGCCATCACATTAAACAACAAGCTTATCAGAATATAAAAAATGCAAGAGGTAGAGTAAATGATGGCATACTCAAAGATGAAATACCTAAATGTTGTAAAATGTTGTTGGAACAGAACTTCCAATCAATATGCAGTAACTGGATGCAATTTTGGTGAAGATACTAGAGGGCTAAATAGATTCCATTAATTCCACTGCATTATTCTGCTTACATTATCATACACAAGCAGTAGAAATATACGTGAAGGAGTGTCACAGCAGCATCACCCAACGTCTGTGGATACAGAGAAGAGATGGACTAGGTTGATACATAGAAAACTTATGCCAGTCTTTGATAAAAAATCACAATTCAATATATAAATAAAACATTGTGCTCAGATGGAAGGGTGGTCGAGCTATGCGCTGCTGTGTCATGAAATGCAGCCACCTCCACGTGAAACCTCCTGGGTAAATTTGAATGCATATTCCAAACAATTAGTTGTATGACGCAACAGAGTGGAAACGCCTTTTTTTACCAAAAGTTGTCAGTTTTGCTCCCGTTATCAGGACAAAGATATCGTTTTATCGTTTAAATATGTTAAGTCATTAATAACAAAGGGTTAAATAACACTTTTAAGTAATAGCCAGCTCTATAGGAGCTTTTTAATTTTTTTGAAAAAATGTCAAATTTTACCCAAAATTTCGACTTTTGGACAAAAAGCGCAGACTAAAGCCATTTTTTTTTCAGCGGTAATATTGCACACAGATGATGTACTAGTATAAAGGCAACTTTTGGCACCTACCCGTTTTTGATTTTAAAAAATTCATTTTTTTCGCTCCACCCTAATTTACACATAGAAAACGCACATATAAATCTGTCGTAATAATGATTGTTTTGAAAAGTTTTACTCCATTTTTTTTTTTTCAATTATGGCTAAAGTAATTTAAATTTTCCTAAATACAAACTTGCTGTTTTTCAAAAATTTTACATTTAAAACGAAATTTATTTAAATAAAAATAATACCTGTAATAATTTAAAATGATTTTAATGGAGAACTGATTATTATATTTTTCGATAGAAATTTCATACAACTGATACCAAATGAAAACATTTGGATTCGAACCAGAAATTCCTTCGTAAAATAAATATAAATCAAACAAATAAGTTAAATAATACAGATAAATAGTTATAAATAATATTTCTTGTGCGACATATATATATTTGTTTAAATGAGTAATATTCCCATTATGTTTTTTGTTAAATTTAGTGCTGTTATTTAATCATATAATTTTTTTTTGAAACAAGCAAACAAAAATTCCCTGCAATCTTGGCCGACAGGCGGTGCCAGAATTCGAAGTTCAGAACTAATTCCATCAACAATAACTAAATTATAGTTAGAAATAAACCCACTTTAACAATTTAATCTTGCCACTTTTCGCGAGTTTTTAATTTAATTTTTATATAAGAGATGGTTTTATCAGAAGCATGTTAAACAAGTATTCAAAAAATATTTTTCCATGCTCAACAACTCGGAATTTTCTGACACATTTTTAGATTCATTTTTAAAACGAAAAACATGAAACTTGCTGACGTGATTTTTAAGAGATTTATAAGCGACCTATGTTTTTATTTTTCGTTCAGTTAATTAGAACTTGATTTATAAACAATTATTTTTTCAGTAGGACAATATTTTTAGTTTCTAACATAATCACTTCAAGAAATTCAGTTCAAAAGGACCACTTTGACATCATTTTTTGAAATATATTTTGCCTCTATCAAAAAATCGATCATTAAGGTACATTATACAGTTTTTTGAATAAGAGAAGCTACCAATTGGATGCAATGAATTTAAAAATGAGTCAGAAAACAAGCAGTGTGGATTTGAGTAATACGATATATATAATTTTAACATCTATGTATTTTTGATTTGTTTTTGCTGTAAGAAATGGTCCTATCAAAAATTTGTTCATATAAAAGTTGTAGATAATATTAAGACAATTTACAATAAATTTAATTAGACTTGATATCTTGAGAATTGAAGAAGTTATGAATTTTTTTTCTCCACAAAACCCTATTTTTTTCGCCCCTTCAGCCCATTTTTAACACTTTCTAACAAAGTTGAAAAATGTTTATGACTTCGATTTGTCTATCCGTCTGTCCATTCTGTAACTCTCGTAAATATGCTCCAATAGTTCTGAAATTTTTGGATGTTAGTGATCTCTACCATAGCACGTTTCCTATTTCAAATGAAGTTTGTAGCATGTTCAGTTCATTTACAGGGACAGTCAAAATTTGTCTGTTACATTACGGCCAATGGGAAAAAATCGTTTCAAATGATTTGTAATGGTGTTACACTATTTCTAACATAGTAAAATTGGTATTCATTTATGAAGTCCACTAAAATATGCATTCTGTTGAATATGCGGTGCAAAGAATAGTTATTCCTCATTTACAGGGCCACACAAAAGAATTCCGTTCATAATGGTATAGGGGAATTGTTTGCGGCGCATTTGAAAAGATTTCAGATACTATATTGTATCCGAATTACTATATATTAGTAATGATTGCTCGAAATGCATTTTTAATTATGATATGCGCTTTTTTCACTATGTTTATGCATACTACAAAGTGCGTATAAATGCTATAGTTCATATACAGGGCTACAGAAATGAATTCGTAAAGGTTACTGAGTATGAACATAAATTGCTTAAAGGTGGTTTTAAAGGAGTTATGAATTTTTACGCTGAACTGAATTTAGTTTACTAAGAAATATTTGTAGAACATAGATAAAATGATATACAGTGCCACGCAAAGAGTTGGATACATGGCCGTCTAGGTTTGATAATTTCTGGAAATGTAATTTTAGTAGTATTAAGAGTGTTTTTGTTTGAATTAAATTTTAGCTAAATAGTGGCATGTAATAAAAGTACTAGGTAAACTACAGGGCTGTACAAAAGTATTCAAGTATGTTTCCATCTATTAGTATAAATTACTGAAAGATGAATTTCAACGTGTTATGCATTTTTTTTCTAAACTAATTTTTCCCATTATATGGTCAATATATCAACCTGCAGATCAAGTAAAGGGCTGTTCAAAAGAATTGAAATACATTTTTGGCTATGGACGGTAACTACTAAAATCAATTTTTCAAATGTTTTATATGTTTTGTAAAATGTTTCCTTAGTTATCTTATTTACCTTATTTCCCTAAATAACGAAGATTTGTTAAAGCATTCAGGAAGTGTTGGAAAGTGTTTCATAATCTATGCTTAACGCATGATTTTTCTTTCTTGTTAATTTTATCAAAAAAAAAAAAAAAAATCTATCATGCATAAATTTTTGCTCTTTTTTTAAGAAGTAGTAAAAACTCTAAACTGAGAGTCCATATGTATTATAATTAAGGAGTTATGGGGTTTTTTCGTTTTTCACGAAATCCTTCCCTATTTCCACCCCCTTGGTCCAATTTTGCGCATTAACAAATTCGACCTTAAAAAAGGCATGTAGCTGAATATAAATATAATAGAAAAACCATAGTCCTATAAAGATTATATAAAGAAGAAGCTATCCAAATAAATTTCAATGAAAAAAATCCCTGCGGCAGGCGCAGGTAGATTTCGAAGTTAAGTATATTAATTGCACAAACAAAAACTAAATCATGATTAGATATAAATCAACTTTAACAGTTATATCTGGCCGCTTTTGACGAGTTTTTGTTTCATTTTTATATAATATCAATTTATCAGAATCTTGTAAAGGTGGTATTAAAAAAATACTTTTCCATGCTCAACAACTCGAAATTTTCTGGCACATTTTCAGATAAATTTTTAATAGAAAAAATACAAAACATGCTGACGTGATTTTTCAAAAGATTTATAAGCGACATGTGTTTTTATTTTTTTTTTCAATTAATTGAAACTTGATTAATAAACAATTATTTTCTCAGTAGGGGAATATTTTTTTGTTTCTAAAGTTCAAAATGCCCACTTTGACATCATTTTTTTAAATATATTCTGCCTCTATCAAAAAATCGATCATTGCGGTACATTATATAGTTTCTGAAGAAAAGAATCTATCAATTAGACGCGTTTGAGAGCAAAAATGAATTTAAAAATGAGTAAGAAAATAAGCAGTTTGGATTTGAATACGTTCTTAATAAGATGATTTTTTTCTTCAACCGCTATCTATTTTTAATTTGTTTTTGCTATAAGAATTGGTCCTATAAAAAACTTGTCTATATAAATGTTGAAGACAACTTAAGAACATATATGATAAATTCATGGGGATTTTATATCTTGTGAATTGACGGAGTTGTGGACATTTTTCTTCTTCACCCCGCTTTTTTTGTTTTCGTTTTTAATTTTTTTTTTTCAGTACAAATTGATTCTATCAAAAACTTGTGAATATAAAAGTTGTAGATAATATTAAGGAGATGCATAATAAAATTAATTGGATTTGATATCATGAGAATTGACGAAGTTATGAATTTTTTTTTCTCCCAAAAACAGTATTTTTGGCGCCCCTTGAGCCCATTTTTAATTTTATCAAAAATCTGTGATACACATATTTTTGGTCCTATTTTTAGAAGTAATAAAAACTTTAAACTGATTGCTATGTACAAAAATTAAGAAGTTATGCGGTTTTTTCGGTTTTCACAAAACCCCTCCCTATTTCCATCCCCTTGGTCCGAGTTTGCCCATTAACGAACTTGACCGAGATTTTATCCCCCTTGATTTTATGTATCAGTTTGGAAGAGATTGGTGCAGAATTGTGGAAGTTATCGTATCCAGAAGAAAGTGATTGATATATATATATATATATATATATATATATATATAGAGAGAGAGAGAGAGAGAGAGAGAGAGATAAAGTTTTTTACTGAGGGTGATTTTGGATTCAAGGGGTCATGATCGGTGTAGATCTGCAAAAATTTTTCAGAAATTCCAACATAGGAATGGCGCCAATAAGTAGTATTTCATACGAAATCTACCTAAAAAGATAATTTTTTTCCCTTCAGTCTATGCTATCCATGTATTATAAGAGAAAATATAGAGATTGTAACTCGCAAAAATTCAATATGTAACGATGCAGCATTGTTTAATTTATCAAAATTCTGGCTCGAGCTACTCAATGGTTACGAAAATAAAAATAAACATCCAAGTAAAATAAAAAAAATAACGTGCATAATACGAAAATTTGAATGATGGTGAAATTTTAGAGGTTTTATTTTATTATTATTATTATTTTTTTTTAATGACTCCGGTAGATTTGAAATATGTAAACAGTCGAATAAATATATTTGATACTATTTGATTATCCTGTTGACCAAAAAGCTATCGACAAACTGTAAGATTAAATGCAATAATGGCTGATCGTAATTCCATTCACTTGACATTAAACACGATGCACGTGTTTGTTACTTCATCAAGTGATTTTTATTTGGACGTTTTATTTGTATTTTTATTAATATTATACTAATTTATTTATTATTTCATTATTTAAAATAAAATTGTCAATTTGCATAATTTGGCGAGTAGTTTGACGGTTTATATAAGTTGGTGAAATTGGTCGACGGGATAAGCAAGTAGTACCAAACATTTTTACTGTTTTTAAAGTTAAAATGTACACCTATTACAAATGTAATTAAAAGTCGCATACTATTGCAAGGGTTTAAATCGGCGTGTAGTGAAACAGCATTAATTTTACCGAAAAAGATTGTCCACCCTCAGACCATTATGTAAAGTATTTATTTTGCACGACTCGGTAAATGAATGTTAAATGCTTTGAACTTCATCATCTACAGAAAATATGTATTAGTGTACCTCAGAAAGGCACAACGATTTCGAATACATTATGTTTGAAATTCTGTATTGTCAGTAAAAATCACTGCAAACGATTTTTACTCATTGAATATTTTGAAGAGTAATAAAAAACATTATTATTATATTTAAATATAATTTATATTTTTTTATCATATGATATTTGTAATATTTTAAATATGTTTATTTCCTTTCACACATTCTAAACATATTATTGATTAGCAATAATTTATAGCGTTATCTTTTCATTAAGTGATGAACGGCGATGGATGCAAATTAATCATTATTAACGGGAAATATTTTCGCATTAATTATATTTATTAATGAAAATCAATTAACTTCGTGAAAGCAGTTTATTCTAAAATCAGATAGTTAAAAAAATGTCAGACGATGATAAACAGGTCCATTAATTATGTAGAAACAAATTTTGTGACTAATTCATGTTATATCAGATTTTGTGCAATAATTTATAAAATGTGTAACGTGCTTAAGGTTTAAATCCACCTTATAATAAATAACTTTATATGTTTAATAAATATGTTCAATGAATATTTTTATACTTAAATTCAAAAATATTTTATTTATTAAGGGGATATTAAGGGGATCCGGGACACAAAAATCTTCAAATTTTCATTTTTTTTTTTTTTTTTTTTTTTTTTTTTGATTAAAATTTTTTTTGCCGTTTTCTGCTTAAAATGATGTTTAAATCACGTTTCTATCTTAATTAGAACAGGAAATATTAATTTTTTCGTTTTGGTTTGTTTTCAAAATCTGCCTTTCAAGCTATGGTTGTCAAGGAAACGAGTTCTTGTGAAATTGCGTTTTTCTTCACGACAGGTTTTTTCACCATTTCTCATATTTAAATTCTTATAACTCGAGAACCGTTAAACATACATGGTTGATACTCGGAACATGTCTTTTTCAATTATTTTACTTTACTTTTGAGCCAGCATATTTGAAAAAAAAAATATTTACTTTTGAAAATATGATTTTTTTTTTTTTTTTAAGTTGCACCACCTTTTTTTTTTGTAAATTTTTCGTTAAATATTTAATTTTTTTTTTTAAATTAATATTTTTTAAAATGCTGGCTTCAAATTAAAAAATATATATTTCTGTTTATTTAAAGTTTTAGTGCACTAAATTGTTAATAACATGCCTCTATTCTATCCGATCGTCTTCATTTTTGGGGTGAATTCTCCTTTCAATTTCTACCCATTTAAACATTTAAGTTAAGACCCTATCAACATGCAAGGGGCCCGGTACAGGGCCCCTTGAAGTTTTAGTGCACTAAATTGTTAATAACATGCCTCTTTTCTATACGAACTTCGACGTTTTTGGGGTGAATTCTCCTTTTAGTTTCTGCCAGATTTCTTCATTTCAGTAAAGAACCTGGCACCCTGTCAAGGGGCCCAGTACAGGGTACATTGAAGTTTTAGTGCACTAAATTGTTAATAACATGCCTCTTTTCTATCCGATCTTCTTCGTTTTTGGGGTGAATTCTCCTTTCAGTTTCTACCCCATTTCTACATTTCAGTTAAGACCCTGGCACCCTTGCAAGGGGCCCAGTATAGGTCTTATTGAAGTTTTACTGCACTAAATTGTTAATAGCATGCCTCTTTTCTATCCGATCGTCTTCGTTTTTGGGGTGAATTCTCCTTTCAGTTTCTACCCATTTTCTACATTTTAGTTAAGACCCTGGCACCCTTGCAAGGGGCCCGGTAGAGGGCCCCATGAAGTTTTAGTGCACTAAATTGTTAATAAATTGCTTCCTTTTTTCCGATCTTCATTTTTGGGATATTCACCATTTAGTTATTCTCCCGTATCTACATTCCAGTTAAGACCATGGGCCGTCTTGGGTCCTGTAGGGCCCGGTGCAGGGCCTCTTAAATTTTTTGTGTGCCATGCGTTTTTCACACACTAATTTTCTCACCTTCGCAGTGCGAAATTTTAAAGTTGAGTCTTGCACTCTTCTCCTTAGGCCAACACTCACATATTTTTATTGGGGTCCTAGGGCCCTTTTTTCAGCATTTCCCCAATTTTTTGAACATTTCTTTTAAATTATATTATAATGATTAATTCATACCCTATGCTTAATCTCGACTAATCTAAGATCTATAATCCTAAGTACTAAAACGCTGTAACATGTTTTTGAAACCATTTTTCCATTTAGTTATTCTCCAATTTCTATATTCCAGTTGAAATCCTGGCGCACCTTAGGGTCCTGTAGGGCCCGATCTAGGGCCACTTGAACATTTTGTGTGCTATGCATTTTTTACACTCAAATTTTCTCACCTTCTCATTGCATAATTTTAAAATTGAGTCTTGGACGGTTCCCCCTAGACCAACACACTCATATTTTTATTGGAGCTCTAGGGCCCCCTTTTAAGCATTTACCCCGTTTTTGCGCATTTCATTAAAATATTATTCTAATGATTATTTCATACCCTAGGATTAATTTTTACTAATTTAAGATCTAAAACGCTAAGTACTAAAACATTTAAATATGTTTTCATGTTAGGGCCCTGCTCTCAACTATCAGTTGGGCCCTTTTGGGCCCCTTGTTATAGCTCCCTTAAAAATTATCCAATTCACGAACTTTTTTTTCTAACAACTTCTTATGATCTCCAGCTACTACATAAACGACCAAAAAAAAAATAATTGCAGACTTCAGCTACCACCAATTTTGAATATTAATCGTCTTCATGGGGCCTTTCCTGCAGCTTGTTTAAAATCTATCCTATTCTATTGAAATTTTATTTATTATAGTTTTAGCGTTTTCCAGATACTTTAAAACCCCTAAACAATTTTCTTACACCTAACTACATTCCAGTTAAGTCCCTGGCCCGCTGGGCCCGGTCTTTCTTTATATCTCGGCTACCACCTTTCTCGAACATTAATATCTTTTTTGGGCATTAACTTACGCCTACTCACTACAGCCGTAAATTAAAAATCACGTTACTTTAAAGGTAACTTTAGATAAGGGATTTCATCCTTTTATTAAATATCGTGTTAATGCTAACAGTAATTCATGAAATTTACAAGGAAAAAAAGGCATCTTCCATCGCTTGATGGTGCGTTATTTCCTCAGGTTTAAGGGCTCAGTTTCAACGGGATTTGCTTCCTTCAACTTAGATTACAATTCAGCTATATTCTGTATTATGAAATTTTATCTTACCAACATTTTCAAACATTAATGGTGCATTATTATTTTTTTTTTCTGTGTGCTTGATTCCTACGAGGTTTGGCTAACTCAACTTGGTTTTCGATTGTCTCTGGCACGTGCGGGCACTTCCGGTAAATGCTGCCATATGTAGTGGGGATCTAGATTACAGGTTCGTTCGGAAAGAAGTTTGATGGGAACACATTAGACTCTGCGGAAGGCAATGGGGCCCCCGAAATTAGGTCCATTTAAAAGAATTTCCAAACATATAAAATCAAACAAACTTAAGTTTTGTTTAAGGTTGTTATGTTCAATCCCCGGATAAAGCCGGGTGGGTCAGCTAGTTGTCAATATTTCATTTTTATTAGTTCAAGACTATATCAGCTTTGACTTTCATCTTAAATTTCTGCTCCAGTCAATTAATCGACTCGATTTATTAAAATCAATCTTTTTTGGTTATTCTGTTGTATATCAGATGTTCGCGAATAGTCGGATTAACAGGATGGGACGTTCCCGTCGATTCACGAGCCGCCGGTGTGCAATAGAACTACGAAAAATCAAGAAAATTACACAAGAATAGCTACTATAGTGTCCACTTTCGGCATAATATTTCCAAATTTCTGGAGGGCCTTCTTGCTAAGGCATTAAATGTACACAAAAAATTGGTTTAATTCTATGCATAACTTCATACACTTTTCGATGGTACAATATTCAAAATGCCACAAAAATAGCACAAAGCACAGTTTTACAAATTTTACAGCGCCCCCTTTCGGCGGATTATTTTCCAAATTAAGGAAGGACCTGCTTGCCATAGCCAAAAACTTAAAAAAAAAATTTGCACAACTTCATACACTTTTTGATGTTAAAATGGCGATAGACACACGGACAGACAGACTTTTTCTATAAACAGGTTTTTGGGGATCTCTGACCCCTAAAACGTGTAAATCCGTTGAAAACCGGAAGTCGATTGCAATACAATTTTTTACAATTTTTTATTTACAATAAATTTCGATTACAATACTTTCTTCTATTGAAGTTAGAAGAAAGTAAAAAAAATATATAGGTTATATATTTAAAACTCGCACAAAGTAATTTATTTATGGATATGTATGTGTTTAGTTTAAAAAAGCGATCTCTTTCTATGAAACATTTTAAAAAAGTATCAGAATATAACATTTAATTTTTTTTTCATCAAATATTAAGAGAAAAATGTGAGAAAACGTACATGCTAAGATAAATGTAATTTTGTTCCTCATTTTCCTGAAGCGTACGTATTTTCTCTTCTGCAGATATCAACCTTTTTGCTCTTTACGTGCATAAATTATACTGATTTTAATATCATTTAAAAATACTTGACAGTAACGTCCCATGATAACAGAAGCTATTAATTACTGCTAGTTTCCAATTTCTGAAATTTACTTATTATGTCATTATTTTGAAACATAGTTGCCTTTAATGTTCGAAAAAATTATCAATTTTAACTAGATTTTAATGAATGGTTATTACTTACTCAACACAAACTTTCAGAACAGGGTTCCCTTAAATATAAGTATGAGTTAGAAAATGTATAGTTCAAAAATAATATAGGTAATAATTTTAAAGTGTTTGTTTGTTTTATTTATTATTATTTCATTCATAAAATCAAGTGAATTTGATAAAATGTTAATTAATGTTATGTTTTATCTTTTTTATATTTATATATATGATTAAAACATTCTGTTACAGTATGAAATTTTATTTAAAAAAATTAAAACATCATTTCGTAAAATTATCATTGTAACTTATCTATTAACGATCATATTATTGTAAAATTAGGTGATTAGGTTATTAATAACGTTCTTAAATACTATTATTTACTTCATAAATACTAAGGAATAAAATGCGCAATTTATATGAACTGAAATAATGTTTATGTAAAGATCTTAAAGGATTTTTGACAGGTATTTTTTTATTATTACCTTTTAAGATTATTTATTTATTTTAAGGAAACCTGCATGGATATCATGAATCATTCTTAAAAAATATAAAGCTACGAGACATTCGCTTAATATATTTTTCTCGGAGGTCTGCTTATACCATCAAATATTTTATTTTATTTTGTCAATAGATTCGCATGCAGTAATCGTTTGTAACTTGATTAAACGTTAGTGCTCTGCCTTTGTACAAAGTTTCGGGAGGCTTTTTTTGTTGTTGTTGTTGTTTTGACTGTATTTGAAAAAAACTTGGCTGAGATATTGCAACCTGAGTTTCTAGGTTTCCTGATTTTTCGGTAATCACGTTTGATTTCTGAGTATTAGAAAACGTGGATTCTCACAAATTTAGTTTAGTTAATGAAACCACTCTTACTATTTTCATACGTATAAAACTACACAGTCATATCCATCCGCGTCAATTTCTTGCTAAATTTGTTGACACTTGTCGAGATATAGCCAAATTCGGCTTTAAAAATAGGTCGCCGTAAATGAAGTTTATTTGTCGATAGTTGGCTACTGATAAGAAATTCTTATTTTAATTTATTAATGACTTCTCCTTAACTGACCTGGGAATCTTCTATGATCGGGTTCTATAAATTTTAGCTTTATTTGTTCAAGTAAAATTAGCTGAATTCTTTAAAACAAAGAATAGAAATGCTGATTTTTCCGAAAGGACCTTTCTTAATTTGTTATAGAAAAAGTATTCGAATTTTTAGGCATATTCATGTATCTTAGTATTCGCTTTTAAAATACTAATGCACTCTATATAATAGTTTTTTAAGTATGCATTCGAACGATATATTTTTCAAAACAAGACGTTCATATTTAAAATAATGTGTGCTGTATTACGATTTATGCATTATAAAGCATTTCAATCTCACAGAAAATTGATGCTCCAAATTTTCGTTTATAAGTACTCGTATATTTTTAGTAGATCGAATGTCAAAGAAACCTCTGGTTATTGGCAGTATTTTGAGTTTCGAATCCCTTAAATAACGCTAAGGCGTTTCCTTTTTAGAACTGTATAGTATTAACATAATACACAGCATAGGAACCTCTTAAACTGGCGTCTAATTGTATTATCTCATAAAGTGGCACCATAGGCGTCATTTGTAGCAAAGCATTTTCGGCTGTAATGATATCGAAGTCAACAGTATTCTATTATTCGGCCATGCAAACAATAAAGTACGGATATTCAATTATTATGGACTCTATATTTATAGTACCTCTAATAAAACACAAGAATTAGACAAATTTAAGATTTAAATTCCAAATATTTCTAACGAAAAGCTAATATTAAAGAAGAATTGGTTTTATATTGGCTATATTGGGAACAAAGTGGCAAAATAATCTTGTAATAACACCACATTGATAGCAATGTGTCATGTCTAATGTTTCAAGTTATTCCTATGACTACCATTTTGTGAATTAATCAAAACCCTCCTACAACGTAGGCAGGATATTCTTTTTTTGATTTTGGATGAAACAGTCTGAATAAAACACGTTTATGCAGTATTGCTGGTATCAAATTTAATATGGTTTAGTGAATCAAACATTAAAAAAAAAATAGTCTTTTGTCATTGAGAGCTTTTTTTTTACTTTCTTCTATCTGCAATAGAGGAAAGTATTGTAGTCGAATTTTTTTTCGATTTCCGGTTTTCGACGGATTTACAGGTTTTAGATCCCAAAGATATGTTTATTTCATAATGTTATATCATGTTTATATCATGTTTATATCAAAACATGTGTACATGTTTAATGTCTGTCTGTCCGTGTGTCTATCGCCATTGTACCATCAAAAAGCGTATGAAGTTATGCATATAATTGAACCAAATTTTTTTTAAGTTTTTGGTTATGGCAAGCAGGTCCTTCCTTCATCAGGTATATATACGCCGGAAGGAGGCGCTGTAATATTTATTTTTGTGCGATTTTGAATATTGTATCATCAAAAAGTGTATGAAGTTATGCATGGGATTGAACCAAATTAATTTTTAAGTTATTGGCTATAGCAAGCAGGTCCTCCCTTAATTAAAAAAATGGCCGGAAGGGGGCGCTGTTATAGCGATTTTTGTGCAATTTTTAATATTGTACCATCGAAAAGTGTATGAATTTATGTATAGAATTGAACCAAATTTTTAAGTTCTTGGCTATGGCAAGCAGGTGCTTCCTTAATTTGGAAAAAATCTGCCGGTACGGGGCGCTGCAATAGCGATTTTTGTGCCATTTTGAATATTGAACCATCGAAAAGTGTATGAAGTTATGCATAGAATTGAACAACATATTTTTGTATGTTTTTGGTCATGGCAAGAAGGTCCTCCCTGAATTTCGAAAAATTCTTCCTGAAAGGGGCGCTGCAATAGAGATATTTGTGCCATTTTCAATATTGTACCTTCGAAAAGTGTATAAGCTTATGCATATAATTGAACCAATTTTTTGTGTGTTTCTGGCTATGGCAGGAAGGTCCTCCCTGAATATGGAAAAAATTCCATCTCAATGGGGCGCTATAATAACGATTTAGTGTAATCTTAATATTTCGTAGTTCTATTGTACATCAGTGGCTCCTGAATCGACGGGAAATTCCCATCCTTATAAGCCGACTATTCGCGACTATTCGTGATTTTAATAAATATTATGACCGAGATTAACTCGTTTCACTCCGATTAATTAACTGAAGCAGAAATTTAAGATGAAAGTCAAAATTGATATAGTATCTAACTAATAAAAATGAAATATTGACATCGGTAAGAACATTTTGAAATATTAAAGTATATGAGATAGAAGAAAGTTTTGGGATTGGCACATCCAACTAGTTATATTTTCTTAAAACTGATCTTAAAGGTTATTAGGTTAAATTTCCATTCGTGGTTAATTGCTAATGGATTTGGAGGCAGCAAAATTTTCAGCTTATTATTTTATATAAACTTTAAATTAAAAAAGAAAATTGATATATTGCAACCACGAAAATAGGCGAAATCTCTCGAGACTACTACCGATTGCAAACTCTTAGGGCAACAATATTCTAAGCCACAAAAACGGAATCCTATTACTGATATCATCATAAACGGTGGCATATAGCTGTAAATATCATTAATCAATATTACGTTCATTTTGTTGTTGCTAGAATATATTGAGACTCCCGAGGTTGCATTCAATGCTATCCCGAAAGCTGATGTCTGTTTTCGTGATTGGTTAAATAATATTAATTACAATTTGAAGATATTTTTGCTTGAAGTGTTTATCTAAGAAATTTCGTTGCCTTCCAGATTATAAATTCTTATTCATATCACTTTATTTTTCGTTATTATAAAAATATAATATTTTTGTGTGCAGCCAATATAAATTCTTTTTCTAAACGAAAATATTCGTGAATCACACTCAGAGGATTAAATCTAATTCTCTTAATAAATATACCACGTATGTTGTGTTTTCAGCGTCTTCTACTGCAATTGTTTAACTTATTTATGAATAATATCGAAATAAAATACGACGATTGAAATTTATACATTTCGATAGACGTATTTATATATATAACATATTTTTGTAGTAATTTAGAAATAACTCTAGGACTAACATTTATGCACGTTGATTCCAGTTGGTTGATTCCTCAGCAGCGTCCATGGAGTGATTTGCGCGTAGTTTAAAAGCTGCCATATATATCACCGGAACGTGCAGCAGCAACGGATATTCAGTCAAGGAGATTTTTAACAGCAGGAAAAGAATAAATGAGACTCTTCAAATGTTCCATAAGAAGTAATCTTGGCTCGAAAAATCGAGATATCGGGGTGATTAAGGTCCATCACGCCCAATCCATCGGATCACGAATGGCGTTTGTAAAATTTTAAAGCAGCTTTAACAAAACCAGAAAAATTGAATAACAATTTTTATCTAGTCACTCCATTTTTATTTACTTCATTTCTTTTTCCCGTATTTGCGCCTCAACGTGTGATTTACGCCCATACATTCCTACACAATAAATGATTGTTAGAGTGTGTTGTATCAATTCTTATTGCTGTACCCTGAATTTAGAATTACCCTATAGATTTTTAACAATAGTTGCATCAGCTTTTCAAGGATTGAGTAATCTGCTATGACAGACAACATTTTGTGAAATTCCAGATGAAGGTGCCATATGTTAGCCTGAGGGACCTTCCATTGTTTAATAATCTGGAATCGAAGCAAAAATGACGCTGATATTTTGAAAATTAAAATTACAAATAGGTATAAGAGATTGACCATCGAAGAAAGCATTTGAAAAAACACAGTCAATGATTAGTACGAAGGTATAAAGCAATGAAAACTAACTCTCGTAAAAGAAAGAACAATTTATAACTAACTTCTAACTATCAGTGACAATAATCATTTTTCCATTTGATCCACGAATGAATTTTACAAATTCAGTAAAAGTAATAGTAAAAGTTCTTACATAAAAATAAAAATTTTAAAAAATCTGATAAAAGTTATGGGCTGATTTGATTTTGTTTGCGTGATTACAAAGCATCAAATATCATTAATATGAGAAAAAAGATATTTTAAATCCATAAGAAAAGTTTAGCAATTTTAGTTCCCTAACTGATATTATTATTATTATTTTTAATTTGCGAATTAAAAATGGATCTACAAATGCAAAATATAAAAGAAGAAATGCAACTTTTCAAACTGAAAGATATTAAATGTCACTCGGAATCTGCATTCGCTTTGTGTGGCATATCCATTAGTAATGGCATAAAACATTAACCTACTTTTTAAGAAAAAAATGATCTCGCTATGCCCTTTCGTCTTTTATGATCTCTGACATAAATTGGTAGTTTTTATATACTGACATATTCTGAGTGAAAACTCGGCAATATGTCATTTAGTAAATTTTTTTAAATAAGTAAATTTTGACAAAAAAAAAAATGAGGAAACCTTTTAAATTCCTAATTGCTTTAAGTGCATTTAATAAATCTACATTTTAAACTGGTATATATTTTCTCAATTTTATAATTCATTCTTTTTAAAATATGTAGAAATAAAATTTACTAAGTCAGTAAATGTAGTTTTTATATGTGGTTTTCATTTTAAAATTTGTTCTGCCAAATGCAAGTCTAAAAGCATTACATTAATTATAAATTTGAATGATTTATAATAAATTTTATAATATACAAATAAAAATTTAATCTTTTACCCAAATTCCACTATAATAAGCATTATCCAATACTTTTTAGATATATGATTGCCTAATCACTGTTTATTAGCTAGTCAATCTAATACGTTTTCTAATTTTATAGAAATCATTTGGATTTCATGTTTTTTTAATTTATTAAAAAATATAAATAGCTATAGGAAAGCATTTAATAATGAATTTATTATCCGTAATTTTTAAAAAACACAAAACATTATGTCAATAAAAGACTGTTTGTGGGGAAAATGTAATTCTATACATGAGTATCGTATTATTCATGCGTTGGACTTATAACATTTATAGATATGCCATTTATTCATTACATGGAGATTTTAAAGTTAGCTGTATTTAGAGTTTATAAGTGGACCAGTTCTTGATATGTAATGTTATTATATTTAATACACCCTTAGTAGTAAAGACATATTGGCTCAATATTTTGCCAATGTTGTATTCTCTATAAATAATTCCTAATAGTTCGAATCAGACTGAATAGAAGTATCAACCTATGACGTTTATAGATTCTATGCTCCAAAGATAGTTTACTTTAAAATGATACAACTCTATATATATATTCATTTGCAATTGGCATATAAACATATAAGCAAACAGAACTACTATAATGAACATAATGAACTTGAACATGCAGACATTTAAGCCATCAACAATTTAGAGAACGAACTGACTACACAAATATATACATACAGTTTTAATCTAGTAAGGTTAATGTTTAGTCTCTGGAAATATGGAAACATCGTTGATACTGTTATTTATTGCAAATGAATACATAACCTGACAATTGTATTGGCTATTTTCGCGCATTTTGAGGAATTTAATGTCTTTATATAGTAGGCCATTTATTTTTAACATACCATGAGTATCAATGTGATAATCTGTGGTATAATGGCAAATATGGGAAATGTAGAGTTTAGAGACAATTTTAACAATTATTGCAAAGAAGTTAGCATACGACTGCATGCACAAATTGCAGTCATAGTTCTATAAAAATTGAATAACTAACTTGAAAAGGACATTGATTAACTGCAAACAAATATACACTGAGGTGACAAAAGCCATGGGAAAGCAATATGCAAATATATAGATGGCGTTAGTGTGTCTTACAAATTATATAAATGGTCAGTGCCTAGGCAGGATTTTAATTTGTGTTCAAATGCTTCGCGTGAGAAAGTTTATTATCAGATTATGGCCACACGACGATGATTAACGGATTTCGAACGCGGTATGCTAGTTGGTGCTAGACGCATGGGACATCCCATTTCGCAAATCGTTACGGAATTCAATATTGCGAGATCCACAGTGTCAAGAGTGTGGCGAGAATAAAAAATTCAGGCAAAATCTCCCATCATGGACAACGCAGTGGTCGACCGCCGGCACCTAATGACCGCTACCATTGACGTATGCGTAGACTTGTCAGTGTGAACAGACAAGCAACACTGCGTGAAATAACCGCAGAAATGAATGTAGGACGTCCGTAAGGCTTATCCGTTAGGACAGTCCGGCGAAATTTGGCTTTAATGGGCTATGCAGCAGAAGACCGACTCGGGTGCCATTACTAAAAGCACGGCATCGCCAACAGCGGCGCTCCTGGTCTGGTGACCATATCAGTTGGACCATAGACGACTGGAAAAAAGTAGTTTGGTCAGATGAGTCACGATTTCAATTTGTAAGAGCTGATGGAAGGGTACGAGTGTGGCGAAGGCCCCATGAATCCATGGACCCAAGTTGTCAACAAGGCACTTTGCAAGCTGGTGGTGACTCCATAATGGTGTGGGCTGTGTTTACATGGAATGGACTGGGTCTGCTGGTCAAACTGAACCGATCGTTAACTGGAAATGATTACGTTCAGCAACTGGGAGACCATTTGCAAACATTCATGGCTTAATGTGCCAAAACAACTATTGAATTTTCCAGCATGACAATGCGCCATGTCACCGGACCATAACTGTTCGCGATTGGTTTGAAGAACATTCTGGACAATTCCAGCGGATGTTTTGGCCACCTCGATCTTCCGACAGGAATCCCATTGAACACTTATGGGACATAATCGAGAGATCAATTCGTGCCCAAAATCATCCTCTGGCAGCGTTTTCGGAATTATGGAAGTCTATAAAAAGGCTACAAGTCTCAATATTTCTCCAGAGGACCTCCAACGACTCGCGGAGTCCATGCCACGTCGTGTTGCTGCACTTCGCCGGACAAACGGAGGAGCGACACGCTATTAGCAGGATATCCCATGACTTTTGTCACCTCAGTGTAATTTTCTATGGAGACGGTTTCTCCCCGTATCATAAATATTGCATCCGTGTTGCCATTTTTTGCTTACCTTTTTTTCCTTAAATTTGACGGTAAGAATAAAAAAAGTTCCTGTTGAGATGCATCTGTTTTTTCTGAAGTTTATTTTTTTAAAGAATCTGATGCTTCAGAATGTATATGCAGTACATGCATCAAAATGTTGTTTTACCCAAGTAAATAGAAATGTCTCAATTCCAAACCGGTTCAGAAAGAGAAAGTATCCTCATAAAAAATCACGCACAAACAATATCAAAAAAGTAAAAAAAACAAAACAAAAAAAAACGTCAATTGTTGAACTCGGCTATTCAATGAAAAGAAAATCGTTTTTGAGATAGCCACAAACTTTTGAAACTTAATTTTCTATCCAAATATCGATTTTTCCTTTTTGCAACATTATTAAAGTCGAATTTTTAAATTGTCGAATTATGCTTAAATTGTGTCTATATCTTAATTTGACGCTAAAGTTTACAGCTATTACAGCTTTTGGATTGTGTTTAAAGGTTACTTTTTAGATTTTTCCCAAAATGAAGCTTTTGAAATAGTCTTACTATCCGCAAAACATCCTATAGCAAACAACTAATCATGAAATGCCTTCAAATTTTGTACACTTCTTTTACAAACGTTTATTGAGAGAATAGACTACACTCATGATAATACATTAGATAGTTTTATATTATTTACAGAGGTATAAGGGACAAAGTTGAACCGAATTTTACAAATTTTTCATCACATCAGTACTTTCGCTGCTAAAGCATCTGATATATACATGTTATAATACAAACAGTCTATGCCCTACAGCAAGTTATTCTCTTTATTATGCAATTTACAAAATGCCAATACATTGGATTATTTTTGAGTAATCATGATTTGCGGAAATGTCAGTTTTTCACATAATTTTGACTATTTCTCTTTTTAAAAAATATTTCTGTATAATTGCTTAAGTATTTACATATTTTTCAAAGTTTTAAATTAATGTCATCTTAAAAAATTTGTATCAAGCGAAAATTTCAAAAGTTTCAAAAACTCCCCTCCGAATGTGTGTGGATACCTTAAAATTATTGAAATATAAACATGACATTTTAAAAGAACTGTCCCTGTGGATGAACATTAGCCAGTGGCCTTTTTCGTGTAAGTAATATGTTAATTATTTATGTTTCTAACACTCAATTTAATATATAGTTGTAAGTAGTTTTTGCTTCTAAAAAGAAATATCACATTTTTCAATTCCTACTATTAGTTCACACTCTCCCAATATTTATTTATTTATATATCTTGTTCAAATTTTCAATCGTTAATAGAATACTCATTATTCACCCTATCAAGTTGAAATAATTTTTCTCAAACTTGTACTGGATGACAATTGATGTTAATGTAGTTTTTTCAAACATTAATTTTAATTAATTAATTTTAGTTTTACATGGGAGACAAAATGGCGGCCATTGGTTATTGAAGCATATAATGCATCTTCATATCTATAAGGTGGTTACCATAGGGGAGACCCTGTTCTGTCGCCAAACACCGCCAAGTTTGCCGTTAACTTGACGATATATCGCCAATTTTGGCGGCCAAAATGAGTCGCCAAAAGTGACGCCAACTTGGCGAAATCTCAAATATTTCGCCAAATTCCCATAGAGTTCCATTGTAAACCTACCTGCTTATAGAAAATCAACAAATTGAGATATTTTAATGCAACAAAAACTAATATTAGCTTAAGGGATTATATTAAATTTTTCTTTGATGACCTAAGTAGGGATTGACTTTTAAAACAATTTTTTTATTACTTGTTTTATATATTGTATGCTTAAAAATCATAATGGTATGAAGGAATAGAATATATGCATTAAAAACAATTATTTTTGTGACCTTAAAAAAGTATTTTAGTATTTTTTTATATTCATGATGAGACAGTTAAATGATTTTATATTTTTCATTTCTTTATTAAATAACTTTCATGAAATCATACCTTATGCATCAGTTGAGCATAAATTTGCAATTTACAATAGAAAGAGTTACTCTTCAAACGCATTAAAAGTAATTTATTGCATGCTATGTTAAAAGTAATAGGAAGGAAAGTTAATTCTTGAGTAAATATTTAGAAATGCATCATCTAATTATGTCATAATATTGAATTTCACAAACAAGATAAAATTCTTGGATTCACAACCTGAAATAATAACACAAATGTAAGAATCAGACATATGTTGAAACCTATAAGTATTGCACACATTAGAAAGTTTTCTAACCTTCGAACTATTCCACATTATCAAAAATGCTTCGGTAAAAATAATTAAATATTTATTCTTGATATCAAATATAATAAAATTATTTTCAAATACAGAAATAAAGTGATTAATCTATTCATAATTTATATAAATCTTAGGCTTCTTCAGAGAAGAGAAATATTAAAAAAAAGAACATTGAGAATTTAACTACAATTTTCTTAATTACAATCTGTACTGCGGACCAATGTTTGATCACTGAATAAATGAAACAACAACAATATTAATTCGTTATTATAAAGAATGTGTTAAAATATGCACATTGTTTTATAGATACTGTATGCTTTAAAATTATTAATCCTTTGACATGTTATTTAAAATATTCTTTTATATAACTGTTCCTTTTCCTAGTATTATAAAAAATTTTAGTAAAGATTTTGCGAAAGATTTCTGTTAATTTTACTAGTTAAAGCAACTTAAATCAAATAAAATGTACTTCCATTAAAGACGTGAATTATCACTTTGCTAACTAAGCGTAAACCAACAGAGTGAAAAATGTCCAATCCGGACCCATGGAATAGTGCTCTACCTTTAAGCCATGAGGACGATCATTAATTACAAGCGTAATATCACTACTGAGAAATAGTTGGAGAATTAATTAAAATTGTACTTCCATTATTTTAGAAATGACAATATATTGTCAAAGGATCCCAGAGTTAGCGGTGATTCTACAAACCAATTTGAAGTTATTGTTAAAATATTTATAAAGTTTTATACACTGCTTTATACTCTGTTCCTACATTATATGTATTTTGTACAATGATATATCTCTATATACACTATATGGCCAAAGGTGACCGGTCACTTGCGATTTTAGACGTTTTCTTAAATATCTAGAAAAATACATGATGAATTATCTTGAACCTCCAGGTGTGTCAACAAAATAGTACAGGTCATATATTCCCGTGAAGATTGTTTCCCGAAACCCCATAGGGGACAGAAAATATTAAAAATATTATTATAAAAAAGATATCATTATAAAAAATATTAAAAATCGGATGACAAATGAGCAGATTTACAAAAGAAATGTTTCACTGCGCATGCGCTAATGCAATCTAAATATAATGTGCATGATGTATTAGCTAAATATATAGAGCAACGTTTGTGAAAGTCTCAAAAACATAGCTTGAAAATTCCGAAAATATTCGTTGATAGAATAAGCTCGAAATCCGTTGTTTCCAAAATGATGCAAAAAGATGAGGATTTGTATCCATATATCCATTAATTAGTGCCAATATAGCATGCACAATATTGCACGTACTACTTTATATGGATACAGTCCCTCATATTTTTGCTTCATTTTTGGAACAACGGATTTCGAACTTATTCTTTCAACGAATATTTTCAGAATTTTCAAGCTATGTTTTTTAGACGTTCAGAAAAGTTGTTCTATACACTTAACTAATACTTTCTGCATATTATATTTTGATTGCATTCGCGTATGCGCAGTGAAACATTTTTTAGTAAACCTGCTCATTTTTTATCCAATTTTTTATATTTTTTTTTATTCTGATTGCAGGGTATTATAACGGATTTCCCGTTATATATGCATTATTCCTCCTCTCCCCTCAAAAATCAACTTTTAACCGTACTGGTTCATTATAAATTGTCATTATTCTCCCCCCCCCCTTCAAATAAAATATTTAGTTTAAATTTGACATTTTATAGTTAATTTCATATGTCTTTATTCATTCTCTTCCGCCCCCTCTCACTACTGTAAGTTTCACTTTTACTTTTTAAAGTTCTTTTTAAATGCAGACATCATTTATCTCGGTTCCTTTTTTCTGTCTTTCAAATTCACACGGACAGAAAACGATCTTAACCGCAGCTATTTTCCATTGAAATAAAATAAGAGAATAGAATACAAGTGAATGTCTTTTTCGCTTCGCAGCCGACGATACGTAATGCATATTTTCCCAGCCTCTGGGCTTGCATTAGTATTCAATTCTCACCCTTGTACTTTGTCGGATACAAACCATATGCCCCTTCCTGACTAATTTTCAGCTGTCGTTAAATTTGTAACGTGCATATAAAATCACGTGTTCCTTTTTTCTTTAAGTCTCCCTGCTTACCGCTGGAATGTTATTTAATGTAACCCTAAAGAGCCCGCCATGGCATAGTTTTTAACTCAATGTATAACTTCTTGATTGTTTTGTCTACCCAATTTGTTTTTCGCCAAACATCTTACATATGGTTAAATAATGTTCGCCAATCTGTAAGTATTTGTAACAAAATCTCAGTCACTTTTTGCTCCTGACCTCGAGCCATGTAGTCTGCAAATTAAGCCCCGCTGTGGGGCGTCCGCCGTCGGGCAGTTATTGAAACTCCCCCTTTCCGCTATACTGTTCACGGCTCTACATTATAGGTGTTTCATAATAAAGATGTAAGTCCTCTAAACTTTTGTGTTGGAGTTCTTTCTTTGTACTCATATTGTGAACCTGGGTATACAAATCACCGCCACAGGTATTATGTACAATGTTGTTTGTCATATTTTCTGAAAAGTACTTTTTTTTATATTAAGAACTCTACAAATTATAAGCAAAGAACTTGGCAAAATTTGGGACTCTTTTTATAAAAACTTTAATTTCTCTACGAATATAGTACATGCTATTCTCATAAAAATCAACACAGTTTATTGCAATATGACACTTAATCATAATCTACTGTGTTGAACGCTTTTGCTACGTTAGATTTTACAGGGTTATCCAAAGGATATTCGTTCTTTTTCAATTTGTTGACGGTCCCCTATGGGGTTTAGGGAAAAAAATCTTCACGGAAATATATGACCTGTACTATTCTGTTCATACACCTGGAGTTTCAAGACAATGCCTCATGTATTTTGCTAGATATTTAAGAAAACGTATAAAATCGCAAGTGACAGACCACCTTTGGCCATATAGTGTACAAGTTTATTGGGCACTTGACGAGAAATAGTAACACAATCATTAGTAAGGCTAAGGTAGTAAAATACGGGATGTAAAATTTGATTGATTGAAACGATTTTGTACAAAAACAGATCTATAAGCATTTTCGCAAACCTGATATTTGATCGGAAAGAGTTTAAACTTTTACGTTTTTAAAAAGGAAGAAGGTGTTTTAAAAAGTATCGACATCTTTTTAGTCAAAACTGATTACAAAACATAGATCTTATAAATGAGAGCAAAATTTAATTTTATAAACAATATTAAAAAATATATATAAATCATTTAAAAAAGAATAAATATTTAATGAAAAAGAAACCATGAAAAATACAGCTATATTTTGTTCTCGAAAAACCTTTACAATAACTTGTTTAAAAATAAATAAAGCTTCTTATTGTATATCTATATAAGTTTCAAAATGATAAATAAATGTAAATGTTTTGATAAAATGTCATATCTGCATGGTAGAAATCGTGCAAAAGCGGCTATAACTTGGCATAACTATTTAGTAACATTCAATGAAGCTAGACTTCCCCTTTAGATTCATCAAATATTTCTTTTAAAATAAATTTGAAGAATCGGCAGTCATAATCCTTAGAAAATAAATAGGTTTCAAAGGAAGTGCTCCAGGGATCGTACGGGTACCAGTATTCTTTTATAGAAAAATAAATCTAGTTTAAACGCGTGAAATTTCGCATTATTTAAGGGGAGATTTTATATAAGAAAATACTGGTACGGAAGGATTTCTTAGTCTGGGTATTCAAAGACCAGTACGAACCCTGGCTTCTGAAACTATGCCGGTTTTGCAATAAATTTCAAAAAAGACATTTCAATTAATTAAAACAGATATGTAATTTTCTCAGTTTTACGATTAGTTTTTCTCCCAAAATTTCCTTAAAATAGGGAAAACGTATTGGGAATTAATAGAAACGCATTAGTCTATTTAAAGTTACGCTGGAAATTAAAAAAAAAATATATTCCCATTTAACGAAACCTCCTATTAACTTTTTAGAGTATGGGACACCAATGTGTTGATAAATTTCAAACAATAATAAAACATTAATATTTGGAATTTTTTTTCCAGAGAGAAACATTCGCCTTGCATACAATATTTCAAATGAAAATCAAATTTCAAATTACTTTTGCTTAAAAGGCGCATAGGCCAATCTAGTGAAAAATATTCCATACCGGGAATCGAACCCGGGCCATCAGTATAGCGCACTGATGTTCTACCGACTAAACCACATGGAACGATACCCAGCCTGGAACTTCTCATTATTACAGGCTGGCAAGGCTACAAACGCAGCACAAGATGGAATATTTTCTGTGAGCCACCAACATGGGGCAAACACGACACATAATTAAATCCAGCATCGATTGAATCTTCGAATATTTTCTGTGAACCACCAACATGGGGCAAACACAGACACATAATTAAATCCAGCATCGATTGAATCTCATAGAACGTCATTGCGCTATACTGATGGCCCGGGTTCGATTCCCGGCATGGAATATTTTCACTAGGTTGGCCTTTGCGCCTTTTAAGCAAAAGTAATTTGAAATTTGATTTTCATTTGAAATATTGTATCCAAGGCGAATGTTTCTCTCTGGAAAAATTTCCAAATATTAATGTAGAACGTCAGTGCGCTATACTGATGGCCCGGGTTCGATTCCCGGCATGGAATATTTTTCACTAGGTTGGCCTTTGCGCCTTTTAAGCAAAAGTAAGTTGAAATTTGATTTTTATTTGAAATAATAATAAAACAATTTAGCAAATATTATGTGGGATGATCAGTTTTGCCGCATCTGGCTGATTTTTTAATTAGGCATTCCTAATTCTCACCAGAAAATTTTAAGTTATTTTTACTTTATAACTTGATAGATTTTCATTAGATAAAATAAAGTAAAATTCCTATTTAAATTTTTATGGGGTGCATTCAAAATTCCAAAACAAAAAGCCACCAGGTGCGGCAACACTGGAGATGATTGGATAGAAAACTGTTTTATTCGGTAGCATTGTAAGTTAAACTTTCAGCTATCAAGTATTGTTTTAAGAAAATCAAATGAAAAATTATGGATTTGAAATTATTTTACAAATTCATTTAAAATAATAATGTATGTAGATTATATTTATTTCATTTAGGTAAAGATAAATATTTCCTATTTTATTATTTCCCATTATGAAGTTTTTAACTTGAAAAGTTAGAAAACACATAAATAAATAAACCATTATTCTACATGCTATGTATGAAACTTACAATAATTATAATAATAACTTATATTAATAAATAACTTATTCACGAAAAATTACTTCACGATGGTGTTCAAATAAATCAAAGTAATCACATTATAAATTAAGACAATTTGAACTTTTGAAAAAAAAATAGCTTAAATAGTTTTGTTAATACACATTAATAACAAATATATATTAGCTGTGTGATGTATTAACACATTCGAAGAAATTTCCCACAAAATAAAAAATTATTAAAAGAGCATAATTTATCCACTGCATGAAAGAAAAGTATAATACTCAAATAAAAACTACCGCAAATGGCAGAAAAATATATGGTAAAAATTATATTTCAAACTTTGACTTTAATGAATATTGAAAAAATTATACCAATGCTATGAGAGTGATGTGTTAATGTGCACGAAAGAAATCGCCAACATTAATAAACTTCTTAAAGAAACTTAATTTAATACTTGAATGAATTAAAACGACGAAAATGTTATAAAAACTATTAAATTCAGAAAAGAAAAAATGAAGTTTTTATTGCTGGCAGCTATTTCTTACCTTATTTCACACGAATGAAGATGAAAATGATGGCATAAGACTTATATGAAAACATACATTCGAAAAAAGGAATTTACAATAATATAACTATTAAGATCACCGAAACCGGTGTGCACATAGAATAGTACACTTATTTCATACTTTTTCTATGGCAACTAGGGCTACAGATAAAATCTCCTTAAATTATATAGGGTCGTCCATCTGTTGGTTTTTTCTTGAACTATGAATATTTAAAAGGTTATTTGTGTCAGCTGCCATGAGTCATTCATGTATGAATTGTCAAATGCATGTCATTTGTAATTATGTATACCATTTGTATGACAAGACGGTGCAACGGCACACACTGCTCGCCATACCGTAAACTTATTGAACGAGAAATTTCCAGATCGCGTAATTTCAAGAAATTCTGATGTGAATTGGCCACCAAGATCGCGCGATTTAACCCCAATGGATTATTTTCTTTGTGGGTTTCTGAAAAGTAAAGTGTACGCTAATGTCCCCCGCATAATTCAAGATTTCAAATGTAACAACCGGGCTGAAATTTTGGCCATGATCAGCTCATTCTGGAAAAAGTCATGGAAAATTTTGATGTTCGGATGATGACACGTAAGCGAAGCAGCGGCGGCCACATGTGCGATATTGTATTCGATACATAAATAGCATAGACCGACTTTCCATGTTCAATAAAGAATTTCGATTTTCACTCATAAAAAATGCGTTTTCTTTCATAGTAAAAAAAGAACCAACAGATGTACCACCCGATATATAAGTGCTCTCGAGTGAGCAGTCTAAATGCTAATTATTTCAAAATGCAAATCAATCGAACTCTAAATCTAAAATTACTACCTATTTTTATCGTTATTTCCCCTTTAGTCGTTAAATATATTTCGTTATCATAAATTGTACTTCTTAAAAGCTCTAAATGCATTACTTAACTAAAAGTCAAATATTAAATGTATTAAACGATAAGACGAATATCTGTAATCATCCATCTACAATTAAATATGTAATGAGATCTTATTCAGCGGAGCATTCAAATGTATTAATTGTGGAGAATTATATGTATTAAAGGGCTTCTAAACTTAATCTTGAATGTGAAATGAAGTATATTGTCCGGAAATCTAAACTGGTTCGATGTTAATTACTAACATTATTAAACCGCAGTTTATTATGCTAGTCAATTAATGTATTACGAATAGATCCTGTCATATTAGAATATTTCATTTGTTATAAAATTGTTATTTATTATCCATCAGTTTTATGCTATGTTATCAGTTTATCAGTATCTTGTATAATATTAAAATCTAGTTGCGGTATATCGCTATTATAATCTGTGTATATGTATTTATACAAAGGCATATATAATAAAGTGTATACATCATTCCCCCCCCCACCCCCCAAAAAATGAAATAAACTCGAAAATGTGTTTTTTTGTTCTAAACTACAACATGCGTTCAAATTATAATCCCCTTTTGTCTAGACACTTGCGAGTATGCTTGCTTAACACGTTCACGCCGCCGCCAATATTCATGTTTTTGGAAGTAACACGGCCCTCAAATTCATGTTTCGTTTCATATGGCGGTGCAGTACTGTCGCTTATTCAGACACTGTATGTAATGCCCCGCCCCTCTCATATTTATTAAACTGAGTCCGAATATAACAAGAACAGTTGATGGTTAATGTCTGAAAGTTCGTTAGGAGTAAGCAAATTACTTAGAGAGACTTTATTGACTACACTTAAGACAGCACAGCCTTTGTATTATACACATTTAGAATAACGCTGATAATGAAAAGAACAATATACCGGGACAAAGAGAGCAATTATCGTGAATTAGACTATATTGGCAGGTCTGCCACATGCGACTATTGTTCTATTCTATTCGCACCATTATTTAAAAAAGAACAAATTTTGTAGTATATTTCTCTTGCAAGCGTCAAAGATTTTTGTTTTTAGAAAGTGGTGCAAGGTAGAATAAAAAAAAACAGTCACTTGTATTGGTATAAAAGGGACATGTATGCGAATGCGCGCATAAAAAATGCTACGAAACGTGATCAGTTTTGTTGATACTCATTTTTTTTACATATCTCCGACAATATCGGAGCTAGACTTGAAGATCGGTTGAACAAAATACGAAATATTGTTCAAGCAATCGTTGATACTTTTGAAGATCATATTAAACCTGGAAATAACATCGTAATTGGCGAAAATATGGTTCCACGGAGAAGACGCCTTGGTTTTCCCCAATATATTCGAGGCAAGAGGAGTAAGTATGGAAGAAAAAAAGACAAAGATGTAAAGAATAATACAAATGTTTTTCTAAAAGAAAAGGCAGACAGTATAGGGGAGGGTAGTACACAGTGAGACGAAAATTATTATTACTTAACAAATGGCAACGATTTTTATTCTTTTGAAAAAAAAAATGGCTACATCTTTAAACTACACAAATACGCTACACATTAATGTATAAATGGATTTAAAAAAGTTATTTATAAAAGCACAGAAGCAGAATAGTGGAGTATCGAAAATTTTCTCACTGTGTACCACTTGTGGTACACAGTGAGACAATGTATATATTTTCATTAATCATACATTTTTACACTCTATCAATAATTTTCTGCAGTTGATGACTTCTAATTAATATTTCTAGATTTAAATTTTTTTAAATATGACCTCGGGTGAACAATGGCAAACATTGGGCTACCTTCATGCAAATTTTTAACATCTTACGTTTAGTAGATTTCACTAGCCATCGCACCTCCCCCACTCCCAACACACACACAGACAGAGAGAGAGAGAACAAAAATCCTTCTTTTATTAATAAACAACATTTTTTACATCAGAACAGCATAGTAGATACACAATGAGGCACGTCTCATTGTGTACCACAACTGTTTGTCTCACTGTGTACTTTCGTTACGTTGTAGCAAAATGCATGCAATATCTGTTTCATCACCAATTTTACAGCTCTGAATGCTTGTGTAGTTTTGTCGACATTGTCTATCATTAGATATAACTAAGTTTGGTTAAGTGAATGTATGCTATAATGAAACAAATAAACTCTAAAATGAACGTTTATGTAACTTTAACCCCTGTAAAATAAATAATTACTGACTATTTTGTTGGACGAGTAACCGAAGTGCCGAAACTACATCCACGTGTTGCATAAGATGAGGTGGTTCAGTGTGTGTTCTATCTAAGAGAAAAAGTTATAACTACATGTCAAAATGGCTGCTGTCTCACTGTGTACCATGTCTCACTGTGTACTCCCCTACCCTACTTCGAAGAAATTTTTAAAAGTAACCACGTATTATTACCGTTGTAAGGGCCAGCCACAGCTATGTTTAGAATACTTTAAAAAATGGCAAAATAAATGCACAATTAGTTGAGAGTAATGCACAGTGAGACATGGTACACAGTAAAACAGCAGCCACTTTGTCATATGGTTGTAACTTTTCCCCCAAGCTGGCACACACACATAACAACCTCATCTTATGCAACACGCAGATGTAGTTTCGGCATTTCAGTTACTCGTCCGACAAAATAATAAATGATTATTTATTTTATGGTGGTTAAAGTTACATAAACGTCTATTTTAGAGTTTATTTCCTTCAATATGACACATATTTACTTAACCAAACCTAGCTATATCTAATAATAGACTATTTCGACAAAATGACATAAACTTTTTAAAGCGATGAAATTGATGTAACAGATGTGGAATCCATTTTGTTACAACGTAATGGAAGTACACAGTGAGACACACAGTTGTGGTACACAGTGAGACGTGTCTCATTGTGTACCTACTATGTGGTTCTGATGCTAAAAAAAGTTATTTATTAATAAAAGAAGATTTTTTCTCTCTCTCTCTCTTTCTGTGTGTGTGTGATGGCTAGGGAAGCCTACTAAACGTAAGAGGCTGAAAATTTGCATGAAGGTAGCCCAATGTCTGCCATTGTCCACCCAAGGCTCTTATTTTTAATATTTAAAAAATGTAGAAATGTTAATTTGAAATCATAAACTACAGAAAATTATTGATACAGTGTAAAAATACATCATTTATGAAAATATATACATTATCTGACTGTGTGACACTTGTGATACATAGTGAGACAATTCCTGATACTCCGTTATGATGCTTCTGTGCTTTTATAAATAACTTTTTTTAAACCATTTTTACATTAATGTGTAACGTATTTGTGTAGCTGAATTTGTGTAGCAAATTTTTTTCAAAAGAATAAAAGTCGTCACCATTCGTTAAGTAATAATGATTTTCGTCTGATTTTGTACTACCCTCCCTTATATTAACACATTGCCTACACTGTTAAAATATGCAGCAATTGCTGCACAGTCACTCCACTGCTTTTATAGAATGTCTCTATTCTGACCAATGAGAATGCTCCATAATATAGTCAAGTAACACTTTCCTATAAAAGCGATGGAGTGACTATGCAGCAAATGCTGCAGTTTTTTAACTGTGTATGGGTAAATTTTATCAAATCTGAATTTTAAAACAGTAGAAACGTCTCCCTGTTCCGAAAGTCTTTTGTATGTTGGTGTTCTAGATACGTTTCCCAAGTTTATGCATCGGTAAATATCTTTCAATGTACGAATTTAATATAAAATGTCTTACACTCTAAAGAAATATGGACAACATAATATAAATGCATTTTCTGTAAGGTAGAAACCACGCCTTCAGTCAATGATATTTTTCTAATGAAAACGAGAATTCTCTTTCCCGTCGAGAATGTGCTGAGTTTATAATATTGAACTGTTTTCCTACACAATTTTTAAATATTCCAGTCTGGCCCACCTGTAGTCCCAGTCGTCTATGGAACAGTCGAGTGTGACACACTGGTGATACATGGCGCCTCATACGATAATCAAGCGTAACCCACCGATGATACACGCCACCTGATGGGACAGTTTAGCGTGGCCCACAGTTGATGCACTCCCGCGTGACCGTGTTAAACATGGTCACGAATAACTAGTTTTGTCATGTCGGGATTTATGAAGCAATTATTATAAAATCGCTCCTTTAATTATTTATAATTTGCATCGAACATCGCTTACCGGTTGCTATTTTTCTTACAAAACAGGCATTTCATTTCTTTGGATGATTTCTTTTCGGAACTGTCCGGTCGAGTTAACCGGGACCGGTCTAATATTAAATAAAATTGCAGCAGAATTATGTTTAATGACCATAATTTCAAAGAAATAGGGATTTAAAGTGTTTAAATGTAAATGAAGACAATTCGGTGAGGATATCTTTAAACACAAATTTTGCTTCCGTCCAGCGAAGAATACTTTGTACGGGCCCATCGTATTTTCTCGGTAACCTTCTTAGGACTTGAAACGACAAACAGGTCTCTTTGATTGGTTGACTAATTGCTGTCAATTGGTCAGAAATTCTCATGAGCCTTTTAGCAAACACATCAATGGGTTCATCTGTCAGAATATGGCATGCCAGAATTTCAAAAAATAGCTGCATATGCCGAGCTCGGTTATCGAGTTGAAATTTAGATTTCAGTTTCTTCCTTACTGAACATGTATCATCTATATTTTTATACCATTCTCATAAATTCCGGTTCAACATTTAGGTATATTATTAACCGGACTGATCTCACTCTTGTTTGGTAATCTTTAGTTGCGGCGGCATCCGCAGACTCTGGTGTTTTTTTTTCTTGCTTCTCAGACAATGCTCCATGCATTTTTGTCGCGTAAATACTTTATGTCTGCGGCCCAATTTCCGTAATTGTGAGAGTTCAGCTTGTTTATCCTAACTTGAATTTGTGCCATAGTCATGCAATTTTAAAACTTATTTAAGAAAAGGATTTTATTTTAATTTTTTTTTTCAAAATCTTACTATCTCACTACTTATTATGTTAGTAAAAAAAAACTAAGTGAAAGACTTAAAGTTTCAAATTGAAAATTTTTCACTATTTACTAAAAAATACTTATCTGCTTTACCATTAATAAAAAAAATTATAACAAAAAAGACAAGCTGTTAAAAATAATTATAATGCGCCCCACCCCCACTGAAATATACTGGGAGATCTATGGCCGCGATCTACAAACACTTTGTGACTTGTATTGTCTTGCAATATGGCTGTTATTAAAGGCTTAGCAGAACGCTTCTGGCCCATAACCCGTTTGTCTAGTCCAGTTTACCGGGACGGGTCTAATATTAAATAAAATTGTAGCAGAGTTATGTTTTAATGACCATAATTTCAAAGACATAGTGTTTTAAAGTGTTTAAGAGTAGATGAAGAAATGAGTAAAGAAACAGGTAAGTTTTGTATGAATACTGAACACTTATTTAAATAAACATATGACTTTTATTATGACAGCAAAAATAAAAATTAATTAAATGATGATATTTAATTATGATTAACAGGCTTAAACTAGTATGACTTGGTATTTCAGCAGTTGTAAACAATATATGCACAGGATAATCAGCAATTAAAACAACATATATAAACTTCAGCAACTACAAAATAACCCTTTAAAACCGGGAGTTTTTTTGGTAGAAATTGAAAGTTTGGTGGTTTCCCCTTATCGATAGGATCGTATTTGATTGAAAAAAAATATTTAAAAAAATATCCGATGTCAGGTTATGCCAAGGGAGGACCCGCACAATTGTACGGTTTCGGTCTTAATGCAGCCGTTTTGGGGCTAAATCTACACACAAGGGAAAATTCTTCTTCAAAACTTTCTAGGCAAAATCCTAATTTTGCTCGACTATCCCCCTCCCCCTCTTGGTCCGATTTTGGCCATTAACGAACTGAGATTTTCTGCCCCTTGATTTTAAGTATCAGTTTAGAAGAGATATGAGCAAAATTATGGAAGTTATTGTGTCCATAAAACTAAGACATTTATACAATAACAGTCCATAAAACTAAGACATTACATCTTGAACTGTGGATGGTTTTGGATTCTGGGGTGTAGGTTTGCAAAATTGTTTCAGATATTCCAACATAGGGGAGAATGTAATAGGTAGTTATGAAATCTACCTAAAAGTTAGAAGTATGTGTGGACTTACGATTAAGTGGCGCGTTTTGCTACAGTAGTTTCGTCTACTTTGTATATTATAGTACTTCTGAGTATAGCAACAATTTTTTCTTTGATTAATTCGATAAATTCTAAGTCGCATGCATTTTTAACATGTAATCTTACTGAAACTAAACTAGGTTTTTCATCATATTAATTACGTTTGATTTTACAAAGTAAACCTCATACTTTATTCATTTTTGTATATTTATTATTCCAATAACTAAAAAGATTTATATATTACAATGTAAAAATTTACTCAAAATAGATATACAAGGTGTGGCTACTAAATAACGACTAAAGCTTCAAAATATTTTCTTTTGAGTTTATACATATTTAGTTATTATCCCCTTCAATATAGACCCCTCTTTATCTCTACAAAGCTCCATGAGAATTTTCCATTCTTTGAAACAGTGCTGTAAGCGTTCTTGTGTGTGCTCTTTTACGACGCGTGCCACTTTTATCTTTTCCAGCTTCAACAGTCTAAAATCTGGTTCCTTTTAATGCAGATTTGACCTCGAGGATCAAATAAAAGTCAAATTTCGCCACGTCATGGGAATAAGGCGGATATTCCAAAAAAATCCCTGCCGGACCGACCTACAGGCGGAGGTAGATTTCGAAGTTAAGTATACTAATTTCACAAACAAAAACCAAATCATGATTAGAGATAAACCCACTTTAACAATTTTATCTGGCCGCTTTTGACGAGTTTTTATGTCATTTTTATATAATAACTGGTTTTATCAGAATCATGTTAGGGCGGTATTAAAAAAAATACTTTTCCATGCTCAACAACTCGAAATTTTCTGGCATAACTCCAAATTCATTTTTAATAGGAAAAACATGAAACTTGTTGACGTGATTTTTGAAGTGATTTATAAGCGACCTGTGGTTTTAATTTTCGTTCAATTAATTAAAACTTGATATATAAACAATTATTTTCTCAGTAAGACAATATTTTTCGTTTCTAACACAATCGCTTCGGGAAATTCCGTTAAAAATGCCCATTTTGACATCATTTTTGGAAATATATTCTGCCTCTGTCAAAACATCGATCATTACGGTACATTATATAGTTTCTGAATAAGCGAATCTACCAATTGGATGCGTTTGAGAGCAAAAATGAATTTAAAAATGAGTCAGAAAATAAGCAGTTTGGATTTGAATACTCCCATAATACAATGATTTTTCCAACACAATTCGGTTCAAAAGGCCCACTTTGACAGCATGTTTTAAAATATATTCTGCCTCTATCAAAAAATTGACCATTACGGTACATTATATAGTTTCTGAGTCAGAAAAGGTACCAATTGGAAGCCTTTGAGAGTAAAAATGAATTGTAAAATGAGTCAGAAAATAAGCAGTTTGGATTTGAATACACCCTTACTAAGATGATTTTTTTCTTCAACCGCTATGTAGTTTTAATTTGTTTTTGCTGTAAGGATTGGTCCTATCCAAAACTTGTCTATATAGATGTTGTAGACAATATTAAGAAGATATATGATAAATTCATGGGGATTTTATATCTTTTGAATTGAAGAAGTTATGGATTTGTTTCTTCTTCAAACGCCCTTTTTGTTTTCGTTTTTATTTTATTTTTTGCTGTACGAATTGGTCCTATCAAAAACTTGTGAATATAAAAGTTATAGATAATTTAAAGGAGATTCATGATAAAATTAGTTGGATTTGATATCTTGAGAATTGACGAAGTTATGATTTTTTTTCTCCCCAAAACCCTATTTTTAGCGCCCCTTGAGCCCATTTTTAACTTTATCAAAAATCTGTGATACATAAATTTTTGGACCTATTTTTAGAAGTAATAAAAACTTTAAACTGATTCGATATGTACAAAATTTAAGAAGTTATGGGGTTTTTTCGGTTTTCACAAAACCCCTCCCTATTTCCTTCTCCTTGGTCCGATTTTGCTCATTAACGAACTTGACCGAGATTTTATGCCCCTTGATTTTATGTATCAGTTTGGAAGAGATTGGTGCAGAATTGTGGAAGTTATCGTGTCCAGAAGAAAGTGATATATATAGATAGATACATACATACATAGATAGATAGATAGATAGATATAAAGTTTTTTACTGAGGATGGTATTGGGCTCTAGGGTTCATGATCAGTGTAGATCTGCAAATTCTTTTCAGAAATTCCAACATAGGAACGACGCCAATAGGTAGTATTTCATACGAAATCTACCTAAAATGGGATGTTATGCTTGGTCAGAAACTTCTTGACAGATAATGCAGTGTGGGCCGATGCGTTGTTCTGATGAAGCATCCATGGCTTGTTCTTCCACAATTCGGTTCGTTTTTTTCGTACTTTTTCCCCGGAAATGAGGAAGGCCCCCAAGGTATTAATGTTGATTAATAGTCTTACCTTCACGAATACAGTGAAGGAACACAATCCCATTAATATCGAAAATTCTCTTCGTTGTTGACGTGGACGGGTGATCCATGCAAACATGATCTTCAATGCCATCTTGGAAACACTTAAACCACTAAATTCTTGGGAAGATGATAAACCTTTATTGCCATATACTTCTCTTAACAAAAAATCAGTTTCAGTAGCTAACTTTCCAAGTTTAAAAAGAAGTTTTACATTCATTCGTTGCTCTTTTAAAACTCTCAACATTGTTCCGGCAAAACACTGAAACAGAGTCCAGAATAAATGAAGGTCACGGCCAGACTACTTTTAATACAGCCAATTTGGAGGCGTTAATGGATAGAAGAGGCTTTGTACTACACAACTATTAGTCATACGAATTTGGCGCATGCGCATTTCTTCTGAAGAAGCATCTGTCTCGTTACTAAATAGCCGCACCTTATGTCAAAATATATTTTTTCTAACAATAAAATACGTTATTACTATCTTAATAGAGAATATTCTATGTCTAGACATCTGAATACACAATGGCTTTTTCACGAATTGATAGAATAGGGTAACTAATTATTTAAAGAATATTAGAAAAAAAAAGCAAATTTTTTATAAAAAACGTATTCATTAATTTTTTAGAAAAAAAATGATTTAACTTTATAAATTAAATATTTCTCCGCTGGCTATTTGTCTAAATGCAACATAATTATTTTTATGGATAACTTGCAACAGGCGGCTGAACATATAAATTGAGAAATCTGATTTTTTATCTTCTTGTTTTTTCGTTATACATCGTCTGTGAAAGATCGAGATCGATAATCCGTTATTTTATGGCCGAAAGCGCTTTAGCCTGAAATTCCTTTGATTCTGTTTCAGTCAAGCAGAAGTTACCTTAAAATAAGAAATTTCACGTGCTGCTAGATTTTCCCAAGGTATTGGTCTCTCTGGTATCTTTGGGAGACTTTTTTAACAATTTTTCGATCACAATATAATGTTTATATTTTTGGTCTTATTTCTAACGATTGTGATAAATATTTTTTCTATTATACTCAATTATATGTGTTTCTGTATCTTGAATTAGTAAAGATTATGGCAATTTATTATATGTATAGTTGTGGTTTATACTGCCATGGTTATTACTAATAAAATAACAAAATCACCATTCCAAAAGTATCCGTTCGTGGAGAGATTCCCTAAATCTTTTTCGATAGCAATATATTCTGGTAATTTTTGTTTATTTTAAAAGAATGTAATAAATCCTTCTCGTAATGCATTCAATAATATATACTTGTATGTTTGGGGTTCCTAAAAATAATGAATGTGTATTATGTTATTGCAATCTACATTGTATAAAATATTATTAAAAAATAATAAAAAACAACCATAAAGGAGATTAACTTTTTTATTTATTTACAAATCCAAATGGTTTAACTAATAAAATATTTATCTTTCGCTGTCATACAAATGAAAAACTGTTATTTTACAATAAATTTTGGAACAAGGGGCTGATTATTTAAAGTAAGAAAATTTTTACTAAAGCCAATTTTATTTTTAACCCCCTGTTGCAGGGCAAAAAGTCAACATTGAAATGTTGTTTTCTCCGTAATTTTTAATAACATCTACAAAAAGATGATTTTTCCAACGTGAGGTAAAACATTTAATTAAATATAGGAAGCCTTGAGAGTATTATTGTTAACAAAAAATTTTAAAACAGCATTGTACTTGTAGAATTATATTAATTTAAATTATGTTTCTGTTGCTGTAAAACCTGCAGCTTTGTGAAGGAATACATCTGTTCGCTGCGGTAAGGAGGTTAAAAAAGTAATTTAATATGTCACTAAATTTCCCTTCATCTACAAGTGAATTTTTAGAGATTCTTAATAAATAAATCACCTGTCTCCTGTAATACGTTCAGATTTTGGGGGATTTTTCTAAAAAATATTAAATCTGTTTTAAAATAAAATTTGTAATACATTTGCGTACAGTTCTAAAATCAGTCCCAAAAACATTTTTTATTAAGTTTAACTAGATACAAATAAATACATGTATAGTCTGCTAAAATACAGTTATAGAATATTTTATGTATTTCTGTTGATTTTTTAATGATTTACTTAAATACTGCAGCATCTAAATAAAGCAAGATAAAATGACTAACAATAATTAAAAATAAATAAATAAATAACACGATAATTGGAATACTTTTTAGAAATAAATTTGCAAATCGTTATTTGTAGATACATACATGTATTATTATCAAATTAAGGGAACCGGGGATCTTTAAATGAACAAATATCGTCCCCAAAATAGAAAATTAGTTTTGTGCATATAATTGCTTTCCAGTTTGTTCTGAACCATTTGTGAAAAACCGTATGTTGATGCAATTATTTTTCGCAAAGTTAGAAGCGTTTGAATTTTGCAAAATAGGTATTTTTCGGCCTTTTAATATACTTTAAATCTACTTTTCTCAAAACTGATTTTTCAATGTTTTTAGATTTTTGAAATGCTCCAGGCGTCGTAATTTTTTATCAAAATTCATGAAATTAATAAGAACAATCCTGATATTGTTTACAAAGTAACTAAGCATGCATTTTCAAATTCGACTTCATTAAGATAATTAATTTTTATTTTTAACGTATTAAAATGCAAAATTTTGATGAAAATCGATATGAAATTAAGAAAAAAATTCTAAAAAATTAAATATACACGATATTAAAAAATCTATGCATAGATTTGATTGTGATAGAGTTTTAAGTGATTAAAATGCAAAAGCAAGGACGTATCTCAAAAATTATGACACCCGGAGAATTTTGAGCTTTCGTTTTAAAATTTTAATTTTTTATTTTAAATCTTAAAATTATAATAAGATTGGACATTTCTTTTAAGGTGTTTTATATACTTATGGTGAAATGTATATATGCACAAAATTTTATATTTTTATGATGAAAAAAAAAATTAACTTCCACCGTCTCCTTAAACAGTCAAGCAAAAACACCAATGTGCAGTAGAATGGTGTCAAGGTTATGGAATTATTGTTCTAATGATATACTGACTGGCAGTAAAATGTAGAATTATCAAGCAATTTCCCACCCACCACTTTATATTGCAACATTATACTATCGTTGGGTCATATTTGTAAATGAAAAATTTCTCAAAAACTTCAATCCAAAAACCTACAAACACGAGCATGGTAAACAAGTTAGTTTAATTCTCCAGAGAAAAAGACAAAATGATCAAGAGGTGATCATAGAGGAACTAAAATAGTACAATGTGTTGAATATGTTCTCTCCGTTTTGCCGTATCAGTTTTAGTGGCAACAATGTTCAACTAAAGTTTGGTGGTGGTTAATATGGTTAAACATCGGCTAATCATGGCCGTACCGCCATAAGGTCTGACACAAGTAAAAACACACAAAAGGGAATAGGTTCATTGCAGTAATTGGCTCAGTAGTCTGTAAACTATTTTTTCTGAATCACTGAGGGTATATGACAAAACGTTGTGCTTCCAATCGCATGGGATAAGTTGAAATATTTAATTTTGGTTTTGGTTCTTATGCAGTCAAGATGAATTTCCCCCCGTGAGAGGTTTTTTTTCTCGCATGGTTTAGTCTTTGTTAATAATGTGTAAACCTGCATTTTCTTTCATGTTCTATGTTTTATAAAGTCTTCATTAAAAAGACCACACCCACCTCCCCACCAATATACAAATATATATATATATATATATATATTTAAAATTAAAATGAAATCATATGCATACAAAATAAATAGGAAAAGAAATGAAAAAATTAAACATAGGCGAGTAAATATACAACAAGCTTTGAATATGTTATGGATTCTGACGGAAACTTCATAAGAATAAACCACAGTAAAGATGTAATTTCATCGATTATTATCGGCATAACATCTAAAATAAATGAAGATATCCATTAAATGATTTAAAATTCAATTATAAGAGAATAAAATGCTTATACGTTATAAAAAATGAATTCACCAGTATATTAAAACTGATATAGATATTATAAGATATAAATTGTATTAACGCTTTGCACTCAAGAGGTGACTCTCACTCACCACTAGTGTTGTCAGGTGTCCCTCGTAAATCGGGGCACCAAATGCTTCGGACACCACTAATATCTTACAATTTATTTCGCAATCTTTTATCTCAGATTATTCGGCCATTAGATAAGGCGAAGAAAATTAGCTTAAAATACTGGTGCTCAGAGCATTTGGAGAACACATTTACGCGGGATACTAGTGGTCAGTGAGAATCACCTCTCGAGTGCAAACGGTTAACATGTGACAAGAAATGTGCTAAGTAAGAGAGATAATAACAAAATACAAAAGCAATTGCTGCCATCTATATTTGGAACGAAGAACTATTAACGGGAAATGAACTCAGTCATAGAGGTTATTACTTATTATATAGAAAGATATAAAGTCATAAGAAAAGGGTAAAAAAAATTGAAGTTAATACGGCAAAGTAAATATTTAATATTGTTAAAGGTAAACAATGACGAGTATAGATGTTAAAATGAAATAAATTATTATTAAATTATATGTCGTTATTAAATAAATATAAAATCTAAATAAATAAAATGAACAAATAGAAAATATGAGTATGTAGATGTTAAATTAATGTTAAAATTATTGGTATATTAATTTAAATGGGTATAGCTTAGGATGAGTGCCACTATGTAGAACAATGTAAAATAAATGATTTTTTAAGTGCACAAAAATTGGTTTTTTCATATAAATGTTAAAACTTTCTCTCCTGTTCCGACTTCAACTCTTCGTAAAACTCCTCCGGCATTTCATTTTTATAATTTTTTGTGTATTATAATATATATATAAATTTCCCTAGTACTTTTATTTTATGTTTTATAATATTTTCAGCTATCCCACAATCGTTACTTTATATATATACTAGCTGAGTACCCGCGCTTCGCTACGGTAAATTCCCCCTCTTTCATAACTTCCTATTTTGGTCGATTGCCTGTCTTTTTTACTATTTCCCAATCAGTAATTCTAATTTTGCACTTTTTTTTAAATTTAAGTTAACCTAGTTTTTATATGTAAAGATGGAATTTTGCAATCACTAATTGATTTTTAATTCACTTTTTAGTATGTTAGAATTATAAACATTATGTTCACACGTGTGTTTATAGGTCAGTAATGATAATGCAACTCTTTAATGTTAGAAAAAATTAATTATAAATTAATACATTAATTTTAAGGCATTTTACTGTTAGCCTATCTCAAGTGATAACTCACGAAATATTATCTGTACCTCGTACAATTTTATGCGAGTTGAAACAACAATAGATTTAATTATGCGCCAATGAACACTCGCCAATGCCAAATGATTAAAACAAAACTGCAACAATGAAACATTTTAAGATAAAAAATACTGAAAATAAATTAAAAATGAAGAATGTAATATTTTTAAAAATATATATTTTTATCAATTATAAATTAATTAATTTTGGATTATATGCTAAGTAATACATTTAGAAATCCTAAAAAAAGATCACATAATGTTTCATTTTTTCTTTCCTGCTGTCCTAACTTTAAAAAGAAACAGAGTAAAAATTATCATTTAATAAATTCATCTGCTTGCGTTTTTTACCAAGCATCAAAAAAAGCAGTGAAGTAGTCATAATCGTGTTCTAAGACCACGCTAGATTAATGTACCGTAACGGAAATTAAAAAAAAAAAAAAAAAAAAAAAAAAAAAAAATGAATTTCGGTCAAAAAATTGGGTGTGATTTTTAATATAAACATTGAATAGTTATAAAACAGCTTTAAAACAACCATTGTTTTCTTATTATTTTGACTTCTATGTTTATCTCTTTTTGTATCTTAATTTTTTAGTCATTGAACAGCATTTAATGCATCCCCATACCTATAAGGGGGGTTACTATAGGGGCCCCCTGTTCTGTCGCAAAATGCCGCCAAGTTTGTTGCTAACTTGGAGATATATCGCCTAAAGTGACGCCAACTTATCGATATCTCTAATATTTCGCCAAATTTCCAGAGACTTCCATTGTAAACCAATAGGGTTTACTTGTTTACAGAAAATCAACAGACTGAGATATTTTAATGCAACAAAAACTAATATTAGCTTAAGGGATTATATTAATTATATTTAAGGGATTATATTAATTATATTTAAGGGAGTTCAACATCCAAGTAAATTAAATTATGAATAAAAGTAACACGATACAATGCTTAGCATGCTTTCCCAAACATAAATTTTAAGGGAGACCAAACTGGTCACCAAGGGCGGCTAGTTTCTCAGATTACAATTGTTAATTTCTTAAAATATATACGTCACTATAGCAATGGACAGCCCGTGTGGAAAAAACTGCTGCGGGTGTACATTTCGTCACACTATATTATAACCATGAAAAAAAAGAAACCTCTTGTTTTATCAACATCATTAATTCATACATGTCTATTGCTCATTTCATTTAAAATACACACATTTAAAATATATGTCTAATTTCATTTAAAAGGATGAAAGGAAAAAAGAAAAAGAAAAAAAATACCTTAAACCAAAAATTTTTATTTCAACATCAAAGAGTATTTTGTAATTTACTCAGGCGAAATATAAATAATGTCATTGTCTATAAAATGAAATGAAACATTTGAAAAAAAAATAATTTTGTTGATAAAAAAATGAGCATTTAAAAAATATAACTTTTGAAAATTACATACTTTAGCCCACCAGTTTTTTAAATCAATAAAAATAAGTACTTAAAATAAAAGCATAAATAAATATTTTGAAAGTAATAGAATATAGTCAATTTAAACTGCAGTCTTCAAATTGTAAATGTCTTTTATTACTGCAGCGTGGCGTACGTAATACGTATTTCTCACACGACAGTAAACATTTCATTCTTTGAATGAAGCCATTCATGGTTTTATGAACAAACATTTTTATATGTATAATTTCTAACTTCTAAAATAATTTTATTGTAGGTTCCTCCTCATCAGATAACTTCAAAATAGTAAAATCTATGTCAGTATCAGTAATAAATAAGTTATAATTAATAATAAATATTTTCTATTCAAAAAATCCCTGCCGGCTCGGGCCTACAGGCGGAGGTAGATTTCGAAGTTAAGTACTAAATTCTACAACAAAACTTAAATCAAGATTGGAGATAAACCCAGTTTCTTCACAAAGAGTGAGCTGTAGGGAGCTAAACTTTTTGTGAAAATTATAATATACACGAATACACACACACATGTATATGGAATAGCTTTAAAAAATGACTACAAAAAATTCAGAGAACCTTAAAGTGTTAAAATATGTTAATATTTCCATAGTCGGGTTTTTATCATGTTTTAATACGTTTCTTCAAACTCACATGGCGTTACATATTCACCTGCTGAGGTTCATTATATTTCCAATATGACGCAACATACATATTTTTTTAATTCGTCAAACTATTTATTTTATTTTGAGTTTTCATGCCGAAATCTTGCTCTAAAAAACTTATGACGTAATATTCAATTTGTTTTCGATTTGTCAAACTATTTAATTTTACGCGTGAAAATTTTGCATTAGAAAAGTATATGTTGTGGTGAGAATTTTATTGTTTTTTTTTTATTATTATTGTTGGCAACTGCTATAACGAAAAACTTTTATTTTTTTCCTGCCATTGTTGTGTAAGAGCTGGTTTTATCAGAATCATGTTAGTATTCAAAATTTTGAACCCTCCCCATTTCCACCCTCTTGGGCCGATTTCGCCCATTTTCAATACCCGCCGAGATATTAGCCATATCAAAGTTGTTGGCGAGTTTGAGGACAATCCGTGCATAATTGCGACTTTTATCGTGCGGACAAAATTTAGTACATACATACATACATACATATATATATATATATATATATATAAACTTTTTAGGTGGGGGTGGTTTTTGGGTTCCTGGGGTCCTATAATGAAAAGTTATAAAGGAATTTTTCAAAAGTCGCACCATGGTAATGACGGCAATAGGTAGTATTTCTTACGAAATCTACCTAAAATAACAAATTAAAAAGTTTTACGGGATTACGATGGAATAATACTCATAAAAAATATTCACGTTCAATAAATAGCAAGTGTTAATATTTGGCACGGTTTGCAGTAAAAATCGTTTGCGCAGTTAGGGTTGAAATAAATGGCGCGATATCATACATCTTGGCATGTTGGTAGAACGAAAAAGTACAACAGTTTTTTTTCTTTTTTTTAGTTTTAGTTTTTGAGGCGTTTGTAATTTTTTCCCTAACTGACATAGTTGTTTTAATTATTAAACCAAAAGAATTGATTAAAAAAATATTCAATTGAATTTATTCCCTTGCTATAGTGACAGAATAAAGAAAATGAGTTTTTAGAAATTATAACTTGAAAATTTGAGGTTTTAGCGCCAAAGACATCGCCAAATTTGAAAAATATGAAATATCTCGCGAACTATTGGGCTTAAAAGAATTTAGTTAGTACCATTCGATTCAGCATACAAAAACACACCAAAATATGTTATCAGTTGAAAAATAACTATACAATCAGATTTTTAAAGAATTTTTTAAAAGTTCGTTGTCTTTTTTACCCCCCTTAGGGGTGGAATTTTGAAAAATCCTTTCTTAGCGGCACTCAATGTCATAAGAACTATTTTTACCCCAATTTTCAAGATTTTAGGTTCAGTAGTTTTGGCTGCGCGTTGATTAATACAAAATTCAGACTTTCTTTTATATATATAGATATATACAGCTTTGAGTTTTGTTGTTTTTCAGTGGTTGACGATAATTGTGATGTTTAAAGGCAGATTTATTTGAGTCAACACTTTTGAAAACTTGAGTTATTTGCATCCGCATATGAATGTGCACATGTATATACTGGTATAAGTGATTGTTCCATGGAAACTGCCTTTAAATAAAACAAGAAGATATTTTATGCCAAAAGAAATCCATCTATCTCATCAAGAAAGTCAAAATACCTCAAAAATGCTATTTTAAAATAATTTCATGGTATTTTACATAATTTAATGGTAGATTTTTATTGAAGTATTGCTTTAAAATTAGTTACTAAATTATACTTTAGTTTTATTGTTAAGATATGTTGTTGGGTGTATGACACTATATGACTTATTTAATGCGTTTTTAAAATTCATACTGAGTTTTTACATTTAGTACAATAATCAAACTTTATAATATTAAGTAACTAAAATGGCTTTTCACTCAAATCGAATCTTGATGGAATTCTTCCATAGAGAATGCATGAAAAGGCTATTAAAAATTCATGAAAAAAGCTACATTAAATACAATTCCACATTGTACTGTTAAATCATTATAACATTATTCATCGTATATCTAAATGTAATATTAAACGTTATTTAAGCTTACCCATTTAATATTCACAAACGAATTGGATGACATTTAGCTCAAATTTATCTGACAGATAATATAACTGAAGGGAGCTTTGTTAAAAATGATAGATAATTTCCGCAGTTAATGATATTTAAACGACCTTTTGATGATTTTGGTCGGAAAACATTAACCTTTTTTCACCGCTCTGTTGCTACTTTCATTCAAATGTCTAACAATACATTATTAAATGGAAATTAACAACCCCCAAATTTCAAATTGATAAAGTATGGAATTTTAATATATATATATAACACATATCCGCAATGTTTTACATTCAGACTTCCTTGTCAACTGTAAAAAAAATGACATTTTTACAGTACAAAGTACTGTTCATCTCGCGCACAAACTTGATCACAGTGAATGTGCTGTATCTTTCTTTGGTTTCCTGACTATATAAACATGGAAAATACAGTAGTTGCGTAAAATTAATAGCACAATGTGCTGGCAATACTGTATTTTCCATGTTAATATAGTCAGGAAACCAAAGAAAGATACAACACATTCACTCTAATCGAGTTCGTTCTGGCAAATGTACAGTGGTTTTTTTACAGTGTGAGCTGAAACTGTTTGTATAAACTGTTGTAAATATATGGGCTACCAAAAAAAAATATCGAAAACAAATGTGAGCATTTATTTGAATATTTATATTGTTCCGTACTCATTTCTCAAGATATATAAAAATTTTATAAAATAATTTCTCATCTTATAATATTGTTTTGTTTCAAAATACTCCAGAAAGAAAAGGTTTAAACATTGGATGTGTACAGCCCTGCACAAAAGATTAGACCCAGAGAGAATTCATAAAAAATGTTTTTTGATGTTTTTCACTGTTACACTAGAAAAATATTCTTAAAACAAATACAAATTTGTGCACCGTGAAACTTTACACAAATATTGAAACAGGTTTTTTTTTTTTTTTTTAACTGGAGTTTGATTATATCTTGAACTTGAAATATATACTATATTAAAACTACTTGAAATATACATATAACTTGCCACAACATTTACGTAGCAGATTAAACAGTCGTAATAGCAGTTCGAAAACGAACCACACGATTATTGATAAATTCTCGACTATCATGAAATTTCGATTATCCGTTGAAGGTTCGTTCCCAATTACGTTGGATAATCGCGGCTCTTCTGTAATTTTATTTCTAATGTGGTATGGTAATAGATATGGTATTATGCAATTGGATATTTTTTAATTTTTGCAGTATACTGTTTTAAAATGTTGCATATATTATCTTAAAAAGGGCAAAATAAAAATTTCGAAGATTTTAAAATTTATTTGTTTGAAGATTTTTAAAAATAGCTGCACGCAGGAACTGAGTCTCATCGGAATGTCAAGAAAAGCACAAGATCACCCCATAAAGTTTAAGAAAATCTGTAAAAGGACTGAGAAACGGAATAAGCGTCTACTCAAATCATTGTAGGTTTTTTGTTTCAAAATAAATTTATTTTCATTTATAATTTGAATTTAGATATTTATTTAGCAGTTTAAATAGTCATAATAACAGCTCGAAGACGATGTTACACATTAAACTAGATGATTATTGATAAATTCTGGATTTTCCGGAAATTTCGAATATCCGATGTAGGTTCGTTCCCAATTATGTCGGATAATTGAGGCTCTACTGTAATTTAATTTCTAATGTGGTACGGTAATAGATATGGGATTATGCAACTGGTTAAATTTTAATATTTTTAGTATACAGTTTTAAATTGTAGCATAGATTATCTTAAAAAGAGCAAAATAAAAATTTCGAAGATTTAAAAATTCCTTTGTTTGAAGATTTTAAAAAATTGCTGCCCACACGAAATGAGTCTCATAGGAATGCCAAGAAAAGCAAAAATCAGCCCATAAAGTTTAAAAAAACTGTAAAGGACTGAGAAACGGAATTTCTATTTATTATTACATTTTTTATGTTGAATTATATACGTTATTTTTTTTATCTTTCTGAGGAAGATTGAATACAAAAAGTCCTTCCGGCCAGTGCCGGGAGGAAGAGGTAGCTTTCATAATCCTTATTTTAAAAAAGCCAACTTATATCATGCAAACACACGAAGCTCAATTTAGTGGAAACCGAATATAGGAGATTCAATACTAATTTTTATCAATATAATGAATGAGAATTTCGCGAAATTAGTCAGCTTTATCCAAGCTGCTTTTCTTTAAAGTAACTTATATTTGGCTGCCAAATTCGGCAATTTCTTAAAGTGCCTGTCATTTTAAGACAACATGGTGGATGAGGCTAAGCAGTGAACTTGGTCGAGACCTTAGTAATTGCTGTGCACATGCCCACTCACATCGGAATCGGTTAATATATGGGAGTGCTGTCGCATGCAAAAAAATCAGATTTTTCAAAATGTCACCCACAATAGAAATGGAAACTGCTATATCTGAGCCATTTTTTAAGGTAAAGACAAACAAAAAATGCTCCTGAATCCTTATATCAAGATCAAATACTTAAGAAAGAAACCTTTTTCAATTTCTAATTTTTTTGCACCTCACTTTAAATATATATATATATATTTTAATTTAATGGCCGCCATTTTGAAACAAGATGGCTGATGAATCTGGCCAGCGAACTTGGTCGAGGTGTTGATGTATACTATCCACAGGCCTTCTTACATCGAAATAGGCGAATACGTGTGTTATCGCGTGACAAATACAAGATCGTTTCAAAATGTTAGCCATGCTAGAAATTCAAACTGCTATAAATCAACCATTTTTTAAGATATCAACAAAAGAACAAATTTTCAGAAACAAAAACTGCTCCGGAATCTTTGTATCAAGGCCAAACACATAAAAAAAATCTTTTTCATTTTCCAATTTTTTAATACCTCATTTTGAATTTTAAATTTAATTTTTTTTAAATGGCAACCCTTTTGAAACAAGATGGCGAATGAAGCTGGCCAACGTACTCGGTCGAGACATTGGTATGTACTATGTACAGAACAAGTTACATCCAAATAGGTTCATAAATACGCCTGTTATCGCGTGACAAAAATCAGGTCGTTTTAAAATGTCAGCCACAAGAGAAATTCAAAATGCTATTACTCAGCCATTTTTTTTAGATATAGACGAAAGAAAAACTGTTCCGGAATCTTTGTATTAAGGTCAAACACATACAAAAAAATCTTTTTCATTTTCCAATTTTTTGGTATCTCATTTAAATTTTTTTATTTTTTAATTTTTTTAAATGGCCGCCATTTTGAAACAAGATGGCGGATGAAGCTGGCCAACGAACTCGGTCGAGATATTTGTATGTACTATGTACACACCAAGGTACATCAAAGTCGGTTCATAAATACGCCTGTTATTACGTGAGAAAAATCAGGACGTTTCAAAATGTCAGCCACGCTAGAAATTCAAAATGCTATAACTCAGCCATTTCTTAAGATATAGACGAAACAAAAACTGCTCCCGAATCTTTTTATCAAGGTCAAACACATAAGAAGAAAATATTTTTTCAATTTTCAATTTTTGGTACCACATTTCAAATTTAAATTTTTCTTCAAAATTTAAATGGCCGCCATTTTTAAACAAGATGGCGGATGAAGCTGGCCAACGAACCCGGTCGAGACATTGGTATGTACTATGTATAAACGAAGTTACATCCAAATCGGTTCATAAATACGCCTTTTATCGCGTGACAAAATTCAGGACGTTTCAAAATGTCAGCCACACTAGAAATTCAAAATGCTATAACTCAGCCATTTTTTAAGATATAGACGAAACAAAAACTGCTCTGAAATCTTTGTATAAAGGTCAAATACATAAGAAAAAAATATTTTTCCATTTTCAATTTTTTGGTACCACATTTCAAATTTTAAATTTTTAAAAAAATTTTAAATGGCCGCCATTTTGAAACAAAATAGCGGATGAAGCTGTCCAACGAACTCGGTCGAGAGATTGGTATGTACTATGCACACACCGAATTACATTCAAATCGGTTCATAAATACGCCTTTTATCGCGTGACAAATTTCCGGACGTTTCAAAATGTCAGCCACGCTAGAAATTCAAAATGCTATAACTCAGCCATTTTTTAAGATATAGACAAAACAAAAACTGCTCCGGGATCTTTGTATAAAGGTCAAATACATAAGAAAAAAATATTTTCAATTTTCAATTTTTTGGTACCACATTTCAAATTTTAAGTTTTTAAAAAAATTTTAAATGGCCGCCATTTTGAAACAAAATGGCGGATGAAGCTGGCCAACGAACTCGGTCGAGAGATTGGTATGTACTATGTACACACCGAATTACATCCAAATCGGTTCATAAATACGCCTTTTATCGCGTGACAAATTTCAGGACGTTTCAAAATGTCAGCCACGCTAGAAATTCAAAATGCTATAACTCAGCCATTTTTTAAGATATAGACGAAACAAAAACTGCTCCGGAATCTTTGTATAAAGGTCAAATACATAAGAAAAAAACATTTTTCCATTTTTAATTTTTTGGTACCACATTTCAAGTTTTAAATTTTTTTAAAAATTTTAAATGGCCGCCATTTTGAAACAAAACGGCGGATGAAGCTGGCCAACGAACTCGGTCGAGACATTGGTATGTACTATGTACACACCGAATTACATCGAAATCGGTTCATAATTACGGGAGTTACAGTGTGACATAGGTCAGATATATATATATATATATATATATAGATATATATATATATATATATATATATATATATATATATATATATATCAATTTTGAACGGAGGGTGGTTTCGGGGTCTGGGGGTCATGATCGATGAAAATATACCAAAATTTTTTGAAATCGCTTTCCTCCGAACGGCTGCAATAGGTAGCTTTTTTGTAAAGAAAGCTACCTAAAAGAGCACACTTCTTTAGAAAAGTTCTGCCATCCGGCCGCGAAATCTTAACATGATGATCGGGACTTTAACCATTCATATGACATTTTAATATAAAAGAAAACTCTGATTTATTTGGATTCTTAAATATTTTGAACTGTTTTGTTCGAAAAGGACAAATATTGATCAACAATTTTACAGCTTTATAAACATATATTTAAAAAAATAAATTTTAAGAAATTATTTTATTTTACTCCATTTTAAGAAATACTATAAAATCTCTCAAGTTCTTTTCTGTAAATTACATACTATTAACAGAATAGCATTTATGTTATTTTTTAAATACATAAAAATATTTAATTTAATTTACTTACAATACATCTTCTTAATGTTTTATTAATTTTCCGCAGTGCATTCATGAGTAATTTTTTTCCAGTTTTCAGTACAAATTCTCACCTTATAATTGTGGAATTTTGATGCAAGCAAATAAGTTATATTGTTTTCACGTCATCGGCAAAACTAAATCTGTTTTTATTTTGCCAAGTCAATCCTTGATTAACATTATTTGAATCATTTACAAAGTTTCGCGTGTTTGGATTTTAGAAAAAATTTCTTTACGAATCAAAGAAGATTCCGAAATGATATGGTATTTCCTCTAACTTCAGACATTAACAATGTCTTTTTCACGAATAAATTTGTTTTTGCCAGAGGAACGAAACAGTCCACTTGTTGGCAATATTATTCCATGAACCAATAAATCTAATTCATACATCTAAATATTTAGCAATATTTAATATTCCCGTTCATATGACCATTTTCATATTAATGTCGAAGTTCTCACAATTATCTATTACATGAGATCATATAAAAAAAATAATAATAAAAACGAAAGAATAGATGAAAAATTATTGCGAAAATTATTTTTTATAGTCTTTTATAAATTATACCCAAGCTTAATCCCAGAAAATATGTTTTGATTCTTCCCCGAAAATGATTTTGAAAGCAATTCAAAAACAAATCTTTATACTTGGAAATAAAGGATATTTGATGCATTATAATTTTTTTTCGGAATAATAATTTTCGTCTTTATATTTAATAAAAAAATAATGATATTTTTTGTTTTTTCTACTATCTCGATTAAAAGAAAACTTATATATTTTTTTAAGTTTCATTTATAATTTACATTAAAACCAACATGTTATTTAATAACATATTGAAAATCCGATGTGAATAGATTAATTTAAAGTTATACTAAGTGCATATTTGTTGAATGTTCCCACAATGGGAGTTTTGGCGGTAAGCGGTCGCATTTCGTACGGAATTGTTCGAGTGTGCGCTTTAGTAAACAATGAAATTTGCTCTCCGACAATGAGACTTTATTTAACGTATAATGGCTTGCTTAGAGAACGGTTAGTTTTCATAGGTTTTGCAGGCAATATAACAGGTAAGTATAATGTTTCAAAAATGCATTTAACGGGTTTTTTTAATCTTAAAAGTGAATCTTAGAATTCTTTGTAACAAGAAACTGTACGTTAATCAATAGATAATAAAGTAGCATATTTAGAAATATTTTTTAACATAGAAACTTTTCTAGATAGATTAGTCAAATATTAGTCAAATATTTATATGCCTGATTCAGGAGTTGTTTCGAATTACATTATGAATATATTCCGAATTATATTAGCGGCATAAACATATAGATAATTTTTTAATCACATATTGGCAGTTAATCAATAATACCAGTTCTCTATTTAAAAAAAAATCATTGCTTGATTTCTACCGGGTTTATGAAATAGAAGTATTATTCATTTTTAATGACAGATTAAATTAATGAAATATTACTATTTAAAAAATGCACTAGTAATCAAGGAATCCGAATAACATTAAAGCGATAGCATGTCAATTCTGAAGGTAATAGTAATAGTAAACCTTTTACAATAATTTCAACATTGACCTAATAGCGGCGTTGAGCAAAATTTATATTATAGAATTCCAAACTCCTATTTATGAAGCAGTAACTTTCGTTGTAGTTTTCATTGATAATGTGTGGAAAAATGAGTATTCATGTCTTTCTTTTTCTAATACATTCATTACCTGTTTTTTGCATACCTTAAGCACTGAAAGATAGAGATTTTCAAACTTCAGTATTAAATTATTATTATATATCTGTTTAATATTTAAATGTTTTATAAGTAAGCATGAAACCTGCTAAAAAATTATGTGTGACGTTTTAATGAATATATTCGGACCACAATTACATTTATGCATGTATGCATTTATGAAATTTTTCTTCTTATTAAGTACACGAATAAACAGTGTTGCCAGATAGTCAAAAGTCAATTTCCCCAAAATTCCTGAAATTTTCCCCAAATCAGTGTTTTTTTCCGTAAAAGTTCCCAACTCAGTTTTTACTCAAAAAGGGAATTTTTAAATTTTCAATTTGCCACTATAAAAAATATCTAAGTAATTTAAGCTAAAACATTTTCCCCAAATCAAGGCTTTTTTTTTTTTTTTTTTTTTTTGAAAAAATTCCCCATTTACAAAAAACAAACTTTTAAACTGGGCTGAATGCATATTCTGTAGCTACATGAGAATGATAGATACTTTCCAGTGACAAGTTATTTCATGTTTGTTTTTAAAAGTATTGTCTAACAATGTTGGACTATTGTTACATTAGCTCCATAGCTTTAGACAATGTCTTATCAATTAGGATTTGAATGAATCCGAGATGGTACGATGCTGTTTAAATTTTTTTGTCATCCCTATACTGAAGTACATATTCATAATGCAAAATATTTTCGCTGTATCAGTCGATGTGCTTTTGCATATCATAAGAGAAAAATATCTGCTTTCCACATATTTAAGTTAAAAAAAAAAATTAAGTACGGCAAGGAATTTCTCGTTAAAGTCCTGCAGATTTAGTAACGTGGAGATTAAAGCTGCTTAAGACATTAGAGTCTCATGTATCTGTATATCTGTAATATGTGTAAATTGTAATGTAGTAAACAATGAACACGACCACATCCAAGAGAGTAATGATTGATATTTCGGATTTCTGGACTGTATTTTGAAATCAAAATTGAGTTCGAGACTGATCCAGTTTTTCTACAGGACTAAAAGAAATCTAAAAATTCCCCATTTCCCCAAAAGTTTCCCCACGAACTACTTGTCCCCAAAAAATTCCCCTAGATGTTCAAAATTCCCCAATATGGGGACAAAATCCCCAATTTGGCAACACTGCGAATAAATGTTTTTTTCTTATTTTCAAATAAATTTGTTTTTAAATTCCGGTGTCATTCAATGATTTCATCACTTTACGCATAGCAGTACTTTGCCCCTGAAAGGGTTAAAATATACATTATTCTTGACATATCAATAGTTACATTTAAAAAAAAGAATGATTTTACCTTCCTAAATTTTGACAAGCTATCTGCTTCAAGCATGGCATTTTGGTTTTAATTTAATCACATTTCATAGTTTTGGATTTTTTTTTAAATTTATGATTGCATTTAACTAAAGTTCAATTTTTCTTTGCATTTAAAAAAATACCTTTTTATGGTTAAAGAATTCCCATTTTTTTAAAATAAGCATTCTTTTAATATAGGAGTCACGTGCTGAATTTGGAAATATAGGATACGTAATTGAACTTAAATAATTTAACATTGAAGTGGTTTAAAGATTTTCGGAATAGAATCATTAATTTTATATTATTTATTTTAATGTGTTTGAAATTTTAGCCACCATTACATTTAAAAACGCTAAAGTTGAGCGAGATTTATATGTATAATTAAAACACCGCATACAGAGTATTTTGATAACATAGAGTATAAATGAATCCCTTTAAAAGTATAAATCATGAACCATTTTGGAAAATTAGCATTTATTCAATAAAATGAAAATATAAGATGATGGCATTACAATGATTATATTATGATACAGTACATATGGAGATTAAGTATTTATTAATATGGAACATTCATATCACCAAAATTGAGACATGAAAATGTTGATGGAAACTGGAATATTATTTCATGTAAGCTCTATTAAGTATCGTCTTGTCATTTCACAGAACTGACTGAGATACAGATTTTGATACCGTGGCATATCAATTTTTTTCATTCCTGTACGATCAGAAAAATACAGAAATAACTTTCAATTTCTTTATAAAAGGAGCATGCATAAAAGTAAGCTCCGTCAGTCAATTAAATAAGCGCAGAATGTAATAAAATGTAAGGTCAAAAATCCGGTAACAACGAGACCGAGGCAAAGCCGGACTTTTTAAAATTCCGAATTTTCGAAATAATATCAAAACTACTTCCGATATTCTTAGTGGTGCCTTTATTCGTAATTTAATTCTAAGCCAAGTTATATTGGGCAATTCCACAGAAAATCTTTTTTTTTTTTGGGGGGGGGGGAGGGGGATCAAATTTATAATATGTTTAATTTGAGGGTATGATTGGAAAACTTGATATTTTTATATTCAATAGAGAAATCCTAATAAAAAGGCATTGTAAATTACTGCTTACAAACTAAGTTAAGTACCATTAATGTATTTGTAAAGTCATAATGTCACGTCAATTACAGAATAAAAGTTACAAATGTAAATGCTATTTTTTTCTTTTTTATTATTCAGAAATTAATTAAACAAGTTACTGTTATAATTTGACATTACTTAGTGTTGTTGAGAACATTAAATCACTTTTTTTAACTGAATAGTTTTGATAATTTTTACACTTCTTTGAAGGCACAAAAAATGTTTGTATATTTTATGTTACGCCTGTTACAGAAATTTGAATTGCAATTGTTGGGACTCAAAGAGATATTGAAATAATCTGCAGATAATTGGGTGTTAAGACCTTAGTAAGAAATATTTTAAAATTTAAAAATTTGTTCTAGTTTTATTAATAAATTTTCTACATAGATTTGAAAACAAAATTCGATAATAAAATGTTACGTCAGTTACGATGGAAATGCCCTATTTATGTGAGAAAAAGAGAAAAATAAATATTTAAAGGGAAAAAAAACTTATTTTAACTAATATTTTCTATGTTACAAAAAAAAAAAAAAAAAAAAAAACAATCTAATAAAGAGTGAAGTCATTTCATGTAACGCAATTTCTGAAACATCTATGCCAAATTTATTTGTTTTATTTTTTTCGACCGTTTTTCTTAGATTTTATGCAAAAGAATAATATCCATTTCGAAAAAATAATCTTGTCTGCCGAAAGCAGATATTAATTTTCCAATCATATATATGCATTTTTCTAGAGACCCGTTCTGTTCAGCCAGCTCCTAATCCTCGCTAGCCAAAGCTGCTTACTAGTGTTTTCGGCGTTTCTATTTAGCAAAGTGTCAGCAATCTCACTCTGCGCTAATCCATCGTTTTCGATATCGATTTTTTTAATTTGTGAAACAATTTCTATTTTGTTTCTTACGTAAGTTGGAACCGTGGAAAGAAAGTGAGCGAGGAAATGATTTTGATGCCGGATTTTGGAAGTTACCGTATTTATCTATACGGTATTTCCGAGCTAGCATTGTGAAAGAAAATACTTTATTAGACAACATAGTAGAGCCTTTTGAGTATGTTACTTCAGGGTTAGCGTTTCTTTTTCCTTTTGAAATATTTTTTAAACGACACTTCATATCGAATATCTAACACGTCGAACAGCAATACCACTATTGATGAAATCAAAGGGATAAGATATTGATTGACATATTAATCTTATTATACTTTTCTGGACAGCAAGAACAGTTTTTAGATAAAAAAATATGTAAATTAGATTTTTTAAATTCTGGGTTACAGGAAGGAAATAGGAAACATGTCTCATGATGCGATTTTTAAAATCTTCACATTTCTTACAGCACAATATCAAAAACAAGAATACACTGCGCATTTTGTCTCTTTTTAAGTCCTCTGTAAACGATCGGTTCAGAAGTTATTTCTAATGATGCGATTTAAAAAATCATCATATTTCATACAAAGTAAAGTCAGAAACAAGAATGCACTTTATAATTTATTTCTTTTTTAAGTCGTCTCTGCAAGCGATCGAATCAGAAAAGGTGTCTTCAGCTGCGATTTAAAAAATATATTACGTTTTTATAGCATAAAGTCAAAAACAGCAATGTACTCCCCATTTCGTTTCTTTTTTAAGTCTACTCTATACGATAGGATCAAGAAACTTTTCTAATGATGAAATATAATCATAATCACTTTTCATTCAACATAATGTCAGAAACAAGAATGCACCCCACATATTGTTCCTTTTTTAAGTCGTCTGTAAACTATCGGCTCAGGAAGATGTCTTATCATCCGATTTAAAAAGTCATTAATTTTCTTACAGAATAATGTCAGAAACAGGAATGTTCTCTACATTTTGCTTTTATTTTAAGTCTTCTGTAAACAATCGAAAAAGGAAGCATATCGCATGATGCGATTTAAATTCCACCAATTTTCTAACAGAATTATATGAGAAACAGGAATGCACTTCGCATTTTGATTTTATTTTAAGTATTCTGTAAACGAACGGATGAGCAAATTTTTGTCATGATGAGATTTTAAAAATCATAAATTTTATTACATCATAAATTCAGAAACAGGAATTTACTCGACAATTGTTTCTTTCGGATTAGAAAACATGTCTATCTCCCGAGTTAAAAGAATCATTACTTTTATTACAGCATAACGTCAGAAACAGGAATGTTCCCCGAATTTTGCTTCGAATTTAAATCTCCTGTAAACGATAGGATGAAGAAACATATCGCATGATTCGACTTAAATATCGCCAAATTTCTTACAGCTTTACGTGAGAAACGAGAATGGAATTCGCATTTTTCTTTTATTTTAAGTCTTCTGTAAACCATCGGATGAGGAAATATATCTCATTATGGGATTTTAAGAATCACCAATTTTCTTACACCATAAAGTCACGAACAGCAATGTACTCCACATTTCGTTTCTTTTTTAAGCCTTCTCTAAACGATCGGATCAGGAAACATGCCTCAAGATGCGATTTAAAAAATCAGCACTCCTCTTGCAGCACAACGTCAGAAAAAGGAATATACTCCGCATTTTGTTTCTTTTTTAAGTCTTCTGTAAACGATCAGATGAGAAAACATTTCTCATGATGTGATTTTAAGAATCACAAATTTTCTTACAGCATAAAGTCAGAAACAGCAATGTACTCCACATTTCGTTTCTTTTTTAAGCCTTCTATAAACGATAGGATCAGGAAACATGCCTCAAAATGCGATTTAAAAAATCGGCACTCTTCTTACAGCACAGCGTTAGAAAAAGGATTATACTCCGCATTTTGTTTCTTTTTTAAGTCTTCTGCAAACGATCGGATGAGGAAACGTGTCTCGTGATGTGATTTTAAAAATCAGCAATTTTCTTACAGCATAATGTCAGAAACATCAATGTACTCCACATTTCGTCTCTTTTTTAAGTCTTCTCTAAACGATCGGATCAGGAAACATGCCTGCAGATGCGATTTAAAAAGTCAGCACTCTTCTTGCAGCACAACGTCAGAAAAAGGAATATACTCCGCATTTTGTTTCTTTTTTAAGTCTTCTGTAAACGATCAGATGAGGAAACGTGTCTCGTGATATGATTTTAAGAATCACCAATTTTCTGACAGCATAAATCCAGAAACAGCAATGTACGCCACATTTCGTTTCTTTTTTAAGTCTTCTATAAACGATAGGATCAGGAAACATGCCTCAAGATACGATTTAAAAAATCAGCACTCTTCTTACAGCACAACGTCAGAAAAAGGAATATACTCCTCATTTTGTTCCTTTTTTAAGTCTTCTGTAAACGATCGGATCAGGAAACGTGTCTCATGATGATATTTTAAAAAAATAGTCACTTTTCTTACAACATAAAGCAAGAAATAATAATGCACTCCGATTTTAATTCCTTTTAAGTTTTCCTATAAACATCGGGAAATTCGGAAGTCGCATATTTTGTGGAGGTTCTCAACGTCTTAGAGAATGTAATGAGGCAGTGACCGAAGAATTAGCAAAGGTATGTAGATAGAATTTTCAAAATTAATCACCTACCGTTTGTACATCGAACTTCAACGTGTCATATAAACGCGTTTATAAGATTTTAATTCACTGAAAATCTCAGTGTTGTTGCTCAGTATGCAAACTGCACCATATTTGTTAAAACGTAGCACCGATCGCCGAACTATATAAACATGATCATAGGCTTCAATATGATAATGACATTCGTTTGTTGGCACTTTACTTGACTTCAAAAACTGAAGTCTTGCCGTTCACAAGCTGTGGAAGTTTCGATTTTCCTGCATAATATCGCAACACACTTTGAAGCATCTGAACTGTCTGCCGGTGGATGCACCTACACAGCTCGCGGACTTTCACGGACGCAAAGCAACTACAGAATAAATTGCAAACGAAACTTTTTTTTGCCGGCCCCTGTATCTCGCACATTTAAATACATTATTTAAATATCATCCACAATAAATGTGTACTATATAAAATACAATTAAAATTTTCTCAATAAAATTTTAAGAACAAATTATAGTTTTTTTATAATCATTGTCAAAATTCATATCATTCACATATGATTAAATAAAATAGACTTTAATTGAACAATTGCTAAAGATATTACGAAAAATCGGTAAAATAATTTATCTCTATTTGTAATTGAAATTATTACTGAAGTGTACAACATACTTAAATTAATGAAAATTGAGATAAAAAATATATATATATATGAGGAATTTCTAACAATGTGCTAAGATATTTTTATTTAATTTTACTAACTATTTATTCAAAAGGTGAGAATAACTTTGAGAAAACTTTTATCATTAGCAAACTTTATTCTAAACAGAGATACAAAATTCTTTTCATCACTCAATAAAACGATATTGCACTAAATTCTTTAAGTTCGAAAACTAGAAAACTTTTCCTTAAAAGAAAATAGCTGTAAATTTTACATTTTTATGCATTTTTCGATAGAAAACTTTTCGCCATAGAGTGTTTATTTTTAAATAACTATTTATTTAGTCGTATTTTTACTTTTACGTACATGATACTATTGCAATAATTAATTAATAGCTTTTCGCACTAATGGTGTATCATATATTTTACACTAAATCTAAGAATCCTTTAAACTAATCTGATACATTGATAAATTAAATTGAATGTGTAATTTTGAAATATACATAAAGAGTAATAATATGAAATGACATAAAAAAAAACAACACTTTGTTTCTTCATGATCATATCACTAATTTAATCTACATTTTTGCATTTATGTATTATTGTGTTTGATTATGTAATTTTTTTTATATTTTAAATAAAGCATTCAATAAATTTATAGTAGTTTAAAATGCTTCTTATTTGTTGAATTAATATTAGTCTTTGAAATATAGAAATATAAAGGAAACAAAATAATTAGTTGATACTCAAAACGATATACAAAAGGCATAATACAAATATGTATATAAAAAAAAGCTTTTTTGTAGCAAGATAAGAAACAAAAAAAAAGGAAAGAATTAAAGTAAAGTAAACAGTAGAACAAGGTATTATAAATATTAAAAAAATGCCGTTCATTTTTTTAAATAGAAAAATATAATGGTGTAAAAACCGGTTAATAATGTCCATGTTCATTCTATCCACTAATTCAAAGAAAAACTACGTATTGTTCTATAAAATTAATACTTCATGCACACAAAATAAAAATGTAAATACTTCTTGAAACAAATAAAAGGATTTATATCGAAAAAAATATATGCATATTAATTAGTTTAAAATAATGTTCATTAAATACATCTATACTTATTTTTAATAATATTTTAAAGATTTGTTTCAAATTTTAAATGTGGATGAAGTAAGATAAGTATTTAAGATTTCTTTTAACTCTTCTTCTTAACGTCAATGTTTTCTCACCTTTTTGCAGTAGTACGAACTGTAGTCAGCCTATCTAGATTGGATATATTTTCCAATCTCGGAAGAACTGTAATATAAGGAACAGCGTTGATGATTGTCCTGAACATTACAATGTTGTATTTGCCTCTCCGGTGACTAAATAATTAAAACATAAAAGTGAGAAGTCTATTCCAATGATTGCCACTATCTTTCTTATACTTTTCAACCTAAAAAGACTATTAAATCTGTATAAAAGTAGATTTTCGCTATGTTTGAAATTTATCTCGAAAGATCATGATATGCATGATACTATTATATTTGCTACACGGATAATTAAATAACTCATAGATCCGGGTCTATAGTAGTGTTTGTCACCTACCTGTTTTTTATATGTATGAACATAAAATTAATATATAAACTCTATAAAAGTACACTTCCGCTCGCTGAGCAATTTATCCTGAAAGGTCAGCATACACTGTTAAGATTGCCTATCCAATGTCTAAGAAAAGAAAGGCGTTCTCACTTTATGGGAAGGATTCTAAAAATTTCTAGGAACAAATGTCGTATATTGATAATTTTAATTTTATGTATATCACTGATACTAGACAAATATGGTTGGACATTTTCATGACGGAAAGATTTTACTTGGCGCAGTCATGTCAATATTCTGACACACATCTTTGCAAACCCTGTTCATTTTTGATTAATAACGTTTTTCCAAAGCTAGCTCTAACAAGCCAAATGCATGAATCCATAAATCAAACCCCCAAGTGATCTTATTTCTTTAAATAAGGCATAATTGATTTGCGTTTGTAATTTTTTCTCGCAAAATTTCAGTCAATTTATTTTAATGTCTGTCTCTGTCTGTCTCGGTAACTTCGTCTGCACTCGGTATTTTTCATGACTTTTCGAGATAAAACTCAAATTTCGCCGTGAAAATGGGTTGTAAAATATTTTCCTGTTAATAAAGTGAATTTATATTTGCTTTACATTGCGCTTTTCTATTTTTAATTTAGCGTAATAGCAAAATTGCGTAGCAATCATGAAGGTCTTTAGGAACTTTTTATTAAATTCACAAATATATTTTGACAGTTTTTTTCCATAAATGTTGTTACACTTCTTCGTAGTCAATACGATGATGATGATTACGCAAACTCCAGTAAAGCACTTGTAAAGACTTCGAATAACGGATGTTTTGTTGATAGGCTACCACCAGCGATATGTGCGTGATATCGAACACAATGTGAGAAGGATAATAATTAAATAATGATTTATTCAGTTAGCAAACTTAGTTAAAATAATGTCCATGAACTGGTAGTAGAATTAAACAACGCACTGTTTCCTTCTCATTTTATCGAACTCAGCAAGGCTTATCGGAGAACCACTCAGGTATCTACATTTGCATACACGTTTTTCCCCGCAAGCGCTTTTTACAGGAACACTTTCAGTGGCAAATGCACAGGTCAAACATCCAGCCTTTCACCACGAGAGTTCAGCCCAGACTACCAAAAACGCTCTCTCAGCTTTTACCTCGACAGAAAAACACGTAGGGTCCTCCAATGTACAAAGAAGGAATCCTCTTATCTCTCACTGCACTTCACTTCCTCGCTCAGTCCTTCAGTAGAGATTCCCAAAGACATCTCTTGTTTCCTTGTCTATTTTTTTGCTCACCACATTCTCGTATACGAAAGTCATACTGGTATGTCGTTTACACAACGGATCTTTTCATGCAATAATTTATGAATATAATAGATCACTCCAACTTCAAGATAAGAAAAATGTTTCTCTTACCCAAGTACGTTGAACTTGATTCCCATAAAACATACAATAAAAATATAAAATAATATTATTTCAGAATAACGTTAATTTCCCACATGCTCATTAACCTCAAAAACATGAAAGATTTATTTTTTAAACGCACTGTATTTGTAACAACCGCATAAATAAAGCCATGTTCCATCCAGTGATACAATAAATTTTCTTTTAGTGACATTAATAGTGATGTTAGAAAATTAGCAGCGCTTGCCATTTTTTAAAGCGCGTGTTACGAACGAAGAATTACTTTTTATAAAGTATATTGAATTGTTTCGGACATTGAAATATCTTCAGAAAGGGATCCAAAATGTATGGAAGATAATTGACTTACTATACTAAAACAGATTCCAACAAAACTATGGACGAAACTAAATGAAAGATATCCAAAACAATAAACAAATTATATCGCAAAATTGCAAAACAATATGGTAATTCTACGTACAAATCATCTACGAAAATCCTTTTCATAAACTTTTAACCCGTTCTGTAACTCATAAATCTAATATAGTAGCGGTTACCAGCACTCTGTAATACACATGACTAACTCAAAAGAACTTCGAAAAAACTTAAAAGAGCGTTTGTAGTATTTGATAGAATTTGCTTGCCTAACATTGATTCCTACATTATCGATATATTTAAAACAGAAAACTTTTTTATTTACTCAAATTTAAGCCTAATTTTTACGGATCCCACCATGCGCAATGATCAATTTACGTTGTTTTTTGTCGCTAAAAGGAATACGAAACGTTTGAAATTCCTTCGTTTCAGAGGAAAGTTGATCAAAGCTTATATGGTTAAGATGCCTAACTCTCGTATTCAACATCTACCAAAAGCTAGAAAACATCGGTCGAACGCTCACATGGAATTTACCATTAATTTAATTGGTATTCACCGTGATCAAGTCCAATCAGGTTTATCGCGATTTTTTTTAGCGTTCGACCGAGGGTTCCTAGGTTGAAGTTGATGGTGAGTACGAGTATAAGTCCCCATGCCAGAAGGGACAATTCTTGTTCTCCCACGGGAACATGAATTTTTAACCATGCTCCTGTCGTAAATTTTTTCTCTGATATGTTTAGCACTCTGTAAACCTAATTCAATATCGTAAATTATATTTATAATAATATATAAATTGTTTTTTCTTCATTTACTAAAAGTAAAATTTTTTATTTCCAATATTTTTAATGAATGATTTTGTATTTTAAAATTTAAATTAAAAGTTTTAGAATATAGTCATCGATTAAAAAAATTAAAATGAATAAATGCATTTTTTAGTACATTTTTATTGCATTTAATCGATAAGGCATATATACTAAGAAAAATAGGTGATTAAGCTCAACAGGAAGACAGCAGAAAGGGAAATAGTTAAATAACATCCTGTGTGTCATCTACATGTATTGTAATATTGTTAACTAGTTATATTTAAGAAGACTAGTAAAATTTTAATTTCAAAAATTTCTTTATTTGTAAAATGTTAAAAAAAAACTTGGGAGTTTGGATATGAGTTGGAATTTTTTTTTTAAATCTGAAAACTGAATTCTGTGAAAAAAGATACGTTGTCTTTATATATTTAAAGACAGTTAGTATGCAGATGGTCTACAGCCATGTAAAAAAAATGCGAATTTTATTTCTTTTAGCTATTGCTAAAAAATATCCTGTAAATATTTTTGACGTTTTAAGGATGTTAAGACCTTTTATTATGTTGAACTTTTGAGATTTTTTTAAGTTCGACAGGTACTAAAACAAGGTAAGTCATTAAGGTATTATTGAGCTGTTATTAAATATTATCTGAATTCTCTACTGACAGAATTATCAAGAATAATATCGAATTTCATAATGATTAAGATTTTCCATTTCATCTTGTAGCACATTGGGAATCAATTTTTCTTGAATTAATTGCTATTTTCATCAACAATTAAACAGTGCATTAAATTTTAAGCGCATACCAACATAGTTGAAAAGTAATTAAAGTTTCTATTATTCTATCTATCTGAGCTCTATCCCTTCTTAATATACTTTCATTTTCACATAATTAGCATATGTTATTGTGGTACACAAACAGATTGTTCCAAAGGAAATTAAATGTTGCTTATAGTAAATTTATAGGGACACGCAAAAGAAACCCGTTACATTAACGTATATTGAGGAAAAAATTTGCAGTTTATTTTAATGACGTTGTACTAATTCAAACATTTAAGATTATTTACTTTATGCTTTCTGTAGAATTCGGAGTACGTGGCATTTATCATCGTTTTGAGCAGTGTTTTCCAAAGTTTTATTCTCCACATCCCACTGAAGCATCTGTAAAGTCATGAATACCCCACCACCACCACTACCTCCATTCTGCGCTCTGTAACATGCATTTCTCAATATTTAAAAGGTAAACTCTGTTCTCATAGAATAAGCTTTGCAGAACCTTAACAACAACTATTCTTCACACTTTTTTCAACTTCTGAAAGAGGTTTATTTTATATGACATATGTGCGTTTAACATAATTCTGCAAATGTAATAAGGCTTTACTTTTTTAGTTTTTATGCGAAAAAAGAGTTTCGTTGTTCCTTTTCACCATACCTAAGTGTCCATTAAATGTTTTATATGTTCAGCATTTTCATCTTCACAAAACGTTTGAAGAGACTCTTACATTTAGTCTTAAAATTGATAACATCGATACATTTTCAATGTTCTTATGGGTTCTGAAAATCCATCGGCCCCAGCATTTTTTATGGAAAATCTTTCCTTAAATAAAGCAAAATTTAGCACGTGTAACCTACATTTAGTTTTCTATAAAATAGTACTGATATTTTTTCTTGGAAAATGCTCTGACCCGTAGGGGCACTCTGCATTTTATTATTCATTTTAATTACCTATTAAAAGTTGGCGGACAAGCATTGGCTATACGTTTTCTTTCAATGACAAATACAATACACAAGAAGCATTGCAAGACTCTCATCTTTATTAATTTTAAAGGATGTCAGGACTCTTTAAATTGAAAAAAATGAAAAAAAACGGACCATTTTCAACATTTAATATTTAAAAATGTATATAATTTTAAAACACAACTTTTATTCCGGTAAAATATATAAGTGTGTTCTTTCATTTCATGTATTTAAACAGTTGCAAGATGCAGAGTTAGTATTTATAGAGGTATCCAAACTGTGAGACATTTGACGAGCTGAAAATTGGTATAACAGATTATGCGCATGTTTACAAAATAAAAGTTGTAACTAGAACAAAACTTTTGGTGTCTACTTATACGTCAGATTGTAGTAATTACCCTGAAATTAAATACATTTCTATTAAAAGCATTTTTATATTTTTCATACAAAGTTGTATTTAGCTGATGCAATTTTTTAAAATTTCAGCAGTATAATCACCTAAAATAATATTTTTTTTAAACAATAAAGAGGAAAGTTTAGTTTCCGTTTATACAAACTAACATGAAGCATATGTTTTGAAAATTTCATAAAAGAATATTCAGAAGGTTTTGAGATATCGTGCGCGTTATGCTCAAAAACATCACAGACATGAAACATATGTTTTAAAAACTTTATGGAAAAATATTCAGAAGTTTTTGAGATATCCTGTGCATTATACCGAAAAACGTCATTTGGAGAAAAATGACTTCAAGGTTTCGGAAACGCTGCTTCAGCTAATGAGCGAGTATAATTTTAAAAGCCATTACTTCTTTTCTAATGGGAATATCAAGGAAACAATTACATCAATATGTTCAGAAAAAATAGGAGTTTAAATTCTAAAAAAATTAAAAATTCGACAATTTTGAAGCTTTAAGAATATTGAGTATCCTTCAAGTAGCCCTTAATCCCTTGAATAGCCATTTCTCCCAATCACAGAGCATTTCATTGTTTTCCTTCCGATTACTGGTAATTGACTGCAATGTATTATCTGATTTTAAAATTTAAATATATATACTAAATGTTTATTTTTGGTATAGCACGGTCTGCACTATAGTCATATTTAGTATTATATACATTAACTTTTCTAATACTAATCTTCGATTAATATATTTTATAAACTTACTTGTTCTTCAATAAGATTATGTCAAACATTTTTTTTAGGATAAATATATTCAAGCGGTCAGATTTACATATAGATTTAAATATTTCAGGTGTAAAAATTTCTTCATGAGGCATATAGCAGAGTGAATAGAAATATAAAGCTCATTGAATAAATGTTCGGAAAAATTTCGAAAATTGTAAAATACATTAATGACCAAAACATTTACAATTTTTTTTAATTATAAAGGGATTTTTTTTTTTTAAGCAGATGATAATTTTATTAAAACTCTGCATGTAATTATTCTGTTTCGAATTCAATTTTTAAACTTTCTTCTTTTATTCAACATAAACATTTTTTTTTAAAATTCTGCATGTATTACTTTTATTTTTAGAGTACAACACCACTTTTCTAAAAACACAGACAGCAAATATGAAAATTTATAAATTTGAAATTGTCCATCTAAAATGTCAAACTGCCACCTGTGTGGCGTACGCCTACGTTTGAAACCACTGGCTTAGAGTAACACACAATTTAATTTGGTTACAATACTGTCTGTGAGGAATATGTGCTGAAATAGCTTTCTATTCTTATATGTGTTTTTAAAGTTAGCAAATTTTATTGTGTTATGTTATAAAAACAATTTACACAGATCAGTTACTGTACAGCGTATGGAATATATATTGTGGAAATCGGTTATCCCAGTAATACTTAAAAAATTGCTAAAATATTGGATCCCTTAAATGTCAAACGAATATGAAATCCAATGAGTCGATCACAGCAACATCTGCAGGATATTTCCTAAAACTGGTCTAGACGCTGTAATAATACGATTTTAGTTTGAAATTTGAAAATATGTCGCATTTGTCGCTGCGATCGGCTCTCTGGATTTCAGCATGATTGCATATTTAAGGAATACAACTTTTTAGAGCTGTTTAGATTGCAGATTTCCGCACTATATATTCTAGACGCTGTAGTTACAGGGTTTTACAAAAAAAAAGCCAATACGCATTATTTCCTACGAGTAACACATATTGCTTAAAATGTGCATTTAACGATATAAGCAGATAAATGTTAATTTATGTAGAGTGCTGCAAAAAAGAACTTTGATATATTGTCATCTATAATTGGTTACTCTTTGATATGCGATTTAAAATGTCTTATACGTTTTACAGCTATTATAAAGTTTAGCATATTGAAAATCGTGTATAAGAAATATAGATCTTGTACATTGCTGAGCAAAACAATTCGAATGTCTCATCGATCTTGTGCGGTTGATACCAAAATTCGTTTTTTACTACGTTATGCATTTTCCTCAGTTTCATATTTTAAAAATGTTCCGTTAAAATATTTTGAAAGTTTGGAGAGTGTTTTATAATATGTGCGTAACGCATTAATTTTATTTCTTGTTTTATATGTATAGCAGATTTCATATGGAGACTTATATGTGATCAACGATTTATCTGATAATATTCTCTAAATTTATCACATAAAGAATTTAATTTAAAGATAAAGACTTATTTTATTTTCATCATAAACAAACAAATGTTAAAGTTTGGATAGTATCGAAAAATAAAGCAAAATATAATACAGTAGCGCTCAAAAGTATTTTGACAACCTTATATTCTCTTATTTTATTTCATATAAAAATGTCATAGAAAATATATTCCCTATAATTGAGAACACTGTGACTGCATTTATTTAAATGTATCAAGTTTCAACTTGTTTGTTTACATTCGGCGCCACCGAAGAAATATGACTTCGCCTTAGCTCAAAAGTATTTTTACAATTAGTTTGCATTTAATTGTTGAAGGTGCCAGTGGCGCTGTAGCTTATATTAGTGTTTTTATTGACTTATTGTGATTATTTTTAAGGATCAGGAATGCCGAAAAGTAAAAAAAATATATTGAAGTTATTCTAGAAAAGCCGCTGTAAATGCCCTTAAGAAAGGTTGACTGCAAGCAGAACTAGCTCGTTCTTTTAACATGTCTCGGCAACTTGATATTACATGGAATAAAGTTTTTAATAAACAGAAATACATCGAAAATAAGCCTCAAAGTGGCCATCCGAAAAAAAAAAACTTGAAATATTGACTATATTATAAAAATGATATCTACAAGTGACTGTCGTAAGTCCGCGGTAATAATAAAAAAATGAATTGAAAGAAAATTACGGCATAGACATACACGTTTCATCAGTCAAACGACGCCTAAACCTCTATGGTTTACATGGTAGAAGACCAGCAAAAACACGTTTGTTATCTATTAAGAATAGGAAGGCTAGAGTTGCATTTGTAAAATGGCATAATCCTTTCAGGTGCAAAGCAATTCCATTGCTAAAGTGTTGAAATTAATTATTGACACCGAAATTTGAAAACAAATTTATTTTTAAATAAGAAAAAGCTATATTTCACACACATAATAAACCGAATTTTTTTAACCAAAATTCTGGTGTCAGTCATTAATTTCTACGCTTCAGCAATAGCATTGCTTTGCCCCTGAAAGGGTTATGCCGTTTTACAAATGCAACTCTAGCCTTCCTATTCTTAGTAGATTAGAAACGTGTTTTTGCTGGTCTTCTGCCATGTAAACCATAGAGGTTTAGGCGTCGTTTGACAGATGAAACGTGTATGTCTATGCTGTAATTTTCTTTCAATTCCTTTTTTATTATTACAGCGGACTTACGACAATCACTTGTAGATATCATTTTTATAATACAGTCAACATTGCAAGTTGATTGTATTCGATGGCCACTTTGAGGCTTATTTTCGATGTATTTCTGTTTATTAAAAACTTTATTCCATGTAATAATAAGTTGCCGATACATGTTAAAAGAACGAGCTAATTCTGCTTGCAGTCTACCTTTCTTAAGTGCATTTACAGCGGCTTTTCTAGAATAACTTCAATATATTTTACATTTCGGCATTCCCGATCCTTAAAAGTAGTCACAATAATTCAATATAAACACTAATCGAAACTATAGAGCCACTGACACCTTCAACAATTAAATGCAAACTAATTGTCAAAATACTTTTGAGCTAAGGAGGAGTCATATTTCTTCGGTGGCGCCGAATGTAAACAAACAAGTTGAAACTTGATACATTTGAATAAGTGCAGTCATAGTGTTCACGATTATAGGGAATATGTTTTCTTTTACATTTTTATATTAAATAAAATAAGAGAGAATATAAGGTTGTCAAAATACTTTTGAGCGCTACTGTATTTTCAGCTTCCAAATGATTCGATAATTGCGTATTTTTCATGTATCTAGTGAAACACTTGTGAATTAATTTTTGTTATTTTATTTGTTTCTTTGATGCATGGTGGAGATTTTATCGATCAAAAGAAAAAATATTTATTTTAACTGCTATTGAAAAATACAAAATTTTTCTGTTGTTGTTTGCAGACAATTAATGTGAAAAAGATAAATTCTTTTGTGTAATTTATCAGCTATTTACTTAATAGAACATATTATTGCGCGATAAATGTTTTTAACCGCTATCTGTGGCTGACAATATTATTCTTTTTCTTTCTTGCAACACAAATACATTAGACTACAATGTTTAGAAAATAAGAACATGACACTTCGTACACTAATATAAATAACTAAACTTTTCAAAAATAATGTGCCTTAATGTATTCTTTCCTTCGGTCCTTTCAAAATTCATTTCTCACTAATAGCATTAGAACATAAATCATTTGAATTCTGTAAACAAAAAAGAAGGAAATTCAAAATATGTAGAATCATGTTGATTAATTAATTTCTTTTTAACATTTCAGATTTCTTCCATTGAATCCATTAGTACAGATAAAAGATTTCTCTGCAGAAACAATCATTAAATCTGTTAAGATAATTATTTTTTATTACTTAATCGCTTTTGTAATTCTGTATCATTAATAAATAATTTTAAATTTCAGAAAGCATATGTTATAAATTAATCAATATATTTTCAAATAAATTTAATCTGAGCCAACATTCGTTAATTTATTAAAGTTTGACAAGTAGCTACACTGATATTTGTGAAAACTGCAACACCATGAAGGAATCATCACAACTGGTTACAAACGATTGCATTTTCAAAACAATATTAAGTGTCCGAAAACAGTATTTGGTATAGCAGACACGCTCTGCAAGAAGTGCGGCTATAAGACGTGGCATGAAGTCAGGCAGATTTTGAATGTTTGCCTGAGAAAGAACATTCCATATTTTTTGTATGCGTACCCAAAGTTCATCTGTAGAAGGTATAGGACGAGGATCATGAGCTAGACGCCGATCAACTAAATCCTCCACATGTTAAATAGGCGTCATATCCGGCAAATACGCAGGCCACCGAAGAAGCCTGACAAGAATTTTCTGCTGACAAGAATTCTTGAACATTCCTTGGAACATGTGAGAGGGCATTGTCCAGTTGAAAGATAGGTACAAGAATGCCTTGAAGGAAAGGAGCGACTTCGGGCTCCAGCAGTTTACTGATGTAAGTGTTTCTGTTCAGATTGTCCACAAATCGTAGTTTCTGCGATCGTCCATTATGAGAAATCGTGCCCTGTTCGTCTATTATGACGTTCGATAATGCACTCCGGAAGTAGCGCTCAACGGCATAGCGTCTATCACGAATGCGGCCACCATGGTACTACAAATTAAAGTGGGATTCGTCAGAATAAACGACTTGTTTTCATTCTGAGTGCTAGTCTCTATATTCATCAGCACATTCCAGCCGCCGGCGTCGATGGTTTTGCGTGAGGGGTATCCTATATAAAGGTATTCTTGCACTTAGTCCACGGTGCATCAGAGGTCGACAAATTGACAACGCGCACAGTGATACACCTTTAGCAGTTGACCAATGGGCTGTCTATATGAAGCTGTACGGTTCGTAAGCACCATGCCAACCACGTGTCTATCATCACGATTTGACATCACCGTTCGGGGCCCACTCCCATATTTCCTAGTTGTCCGATCCTCGTCGGTCCACTGCTACTCAACTAAGATCCCTCTGCTGCTGTTACGCTTCTCACGAGCTGCTGTTGCACTATAGGAAATTTCGCCTTCTTTCGTCGAAGAGGCATAGTTATGTCTCGCCTGACCTTTACCAGTAGCAGATAACCATAGACAAATTTCAATGTCCCGCTGCAACCCTATATTTAAACGGCTTCAGCAGCAATCCAGAGGGTGTTGCTTAGCTCAAGCATACGAGGTGACTCTGAAATTGGAATTATTTGCATAAAACACTGTACTTTGCATTCTCTGAAATTTTCAGCCCAATCGCATCATTCCTTCATGGTGTTGCATTTTCCAAAAACGTGAGTATATATACACTAAAAGGAAATACCGCAAGACGATTATCATTGATAAATTTATAAATACTTAAATTTGTACTTGTATATTTTTGTTAATTAATTGCAAGGAAATTAAATGAATTCATATAATTTATATATAAATACTCATTATGACAATTAAATATAGTTAGATAAGTAAATGTAATTACGAAATATTATTAGAAAATTTAAATTATAAACACTATTAAGTGTAAGTACAAGAGTTAATTCTAATATTAACTTTTTAAATATCAATAGTCAGTTTTAATTTTGGCTCTTTTTATATACAAATGGTTTTTCACACTTAAAATTTCTTCTTCCCTCGTTTTATTTATCATACATTCATTGATCTAACCACTATTGAACCTACTTTATTAGTGAGCAAATTTTTTCTAGTGCTGTTGCACAAACTTTAATTATTAAACTTTTAACAATCGAAATTGTCACATTTATCACAGATTAAATTTACAGTTCTGAAATGGCACCCCATTCTTATGTATGCAAAATGCGCAATTTGTCGGCACACATATTACAAAGACAGCGAAGAATGTGAAATTGGACGAATTATATATATATATATATATATATATATATATATATATATATATACATATTTACAAAGAAATTTCTATAATTTTTCATTTCGCTGGTAATAAGCTTGCGGTACAAAGAAACGGAATATGTCAATGCGTGAAACTGGCATCATTTCTTACTGTTAACAAGTATGATAAATATTAAATACATTACTACAATTGCATTTAAATATCCTAAATATTTGGACTTTTTATAAAATTATCAGGTTAGGACAAGTCACCTATGACGTTTGAATAGGAGTCATTTTGGAAAATTTTCTCTCCTGAAAATATGACAAATATTTTTAAGAGAAATTTTTATCAATAAACAATTGCATATTAAAAGACACTAAAAGTAGAAACCAGAATATAGACGTACTTACAAAAGGATTACAGTGTTGAAAATAATGGCATGTTTAACTTTTTTTTTCTATTGATTAAAACTAACCAAAAATATTGTGATTAAGTAAACAATTTTCGCTGATTTTTCTCTACATAATATCAAAGATTAGAGCCACTAATCATTTCTCATCTTGATTACTTTATTTGAAAGTAAAGCACAGACAAAGAAAGTTTAATTTGGCATAAGCGTGAAACGTTAATATTGATTTAAAAAGCACTTTTGTAATCGTTTAAATAGTATTTGCCTTTGGGATAGACTGACGAATATAAGACTGATTTTTTATTCCCATTACTTATGAAGGTGTACTTCATCTAGCACCTTCTTGTTAACCTTTATTTTCATAACATTTTCAAGTTTCTTTGTTTTTTTTGTTTTTGTTGTTTGTTTATTTGTGCTACATAACACAGCTGTACAATGAATTTTTTTTTTCTCTCAAAATGTTCAGCTGGTTTTCATGTAATTTTTAGGGCTGAATTTAACAAATCACAATAAAAATACTGTATCACTTACCTAATTTGTATAAATTTAACTTTTAAGATATGTAAGTGGTGTTACACTATGATTTATTGCAAATAGAACGCTTAATTTATATTAAACAGAAAAATCATTTTTTAAATTTTATTTATTATTATTTTCATGAAATTTTATTATTATTTTCATCAAATTTTATTTTATTATTTTCATCAAATTTTATTATTATTTTCATAAAATTTTATTTATTTCACAAAGCTAAATATGTGTAGGTAACACAAGTTGTTCGATTTAGACATGCTACTAAAAAAATGTCACTTATTTAGAAGTGAAACTAGTGTATTAGGATGGGTTTCACACAAGGGTTATTATTAGGTAGAGAGTTAGATAAAATTTCTGGGAAATTTTTAATCTAATGGTTACCAGAATTTGTATTATATGTACTAGTGGTATATATTTAGGGGTTCAGGAATTTCGGCTCTATTGAACAGTGTGATTTGCGTATGTTCATCCGACATTATTGGAGAAAAGGTCTAACGATTCTGAAAGCCGTCTATGAGATTAAGGAAGGTGATGGTGCTGGTACGGCGACAAACTTCATATTTCCCCAAATCTGGAGTCCATATAGATGGCAGAAAATCGTGGACTATTATGGTCTCTACTTTGAAGAATATTCCTTGTTGCTTTCGTTGTTAATTTGCGCATAACAACGCAATTTTTCACAAATTTCATAGAACATTTTGCTCAACCTAGTATGTTCATAATGTCTTCAGTGTGCACGCTTTCATTGGTAAATAAAAATAAAAAGATTATCGATTAAATTGCATGCATAAAAAATAATTGTGGATTTTTTCATGTAGTGTTTCTTGGAACGCTTCGCTTGTGGTACATTTGAAGAAATGAATTATACATGTTAAACTTTTCCCTGGTCGTTCCATTTGAGTTTCAAATAACGTCCGGCAGCTTATTTAATTATTGGAATACTTTTGCTATTCACTCTTGAAAGGAAATTAAATTTCTTCGTAATATTTCATTTTTATAATAAAACTATAAAAGTAATTCTTTTTATTTAACTTTTCTAATCTAATTTTCTTACATTTCCATTAACTCATTTTTCTATTAATCAAGATAACCCAAAACTAATGGAATAAAAATTGTAAAATATTTTTGATTTTTATATTAATTTTCCTTAAGGCCATTGGAAATTTTTAAGTAAAGTTACTCTGTTGATCACTTAATTTCTCATTAACGGAGAATTTTAATGAACTACTTTGCTAAAGAGTTAATTACTTTGGAGAAATTCCTAGGAATAGTGAATTATTCGTACTAATTTGTTCTAAAATCGACATTTTATTGTAAATGATTATGAAAGGAAATAAATTATTTTATCATTATGATAACTATGTTCTAGTATACAGAATAAAATAACCTATTTTTATAATATTTATGTTAATGAGCTTTGGCAGAAATTCCATAGCCAATGACTTGTTTTGTATCAATCTTCTTCAAAGAAATTTTATATTTTCGAGCAAATTTTTTCTGTTTATATCTTTATTTCCCTTTTTCGAAAGATTTTAACGAATATTTGTACCCCAGAATTCATTTGTTTGGAGAATTTCTTAAGAATGCAGCATGTTCCTTTTTTTCTAATTTTATAAAATCTTTACCCATACCTGTATGGTAATTTAACTGAAAATGATGGTATAAGATGCAGAAATACTTCGCAAATAAATGTAAGTTTCGTGACACAGAATGAATTAAATTAGTACGATCGATTTTGCATATCATAATTTTCATGAAATAATTTACTATTTTATAACGTTAAACATGAAAACCATTCTTTTTTCACCTTTATATCATTCATTGAAAATGATTAATATTATTTGACATGTATGTTTTATTAAGCTCCGGATAAAATATTTGTGTCATGTGACACATACAAAAAAATATCTATGAAAATCTAGTACAAACTAGTGTACTGCATCTGATCATCTGACAGATTCCGATTGAGTGAACATTAAAATGCTTTGAGTTCGGATCGGTTTTGGATTAGGCTATGACGTGTCCGGATTGAAACGATTTCTCAAAAGAAATGACTGGATATTTTTGAAAAGAATAAAGCCTTTTTATTTGCATATTAATGAGCGTATTTGTATACAATTTTGTCCATAAAAGATACAATTAATATTACAGATGTAAATGTAGGATATTGTTCCATAATTGTATTTTAATATGTATTAGTTTTCTTTCATTTCATGTTCTGGCCGTGTACGGGTTTCAATATTTTGAGTTCTCCTTTGAATATTTTGCTTTCGGGCTCCGATCTTTGTTTGCCAGCTTTCCGGTCGTGATTCGGTTTGACATTAGGCAGGAATTCAGGGTTAGGGTCGGGTACAACTTGATCCGTGCAAAAGTTTTGAAGATACAAATCATACACTAAAAACCAAAAAATTATATTTGTCAACTCTCGTGTTTATTGAACTCATTTTGTCTCGAGTAATTATTACTGCTGCCACCAATCGAAATACAAGGTGCATGTACTTCTTGGATTCCCCCCCCCCCTCCACACACACACACACACAAATAAAAAGATATAATTTTAGCAGAAGCAACCGCCTTACTTAATAGCAGATTGTAGAATGAGTTACTGCAATTAAATAAGAGAAAATCGCTATTGCGAAATTGTGGTTTTAACTTCATGGAGATATATAAATTGTTCTCACTTTGGATAAGTGTTGTTTTTCAGTGTGGTTTTGACTATTGTGTTCGTAGTTTTTTGTTGATTTTAGACCAAGCCGATAAATCTCTCGTTATCATAACGTAACCCTCTCGTCTTACTTCGAAATAAATGCATATTATTTCTTTCTTCGTGACTACAGTACATTTACAGAGGAACTAACCCTTTATATATTATTTTTATCTTAATATAACACATTATATAGTCAATATTATCATAATATATAAATACTTCCTTTTAAATATACTGTATTAGTAATTCTTGAAAACGATAATTAACAAATTAAATTCATTGTTTTCTACAGCCTATAGAGCACGCTTAATTCCTTAAAATTCTAAAAGCAGGTGGCAAATCACATGTATAGATGTAGATAGTCACGTGAATAGTGGATGCTATAGGCAAAGATTATTGTTGAAAGGTATCTTAATGCTCAAGTGCTCAGTCATGTTAGTTTGCCTTTGAGACTTTAGAAAATCCTTTTCAATGTTTCAACATGTCTCTGCAAATTCTTCCTCATCCTACTTAAATCGAAAAATCGTGCGTTTGAAACTGAGATAACAAGTATTGAAAGATCTTTCACCACAAATATTTTCCTTTTACATTTTCTAAATTTAATATTTATTTATAAAAATACAATTTAAACATTATTTGATTATGATACTTGCATTTGATAACATTTATATCTGTACACACTGAAACGTTTGAATGTATCGATCTTTGTTTCCCTTTTTAGGGTTTCGTTCTTCGCATGAAACCCTTATAGTCTCGTGTCTCTCTCTATTGTCACAGAGCTCGTACTCGTAAACTATTTAAGGGACGGTGGACATTAAAAAAAAATTCTTTTAATTTTCATAATAGAGATTCGAAATGTTGCGCATACATACATTTAACCATAAGCACATAGAAAACCTTAAAATAAATTACCAATCTGATTATAATTTTAACATATTTTTAAAAAATTTAAATTATAAAACGAAATTTTAAAATGCTCCTTGCGTCTTAATTTTTTAGATATTTCCTCAATTTTGGATTTTACTCACGAAAAATACTATTACAAATAAATTTGTGTATTGATTTATTAATCCCTTAAATACTTAATTTTTAGAGATATTTTTTTCTGAATTCCATCTCTATTTTCATCAAAATTATAATAAGTAATAAGTAAAAAATCAAATTTAGTTGTCTTAATGAAGTCGAATTTTAAAATACATACACAGTTTCATTTGAAGTAATATAAGGATTCTTCCTTATTAGTTTCAAGAATTTTAATGAAAAATTAAATAGCAAGGAGAGCTTCAAAACTAAAAAAAGGTAAAAAAACAGTATTGAGAAAAACAGATTTAAAGTTTATTAAAAGGCCAAAAAATTGTTTGTGAACAAAAGTAAAACGCTTGTAATTTTATGCAAAATAATTGCATCTGCATGCAGTTTTCCACGAATGACGTAGTATAAATTTGAGAATAATAATACACACAAAAGGAAATGTCGATTTTGGGTCGATTTTTTTTTTTTTTTAATAGAAGTCCAAGGTCCCTTTAAGTTACTGACTTGATTTGTTTATATAGAGCTGAATAACCTAACCTTGCCAAATTCATAAAATGTTTAATAAATCTTAAAAGCACGTTGTTTATTAAAAAAACGCAATTAAAAGAAGGAATAATGTTCGTATTACAACAAAAGCTTTGATTTTAATCAAACCGGAACGTTTTGCTGTCAGATGAGGTAGGATGTACCATAATAGAGAAGGCAATAAATGTACTTGGCGTTTTGAAAGACGTTCGTATTTTATAATGTAACAGGCCTAAAATATCGTTCTTCGACAGCCAGATGTAAAAAAAATTCCCCCTTTCAGAAATCCTAAAAATTATTGTTGTGTGTAAATTACAAGCTGAGATATTAATTATTATTTCACTAATTGGATGGTTTCTGTTGCTCATTTTAAAAGGCAGTCATGTGCTTTTTATAGCGGTATTCCTCAGAACGGTATAGAATGTTTAAAAATAGAGCATAAATATTAGTTATTGAATATAAAAAATTTATAAGGGTTGATACCAGTATTTTCGAATAGCAATTTCAGAAAATATCTTAAATTCTTGGTTAAGACCACCACTCCCTCGACTAAAGTAACAACGGATAGGTTGTGTAAATAAGTTTCATTCAGATACACATTTGTTAAGAATAAAGTCCGCTCTCTAGTGTTGGAATGTGGAACTAACAGACCGCGATTTTATGTAAATTAGGAAATCTAAGGAGGCGATCTTTTTGAAACATAAATGTAGTTTATAACATATGATAAAAAAATTAATAAAAGAATGCGCGTCAAATTTCAGGGGGAAAGGGGGCTAAAATTGTTTAAAAACTTACCGTTTTTTACCGTTTTATGTGCGTTTATTGACGGAGTCCTGAAATAAAAGCTATTTATTTAATATAAAAATTTCAAAAGTTTAGTTACATTAATTTCAGCAAACATCTTAAATTTTTGCTTAAAACCGCCACTTTCCCTACTTCCATCTTTAACCCTTCTATATCATCCCGTTCTATGTAAGGATTTAAAAATTATAAATTAACAATTTGGTTTTATTAATTAAAGGAAGAAAGTGATTTGAAAGGAATATTAAACGAAACCCTCTGTGCGATCCGTGATAACACTTACCCACTTGTTTAAATATTTTATTACACTTCTCACAATCATATACAAAATATGACAATGTGTTATTAATACGTGCATCAAAATCTTTTTAGGAGTAGTAAACTGAAACAAAATGAGCAATAATTGCAGGGGAATAGGATCTTCATATATTTATTCGGTTAAAAATAAAGATAGCCTCAAATCTATATGAACTCAAATTTTCGTTCACAACTCAATAATTGGAATATTTTAAATAAATTTCTAAAAGAAATATCCTTCTTTTGTGTGAAATCTAGGAATAATACCACAATATATACTTATACAGGTTCCCATGATGAGCTATGGAATAGTGTTGAACCTGGCGCTCAATATTTTGAATGTCATAGATATAGCATACAATGTAATTGACCAAAATTCTGCACGTTTTCAAGCCATTTTATGGAGTCCATTGAATTTCTCAGATTATAGAGCAGTTTTAAATTATCTTTCTTGTTGTCACGTTTATGATCGATAGTTTTATTCGGATTGGAAAAAGAAGCACTGCATTTTTGACTGAATATAAAAATTATGACTCGGTTTCTCATACAAACCAGACTTCTTCTAGTGTGTTTCACCATCTCCTAATCTTTGTCTAATAGCTTTTGAAGTACTTTGTATACATTCATGTGTGCGTTGGTTCAGAAATTTTAATAACTAACTAAAACTAAAGTTGCAATTTACAAATACATTTATACATAATACACAAACAGATACTATTAAAAATTTTTAAACAATAATAGATCTGAGCCTAAACTAATTCAAATTCCTACTTATATGCTTTATTATAAGTGTTAATTTTAGCACTATAAATTATTTAAAACATCAAATAATTACATAAATAAATACAATATGACAGAAAGAAATTTATTGGATAACCTTCTGTGTGTAATTTATCAAACGCATAGGTACAAGAAAAATATATTGAATATCTACTTTTTCAATAAAACTCGAAGATTTATGGCGATTAGCTGTCCGCCGTATGGACAAATCATTTTTCACTCACCTAGTTACTGAATTGAAGAATGAGAAGCCGCTATGCAATCAGTTATTTGAATGGTAATGCTTCAAAATGTCTGAACAAATACTTTTACAAACATAAAATAATATAAATTTTGTTATTTATTTTTTGTGGCTATTAAAAAGAATAAGTAAAAAAAAAAATTGTAATGAATAAGGCAATGTTGAACAATCATATATTAAACTTTAACTTCATTTTCCGAATAAGCACATTATTTTATTAGCCATGCTTTTCTTTTAATTTCATTGACATTTTCGAAAAATCAATGCTTTTTTCACAAAAATATTTATATGTTTTTATGTAATTATTAAAAATAAATTATGTAAGCATTGAATAATTTAAATACAAATGTAAAACAACATATATTTTGTTACTTTTATTGGCTATTAAAAGGAATGAGCATAATAAAAATTTCTTGTTTTGAACAATCATATAATTATCATTAATTTCATTTTCCGAGTAAGAGCATTCTTTTATTAGCCATGCTTTTCTTTTAATTTCATTGATATTTCCAAAAAAAGACTGAATGCATTAAAAAAAACATAATTGTACTTATTTTATGTATTTATTCAAAATAATTTTGTAAGTAGTGAACAATTTGAATGATTTTTGTGAATAAGCTTAGAATAAATATAATTTCAGTATATTATTTGTGCTGTCATATAACACGAATTATTTTTCTACAATCTTTCTGTCTTTTATTCCATAGCCTACAGCATAATGAAATCGGCAGAACTTTCGTACATAAATCACGTAGCCGCATAGTGTGGGGAAGTGGACTTTTTTGTCTCACATCAATTTTTATTCATACTATGCAAATTTTTAATTGTAAACATTTCTGATGAAAATAATGCACTTTTAGTTATTTTTAGCCACAAACGTATCTTTTTTTAATGAGATTGGTGCAGAAGAATGTTTAGAAATGTAGGTTTGAATTCAATGAAAAACCGCAAACTGCTAAAGTTGTACTGTGATGCAGATAATCCCAACGTTTCTTATGCTCCACTTTCCTACAGAAATGGAAAGTTCCAACGATTTTTAGGGAGACAGCTGGATCTTAATTGACTTGGTACGCATAGCTATCAAGACACATAAAACCCTTTCGCTACTGGTGTCCTTGATCAAGGACGTACACTTTAGAAATTTTTTAAGACGTATAATTTAATTTAATAGAATTTTACAAATTGTGTCTGCATTTCCCAACCCAAACCATAAATATTTAAAAATCAAACAAATAGAACGAGAGAATAGCTTTGAAAAAAATCTTCACAAGTAATTTTGATTTAAGACGAATGCTTTCGTACTGTTGAAAGTTTTTAAAACTTGTTGATACCTAGTTTTGATATCATTTGATATTTTTAGATATTGGTACTGAAATGGTAAATTAAAAATTATAGGGTGATCCAACCAGTAGTTGATCAAATAAAGTCAGTGCTACGGAGTTTTTATTAGGGGAGATGGGGGCACATGTGAACATCGCAGTTTTTCGATAGTTACTATAAGCTTTTTTATTTGAAAAAAATTACTAAAGATGATAGCATCTGTAGACATATGGTAAAAATTTTTTGAAGCTCTATGACATTTTGTTTGTCCTCTGTAGCCAAAACACTGTTTTTAGATCTCAAAAGTAAAATTATTGCTCCAAGTTCATAAGCGAATAATTTTATTTATTTATTCATTTATTTGAATTTGAGTGTTTTACCATATACTATGAATAATAATAAACATTTTTGATAAAATTCTTTTTCTTCTAAAGTTGAGAAATGTTAACTATTCATCAGTTTAACAGAAGCAGCAATGTGGGGCACTTGTGAACAGGCTAGTTGGGGCAGATATGAACACTTCATAAGTACCCCAATAATCATTCTGTCATTCTGTTTCTTTCAGTTATTTAAGGAGAGATAATGTCAGTTCCATTATCTACAATTTTCCTGAAATTGAAGATATTTTCCTCTCACAAAGTTGATTTTGTATTGAAACTTCCACAAACACATCTTTCAGCAAATACATAAAGAACAACAGGCTCGTCTACGTTCAATTGTACTTTAAATAAATTTAATGTTTTCTAAAATGCAATAAGTGTTATATATTATTTTACTAAACGGTTTACAACAATATTTTTTATGCATTGTTAATACAAAAGTATTACTTTGAACAACTTTGCAAATGTTTCTTTTACATTTGTTCTAACCTTGCAATGATTGCTTACTTCCATCTCTAAAACATTTATGAATATGATGCTTTGAATGGAGATAGATACCAGTAATATTTTAAGAAAGTACAATTTTTAAACTGATAACTACCGTAAAATCCCGATTGTACTCCCCCCCCCTCTTTCAAAAGCAAAAGAAGTTGGGGGGAAGGGGGGGTTATAGTCGAGATTTTTTTAATCATTAAAAAACCCTTCTTTATCTATAATTTACAAGAAAATAAGGCAAATACAGGAGTGAGAATCTTTCGTATTTCAGCAGATTTCCGATAAATAGCATGTAAATGCCCCCTCCCTAAAATTTCCCCCAAACTAAAACCCTTAAACAAAATTTAAAAGTTTTAATTTCTTTTTTTAAATTGCTTCTTTATTTTTTTATTTTATTGCAACAATACTTAATGAATCATCTAAGACTCTCCCCACCAAATCTACTTATTTTCATTTTATAATTTTTTGCTTAAACATATCACGCAGAAACTAGAGAAATATACATATATATTTTTCTTTATGGTGAATTTAAAATGTAATATAACTAATGATTACTATGACAAATGAATAAAGGAATAAAAAGCACATTAAAGGATATTTTTTCCTTGTGTTCACATGTGCCCCACGTGTGTTCACAATTACCCCGCTGATGGGGCACATGTGAACAATTTTTTGATTTTATAAAACTATTAAAAAATGTAAGAAAAACTATACAGGTGATTTTGAAAAAAATACCATGTGCAAAAGAAAGTTCTGTTTACTATATTAAGTAGTTTTTGTTTATCGAAATTAATCCAGTTATGAGAAAAAGCTATATTTATGCGAACTGCACATGTGCCCCCATCTCCCCTATATGTCCCTCATGTTAAGTTTTAGAAGTAAACTAACATGATTGCTACAACCCTTAATGAATGCACTATAATGGACAAAAATAAAATTCTCTGAAATTAAATAGCAACAAAATTATAAATAAATAGTTTTTTTATTGTCATTATTCCAGTGGTTGATCAGGCGAAATAAGTCAATCTAAAATCTAAAAATTAATCTTTAAAAGATCATCATTGGATTGATATTAACAATAATTCTTATATAAATATTACTTTAAAAAAACAAAATGGAAGTGGAATACTTTAACTTACCGTAATTATCCCAACTAATCAAAAATTAAATGTTTACTCTTTATAATTAAAAAAAAGTCATGAAATAGCTTTCCTTACACCAGACAACTGGCAACAAGATGACAACAGATGCACTAAAAATCAACCAAAAATATTATATCTAGTGCGACGCATAAAACTACTCATTTCGGCCTGAAATAGAGCAATATTTAAAAAATTGATCAAATACTGGGTGGGTCACCCATTTGTTTAAACTCAAAAATCATAATTTAAAACAATTTAAAAAATTGGATTTACATACCTATAGTCTTTCGTCTTTACTTCTTTTGGTTTTCACCTGTTTTTCCTACTTTTCAGATACATTTCATTCCGTAAATGTACCAGAAGTTATTTTCTTGAATAATCATATAAAATTTCGCATACTTTGAAACTCATAGAACAAATTTACATTATAGGAAAATGTTGGGAAAATGCGTACAATTTTTGACCTATGTCGTGAGAATTCGTCGTTTCGGCAGAGTTTGGGCCAAACCACAAATTGGCGAATGAAAGATGAGAATACAATTCTAGTAAATATACCTTAAGTTTTATGAAAAATTTAGCAGTATGTACAGTCGTGGGAAAAAAAGTAAACGCCCCCTACCAACTCCTCAACAAATTATCGTAGACGAAAGTTACTGGTACCGAACGATTGTAAATAAATTGTACTTTTAATTGATGTATATAAAATTTGATTAGGGGGCCATACATATATTAAAATCAATCCAAACTTCATTTTATTCAATGGCAATACCCAATTTTAACGAGATATTTTAAATCTTCTGTTGAAACTATGCCTAGAGACCAAATTGCAAGTCATTTGGATGATAAGGTTTTGAATTATAAACATTCAAAATTTAGTGCTTCTAATGTTAAATTACATTTTCATATTTTTATTTATATCTCCTGAAATTATGCTCCTAATGTGCTAATTTTTTGTGTAGCAATAATAATAATACACCCAGACATAAATACGTTGAGTTTGCAATTTTTATAATTTTATGATATGAATTATAAATTTTGAAATTAATATTCGAAAAAATTATGAATTGCAACCTACAGTTTTTTTAATGGTTTTAGATTTATTAAGTCCTGCTTTATGGAAATCCAAATTTTCGCATTTTTCATTAAATAGTTTTCAAATTATGCTTAAAAAACGCCAAAATGATGTTTTAAAGGACCGTCTGTGATAGAAGTGACTAGATATTTTGAAATTTCTTCTGTTGTCCTATAATTTAGCAGGCTTTATTGACTGCTTGAGTGGTGCTTAAGGTGCCTTGATCAAGAAGGGGGCTCTCTCGATTAACAATCGAATACCGAAATTCAATTTGGATATAGCCCTTAAAATACGCTCGTTTTGAAAAAAATAATTTCTCGGAAACGTATGGTACGAATTGAAAAAAAAAAAAAAAAAAAAAAAAAAATTAGGCTAATTGAAGGGTGCAGAGTTCATTTATGCTGTCAGAATAATGTACTACTATTGAAAAAAAAACAAAGTTATGGTTCGTTTTAATAAGTAGATGGCGCCCTAAGCAAATTTTATATACATCATTTAAAAGTAGGCTTTATTTTCAATCGTACGGTACCAGTAACTTTCTTCTACGATAATTTGTTGAGGAGTTAGTAGGGGGTATTTACTTTTCCCACCAATGCTATACATACGCTTCTTATAAGGTTTCAGGCAATTAATTGAATGAATAATCAAATAGATAAAAATATTATCAAACAAACTAATGTCTTGCTCGAAAATTATATTAATATTAGCAATACATTTTTTCTGTTAAAATATTACTTGTACGTTAATCTGTTCAAAAATATAAAATAAACAATTCAAAACTAAAATAACATTTAATTTTGTTTTGTTTTTTAAATATTTTTTCAACGTTGTAACTAAAAACAAACCAATATATAATTAGAAAATACTTACAATTTTGACATATGTCATGGAAATTTGTCGTATCGGCACACTCTGTGCCGAACAATAAATTGGCGAGTGAAATATAAAAATAGAATTCAAGTAAACATTAAGTATGATGAAAGATTTCGTTTTCTGTACATATCTTTCTTAAAAGATATCAGATAATTCATTGAATGAATAATTAAATAAATAAAAATATTATCAAACAATAATTGTCTTTCTTCTTGAAAATTACACTTATATTAGCAATGCATTTTTTATGTTAAAAATCTTACTTATTCGTTAATATTTTCAAAAATATAAAATAAACAATTCAAAAGTAAATTAACATTTAATTTTGGTTTTAAAAGTATTTTTCAAGCTTTATAACTAAAAAGAAGTCAATATAAAACAAGAAAACACTTACAATTTTGACATATGTCGTGGAAATTCGTCGTTTCGACATACTCTGTGCCGAACCAAAAATTGGCGATTGAAACATGTGAATGGAAGTCTAGTGAACATATTTCGATTTCACATTCAATATATATTGTAACTCTTATAAAATTTCTTATTAATCTTTGAATGAACCATCAAATAAATAAGAATATTATCAAAGATACTATTGTCGTTCTTCTTTAAAATTTTATTTATATAAGCAATTTATTTTTTATGTTAAAAATATAATTCATGCATTAATATCTTTAAAAATCTAAAATAAACAATTTAAAACTATATTTATATTTATTTTTGTTTTTTTAAGGTAATTTTCCAATTTTATACCTTAAGAAAAAACAATAAAAAATAAAATATAAGTGATATGTACTATAATCCGAGAAAAAGATTTTAACTCATATTGAGATATTCCAAATAGTTTTCACAGCTTTCTGTCTGACACTAAAGATTTGTTCAGCGAATTCTCTTTAGAATATAAATTATTTTGAACTCATCATAGGTTCACAATGATATGCAACATTACCAATTCGCCATTGAAAATATCTTTAAATATGCACTTGGAAATTTGAGAATTTCAGAGGTACGATACAGTAATTCAACTGTTTTCGTGTACTTTAAAATTATGACTGCAACTCATTTTTCGTAATATGTTAATTTTATGTTACCACCAAAAGAAATGCAATCATTATTTGTATCATCAGAATAACTTTAAAAACCAAATTAAGAAAAGAATAAATAATAAAGAATAATGAATCTTGAAGACCGCAAAAAGCTTATATGCAAAAGTACTACCGATTCGCAATCGAAAATATCTTTAAATATATACAGCGATCATTTATGCGCGGGCTTCAGGGGACAGTAAAAAAAATGCGCATAAGTGAAAAACCACAAAAAGTGCTTAAAATTAAGCACCAATACAGCGTACATATGTTGTTGATTAATACTATATATGTTGCTGAAAAAATGTGAATAAGAAAAGTTTCAAAATGCAAATACATACATCTTCCTTTTATTATTTTTTAAGAACATTAATAAAATGGAATTTCTTACGTACGCAAATTTTGTTTTATTTCTATTACTTTCTTACAAAATAATTTACAACCTAGGATTGTTTTCGGGATTTTTCAAAAAGAGTCTCTTCAAGTTAATAAAGACGTGAAAAAGGACTTTCGGAATTGAACATAAAGTAGTCGCGCAGAGTTTCGAATGCTTGTAACGCTACTGTGTTATATTGGGAACTTTCACCACATCTTCATCATAGTCGTCATTCTCATCATCTTTGTCGTCACCATTTATTTCAGCTTCAATTTCCCCAATTTCCTGCAACTGAGCTGCGATTAAATTTTCAACTGCATCAACGAATTTGCCGAAAGTACACATAGTGAGCCCACCAGATAAAGTCAGTCTATTCCAGTCTTCTTGTATGTCATTTTCACAATTCGCCATTTTCTGCTGGAAACGAAAATACTGCTTTCTTCAAGCAGGTTTTAATACACTGGTCAGTGACGTATCTCCATGATGAGCGCAGCATATGAATTGCATCAAGGATGGTGCTTCAATTGGTCTTTCGTTGAACGTTTTGTTTCTGATGCAGCCAGAAGTCGACGGATTAATGATTTTCTGCAGTGCATTTCCACACAACGCATAACACTCACATCCAAAGTTGCATCGCTCGTGTTATTGGCAGACTCACATCCAAAGGTGCATCGCTCGTGCCATTCGCAGGAAAAATTACAAATTTCGTGTTGTTGAATGTTGATAGATCTTATGTGAGCAGGAAGTTGATCCATGAATATGGGAGCTTTCCGTTTTACTTTTTCTATTTTCCTGTAGAATTTATGAAGGAAATCCAAGAAAAAGTGCGACATTATACATGCCGTTTTATTGCTAATGTAGTCGCAATGAAACATCTTCACATTCTTAAAAGTGTGAGGTTTGTTTGATCTTCCAATGACCAAGTAATGTTTCCGAACCATCGGCGTTGCAACATAGCAAGACAATTAGGCTTTCTTCACTACTTTTCCCATCATGGCATTGTTCTCCTTTGAAGGTTAAAGTTTTGGCGATGGACATTTTAAAAAAAATTCCCAGTTTCGTCACAATTGTAGATGTTTTTCAGTTATTATCCGTTTACATAAGTAGCCAATTCTTCTTTCCATTATTGTGCAGTTCGTTCATTGGCACTCGAACTTTCCTCAGAAAGGACACGAGTTGCTAAGCAATGCCTTTTTTTTTAATTTTTCAATCTATCCTTGTGATGCAGAAAAGTTTTCCATTTCAAACTTTTTTGAACACCGCGCGTCTTTTTCCCTTGGAATTTAGACGTCAATAGGAATGTTCGATTTTTTCTCAAATTCTTCGAACTTTCCGCCTTCAATTCTGCTTCTTTTCTTCGATTGAATTCCACATTCTCGATAATCGAATATTATCGCCTTCCGTTTTTTAAAAATCTCTCTCAATATCCATCCTGGGACATTAAAATGCTCCGCTAAAGCTTTATTCGATGTGCTAAAAATTTCTCCCATTTTTTTTAATAACATCCATTTAAAACTAAAGCGAGAATTTCATTCTTTACGCCATTTTAAAACATTCATCTAACCAAAACTTCAAAGATGATTCTTCCGTTAGCGTTCAATGCCACGTGGTATGTACAGTACTCAACAGCTTTAATTGACTGCGACTTTTACTGACGTCAATCACAAGAACCACCCCAACATGCATCCCTGTGTATAAGGTAGAGAAATGTTTCTGAAATTTGAACAATAATTGATTCGCTGCACTACTGAAACGACAGTGGTTGCTGATGTTGCACGTCAAATCAGACAGTGACATTTCTCGTGGAAAAGGTTTTATATTCTTCCGTGCGAAGGTGAATGCGCGAACTCTCAGTCAGCTAAATTTTATGTTAATTTGATACTCTTCTGCAACCACATTGGCTGCTGAAGTTGACCGTCTAATCCTTGTCGATTTTTTCTTTAATATTGATTTTCTTTCAGTAATTTTTCATTTTTAGTTGTTAAGGGTAAAATTATTAGAAAATTTTACGACGCTCATAAGTGACAGGTGCTTTTTCAGTGCAGCGCATAAACGAATAAGCGTTATCATGTTTTCTTTATATCTCTGGCCGTGTCCGCGAAAAAAACGCGCATAAGTGAGCGATCACTGTACTTGGAAATTTCACAATTTCAGAAGTATGATATAGAAACTCAAGTGTTTTCAGGTACTTTAAAATTTTAACGGCAATTCATTTTTCGTAATATGTTAATTTCATACCTATGTTTAACTATGTTTGTTACCCGCAAAGGAAATGTAATCGTTATTTGAATCATCAGCATAATTTAAAAAATCATGCTAAGAAAAGTATATATAAATAAGAATCATGAACTTTGAAGGCCGCAGAAAGATGAAAATCACATGCTTTTGAGAGATTTTTGAAACTGTGCTGATGACTTCGTCTGTTAGAAAAGTTGAATATTTCTAAAGAATATCGACAGAGGTTTCCAAGACCGAGGATTTGGCTATTCAAAAACATATACTGTGAAAGAAATTATTTATCAGGTTTAGTGTACGTTAAGAAAAAAGTACCAGAATTTTCATAAAATAATATCTACTGAAAACAATTCTGTGTTTAGATATGACGGCCATTAGTTTACCAAAATTCATATAATTAAACTCCTTAAATCTCCTGAATAGCCTGAATACCCTGATTTGTACGAACCCTGATTTATATAAACTTTATATAAAATTACTTTAATATAATGCATTTATATTAGGTAACATTTTTGAAACATTTTTAGCACTTTTCTATTTAACATAGTTTCTGTATGTAAGAATGGAGCTTTGTAATAGATTTTTTATTAACTTATTTATATGCTAGAGTTTAAAAGATTGGGTCCACAATAAAAGAAAAAAAAATGAATAGGTCACACTCCGTTGACTTCGTAACCATTTCGTTACTGCTGTATTAATGAAATATTATGGTTTATTAGTCATTTGCCTTCTCCAACTGGCCTTCATAACAAGAGTTTTTATCTTTTTGCGTTATTTTGAATCCTAGACATCGAAGCATTCCATTATGTGATCGAAATTGCAATTATACTCGAGTATCATTGATAAAATGGACGTCCACATATGTGGATCTTGTGAGTGAAGAAGTCAATCGAGCTAATTAACCATGCCTTTGAGCCTGTTAAAAATACCAAAATATTATAACTGAATTTTTATTTCGCAATAATGAGCAAGTCAAAAGTTTCATGAAATTTTACATCTCAGTTTATCGTTTAACTAGAAATTATAAATGGTGTTCACACATTTGTAACAGTGTTTCAATATTTCACTGAGTTCACGAAGTTTCTCTGTTTTTTTTTTTTTATTATTTATATCAAGGTATGACAGCGAGCAATAATTTAATTAGGAGGCTAAATGCTCCGAATTTCTAAAACGTTATAATTAAGACTTATAATCAACGATTTGTATATCCGAAACAATTACATTAATATACTGAAAACAGAATCATTGTGAAATTATAAGTAGCAATAGAAGTAGCTGTATAACTTTATTATGCTCATCGATACTAATAGTAATTAGACAAGATGCTAAGCCATTGTACCCTTTTTATTATATTGTAAAAAATTTATTGTGTAGAAAATCTTGAATGCAATACAAAATATGTAAACATATATATAACTTTACATGTTTGCAGGCATTTCACTGTTATATATAATTGAAACTCATTTATATGACTGCCAATATTAAATTAAGATACAAGAATCCACTCAAGACATTAAGTTTATCCCACCATTGTGAATTCTAAAACACTGTTAAAAAACTATCTGTTGCACCAATGAAGCGTGCTATATTATTCTGTAAATCAGACACAAAGTTCAGAATATTGTATAGAAACGTGCATGAGTGTGCTAAATCATCAACAAAGTTCAGAATATTGTCTAGAAATGAGCGTGTTGTAACATAGTGGTTGTTACGTAATATTGCAATAACGTTATTAAGTAAGAAGAGAAACTGGGTTGTAATATACACCATATTACAATGCACTTCCCGAATTATTGAATAGTACAGAGATTTCTTACTGATTGTATAATAATCTAATATGCATATAATCCGGCAATAGTCGCGTGTATGTTTTTGCCGCCCATACATATTCTATTCTCCTAACTCATATCCCCCATGTAACATGACATGTCAGTTTTTCCTTCAAGTACATTATTACAACAGAGTTGAAATTTGTGGCAAAGTCTACGCAAGGATCCTAATATCAGTACATTTATAAGTTTTCCCATTATTCCAAATCTCCCGAATAAAATGTCTAATTTAACTAAACTGCAAATTTTTAGCTTCATTGAAATATAATTTTCGAATAATAACTGGAAAATATTTTTATTGTACGTATTCTGTATGCGGGGGGGGGGGGGCGCAAAAAGACCGAGCGCAACGAATAACGTTCTGAAAAAAGATGCGAATAGTCTCGGGTTTTAAAGAGTTTTATTGAAAATGATTCAGACTGCACATGCTTGACTAGAATTCTGTGGAGGACAGTTTTTACATAGATTGTAGTTTAGACTAATAAATACGTCTGTGGAATTTCTTTGTAATTTTTTCGAAACATTGGTACCGACACCCTTTATATAGTAAAATGTTCTTTTTCTTTGTGATTGTGAATATTGATTATCTTTCATGCGGATTCACGTGTACGTCCTGCTATTATTGTAGCACATATAGTATTGACAAAATTACTTATCACATTCGAAAAAAAATTCCAAAACCTTGTTTCTAAGATGAGTATATTAAAATAAATCATCCTAGTAGTATAATAAGGCATTCAAAGAATCAGTCTGGTATTGACTTTAATATAAATGATATATTTCTCGATTGTTTTGCTCATATTTTATATAGATCAGTAGAAACACTAATCATTAGAGAAATTAGAAATTTTGTTATGTTTATATTGTTTGCTTGCCTCTTACAAACCAAATAATATCACATATAATTATTAACTTTAGTATTTTAAATATTTTGCTAATCTTTTTGGTATTAAATGCAGGATTTGTGTACAGCAATAATTAAAATGGATGCCAGGAAAGACATTCCTCTAGGAAAACAGGAATGATTCAGGATCTCTTGCAAAACTCGAACTTGACCCAAGCTCAGCCTGACTTTCTGTGTCTCTAAAATACATAATAAGGATAAAGGAATACATCCATTTGAATAGAAATGGAACACCGAACATAGTTGGACGTTGTGGAAGGAAACGGATTTCTTCACAACGTGATAATATAGTTTTACTGAATTTGAACAGAATGGCGGAAAAAATTCCTCAAGCTCCAATGGGTAACCAGGTCATTGCTTTAAGAACAAAAATCATCTGGAGATAACTTTTTGAGGCTTGACTACGAGGCCTATCGTACGAGGAAGAAACCGCAGCTGACTGAAGCCATTAGAAGGCAACGTCTTATGCGGCCAAATAATTTATAAACTGGACAGTTGATAACTGGTAGAAGATAAATAAATTACTGAGAATAATAAAATTATATACTGTAGCATAATGTAGTAAGTATATCAGCTAAAATTATCAGCTTAAGTTATTAGCCTGTTATTTTAGCTATCATTCCGTTCGCTAATTTAATGTTCTAATACAATCATTTGAAAAATATAGTATTTTCTCTATGTTTATCTAAAAGTTATTCATTTTTAAGGTTCCGTACGTACAAAGTAAAAAATGGAACCGTTATAAGATCACTCCTGTGTCTGTCTGTATGCCTGTCACAGCCATTTTACTCGTAAACTATGGAACGTGGAAGGTTAATAAAGACTATTGACCCACATATTTCCAGATTATTGAACATTCATAAATATTTTTAGTAAAAATGTAGAGGGGCTAATTAAGCAACCCTAAAAAAATATCTTCGTATATCATGTGTGTCATTATTTAAAAGGTTTCGTAAAGCTGAACACAAAAAAATATATTTTTTAATTTTAGGTACTATATTTGCAGAGATATCGTCGAAAATGTAGTGAAAAAATATGTTCCTCCCAACTAACTTCGAATCAACTGAAACTAAAATTGTGAAAAAAATAGAGGTAGTAGAATTTAATTTAAACCTTGAAGGAAAATTATAGCGATTACCCTATGTCACGTAGTTTTTGAGAAAAGCGCATTTTTCCGTTACACACAAATTCCGATTTAGGGGTATTCATCAAAACTGTTGAGCAGCGTTGGAGGTACCTACCGTATCAGAAGTATAAAAGCATTGTTGATAATGATTTTCGAAAAGGAACCTATCAGTAATTAGACGAGATATTAATCCTTAAAGATACGGACGGTTTGGTTGTACATAAAGTAGTCCATGCACAGTAGGGTGGAGCGAAAAAAATTATTTTTTTAAAAATCAAAAACGGGTAGGAGCCAAAAGTTGCCTTTATACTAGTACATCAACTGCGTGAAATTTTACCGCTGAAAAAAAATGGCTTGAGTCTGCGCTTTTGGTCCAAAAGTCGAAATTTTGTGTAAAATTTGACATTTTTTTCAAAAAAATAAAAAAATTCCTATAGAAAGGGTTATTATTTAAATGTGTTATTTAAACCTTTATTATGAACGACTTAACGTATTTAAACGATAAAACGGTATCTTTATTCTGTATAACTGGAGCAAATCTGACAACTTTTGGTAAAAAAAACGCATTGCCACTCTGTTGTGTCATATAACTAATTGTTCTTTAGAGTACAGCTATTACCTAGTTGCTTTCAAAACTTCCCAGGACATCTATATCGACCACGCTACCATCTGAACACAATGTTTTATTTATACTTTGAATTGTGATTTTTTTATCAAATAATGGCATAAGTTTTAAATGTATCAACCTAGTCCATCTCTTTTTTTATACACAGACTTTGGATGCTGCTTCTGTGATCTACTTCACGTATTTTTCTACTGCTTGTGTAAGAGAAGGCAAACAATGTCATGCAGTGGGGTGATATTTATGTAATCTATTCAGCCGTCTATTATCTTTACCAAAATTTCACCCGATAAATGCATATTGATTAGGGGTTCTGTTACCACAACAATTTTCCAATCAATTTGATTTATATAATTATTCGCTTCAAAGTTGATTGTCGATATTTCAGATTTGCGTACGCCATCATTTACTCTCATATTTCAACTAGTATGTGCTGAGCAGCTAGCTGTTTAATGTGATGGCGATCGTCAGAAAGTATTGCAATTAGAATTTCCTCTGCGTATGCAAAGCAACAATTGTTCTAAATAACTTTTTTTAGTATTTGTTTTATTCCGTTTTCTGTGTTGTTTAGTAGCCGAATAATTTACCATGAGTTTTTAGATTCCTTCTTTTGATGTGGATTACATTTGATGGATAACCATCCTGGGGCCAAACTTGGATTGCATAGTACTTTTTGAGTCAACATAGAGATTCTGATGGGAAGTGAGTGCTCATTTAAAGGCGGAGAATTCTGTTCATCGTTGCCATCCATTCTGTGGGACATGTTTAGAATGAATCATTACAATGGATCACATGCCACCTCAGAGTCCAGTGAATTTTCTCTGCATCATTTATTAGATAAGATCATTGGCAAAAATCAGGTTCTAACCCACAGGGATTCACCGGACCAATAGGAAAATCTTTGTCCACCTCCCATTCCCTTCTTATTTCAATTTTTGAAGCCATAGAGAGAAATTTTGAAACATTATTTCCTGAAATCGAGAAAAGGGTACTCAGAAAAGACCATAAATACTTTCTAGACATTTGCAAAGTTATTTCATCAATATATTGCTCAGAAGAACTAGCGAATAGGAACCCAAGAAACATGTCCTACGCAAGATGGTTCACAAAGGCGAATAAAATTTGTCGCCTTTATATAAGCACTGTTTGACCATCAGAGTCTGTAGGTTCATTCACAAAGTATGTAATCCAAGTTTATGCTGCAGGATGGTTTACACCAAATGTAATCCAGATTTAAAAAATGGATCTAAAAACTTATGGGAAATTACTCGGCTACTAAACATCACTGAAAACGGCATAAAACAAATGCAAAAGAAAAATATATTTAGGACAATGGTTGCTTTGCCCATCGAGAGCAAATTCTTATTGCAATGGTCTCTGACGATCGCCATCACATTAAACAGCAAGCTTCTCAACTTATAAAAAATGCAAGAGGTGGATAAATGATGGCATACCCAAAGATGAAATATCTAAATATTGTAGAATATTGTAGTAACAGAACTCCCATTCACTATACATTAACTGGATGCAATTTTGGTGAAGATAATTGAGGGCTGAATAGATTTCATTAATTTCACTGCACTACCCTGCTTGCCTTATCATATACAAGCAGTATAAATGTACGTGAAGGAGCGTTACAGCAGCATCATCCAACGTCTGTGGATACAAAGATAGATGGACTAGATTGATAATCAGAAAACTTACGCCAATCTTTGATAAAAAACCAACATTCAATGTATAAATAAAACATTGTGCTCAGATGGAAGGGTGGTCAAGTTATGCACTGCTGTGACATGAAATGCAGCCACCTCCACGTGATAGTTCCTGGGTAGTTTTGAAAGCAACTAGGTAATAGCTGTGTTCTAAAGAACAATTAGTTGTATGACACAACAGAGTGGCAATGCCTTTTTTTTACCAAAAGTTGTCAGATTTGCTCCAGTTATACAGAATAAAGATACCGTTTTATCGTTTAAATATGTTAAGTCATTAATAATAAAGGTTTAAATAACACATTTAAATAATAACCTTTTCTATAGGATTTTTGTTTTATTTTTTTTTTTAAATGTCAAATTTTACACAAAATTTTGACTTTTGGACCAAAAGCGCAGACTCAAGCCATTTTTTTTCAGCGGTAAAATTTCACGCAGTTGATGTACTAGTATAAAGGCAACTTTTGGCACCTACCCGTTTTTGATTTTTAAAAAATAATTTTTTTCGCTCCACCCTAATGCACAGGGAAGGCGTACTCTATGTACCATCGTCTTTTAAAGCCTAGTTAACACCTTTTAATGATATATATGTGTAATACAATGTCCAGTAGTAGTATAAAAGCACTACACGTCAAATTCTTGAAACAGACTAATTTAAGGGTTCTCAGGACTCTTAAAATTGGAAAAAATGAAAAAAAAAAAAAAAAAAAAAACACCATTTTCAATATTTATTATCTTAAAATGTATATGAATTTAAAGCACAATTTTTATTGGGATGAAAGATAAAAGTATATTCTTTCCTTTCATGCATTTAAAAGATTCAAATTGCAGAATTAGTATTTATAGGGAGCTCGAAACTGTCAGACATTTGTCGAGCAGTAAATTGGTATAACAGCTTACGCGTAGTATTACAAAATAGATATTGCAACTAGAATGAAAATTTTGGTGCCTACTTATACTATAGATTATAGTAATTACCATGAACCTAAACAAATTTGTATTTAAAGCATTTTTTATATTTTTAATTCAAAGTTGTATTTAACTAATACAAAATTTTGAAAATTTCAACAGTATTATCACATAAAAAAATATCTTTTTGAACAATAAAAAGGAAATTTTAGATTCAGTTTATACAGACTAACATGAAATATATGGTTAGAGACTTTCATGAAAAAATATTCAGAAGTTTTTGAAGTGTCCTGCTAAGTAGTCCCAAAAACGTTATTTGGAGAAAAATGACTTCAAAGTTTCGGAAACGCCACTTCGGCTATTGAGCAGGTATAATTCTAAAAGCCATAACTTCTGTTCTAATGGAAATTTCAAGGAAACAATTATATCAAAATGTTCAGAAATGATAGAAGTTTAACATAAAAAAATAAAATTTCTAAAATTTTGTAGCTTTAAGCGTCCTGGGAGCCCTCAATTATAAAGAATCTCATAAATACTATGAGATTCGCGACAAGTTTGCATTGAGTGGACCACTCAATTCACCTCGAGTGACTTTAAAAGTTAATTAAAAATCTATCTGGAAAACGCGGCACGGAACATGCTGGCGTTGCAGCTTTGCGACCTCCTTTCGAAACGCGCTTAGCACAATGCCAAATTTAAGCTTTAAACCAAGGTTTTGTTTTAGCTACACTGTAGAAAGTAATATACTTTGCTGAATTTAGTTTTATGAAATGCTGAATGAAGTTTAAATGTGCACTGCTTTTGTTGTTAGTACCGAATTAATTTCATCATATACAGATTAGGATAATATTAAAAAATAGTTACACAGAATATTTATAATTCATATTATTTACGTTCCATTTCTCTTTGAACTTTCATGGTATATCCATTTACACTTTTCTTGGATATACAGTTGTACCCAACTCTACGTTATATATTTTTTTTACAAAGTCTTAGTATTGTTTTAGCAACGGTTTTTTTTTTAAATAATACAATTACAAATTCATATATTTATTCTACGAAACCCCCCGTGCACGAGTAATACTCGAACTTGACCATTTATTTATAAGCAGGAGTAAAATGGGTTAAACTTTCCTTATTTTTGTGTATGGGATTCAGATGAATAGATCTGTTTAGCAAAACACTCCTGAGTATCCTGTATTTTCTAAAAGATAAATCTGACTTTGAGTTCGCTAATATAATTTACCGGATTAGATATAGCTTTTATCTGGTATTTTAGAGAGCTTTTATCCGAGTTGATTAATTATTTCACATTCCACGAGCAAAATTGCATAAAGTTTCGAAATATATTCCAAAATTGCTTTAAAAAAATTAAAAAAGTAAGTAGCACTTTATAGATCAAGAATAAAATTAACATAAGAACATAAAATTCATAAAATATGTCTCTTCAATAAATTGAAGTATTTATTTAAATTATATAAATTAAATTAATATTATCATTATAGTATTTATTTAAAAATCTAAAATTTCTAATTTCAAAAATCAAGTTTTATACGCAATATATTTTTATATATTTATGAGGATGTCTTCAATGTGTAATACAATTAAGCAAGTATGTTAAGGAACTTAAATAGAGAAATATAGTAAAGAATTATATTACAGATACGAAACTATCTGAGAGTTACGTGCCTAAAGGGATAGAATCTGCAACTAACAAGACTGGTCAAAAGGGTAAAAAAAATCATTGTATCGAGAAAAAATATTGAAACGCTTTTTTCAGCAAAGGCTTAAGTGATAAGATGTATTGCAGGTTAATTATTTCCCTTTTTTCATATCTTTCGACCTTAACATATTATTTTCTATATTTATACACAAATAATTTTTTTTGTATTATATTCAACGACATAGCTAACAAAAGTAATAAAAAGATATAGACATAACGTTTTGAAAGCATTTTGTGCGAACATTATAAATTTTAATTTAAATGCATTCACATAGCCAAAATTACATTTCTGTATAACTAATGCATTGCATATTTTTCAGTTTTCATTTTTATTTCATTGTAAAACTGAAATAAAATTCTAAACTAATAAAAGATTTAGAGAAATTTGCTGAATTTTGTGGTTTTTATCTTTTATTGCCCGGAGAAAACTTTCTTTAAAATTTGACTTTCTTTATGCATTTATTGAATGTGAAAAGAATCTTTTACTCTTTAGGTTTAGATGAATTTTTTTAATTAGAAAATAAAATTACCAGAAATAAGTATGAAGAAAAAAATTTAAATAAATTGTAATAAATAAATATATTTCACATTAAAATTTAAGCAGAAGTTATCTTCTTTTTTTCTTACCAACAAGAAAGAATCATGATATTATCAAAATAACTGAGATAAATGATTCTGGATAATATTCTTTTAACATTTAAATGTTTTACGGCATAATAATCTATAACATTTTAGAAGTAAAATGAAATCTAATTCTTTTTTCGTTTCAAATTCAGAAGTCCTATAGGATAACAAACGAATGTGTACGAGGGTGCATGAATAAGTGTTTGCCCTTACATAGAAATAATTGAGTGAAATATATGAAATTGCTATATTGTATTATTCCTTTTCTATATAGTCACCGTACACAGTAACACATTTCTGCAACCGGTATTTCAATGAGAAGGGGGAAGGGTGTATTCCAGAAGACGCATTAGTACACGCAAAGGGGGCAATATTTCTAACTTTAGCCGAACCGCACATGTGACATATTGTTGTAAAGGCCTGTGACATGCAAATTTAGGTAGAGGGGCTCGGGAGATGCATAGCATGAATAAGTGGCCTTTAGAACCTTATGTCACATGTGGGATTCGGCTAAAGTTAGAAAAATGACCCCTATGGGTCTACTATCGCGTCTCCTGGAATACATTCTCCTCCCTCACTTTAAAATACCGGTTACACAAATGTGTTATACGTAGAAAGTGACTCATAAAATGTAGCAATTTCATAAATGTCACTCAATTAAACAGCTCATTAAAAACTCAATTAATTCAGCAAAAACGTATTGATACACCCTCGTATTATTCAATTTCCAACAAAAATTTCCTTTTGTTTAATAAATGTCTATTTTCTTAGTTGTTATTATCTTCATATCTCTTTTTAAAGTTTCTTAAAACATATTATGAATATCGTATATAGTGCAGAAAATTTAGCAAGCTGTAATACTGAAAAGCCGAGCAGATATGCATCTGTTAACATCTGTTAGCGTCGTTAAAATTAACATACAGTAACCTCTCACTTATACGACTTTCAAGGGACCGTAGAAAAAAGTCGTATAACTGAGGGAGTCGTATAAATGAGAGACCGTCTTATTATACAAGTTTCAAACTTTATAGACCTTTATTTTACCTATACTAAAAACGACAAATTTTGAGTACTAAGAATATATTTTAACAAAATGTGTAAAATGTATTAAAAAATTAAGCATAAAATATATTAAAAAATTTCACAAAATAGTTCATTTACCACTATGATTATTTTAAAGATTTACAGATCAGATTTTCTCAAAAAATGAAGTGATATTAGTTTGTCTCTGTCGTAGATGAAAAGAGAAAATGTCTTTTTCTAAGTCTAATAAAGCTTTTAAGCTAGTTTGGGAATAATCATTTTTATGGACAAAATTTTTTTATTTGTTTAAAGCGGTACGTGCTTTTGAAAAATTTACAACAGCAGGAACATTACTCTCATCTACGTCATCTTCCTTGCTCACGTCTTCATTATTATATCCTCAAAGATATCTTCAGCAGTTCTCAGTTCTGACCGTAGTTTATCATCACATTCTACATAATCTTTGAAATTAATACCTTCGTCCATAAACAGTTCATTCGAGTCTTCGTTATTAAATGATTCCATATGCTCTCAGTATCGGGTTCATTCGTTGAACTAGCAGTTTGGTGTCATGAAAAACTGAATTTCCTAAAACAATTCTTAATTGTCTGCGATGTCACATTTTCCCATACAGATGCTGTAAAATGCATAGCATCTAAAAAGTAAATTGATTTAGCTTCCTTTTTGTTTTCCCGATCAAAAATAAAACAGCGATTCAAACTTCTTCTGTAGTTTACTTTGAAATTCTTTTTAATCCCTAAATCTAATGGCTGTAATCTACTTGTAGAATTTGCTGGCAAAATTTTAAACTTTAATTTGCTGCAGAAACGGTAGCTCTTTTACATCGGGATGTGATGGACATTGATCCATTAGAAGTAAAAACTTTCTTTGTTGTTTTTGAAATTTATCATCCATCTCTTTTAAAAAGTCAATGAAAATGTCTGATGTCATCCATGCTTTTTTTAAATTTCTGTAGCCACATAGCAATTATTTTTAATTCTTAAAGTATCGAGATTTTCTTGATTTGCCTATTGCTGAAGGTTCTATTTTTTTTAAACCATCACTATTTGTGCAAAAAAGGATAGTTAATCTTTCTTTACTTTTCTGCGCCCGTGACATGGTTCTTCTTTGTATGATAATGAGGATCTGGCATCAGCTGGAAAAACAGTCCGTTTCATTACAGTTAAAAATGTGTTTAGGTCCCTTAATCCTTAATTAACATAAATAGATTATGCAACCATTGTCAAACATCATTTTCATTAACACATGCGCTTTCTCCTGTGATGCGGCGATGCAAAAGCTAATGTATTTTTTTCAGCTTCTGGAGCCACCCCAAGACGCTGAAAAATTCAAGATTCTATACTTCCAAGCAAGAGTGCGAGCCTTTTCTTTTAAAATCACACCATCTATCGGTAAATTTGAAGCTCGCATTTGGTTAAACCACACGATTATTGCTGATTTCAATCTTTTAAATCTGCCACAATGTAACCTGGATATCTTTGAATCGACATTTTTTGATGCATTAATCATGACATTTTTATTTTTCAGAATTCCTTTTAGTATCGATTCTAGCAGATTGAAGAGAGCAGCTAATGCCTTTTTTGATTGTAGTACATTTTTATCATATTCCTTAATAATTTCAACTTTGAATTGTATGCTTATTGCTTTACGTTTTGACACTTTCAGGTTAGGTATCGACATGCAGCAAACTAAAAAAATCACAGAGAAATGAATAACCTTTCACGCGTCTAGTACGGAAGCTTGTAGCGATTTGCTGTAACGTATGCGTTTTTCTCCCTTCGCTCTACGGGCTGTATGCGCATAGGTCTTTTGGCACGATTCTATCTTGGGTTGTTTTTCCAATATGTTCTCGCTTTAGTATTTTTTCCTAGTGATGTTCAAGAACTGCCATTTTCAATTTGTTAAGTTTAAAATAATAATATATTTTTCTTAAAACAACCTCATTCCTAAAAGACGACGCATTACTAAAAGCTGTTAAATTTTTCCAAGAAAGTGCGTTTTGCAAAAACCCTGATATCTCACCCAGTTCCATTCAGGAATGTGATCTGCAGGTGGTCATTTGGCTTTTATTAAATGGCAGACACAAGAGAATTCCATACAATCACCCTCCCGCCATAGACTTCATGGTTAATAACAAACGTAGGTAGATAAGAAATACTATTCATTATTGATAAACATTTTAACAATAATGAAAGGATAAATGTAAGAAAACGTGAATAATTTGTACTTTAAAGATTATAAAAATTAATCCTAGAGTGAGAAATGTAAAATCGCCTGAACCGTTTAAAGTGTCGTATAAGTGAGAAAAGCAGTCGTATAACTGAGAGAAGTTTAGCATTATTTCCCATAAAGCGTGGACGGGACCAAGAGAATTCGGCGTATAACCGAGAGAGTCGTATAACTGAGAGTCGTATAAGTGAGAAGTCACTGTATTTAGATGGTATTTTTACGATGGAATATGCTTGTTACTCTTTTATTACATAAAAAAACATGAACCAAAAATCATGAAAAATTTATAAATTATGAAAAAATTTTCTTTGCAAACAGAAAACTCCAGCTGTAATAAACAATGTAGAAATATATCACAAACTTAAAAACCCAGTTTCAGTAATTGCCGTCCATAGTCAGAAAATTTGGCAAATTATTTTGGCAGTATTTTATATGGTCTAAAGATTTGTATATATGCTACATAGTACGAAAAAATCAAGTTTAGTTAGAAAGCACATAGCATAGTTGAAAATTAACTTTTTACAATTTTCGCCAATATTTTTTAGAAAATGAATTCCAATATTTTTGTACTGCCCTGTATATTACCAACATAATTAAATTTATATACACAAAATATAAAGCTAAATGTTATTTCCGGAAAGGAAAGCATATTACGACTAAAAGTACACTCCCAGCAGTTACCAACCACAAACGGTAATATATCCAGTCCTTTCCGTAGCTCTGCGTATGAATTTTTTTTTATATTGCACATATTGCTGGCAATATACTAAATATAGTTCAGCAGATAAATGCATCACACAGTTAACAAATACCCTTAATCAATTCACGTTCGTAGTAGTATGAAATATTGACGAAGTATTTTGTGAGGCCAACTATATGATCAAAATAATTTATGAACACCTCGTAATACACACATAGTCTTTTGAAATGAAAACACATACTACAATTGATAACCAGGCTTTTAATTGTAAATAATTATAAGCAAGACAAATTTTGTTGCTTTTCGCAAATAAAAAATATCGCTAAGTCTTTAAAAAATACATTTTAGAATGTCTCTAGTATACAGTATAAACAGAATATAAAAATGTGAAATTTTCGAAATTTTTGAACTCTGAATTACCTTAATAAAAAATACTGTTAAATTCATTTGTTACCCAAATGTATCATTTTAACCTTTAATTATATATGTCATTACCAATAGAAATCTAATGTCACATTCTTGTAAATTATTTATAGATGTTTTGAAGTTTAAGCATCATTATGCACAGAATGAACTAGACGTAATTCTTTTTATAGATTTTTTAAAAATACTTCAATACAGTATATTGATAGTACATGGTGAGTTATACGTTTCAATACGTTGAGTTTCAACATTTATTTTTTTCATATTTCATATTACGTAAAAATATGGGTTTGAATAAAGATATCTTGTATAATTATAGGAAATCTCTTTTTTTTTCCCCATTTTTATGAAACTTTCCTAACATTCTTGAATCAAATTTCTCTCGAATTTTACTCCTATACAAATATACAACAAAGGCGTTTAATATTTCTTCTACATTTTGGTGTAAATATTTTAAATATGTTTAAAAAGTGCATCCTTTTTTAGCATCGTTGGAAAATGCTTCACAATCTACGCTCGATAATGGACGTTTCGCTATTGTCTGTGTTATTGCGGGGGGAAGCAAATGTAAGAAAAACTATAGTTTTTGAACAAAAATAGTTCCCTTAAAACATGATTCGCGTTTTCTGAAATACTCCCTGCGGCTTGCTTTCGATGTTTTAGCCTTTTCATGTCAAAAGATTTTTCCTGATATTTATGACATGTATAGTTATATGCAACAGTCTTATAGCAAAAGTTTTATTCTGAACTTTGAGATATTTCTATACCCTTGCTACAAATATTTTCATGTTTGCTTGTTTTTCTCCTACGTACAAGCAGCATATAAAATTAAATTGCAGCCTAAAAAAAATAATTCATATTAGACGTTTTTAGATTTTTAAAAATAAATTGTAACGTGTTATTTCTTAACAAGATTTCTCAAAATGTTAAGAAAGTGTGTCTCAATTTTTAAATAAAATTTTCCTGGTTAATCCTCGAATGCGAAACGTGAATATTTTGTATCTGACCGAAGATGCGCGTTATATGGTGACCGATAAGTTCATGCATCCTAGGGCAAAAGTAAGATTTAAACATTTTATTTTATGCCCTTTATTAAACGTTTTAATTCGGAATGATACACGAATTGAGTCTTTAGGCCTTAAAACATATTTTCTTTACAAAATATGGAGGAAAATAATACATTTTAGACAACATTTTCTTTTAGATGTTCTCACGTTCAATCTTACAATTGTTTAACGCAGCTGGTTATTCTATCTCTGTTAAATTACGATTATGAAGTTTTCCAATATTTGATTCGTCGCTTGCATGTAATGCCTACTTACAATTCATACTATTCTAATTCAACCCAGTTTTCATTAACAGTTATCCCGTAAGAATAAGCTAAAATTTGCAAACCATGATTAAGAATACACTTAAAAAGCATATACCGTGTGTCCCAAACAATTCAATAACTTGCAAACGAGGACAGATATTAACAACTTTACGCTGGAGTGTTATGTAAGATGAATGGAGATTAATATGCTGCGATTCTCCATTTTAATTACGAATAACATGGATGATGGCGCTGAAAGCAATAACCGCTAAATCCAGGCTCGATTTTTCTGTCTCTCTCTTCTTCCATGTGATTAAAGCAGATTAAAATGTATTGAATGGATCCCGAAGTACCAAAAATCGTGTCTGGAATGGGCACCTATACCTCTCAGCGCCATCTATTGTTTGAAATTTGAGCCAAAATCCAGAATCACAATTAAAAAAAAAAAAAAAAAAAAAAAAAAAAAAAAAAAAAACTCCTGATATTATACATAATCTTCCTGAAACAATTTTTTTTAATATCTGTCACCGTTTGAAAGTTAATGAATTTTAAAATCCATCAGTAATTTTTGGGACACCCGGTAAATAGCTTTATTCAGATAGACGTATGTTTGCTCGTTCAGACGGCGACAATATCATGAACTCTGTTGATACAAATTTTTTCGCAATTTTTTAAAAAAACAAGAAATTGGTAAATAAATTCACAAGACCGCGTGTGTAACAAAAACAACTGCAAACATAAAATAAAATAAAAATGGATACTTGTGAATGTGAATTAACTTCTACTATTTTTTTCTTATTCTACACTGCATATTGTTCCAAATTTTAGGTAACACAATGTAGGCTGAATCATTGCAAATATTCTCACGGCATAAAAATATCTCTATTGATTTCCGCATAATGGATGGTAAATAAAATTTTGATGGATGAATTATTCTATTAATTTTTTTAATCAAACTGTAAAGATTCCCATATATACTTATTATCCGTATGCTCATTTCAGTTATTGATCATAAATTCACACTTGAGCTAATAAAGTCTATAACCATTTCATTTAACTTTTTTAAATAAAAGGAATAAGATTGATGAAATTTGAAATTCAGATTTTGAACATGTTTAATTGAATCAATAACTTGCTCTTTAATAAAATATAAAATCAACAAAAGTATAGTAGACAAGTTGCACAGAAAGAGCACATTGTCCTGAAATAACTTTTGAAAAAGTATAAAACTTGAATTGTAAAACAAGTGTCAATCTATAGTAAAACAACTACACTGTAAAAAAAAAAAAAAAAAAAAAAAAAAAAAAACGACCAGTTTTCCTGTAGGAATCGGAAAAATAGTTGCCCTTATCGCATCGGAAAACGGAATAAAATCCGTAAAATACCGTTTTATTGACTATTTCCTTTTTTTTACGGATTTTATTCCGAGCTGCGTCGGAAATTTTTTCTTTACGATAAGGACAACTATTTTTCCGATTCCTACAGGTGACCATATATCAAACCATGTAGGGCCATATATCAAACTTTATGAGAGAAATCAAAGAAAAAACAATTAGAGCATTTCAGAAGTCCTAGATATAGTATGAATGACACCAGACACTTTTGAAAAACATAATTGAAAGCAATTTTTAGCAGTTAGATAATGAAAAGTTATTTTTTAATCTGAAAGATACGCTGTAAAAAAAAAAAAATAATAATGCCAGTTGTCCGGTAGGAATCGGAAAAATAGTTGCCCGTATCGTACCGGAATAATTTCCAACCCAGCTTGGAATAAAATCCGTAAAATCGGAATAAAATCCGTAATATACCGTTTTACTGACTATTCCCTTATTTTTACGGATGTTATTCCGAGCTGGGTCGGAAATTATTCCGGTATGGTAAGGGCAACTATTTTTTCGACTCCTACCGGAAAACTGGCAGTATATTTTTACAGTGTATTCATAATCAAACAGTTGCACTTAAAATATTTAGTTACCTTTTCATACAAAAAATATTACCTTATAAATTGGCAAAGATTCTTTTTCCTAACTGAAATTAATGAACAGTTTTTTTTATACCACATATAATATATATGTTTAAAAATACTGTTTTTTTTTTAATTTAAGTAACGAAATTTTATTGAGAGACAATTTGTCCTCTTTATAGACTTTGTCCAATTTACTCATTTATGCTTCGTGAATGAAATATAGCGATATCTATTTTTTTTAATTGAAATAACTTCCTGTGTAATATTTATAGGGTGGTGAAAAAAACAGGATGCGTTTAGATCGTCTTGTTAAGTTAAGCTCGGTTTATTTCAAGCAAATATAGTACACATAATTTCCTAAGTATGCAGTTTCAATTTCTAAAAGAAAAGTTTACTTCACAGTTTTGCTAATGTGAAAAATGGCAATACAATTCAAACATTTTGCGTTTTGCAAAAAAATACGTAATCTACTATCAGGATGGGAAAAGATGTTACTGTAACTGAAGTTTTTTAAATAAATGTAATAAATATTTTAATATACAAATATTTTTTTTTTGCAGTAGCGTGGAAAAAAGAACTAAAGAATGAAAGTGAAATTACATTATTGCAATTGAATATTAAATCATATCATTCCAGAAATTATTTATGTCCTTCGTTTTCTTGTTACTGTCATTACAGTTTGTACAGGTTTGGCAACATAATACAATTCATTTTCGTTGAAATGTAAATCACATTCTTATATTCTGTGATACGAAGAATTTAAAACTTAGCTTTTCTAAATAGATCGACATTGAAAGTTACACAGATTCAGCGACCGAGACTATCATGACATTTGAAGAATCCACCATTTAATGAAGTTTCCAAAATGCATTGAAGCGGAAGGTATCTTAAAGGTACACTGATGTGAGAAATTGCATAGGAAGAAATCCTGTAGTGTTAAGTTAAATCCTGTGTAAAATGGAAAACATTGTAAATGCTGTACAGCCACTGATTCAATATGTGATTTTTACTGTCTGAATTATGAATTACGAAATGCTATGGACCAATGTTAAAATATAACGTATAAGCTCACTGCACTGTTTTCATTCATCAATGCAAAAAACAAAACAAAAAAAAAATTTGCATGAATGCGGGCATTTCTTTCAGGCACTTTGAAGAATATTGGTAAATCAAAATGTTCAGCAAACTCGGAAAAATCATAAACACTGTACATCATTCCTAAGAGTAACGTTCATCAACCCTTTATGTACTGAATTATGAATTCATGAAAATTTATCTTCTAAAGTATTTTCCGTGAATTTTTGAAACTACATTAGAAGATTTACATAACCATTTAACAAATTTTAGAAGGATTAATTAAATTTGAGGAATACGAAAGTATCGCTGGACTAACTGTGGTTGAAGGACTGGCTGTGGGAGATAACTGTCGGAAATGCGCTTTTCGGTGCAGTATGTATTTTTAAAGTTATCTAATTTTTAGTGTATTACTTGTGTTAAATTCAATATATTACATACAGGGCGCACAAAAGAATTCGCACGCATTACCTGATATGGAATGTAATTTTTGAAAATAAATTTTATCTGATTTATGTCTTTTTTAAATTTCTTTTAAATTTTTTCTTTAGATATTTAATATTATGAGATAATGAAATTTCAGCATATTGTTATCCTGATTCAAGATTTTTCTTTCTTGTTTCTTTTTTTTTAAAGGGCAAATTAGCGTATTTATTGAGGAAGTGGTGTCTGGACGGGGGTTTGCGAGCGTAACTGATAGGGCACTGGGCATTGCATATCATGTATCATTAATTTAATACACTTCAGTAATTTAATGCACTATCGTTAATTCAATAAACTATCATTAATTTAGTACACTCTGTTTTGATTTTCGATATATTTTTATTCTTATGTATATTATACAAAGCAACACAGTTATAAAATTGTACCCATTTTTCATATCCCCTTAAAACACGTGGAAACAAAAAACACATGTTTATAATAAATAAGTTGAATAAAGACAAAATCATATTTTTATTACCGAAATAATAGAAAATAAGAAAATTATGAAAAATTGCCAAATCACTATTTAGGTTTTTTTTAAGGTGAAGCAAATAGATAGCATATATTGATATTTTTTCCAAATAAACAGAATAACTGTGAACAAAAAAAGAAACATTAAAATTTCAACTTTTTAACGATTTAATATATTTCACTCTTTTTAGTTCTTTTTTTCTCTTAGGATCTCTTACAGTACAATTTTTTAAATGTATAAACGCTTTTAAAATGATAAGAAAACTAAAAACAAAAAAGTAGAACATTTAATTAAAAGTGTAAGCAATTTTTCTTTTTCAATAAGACATTATATGGTTAATAAGGATTTTTTTCCTTTAAGTTTTATTTCGTTTTTTTTTTTTTTTTTCATTAGAATGTAAAAAATAATTCTTTTGTGATTTAAAAAATTAATATTTAAAAAGAAAAGGCGAATATTGAGAAATGTAGTAAAAACTAAATTTTATTTTAAAAAATAACATTAAAAAAAGGAATAAACTTTCTCATTTTCCTTTCTTTATGATTACTTATATTTTTTGAAATTTAAGTTAAATTCGATATAAAAGTGTTACACAATAAGACTACAAGTAATAGCATGAACATTTAATTATGTATCAATTTTAATATATACTTCCAGTATTTGTTTTCGTTAATTTTTTCCTTTGATTTATAGTATATTAAAAAAATATATTTTTTAAAAATAAACGGGCACAAATCCAGTTATATTTAACATAGTTAGATTATCAAAAACATTAATCAAGAAATCTTAAAGAGTGTATGTAGCCTTAAACGCTTAACATATGCAAACAAATATTTTCAAAGTTAAGCAGACTCCTATTTAATACTTCTCTTCATTGCATATTTTTCCTGGTACTATTATAATTTTGTATAAAGTAAACTTAAGAATTTAAGTCTTTAATAATTTTTAAATTGAAAGGAAGACAGAGAATTACATTTTACGGGTTATAATAACTTTCTTAGTATCACATCAAAATATACTTTAATGTTTGTTAAGCAGAATTACACTTCAGAATGCAATCTACTATACATATAAAATGCAAATGGGAATTTAAGATTCTGATAAATATTTTTTATGGAATATACATTGTCAAATACTTTATTGCTGGTGGAATGTTTTAGTGTATAACTCATCGTTGTAATTTGTTTAATTATAAACTTAAAGGAGAAAGTTCTATTATTAGGCCAACAAGAATATGAATGTTAATTTTGTCCCGAAAGCACATAGCTCAGGCTCTGCTGAACCAATTTGTACGGAAGTTGCATTATCTGTTTTTTAATTTCTTTGAGAAGATTTTAGTTAGTTTAGAGAATTTTTAATCTTTCTATGCTGCTTAGTGACAGAGCTGTGGGAGAAAAGTCTGAAATTAATTCAATATGAAAATGAATTTCTTTCCGAACTCATATAATGCATGTTCTGCTAAAAGGATTTTCATGAGACTTGTGTTGTTTCTAAGGCAATTGTTAAGGATAAATTTTAGTTTATAAAACGTTTTTTATGTCCCTTGGTTATAGAGCTATGGGCGAAACTTCTATAATTCGATAAAAAGATAAAATTTCAGTGCAAAATTCACCTTGATTAATAATTAACATACATAAGATACAAATAAATGTAAATACATTGCTTAAAGGTGCGTCAAATTTAATAAAATCCTTTAAAAACACATTAAAGTCATTTTATTATTAATTTATTCAGTCATTAATTTGACGCACCTTTAAGCAATATATTTACATTTATTTGTATTTTATGTTAATTATTAATCAAGGTGAATTTTGCACTGAACTTTTATCTTTTTATTGAATTTTATTTCGATGCTGGATAGTCTGAAGTGCCAAACTACGGAAAAACTTTATAAATATGAGCGTTTGAGACTTGACTGGGTGTTATGTAATTTATTTTTCTTAAAGAAATGTAAACAATTAAAAATTATTCCAAGATTCATCGCATATAAGAATAGTTTTGCCAAAGGACATTTTCCTGCTCTTAATCATAAATCTGAAATGAAATGCTTAAAACTTTGTATTAGAGATAAATATAAACTTGTTGATGCAATTTCTGTAAGGGTATATCGTTTATATAGTTTATTATCAAAGACTTCATCTGATTCTGATTTTGATCGTAAATTAATGGTTATTGAACATTGCAGAGCATTTCAGCGTCGGATTAAATTAGCTACCGTTAAAAAGAAAATTGCCAATTTGAAACCTATTAAAGGTAATCACACAGAACCGAAGCCAGATACATTTATTAATATTTCAAACAAGCGGTTATCAAAAAAAGAAAAATCAGTCCTCAATCTATGTCCGAAATTTATGTTTGACTCTCAAAGGAATAACAAGATTATTATTGCTGATTGTGAATAAGCTGCGCAAGCTGCTGATCCAATTCAGGGCGAGGTAGTTAGGAGTATTTTGCAGAATAATTTGAGATCATTTGTTTACAGACCGAACCCTCAACATGAAGTTTTTAAGAAAATAGCAGGGAAACTGAAAAATGATAAGAATATTGTTGTTATCCAGACCGATAAACTAAGCATTGCTATTTTAAACAGACAGGATTATCTCATGAAGATGAAAGTTTGCATTGATGACATGGATTGAGTGCCGTTAAATAAAGACCCCAATTTGAAAATAGAAAACAAAGTTAAAGAACTAATCAGAAAAGGAGTTTGGCCAACATTTATGAAAAATAAGCTAAAACTTAACAAGACTGCAACCACTCCCCCCTCATAGGTAGACTAAAGGATCATAAAATAGACTTACCAATCCGTCCAATCGTTACAAAATGTTCCACTCCTGCATATTTCATGGAAAAAACTACACTCATCTTTTGAAACGGTATTTACCGCCATCCGATTTTGTTATTGAATCAACATCGAATTTTATTGTGAAAATTAAAAATAAAAAGCTTGAAAATTCCAGTATTATGACTAGTTTAGACGTGGTATCATTATACCCGTCTATCGATATAAAAGAAGTTACTAACAACATAGAGACTTTAATCGATTCTGATCCTTCCTTCACAGAAAATATTAAAAATACAGTTAAATCGGGTTTGAATTTAATCATCAACAACAACGTTTTCGTTTTCAACAATCAAGTTTACCAACAAGTCAATGGGGCTCCAATGGGTTCCCCTGTTTCAGGTTTACTTGCAGAATTTAAACTACGTCCTCTTGAAAATATAATTATGGAAACCATAAGATCTGGTCCAGATTGCTGCTTCAGATACGTGGATCATATTTACATAATATGGAATCACGGAAAAGATGAATTGTACTCATTTCTAGATAAAATCAATAGCCTAGACAACAAAATATAATTCACATTAGAAGTAGAAAAAAATCAAAAGCTGGCTTTTTTGGATGTCCAACTATTCAGAAATAAGGCTAAACAGAGTCTCGATCGCACAGTTTTTTGGAAAGTTAACAGGTCTAATTCCACTATCCCGTTTAATTGCAGTTAACCTATAAATTACAAGTTAGCACCTTTCAATTTTTATATAAAAAGAGCATTTGAAGTTTGTTCAAGCCATTTCCTTAATGAAGAAATAGATGTCATTAGAAAAATAGCAGCCGAGAATTTAGTTCCATCCCATTTCATTGAAAAAATCATAAACAAATTTAAAGTGAAAAATGAAGAAAAACGAAGTACAGATCCAATTAAAAGTTTGAAAATTTGCAAAGTAAACTACATCCCAATGCTTTTAGGGAGTATGAGGCATTCTCTCTTCAAGTTTGGTGTTACATTAATCGCAGTCCCTCCCCCAAAGTTAAAGGATTTGTTAAATGCGAAAATTGACCCTACCCAAGCCATCAATAGATCAGGGATATATATTATACCCTTCAAGAAAGAAAATAAAGATTTTATGTACATAGGCATGACACTGCGAAAATTTCTTGACAGAATAAAAGAACATGAAGCAGATCTGAGATTAAATAGACCCCACACTGCGTTAGAAGATTAGCACAAACTCAGCCTATAAAAGTAGATTTCAATAGAGCCAAAATTATCTTCCGTACAAGTAATCAACAAGAAGCTATCACAAGAGAATCTCAGGAAATAATATCTAATAAAGAAATTGTCTGTAACGATGTATTATCATATGATATCCTCGCAGTTTGGAAAGAATTAATACATGATTAATAAGCCTGTACTTTTTGAAAAATATATTGAATAACATTTCCGTTCCACCGTATATTCCATACCACCCTTGAAGTAAAATGGTCTGTTTCGGACAAGGCAAAAGACGCAGAGAGACAGCAGCTATTAGTTTTTCACTGATGAGGGCCGAGTAAGAGTCGGTTGAAAACGTTTTGTTTTTTAAAATGACTTTAATGTGCTTTAAAAGAATTTTATTAAATCTGACGCATCTTTAAGCAATGTATTTACGTTTATTTGTATCTTATGAATGTTAATTCTATAATTCTATAATTCGATGAACCCGATTACTAAAGATTACCGTTTATAAAAAGTTTTATGCAACTGATTTTATTGGGATTTCCATTATTCGTTAAATAAATCTTAGAAAAAAACGTAAACATTATATGCATAAAAACAATTCAAATTGTAACCGTACGTTTGATTTGAACACAGCTGCGGGTAAAAGCTAGAAACATTCTGAGGTTTAAAAAGTCCTTGACTCATGTAAAAAAACTAAAAGAAATTGTTTGAATTATATTAATTATAAACATAATAAATCAAGTCAATATTCTACAAAATTCTTTTAATTATGAGTCTAAAAATACGATTCACTTTATAATTTCGATGTCTCTATAATTAAGTTTCATTTTCCTCATTAATTTTAAACTTGATTAAATAAATTAAATTAGTGTCTTTTTTTACCTTGCAGCTTTAATTCTTTAAAATTATATTTGACTTTTTTTCTCAAAAGAATGATATAGATTAAAGATGATACTGACATAATTTCAAAGGACCTAATTTAAAAAATGTAAATTAAATATCAAGTCTATTTTAATTACGTTGTAATTAAAAGCACAGAATCGATAATAATTATATTTATAGCTACATACACTGAATTAAGAATTAGATATGGAAATAATCGACTTCAGTCAATTTCATGCAATAATCTATCCTTTTTTATACACTTCAAATATTGTATGCCTTTATGTATGGAAAATATAGATTTCACATTATATATAATTGAACAAATATATACATTATGCATACAAAAATTATATATTTGTTAACATGGCTGCTTTACAGAAATTAACACCTTTATTTATTATTTGGATTTATTAATTATTCTCTCCATCATTCATCAAAAGCCGCCACAAAGTCGTTTCGGTACATTTAATTTATTTAATATATGGATATAAATTGCGATCGTAATGTAAAATACCGTTTTAATAATAGGGTAACGATGTCTTTTAAATGAATAACACCAACGCTTACGTTGTAATAATAATTATGTAATACTTGTGTAAATAGTAGCTATATTAAAAGAATGCGTTGTGTAATTTTGATGATTTTATCACTTTTGAATTTTTCGCCATGATTAATTGCAATAAAAATTAACATAAATAATTTATTGAAATACCTAAAATTAAATTGGCGGGATAAGTAAACTAAAAGTACCTGGAAAAATTACCAAATTAATTTAACCTAAGAGCAATTACACATATATGAAGTTCATAAATAATTATGAAAAGAAAATTAATTCAAACTTAATTATTTATTCACAAGATTAAACAAAATATTTACATGTTGATTATAATTAAGAGAAACAGAGAACGGAAGCATATACACTTCGGCAACATTAATTTCAGCATTTCTCTAATTTTACAATCTTCACTTAGATAGTTTATATTAATATTTTCTAAATGGCTTGTTTTGATTAAAATTCAATTTTAAAAGTATTTAGGCAGCATTCTGAATTATTCACACGATTATGTAAAATCTACCACAACTGCCAATCCTTAACATTATTCATAAATATATATTTTTATCAAAGGAAACAAAATATGTACTTAAAAATCCAAATACCTCTGAGTGAAAATCAGGAGTGTACGTGTTTTAACCGCATTCTTTAATCGTCAAGAATTTCACATAACAGAAATATAATATTGCTTAATTGGATCCTTGGGATCAAATTTTTATTTATTTATATATATATATATATTTTTTGTAGTAACAGTTTAGTAATACTTTAAGTGAGGTATCAGACAATAATTGCCAAACAGATAATTTCTAGCATACTAATATCACATTTTCATGAAATTAACTATAATCATACTTTCATGAAGAAAACTAATCAAGCTGCATGTACAGAACTTAGATCATACTGAATATATATTTTTATAACAGAAGCCCCTTTGATTTTCAGTGGGAAGGGTTGAATCTAAAATCACCCTCATTGGCTTACTCAGCTTCCAATGACTTAATCCATAAAACTATATAATCCGAGGAAATTTTTCCTTAGAAAATTTCTCACGTATGGCATTCAATAATATTTCAAATTTGAATTGCTTAAAATGCGTACAGACAACAGAGCGAAAAAGTGTCTAAGCCGGGACTCGAACCCGGGTCATCGGTATGGCGCATGGACGTTCTATAAACTGAAAGATTTGGAACGTTACCTTGCCAGGCTCTTCTCACTATCTTATGTTGGCAAGGCTACAAACGCGGTACAAGATGGAATCCTTTTTCCCATATCCAGCATCTGAAAGCATATTACAACGTAAAGATATGGTAAAGAATTGATTGTTAAGATATAGGTTATAGTAACAATTAGTGAAGGATGCTATGTCTAGAAATTTCTACTTAGAGCTCAAGAGATTATTACATTTCTAAGGTAATAAATAACATTAGTATAACAAACGTTAAAACAATTTAAATTGCGTCCCTTGTTAGAAATGCTTGCCAAGAATTTTCAGATATTGGGCATTTTCCATGAAAATGGGTATGTTGACGAAATTATCGTTTGGTATTATGCTCGTCATGGAATCAGTTTACAAAATCAAAACCTATTAGATCTGGCTATAATCTCTGGGTCCTGTGTGGCAACGATAATTACTGTTGCAATTTTAAACTGTTATGGGGAAAAGAATCAAATGCTTCTGAATCTGACAAATTTCCTTTGGGCACAAGATTGGTGTTAAATTTATTATCTGTTGTCGAAGATCCAAACTGCCGTCGTGCTTATTTTGATAAGTTCTTTACCAGTCATATGTTGCTCAAAAAACTGAAAGAAATTCAGTTTAGAGCTAGTGGAACAATACGAGAAAATCGTACTGAAAGATGCACAATAATGGATGCTAAAAACATGAATAACAAAAAAAGAGGTAAATTAAGATTGTAAATTTGACAAAACAAATTAAATTCTTGTTCTTAAATGGAAGGACAATAAGTGTGTTTATTTGGCCACATTGCCGCTATTTCCAGTACAAAGATGGAGTGTAGAAAAAAATGTTTAAAGTGAATCAGCGTCATTATAAGCTCCTATACCTATTTTATGGGGGGTGTCGACCTTCATAATTGCCTTCCTGAGAAACATTCTATAGACATACGAGGAAAGAAATGGTATTTTTGCCTTATTACTAGGCTGATAGATATGGCTGTTGTAAATGGCTTTGACACTTATAAAAAGGTCCATGGTTCTAAGTTGATGGCAGTCAATGATTTTAGAAGGTGTGTTCCAGTAACCTATTTAAACTAGTATGTTGTGGCCATCACAAAACTTTCTTCTATATAAGTCACGTCATTTAAATCATTTAAATAGTACAAGAAATTACATGAATTTAGCACCAATTCATATCAAAGTATATCTGAATTTGAAGTTTCATGAAAATTCGTGCATTAGTTCTTGAGATAGAGCTATAGCGGAAATTCTGAAAAATGTAGCATAGCAGCGCCACCTGTTGAGCGATTTACACCAAAAATAAACAGCACTAAATGATATCAAGGTATACTTGAATCTGAAATTTGTTGAAAATCTAAGCGTGAGATAAATCTCTTGAGATAACGCTATTGCGGAAATTGCAAAAAATACAGCATAGCAGCGCCACCTGTTGAGTGATATACACTAAAAATTTAACAGCACTGATTTATATGTCAATTCATGTCAAGGACTAACTAAATCTGAAGTTTGATGAAAATCCGTGCAATAGTTCTTGCGATACAGCTCTTGCGAAAATCGTGAAAATGCAGCACAGCAGCGCCACCTGTTGAATGATTTAAATCAAAAATTAAACAGCACTAATTTATATCAGGAACTAACTCAATCTGAAGTTTGATGAAAATTCGTGCATTTTTTCTTGAGTTAGAGCTATTGCGATAATAATGAATAATGCAGCATAGCAGCGCCACCTATTGGGCGATTTTCACAAAAAAGTAATTAGCACCAAACTATATCCTGGACTAAATGAATCTGAAGTTTTATGAAAATCCGTGCAGTAATTCTTGAGATATAGCTATTGCAGAAATCGTGAAAAATGCCGCATAGCAGCGCCACCAGTTGGGCGATTTTCACCAAAAACTAATCAGGTCCAATTTATATCAAGGGTCTAACAAAATATAAAGTTTTGGGAAATTCCGTGCATTAGTTCTTCAGATAGAGCGCCCACAAAATTTTTGTCACCTACAGACTAACAGAGTGACAGAGTGACAGACAGACATTTTCTAAAAACCATCAAATCGTGTTCTGGGCATTCTAAAACGTATAAATCCGTCGAAAACCGGAAGTCGAAATTTTTCACGAATCCAGTACTTTCTTCTTGTAAAGATAGAAGAAAGTAAAAAGGATCCAATTCAAATGCAATTCGGGAAGACCAGTACAACGACAGATAAAATCCAGATCCAGTGTGCTTCAAGACGTAAAATTAGACAAAATATAGCATGTTATTGGAAAAAAGGAGAAACAAATGCGTTGCCAATATGATAACTGTTCTTCAAAGCCATGGACGTATTGTATGAAATGGTATGCAACATTATGCATACAATGTTTTCTCTTTCTAACACTAAAAATCAATCTTAAAATGGTAAGAAAAAAAAAGTTTTTTTACATATCTAAAACAAAATTTTGATTTTTAACATTATTTTGCTTATATATTAAAACTAAGTAATTTTATACATAAATTTTCAATTTTTGAAAATTTTAGATTTTTACATACAAACGCCCAGCGTCATCAAATGAGGACGTCTTAAAAAATATGTTTACAGTTAAATTTTTTACAAAATGCTTTTGAAATACTTTCGATTTATGCATTTTTACCCATGCATATCAATTTCAAGGAAATTTTTCAAAATTTGTTAATTTGAGCATTAATGGGTTAAGAACCTAGACTAGTCAAGCGACAACATTCGCAAGCTAATGTTAAAACTATGTAAACATTTCTTATTTTTAATTTCTTTTTTGAATTTAATATAGTTATAGACATATATACCTTACACACACACACACACATATATATATATATAGCAGGTATAGTAGAAACTCTTTTATCCGAAACTCTTTTAACCGAAATCCATTTTAAGAGCTCTTTTTAACTATCATATTTCTTGTGTGCAAGCGGTCCTTTCCGAACTATAAGTACATATAAATACTTTCGATCCTCTTTCTTAGAATTCCTTTGAATTTAACAAATTAGGAATTCTGATACTTTTGAATGTTTTGCAAAAGGTTTCGCATGACTGGAACAGCAGAAAGACTATAATACAGGTGAACTAATAATATTAAAAAACTCCTTGATAGAGCTTCAAAGAGAAGACAATCGAAATTGCGACAAACAAAACATTCTTTTTTAAACCCTTGTGATACATGTAAAAGGTACTTAATTTCAAAGTAAAAATTCAGGTAATTTATTCTTGTTTGTATTTTGCTACAGCTTTATTTTTATTAAGCACTTGTTACCATAATAAGAAATATTGCATATATTCCTCCTTAATCTTAAAATTGAAGCATTCTCGATTATCCTAAAATTTCGATTTTCCGAATGACAGTCGGTCACAATTACTTTGGATAATCGAGGTTCTACTGTACTCTCATTTTTTCCCTGGATGTTTAAGTTACCTAAATGGCGAATTCATATTTCTAGGATTTTGAATATTTGATTAATTAATGTTTCGTTGATTCAATCTTGAATTAGTGTGTTCCTTACTCAAAAAGACTATTTTTTTATATATAACTTGTTTTTAATACTCTTTTTAATTGAAAACTATTCAATAAATCCTATGAATTTGAATATATATATATATATGGGTCAATATCTGAAAATTGGACAATTAGCGTCCACTGCCAATAATATTCCATTAATTATACTAAAACCAAAATCTGAAAAATGTAATATATTGTAACATGTGTTATAACAATTACCAATGATAAATGGACATATGATGATGTATAAATAATTAATTTTAAGCTTTAAACAAACGAAATCATCATTTCAGTCCCTGTCCTCAGGTACAAATATCCAGTATTAAAAGTATGCTGTAAAAATTTTATAAATATTTTTAACTTCAGCTATTATATATTTATACCTATATATATACAGTATGGGAAAATATAATGCTCCTTTACTCGTATAGCTTGCATAGTAAAATACTGTAGTAAATATATTTGTCCCTGAGGTTGACCATCATCTTAGTCCCTCTAACCACACATTTAGGTTAACAGATACTAGGTGGCGCTGGTAGAATTATTTCCATTGCAACAGCAACTACAGTTCAACTATCCACCATGGATGAATGTAGGTTGTTCTTCTATTTATTTCATTTTTAGAAATATTTAGTTTTTGTTCGGAAAAGGGATGAGTATTTTTTATAGCATCATTCATGTCCCTATATTTAACTTTTTATCTATAAAAATAAAGCTTATTGCAACTTTATTTGTGTAACATACAAATGTCACATGGGATATTTAATCATTTACATGTGTTCAAAATGATTCAATAAAATGGCTGTGCAGCTGTTAAGACAAAAACATCACGCCAGTCCCCATCATCTCAGTCCCAATTATTAGACACTGATTATGGCGTTAACAGACACTTTTTTCGATAAAAGTTTATCCTACGCATAAAATGTGCATCCTTGATCTCAAAATACAACCACAATCAAGTGACAAAACATGTATCGTAGTATATAATTGTATTCGGAAGTTGGTACATTAATTAAGAAAAAAAAAATCTGAGATAAATTGTCAAGTTTTCAGATATTGACCCATATATAAGTTTACTTATGGGCGTTGGAGGGTTAAAGTGAATTCCACTTATAGCAACTAAATTTAAAGAATGTTGAAATTTAATGATTTCGGGTTTAAAATAAATAATTAACTGGTTATTGATTCACATCGTTTATAGACAAAGTCCTTTGCAATTTAAAACAGGAAACTTGGATTGGAACTTTATACCGTCTACCTTAGCTTGTCAATAGAAAGTAGCTTCTTATATGTGTTGGTTGGCAGGATGTTCCTTGCAAACATAAAATAAGAAATTCTTGTCTGAGATCATTTATCACAAAAATAACCTTTTTTAAAATCTTTTTTATTAAATTGAATATTGCATTTTATGCATTTCTATTACAGTCCGGAAGACAGCGTCACATTTTGAAACCTCATTTATTATGAAAGATTCAGGTATATATGACAGAGTAGATGGTGCAGATACTGAAACTATCAATCCGCTGGTGCACCAGCTGAGAGTATTGGCATAGAAATTTTACAGAGACATCTTCAATATGAAATAAATAGAAACTCAATCTCTAAGTGGGAGTAGCATTAATAATCGGATTCATACTACTTCCGAATTGCAGGGTGTAGTGCTTAATGGTACCTGACTACCTTTAGGAAAATAGTTCATAGAGCTGTATAGAACTCTATAGAATTCTTTACAAGTGCCATAGAATAGTCTTTTTTTTATAGATTACTGTTTCTATACAGTTTTGAAGAGTTCTTCAGAATACTTTTTTCCAAAGAAAATGTTTCTTTGAAAATGTTAGAAGTTTTGCAGACTTTTTTTGCTACAAAACTGTTTTTCGATAGAGTACTAAATACCTTATAGGATTAAGTTCTGTAGACTAATATTTTTTTTCAATAGTTACTGTAAAAATATCAGTTGATGATGTTTAATGAAATAAATAATCGGTAATAAATTATGGTTAATTTATTTGTTTGCTTATAATTCCTTAATGTGTTGATTAATTTATGATATGATAATTTATGATATGATTCTATTATACGTTTTCTACAAAAAATAAATTTCGTAATAATCTATAAGAAATTTTTGTAAGGGTAGAGTTTTCGTTATTTGTACTATCCCACCCCTAAAATATGGTGCTCAAGCGAGAACTCACATTTAGGTCTATTATGTATATATTTATGGAACTCGATAGACAAGGATAATATTTGCTGAATAGTTTTCAATTTTAAAGCTCACTTATGAACAAATCATAAAACAAGGCATTTGAGTATCCCCAGTAATATGGAAACGGATCGAAAATGTAAAGGAAATGCTATAAAAGGAGTATCTGCATATTTCTTTTATTTTATATCCCTCATTTCTTTGACAATACGAAAAAAAAACATATACTCAGAACATTTTGAAGTTTTAAATTAATATTTTTCTTGATAGTACATTCATGAGCGAGATTAACAACTACAATATAAAAATATTCGTATTGATAAAAATAATACTCGAAATGAACGATGAAACTAAGGAATATCTTTCTTCTATTATGTTACTTTTTAAAAATATCTTAATATGATTGTTGTCCGACCTACATGATCTTTTGAAGCAGAAAAGAAATTGAAAGTAACATAGAAATGAAATATTTGCAAATATGAAGGAAATTGAAAAACTTATGACTAATGTAGAAAAGTTAGAATATTGAAATTGGTTTTTATACTCTAGGGATGATTCCATATTGACGTATTATGTAAAAAGAATATGAGGAGTTTTTGCTGTAATGAAATTATTTTTTTATATATTTTTTACTTTCACATTATGAAACCAACTGATATAAAAAATATCCCATATAGTCTGGAAACAAATAATTATCGTTAATCTTTCGTAAATTTTATAATTTAGAGACACAAATCATAAAGAGAGGAAATACTGATTTCTTAAAACTGGTATTTAATTCTAAATCAGAATAGTGTTATCATTTTTGTAGACCACTTTAAACATAAAAAAAAAAATATTCTACATATTTTGGTACTTATTTTTCATAACGGCCTTGATATAATTTAGTTTTAAGAAGTTTAAAGTTCGATTTATATCAAATAATCTAAATATTTACGAAAATGATACGGAGACCAAGGAAAAATTTTCCTAATTTGATGTCTTTTTTATATGGACATTCGTTATACAGGTTGTCCACTCACAACAGTGTTCAGTGGCTAATTCCTAAACCGTTAGTCATAGATATATAGTTCCAATTACAAAAATGTTTTAAATAAGTTACGGAAATATTTTAAAAGCGATTTGGGTTAATAAAAACCTTTCTTAAAAAAATACGAAATTTAAATTTTTATACGGTCCCCCGGTCCTATAAGTTATATTTAGTAAAATTTCCCTGTTACACTGAGAAGTAAAACAAAAAAAGTCCCATTACTCTACGATTAAAATTGACCGAGTAATAGCAGTTTAAAAATGGAGCATATTGTTTACTGCAAATTAGGGGTCATTCACAAATTTAGTAGAAATACAATTTCGTCAGACATACTTAAAGAAAATGGTTGAGAGTAAAATTAACATTGCAATATAAATTTGAAATCTTTAATCATTCCGACACTATACAATTTTTAATAAACGTATATGAAAAAAACCCCACTTTTTGTTAAATAAAATGATGAACATTAACAGCCTCAATTCTTTAAAAAATGATGCATATATTAAAATGTTATTATGCATATGTTCATGGTTTATGTCATGTTTTTTTTAGTTTTTGATAATTGATTCTATGGTATTCTGAACCACTGAATCCGAAACTGACCTTCATTTTTTACCATCGCGTAAAGATTTTTTGCAAAACGTAAATTTTAAGAGTTGAAAAAAGAAAAAATAGCGAAAATTTTATACTATAAAATAATTGGGATTGTTGTGTTTTTAACTTTTTATGTAATTTTTTACCGCTAAATCCGAAAATGACCTTCAATTTTAGCCATCACGTCAGGATTTTTTGCAAATTGTAAATTTCAAAGTTCAAAATTTCAAAGTTAATATTGAGACTCCTCCCCCGCCTCAACGGACCCCTCAGCTGTTTAGCTGTAAGAATTCCACAATAAGAAAACAAATTGAATAAATTACTGAATTAAATAAAATTAAATAAAATAAAAAGAGTTTTACGTATCTTTTGTAGTATCTGATTTTCGCTATATTTTAACTTTGACATTTACGATTTGCAAAAAAATTCTAACGTGATTGTTAAATATGAAAGTGATTTTCAGATTTAGTATGCTGAGAAGTACATAAAAATTAATTATCAAAAGTTAAAAAACACGGACATATCCTCAATTTTATAGTATATGATTTTTGTTATTTTTTAACTTTCAAAATTTATTATTTGCGAAAAATCCGGATATGATCGTTAAAAAATAAGATAATTTTCAGATTCAGTACTAAAAAATACATATACGTTAAAAATACAACCATCGTAATTTGTGTTGTCAAATCTAAAACTTTTTCTTAAACTTCTTGGCGGTAATCTATCCGAAATTTTTTGTGTTATCCTGTAAGATAAGTATAAATGGTAACCACCGAAAATCATAATAATATTAGATTGTCATTGGATTTACGTAAGGATGTAAAATTTAATCTCGGTCGGATATTTAAAATTGAATTAAAGTTCGAGTACAAAATTTGAACTGGAGAAACATACATACGATCGTTGAATTTAAAGGTTTATAGAAATAACATAATTTTCGTTCATGTAATTTGTGTCATTTGATCATGTAAAGTAACAATCTAAAATCCTTACAAAATAAAACATATGTTAAAATACAATTATTTTAGACAATTTAAAACTTAATGAAAGTTAATCGTAATACTTGTACGATTTTTTCTCAAAGCGCAGATACACATAAAATAACTTCTTTAAATACTTTATGCGCTTGTTATATGACCCCTCAAAACTTGGTCGAACTCATTTGTGTTCAGGTGCAGAAAAGTGGTATAAGTCATGCATTTTTAAAGTTCCATAACTCGATCAATTTTAGTGTTATATGAACGGGACATTTTTTGTTTTACTTTTCAGTGTAATAGGAAAATTTTACTAAATATAAGTTATAAGACTGGGAGACCGTATACAAATTTTAATTTCGTAATTTTTAAACATTGTTTTTATTGATCCAAATCGCGTTAAAAATATTTCTTTATCTCATTTAAAAGACATCTGTAACTGTAACTATATGTCTATGACTAAAGGTTTAGGAATCAGCCATTGGACACCGTTGAGAGTGGACACACTGTATATTTTTTATTGCTTCATTATGAAATTTCTCTCTCTCACTCTCTTTATATCTATATCTATCTATCGACATACTATCCAAAAATATGTATGGGTATGTACAGGGTTTCCAGTGAATGAGACCCTGATTTAAAAATTCAGTATCTCAAAAATAAAGATCAATAGACTTATGCGGTAAACGGTTTGTTTATTAGCTAAGCTGTAAAAATGTTATACAGAAGTTTAAAAAAATAGTTGCAAATACCGCTAACAGATGGCGCTGTAATCGCAATTCCTATAAATTGTTATTTGAAGTCCAGAACACTAGCGTCTCATTCATAGATGGCTTCCTATTGAAAAACGAAAATTGGGAAAGACCATTTTTTCGTTGGGGTGATATGCAGAAGTGGAGATAACTTGTCACAGAATTATTGCATCAACTTCAGTTTTAGAGAATTTCAATTAATAGAATTTTCAATAAAAAGTTTAACAATCATTATATACGAACGATTTGTTTCAAATTTTGTTATAAGCTACTTCGGTCCGGATACCAGTAGCTCTGTGGTATGTGTTATCTCTCCGAATTGGTCGATCATGAAATCGAATCCAAGTAGAGGAGGATTTGAAAAAAAAAAAATGGAAATCTTTACTTTTTATTATTTATTTAAACTGTGTAAAAGTTTGAAAAAAAAAATCCAAAGTTTCTGGTTTTATAATTTAATTAAGCTAAAAGAAATCCCTTAAAAAAAAAAAAAAATCATTTAGCATTTATTATAATGACTCATAAATCATTTTTTTTTATTGTCGTCAATAGTTTGTATAAAAAAATACACTTAATCAAGTTAAAAAAAATAATTTTAATTTTAAAAACTCATTTTCATTTTTTTTATGATTGAGCATAGAAATATGGTGCAGCTTCTAGCGATAGGATCCGAAGTGTTGGAAAGGAATGCAGCATCCAAAACCTTTTGCTTTGACGTTGATGATATGACTTATCATCAATTCCTTTTAAAAAAGAAATAATTTAATGCATAATTTCTTTCTCTAAAACTTTGTTTACAAAGATAACAAATATATGTGTTGTGCTAAAACCAAAGTATTATGCCGTGATTTAAAAATAAAGGAAAGTTGCAAAATTACTTTTGTATTTATAATAATTCAGGTATAAACAATAATGCCAAAATATTATGCCGTGATTTAAAAATATAAAAATAAATAAAAAGTAAAAAATTATTTTTCTAAATATATGTATTTTGATTTAAATAATTATATGGTATTAAAAATTGAATTTAATAATATATTAAGTTCTTATATAATGATTTTTAAACTTTTCATTGAAAATTCGGTTACTTGAAAATTTCTAAAATTAAAGCTGATGCAATAATTCTGTGATCGGATGTCTCCACTTCTGCAGATAATCCCAATGAAAATGTGGACTTTCCCAATATTCGTTCTTCCCTAGGGAGCCATCTAGGAATGAGACGCTAGTGCTCTGGACTTCGAAGCAAAGTTTACAAGTATTGAGATTGCAGCGCCATCTGTTAACGGTTTTTGCAACTAAATTTCGAATCTTCTGTATAACATTTTTACAGCTTAGCTAATAAACAAACTGTTTACCGCATAATTCTATTGATCTTTGTTTTTGAGATATTTAATTTTGAAATCAGGGTCTTATTCGCTGGATACCCTGTATATGTATAATACATTTCTACTCTATGCATATATACAATAATATCTGTGTTCGCCGCTATTGTTTTCTGTCAAAAAGTGTTAATTATTTTTATCTTACTGTAATAGATTTTCGCACTTTTCGTATGCTTTTGCGATGAGTAGATATAACTTTTTCGGATAACTCAATGATTTTTTAATCCAATGTTAATCTCGAATGAAGGAAGAAATGAAAACAGATATGAAGTAGAGCAATTTTTTCGTTTTGAAATTAAACTTTTTTTAGAGGGAAGAACTTAAATTAACAAAATGCATTTTAAAAAAATTACCTTTTTCCTATTGCATTAGATTCTACAGATATTGATGCGCGAAAATCTACTAGTCACAAATGATAAATACGCTATAAATAAATTAATCAAAAGGAATATTTTTTCACCTAAGTTAAATTTCGTTCTATAGACTTTATATTGAACAAGTATATTGATCTTAAGAAAAAAAGTATTCCTTTTTATATTTGTATATTATTTATTATTGTACTGATATGCTATTAGCAATTTAATGTTTTTAGAACAAATACCATTAATCATTTTTAGAAAATATTTTCACTGCTTAGATAATGTAAAAAAGCAGAAGTTATGTCTGCGAAAAATATCGAATTGTCGAATCAGGAAATGGTAAAAGAGAAATATTTATTTTCTAGAAAATTATTGACCACATTTATTAAAAGTTTTTTATGTATAACTTTTTTAATTGATTTTTTTTTGTACGATGTTACACTTTTTGTAGTCTTCATGCATTTAGAAACTTTAGTCCATGGAATATGAGCTTTGAAATGAAATTTCGTAGCAAATCTGAAACGTTATATACAAATATTAAAATAATTCAGGGAGATAAGCCCTATGTTTTTAAGTTTCCTACTTAACTGTATAACAAACATTTACGTTATTTATTAATAGGTATGTATTTTTATTAATTTATCCAAAATGTTTCATCTATTGAAGTTTCCTTTTACAATATCAAAAGTGTCAACGCTAATATTTTACAAATGAGATATAAATAATTTTACTCATATACTTCAGACTGTGACAGAGTGGTTTAAAGGCGTTCTTTTTCCAAACAACTGAATGTAAAGAAATAAATGATGAACGTATAAAAATAATTTCTATTTCTTACTAATACATAATAATCAATTAACAAACTATACTTAAAAATCACTTAAGAATATAATAAATCCATTGCAACTAATCCACAAAAAATTACGATCCGAAATTTTACACACCCTAGTGAGCGCTTAGTTTTGAAAGTTTTAATTGAAGGTAAGAAATTTCACTTGTCAGCGTCATCTCTGAATATACCAAGGAATATTTCCGTTCGCCCCGAATACAATTATAAATTTATTATACAAAAAGAAACACAGAATTATTAAGAATTACAGAGTTTTGAACAATTAAAAAGTTCATATTGAAGAAAAGAAAAGAGTGCAAACCGGCTCGAAATTTAGATCTCAGCTATTGCATTTGTTTTTAATGCAATTATTTGCCTTAAGTAAAAACTAGACTCGACCGCACTCTAAACAGAATTTAACTTTGCACCGTGCTTAACAGCAGTAAGTTATTGCGATGCACTCCCACCCTTTCACCAGCGTAATCATACACCATTCTTCCCAACGGTTCTCTACTAAAGTAAATGAATATATCATCTTCTTACAAAAATACAAACCAAATTCTGATGTACCAAACAAATTAAAGTTACAATTAGTACCAGTTTGCATGATAACTAAGAAATGCTATTTTAAGAATAGTATTAATTACTGAAAAAATTTGTTCATGCCTAGAATTCACACTTGTTTATTTTCTTTATATAAAGTTAATGTTTCATTATTGCATAATTCCTTTGGATCGGTATTAATTAAGAAATAATAATTACTCTAAATATTATCTTACTTTAGACTATTAATCTTAAAAGAATAATAAAAAAACTATAACGTACCGATTCTCTGTATTAATAATTAACATAATACTGTACCTATATTCATTTAATTTTAAGTAATTTTCCAAGTTATCTTAATCGGGATTTTTCAAAAGCGTCATTCAGTCCTTGGAGGAATGCTACGCTTGTACGTCAGAGTTACGCTGCATTATTACATTATATGAAATTTAACAGAAATAGGAGCATGGTATCTATTAAAATTGCATGTACATTTCTAAATAATCTTTTTGATATATGTTTTTATTAAATTTATTTGTATTTGGAAAAATGTTCTAAAATTATTAAGTTCTATTCACAAACTATGGCATTGTACTTAAGAATTTTGTTTGAAAATGCGAGTGGATCTACATTTAGAGAAAACTATATGATACGGATCTTTTATTTCTGCATCCATTTATAATTTGACGGTACACTGCCAATTCCATTAATTTATGTCAATGCTATTAAGTAGTCGCCGTGTTTTACTCTCAATTCTTATTAAACTTCTCATACTGCACTATTTTTCCGCCTGTTGTGGCTTCCTTTTCAAGGCTGAATTTCTGACTTTCTAGCAAATGTAATGTCACCGTATTCTAATCTTAGAGTAATAACGCGTGTTTAGTATTTCGACCACAGCTTATAACTTTGAGATTCATTCTGGGAATTCTAGTTTATATATATATATATATATATATATATATATAACCATTGATTAAACATAACCTACCACCGTCAATTATTATGAATTAAAACTGTAAGTATAAAAAAAATATATATATATTATAAGAATTATTATGAAAGAAAAAAGTGGACACCGACAAAAATTGAAAAGCTTATACATTGAATTACGTTATCAAGGGCACAGAATTCAATGATATAAGCAAAATGGTTGTTTTCTGTGGGAAAAATAAGCTAAAGCTAAAAATTATTTTCCCCTGTGCCCAAACAACCATTAAAATCAAGATATATATATATATATAATCTGCATCAAAATCACAACTATGTTTTTCACTCAAAAGATTACTTAGTCAGTTTCTTTGCTTTTAACTTTCTTTTTTGCGCTTGTTCATGACAATGATAATTTTTTATCTGCATTATACTTACATTTAAAAACTATTGATTCAAAAACTTCTTTGATATTTATCCATATATAATTGTAAAGAAAATCTGATAATGTTGTATTGCCTTCAGATATAAAAACAGAAAAGCACCTTTAGAATGTCGGAAATTCCTGATATTATATAAAATTAAAACTATTATAGTTCTGTATAGAATAACACTCAAACTTCTTTACTTGAAAGAACAGAAAGAGCATGAAGAAAAAAGTCCAAATATAACTTTTAGAACTACAAAATTATATATTAATTTTAACGTAAATGGATTGAAATATGATAGAGTTTATTTCTAACTATTTTTGAAATTTTACCTATAGCTATAGAACTAACTGTTTAGGAATTGATATCGGATAAGCAAGCATGTAAAAAAATCACATACCTAAAATTATTTTAAGAAAATCAATAAAAAGTATCATTAAGTTAAGTAAGCGTTATGTAAAACTACAAAATTATTTTTAATCCGTGTGGTAGAAATTAAAATTATGTGCATTTAGTTGTGAAAATAAACAGAAATCAAATCGAAATACTGTGGCGAAAACAACTGTTTTTTTATTGTAGGGGTATGTAGATTTTTTTTTGCATTAAAAAAAATTATCTCCATGAAATTGTAAACTTTTTTAAATCCAGAAATAAACTACAGAATATGAAAAACATTTAAAAATATATTTATTAATCTGCAATTAAATTCATTTATCAATAACATTTACGAACCTGGTATATCCCTCCTCCCACGCCGAAATGTTAAACGAGAATAAAGGAATATCCGCATTATTTGATGATTGATATTTAACATGTTTATTATGATAAAAAAAATAATTTAATTTGAATGTAAATTCTTTTAGTAAACTTACTTCAAATATAATTATTACTAAAAAAGTCATTTTCTACAGATTTCCATTTAAAACATTGCAGATATGCCAAAACGTTTTACTAGATAACACAAACTTTGAATTAAATAATGTGACACAGAATAGCGTCAGAAATTCGATAACGCCATGCAATTTATACGTTTGCATTCCATCGGTATTCAAGCATTTTGAAACAGATTGATTTGGACGAAATATCCCACACGTTAGACGAAACACATAAAACTTTAATCATGAAATTATTTGTTCATTATTGGCTGTCAGTTACGCAGATTTGCAGAAGATCACTTAATGAACATCAAAGCATTACAATTGCTTTTAACTAATGGGGAAGATAGATGACTGAATTAAGCTTAATGAACCTAACCAAAAATTTTTATACCGGCATGAAACTTAGTATTTTTTTAGGTAGATTTCGTATGAAATACTATCTATTGGGATCGTTCCTATGCTGGAATTTCTGAAAAATTTTTGCAGATCTACACCGATCATGACCCCTAGAACCCAAAACCACCCTCAGTAAAAAACTTTATATCTATCTATCTATCTATCTATCTATCTATGTATCTATCTATCTATCTATATATGTCACTTTCTTCTGGACACGATAACTTTCGTAATTCTGCACCAATCTCTTCCAAACTGATACATAAAATCAATGGGCATAAAATCTCGGTCAAGTTAGTTAATGGGCAAAATCGGACCAAGGGGATGGAAATAGGGAGGAGTTTTGTGAAAACCGAAAACCCCCCATAACTTCTTAATTTTTTTACATATCAAATCAGTTTAAAGTTTTTATTACTTCTAAAAATAGGGCCAAAATTTTATGTATCACAGATTTTTGGTAAAGTTAAAAATGGGTTCAAGGGGCGCAAAAAATAGGGTTTTGGGGAGAAAAAAATTCATAACTTTGACAATTCTCAAGATATCAATTCCAATTAATTTTATTATAAATCTTCTTAATATTATCTACAACTTTTATATTCACAAGTTTTTCATAGGACCAATTCGTACAGCAAAAAAATAAAATAAAATAAATAAAAACGAAAACAAAAAGGGGGTTTGAAGAAGTAAAAAATCCATAACTCCGTCAATTCAAAAGATATAAAATCTCCATGAATTTATCATATATCTTCTTAATATTGTCTACAACATCTATATAGACAAGTTTTGGATAGGACCAATTCTTACAGTAAAAACAAATTAAAAATGCATAGCGGTTGAAGAAAAAAATAATCTTATTAAGGTTGTATTCAAATCCAAACTGCGTATTTTCTGACTCATTTTACAATTCTTTTTTGCTCTCAAAGGCTTCCAATTGTTACGTTTTCTTACTCAGAAACTATATAATGTGCCGTAATGGTCGATTTTTTGATAGAGGCAGAATATATTTAAAAAACTGCTGTTAAAGTGGGCATTTTGAACCGAATTTCCCGAAGCGGATTGTGTTGGAAAAATCATTGCATTAAGGATGCACTCAAAATCCAAACTGCTTATTTTCTGACTCATTTTTAAATTCATTTTTGCTCTCAAACGCATTTAATTGGTAGATTCGCTTATTCAGAAACTATATAATGATCGATTTTTGGTAAGAGGTAGAATATATTTCAAAAAATGATGTTAAAGTGGGCATTTTGAACGGAATTTCCCGAAGCAATTGTGTTATCACTTTCTTCTGGACACGATAACTTCCGCAATTCTACACAAATCTCTTTCAAACTGATACATAAAATCAAGGGACATAAAATCTCGGTCAAGTTCGTTAATGGGCAAAAGCGGACAAAGGGGATGGGAGTAGGGAGGGGTTTTGTGAAAACCGAAAAAAACCCATAACTTTTTAATTTTTGTACATATCAAATCAGTTTAAAGTTTTTATTACTTGTAAAAATAGCGCCAAAAATTCATGCATCACAAATTTTTGATAAAGTTTAAAATAGGCTCAAGGGGCACAAAAAATAGGATTTTTGGGAGAAAAAAAATCCTTACTTCGTCAATTCTCAAGATATCAAATCCAATAATTTTATTATGCATCTCCTTAATATTATCTACAACTTTTATAGTCACAAGTTTTTGATAGGACCAATTCGTACCGCAAAAAAAAAAAAAAATTAAAAACGAAAACCAAAAAGGGGGGTTGAAGAAGAAACATTTTCATAACTCCGTCAATTCACAAGATATAACATTTCCATGAATTTATCATATATCTTCTTAATATTGTCTTCAACATTTATATAGACAAGTTTTTGATAGGGCCAATTCTTACAGCAAAAACAAATTAAAAATACATAGCGGTTGAAGAAAAAAATCATCTTATTAAGGATGCATTCAAATCCAAACTGTCTATTTTCTTACTCATTTTTAAATTCATTTTTGCTCTCAAACGCATCCAATTGCTAGATTCTCTTATTCAGAAACTATATAATGTACAGTAATGATCGATTTTTTGATAGAGGCAGAATATATTTAAAAAAATGATGTCAAAGTGGGCATTTTGAACAGAATTTCCCGAAGCGATTGTGTTAGAAAAGAAAAATATTGCCCTACTGAGAAAATAATTGTTTATTAATCAAGTTTTAATATATGAAAGAAAAATAAAAACACAGGTCGCTTATAAATCTTTTCAAAAATCACGTCAGCATGTTTCATATTTTATTTTTTTTTTAATTAAAAATGAATCTGAAAATGTGCCAGAAAATTTCGAGTTGTTGAGTATGGAAAAATATATTTTTTTTAATATCGTCTTAACATGATTCTGATAAAACCAGCTATTTTATAAAAAGGAAATAAAAACTCGTCAAAAGTAGACAGATAAAACTGTTAAAGTGGATTTATATCTAATAATGATTTAGTTTTAGTTGGTGAAATTAGTATACTAAACTTCGAAATCTACCTCTGCCTGTAGGCCGGGCCGGCAGGGATTTTTTATATTTACTTGTTTTCCTTTTGATAGAAGAATATATGTTTAATATTTCATTTAAACTGAAAAATAATATTTCTTTTATCTTCCTTAAAAAGATAGAATTCATATCAAATGCGGTTCTTCTTTTATATACACGCGGGATTAGAATGTTCTTACTCTAACAGTATTACACCATAAGAAAATTTTGATCACAAAAAAATTTGCAAAATATTTCATACAAGTTTCGGTTGCATTTATCGTAACGCCGGAATAATGCAAAATTCTATCGAAAGTGATATGCAATTATTTGTAAAGTTGTTTTACTTACTTCTACCGTGTAGAGGTACTTTATAATTCTATTTACATATTACAATATGCTTTTTAGAATTTCCACGTGCGATACATATTATAATGTCAATAATCAATAATATCAATAATTTCAATAATCAGAATCCAGTATATATTTTAGAAGTAGTTCGAAATATAACACAAAAAAATGTCACTGTACTAAAACATCTCATTAAAAAATTAAATTAGTAAAATAGTAAAAGGGTTATACGTATACTATGTTTAAAATAAATTATTTCACACTTAAAGAAAATTTTTATTAGAAACTTCCTTCCGAGTTTAAAAATTCTAACATTTGAACAGTGATTAATCAAAATCACGGATTGCAATATTAGCATAGTAAAAGTTATTTTTGTATGATTTTATTCTATACTTTTATATAAAAGTTCCAAGCAAATAATGCTATTAAAATAGAAAATAATCGAAAGAATTATATCTATCAAAACGTAATTTATAGAACAGTTGTAAAAAATTGTCAAATTTTGCTTATGCATACAAGTTTATTCTCAATAGGATATCATAGAGTTAATACACTGCGCCGACGCTGGTAATTATATTGTAACGTCTATCAAATAGGAATTTAACTTATTCGTTTTATAGAAATGATAATATTCCTTTCCGGAGAAGCAAATTTACTTCGTTACAAAAACCTTCAATACGCATAAACTCGGTTAGATTATCAGAAATACAAGGTCTCATAAAAATCCTAATATTTGTTCCCAAATATTGAAGATATTGCAGTTTAAACTACAATTTCAATTACTATTTTGTAATAAATAAATACAAACAATACGAAACTTACATGTTAGTTAGATAATAACAGTGGTGGAAAATTGGCGCAGAGGAGGAGCCTATTGACACCACTAAATTTTAGTAGTATTTTTCGCCTTATCTAATGACAGAATTTCTGCGTTTTTATTAAGGTGAAGAATACTATACAATTTTAGTGGTGTCAGTAGGCTCCTCCTCTGCGCGAATTTTCCACCACTGATAATAAGTAGCATCCTTGCAAAAAAAAAAAGAGAACAACCCGTACATTTTACTTACCAAATTATCTCAGAAACAAATAAATATAGCCATTAGATTAGAAATTGTGTCTTTTCTATGCTAAAAACATAAGATAGTGTTAATCTTCATACTGAAATTATAACAGAATCAAAAATTTTCAATACGAACATATAATATTGACTCCATGATTGTTGTATTGGTAACTTTTACCTTCGGATGCCAATTGGGAAGTGGTACGGTGAAGCATTTCAAGAATTTTGTAGTTATAAAATATGGAGCTTGAAATAATAAATTCATTTTATTCTTTACATAGCAGACTGCAATACAGATTTAAGCACCAGGCAAAAGCTCTTAAGCGGAATGAGTTGTAATTTTGTAATCGCATATCATACGTTTTCAGAAATCGATTTCTATTAAAAACTATTTCGGTTACAATTCATATTTTATTCGAAAATTTATTTTGAATATATTTTTCGTGATTCATTTATGAGAAATATAAATTATAATCAATGAAATTTATAAGAAAAATGAATTTGTAAAAACTGAAATATGCAAATACAAAATCACAAATTATTCCTTCAAATAACTTTTGGGTTGTAATTTTGAAACTTTATTCAGCATTTCAATCCGTTTTGCATCCCTTACAAATGATTTTAACATTAGAAATTCCAAATTTTAAAGCTTCAGAATTTTGAAACTATTTTTCCGAATCACTTCCCGTTCAGCATCCCATGGTAAAACGTTTTTCATTCGCTAAATATTCATAAATTTCATTCGCTAGCATCTCAACATAATATATATATATATTTTTTTAATTGATATAACAGAAATAGCTTCATTAGGTTTGAATCACGTACCCAACTTCATATGATATTCTTTGTAATTCCTTTTCCTACTATTATCTTAACGCATTATTTTGTGTTGCTTTTCGATCAGATAATTTTTCTGATTTTTTTTTTTTTTTTCAATAAAAGGTCCTCTTTTAATCTATATAAGTGTAGGAAGGATAAGTTTCTAAAATCAGTTTTCAGGACGATACGTGTATTATTATATTCACGATTTTTTTTATTACATATAAATATATTTTGCGCATGTCGGATGAAATACACATCTACATTAGGTATATATAGAATATATTAGATGTAAATTTCCAACTGGGTGAAAAATCTCTGGACCAGGATTCGAACCAAGGATCTCCTGGCTGAAGCCGCCAGTGCTCTGCCATCTGAGCTATCCCGGGCGAATCTGATGAAACTTTTTCACCCATCTAACCTTAATGATTATAGCATCTGGTCTGAAACCTGGTTCAGCTCAACAGAATAAATCTCAGGTAATGGAACTCCATAAATCGCTGGATACGAAATTACACTAGATTAATTTTAACACAATTATTCTAATTGGTAAATAAATAAAATTAGATGTAAATTAACTACTATTTGTAATTTATAAACTACATATAGTTTATAAATATATACCTAGAAATTTATGTTTATATATGTTTATAGATATTTTGCTCTAGCTATCTTTATGCAGCCTTACTCTTTATCACAGAAATGCTTTGAATTAAAAAAAAAAAATCAAATATGTATTCTGTCAATTTTTATGTGAGCTCCGATGTTAACAAAAGATACTGACACAGTTATGTAATTAAATTTTAAAGGGGGAGGGAAGGTCTTGTGGCATATCGCATGAGTTCTTATAAAGGCGAACAATATAAGAAAATTCTCTATGGTGTTTCTATAGAAGTTATAAATAATTATAAGTTTTACAACTCGTTATATATATATATATATATAAACTAACCCAATTTAACTCAAATATCTGACCAATTGATAAATGTGATTTCATAGCTGCCAACTGCTACTATTTCTTTAGACCAATTTTTCATAAAAAAAGAAATTGAATTCTCTAATCGAAAATTTCCACAATTAAAGGTGACAGTAGAACAAGCGATTTCCAAAAGAATGAAGCAGTTGTCACTATAACATTTACATATTTAATTAACACATATACGAGGTCACAAATTGGAAGAAACTTTATTACCAATCTAAATATGAAAATAAAATTCGCAAGTAAACAGATATATTGTGTGCCCCATAAGTATATTCACATTTCAGAAATTCATAAAAAATTAAAAAGGAAAATAAATTTTTGCGCAAATGGAAATTTCTGTTTAGGCTATTACCATGCGAACTTGTCATGTTTGTCACACAGCTGAAAATCGCTATTCTTGTTCGCCACCGTTATTTTCGAAAAGTTTGCTTCGCCTTATGCAATTGGTGAGATATCTCCGATAAAATAAGTCAAATTTTTCCGTTCTAAAATACTGGTAGCCAAAAATCGTAGTATATGATAGACATGACAAGTTCGCATGAAAATAACCTTTAAAAAATCACACACTGTTAAAAATTTTGCAGCATTCTGGCAGGTCATTCGACCGTTTTTTGAAAAAACGGTTTCATAACCAGAATTTAACTATATTCTGACCATAAAAAGGCCAATAATATGGTCAGAATAGTGTTAAAATTACGGTTGTATAAGCGTTTTCGGAAAAAACGGTCAAATGACCTGCCAGAATGCTGCGAATTTTTAACAGTGCAGCTTTCCTTTCATATTAAAACAAGTCATGAAATATCACAAATCGTTGTATAATTGTGTGATGTACAACGTAAAAGGTTGTTGTTGTAGTTGCAGGGATTTTTATGACAAAAATTAGTTGAATGAAAACATAAGCTATTTTTTCTCTTTTCTAATACCAGTATATACACTGTTAAAAATTTTGCAGCATTCTGCCAAGTCATTCGACCTTTTTTTGAAAAAACGGTTTTATAACCATATTTTAACTATATTCTGACCATAAAATGGCCAATAATATGGTCAGAATAATGTTAAAATTACGGTTGTGTAACCGTTTTCGGAAAAAAAAACGGTCAAATGAACTGCCAGAATACTGCAATTTTTTAACAGTGTACACTGTTAAAAATTTTGCATCATTCTGGCAGGTCATTCGACCGTTTTTTGAAAAAAAACAGTTTCATAACCATAATTTAACTATATTCTGACCATAAAATGGCCAATAATATGATCAGAATAGTATTCAAATTACGGTTGTGTAACCGTTTTCGGAAAAAAAACGGTCAAATGACCTGCCAGAATGCTGCAAATTTTGAACAGTGTAGAGCAACAATTTTTAGGGTTTCGTTCATCTGACGAAACCCTATTCGTCTTGCTCATCTGTCTGTCCGTCCGTCTGTCTGTCTGTCACAGAGCCCGTTCTGAGAAACTATACATGTTGGAGACTTGAAATTTTGCATACATATAGATGAACACCACACATTATGCGACAAATCATAAAATTTTGAAAAAGTCGTGCATTTAACCCTCTGGGCTCCCACATGTGTATTTTAAACAATTCTTTCTAAGTGAGTCCCTAATTAGGTTGCAGGCGTGAAATTTTGCGTACTTATAGATGGACAATTCAGATCAAACGACAATTCAAAAATTTTTGGAAAAGTCGTACATTTAACCCTTTGAGCTCCCACATGTGTATTTTAAACAATTCTTTCTATGTGAGCCTCTAATTAGGTTGGAGGCGTGAAATTTTGCATGCTTATAGCTGAATACCTCACATCAAACGACAAATCATAAAAAATTTGAAAAAGTACATTTAACCCTTTGGGCTCCCACATGTGTATTTTAACCAATTCTTTCTAAGTGAACCCTAATTACGTTGGATGCGTGAAATTTCGCATACTTATAGCTGAACACCTCACATCAAATGACAAACCATAAAATTTTGAAAAAGTCGTACATTTAATCCTTTGGGCTCCCACATGTGTATTTTAAACAATTCTTTCTAAGTGAGTCTCTAATTAGGTCGGAGGCGTGAAATTTTGCATGCTTATAGATGGACACCTCAGATCAAACTACAAATCATAAAATTTTGAAAAAGTCGTACATTTAACCCTTTGGGATCCCACATGTGTATTTTAAACAATTCTTTCTATGTGACACCCTATTGAGGTTGGAGGTATGAAATTTTGCATACTTATAGCTGAACACCTCAGATCAAACGACAAATCATAAAATTTTGGAAAAGTCGTACATTTAACCCTTTGAGCTCCCACATGTGTATTTTAAACAATTCTTTCTATGTGAGCCTCTAATTAGGTTGGAGGCGTGAAATTTTGCGTACTTATAGATGGACACCTCAGATCAAACTACAAATCAAAAAATTTTGATAAAGTCGTACATTTAACCCTTTGAGCTCCCACATGTGTATTTTAAACAATTCTTTCTATGTGAGCCTCTATTTAGGTTGGAGGCGTGAAATTTTGCATGCTTATAGCTGAATACCTCACATCAAAAGACAAATCATAAAAATTTTCAAAAAGTCGTACATTTAACCCTTTGGGCTCCCACATGTGTATTTTAAACAATTCTTTCTAAGTGAGTCCTTAATTAGGTTGCAGGCGTGAAATTTTGCGTACTTATAGATGGACACCTCAGATCAAACTACAAATCATAAAATTTTGATAAAGTCGTACATTTAACCCTTTGAGCTCCCACATGTGTATTTTAAACAATTCTTTCTATGTGAGCCTCTAATTAGGTTGGGGGCGTGAAATTTTGCATGCTTATAGCTGAACACCTCACATCAAATGACAAACCATAAAATTTTGAAAAAGTCGTACATTGAACCCTTTGGGCTTCCACACGTGTATTTTAAACAATTCTTTCTAAGTGAGCCCCTAATTAGGTTGGAGGCGTGAAATTTTGCATACTTATAGCTGAACACCATCATGCGACAAATCATAAAAATTTGAAAAAGTCATACATTTAATCCTTTGGGCTCCCACATGCGTATTTTAAGCAATTCTTTCTAACTGAGTCCCTTATTAAATTGGAGATTTGAAATTTTGCATACTTATAGCAGAACACCTGAGGTCAGGCGACAAATCCTAAAATCTTGAAAAAATTTTACGTTTAACCCTTTGAGCTACCACATATGTCTTTTAAGCAATTCTTTCTAAGATAGCCCCTAATTAAGTTGGAGACATGAATTTTTGCATACGTATAGCTGAATACCTCAGACCACCCGACAAATCATAAAATTTTCAAAAAGTCTTATATTATTTACTCCTCCGTACTCTAACTTGTATATTTTAAGCAATTTATCTAACCTCCACCCTTTTCACCTGGGAACAATTTTCCAACTTTTGCAGACACCCCTTTGACCATTTTTTCATATTATGCACCATAGCCTTACATAGTTTAGTTCCACTTTTTACCGCCAGGGGCGCCTACTTATCTCGGGTACTATGGTCCAATCCCCTCGACTAATATATCTATGGATAGTATGTAAAACGGAGTTTCGTTCGGATAAAGGTTTGTTTAGAATAGAGTGCGCCCCTTGTGGCGAAATGTGGAACTAACAGATTTTTCAAAAAGATAAAGTGTTTTGAATGGAATATAAACGAAATCCTCTGTGCGATCTGTGATCACACTTACCCACTTGTATTTTTTTTTTTTTTTTTTTTTTGTTACGAAATTTTTAATCTTGAACGGTTGCATTGAGTGGAATGTGTATTATGTTTAATATGTTTAAGTTTAAGACTTTAAAAATATTGAATATCATATCTGCGCTGAAGTGCATTGTTCCTCGTTATATATCATATATTGGTTTCGTGATAAATAAGAAATTATATTAACACTGTTATTCTGAATAACTAACAAGGTCCAACAGAGACCGCATATAGTGCTAATAAAATAGTAAGGAAGATCTTTTTATAAACATCAGCAGAGTTTTACTGGATTTTAAAGATTGAATCTAAAATAATTATTTTCGTGGGGGATCGCAGAACATTAATTGCATTGTAATATATCTATCATGTAATACAACAAAAATAGTAAGAAAAGAAAGATGCATGCGTCACGGCTACTAGGACACATTTTGAGCACTTGTTATGAGTTGTAACTTTTTTCATTTGTACTTTGTACTTCGATTATGTTTTTTGTAACATAAAGGTATTTTTACACCGTTTGTCACCTTTTCTTTTCGTCGCCTTCACGATGCAATTGCACCATCCCGATAGCGTTTCCGACCCCCAGTTATTATGTAATTCTTACTCATCATGTCCTGACACACCCACACATGCCGTTTGGACATGACCTTTTCAACCACCCTGTATATCCACTCGGTCACACTGAACTTCTGTTCTATATGTCCATTCTACTGTTCGTAGTATAAATGAAAATTGATTTCGCATTTTAAAACAAATTAATTCTTTTAATCATGAAAATGGGTGTAAAAATAATGATGAACGAACGCAGCTGAGCAATGACATAAATATTTGTCAAATTTGGGACAGAAAGAGCTTAATTTTTAGCTAATAAATAACTGAATTAGTGGAACTCTTTATATGCTCGAAAGTCTTATCGTGCGTAACTTAAAGTACTTAACGTTTATTTTGTTCTATATTTCATTTTTTCTTTCACGCATGAAATTTACTACCCACAACAAACGTGTTTGAGATGTCACCATGGTATTTCTTAGCTAAGTATAATGCCGCAAAAACTGTCAGCAAATTCTCTTTTATATTCTGAAAACCACGAAAGAAGATTAACTTTCTTAATATTCAATACTGGACTAAGGATTAATGGACGTTGGCGTAAAAATATAACATAATCCAATTATTGATAAAAAAAATATTCTGATGTAAGAAAAGGTTTCTGCATTTGAGAGATAATTTATTGGAATTACGTTTAATGATAATTAGAGAATATGGTTGAATGGTGAATCTACTTAAAATATGCAGTTGTTAAAATTAATATAAAAAAATTACTTTGAAATTTTATAAAAATATTTCTTCAAAAAAATTATCCGATCAAATTCAGCCTTTTACATTCAAATTTTACATTTTTAAAATTCTAAATTTTGTGCGTTTTTTGTTTTTATTTATGAAATTTGCCGTGGAATACAAACTTGACTCAGATATCATCACCCTACTACGGCTTGGATTGTTGTACTGACACAAAAAGTGACGTAACAATCTTCTTCGTATTTAGAAAGCCATAGAAGCTGATTAATTTGTTATGGACCAATATTGGACTAGGGCAAATGTGACGAAAATATGCCGCGCGTGTCTCAAGTGACAAGTACGACAATTTCATATATTTCTGAAAGATTTGATAATCATTATAGGGATAAAATTAATTTTTCTTTGTATTATGATAAATGAAGTTTTATTTACATTGTACAGAATATTACCAATTATGCACTTGCATAAATTATCACATTACTTTTTTTTTCTGTGATGTAATGTATCCTTTACAATATATAAATTGTTTGCTTTACCATATGAATTCAGCTAACATTATTTCATCAAACATGAGTTTCATAAAAGAGCCAATACATTAAAATGACAGTGTAGCCAGTATTTATATGTATATTACAAAAAACAAAAGCAAAATGTAAATCGGTTATACAGTTTTATAAATCGAGCGTACAACAGCACAAATCATTATTAGATTTCAAATTTTTATATAGTGAAAATTATTTTAGTTAGACGTTGCTTTAATTATAAGTTAGAATTTTATAAAATAAAAGTTCATAATTTGTTATCCTTAAAAAAAAATATGTTACTTAAATGAATTATATTTCGAAATATGAAAGCAACTATAGTCTACCCTATTAGCAATTGTTTCGGAAGTATACATATTTTGAATGTATTAACAAAAAAATAAACCGAAGATGTGCTAGAGTTAAATTATGTATAAATAACTTATTTTTTAAATATTTACATTGAAATATTATAATTATTTCTTTCTTGAAAGTCAGAGGCCGTATATTCCACATAGTTCTAAATTATACTTTTGTTCATTGAAGAAAGTTGCATTGCAAAACAAATGTGATTGAGGTATCATGACAATGCTCCGTCTTAGCTTCGCGTATTGCCACAAAAAGTGTCAACAAAATCTCTTTCGTAATCGGACAGCCACGGAAGAAGATTAACTTTGTTATGGGTCAATATTAGACTAGGGATTATTGAACGTTGACGTACAAATATGTTCTGATAATAATTCATTTTTTCTTCAAAATATTTTCTGGGATGAAAGTTTTTGCTTATAGGATATCTTGTCATCTTATACCTACCTGTAGTTTCATGATCACGCTGTATTTTCGCTAATGATTGTAAGTTTTAACATATTTATGTTTAAACAAATGGAATAAACATATTAAAAGAAATTTAACTGAAACATTTTATGCTTTATGATTTATTTTTTAAATGAGTTTAACAAAGAATTAAATGATTTCCAGTGTTACTGTTAATAAGAATGGGCATATTTAAAAAAATAATTTAAATGATTTCATTTGTAGATTTTTTTTGTGTGTTTTTGATGTTCAGTGTTTTATGCGTTATTACTACACTTGCATTGAAACGCACAATAGATAAATCATTTGTCTCTGATGATATTTATATCAATAGAAAATTAAGTGTCACAAACAAAAACACCAACCATTGAATTTATAAAATTTTTGTTAACTTGGTTAAAAAACCTTCCATTGCTTTTTAGTCACATTTTTTTATTTGTTTGAAATTACTTTTATAGCTCTTACACTTACTGAAAATAGTTTGTTGGTAAATTATGTACGTTATACGCTACTCAGAGGGTGTCCAAAAAGGTTGTAATAAATTTCAATTTTTACATATTTTATTTTATAACTAAATGCAAAATGCAATAATTGTTACAAAAAGGTAAGTATAATGATTATGTTAATGAAAAAGTGTAATCATATATTTTCATGAAGTTATGTTCTTAATTTTTATACAACCTATTTGGACAAAGCAGGTCAAAAAGAAAAAAATATTTTTTTTTCTGCTTCAAGATCTTTACAAAAAACAGTATATATGTATTTTTAGAATCGAATGGGCTATGAGTAAGTACATATTAACTTTTTAAATGAAAAATTTTAATTTTAAAACTGCTCTTGCAATCTGAGCAGTCTTTCAAGTGTTCTTTTTTTTTCTTGTGTATTGCTTTTGACTCCCGGTGTGCGTGTAGCGACGGTTGCTCGTTTTACGCTTTACATTATCCATCCGTTTCTGGCATTTAATTGTTTGAGTTTTCATCCCCGCCTATTTGATTTTCTATTTAAATCAAACAATCGTAAAAATTAAACGCCTACCAAAGATAAACAATTTATCAAAAAAGTAATTATCAGTATATGTTGGGGTCAATACTTTATATTTGAGTTAGACAGTTGTGCGTACACTTTCTTAACACATTTTCGACATCTCCTTTCAGAAAATACTTTGACGTGAACATAAATGAAACGTATTTCTCAGTCGGCCACTGGGCTGGGATTTCTGTCCTCCAAAGTGTGTTGGAGGAAAACAGGTTCGTCGGAGATATGATAGACATCCATAGCTCTATCACCTTCCATCGCTCGAGAGTGAGTGAGACATGTGGTGTTTGAGAGCGCAAGGTCATCCAAATCACCTGGCGGCGAAATCATTCGGATATATGAGTAATACTTCCGTTCGTGACTCATTGGTATTAGTATTCAAAATCGTGATTCTGTGTAGGACCAGCGGAATAAAATCTTTAACAATTATAGTATTTGTGCTAATTCTTGAAAATAATCATACAATCAAGTATCCAAATAAATTTCACATCTCTGATAACTTTATTCGTCTTAATTGTTTCAGAAACTTGGAAACAGCGGCACCAAGATGTTAAAATTTGTCACCACGAAGAGACCAAACTGCAAAAATCCATAACGATAATAGAAAGAAGAACTTGCATGTCCTGTCAGTATCACTCATGGGAATCGCTTACATCAATTTAGCTAGATGAAACACCAAGTGGAGGACATGGAAGCCTACGAGCACGCTAAAAGATTTCGGCCGATCAAAGCGTCGGACACGACCAGACCCTAGCACTTCGGAAGCGCATCTCAAAAGGGAAAAGAGATTGTATCATGTCTGCGGAAAATAGAAGTTACAAGTATAAATATACTACACACAAATTACCCATCATCTCAAAGTACTTGCTTCATGAGCCACAGGACGATGCGTTTCCACGCTACGCTGGCGCTGCAAGCAATTGTGAGAACGCTTTCTGTAGAACGAATGCGACAATTTAAACACTGATTCAAATGCCACATCAATACCAGCCAAAGACCATCGCTGCTCTCCTGGGTGTGCTGACCCTGGTGGAAGAGAGTCTTACCTCGTCGCAACTCCCTTTCATCCAGATACCGCTGTTCCGTCTTGGGAAGGGAAGATACAGGATACTGGGTAATATGTTCAACTTACCAGAAGATACCTGCAACAGAGTGCGTTAGATTCCACGTACTCTTAACGGCGAATGCGCCATAAACGCAAACATAAAGCACAGTGTCATCCACAAGTCCTCTTACATAGACAGCACTGTTCGGATGGTTCGAAAAATTTCAAGTGTAACTTGCAGAACAAATGAAAGTCTTGCCTTCTTGGCTACTTGCGTTTGATTTCCGATCACGACACACATCGAATTTCATGGAATATCTAGCGGTAGAAGTTTTACCCACGTGCTTTTATGGCTACTCGGAGAACTAATCTGTCCTAACCTGGCGATAAGAGGTGATAATTAATTCTTCTATTAAGGCAGTGGTCATGCTCTTTAATAATTTTATGCAGAAAAAAGATCTTGTTCTATCTATATCTAATAAAATTAAAGAACTTTAAAAAACTTCAAAAGAATTCTTTTCTATATAATCACTTTTCGTATTTTATTTATTTATTTATTTTTATTTTTTTTTGTTGTTGTTTCACATTTCTTCCGCACAATATATTTTTTTTTATTTACGAAAGTTTCAATGAAAATGTATATCATCATTATACGACGTGTTGGCTTAGACTATTACCATAAAAAGTGTCAGAGAATTTTCTTTCATATTCGGAAAACCACAAAAGAGGATTAACTTTGTTATGGGTCAATATTAGACTAAGGATTACTGAACGTTGACGTTCAAATATATGCTGATCGTACTTACTTTGTTTGAGCAAAATATTTATCTTTGATATGTTAAACATTTAAAGTTTAATAAAAGGAAAATATACTTTACTTTGGGTTTCTTTAATATTACAAACGTATATTTTTAATTTCTATATTTTTGCCACGGATAATTTCGCGCATTTCTTTAGTGCAGAGCTACAGTTTTCAAAGAAATTTCATCGAAATTCTTACATCATTATAAAAGAAAAATTAAATTTCCCCCTGCAATGATGTAAGACTTAAAATTTTACAGAAGTTATAATTGGTCTATGAGCGATTGATATAGTAATTGGCGTAATGGCAGATGTCAAAATATGACCTAGATGACAACTAAATGATGACAACAAAATAGTACGCATGGAAAGAAATAGGAATATGTTTACTAATATCAATATCTGCTTCGTTTCCAATATTATTCAATATTAATATCTGTATGGTATTGCGATGTCACGACAATGTTGCAGAAGCTTTGTGATTGTCGATGTCACATTTCAGGGATATGGATGGGATTTATTATAATATATATAGTTCAATTTTTATTTAAAAATTAAAGCGACTTTACATTAGAAACTGGTTTGACTTAAGAAAGTTGAATTATTATTTACATAAATTACATGAACCTTATTACAGTTGAAGCTTTTATTTCATGTTTAACGCTTCCTAAACGTAGAAGTTACACGACTGTTACATAATTAAATATGACTTTTTTCTGCAGCATCAAAATATCAGTTTTTAATTATAATATCGGATTATTATATATTTATATTAATTCCTATATTCGTTTGAACGTATTTTAAATTTACCTTGCCTTCATACCTTTAATGGGTAAAAATAAAATAATGCGCGTTTCAATAATTTTGAGACAACCTGTATACAAAAAAAAAAAAAAGTTTTTCTTCAGTACTTTGACTACTTTAAAATTTTCTATAAAAAAGTTCAATATTTATAAATGTTTTACTTGTTACCTTAAGAGCACGTATTTTCGAATCTAAACAAGATAAGAATGTCTTCTGGGCATGGATTAACGATGTCAAACTTTTCTTGATCCTAAATACCCAGTTTCTTTCAATATAAGAAAATCAATAGACAAAACTGACATGCCCTGAAGTTATAAAGTGATTGCTATTGGCCTCACATTTCACTAAGATGATTATCTCAAAATTCTTATGTAAAAGAAAAAAAAAAGAGCAGCCTTTTGATCACAGTGAAATTTGAAAATAATTTTTTTCTGTATGCAATTTATTAGTAGCTTTATCTATTACATTTTTTATTTATTACAACATGTGTTTTATTATTTATTTCATTTAATTCTACTTTAATTAAAAAAAAAGTGTTCACAGAAATAAAATATATCTTCAATGATGGTGGTACTTTTATCTCTCACAATTATGAAAAAATTATAACTTTTGAAAGTGTAGAACAGTTTCCTTTGTAATATACTTAAGATATATATTTAACTTAATTTAATAATTTTCTCTATTTTTTATAGTAAATTGTCTCTAATTTTTATAGTAATTTCCCCTGCCTAAATACCAAATACCTCGCCCCTAAATAGCAAATAATAATTCCAATAGTTAATTTCAAAACACATAATTTTAGAAATGTAATTCCAATTTCAAAAACGCTTCGAATGTTATTTTCCACGATATTGAAATCCATTTATGTTAAATTTCTTATCATTGGAAAAGTTACGAAAGATACAATTTTTGTATGTTTTCCGGGTTCTATGAGACACATTTACAAAAGAAAATACTTCTCCACTCTAAAAAGCAAAAAAAAAAAAAAAAAAAAAAAAAAAAAAAAAAAGGAAAATTATTTTTTATACCAGCAAAAATTATCGAGTTATCACGCTAATGACGAAATATGAAATTTCACTATGATGATTTTTCGAAAATTGATTGCGAAAATATATTTGAGTAAAGGTATGAAGATCTTAAAACAACCTTAAGAATTAAGAAAATGTAAGTTATTAAAATATCACAAAAGAAAAAAAGATTCAACAATTCTCCTTCAATATCATCAATATTCCTAATTTGTACACTGTAAAAAAATAATGCCAGTTTTCCGGTAGGAATAGGAAAAATAGTTGCCCTTATCGTACCGGAATAATTTCCAACCCAGCTCGGAATAAAATCCGTAAAATCGGAATAAAATCCGTAAAATACCGTTTTACTGACTATTTCCTTATTTTTACGGATTTTATTCCGAGCTGGGTCGGAAATTATACCGGTACGATAAGGTCAAATATTTTTCCGATTCTTACCGGAAAACTGCCAGTATTTTTTTTTTTTTACAGTGTAGTATTCTCAAATTCATTATACATTGTCATTCGTGCTAATAAAGTTTTAAAATGCTTTCAATCACATAGAGCCACTTTGTATCGAAAGTTGTTATCTGTTCATTATATCCAATGTTGAGTGAAACATTTGATATTTATATATTTTTCTAGATTATAACATTTGTTACACTGAAAAAAGAAAAATATCACCAGTTTTCCTGTAAGAATTGGAAAAATAGTTGCCCTTATCGTACCGGAAAATTTTCCGACCCATTTCGGAATAAAATCCGTAAAAAGAAGGAAATAGTCAATAAAACGGTATTTTACGGATTTTATTCCGATTTTACGGGTTTTATTTCGAGCTGGGTCGGAAATAATTCCGGTGCGATAAGGGCAACTATTTTTCCGATTCCTACAGAAAAACTGGTCATATTTTTTTTCTTTTTTTGTCCTTTTTTTGTCCTTTTTTTTTTTTTTTTTTTTTTTTTTTTTTTTTACCGTGTAGCAGAAATTTTGAAACATATTCGGAAGTTCTTAACTTAAGGAATTGCCAACTAATTTGTAGACACACTGTATATCTGTATATGCAGTCATCTGTATCCTAAATACAGGTGACTGCTGCCATAATAATTGTAATATCCAATACTGGTAAACTGTTCCTTTTTTTCATAATAAAGCGATGGATTTTTTTTTCAGCTGGATTAATCATATGCAAGGCCGGAGTAGTACAGCTGAGAACCGTTCCAACAGAGCGAAAAACGTCCAGACCAGGTATCAAACCTGGATATCTTGGCTTTCCGTACCAATCGCCTTTGCTATTAAACTATCCGGACGATAAATGACTGACATAATTCACTGTTATCTGCTCGATACGGTTGCGTACTGCAGCGCTAGTTTCATTCATCCGAGCTATAACTATAGCATTTACATAATGAAGGTGTGTGAGAACAAGGAAACTCCTGTATACCGTGTAATTATGTCATAATGAAGAGATGGATTTTTTTTCAACCGGATTATTCATATTCAAGGCCTGAGTAGCACAGGTTAGGTCCCTTCCAACAGATCAAAAAATGTCTAGGGAAAGACTAAGAAATGAAACTGGACACCTTGGCTCGCCATGCCAATGCTCTACCTATTAAGCCATCGGGACGATACAGAACGATAAAAATTCTTTAACTTCAGTTCTATGTTATTGCAAAAATTACCACTTTGGTTCTTTCAAATTTCTTTATAAATATATGTCTTTTATTTTATCAAATATTCTACCCATCTACATCTTAAATTTAAACATAAATTTTAATACTCAAATAGTAACGCCATAATTCCATTACATACCTTTGTTCAACAATTTATACTGCCACAAATGTAATATTTTGCTATAGACAATATTTAAGAAAAATTACTTTCATGTTTCACCATGTACTAAAAATATTGAGCTGCAATTTTATAGTACTGTTATACTTTTATTCACTCTTTAGAATATAGCGACATATTTATATTTAATGGGATTTTATTAATTTAAAGCCATACTTTCATAACTTCTAACTGCTTCCCAATCAAATAAATATAAATAAAATGAATTTCAGTAAAACATTTTTATTTTTCAATAATTGGATACACTGAATAAAAAGATTTGGATAATACTTTGAATAAAATGGAAACTAACGATATCATTAAATTTATCTAAGATACATCATATTTCAAATACATCATATTATATATATATAGATCAAATACATTATATTTTACCTTTAAAAAATTATAATAGCTAATAACGGAATACAGTGCACCATTATAAAATAAATTTATATTTGGCTTTGTTAAGGTGAAAATGTTTAATTTAATAGCTTTCATATCGCTTGCAGCATTAGTAAACAACAAATAAAGTATCGGTAATTTTTTTAAAATTATATAATGATCTGTCGTTATCAGCAGCAAAATAAAGAAAAATAAACACATTTCAAATAAACTTTATTTATCTGATATCGACCAGGATGCTTTTCTTGAATTGAAATTACTTATACCTTTACAGAAATTTTGCATTTTTCGATAATATAGGTTTTTCTACGCAGAAACTATTATTTTCCATTACATTAAAAGCGTCTGCAAGTTAATTATGTTCCATTTCGTGAGTATCGTACTTTTTACAGATAAAAAGAAGAAATTTCATTTTTATTTATATGTTTAATGTAAAAAGTAAAATAAAAATTAGATTACGATTTATTTTTAAGCAGGAGTTCAAATGAAATTATCATATCTATAAATTAGCGACTGCCTTAAATTTATGTAACAAACTATATATAATAAATTAACTTTTTGCACATAAACTTTAAAAAGGCTAGAAACGATTCGTAGAGCAGCATTTTAAAAGAAAAATTTTGATTTTTCAGCAGTGAAATTTCTAATTTAATTGCTTTGAATTCGCTTAATCTATTAATTTACATCGAAAAAAATATGAATAAATCATATCAAATAGAGTATTGATCACCTTTATAAAGAAGAAAAACGAAAAAAAAAAGAAAATTAAATTAGTTTTTAATAAATATTATTTTTATTATATCGGAATAGATTCCTTAGAAATAATTCTTCAGATGTTTACTGCGTTTACATTTATAATTAATTCTTGGAAATTTCTTGGAAAAATTATGAGTTTGCGTTAATGAACTTGAATTTCGTCAGTATTTTACTTTTTCGTGCAGAAGCGTATTACTCGCTTGGATCTATGTTTTTGAAAAATTAATAAGCAAAATAAAACAGGTAAAATAAAAATCATTTTATTATTTATTATCAAACGAAAAGATTATTTCGAAAAGCATAAAGGTCGTCTGATTTTTTTGTATTACTTTATTTCAAGTACTATTCTGTGAATAAACAATTTTAGATCGTGAATACCTTTTCAACCATATTAATATGCAGTTATTAATATAACTCCATATTAATATGCAGTTATATAAATTTTAATCGATAATTAAATAAAAGGAAAATATTAAAAATATCATATCCAAATGGTTAAATTAATTCACAGTGTGTGTGGACGGTTCTGCATTTGACTGTGACTGTTTTTCAATAGTAATATTTGACTCTTTTAAACGGAGACTCTGCGATTAAAAAAAAAATCAGATTATAAACTGGAAATAGTGGTAGACAAACATAATCCTTTCTAAGCACCATTTAGAACTGAAAATAAGTACTACAGTGCTCAGCAAAAGTTTAGACAATAATCGATTATGCTTCTGTGCTGAGAAGTATGTAACGAATTGTTGTAATTCAACTGTCATATATTACTGGGGACTTATCTTTCATACACAAACAATACATTTTAATTTACGCACTTTACATAATATATAATGACAAAAAAACAAATTTAACATTGTTGCAAAAGTATAGACAATCTGTCTGTTAACAGAAAAATATCCATAAATTAAAATCGAACTGCACCTACATTGTCTGCTATTAATGCAAAAATGCGACTTTCCATCGAAGAAACTAAATCCTACATCACTTGGGGGTGTATTTCGTGCCAAACACGTTCAACATCTGATCGAAGTTCATTTACAGAGGTGTATTGTTAAAAAATTGCATAAACCGTATGAGATATGATGCCACAAAAGTTTTCAATTGGATTCAGATCAGGGCTACACGCGGGCCAGTCGAAAATAGTAATATTTTGAGAGTTAAACCAATTTTTTGATTTGTATGCAACATGAATAGACGCATTATCTTGCTCAAATACATACTTTGGAAGAGATAAAAGCTCACCAAATGGTTGTAAACTGTTTTCGAATGTACGTATGTAGTCTTACGCAGCTTGGCGACCATTGAGACACTCCAGAGATACTTGAGATTTAAAACAAAGTGAGGCCCAAGTCATCAACCCTTTCGAGGGCAAAGGACACATAATTTTAATTCCAAAAATGGCAAGAATATTTAATTAAAAATTTCCTTTTATAATATACGTGAAAATAAGCAATTTCGTATTTTTTAATAACTTCGTTTATAAATTTTGGTATCAGTGCATTATTTCCACAGTTTATAAAAAGAATTACTCCGCGACAGGAAAGGGGTCAATTTGTTGTGAGATTTCAAGGCTGGTTGTTTTATCATTTTCATGCAAACTAATGTACATTTTTCTTTAATGCATCTACGAAATTATCCGTTGACACAGAAAGCTCTGACTCACTTTTAATGCTATTAGCAGTCATCATTTGTCTAGTTGCCAGTTTATGGATCGTACTATAATCTCGTTTTCTGGCCACACGAGTCCTTCCAGATCTATGTTTTGCTTTGAAAGAGTCACCCTTAGATAGTACTTAATAGACAGACTTCTTTGGCCGATTCAAAGTAGCTGAAATTTCTGCAACAGTCTTCTCTTTCGATTCCAGCTTCCATGCTTTAATTACTTCATCTGACTGAAAATTTCTTGCTCGCAGCATCTTCACTAAGAGATGCTATCGCCAGGTGCACTTACATACTTCATGCATGTGATGTCATAAGTTTGAAATATGCGTTTTTTCCGTGAACAATTGCCAAAAAATCACAAAAGTGTCTAAACTTTTGCAATATGCAAATTTCACTTTTTTTCAGTTAAATTAAATAATATCCTACATTAAAACCGTTATTTCTGTCCTAAAACGTTTAAAATATATTTAAAAATAAGTACAGTCATTTGTATAACCCAAGTGTTCGTATTTTTTATTTAAAGGTTAAAAATCACCAGTGTCTAAACTTTTGCTGAGCAGTGTAACTATCATAAACAGTTCTTTAGTAGTACATTTAACTCAGTTAGTCGTTTCGATTCTTCGACTCACTGTGTATTAGAGCTACTCATCGGCAGAGTGTGTTTAGTTTTTAAAACTAGGAAACTAATAACTGCCAAACAAACAAACGTATAAGTACTTTAATTATAAAAGACAGGATATTTGTAAATTTTGGGTTTTAATAGAAAATCCCGGCTTATATCTATGAAAAACTATTGTGTATATATGTATACATGTATATATTTAATATATATATATATATATATATATATATATATGTATATATATATGTTACATTATTAGATCTAATTCCGCGATTTCCTTATCTTATTCTAAATTACTACTTTATATTCCCTAAATCCTTATCCTTAAATAATCTCTATCGTTAATTCTGTTAAATTCCCTTTAATTTAATGTCTCACTTGTCTTAATCGCTTAAATATTACGCTATTAATATTCTTAAATTAAATGTTCCATTCCCGCGCTTTTTTCTTTCGAGATTATTCTTTTAGCTTCCATTTTTACTTTCTCGCGCATTTCTGATGTTATCCTTTTTTCCTCCAAATTCATCCGCTAGTTCTGTTCGCACTCTTTATATCACGTAACATTCTTAATTATTCATTGGTTAAGAGCGCGATCTACGTCATATTTGTATCCTTACACGTGAGGAACAAAAAGTTGATACTCGCTTTGTTTCAGCAGATTTGAGTCGTATTTCCAGTTTTCATCCATCCCCTGGTCACCGTCCTGTTATTCGATTATCTGGAACTTTGTTTAAACCTAATTACTACTACGGAGCGATGGCTAATTATCTTGGGGGAAACTGCACTTTTTGCAAGATATTCTTATAAAGTGCTTAGCTGCTATTATGATTTGTATCAATTTCTTCTGGGGAAACTTCACGGAACGATACATTCCATTGTTTTCACTCGACAACTGCATTTCAACAATTCGTTCTACTAATATAACAGATTCGAATTATCTGTTCTGACCACTTCTTTTACGCCATTATCGCTGGATGATATCCTCAGCTATTATCGTGACAGCCTCTACTGCAATTTCAACGATAAAGCCAATCCAATGTTGCTAGAATGCAACATATATATATATATATGTGTGTGTGTATATAATATATTGTGATTCCATCAAAGAAGACCTTTAGCGTGTTTTATTTTGTTGTTCTTTATTCTACATGTTTATTTTAGAGTATTTTGTAATTTAAGAAAATCAAATATTTATTCAAACCATCTCTGTAATTTTAAGATGTTTTTCAAATCAGTCCTAAAATAATTAGAAATTTCATTTCAAAACTCGCGACTGGGAATTTGTAATGCATATCTTGAAGCTTATTCAGTATGAAAATAATGAAATAATGTAGGTAATAATAATGAAATGATGTAATAAGAAAAAAAATTATTTTTTAAATAATAATAAAATAGTCTTATTAATAATAATGAAATAACGTTAATAATAATAATGAAATAGTGTTAATAGAACAAAGAAAATAACTTTATTATAACTTTTAAGAAAAATTTCATTGTTTAAGAAAAATTATCTGATATAAAATCATCATTCGTGGATAATGTTTATGAAGATTATTTTTAATATTGATATTGTTTTATTTTGTAACGGTATTGAAAACGTTTAAGCTTTAAATGTTGCTAATTTAATGCATTGAAATTTAGAACTTGCTAAAAAAATTTCTGATAAATTAGAAAATACATTTTTTACGGTTATTTAAATTGGAAAAAAGATATTCGTATATATTTATGCACATTTATAAAATTGTACTAATCTTAAACACCCACACACATAAATAAAGTAGTTATAACTCATTATTGTACTATCTTACTGTTAGAATTAACATAACATAACAACTTTACACGGAAAACTCGACTAACATTGTAACAGTCACTACAAATTTCGAGCTATAGAAAAAACGTTGACATTTCATTTTAACAGTGCAATAAGACACATGAAAAGGCTGATTACTATAGACAAGATGTCGTATTTAAATGAAGAAACAAATAAAGGTTTTTTCTATGCTCCTCCCTTTACGTAATTTAGATGCAAATCTTACAAGTGAGTGCTATATTAAACGTCTTTATCTTCCCTTTTTCCAATCTTTCATGTCCTCATTAAATTTATTTATAATTTATTGGATGTTGTGGTCTCTTTGAAGTTTTTAATTCTTCCTAGTAAAACTGATAAATTAATGCATTGTAACAGGCAACTGGAATGTAAAAAGATAAAAGCTTAAATACTAAAAACATAATGACACTAGAAAGTGTAAATGGCATCATAAAAATACTCAAATATTTTAAGATAATTTGAATCAATTGGTAGTGAAGCCTATTACTTCCCAAATAACCATTACCTATATTAAATAATATATGAACATTTATATGCGAGCATAAAAATATCTTTCTATAAATCCAATTATTAGTCAATTTTAATTTCTAAAAATGCATTTATAGTGATAATAACCAAAATTTATATAAAACAACAATAAAAAATTATATGCACGTCGTACTATAATATTATTATAGTAGCTGAAGTTTATCACATTAAGATAATATCTCTTAAGAATTTCTCATCCGCTTTAAGAATAAGTAATTACGTCCTCAATTGCAAGCATCATAATGTGGCGAAATGATATGAATAACAAAAGCTTCATTAGCATTTAAAAATTATGTTCATGTGCAATTAAAATGCATGTAACATCTACCACGGAGCGATATAAGAATACGCCCTCTCTTATTAACACTTTATGTGTATTGCTTAAATGCGTGTAACATTTTTCATCAAGCAATATAAAAATACACACTCTATTTTTAAGTCTTTAAAGTATTGCTTTGTAATACTAATATAAATTTCTATACTCGCTCCGTATAAATTGGCTTTCTAAATGTTCACAACCATGCGCATTTAGAACTATTTATTTAGCTTCTAAATATTTTATCTATTTTGTAAATTTGATTTTCTGCTTCAGATATTCTAAAATTTCCACTTCTAAGACGAATTATGAATTTTAAATGAAGTCAGATGAATTGATGATGATAGAGTAAAGCCTAGATAATAGGTTTACTCAAAATACAAACAAACGTATTATGAAAATAAGAAGTGACGTGCAAAGTATTTTCAGTAAACGCTGTCAATAAGCGGAAAAACGTTTTGAAATAGAAAAACTCTTAAAAAATTTCAGTGTAGCCTGCAGTTACATAAAATCTTTCCTGTTGTTTTTAGAAAATTTGAGGAAGAAAACCAAATAAAATTTCAGCGACAAAATAGTCTTAACGAATATACAAATTTTAAACGGGAGTATTTTTACATGAACAATTCGAAACTTGAAAATCTTTTGTTTTCTGATGCTTCTGGTTGGTTCTAATCAAAAAGCAATTTTCTGAAGGTAAGACATATGTTTCCAGAATCGAGCATGACTATGAGTTATTCGCAAAATCTTTATTTATATAAGAGTAGGTTTTTGATTTTATTTTAATATTATTATGAATATATTTTACATATGTATAATAAATATACTGTTTGTAATATTTTTAATCTAACCATATCATTAAAATATATAATTAATAAGAAATGGCGTGAACTATCTCCATTCCACACAACACAAAGTGCAAAATCTTTTCCCGATATTGAAAAAACGGTTCAGGAATATGTTTGACTTCTCAGTTGCGCAATTTTTAGGAAACTTTAGACTTATACAATAGAGTGAGAACACTGTATTAATAAACTAGTGTCGTGAAGCAATTTTCACCTTGATATTAATATAAACTTTAAAACATACTTATAATTACTTAAAATGTGACACAAACAAATAAAGATGTTATTTAATATAACCCTGAGATCTTTCAAACGATATCAGGGTTTCAAACGATTTCAAACGATAATTATTAAATTAATAAAGAACAATTATTGAAATAAATTGGAGCGTACTTTTTATAGAAAACAATGCAGATCTAACAACACTATTCCTTTTGATTGTAACTCACCATTTTCATATAAAATTGATGCCTATAGGTTTACGTTAAACATTCCTTCGAATTTTGTGCTGATAAATACCTAGAAAAAGAGACTAATTTAATTAAACATATTACTATTGAGAATGGTTTACATCCTCAATGCATTAATTAACAGATCAGTTAATCAATCAAAACAACCAAGATAGAATTTTGAGCAAGTCTATTTATTGCACGTTTGAATATATCCCAGACCTTTATGAGAGATTGATATATGCATTACTAACATATAATATTAATTTAATAGCTAAACCTCCAAGAAAATAGAAAGATTGATTCACATTAAAATTGATCCAATTCCAGATTTTGAAAAAGCAGGAGTTTACATAAACCCATTCAGAACAGAACACCAATAAAGTTTATTCTATATTGGTATGACATCTCAAAAAAAAAAAAAAAAAAAAAACTGAAAAGGCACTAATCTGATATCAAGTTTAATAAATCAAGTACAGCTTTATCCAGATTACATCAAAAAGAAAATATTAAGTTAAAGTTTCAAAAAGCTAAAATAATCATTTGAACATCTTATGAGATGAGAAATTATAGGGTATTAATGAAAAAAATCTCAAATAGTTAGAGCAATAAAAAAGGGCTTCTTGTGTCAAGTTTAACATTCATACACATATTTTGACAAAAAATTATTAAGAATTGATTATTTTTTATTATGAAAACTAAAATAGATACAATTACGTAGTTGAGATTATTAGTTTCTTAACTGTAGAAAGATACTTTTATTTGTCAATGACTCTTCTAATAGTTCGAACAGACATGATTTCTATTGTAATATATTTGTGTTTTATTAAAAAATGAGTTTTATTTTAAATTGTTATTTGTTTTCATACATATTTTGTTAAAAGTTTTGCAAATTGAGCATATCTAAACTATATTCCATTTGTCTAATTTCTTTTAATGTATAATATACATTAAAAAGCATTTTATTTAATTTTTTTTTCTTCCATTAATCTATTATTTCAATTTGGAGTTTTAAGGTGTACTTTTGAGTTCCTCTTTCATTCAATTCCTTATAGCATTCTTTCTTATGAAAGATGAAATATCAGCAAAACATAGTCTGAGAGAGAATTTATTATCCGTTACTTCCTTGTTGTGCAAAGTTTTTTTTTTTTTTTTTTTTTTTTTTTTTTTTTCAGATATCATTGCCTTTTGTTCATCAACATTAAAATATCAGTAAGAAAATGTAAGCTGAATGTAGTAATAAAATAACTATTGGTTTTTAAAGAAATGAAAATCGACTGTTTCTACTAAGATGCATAATGAAAATTAAAAGCGTAATATTTAGTAAATGATTTAATTTTATCAATACGTCCTCAGTAAAACGTCATATTAATTTTTAATAAGTTATCTTGTTCACAAAAGTTAATAGCTTCATCTATTTAAAAATTGAAAATAATGTAATTATTAATCCTAATAAGATACACATAATAAAGACCACATGTTAATGCAAATTTGTTACAAAGTTATTAGTCACTGAATTAAAGCTTTTGAATAAATGATTACTTTTTTTATGCATGCATGTAAATGTATGCGTTTTACATTTTTATCTGTGTACGTATTTATGTACTTTTTTAAAAATAAATATGTTTCTCTCTGTTTAGCAAAGGGTATAAATATGTTTGATCAAGATGAAAATTAATTTGTTTAGAAATTTGAGCATGTGTATCATTTATAGATTTATTTGAATCAAAATTTATAGGTAGATGTAATTGGAAGTTTCATTTATGATATATAAACATTTTTTATAATGCGTCAGTTATTAAAAATTGAAAATGTACTCTTGTCATGATTTTGCATGCATAAAAGCTGTCGCAAGTCCTTTATGAATCAAGCGTTTATTATGCACTGAATTAAAAGAATAAATATTTATTGTATTATTAAGCTGGAGCTTGGTGCTATATAATCGAAATGTAAAAATATTAACTTTAAAAGCACCAATAATTTTAAATTTTAAGAATACCGGTTTCGATAGCATATAGCGTACCGGTCCTCGGTGCTAAGGATTGGAACGTGAAATAGGAATTTTTAATAGTACCTGGAAAGTACTCCTCACCTCTAGAAGAGAAATTAAAAGTTGAGCAATTCATGTCATAGTCGAAGTCTGACAAAATAAAGTCAGAAACGCGGAAAAGAGGAAGCTCCCCAATTAAATAAAAAATGGACATTTAAAGACGCCATACATTTATAAGAATACAAAAATACCGTAAGCAAAACAGGTTAAATAAATATAATAATATAGAAAAATGGATTATATATACAAGGAATATTTACAAATTAACAAAAGAGGATGATGTCTATCCTGGATGCATATCCAGGAAGGACAAGCCCTATCAATGACATAAAGGTTAGGAAGAATTAATCCGGGTCGATGTTTTAAAGCAAATTAAGAGTGACCAGTGGTATTCTCCAGCGAGCATGCTCATCATAAATGGAGAGGTTGAAGAGTAGGATTTGTGATATTTGGAATATTTTCATAAAAAAATTGCATGGTTTTTAATAACAAATCGAATAGGAGGAATATTAAGGTCTTTATGGATCACAGTTTTACTACGATACCATGGACAGTGCACAATTTCCTGAAGAGTTTTGTTTAAATTTACTTATGAAACTAAAAATAATGGTTCTATCTCATTTCTGGATATCCTTGTCACTCGCATTGTAACCGGTTTCTGTATATCCATCATCGCAAAAGCCTCGAAGTTTCTCTGTCAACCCATGCTCGTTCTTGTCATCCTTCAAGCCAAAAAATGGCCACCTTATATACCTTTATAAATCATGCCATACATGTTTGATCTGATTCTCAGTCATTTAATAGTGAAATTCAATACATTAAAGTCATTTCGATTGACAGAGGTTACAACCCTTCTATAATTGATACTGCTCTATTTAAACTACAGCACCCTCGTTCCTCAAACTCACCCACTCTTCTACTCTTTCCAATGTTAGCATTGTGCCACTCTTCTTTCCTAAATCAAGCTTTCCCATTGCTAAAATTCTTAGACAATACGACTTCAAAATAACTTTTGCCCCTACCAATAATTTCACAACTCCAAACTCAAAGATCCTTTTAAATTATCCAATTCATGGCATAAATTATCCGATCTACAATTTTAATTGGCAGTGCGGTCTTTCCTATATTAGACAAACCAAACGTTGCTTAAAATTTCGTATTAAAGAATATCAACAATATATTAAAAAACAAGAAACCAATAAATCATCTATTGCAAAACATTGTTGGGAGATGAATCATACTTTCGACTTCAATTCGGTTAAAATAATCTCAAAATCTATTTCTATATACGAACTTAAATTCTTGATGAATTTCATATTTATGAAAATTTTGAAAATATTGATAATTGTGAATTCGCTATTCCCTCATTATGAGATTGTTGGAAATGTTACATAAAAACTTATTTTCTTCTTCTTTTTTTTAAAGCAATTTCTCACTATTTCGGTTCCATTTTTCATCTATATTCCTATTGACTGTTATCTGCAATAGTCTGCTTCGGAATGTCAATAAACATTTAAATTGAATCCCCGTCTCTCCCATATATGTGAGCAAATTTTTGCCATCCTTAGCGCTGGGGACGGTGCGCAATATGCTACCGAAACTGGTATGCTTATAATTTAAAATTATTGGTGCTATTAACGTTTATATTTTTATATTTATATATTTATTGTATGTCTGTATGGTCGTAAAAGTATTTTTTTTAATAAGGTACAGTATATAAATTTCAAAAAGAAAGCCAGATGTTTTACTGATATTTAAAATATGGCAGATTAAAAATCTTAAAAATTGACAGAATTAAAATTAATCAAAAATAACAGTAGCAATTTAACATATAAAAATGTATGAAGATTTTTTTTTCTCGTTAGTTGTTGAGCGAAACCAGTTACTACAGCCTCGGAAGCTTTTAATTAGCAGTTCTCTTCCCCAGATGAAAAAGAGTACAATGTATAGGTGTACAATGTATAGGTGTTTGCATTTATTGGCAATTAATTAATTCACTGTTTTTGAAACATGGAAACAATTGTAATCATAAAGATTTTTAGTGATTTATCACCAAACAGAAAAATGCATTTAAAGTAATATATTAATTAAGATTTAAGAAATATTAGAATGTTGTATTTTCATTAGAAACATTCCTGTATATTCCTGTATATCCTATATATTTAAAATTCTAGCATATCAGGAACTGGGGGTAAAATTTATTGCGAAATTCGATATTTACAACTAAAAACTAAATTTGTTTAAAAAAGGCAAAAATAATATAATTTTTCTTTTAATTAATATAAGTTAAAGTAATGCATTTAAAGATAAAATAGCAATATTTTATAATAGATTAAATATTTGAGTTGTTATATTAACAAGAATATAATCCAGGCATCCCGGCTAAGAGAAGGTAGGTGAAAACCATTTCCTTTAAATTGATTGTTCTAATAGATTTTTTCCATTTGATATATATTTTTATTTAAAATTATTATTTAATATCATGATTATTTACATTTAATATTTTTTCACTAACCATATCAAAAATCATATTTATTTGAAAAATAACAATATTGTGTTCAATTTCTTTTTAAATTCATTAAAAGCTATTCTATGGTATTTTACTGGTGCCATGAATTAATAGCCGAATAAAATCGCTAAAGATTTACAGTCAGCCTTTTTGATTATTTTCATTTCAGATGTTAAAGCGCATAGTTTAATTTCATATCTTAAATTTGTGTTTTATTTATTGATTGGTGAATACTTTAAATGAGTCATGGACCAGATTAACCAAATCCTGGACTATTTTTAATAATTTAAGCACAAACGGACTTATCTTTCGTAATACTCTCTACGCTACAGAGATAGGTTTTTAAAAATAATGCTTGAAAATTATTAAAATAAAAATTGAGTAAATAGCGATACAGTTTTCAAACAAATTGTGATATAGTTTTCAAACAAAATGCATTGGAAAATATATTTTTCACCTATTCGGTGATGTAAAAATAAAAAAAGGACGATATTTAGAAGTTTAAAAATTTCCACTAAAAGCAAAATTTAGTAGTATCCTGTTGCCATCATCCAAATAACGTCAGCGTTACGAAAGGGCACGTTTATACGTTATAATGTAGATAGAGAGCCTACCAAATGTTGAAAATAAACTAATGTTTTTATCTCCTATCGGATAATTTGTATATAAAATGATCCTATTTTTTTAATCTTTCAAATAATAAAAATGACAAGCATTATTATTTTTCGTTTTTATTTAAGCAATGTGTTACCCATAAATGAAAAATGTGAGTTTTATTTCTCAAATTAAATGAAAATTTACTTATACTTAAATTACTCCTTGTGTGTGTGTGTGGGGGGGGGGGGGGAGATTTATCACATGAAAAGTAGCAAACAAATGTAAAGAGTAAATTAGGTTAGTATAAATTTATTCCAAGCTTAATAAAATTAATAAAATTAAATTCTAATACAATAATAAAAATAATTAATAGCATTTTATTTAGAATTTCAATACTTTGATTGGTGCTTGACTTTGTTTTTTACTTATTAGAAATTTTCATTTGGTAAGTTGACCTTTTTGTGTAGGCGTAATTAAATCATCTCAAGTAAAATTTCTTTTAATTTTGGATTTAATTTCTGAACTGATTTTGAATTTCATAAAATAAGTATATGGATAATTACTGATTAACCAGGAATCACTATTTTCACGAATATGACAGAACTTTTATTAAAGTTATGAATATGATTTCGCGGCAATGATATGGATCGGAAAGATACAAGTTTTCTTTTCTTTTCACTTTAGAATTACAATTTCTTATATAAACAAAAATTTTAATAAATATATATTTTGTTTCAAATGGTATGTAAGAATTTTGTCCATCCTAAATTATTAAGAGCAAGAATCTTGATTATTGTTTTCGCTGTTATAAGGAAAAATTAAGCATGCTATGTATCGTGATTTTACAAAAATTTTTAACCTTATCAAATAAGAGACTATTTATTTAATGTTTATTTACGAATTGTTATTAGAAATTATCGATATATGAACATTGAATTGGAGAAATATTGATAATGTTGAAAAATAAGAGTAAGCATGAATTAAAAGGTATTTATGAATTCAGAGTAATAGAAGAATTTTAGAGAGAAAATAAATGGAAATAAATAAAAAATTTTACCAACAACCACGATAACTGTTAAAATTACCCACTATTACGCGACATTATTAGTATTAAAATCAGCAACTACTAATGAATGGCGATTCTTGATATGTAACGATGATATACTGTTAAAATAAATTTGATGTAAATAAAAAATGCTCAAAATATATCTCTTCCATCAAATGAGAAACAAATGCTGTTTATTGTTTATCATTATCCTATTATTTATTATTTAGTGTAATTATTATTTATTATTGTTATTATTTTAAATGTATAATACATTTTTATTAGTAGAAGGCTCTTGAGTCATTTAAGACTAAATTCTAGTTACCGAAATAAACTTTTCTTCAGTATAATTTGAATTAGCAAATAAAGAAATAAAATAGGCACTAATCCCTAATATTCTAAACTGAGAGACTGCATTTTTTAAGCTTTGTAGACCTTAGGGTTTCTAAATCGCATGAGTCTTCTTTGGGAGAATAATATAATATATATTAAATTTCTATATTTTATCCCATTTTCATTATTTATGTCAACGGAAAAATATTATTCATAGCTCAAAATATAATCGTTCAATGCGTGGTATCTTAGCTTTTCCGTATCAAGATTCATTCCATTTTAGAAGTATGTATTTCATAAGCCTCGTTTTAATTTTCAATGGGACGTTTTGGGGAATTTTTGCGCCTACGTCGGTGTCCTATAAAATCAAATTACTCCATATGCCAATAAAGAGCTCTAGCATGTGCGTTGATTGACTGATACAGTTTGCCCAGTGCGGAACTTCATTTCCTTTCTCACTGATCCATAAAAGCGAAAGCACCACCTCGTTTATATAATTTTCTCCCTTTTTTCAATGTCATTCAACTCTCCTCTCTATAAGCATCAGTGGACTTTGGAATATTTTTTGTGTGCGATTATCAGGATAGTATCGCACGTGAAGACATTATCTATTTATATAAAATCGAAGTCTCTGTGTGTCACTCACAATTCCGGTTGGACCACCTCATTAATTGCGGCCATGTTAGGCTTCTATGGAGAAATTGGTATCAGCTCCAACATTGAGCAATTGTTGTAAAGTACTAATACAGGGTTACTACAATATTGCGAAATTTTGACCAAATTTGCAAAATATAGTCAAATTTGGCGAGAAAAATAAGTTGTTATAAATGAAGCCAACTTGACGGTAGCTGGCTAATTTAGCGAAATTCTCATTAAAACTTATTAATCTTTATAATCGAGCTCCCCAGAATTTAATTTAAATTCAGCGCATTTAAGTTTTTTTTTTCAAAATCTATGCATCAGAATTTAAAGAGTAATATACCAAATTGTACGTCTTTGCATCGTCATTCCGATGCTACTAATAAAATAACCGCCACTAGACGGCGCTTTAATATCTGAGCTCCTAACTATCTGATTTTAATGTGCATTACATAGCCGGATGCAGAAATTAAATTATCTGTAATTTTCCAGCCTTTGCGAAATAGAGAAAACTGCCTTGTCGAAAAAGGAAATTTGGCAACATATATTCTGGCAACATATTCACTGTTTCATTTCATATACACACGCATGTTTTCCATATTTATGCAATTTATTTAATATAAAGAAGCCATTTATCTAATTTTATGCAAAAAGAGGAGTATTTTGAACAGAAAAACAACAATAATATAAATTTAATTAAAATACATATAGCAACAAGCAAAAAATTTCATCGTTTAATTTCATAGTTGTTTATATGATTTGGCAACAAATATCACTTTCTTATGTCCAAATTCCACCAATATTTAAAAAAAGGCAGAGGACCCTATAGTAAAAAAGTACCAAATTCTCTATTATTTTGCATTATCTGTATTATTGTTTGTGCTATATGCAGGGCGGGGGGACGAAAAGTTCAAATATTAAATTTTAAAATTTCTATAAAGCACTATAAGACTATAAATTTAAGATAAAAATAAATTTAAAATAAGGCTAAAAAAGAGCTGTATGACAAAATAAATTGAAAATAAATAAAATAAATGTATTTTTTAAGACATGCTTTCGTTAACAGTCACAAAAATGTCGAAAATACATATATATATTTAAATGCACTAAAAAGTAGAAAATAATTTTGTGGCCAAAAAAAGAAATTGTTTTATTCCCTCATGTCCAAGAAAAAAATTAAAGCATGGACGCCAACTTTACACATATATGTGACGATTTGACTAAAAGTAGTGGTCGTTGATCGAAATTACTTGGGTTTACAGTTTAAACAGCACAGTCGTTTTAGGCCGATTAGTTTGTTGAGAATAAAACAGACGAGGAACACAACAAATGCAGTCGACTGAAAAACAATCCAGTTTTACTGACACACTCCGAATTGGCTTTCGGGGAAATGCTCAAAATAACCGAATAGTAGAGTTCACTCGCATCAATATCTCATTTATACGAAATTCCATCTCTCCTCTGCTTTTCACACTTCACAGTTCTACGTATTCCGTTGTTATTGCACATATCCCGTAAACATCGCCGAAATTAGATCGATACATTTTTTCTCTTCATTCTACCACCACACTCTTACTACATTCGTAAACTCACTAACATATCTATCCGTGCATCTACATTTTCCATAAACTGACTGACATTTCAGACAGTGTTGCCAGATTGGGGACATTTTTGTCCCCAGATTGTTGATTGTCACCGCTTTTTTGAAATAGAAATATTCGACCTATTTAAAAATTGGTTAAAAATTCTGAAAAATAAGCTAATTATACTATTAAAAAATGTTGACAGTCAAATAATCTGAATTAAAAAAGTCCCCAATCTGGCAACAGTGATTTCAGATACCGATACTACAGATTATCTCAGATCATCTTCATCTCATCATCTTCGTCATCTCTATAATCTCAAAAATCAACGCAAAGGTATTCGGTTCTGCGATTGTATTCATACCACCTTGACTTTATAAATTAAGTTAGCTGACCTTTCTCTCCCAATCATAATCGCTTTTTTGATGGTATATTTACATTTCTGGTTGGATCAATCTGGAAGTAAAAAGATTTCCGGGTGCGAAACATTGTTCCAGAACTTTCTATAGTCCTTACCCCCGACGCAGAAGGTGTAAAAAAAAATCAGATTCTGCTGTCCAGATTGCGTCTAAAAATACCTTTTTTCCACACCAGACGAAAAAAAAAATGAATTTACTGTCGCGGAAATGTTTTAAGTATTGAAATAGTCTATTTGGCACCTGGATAATTTTTAATAAAATAATGATTTTAAATAAATAGTTTTTTTTAGACGGGATAAATTATGATCATAAAATTTTAACAATTAAATAAAGATTTTAGAGAGGTTTAATATACCGGTATTTAACAGCGAATTTTAATAGAAAATTAAATAAAAGGGTTTATTAAAGAAATATAAATAGTTAGAGCCATTTTTTAGATTTATGCAATTTGAAATAAATATTATTATATGGATTAGGAACTTATGAAGATTAATAGAGTAGGGTTTTAACTTAATAAACCGGTATAATATATGGAATGTTACTAAAAAGGGACATTTATGTAGAATAATTTTAACATTGGCGAAAAAACTTAAATTTTGCAATATATATGTAAACGTATGTATATAATATAATATAATATCATAAAAAAGTGTTAAATTGCATTGACGCATTTGAAATGAAGGAGTAATGAATGAAATGAATTGTTAAGAATGAAATTTCTATTTATACTGACAATGATGTTGAATAATTCACAAGGGCAAACATTTTCTGTAGTTAGAGTGTATTTAAAAGAACAGTTTTTTTCTCATGGGCAATTATATGATGTATTAATTACATACATAGTTTTTCAATAATACGTTTCGTTTTTAAAATGCGTTATCTTAGTCTATGACTGCGAAACAGTCGAGAAACATTATTGTTCATGTGTTGTATCCTAGAAAAGAAAGAAACAGTGGACCATCAGCTGGAAAAAAGATGGCAGACAACAGTGCTATCAGCGGTAAAGTGCAAGGGTGTCATTACTTAAACCTGTCGAAAAGTGTCCAAGCCGAATGCAGCTGGCCCATCAGTGATGGCCAACAGAAGGCCAGCATTGGTATACCATCACATTACTTCAATCCGGCTTTTTTCCTGGAGTGCTAGCACCTATCCCACTGCTATACCTTTACTGGTCCAGCACTTTCCCTTACAAAAATTTCTTATAGAATTCTATAAAAAAACAAAGCATTATATAATTATGGCTCTTTTTTTCTATAAGCTAGTTTCACAAAGAGCTATAGAAACATCTGTAGAAGTGTCTATAATAGAAATGTCTATACCCAGCAAACACAGAGCTATCGGTAAGCAATCGGGCGACAGCCGCTTGCCACTACCGGCGGTGCTGGTACGATACCGGTTGCCGCTACCGGTTCCGTATCTTTTTTGATACGCCGCGCGAATGCGGCCCGATTCATGAGGCACGCAGCCGGTCCGGTATCGGCAGAAAACTATGCCGACAGCGCGCCGATAGCTATCCATATGTATGCCGGCCGCAGCCCGACACCAGCATAAAAAAATCTGTTTTGATGGCGCCTTCTATGAGCCATCGTTGAATGTATATTTGGAAGGAACGTGTTTCAGCGTTGGGAGAGGCGGGGTTTGATCCATGGTACCCAGGGACAGGAAGTAGACGCCTTCACCACTCAGCCACTGAGACTCGATGAGGGGAGGATTATATGAGGTCATATGAGGAAGACATATCCATAAGTATTGGTTGTCGTTGAAGGTAAGTGGTAGATGGGAAAATTTGAATTTTGAAGTGTTTTTATTTTATTTTTTATTTATTTATTTGTAATTGTCTTACGCGTGTGTATTTAAAAGTTAATTTAATATTTAAGTGAATGAAATAAATACCTTAGCGAATTCGTTAAAGCAAACGAATTTAAGAATAATTAAGATATAGATATAATTAAGAATAATTAAGATATAGATATAATTAAGAACATATATATATTTAAGAATAATTAACTATTAAAAAATGTTTTAGAGATTTTGTTCAGTTAATCAAATTTCTTTTTTAGGATTTGTAATATAATTACATGCGTTGCGTTAATTTACAAAATATATTTTTTTACCATGGAAAAAATTATTTTAATAAATAAAAAGTTGGTAATTAATAAATTTTAATTAGAGTAAGAATTCATTTTATGTCGTTTTGATGATTTAAAGTAGAACATATATTTAATGAGTATGTTGCAATATCAATTTGTTACTTATCAATAGTTTTAATTAAAAAATAACATAAAAATATTAATTTATATATCTTTTTTCTTTTGGAAGAGAACTTTAAATGGGGGATATTTCTGAATATTTCTAATAATTTAAGAATGCTTATTAAATAAAATAAATGAATTTCACATGTTTTTCTCTTAATATAATTTTCTCTTTAGGAATTATAATGTAATTAAATGTGTTAATTCAAGAAATATATATTTGTAACATAGAAAAACTAATTTTAATAAAAAAATAAGTTGGTATTACTTTTAATTAGGATAAGAGTTCATTTTTTTGTAATTTGATAATTTAATGTAGAATATATTTTTAGTAATTATGTAGCAATAATGATCAACATTTCTTAATTATCAAATAAAATAGAAATATTAATGTATCTTTTTTTTTTTTTTTTTTTTTAAGAAGTGTGAGATTTCTGAATCTCTCTTTTAAATTTTAATGCTAAAAAGTTGGGTAGTTTTTTTTATATTTTTATAGCTTGTAAAATAATTTTAGACACTTTTTTAATAATTTGATTTTTAGATAAAATAAGAAACATAGCTATTGCTTTTAAAATGAATATAATAGCTAGAAAATAAGTTCAATTAATTTATGAATATTTTTTTTTTCTACGATTAAGTTTATAATGAATAATAATTTTAAGGAGCGATTTAAAAAACTCTTTTGATGATTCAAATAATTGTAAGTCCTTTTTAAAATGAATTCAACAACAACTTTTTTTAAATAAATAAATATAGGCTATTTTTGACATTTATTTTGTTTATCACTGTTAGAATTTTATATGAAATACATGAAATATACATATCTTATCAAAACTGAAACTCAAACCAAACTAAGAAAAAGAAAAAAAAAAGTGTCGGCTAAGACTAAAAATTCCGAATTCGGACCGATGTTGGCAAATCTGATCGGACCACTATCAGAAATCACATATCGGTCCTGCGTCACTTGCCGGCGTAAGTCGCTTGCCGTTATATAAGGGGACCGATTACGGTAACCGGCAGTCGAAAAAGCAGGTTCTTATGTTTCAACTGCCGACACGCTGCCGACACTTCACCGAAACCACTGTGCCTATGCCGACACTTAACCGACAGTGCCAGCTGCGGTCCAATCGTGTGCCGAAAGGTATGTGTTTGCTGGGTAGAAATATTTGAACTACATGTAGTCACCCTTCCCAAGTACTGACCACGCTCGATGCTGCTTGGTTTTCGTGATCGGACATGAACAAGTGCTTTCAGCGTACGCTACGATTGCTCATAGTTTCCAAGCTCTCATTACACTATTTCAAGTTTGTTTCTTTTGTGATTTACGTTCCCAATCAATAAACTGGTATAGAAATTATTCTATTGTATAGAAATCTTATGTATTTTATACACTATTTTTTATTATTCATTCTGAACTGCGTAAATTATGAAAACCGAAATCCTTTGTAACCTAGTAAAACCAGATTTAAGGAGAAAAAAAAAGTACATTGAAATAAAGAATTTATTTATTTATTCTTTTACTTATTTATTTTGTTGGTGGCAGTGGTGCTATATTTTTAACAGTTTAAAAAAGAATTAGCTTTACAGCTTAAATTGTGTTAAGATCATCATTTCAGATTTGTCTTCAAATACTCAATGTCTTCGATATTCGCAGCACCACCTAGCGTAAGGGTTCCCAGCAATAAAACTGCAAAAGTTCCTGCACTTCCATGTAGTGGTGGGCCAGCGCATGAGATAAAATGGATGCCCACCAGAATTTTATCTGATGATTTCCAACAGCAAAGTTGACTGAAGCTGTCCAGCAGTAGTCATGCAGTGGTAGACCATCAGCCAGCACTTCTCCATCATTGCCTGCGCCGATCTTGCTGCTGGCCAGCAATTTCCTCTTTGCTGGGATATATTTTATATGTCATTTTCTGTCATTTTTGACGGTCTGTCTTTCTAGTAGAACATACAGACATTAACACTCTCAGCGTCATGAATTGATATACCCGTTAACTAAGCTGTATATTTCAAAGAAATAAAAGCATTATAAATATAATTCTACACATCTAAAGCATTTTAAAACATCGAGTAATGATTAATGCTATCAAGGATTATATTCATTTGCGTAATTAAGTTTTTTATATAATGTTTGTAAAATCGTTCTTTTTTTACCTTTAAATTAAATACAGAGAAAACAACATTACAATTTTGATTTTTGGCTGGACAGTCAGAGGGTTCAGGAAGCATTATAAAATTATGGAGTTATGGTGAAAGGGATACGAATACTTTGTGCTGTTGACGTGAAATGGTTTTTCGTGTGATGAAAGTCTTCCCGTTAAAAGTGTAGATGTGAATCTCCAAATAAAAAAGGTTTTCATGCGAACTGCTTGCTTTTTACGACTATAGGAGAAATCGGGTATGCATTATGACTACACCCTACAACTCGAATCATGATTTGTTTCAATAATAACGACTGCCATTTCTAACTCATAAAAATGAGATAAAATTTGCAACGAAAAAAATATTTTTTCCGCGGATAAAATAATCTTGCTAGGAAACAGACCAGTCTAAGCTGAAAAAAATGTCACACATCATGTCAGCATGAAACATAAATAGGATGTTTAATAGAAATACATAAAAGGGGAGGAGAGGATTGTACTTTGTGTCAATATATTAAAAAGAGAGGAACAACGTTTACAAAACACAAATGCAAGTAGTGTCTAAAAAGCATATAGCTATTCTGAAGCCTCTAAGGACCCATCATCAATGCTTATAAATTAAAGATAAAAATAAAATAAAACTAGGGAATAAAAGAGGGGGGAGGCAGGGTCAAAAGGCGTACCTCACATCCCGGCCGTCAACAGCGAAATGAAAATGTTTGTCAACAGTGATTTTCATGTCGCTGTTGACGGTCGGGATGTGAGGTGCGCGTTTTGGCTCTGCCTCCCCCCTCTTTTATCCCATAGTTTTATTTTGTTTTTATCTTTAATTTATAAGTACTGATGATGGGTCCTTAGAGGCTTCGAAATAGCTATATGTTTTTAAAAACTACTTACATTTGTGTTTTGCAAACGTTGTTTTTCTCTTTTTAAACTCTTTTTAATGTTTAATAGAAGTCTTTAAATGCACGCACATACACACACATACACATGTATATTAACAAACATACACACATATAAATATATATATTAACACACATATATATATGTTATTCACACACACGCATATCTCTCTGTCTCTATATGTATTCACACACACACACATACACTATGACGCAAAAGTTTAGACAATGACGTCATTCAGCTTTAAAATGTAGAGTTATGACGTCAGAATTACAAAAACCTGTAAATATATTCAAAAACTGATTTAAAATGCTATGTACAAAAGACAGTCGTTTTATTTGCTATAATACTAATTTTTTTCATAAAAATTCAAATGTGCTTGTCGCAAAAGTTTAGACACTATTCTAAATTTCTTTGAATATTCGCTGGCATATGCAAATTTAGAATCGATGATGTCACAAATTTGGAGTACTTAAGTTCTGCAAACGATTGCGCTTCATAGTCGACATGCCGAGAGCTAAAGAAATTCAAGTGAATGAGGTTTCAAGGATTTGGCAGTTGAAAGGTGAAGGGAAGAGCGTTTCTGAAATTTCTGCTATTATTAATAGGTCAAAAAAATCTATTTATCGAGTTTTATCGAGTGGTTCCGAATATAAAGCAAAATGTCGGTCTGGGAGGCCACGTGTGACAAATGTACGAGAGGATCGCCTGATACAAAGACTAGCGAGTACTCAACAAATGAGCGTACGTGGAGTTCAAAGCTCATCGGGACTCTCTGTATCAAAGGATACGATTCGTAGACGAATTTTGGAAAAAGGAACAATCGTTTATAGCAAAATGCAGAAGAAACCAGCTCTGAAACCATATCATAAGTTACAAAGACTTATGTGGGCTCGAAAGCATATGTCATATGGAGAGAAATGGCAGTCAGTCATATTTAGCGATGAAAAAAAGTGGAATCTGGATGGTCCAGATGGTTGTTTATCGTATTGGCATGACTTGCGGAAGGAACCTCGACGTTTTTTTAGTCGCAGACAAGGAGGGGGCTCGGTGATGGTTTGGGCAGCCTTTTGCTCTAATGGACAAGTATCTCTGACCTTCACCAGTGGTCGTCAAACTTCACAGCATTATACACAGACATTAGAAGAAAACCCACTGCCATTTGCTGAGCTTCTAGGGGGTCCTCAGTGGGAATTTCAGCAAGACAATGCTTCAATTCACACTGCAAAACATTCAAAATCTTGGTTTAATTCCCATAATATAAGAGTTCTCGACTGGCCAGCATGTAGCCCAGATCTTAACCCTATAGAAAACCTTTGGAGCATCATGTGTCGCAAAGTTTATAGCAACGCTAGACAATACTCTTCTGAAAAGGAACTTAAGACATCTATTGAGAATGCATGGTACGATATCGATCCACAAACTATGCAAGATTTAGTTTCTTCCATGCAATCTCGTGTATATGACGTTATACATAAGCATGGATGCGCAACCAGGTTTTAAAAATTGTTTATTTCGATTTTATTTAATTTGTGTCTAAACTTTTGAGACAGCAGTTTATTTTTGTTACCATTTAATTTATTGCAATATGCACAATTCCACTTTTCTTTGTTATAAATATTGTTTATATGTACAGCACATTAATTTCAAGCAGTGATTTGAAAATTGAATAAATATTTTTCAAAGTATGTAAGAATTTCTTCATTGTCTAAACTTTTGCGTCATAGTGTATATATATAATAAAGATGAAATCCCAAATATATGAACAAATGATAAAATTCTATAACTATATTCTATGAACTATATATATATAGATATATATACAAGCATACATATATAATGTACTATTACTTTTGTACTACACTAGATATCAAAATTTAGCAAACATAATGCTGGTTGCAAACATTTGTTTTAAAACAATGTAGCCTTTTACAAAAGTAACATTATTTTTATTCTAAGAATTACCTTAACATATTACCTTAACATATTGTCTTCATATATTTTTATATTAAAAGATGATTATAGAAATTGAATCAATGCTATTATTATATTTCCTATAAAAAATTCTTAGTCATTCTTCGCACGATGTGTTTCTTTATATTCAATGCACGTATTTCGTAGAAATTTGCGGTAAAGTTTTGGAACATCTGACTCGTGTACGTGACAATGCTGGATATATGAATGGTTTGATAAAATTGGAGTTATTTGCCTCTCATTTTATCCTTTCTTTTTTTTATAGGATGACGAAAGATGTGCATTATTTCTCATGATTTCAAGTATTTATAGAAATAATACGAAATGAAAAATTCACATTTTTTAAAGAATAATATCTTGGGCGTTCATTGGAAATATTTTTTTACAATATCAAATAAAAAGTTTAATAGAAATAATTCTTGATTCAAACTTTTAAAAACATATATTAATAATGTGGGCCAATTGGTTTAATTATGAAATTTGAATGATTAAAAACAGGTGACACTAAAGCTCGTAGCTGATACTAAAGAGAATATAAAGCACAGGTATACATACCCATTTATAGAATGAGAGCGTCCTCGCCAGTTTTGCTTCTCAGTTGGTACACTTTATCATGCTTATCATCTTCCTTAATTCTTTAAACTGCCAAGAACTTTTATAGTGCCTGTAAATATTCTTCGTTTCAATCAGATAAATTCTAAGTAAATTATTGATTTTTATCAATAATTGATAAGTTATAGTTACTCTACCAGAATATCAATAAATGTTTCTTCCAAAAGTTTTATAAATCTACAGAAGGCTCAATCCATTCCATATGAAACAGGTGGTGTCACTCAACAATTTTAATTTTCCTAATCTTTTAACCAAGCGTTCTTCATAGTTTTCTGAGTTTAAAAAAACATGTTTTTTTTTAACATATAAGTTTTTTAGAGGGGGCCAATTTTAACAAACTACATAGCCATTTTTGGGTGAAAACGTGTTTTACAAAAAATGCTGAAACTTCTTTATTTTTCTGCCTATCAAGTAGAATCAAAACCAAAATGTTCAGCATAAAATTGTCTACATTTTATGTATTTAAAAAATTTTCATTATACTTAAGTATCTAGGCAAAAATATGCTTATAAACCGGAGAAAAAAAGGGCAAACACCACATTTCGTTGCCATTATTTTGTATGATGGAGATCAGACTCACCTTAAATATTTTATTATTACACAGAACTGCTATAGGACTACTTATTTTTACAATTTTCAATCCTGAAAACCTTTTCTTTTTTGTACAGCTCATCAAAAACTTCACTTCACGAGCGAAAAAGTTTCTCGCTAAAGAAATTTTGTAAAATATCTCGCTTGCATACGCCACTGCCACTTGCCTTTTACGAGATGTTTTATAAAATTTCTTTAGCGAGTAGTGTTTTCTTTTGTAACCTCTTAGCGAGCACTTAGGCTAATTTCAAAAACGTCCGAATAAAACTGTATCAGATCCTCCTCAGCGATGCACAATAAAATAAAAATACCCCCACCCCCTTCAAGAAAGATTTGAAAAGGTGTAACTGCCCTATTTAACTAAGTAATAATGCGTAAAATGTGTTTTTATAGTCAATTTGAAAGTACCTAAGCCAAAGGTACCTGTAACGCATCGTATCTGGAACAAAACAAAAAGGAAAGTGAGGGGAGAGGGATGCATTTTTAGTGAATTGTTATTCAAAAACCAGTCAAGTCTCAAACATAAAGTTTACAATTTAACTTTATATTACAAAGATGTTTATTATCCTACGCTTTCAGATTTTTTTAGTCAGTCCGTTTTGAGATATTAAGTTGTGAAAATTGCTAAAAACAGACTTAACACAGTTTTTGATGAGCTGTACAAAAAAAGGAAAATGTTTTCAGGATTCAAAGTTGTAAAAATAAGTAGTCCTGTAACAGGTCTGTGTAACAAACAAAATATTTAATGTGAGTCTGAACCCCTTCATGAAAAATAATGGCAGCGAAATGTGGTGTTTGACCTTTTTTTCTCTGGTATTTAAGCATGTTTTTGGCCTAAATCCTTAAGTCTAATGAAAATTATATAATTACTCAAAATGTCGTAATTGTATGATCAATAATTTGGTTTTTGATTCATCTTGATAGGTAGAAAAGTAAAGCAGTTACAGCCTTTTCCGTAAAACACGTTTTTCGTCCAAAACTGGTTATGTAGCTTGTTAAAATTGGCCACCTGAAAAAAACTATATGATGAAAAAAATTTTAGCCATGTTTTTTAAACTCAGAAAACTATGAAGAACACTTGGTTAAAATATTAGGAAAATTAAAAATGTCGAAAGACACCACCTTAGAAATTTGAAATGGATTGACCCAGAAACATGTTTATAATTACGCCACACTTTTTGTGATATAGAGTATTTATTAACAGTAATGTCTAAATGATTTTTCTATATTGGTATAGCCTCATACGAAATCATAATTGCCTGTATAATTGTAATTTAGTGCTTTTTCAGCAACTTTTGTTCAGAATTTAAAGTTAATTATATATAAAAGTGAGAAATGAAATTGGAAATAACTATAATGGGTGCCCCCTAATTCTTGTATATCGATTCTTTTTAAATATATAAAACAGTAAGTCCCCAACATTAGCTACTTTTGGAAAGATTTTCGTTTAAAAATATGAAATTAAAACAAAGCAGAGCATGCAAAGTACACGGCGTATGCTGCTGAAGTCAATGGGATCCTCAAGTCTAGATTCATTTGGATAATTTTTATTTTAAAATATATATCTTAAAAATTCGAGCGTGTATGTTGCCAAAGTCATGGTGACTGCAACATTAGTTTCGTTTGAAAGGATTTTCCTTTAGAAATAAAAAGTCATTAAACATTGATTTTAGTTATATTTAAGTTTATTATCACATGGTGGTTAGCAAGTATTAGAATAATGAGTGTACGAACTAATGGAACAAATGTTGTCTATGAACTTGGTGAGCTTTTTACAGTGCGTCTCAAAAGTATATGGACAGGCGATTTTTTGAAATAACGGTTCAAAGAATGAAGCCATAACCACGAAAAAAATAATATGCATATGGAATTATAATACAAGTTTATGACAACTAAGAAATGCAGTATAGGTTTGACAGAATTTTTGTAAAAAAAATAAAAATCAAAATAGGTTGTCTCAAAAATATATGGACTTTTCGAGTTTTGTGCATTTAAATTCGAATTTTTGATTAATTCCTTTGAATTATCTTGAAACCCGTATCAAGTAAGCATGAGGTGAACATATAGCGGAAGAGAATAATGGTAATATACATGAAAATCATTTAATAAACGTTTAAATCACGTGACTTGTAAATCACTTTATCTTATACCTCCCTTCCAAGCTATTTGCTAACAAGGTATTGGACACATCATTTTGTAATATTGAATATAAAAGAGACAACTTGGTGAATAGGAGATGAAATATTATAGCGCAAGAGAATAAGGTTAATATATGTATATGAAAATCATTTAATAATCGTTAAAATCTTATTACATTGTAAAGGACTTTAACTTATCCGTCCTCCTCAAGGTATTTGTCAACAAGGTTATCCTGTTGTTATAATAAATATTGAGTAATTCCATTGTTTCAATCTCGTTACATTCTTTAATTGTAAACCACTTTAACTTATACCTCGTTCTCAAGCTAACGGCCAACAAGGTATTGGGCATATCATTTTGTTGTACTAAATATAAAAGCGACAACTTGATGAACAGGAGGAGAATTTATAGCGCAAGAAAATAATGTTATTGTAGATGAAAATTATTTAATAATCGTTTTAATCAAGTAACATTGTGTAATTGTAAATCACTTTATGTGATAAATCCTTCTCGAGCTATTACGTAAAAGGTATTGTGAACATATTGGGCACATCATTTACAGTTCTAAAGCAGATAAAGCAGGTATCCAATTAAATATGATATCGAAAGTTATTGTAATGCCCTATGAGATGATTATGCTTTCATTTTTATGGTTCCGCACTTAAAAAGTAAAAACGGAATCATTATATGATCACTCCTATGTCTGTCTGTCCGTCTGTCACAGCCATTTTACTCGCAAACTGTGGAAAGTGGAAAGTTCTTATTGGCTGAAGTAATAAAAATTATTGACCCACATATTTATAGCTATATTTATAACCATTCACAAATATATTTAGGAAAAATGTAGAGGGATTAATTATGTTACTTAAAAAAAAAAATCTTTTCTCTGTAAAACATATGGGATATCGTGTGAATGCTTTCGTAATGCCGATATCAAAAATACATTTCTTTTAATTTCAGGTATTATATTTTCAGACACATCGTCGAAAATGTAATGCAAAAATATATTCCTCCCCCCCCCCCCCGTCCATTTCCGAATCTACCAAAACTAAAATTATAAAAAAAATAGAGGTAGTGGACGTTAATATAAACTTTGCAACAAGACTATAGCGATTACCGTAGATCACATAGTTGTTGAGAAAATCGTATTTTTCCTTTACACACCAATTTCGAGTTGCGAGCGTTCAGCAAACGATTTGAGGAGCGCTACAGGTACCTATCGTCGCATAAGTATAAAAGGATTGTTGATCATGATTTTCAAAAAAATTGTTGGTAATAAGCCGATATATTAACCCTTAAAAACACGGACAGTTTAGACATACATATAGACACGTGCGGCGTACTCTATGTACCACCGGCTTTTTAAGTCTAAATAACAACGTTTAATAATATATTTATGTAATGCACTGCCCGGTAGTAGTATTAAAGGAATAAAAGTCAAACTGTTAAAAACAGACTAACTTAATTAGAAAAAAAGTATATACAGCTTTTTGCAATCCTACGTTGTATACTTTTTTACAAAATCTTATTATTATTTTAGCAACGATTTGTTTGTAATAATACAGTTACTAATTAATATTACTAATTAATACTAATTACCCAACCCTTTCTCAATTGTACAAAAATGGATTTTTTTGCAATCCCTACAAAATTTTAAATTTCCCATAAATGAATAGTTAAAATTAGCAAATTCTCAAATTCCTCATGTTTTTTTTTATTAAGCAGTAATTTCTTTTTTTTATTTTTTCAAATTAGATTTCACTTTTACATTACTTCCCTTATTGGTTGTATAGTGTATAATGTGGGGTGCCATTTACGTATTCATCTGCAATTTTGAATAATGTCACAAATATATCCCAGATAACTGGATTTCACATTAGCAGCGTTGGCCTATAAATGCACCCGTAATAGGATTTCGAAATTGTATTTGGTTATCACAAGATGTTTAGTGCATCATGAATTACGTTAACTTCGGTAGATGACTAAATTATGGCAGAAAATGCATTTAGCTGTATTCCTGAACATGCGTGCTTTACCACGTCATAAATCACATTTATTTAAACAATTAAAATTAAACAATGGATAGATTAAAAGTGTAATTCTGAGAGAATGGGACATTTTGATTTAAAAAAATAAAAATATGTTATTTAAGGTATCTCAGGACTCTTAAAATTGAAAAAATGAAAATAAGAACATTTTCAACATTTAATATCTTAAAATGTATATAAATTTAAAAGACAAGTTTTATTGGGATAAAAGATATAGGTACTTTCTTTCATTTCACGTTTTTAAAAAATTTCCAGATGCAGAATTAGCATGTATATGGGGCTCCAAACTATTAAAGATTTAACGAGCAGAAAATTGGTATAACAGAATGCGCGCAGGATTACAAAATAAATTTTGCAACTAGAATGAAAATTTTGTTGCCTGAGTATACTTCAGATTATGATAATTATCCTGAACCTAAATAAATGTGTATTTAAAGCATTTTTATATTCTTAATAGAAATTTGTATTTAGCTAATACAAAATTTTGAAATTTCCAACAGTATAACCACCTAAATATATATATATATATATTTTTTTTAATAATGAAAAGGAAATTTTAGGTTCAGTTTATACAGAGTAACATGATACATATGTTTTGAAAAATCCATGACAAAATATACAGACGTTTTAGAGGTATCCTGTGAGTTATGGCGAAAAACGCCATTTGGAGAAAAATGATTCGCCGCTTCAGCTATTGAGCGGTAATTCTAAAGAAATTCTAAAAGCCGTAACTTCTCTTTTAATGGAAATTTCAAAGAAACACTTATATCAAAATATTCAGATAAGGTAAAAGCAACTAGAAAAATTTAAGTTTCGAAATTTTTGACGCTCTAACACTCTTGAGACCGATTAAATTCCTAATTTTTAGCTTCAACTACAACTTTTAAATTGAATAAACGTTTATCTGGTGAAGAGCTATCAGTGTTTCAAAATATCTAAAATTACTATTACTAAGTCCATAAAGAAGGTCATTGTCATACTTCAAAATCGCCCTAATGCATAGAAAATAAATTCCGGCATATTTTTTTAATGTAAATTCATGATTTCTGTATTATACGCAGATGGGATGTTTTATGTTATGATGTTTTATGTTATATTATTTTATGTTTAACGTTATGGGAGTTTTTATGATTGAAAATAAAGGGAATTAATAAAGTTCATAAAAAGTGGGGAAGGATTGTACTTTGTGCCAATATATTAAGAAAAAGAAGAAACAACGTATAAAGGCACAAATAAAATGTGTTTAAAAGCATACAGCTGTTTCAAAACCTCTAAGGTTTCTTCATCAGTGCTTAAAATAAAAGTTAAAACTAAGACATTGTGTAAACAGAGGGGGGGGGGGAGAGAGGTGGACAGAGAGTCAGAAAAGCGTACCATTCAGCTCTACTGCCAACGGTGAAATGCGACCTACGGCTGACAAACAGTTACGGAGTTGATCTCACGCGCATATTCAGGGAGACCAATCAAAATACCCAATTGCTCTGGAAGAGTCCAAACCCAGAAGGAGAAAAAGGGGGGGGGGGGAGTGGAGGGAGTTATAGAAAATTAAACCATACCTTTGAAAAATTGGGCGTACTAGATAAATCATTAACTAAACTGTTTGAATTTTTCCATATGTGGTAAGCCTCCCAGAAGTCCAGGTCATAGATTGAAGTACATTTCTGTATTATGGAGGCTTCGGAAAATTTAAAATTATGGTTGTTGGACCAGCAGTGGTTGGCAATAGCGGAACGTTTGATATCACAATTTTTAACGCAAGTTTTATGCTCCCCCAAACGGATCTTAAAGGCACGCTTCGTTTGACCAATGTACATTTTGTTGCATTCGCAAGATATCCTGTAAATACCCCAATTTGAAAAACTGTCAATTGGATGTTTCAGATTTGTGAATTGAATTTTATTAAAAGGAGTATAAACTACTTTAAAGTCAAATTTTGACAAGATTTTAGAAATTCGATGGCTGATTTTCGTAAAATATGGGAGTATAATTAAATTTTCATTACCGACAGTATTAGCCCTGGATTTTGTACGTTTACTTAGTTTGTTATGAATGGAATCGACGATTTCAGCTGTAAAACCTCGATCAATGGCAATAGATTTAATGTAGTCTAATTCTGTTTTTAGTAAACTGTCGGAAGAACAAATATTTAAAGCCCTGTAAACATAACTGTTAAAGGCAGCCAACTTTTGATTAGGTGGATGGGATGAAAGGCGATGTGGGGGTAAGGATACTGCGAATGGTTTACGGTAAACAGTAGTGTGAAACAAATTATTTTCGCGGAAAACCATAACATCAAGAAAGGGCAAACGACTGTTATTTTCGAGTTCGAAAGTGAACTGAATATGTTCATCTATAGAATTCATAATATCGAGAATATTAGTAAGATTAAGATCATCAGAGTTTAATAATGCAAAGCAGTCATCGACATAGCGGATGTAAAATGGAAAGGATAATATCTTGAAAAGGTTTGATTCGTAATAGTGCATGTAAATATCACTGAGGATGGGGCTGAGGGGGGAGCCCATGGACAAACCATCAGTCATGCAATAAAAATTACCATTAAAAATGAATGTGTTTTGCGATAAACAAATGCTAGTAAGATGTATAAGCTCATCAATTTCGTAATATGAATAATGAAATTTTTGTAGGCGTAATTTAAGACAATTTAAAGCACCTTGAACCGGTACGTTAGTAAATAGTGATTTAACGTCAAATGAAACCATACTATTGTTTTGAGTACCACTGAAGCTACGAAGCTTATTAACAAACTCATAAGAGTTCCTGCAAGTGTATATTGTTAGAGAGCAGGGGGGAGAAAATAGAGGTCAAATATTTCGCTAATTTATAGGAAGAGGTACCAATGTTCGAAACTATTGGTCTGAAAGGAATGCCTTGTTTATGGACTTTTGGGAGCGTATAAAATCTTGCGCAGTGTGACACTGAAGGAATGAGGGATAATTTAACGTGTTTGGAAATGAGTGGAGAATGCTCGATAGCCGATTTTATAGTTTTCAATTCTTTTTGAGAAGGATCAGATTTAATCTTTTTATAAGGACCCTCGTCTATCAAGTTTTGTGTTTTGGATAGGTAATCAGACTTGTCCATAACAACAATCTGGCCACCCTTATCAGCCTTGCTGATAACTATGTCAGTATTAGATTTTAGATTTTTTATGCAACTTGATGCAGCTTTGCTGATATTGGATTTAGGAAGGTTATTATTGAAATTCACATTATTGGTGATTAAGTGTCTAATTGAATCCTTCTGAGAAGGGTTTAAGGCACTGAACTTGAACGCTCTTTCGATGGGGGCAATCACATGAGGAAAAGACGGTTTAGTAGTAAGTGCAAAATTATTATTTAATTTAAGATAATGGATTTCATCCTGAGTAAGGTTAGCACTTGAAAGATTGATAACGCATTCTGGTTAACCAACGGTAAGGTATTGGGTAAACTATTGTTATGTTTACTAGAGAGTAAATTAAATTTCGTTTTCAAAGTAGCTATATGTTTGGTAGACTTGCTTCTTGCACTAAACCAAGACTGGTTGTCAATGGAAGTGAAATCGTGATGTGAGTTGGATAGATTAAGATGTAGATCATACAATTCCTGTTCAATAAGGGCAATTTTTCGACGGGTGTCCTGTATTACAGATCTTAACAGTGCGAGTTTCGTACGGAAAATAATTTTTTCAATTTTGTTTGAATAAGTTAAATTACAATTGACAGAAATAAAATTCGGAATTACTCTATTGCGTTTACAGTTCAGAAGGAAAGCAAGGTGGTTGAGGTATCTGAATTTTTTCAAGCGTAGGGTGGTAAATCTATTGCAGTCCGACATGTCATAAAATCAAAAGATAAAATCAAAAGGATAAAACAAGCAATCCAATGGCCCGTTGAAGCCGAAATTCATAAAAAGTGGGGAAGGATTGTACTTTGTGCCAATATATTAAGAAAAAGAAGAAACAACGTATAAAGGCACAAATAAAATGTGTTTAAAAGCATACAGCTGTTTCAAAACATCTAAGGTTTCTTCATCAGTGCTTAAAATAAAAGTTAAAACTAAGACATTGTGTAAACAGAGGGGGGGGGGGGGAGAGAGGTGGACAGAGAGTCAGAAAAGCGTACCATTCAGCTCTACTGCCAACGGTGAAATGCGACCTACGGCTGACAAACAGTTACGGAGTTGATCTCACGCGCATATTCAGGGAGACCAATCAAAATACCCAATTGCTCTGGAAGAGTCCAAACCCAGAAGGAGAAAAAGGGGGGGGGGGAGTGGAGGGAGTTATAGAAAATTAAACCATACCTTTGAAAAATTGGGCGTACTAGATAAATCATTAACTAAACTGTTTGAATTTTTCCATATGTGGTAAGCCTCCCAGAAGTCCAGGTCATAGATTGAAGTACATTTCTGTATTATGGAGGCTTCGGAAAATTTAAAATTATGGTTGTTGGACCAGCAGTGGTTGGCAATAGCGGAACGTTTGATATCACAATTTTTAACGCAAGTTTTATGCTCCCCCAAACGGATCTTAAAGGCACGCTTCGTTTGACCAATGTACATTTTGTTGCATTCGCAAGATATCCTGTAAATACCCCAATTTGAAAAACTGTCAATTGGATGTTTCAGATTTGTGAATTGAATTTTATTAAAAGGAGTATAAACTACTTTAAAGTCAAATTTTGACAAGATTTTAGAAATTCGATGGCTGATTTTCGTAAAATATGGGAGTATAATTAAATTTTCATTACCGACAGTATTAGCCCTGGATTTTGTACGTTTACTTAGTTTGTTATGAATGGAATCGACGATTTCAGCTGTAAAACCTTGATCAATGGCAATAGATTTAATGTAGTCTAATTCTGTTTTTAGTAAACTGTCGGAAGAACAAATATTTAAAGCCCTGTAAACATAACTGTTAAAGGCAGCCAACTTTTGATTAGGTGGATGGGATGAAAGGCGATGTGGGGGTAAGGATACTGCGAATGGTTTACGGTAAACAGTAGTGTGAAACAAATTATTTTCGCGGAAAACCATAACATCAAGAAAGGGCAAACGACTGTTATTTTCGAGTTCGAAAGTGAACTGAATATGTTCATCTATAGAATTCATAATATCGAGAATATTAGTAAGATTAAGATCATCAGAGTTTAATAATGCAAAGCAGTCATCGACATAGCGGATGTAAAATGGAAAGGATAATATCTTGAAAAGGTTTGATTCGTAATAGTGCATGTAAATATCACTGAGGATGGGGCTGAGGGGGGAGCCCATGGACAAACCATCAGTCATGCAATAAAAATTACCATTAAAAATGAATGTGTTTTGCGATAAACAAATGCTAGTAAGATGTATAAGCTCATCAATTTCGTAATATGAATAATGAAATTTTTGTAGGCGTAATTTAAGACAATTTAAAGCACCTTGAACCGGTACGTTAGTAAATAGTGATTTAACGTCAAATGAAACCATACTATTGTTTTGAGTACCACTGAAGCTACGAAGCTTATTAACAAACTCATAAGAGTTCCTGCAAGTGTAGATATTGTTAGAGAGCAGGGGGGAGAAAATAGAGGTCAAATATTTCGCTAATTTATAGGAAGAGGTACCAATGTTCGAAACTATTGGTCTGAAAGGAATGCCTTGTTTATGGACTTTTGGGAGCGTATAAAATCTTGCGCAGTGTGACACTGAAGGAATGAGGGATAATTTAACGTGTTTGGAAATGAGTGGAGAATGCTCGATAGCCGATTTTATAGTTTTCAATTCTTTTTGAGAAGGATCAGATTTAATCTTTTTATAAGGACCCTCGTCTATCAAGTTTTGTGTTTTGGATAGGTAATCAGACTTGTCCATAACAACAATCTGGCCACCCTTATCAGCCTTGCTGATAACTATGTCAGTATTAGATTTTAGATTTTTTATGCAACTTGATGCAGCTTTGCTGATATTGGATTTAGGAAGGTTATTATTGAAATTCACATTATTGGTGATTAAGTGTCTAATTGAATCCTTCTGAGAAGGGTTTAAGGCACTGAACTTGAACGCTCTTTCGATGGGGGCAATCACATGAGGAAAAGACGGTTTAGTAGTAAGTGCAAAATTATTATTTAATTTAAGATAATGGATTTCATCCTGAGTAAGGTTAGCACTTGAAAGATTGATAACGGCATTCTGGTTAACCAACGGTAAGGTATTGGGTAAACTATTGTTATGTTTACTAGAGAGTAAATTAAATTTCGTTTTCAAAGTAGCTATATGTTTGGTAGACTTGCTTCTTGCACTAAACCAAGACTGGTTGTCAATGGAAGTGAAATCGTGATGTGAGTTGGATAGATTAAGATGTAGATCATACAATTCCTGTTCAATAAGGGCAATTTTTCGACGGGTGTCCTGTATTACAGATCTTAACAGTGCGAGTTTCGTACGGAAAATAATTTTTTCAATTTTGTTTGAATAAGTTAAATTACAATTGACAGAAATAAAATTCGGAATTACTCTATTGCGTTTACAGTTCAGAAGGAAAGCAAGGTGGTTGAGCTATCTGAATTTTTTCAAGCGTAGGGTGGTAAATCTATTGCAGTCCGACATGTCATAAAATCAAAAGATAAAATCAAAAGGATAAAACAAGCAATCCAATGGCCCGTTGAAGCCGAAATTCATAAAAAGTGGGGAAGGATTGTACTTTGTGCCAATATATTAAGAAAAAGAAGAAACAACGTATAAAGGCACAAATAAAATGTGTTTAAAAGCATACAGCTGTTTCAAAACCTCTAAGGTTTCTTCATCAGTGCTTAAAATAAAAGTTAAAACTAAGACATTGTGTAAACAGAGGGGGGGGGAGAGAGGTGGACAGAGAGTCAGAAAAGCGTACCATTCAGCTCTACTGCCAACGGTGAAATGCGACCTACGGCTGACAAACAGTTACGGAGTTGATCTCACGCGCATATTCAGGGAGACCAATCAAAATACCCAATTGCTCTGGAAGAGTCCAAACCCAGAAGGAGAAAAAGGGGGGGGGAGGGAGTGGAGGGAGTTATAGAAAATTAAACCATACCTTTGAAAAATTGGGCGTACTAGATAAATCATTAACTAAACTGTTTGAATTTTTCCATATGTGGTAAGCCTCCCAGAAGTCCAGGTCATAGATTGAAGTACATTTCTGTATTATGGAGGCTTCGGAAAATTTAAAATTATGGTTGTTGGACCAGCAGTGGTTGGCAATAGCGGAACGTTTGATATCACAATTTTTAACGCAAGTTTTATGCTCCCCCAAACGGATCTTAAAGGCACGCTTCGTTTGACCAATGTACATTTTGTTGCATTTGCAAGATATCCTGTAAATACCCCAATTTGAAAAACTGTCAATTGGATGTTTCAGATTTGTGAATTGAATTTTATTAAAAGGAGTATAAACTACTTTAAAGTCAAATTTTGACAAGATTTTAGAAATTTGATGGCTTATTTTCGGAAAATATGGGAGTATAATTAAATTTTCATTACCGACAGTATTAGCCCTGGATTTTGTACGTTTACTTAGTTTGTTATGAATGGAATCGACGATTTCAGCTGTAAAACCTCGATCAATGGCAATAGATTTAATGTAGTCTAATTCTGTTTTTAGTAAACTGTCGGAAGAACAAATATTTAAAGCCCTGTAAACATAACTGTTAAAGGCAGCCAACTTTTGATTAGGTGGATGGGATGAAAGGCGATGTGGGGGTAAGGATACTGCGAATGGTTTACGGTAAACAGTAGTGTGAAACAAATTATTTTCGCGGAAAACCATAACATCAAGAAAGGGCAAACGACTGTTATTTTCGAGTTCGAAAGTGAACTGAATATGTTCATCTATAGAATTCATAATATCGAGAATATTAGTAAGATTAAGATCATCAGAGTTTAATAATGCAAAGCAGTCATCGACATAGCGGATGTAAAATGGAAAGGATAATATCTTGAAAAGGTTTGATTCGTAATAGTGCATGTAAATATCACTGAGGATGGGGCTGAGGGGGGAGCCCATGGACAAACCATCAGTCATGCAATAAAAATTACCATTAAAAATGAATGTGTTTTGCGATAAACAAATGCTAGTAAGATGTCTAAGCTCATCAATTTCGTAATATGAATAATGAAATTTTTGTAGGCGTAATTTAAGACAATTTAAAGCACCTTGAACCGGTACGTTAGTAAATAGTGATTTAACGTCAAATGAAACCATACTATTGTTTTGAGTACCACTGAAGCTACGAAGCTTATTAACAAACTCATAAGAGTTCCTGCAAGTGTAGATATTGTTAGAGAGCAGGGGGGAGAAAATAGAGGTCAAATATTTCGCTAATTTATAGGAAGAGGTACCAATGTTCGAAACTATTGGTCTGAAAGGAATGCCTTGTTTATGGACTTTTGGGAGCGTATAAAATCTTGCGCAGTGTGACACTGAAGGAATGAGGGATAATTTAACGTGTTTGGAAATGAGTGGAGAATGCTCGATAGCCGATTTTATAGTTTTCAATTCTTTTTGAGAAGGATCAGATTTAATCTTTTTATAAGGACCCTCGTCTATCAAGTTTTGTGTTTTGGATAGGTAATCAGACTTGTCCATAACAACAATCTGGCCACCCTTATCAGCCTTGCTGATAACTATGTCAGTATTAGATTTTAGATTTTTTATGCAACTTGATGCAGCTTTGCTGATATTGGATTTAGGAAGGTTATTATTGAAATTCACATTATTGGTGATTAAGTGTCTAATTGAATCCTTCTGAGAAGGGTTTAAGGCACTGAACTTGAACGCTCTTTCGATGGGGGCAATCACATGAGGAAAAGACGGTTTAGTAGTAAGTGCAAAATTATTATTTAATTTAAGATAATGGATTTCATCCTGAGTAAGGTTAGCACTTGAAAGATTGATAACGGCATTCTGGTTAACCAACGGTAAGGTATTGGGTAAACTATTGTTATGTTTACTAGAGAGTAAATTAAATTTCGTTTTCAAAGTAGCTATATGTTTGGTAGACTTGCTTCTTGCACTAAACCAAGACTGGTTGTCAATGGAAGTGAAATCGTGATGTGAGTTGGATAGATTAAGATGTAGATCATACAATTCCTGTTCAATAAGGGCAATTTTTCGACGGGTGTCCTGTATTACAGATCTTAACAGTGCGAGTTTCGTACGGAAAATAATTTTTTCAATTTTGTTTGAATAAGTTAAATTACAATTGACAGAAATAAAATTCGGAATTACTCTATTGCGTTTACAGTTCAGAAGGAAAGCAAGGTGGTTGAGGTATCTGAATTTTTTCAAGCGTAGGGTAAATTACGTAATTTAATTATACTCCCATATTTTCCGAAAATAAGCCATCAAATTTCTAAAATCTTGTCAAAATTTGACTTTAAAGTAGTTTATACTCCTTTTAATAAAATTCAATTCACAAATCTGAAACATCCAATTGACAGTTTTTCAAATTGGGGTATTTACAGGATATCTTGCGAATGCAACAAAATGTACATTGGTCAAACGAAGCGTGCCTTTAAGATCCGTTTGGGGGAGCATAAAACTTGCGTTAAAAATTGTGATATCAAACGTTCCGCTATTGCCAACCACTGCTGGTCCAACAACCATAATTTTAAATTTTCCGAAGCCTCCATAATACAGAAATGTACTTCAATCTATGACCTGGACTTCTGGGAGGCTTACCACATATGGAAAAATTCAAACAGTTTAGTTAATGATTTATCTAGTACGCCCAATTTTTCAAAGGTATGGTTTAATTTTCTATAACTCCCTCCACTCCCTCCCCGCCCCTTTTCTCCTTCTGGGTTTGGACTCTTCCAGAGCAATTGGGTATTTTGATTGGTCTCCCTGAATATGCGCGTGAGATCAACTCCGTAACTGTTTGTCAGCCGTAGGTCGCATTTCCCCGTTGGCAGTAGAGCTGAATGGTACGCTTTTCTGACTCTCTGTCCACCTCTCTCCCCCCCCCCCCCCCTCTGTTTACACAATGTCTTAGTTTTAACTTTTATTTTAAGCACTGATGAAGAAACCTTAGAGGTTTTGAAACAGCTGTATGCTTTTAAACACATTTTATTTGTGCCTTTATACGTTGTTTCTTCTTTTTCTTAATTAATAAAGTTGCTTTGATGTTTATCAACAATGTTTAATAATGAAGGTGTTTTCATTAAAAGCACACAATTTCACCTTTCAAAAACTATATGTTTGATTCTTTTATGTTGAGCAGGGTGTAGTTTTTCGTGTTAGCTAAAGTTCTTCTGAGTGGTTTGATTAGAAACAAATAAAAGTACATTCTGCTATATTCAAGTCAAACGATATATATAAAATGTAATTTTCATAACTTTTAGTTAATTTACTCTGGAAATTTAATTTATTTTTATAATAAAGATTTGAATAATTTTAATAACATAAAACTTTTCCAAATGTAGAAGAAAATAATATATACATATATATATATATTTTACTTAAATCAATTTAAAAAGTTCATACAATAAAAATGCAAAGCACCGGGTTCCTACCCCGGTTACTGCCTAAATAGCAAATATAAAGAGTACTTACAAATATTGAAACTACAGTAGAGTAGAAGTGTGTCTGTACATTTTTTGAAATGTGTGAAACTTTCTTTAGAAATTAATTAAATGAATTGAATTCCTTATAAACTAAAAATACTTAAAATTACCAGTCAATTAAAATTGACCAAAATATTAGCTTAATAATTACACAAGCTTTGTTGTTTAACTTTTGATAATTGATTTTCATGTATTTTTAGCGCTGAATCCGAAAATGACTTTCATTTTTAACCATCACGCCAGGATGTTTTGCAAATCGTAAATTTCAATGTTAAAAAGTAAAAAAATAGAGAACATATGATACTGAAAGATACATGCAATACTTTCTTAACTTTTCATAACTGATTTTTACATATTTTTTATCGCTGAATTCGAAAATGACCTTCATTTTTAACCATCAAGTCAGAATGTTTTGTAAATCGTAAATTTCGAAGCCAAAAAATAGGAAATTTCTGATCTATTCTATATAATAGATGTGATGGTTGTGTTTTTTAAATTTTGATAACTGATTTTTATGTACTTTTTAGCACTAAATCTGAAAATAACTTTCATTTTTAACCATTACGACAGAACCTTTTGCAAATCATAAATTTCAAAGTTGTAAAAGTAAAAAATATGCAAAAAATCCTGACGTGAAGAAATAAAATGAAGTCCATTTTCTGATTCAACGCTACAAATACGTCAGAATTAATTATCAAAAGCTAAGTAATATGACACAACCCAAATTTTGCAGGCTTGAGTAATTTTTTACCCGACTACCAAGAAGGGTTATGTGTTTCACGCGTATCTGGGTATGTGGATTTCTTTATATCCTCGAAACATCCCAACCGCTGGATGGATTTTAATGAATGGGGTCTCTATCGATTCGTCTTAACCGTTCAATGGTTATAGGTTAGGTTTTATTTTTATAAATTCAAAATGGCGCCGTAAAATAAAAAATGGCTGTAGAGATGAAAAAAACTTTTTACGCACCCTATTGAGTGGCATATCATTAGATAGGTCTATCAAAATGAAGACGATGTTTCATTGACCATTTTACAGTCAGAAGCTCCGTTTAAATATTATATAACCTGGAAGTTGTGTAGGTAGAATCTCTAGCTTTACTGCAACTCTAACCATCATAGACATCTATAGGCCTCATCGAAACAATGTTTATAGACAGGAACTAGCAATTAAACACAACTTAAAAGTCATCAATACAAGTAAATAAAAAAAAGGTAAGCAATATGAAAAATAGTTTCATATTGATGAGATATAATTAATTAGTTCGCTTTTTACGCAGTCTGGTTTTTTGATTTTTTAAATTTAATATTATATTTATTATACTATCTGCATGTTGTAATGAGGGTTTACATTTACTAACAAACATTATGTTTCAGTTTATTTATGTTTCAGTACTTACTATTAAAACAAATTTAAACGATTGCTTAAATCTCCTTGCACTCTTTTTCATTCTTTTATTTTAAACATTCAGTTTATTTCAGTTTAAAATATATGAGACTTTTCGGAACCAACATTATAAAATAATAATAAAAAAACTGGAAATTTTTAACGCATCATGTTGTAATTATGGGTTTTCAAAATACCTTTGACCCCATCTGGATAGCAAGAAAAATTTGTGACTTTCTGCACTCGTCAATGAAATAACATTTTTTAACAGTATATAGTATAAATCCCTTGTGTTTTATAGAAGTTATTACTTTAATTTGAGTTTCAGTGGGCATCCGTTTCCGTGTTTTTTGGCTTCTGAGAGTGTAATTTAAATTCATTCTTCACATGTTGATGTGTTTTGTTAGGCATAATATGATACTTTTGTTCAATTTAAATTTACAAAACATAAATTTATTTCTTGAATACTTTTTCAACATCTTTGTAAAAAAAAAAATACATTTCTTACTTACATTTTAAAATGCATTTTTTGATTCTCTCTATATATCTTATGTAAAAGTTTATACGCACACGCACACGCACACAAACACACTGAAAACAAAAAATAACTTACACTATATTTAAACGTATTTCACAGCTATAATGAAAACAAACACTAATATTTCTGTTCTACGCAATGAAGGAATTACAAAACAGATATTCTTCGTAAGTTTTATTTGGAAGAAGAATAGTCTGTGTTGAAGCTCATTTACGAAAAAAGTAATATGCCTGTAGATACAGATAATGATAACAAATGCTATTTGAGGATTTGTTAAAATTGACGCTATAAACTCTTGAGCAAGTTCACATTTATAAGTATTACTTTAAAACCGTTTCTAGTAAATAGGAATGAGCTGTTTATTTTAACCTTATACAGATCTTTCAAATGTTATGTTAGCTTCATTAAAATTACTAAAATATCACCAGAATTGCATTTTATTTAACCATAACGAATGTAATAAAATTTCATAAACTTTATAAACATGTACAGATCTTATTATTTTTCATACTTATGGTTTCACCAATTTATCGGATTGAAATTTTTATCTGTATAAATGCAAATGTATGCATATAAGGATTAAAAAAAACTTAGAATATAAGTCGTGTAAGCAAAAAAAAAAAAAAAAAAAATGATTTTTTATTTATGAATTTATTCATCTCTTTTCTGCTTATGATGTCTAACTTCATATCTTCAGGAAGCTTTTCGTCCATAATTATACTGTATATTTGACAAGCATGGAGACAAAACAGTCTATGAAATAAATGATAGGTTATTTTTAATATGGTATTTTTATATTAAATGATTATTTTTGCATTTTGCCATGCTTAAAAAGGGAAAATAAATATATAAATAAGAAAAAACATATATATATAATGAAATATTTCGCCAAATATGTTGAAAATTAAAAAAGAAAAAAAATGTTAATATCTTATGTACATTAATATACGTTCCTTGATAAATATGTACTAAATTTTAGATAATTTTTAACAGAATAATCTGATTCTTGTAATGCCTGTATTGTTATGATCGATATACCATGCTATCAAACATTAAATATTATTGTGGAGGGCAAGATCAGCATACACATTTCGTAAAATGTCATTTTGATTGTAAAAAAAAAAAAAAAAAAAAAAAAAAAAAAAAAAAAAAAAACGTATTTTTCTCTAAAAACATTTCTGTATTATATTTAAGAATTTTACGTTAAAAACAATCATTAAAAATATGTTTAGTTAACTTAAAAAAAGGCATATAATCTAACACTTACAAAGGTATATTACATAAGAAATTTTATAACACTGGTATGTTATATACCTTTTTAAGCGTCAGGCAATACATTTTTTTTAAGTTATTAAAACTATTTTTAAAGATTGTTTATAATATAATATTCTTAAAGATAATATAGAAAGATTTTTAAAGAAAAATAGCGTTTTTTTAATAATTAAAATGACATTTAACGAAGGGTCTATATTGATCTTGCTCTCCATAATAATAATTAATGGAGAGTTTATATATCAATTAATATATAATTATGTACTAAATCTTCTACTTAGGTTTATATAAATGCTTTCATGCCAAGCAATAAAATACAAATTTCTTATAACTTTTGATAAAATATAATATAAATAATTTCCTTATAAAATTACCTTACTGTTGTACACAAAAAAAGAACCATGGGGTGAATTATTTATGTATGTATCTCTACATGATCTGGTATTATGTTTGTCAGCTGTTAGATAAACTGACGTGTTCAACATAGGTTTAGATAGTACTAAATGATTACAGCACATAACCTATGAGGTCACAGCAATACAAAAATTTACATATTAGCTATCAAACATAAAGTTTAATAATTTTCTCTTTAAATATTGTCAAACAGTGAATTGCGTCGTGGCGGTTAAAAGGTACATTGAAAATATATAACTTTAGAAAAGAAGATAAAACAGTCAGACAGAAAACACACTGAAGTTTCAATCTCTTTTTACGTCTGTTTCAAACGTTTTTCTTATAGGTATTTTTTTTTTTATTCTATGCAAAGTTGGTTCACATTAATTATTTGAGAATAATACAAAATAAACACATCAACATTATTACATCCAATATAAGATTTATAATACTAAAGTTATTGTAATTGATTACAACTCTCATAATTTCTTTAGTTTTATATGGGGTCCCTGTAGACAGAATTTATCCATTAAAAATTACATTATTTTGATTACTGACATAAATTTATTGAAGAATTCATTACCGAAATGCTGGCAATAATGTAACAAGTTTACGTCTAGGGATTAGTTTTCTACCTAGTATGCAAATAATTCTTTCAAACTACAGTTAAAAACAAAAGTGCACTTTACCGTCATGTTTAATTCATTACAAGAGTAAATGCTGAATGATATGTAAAATGCTTATCTCTGCTTTTGTTTGTTCCAAAACATTTTGAAAAGTTTGTTTCATCAAACAATGTCTCTTCATGTTGTTGTTAATAACTATTCCCAGTTGGCACTTTATAGATCAATAATAAATTGCAACACAAACATGAAAATATTTTGAGTCTAATATTTCAGTACAAAATTCCTAGATCATAGTGTTTCATTTTATAAATATTTAATTTTCAATTTTCTATGAAAGATGAATTAAATATTATTAATGTATCATTATTAATGATTAAGATACCAGTGGGTAAAGAATTGATTATTATTTTTGTCATTAGCAGGCATTATTAAATAAAATTATAGCAGCAGTACTAAATTAGAAATAATGAATAATTTAACTATGTATTAAAATAACTTATAATTTGTAATATCTGAAATATGTCCTTTATAACTAGGAATGGCAACATTATAATTTATGGAAATACATTTTCTAGTTTTTGTCTCTTAAAAACAGTGGTTTAATTCCCTATCGCCGTCCAATCCAGTTTAAACTTTTGTTTTTAAAGGAAAATGCGGAAGAAATTCGTGGTACATATAGTGCTGGGGGTAATTGTGGGTAGAGCGGAGGTGTTTTTATTTTATTTTCTATAACTATACTGTCTGGTTTTAGGACTTATATAATTAGATATAGCAGCAGCTACATTCATTGTTTATAGCTCCATTTTTTCGTATTTTTATGTGAGAACTGAAAAAAACAAGTTGGAAATTGCTCATCAAACGTGGCAAATGAGGTGCGTTCGTACTATAACTAGTTTTATAATTATTTTTTGCACCCCATATTGTACTGAATGTATATTTTTTTGCGCTTCATAAGTGCATAGTCTGTAACATCATTAAAATGCACTTACAATAATTTTTTCCCCATTCCCCGTAATGTAACGGAAAACTTTTGACTGTCCCTGTAATTAAACTATACATTCGATTTTCATAAAATTTGAAATGGCTCGACAAAAGTTTGCAGCAATTATATATTTAAAATTTCAGACCATTCGGAAGGCTGTAAAATCATTAAAATGCATTTGCAATAATTTTTTCCCATTGGCCGTAATGTAACGGAAAACTTTTGGGTGTCCCTGTAATTAAACTATACATCCGATTTTCATAAAATTGTAAATGGCTCAACAAAATTTTACAGCAATTATATATTAAAAATTTCAGACCATTCGGAAGGCTGTAAAATCATTAAAATGCATTTGCTATAATTTTTTCCCTTTGGCCGTAATGTAACGGAAAAATTTTGGGTGTCCCTGTAATTAAACTATACATCCGATTTTCATAAAATTGGATATGGCTCGACAAAAGTATGCAGCAATTATATATTAAAAATTTCAGACCATTCGGAAGTCTGTAACATCATTAAAATTCACTTGCAATAATTTTTCCCATTGGCCGTAATGTAAAGAAAAACTTTTGACTGTCCCTGTAATTAAACTATACATCCGATTTTCATAAAATTGGAAATGGCTCGACAAAATTTTGCAGCAATTATATATTAAAAATTTCAGATCATTCGGTCGGGTAGTTTTTGCTCTGTTATATGCGGACGGACAGACAGACGGACTGAACGACGACTATAGGTGCTAGATATTTATATAATTACGAACGCACCTAAAAAACAATAAATAAAATCTCCAGCGCCCAATTTTACCTTTCCCCGATTAGCCTATGTGAAAAAGCAGGTAAAGAAAAACATTTATTCTGTAAACAGATTTTACTCAAAATATTTAATTACAGAACAATGCGATTATTTTTCTAAAGGTAATCAAATACAATCATATGTATTAAAACGTAAACGTGATTCTGTAAGTTCAGTCAAAAAAAATCACGCATTGGAGCATGCGTAAAGTTAAATTTACCAGATCTTCCATTTCAAGGAAAAGAAGAGCAGTTCTGGTTAGCAGATTCGTCTAAAGCACCAGTTTAAAGCACTGACTTTCGTAGACGACACAGGTTCGAACCCGACGCCCGGAAAAATGATTTCTGTACCACTTTTGGCGATAATTCATTTCGATAAGGACATATTTTATTAAGAGGAGGAGTTATATGATTTTGATTTTATTATTATTATTATTTGAATGGTTTATCATTAAATAAAATTTACCACTCAAAAATATTTTGAAAAAATAATAATTTTATATTTAAAACATTTAACCTAAAATAATTTGCATGTAATTATAAATTAAATAAATGGAGCTGATCTACAACTTTTGTTTTCTGACCATTATCAAGAATATATAGGTGTGTGAGCCAGCAAGAAAAGTTTGTCATTCTTTTCCATAAAAGTAAAATGAAATAAAATAAAATAAAATAAAATAAAACTGAAAGAAAGAAAAATATTCGTATAAGAACTATAAAATAAATTATCTTGGTATCCATGGTTTAATATTTAAAAAATTAAGAAAAAAGTATAATAAAAGTCAAGTAATAAAAAATATATATTATAAATCGTTAGTTGCGTCAAGTTTCAGAATTAGGCTTTTAGAGAATGGGACTCATATAAATAAAATTCTTGGCAGCTTTTAAATGTCGTATAGTTGAAAAAATAAAAAATATATATATTGTTATTTTAAAAAAAAATGAGACCGTAGTAAGTAAAAATAAATTCTCTGCCCAGTATTTTTGGTAAATGTCTGATAAAAGGCAAGGATATTTGGTTGTAAATTATAAACTTAGAGTTCTTTCACGTCATTCAATAGGTTAGACTGACAGCACTCTCTAGCTCGCCTTCAAGAAGTAGGAATCACTTATGCAATATAAAAATTAATCGCGATTTCAATGATTAATTTAAAAGAAACTAATTAAAAATTCAGCAATTTTTCTAATGGAACAGTCAAGTTATTTACCGTCAAATCTTGACGGGTACTATTTGGTATATTATAAATATTTAATCCAGTGACATAACTAATCCAAATCTAGATAAGAGTTATGCGTAGATTTGAGATTCATTTAGTTTTTCAATATTTTTTTATTCATTTCGAATATGGTTTAAAAAAACCACCTTATAATAGTATAACTTTTATGCGTATTAAATACGCTAGTATACATTCAGTAACTAAACAAGTTTTTCTTTGTTCAATAAAAAAAGTAGGTTGATGTCTTTTTTTTTTTTTTTTTTTTTTTTTTTTTTTAAGTACATTCGTCAGATTTAACATACACAACAGCGTGAAATAGCCTTTACTTGGTATTTCATTAACTGCGATTTAATGTGTTGAGTTATTTTAGATAATATACTAGATATTTTTATCAAAAAGTAACCTGGGTGAATTGTGTCCGATCAATTTGTTCAGTATAGCTCAGTTAGTAGAGCGTTAGCAGTTTAAGCCAAGGTCCTTGAATAAAATGCCGTATGAACACTTTTTCACGTAATTGGAAAATTACAAATCCTATGACTATGATCATATTTACCAAGTCAAAATTATATGTGGAACGGGCACAACTGGCTCATCAGATTATTCACCGAAGAAAAGAAATGGAATCTGGACTGCAGCAATTACTAATCATAATTGGAGAATTCGCGGAGCTCGCGTTCCACCCCCCGTCCTTTCGCTTTTCTTCTCTTATTCCGACTCTTTAACGGAATCAAGGAAGAAAGGTAAAATTAATCAAACCATCGGCACCAGACAAATTTAACAGCATAATTTTACAAATTAAAGACACCGAAAGATTAAAAAACAAACTTAAGGTCCTGAAGCCAAAGCGTTTTAAGTAAGCGAATAAACTTAATGCTGGAATCAGGCGTAAATTAACACAGTTGCGCCACCTTGTGGACGGAGTGATAATTCACATACGCGGGCTTTTAGTGTGGCGCGTATTTTCTAAATCTTTAGTCACTCATGGAAATGAATTTTGTTTGCCACATTTATTACAAAATAATAGCGTGGTGAGAAGAGCATCTAGATGCACTTGACACCAGCTTTGCCTTATCAAAGACACTTCACTTATTAATCAAGGTGAAATAAACTTTATAATTTTAGTGGTAAGAGTAAGAAAACAGTTAGGTATCTACCTGTAGTTCACACTCCGTCCGCTACGTGGCGCATGACCTTGATTGATGTGACCTCGCTTTTAATCTTGCGGTTATTTCTCCCATTTAAGATAGGACGCTTACTTATATCGCTTTGTCCTGAAGCTGTCGGACAACACTTAGGGATCAGATCTTAATAATCGCCCAATTATTCTTTTATTTATTACCAATAATAATATACTAAGAGGTCCTGAGTGGATATTTCATTATGGCAATGCTTCTATCCATAACTTGCATAGTAGTAAAAAAGTGGATGTTCTTCCGAAATGTTAACGCTTTAGATCTGCTAATTTTCAGCCAGGATTTATTGCTAATTGAATACATTCAGGTTATTTTAAACCGTGAAGTACACGAGGATGTATAACAATTTGACAAGAAAAAAGTGGCCATTCAAAAAGCATAGTTTTCTCTGCCATCAATAACATTTAAAAAAAGAATTGATACAGTGGAATGGCGATTTTTTGAAGTTATCTGAAATCAGGGAAATACTGTTAATGTCATCGAGGAAAAGTGTGAAATGTATTATCTTTCATTGTGCCATTGTATAGTTAGACATTTTTATTCATTTTGAAATGATTACATTGAATAATTTTATAGAGTATAATGAGTAAATAATTTGTTTTTCTTAAATTTGTAAAATTATTTAACAAACGACATTATCGTATTGTGCCTAAACAATTCATGCAAAGGTTAAACCTATTTTTGTAACTAATTTATCTTATTATTTAAAAAAAAAATACAATTTGCATTATTTTAGTATGGAATGTACTTGAGTTTAACCAAATGAAATGAGTTTTTAAAAAATTATTTCTATCTATTTTTTTTTCTTTTCTTTTTCTATTTACTTATTCATTTATTTTCTTTTTACTCCTTGAAGTAAAATTTGATTTTTTTTTCTTTGTAAAAAAGAAAATTTTCGAAAAATTCATCCCATAATTTTTGCAGTGTACTTAAAAAATATTACTTACCTATATTATATATAGTTCTTGCATGACGGTTCTCGATAGCTATTATTGGTAGCCATCAACATACTATGTATATTTTATAGCAATATTCTCTCAATAAATAACACGAATACTATCTACAACTTTTATACTGACATGTTTATGATAGGACTAACTCTTACCGCAACAAAAAAATTAAAAAAAAGGGCGGGGCGCTGAAGAAGGAAAAAATTCATGACTTCGTCAATTCACAACATATCCAAACCACTTAAATTTATTACACATCTTCTTAATATTATCTACAACTTTTATATTGACAAATTTTTGATAGGACCAATTCTTAGAGCAAAATCAAATTAAACAAAGATAGGGGTTCAAGAAAACATTCTCGTGTTAAGGTTGTACTCATATCCAAACTGCTTATTTTCTGACTCATTTTTAAATTCATTTTTGCTCTCAAACGCATTCAATTGGCAGGCTCTATTATTCAGAAACTATATAATGTGCTGTATTGGTAGATTTTTTAACATATAGGCAGAATATATTTTTTAAAAATGCAGTCAATGTAAATATTTTGAACCGTATTTCCCGAAGCGATAGTGTTGGAAACGGAAAAAAATAGTCGTACTGAGAAAATAATTGTTTGTAAATCAAGATCTAATTAATTGAACGAAAAATAAAACCACAGACCGCTTATACATCTCTTCAAAAACTCAAGTCAGCAAGTTTCGTGTTTTTACTTTTAAAAATGAATCTGAAAATCTGTCGGAAAATTTCGTGTTGTTGAGAATGGGAAAATATTTGTTTTTGAATACCGTCTTAACATGATTCTGATACGACCAGCTGTTACAGAAAAGTAAAATTAAATATTCCTCAAAAAGAGTCAGACACAATTGTTAAACTGGGTTTGATTCAGTTTTTCTTGGTGAAATTAGTGCTTGACTCCGCCTGTAGGCCGAGCAAGCAGGGAATTTTTCGTCATAGAATGTATTTCAGGATTTTTTCAGATGGCGCTTGCTAGTAGGTTTGATCACGTTAGCTATTACTGTTAATGAAAATTATTTTAATATGCTCGTCAGTCAAATGTGTCAGCATGTTTATTAGATTTAACTTCAGAGACATTTTTTGCACAGAACAAAATTCCAATGAAATTTTTAGAATTATTTTAATCGCGTTCAAAAAATTCAGAAAAAAAGTTCATTTTTGTTCTACTTACTGTTTAAAATATTTCTTCTATATTCCAAATAAAACATTCAGTTTAAAGTGGTGGTCTTTAATATTTTAGCCAGAATATCATTTGCCTCCACAAATTTCAAAAGTCAGTCTTCTCCTTAATGTATCGCAAATTTTCTGTCATTAGCGTTGTATTCTAAAACCGAGGTGGATCTTTGACCAGATCAAAGGACAAAATGGTCTCATGACACATGCATAAAAATGTTGTGAATAGCTTTTTACAGTTGAACAACCATTTTACGAACAAAATGGATTTCTCAAAAAGCAGTTTTATTTTATTGAATTATATTTGCACCGCTTTTTTCAGAATAATTCATAGAAATTCTCAGTTAGTTAATGGATACTTTATGAATAATCCATCCTATCGATTTTAATATCTGTTTAAACACAAATAAGTAAGGTTTATTCTTCTGACGTTAATACACTGTAAACCGTTACAGAAGCGGCATATGTAGATAATTCGACAGGAGCTAATATTTTATCATTTTGATTCTTAAGAAGTCTTTCTATTCTAAAGAACTTCTAGTTTGTTTAGAAATATTTTCTATGTTTCTGGATTAAAGCTTTGCATTAACAAAAGAAGAAAAAAGTCAACGAGTAGTTTTGACATATAAGAAAGATCCTGCGGCATCAGAATACATCCATCTTCTAGCTCTTATCATCAGATAACATCAATGTCATAGATCGTATTATAAGACAACAGTGATGTGTTTTTAATCTATAAATAATATCTAACAAAGATATTTCATGCACCAAAACTTTTCCCGCACTTTCAAAAATATAATCTCATTGTATTTTTTCGTAAAAAAAAAAAATAAATAAAATAAAAATAAAAATCTGTAAAATATAAGAATTTCAACTTTTGCACATTATTCAGTGACCACTATTTTGAAATAGCTGATTCAATTTCTGGTTAACTTATAGTCACCGATTTTAGAATTTAGATAAGTTAAGTTTTAGAATGGTAGATATTATATAAAATATTCCAGATATAGTGTGCTTACATCATTTTGCATCAAAAATGAAATTTATATCTCACTTTTGGTACATAACTATACAAGTTAACATGTATTTTGACCTTTGTTTGTGTTATAAAATGAGCAACCTCAAGTGACTTATTTTTAGATAGTTCAACAATGATAAGTGAATAATCCGTTCGATCATTAAGGTGACATCATGTTATTTGTTAAAATAACGTACCTCTCTCACAAGTTGTACCACATTAGCAAAGTTCATTTTCTGAAGTATACTGAACCCTTCAGGAACCGTCTCATAAGGTCTAATATGCGTAATTACATTACAACATACTTTCGTCCTTTATTCTGTAAGGACAACAAGCACAACCTTAAGTTGAATTGGAAGTATAACTGTGAAATAAGAAAATGTGTTTTTAAGTGAAAATCGTTGTTAATATTAAATAATAGGATAATATATTTATTTTTATTTAAAATTAAGATAAATGCATCTATAGTAGGACACGTAGCAGCAGTGGTCCTCTAACTTTTAAAGTTTAAAAACAAACCGAAAAAACACATCTGAAAAACGAATAAAGAAATCTGATTGATTAACATCCTTAAATGGTAACTTTCCATAAACAGTTTGTAATAATAGAGTTTTTTTTTCTTCATCTGGTACATTTGTTTATTTTCTACAGTGTCTTCAAAAACAGATTTTTTGGAAAATTCTTAGAGATTTTGATTAAGTGATAAGTTTTTATTTAAAGCATTGTATCATTAATATTACGTTTTATTTTAAATTAAACTACTATAGATATATTCTATTACATTGTTAATAATTTGTTGCATAAGCCGAAAATTTAAAGATTCAAGCATCATAAATTTACTAGTTCCACTACCGGAGCATAGATGAAGGTAACATTTTTTTTCTTCATTTTTTCCAGAGAATGCATTTTAAAACATTGAATGTTTATTCTGATGCACGAAGCTATGGACTAGGCTAAAAATACATATCTTTTGGTATCCACTAACACTTTAATAATAATTTGATAAATATCGTTAAGTCGCCCACTACTGGTGCGCTTACCTTAAGGGTTAAGATACCTTTAAACCTGGAAAATTTTCGAAAAATTTTTATACATATTTTGATTCTGTAATCATTTCTGTACAATATGCAAAAAAAAGCATTTAAAAATTTCCATTAGTTTATTAATTATGGCAGTTTTATTAAGACTAAGTATTAAGACTACATAGGATAATTAAACTTAGCTTTGCATTTATTCAAAAAGATGAATTTTGATATTGCGCGAAGTGTTACTAAAAAACTATGGATGGCAATCAAAAAAACTTTTCACCACATATTCATTACTGTATTATCTACAACTTGAAACCAGAAAAAGGTAAGATTTTATTTTATTTTTTGTTTTTTAATTTGGAAATATTTTTTAAAAGTGAATTTTTTTTAATTTTTTGTTAAATATTTAATTTTGTCAATATTTTTTACAAATATTCTGGTTTTAATATGAATATAACAGTATTATGTATTTATTTTCATCAAAATTTCCTTTTTATATGCATATTTTCAGATTTTACCATGCGTGCAATATTTTTTTTCTCTCATTATCATATATTTTTAAACTTATCATTCAATATTTATTTATGAATTTACAAGTATATATATATTTTTTAAATATAAATATAAATGTGAGCATTATATTTATATGAAGTTTGATTTTTATTTTTGACTTATTACACAAGTCTTGAAGCTTAGAACATAGTAGTATTTTTTTCTTTTTACGGCATGTTCAAAGGTATCCTACTCCCTTAATAGGTGTTCACACGCAATTTCTAGGTTAATGAATTTGTTATCGTTTAAAATAAAATACACATGTTAAAAGTTGTTACAATACCTATGAAATAGTCTTAAAAGCAAATGCTATTATTTTTGTTCACTCTAGACGTAACTTTCTTTATATCTGAAATTGAGGATATAAGAAACTAGACAGTTTGTTTTAAATTACATGTTTATTATGTAATCTAACATCTTTTATTGTATGTATTTTACATTATTTTCAGTAAGTGTCTTTTTTCAATACAATTGTGCCTTTACTTGTTACAGTACATAGGAATGTTCTTTCTTATTAAATGTTATTTCATAAAAATGTGTTGATATCCTAATTCTTTATAGCATAAAAATATTTGCATTTCAGAGTTTGAGATAACATTATTGAAGTTGGTATAAAAGCTTTCAAATTTTCAAATAAATTATTTTCTGCAAATAAAAGTATATTTTACAAAAATAACTTAACGTCGAATTTCAGAAAAATAGCTTTAAAAAATTATATTTCATGTACACTAAATTACATGTCTATTGGATATGCGTATGGTTGCATTTATAAATGTAAAAAAAAAATATATATATATATATATATATAAACAACTTTTGATTTTTGTGTTAAAATACTTATCTGAGATTATTTTATTATTATTATTATTTATTTATTATTTTACATTTATAAATGACTTTTGCATTTTTCCTAATGACTTTTGCATTATTACTAATTCAAACTGTAATGAAAATATTTAATTTTTTTATTAATTCAGATTAAAATCGTACTGTGGAATTTAGACTCAATAAAACGTCAAATGTATTTATATAGAATTATTTAAAAATATGTTATCGATGAATGACTTCAAAAATTAAAAAGAAGAAGAAGAATTTTAAAATAACAGACTTCTAAAAAAAAATAATAATAAAAGAGTAAAATCATTCGAACAATAGCTCGCTGGCATACAAAATGAATTCCATTCTTTCATAAATTATTATGCATTTAAAAAAAAAAATTGTCGTTATATTTTCAAATGATTTCTTTTGCGAAAATGGAATGACAAACACATGATAAAGCGACAATAGATATGCAAGTAATGATATTTTATATTTAATTCTTAAAAAATGTACTTGAATTTTCAATATAAAAAATATAAATTTATTTTCATTCTGATACATATGTGTTAATGTCTAGCAGAGATAATCATGTTTTAGAAATTACATAAAGTTACAATTCATCATGTGAAATTGATTTCCACCTGCATGTTAACTAAAATGCGCCGAACTTAAAAAATAACAGTTATTTAGTATTTTAATATGTTATTTAAAACAATAAATAAATGTGATTTCAGTCCCGTGTTTTAGACTTAAAAATAAAGTTCAGAATGTTCGTGTCGTGAGATAGTTAAGAAGCATACAAAGCTTAACGTATGTATTTTGTTACGAAGAAAGTCGAAAATGTAAAGGATAGCCTTTCCCATGAAATGACAAAGAAATTTGTTCATAAAACATTAGCGTATAAGAGTAAAAAAATTCTTTTCCTAAGCAGTTGCGTGGTTTCTGCGCCAATATATAATTCGTCCGTGTATTTTCATATGTTTTACTATTTATATTCAATAAATAATTTGGATTAAGTATAAAAATTAACAAAACTGAACTATTCAGTAAACCTGAACATTATTTTTTGTACGTTACACAATTTAAATTAAATTTAATTGTTCAAAATATTTTTACGTACTTCATAAATTCAAACATGCTAAGTACCGAAATTAGAATGTAAGAAGCGTCCGTTAAAATATAAAAAATTATCTCAGCATAAAATTTTATTTAGAGGTGAAACATTCTGAAAACTAAAAATTTTAGAATAACGAAATCACAAATTTGAATATAAATTTAAGCCGATAAGTGATATCGCTTGTTGTCTATCTGCACTGATCGAATAAGCGAATTATGCGAAATAAAGGTATACGGAACGATATTTTAGTGAGTTTTTGCACCAATAGAAACGATTATGTATACATTAAAAAACAAACTTTGTTAATTTGATTTCGAATTTTTTGTGACGTATGCGGTGTTTCAAAGAAAAGCTTTTTCTAAATCTTTCCTAAAAAATGATTTACACCTCTTACGTTGCTGCTTTTCTTAAATAATCAAGTACATATGGACGTTTTTATAGTTTGGTCTAATAAATCCAGAGTAAAGTGGATAACGCCGGGGAATTGCAAAAGCATATTGAGTTTATTATTAAAAAAATAAAAAGGGAATAACATGTGTACAGACATTTCTGTGTAGACATTATAATTTGCAGTATTTGCACACAAAAGTAGTTTTATGAAATAATTTATTTAGTACAATGCAAAAAAAAAAAAAAAAACTTTAATAATATTTTTCGATACATCACGGAAATAGTGACACTATCTAATTAAATATGTAAAATTCTGCTCAAGTTTAGGAAATCAAAGGGTGAGTATAAGAAAAAGTATTTTTATTAAATAAATTATTTAATATATAGGAAAAAACATTAATTATATTTGTGTGTCATATCATAGAAATAGTGACACTTTCTAATAAAATAGGGTAACTTGAGGCCATGTTGTACAAGATGCCGAATCACGTAGTTTTCATATGCGCAGGCGCTGTAGGCAAACGTCGCTCAGTTATAAGGATGAAGATTCCCTAATGATATTTTAATTTCCGTTAGCGTTCTTAAAAAAAAATTAAGCGGTACTTTCTTATTGCTATTTCGTCAAAACCCTTCTGATAAGTGTCAAAAATCTTTTACATGACTTCTTTATTTGCCAATAGAAGTCTTAGTTTAAACACCAGAGAAATAAATCTGATATTTTTAGAGATTACTGGTACCTGGCAGTTTTTCAAAGCATAATTAGTGGCCGGCTCCCACTTCTTCACGTCAGTGGGGGTCACCAGCGTCTTACTCTATACTTTGGGGTGAGTCGACGAATCTTTTGGGGGTTAAGATGCCAGTTGTTTTCCCTTGGGGTAAGATGCCGGCTGTTTTCCGTTGCGGCCAAATGCCTGGTTGTTTCTTCATTGTTTAAATTACTCTTGGCTATTAACCAACTTATAAACAATTTTAATCAGATATTTAAATCAGTGATTAAATCGTGATTTTAATCAACTGATTAAAAAAATCTTCAGATAAAATTATAAATTCTCTACATGTTTAAAATGACATAAAGAAATATTAAAATCTAAGATGAACATAATTTAAAGGGTTTCTATATGTATTCTGCCTTATAAATAAAATTTATTGGTCTTATAAATAATGGTTTAATAATTATTAATTTTAATCATTGTTAAAAATTTGATGTTAAATGTCATATCCCTACCAAATCAGAATTAGTAGCGATCTATATTAATAGATGGCAGCACCATACACGGAAAGTCTGGAATTGTAAGGCTTTGCACGTAGCCGAGAATATTTCTGCGCAGTTGTAAAATGTGACTTGTTCTGAGAGCTGCGTTTAGCAGCTGCTGTAAATAATGTATATAATAAACTATAAGTAATATTATAGTTATGCTTTCTTCCTTAGCTAAGAGTAATTAGTTATAATAAGAGAGCGGCGATATAAAAGTGGCGACGAAAATGGGATTTAACCCAAATTAAAATGCAGTGAAATTTTTGTTGTTGTTGTTGTTGTGAAAAAAAAATCTTTTTCGAAAGAGAAAAGGAAAAAGTGGCACGCAAAATGGCAGATAAAGAAATAATTTCTCTGAGACGATTGGAAGAATATAATGCAAATGTTCCTTAGACTATTTACGTCGAGAAAATTGATTTCTATTTCTCAGCGAATAGCATAAAAAATGACGATATGAAGAAGAATATTTTATTAAGTTCTGTGGGAACAACAAAATTTGCTATTTTACGAGATAGTGTTCCGAATACGCGGAAAGAAATCATTTACGAGGATCGTTTAAAGAAAGCTAAAAATCATTTTTCACCACGCCCTAGTGAAATTGTCGAACGATTTAAGTTCCAGAAACGACTAAGGAAGCAAGGTGAGAATATAGCCGATTTTATAAGAGAGTTACGTCGTTTATCCGAACATTGCGACTTCGGAAATTCGCTTAATGACCGCCTGCGTGGTCAGTTGTTGTTTGGTATCCAGGATGAGAAAATACAGCAAAAATTACTGGATTCCAGGGATTTAACGTTCCAAACAACGGTGGAAATAGCTGAGTCTTTTGAGATAGCTGAGGCTGGAGTGAAATCCCTACACTTCGGAGATACTACGACTGTCAATCAAGTGCGTGTTCCGAAAGGAGAGAAATCGAACGTGGAGAAGTATACTCATGCCCCTAAGCCTAAATAAGATAAATTCGCGCCTGAGAAACCGTGTTATAGATGTTCTAAAAATCATAACCCCAAGTTATGCCCTTTTAAATCTGCATGATCCCATTTCTGTCATCGATTGGGGCATTTAAAAATTTGTTGTCGTAACAGAAAATTTGGAATGAAAAGTGAGAAACCTTTTAAGAACAGAAAAATTGAAACTGTTCAGGAAGAATATTGTTTAAATTTTATGGACGACAACTCCAATAATCTGTCGTGGGTAAAATCGGTTAAAATAAATGGTGTAAATATACAATTTGAAATTGATAGCTGTGCGGCTCATACGACTGTAAGTAAAAGTGTTGCTCATAAATTGTTCTCAGGTAAGCTGCCTTTAATTAAATCTAATATTAAGTTGCAAACTTATACTAAAGATTCCTTAACTGTTTTGGGGGAATTAAAAGTAAATGCTGTTGTTGATGAATATTCTATACCTGATTTAAGAATATTAGTAATTAAAGAGGAGGGTCCGAGTCTAATCGGAAAAACTAGGTTAAAAGCATCAAAATTATTTTGGCCTAATATAAATATGATTAAAAGCATTTCGAAAGATGATTTAATTAGAAATTTTCCTAATGTTTTTGCTGACGGGATCGGAACAATCAAGGGTCCTCCCGAGTCAATAAAATTGAAAAAAGATGCAAAACCAGTTTTTCTTAAGTCTCGACCTGTTCCTTTTGCTTTAAGGAAAGCTAATGATGTTGAATTGGAACGATTAACTAATGAGGGTATTTTAAAACCTGTTGATCATTCAGAATGGGCTAGTCCTATAGTAATTGTTCCTAAGCCTAATGGTTCTGTTAGAATATGGTTTGATTATAGGGCAACAGTAAATGCAAATACTGAAAATGATAACTATCATCTTCCTAAAATGGAAGAATTATTTCCTAAATTATCAGGTGGTAATTTTTTTACTGTTTTTGATTTAAAAGATGCTTATTTACAACAACCTGTAGATAAAGAAAGTAGTAAAATTTTGACTATAAATACTCATAAAGGTTTATTCAATGTGTTACGATTAGTATTTGGGGTAAAATGTCCTCCTGGTATGTTCCAAAGAAAAATAGAACATATTTAAAAAAATTTTGAATATGTTGGTGTATTTTTAGATGATGTTATTATTAGTGCTAGTAATGAATCAGAACATTCTGAAAGAGTTGAAAATATTCTGAAATGCTTTTCTGAGCATGGTATAAGATTAAATAAGGAAAAATTAAAATTTATGGTTTCGGAAGTTTCTTATTTGGGACATAAAATATCTCAGGAAGGAATTTGACCTATTCCAGAAAAAGTTAATGCTATTTTGAATGCTCCTATTCCAAATAATGTGTCACAATTGCGTTCATTTTTAGGCTTAATTTCTTATTATAGAAACTTCCTACCTAATATTTCAGATGTATTAGAAACTTTACATAGATTATTAGATAATAATGTAAAGTGGGCATGGTGAGAAAAGCATGAAAAAGCGTTTCAAAAAGTTAAACAATTATTATGTACATCTCCTGTTTTAGAATTATATGATGTAAACAAAGATATAGTTTGAAACTGTGATGCTTCTGAATATGGTATAGGGTCAGTTTTAAGCCACATTGTTGAGGGTAAAGAGAAACCTATTGCTTATGCTTCGAGAAATTTAAATAAAACTGAAAGAAATTAAGCCATGATTGATAAAGAAGTTTTATCTGTAATGTTTGGTGTCACTAAATTTCACCAATATATAGCTGGAAAAAAATTTAAAATTATAACAGATCATAAACCTTTAATTCGATTATTTGATCCTATTAAAAGGTACCTGATACATTATCACCTAGGATGCTGAGAAGGTCGTTAATGTTAGCTGGGTATGATTATACAATTGAGTATCGCGAAGGTAAAAATAATAAAAATGCTGACGCATTAAGTAGATTACCTCTCCCAGAAACTGTAAATACAGTGAGTAATCTGCGGAAATAATGTTTGTTTCAAATAATGATAATTGGCCTGTTACTTCTAAAACTATAGCAAAGTGGACAACTGAAAACCCAGTAACTAAACAAATTTTAGTGTGGGCGTTACATGGGTGGCCGCGAAAGATCAAACAAGAAGAATATCAACCATATTTTCGTAGAAGGGAGGCAATTTCCTGTTTAGAAAATTGTCTATTGTGGGGACATAGAGTGATCTACCAGAAGAAGGCCGTGAATATATATTAAAATTACTGCATTCTGTTCATCAAGGTATATCGAGCATGAAAGCGAAAGCTAGGGGGGTAGTTTGGTGACCAAATATGGATAAAGAAATTGAACAAATGGTAAATTCTTGTAATAGATGTCAGATGTTTGCGAGGGATTGTCCCAAAATGAAACCCTTGAAATGGAAATCTGAACTACCCTGGGAAAGGATCCATATAGATCATACCGCTCCTTTTGAAGGTAAAATGTTTTTAATAGTAGTCGATTCTTATACTAAATGGTTGGAGGTAGAAGTAGTACCCAGGTCTGATAGTAAAACTGCAATTAAGGTATTAAGGAGAATTTTTGCCACATTTGGATTACCTGTTGAATTGATCAGTGATAATGGTCCCGCGTTCACAAGTGATGAATTTGAGGAATTTCTTAAAAATAATGGAATTAAGCATACGCCTATTCCACCTTATCATCCATCTTCGAACGGACAAGCGGAAAGATATGTGCAAACTGTGAAAAATTGTCTTAAAAAGCTAGATAAAAGTGACATAACATTGTCAATTTCACGATTTTTGTTAGAAAATCGTTCCACTCCTCATTCGGTGACTGGTAAAACTCCTGCTGAATTAATGTTTGGAAGGCCAGTTCGAACAATCCTTCACTTGGTATTACCATCAAAACCTAAAATACAGCAACCCCTGCACAAATATAAACTTCATGATTTAATTTTTGTTAAAAATTTTGGAAAAGGGGAGAAATGGGTAAAAGGAAAAATTATGAAATTATTAGGGAGTAGATGGGTTTTAGTAAATAGATGTCACGGAGTAATGTGTAAGCGTCACGTTGATCAGTTGAGACGTAATAAAGAGATAAGTTATGAAATACCAGAGAGAGTTGTAGAGATGAATCGAAATGATAAATTAATCTCAGACAAAGTTGAAAATATGGGACATAGTGGTAAAAATTACAGTGATTATGATAGGTATGAAAGGGTTAACCAAAACCGTTTTGGGGGAATTAATGGGAAAATAAAAGAACAACTTAATAATGAGGATACTATAGAACCAAGCCAATCTCAGCCTTCACATGATATTGTGGCAGGTACATTTGTGAGTAATAAAAATGGTGTTACGACAGAAAAAACTGTAAAAGAAAATTTGACTAAAAACAATGACGAGGACTGTAAGAAAAGTGCTCCAGATCGAAGAAGTCAAAGAGCAAGATTGCCTGTAGTTCGTTTGAACTATGAGGGGAGGAGTGTTATATCCCTACCAAATCAGAATTAGTAGCGATCTATATTAATAGATGACAGCACCATACACGGACAGTCTGGAATTGTAAGGCTTTGCACGTAGCCGATAATATTTCTGCGCAGTTGTAAAATGTGACTTGTTCTCAGAGCTGCGTTTAGCAGCTGCTGTAAATAATGTATATAATAAACTATAAGTAATATTATAGTTATGCTTTTTTCCTCAGGAGTAATTAGTTATAATAAGAGAGCGGCGATATAAAATTAAATGCAATTATAAATAATTTTAATAAATATATATATCGGTAGTATAGAATATAGTTTTAAATAACTAGGGTCTTCTGCCCCCTAAGAGCTACGCTCCCAAACCTCCATCAAGGCACCGCAGACTCTAAAAACAGGTTAATTTGATCTGCTTTGAAAAGATAACGGATTAACTTTTCTACCAAGATAGAGAAGATGAGGATTTTTTTGAAGTGAATGAGAATATGTGTTAAGAGTGTCTAGCAGAGTTGAAAAAAACCTCTGAAAAATGTGATTGTATCAAATGCATTCAGTGAAACTTTTGGTTATATAAAAGTTTCTCAAAGTGCCTAAAAATATGTGCAGTCTGTGACAAATCTGAGTTATAGCTGAAAAAAACAAACAAAGGGGAATATGAAAAACCCAACAAACAATCTACACTCTAAAGCACTTAACCACAGTGACTTTATCTTATTTAAACTTATTATAATGTTTAAAAATAGGCATACGTAAGAGCCATAATTCTTTTAAATGTTAAGTAGAACATATCTTTCTGTTTCAAATATTAGTTTGTCCTTTTATTAAATTGCCAGCGTTTCTTACATTCATATTTTTGTAATTTCGTTATATTAAGTAAGTTAACAACTTTAGTATGTCTAAAATATTAATTTTACTTTTTTTCGTCCCATTATGTTTTATACTGCTTTACAAAAATCATTGTTTACATTGAAATACCACAAGGCATCTTACTCCTAGATAGTTGGCCATCTTACCCATAGGTATGGGTAAGATGCCGAAATGCAAGTGTTTACAAAAAACAAAATTTTTGATGCTTTATATAACACCTGTAAAATGAAATAATGCTTTAAATGATAGATAATAGTGCAAACTTCAAACATAAATCAATGAATAACAAATAAAAACAACTGGCGATCTTTAAAACAAGAAAGTCAAAAACTACGGCATCTTCACCCAATTTATCCTATGTAAAATTCTGCGAAAGTTTAGGAAATCAAATAGCGAGTATACTTTTTCCCTTACATCTGTCTTTCTAATGAAAAGATATTTATAAATTCAAGGTGGGAGTTTTTATAGTTATCTAAGTTTTGAACCCTTTAAAAATAAACTATACATTATCTCATTTTAATTCTCACAAAAACATAATTAAAATTAAAGAAGTAAAAACATGCAAATTATTTAATATTTATAGAAAATTTCAGTTAATTCTTATATTTGAATTTCTGAATTTTTTTGTTAATGAACAATCGGTCAAAAGAAAAAAAAGTAATAAAGAGAACAAACACTCCATGCGTTTTGTTTTCCAAATTGTCACACAGGCAAACAAAAGTAAACATGTGATTGGTAAGTAAGTATTTTTTATTTTTAATTTATGTAAAAAAAATAAGGTTAGAGAAAAACTCTTTATAGTCTTCATATTAAAATTGTAACAAACTTGATATTTAATTTATCATAGAATAGTGTTTTAAATATGAAAACCTTATTTTATCATCATATTTGGATTAATCGAAATATAATATCCTGCGATACCGAGTTCGTGATGCGACAGTAAAATATTGTTTCTCTCAGAGTAGACGCAACTTCGAGCTGAGCTCTGGCAAAGCAGTTAGCAGTGCCCAACATCTATTGCAATACTGAACTAATAACATTTAATTTTAAATTATACATATTACAGAATATTATAGAACATGGGTAATAAAAGGTGTGGAAAATACCACTAATTACACATATAATGTGCATAGTCACTTTTTATTTCGCAAAATCTTCTATCATTGACAATATTTAAAAAGGTATATTTTTTTTTTTTTTTTTGCGTCCACGGTTACTTTCGGGATCGTCAAATCCATACATTCCCCGACAACTATATCAACTTTACCTCAAAGAAATAAAATTAATATTCATTTTTTTTCGCTCGAAGAAATCTTTAAAAACAAATCGAGAGCAAAAATATTATCATTTTATACAGAGGAGACGTCATTTTGAATTGTATACAGAAACTGAAGGTTTCTTAAAAGACATTCATGGGCGCGGGGACCCGGACAGCCACCCCGTTGTCCCGATTGTTGCGCCGGAAGCTGGCTTCTAACTGATACAATTAGTGCAAGAAATACATTATCTAATTAAAAATTAGATTCTGCTATTTTTTAGTAGTGATTGTTATACTTTAATTAATAAATAAATAGATATTTGTTTGAGTTACTCAGCGCCGAAGTAACAGTGAGATGACAATAGTTTTTGGATCTAGAAAATTTTGCATGGCAGAAACTACAAAAGTTTCAAAACAGATTGAAATAAATAAAGTATCCAATAAAATATAACTTTAAATAGAAATATTTAAATTTAGTAAATGGTTTGTTACAGCGCGTTACTTATTATGTTAAAATAGCACTTAAAATAGACAATTCCTAATCAAGTGTTTATTATTATTTTAACCGAATATATATATATACATAGATATAGATATATATAGATATAGCTATATCAAAAGTATATTAATAATGAAATTTATGAAAAAGAGATGATGAAAGAGATTATATGAAAGATTTTGACAAAGTTAAAATTAAGTTAAATAATAATAAATTTTATAAGGAATGTAAATTAAGTGACACTGTTATTGTTAACAAATTTAATGCTTACACCAAAAAGGCTAGAAAAATGTATTTATATATTTTTCTATCAATAATTAGCATAATTTTCCATTTTTGTTTTTGACTCCTACATTTCACAAAACACCTATTTAATTCAGATTCATATGTTGTAATTCAAGAGATATTGGTAAAAGTTTAAATGTTAAGTTACAGGAGTTTTTGCCCCACCAGTGGCCGAGAGGTTCTGCCCTCGAAGCTGGTAGACGGGAGGTTCTGGGCTCGATCCCAATCGCGCCCGTCGGCCTAATCGTTCGGAGTTTTCGTGGTTTTCTTTGAACCTTGGTTCTCCAAGCGTTAATACGGGTTAGGTTCCCTTAGAAAGACCTCCACGGAAGGCACTCCTCCCCTTAGGGCCTATATCCCATGTGCAGATAATTGGCCGACATAAATACAACCAACCTACAGGAGTTTTTGAAGCGTATTTAGGGTTTTTTGAAATTTAAGTATAGAAATGCTAGTTATTTTTGGTGTATTGACAATAGTAATGTTGTATTGACTAAAATTAAGAAAATGTTCATAACGCCTACTAATTTGTATACTTTTGATTTTGAAAATCTTTTTCCTAATATACCAATAGATTTGCTTTATAATGCATTGAAAAATATATTTGATTTGTTTTGCATTAAGGAGGAGCTTGGAATAAAAAGAGATTATTTCTTGAGTGTATGTAATTTCTGTTTTTTTTTTAATAATTTTATTACATTTAATAGTTCGCTTTTTTACCAGGTATGTAGCATTGGAATGCGTACTAATTTTTCGAGTTCTGCTGCTTTTCTTTTCTTTTTCTTAATCTTTTTTTTATATTATGAATTTAACTATGTTTTAAACAGTAATAAGGGTTTTGCAGTTTTAAGGTATATCGATGACTTAATCGTCTTCGATGACAAATGTTTGGTATCGATTAACGATATCTATTCTCCATGTTTAAAATTAAATAAGGCTTCTGTTGATAGTTTGCATGTTAATATTTTGGATTTAGATCTATTAATTAAAGATAATAGTATATTAGTTAAACTTTTGATAAACGGGATTTTTTTTTTTTTTTGACACTTAGTCAATGCCACACTGGTTTTCAAATTTAAATAAAAGGGTTTTCATCAACATTATTTTGAGGCAAGTCAACAGATTATATAGGATTTGTAGCAGTAAAGAATTTTTGAGTTCGCAGATTTTTAAATTTACTGCTAATATTTTTTTAAATAATTTATTTCCATATCAGTTTATTTTTCATTATGTAAATCAGCTAAAAAAAAGTTTTCTGAAATGGCAACAGCTAAGCGGCCAAACACCGTAATGGATGCCGAGGGAACTGCTTGAGTATATGAAGAGTGTGGAATAAAGTCTTTTAAGAACGTCTGCATTTTGATGAATTTCAAGTTGGACCTGAATTGAACTGGAATGGAATTTATTAATATAAAGATGACGGAAAGACAAATCTAGTTCACGCTGTTCTAACTGGGATTAAGGCCTTACAACTTCTGCTGTTAGAGAGATGATGTGGAGTGTAGTGGATATTTTAAAGGTATCAGTTTTTCAAGTCTTCACGGGTCAACGTGGGGATAGGGCCTTCTCACATGATCAATGTTTTTAGTTGCTTATTGATTTGGTTATATAAGAATTTTTATTTGATTATGTTTTATAAGTTAAATTCAGTTCTACTGATTTTGAATTGGTTGGTTGTTTATGATTTTAAAGCAATTTTGTTTTGTTAAGTTTTTAAAAGTTTAAGTTTCTTTGATGATTTTTTACACTTTTGGAGTATGGGGGTTGGCCATATCTTGCAAAACCTGTGAGGATTCATTTTTTTTTTGTACCTGTTTTTTTTACTCCTCCCACTTTCAGATGAGCTAGGAGTTGTTTGTTTATTGCTTTTAGTTATAAATGTTCATTGATTTTATTGTTGTGTTTTGCACCCTCTTTTTGATAAATTTCATAATTCTTATAATTTTGATAGAGCTATATTTACTTAGCGCATATAAGAAATTGCGTTATGCCTGGTGCACCGGGTTGTTTTTATTACACCTTTTTAAAAGCATTATAGATAGATATAGATATATAGATATTCCGACGCATAATACTCCCTTTTGAAAAAAAAAGTATCAAAGTGGGCGTTATAGGATGAGCATAAAAAGGAAATAATACAATTTAGGAAAAAAAAGAACCTGGGGATTTAGGTGTATATGAATTCTATAATGTGAATTTGGAGTGTATATCTGTGAGTTTCAAAAGAATATCTATTTCGAAGTTCAGTCGACTATATAGATTACGTATAAAAATAATAACGTATAAAAAGTAATATTGTCTGTCTATCTGATTGAAACAGTTCTGACACTATTGCATAAAACAAGATTATGTAACACATAATTATTCAAAATTTTTCAACAAATGTAAATGTAAATTTTCCATAAATAACCAGTATTCTCCATTTAACCCGTAAAAAAATTCCATTGTAGTAAATAATAGCATCCAAAATCCGATAATATTTGGAATATCGAGAATGTTGACTGCATTGATACTGATCGCTCTATTCTGTTTTGTTTCGTATATTTTTCGCCCGTTTATAAAGGCTTTTTTTTTAACCTCATGAATAATTTATCATACAGTGAAATTATGGACTATTAGATTATTATATGTAAAAAATAACAATAATTAAAGTCAATAACAACTGTTTCACATAACATAAAGTTCCAATAAAATAAAATAAAAATATTTTTAAAATGTTTTATATTTAATATTTAAATAATATTTTATATTATTATAATTTATTATTATAATATTATAATATTTTATTATATATGAGAAAAAAACAGTAATTGTGTAAGATACTGTTTATTAATATGTAATTAAATATTATAACAGGAAGATACTATCGCAATAAATATTAAATATTTATAATTAATTGAAATGTATGGTTAGTAATTTCTTCTAAGCTTATTGGTTTGATTATACTTTTAAAGCATAAAAGATAATTTTAATTAGAAATTAGTTTTTCAGCAGTATTGGCAATTTCATAAAAGAAATAAGCCGAATAAGTATTAGGAATTATGTTGAATTTCAGAAACGTATCTTGAAGATTTTTCATTTGCTTTAATTTCTATATATATTGTTATTATATATATATATATATATATATTATTATTATATATATATATATATATATATATATTATTATTATTATTATTATATATATATATATATATAGCCACCTCTGATGATCAGTTTGCTTGATTTGAAATGCATGCTAAGCCGTGCCACACTTTATTTGTTACTTTTACTTACAATTTGTTCGCATAATCCTTCGACAAATCGGAAGGTTCTGACAGATATATGAACAATTCTTTACGATCATGCAGTATTTCGTATCTTCTTTATTGTTATGTATTTCAACTTTCTTGAAAAAAAAAAAAAAACCCTTTTAACTCACTTAGTCATTTATGTTTCACCTCCATTTGCGATATTTACGTATTATGCGAACCATGAGATAGATCGCCAAAAATGGTTGTCAATTTCTTGCTTACCGTTGTCAATCATGTTTAAAACAGTAATTCAACATTATTTAATACATAGCATTCTTAAAAATGTTAAAAAATCCAATATATAAAAATGAAAATTTGTCTGTCTGTCTGTTATTCTAAATCCGTAGTTTGGAAGTCGGAACTGTAAAATGTTGCGTACATGTGTATTAAAACATGTCCGAGGCAACTAAAGTAATCCGGAATCGCAATAATTTATAGTTAATTTTTAATTAATAAAAAACCACTAACAGCAATTTCCTATTAAATTTAAACATTTTTCGTTACAGCAGTTGCCAACAATTTAAAATCCACGATAAATTCTTACCACAACAATTGCTTTTCTACTGTAAGAATTACACGTGAAAATTGAAAATGAAATGAATAGTTTGACGAATTTCTAAAAAAGTTAATATTGCGGCATAACTTTTCTATTGCAAGATTTCCACGTGAACTATGAAAATTTAATAAATAGTTTGACGAATAAAAAAAAAGGGGAATAGTACTTCATATTGGAAATATAATGGACGTCAGCACGTGAATATATAACGTCATATTAGTTTGAAAAAACGTATTGAAATATGATAAAAACCCATTATGGAAATATTGGCATATTTTAACATTTTGAGATTTTCTGAATTTATTTTCGCCATTTTTAAATCTATTCCATATATATCCGTTTGTGTATGCGTGTGTATTAGAATTTCCACAAAGGTTTAGGTCCCTAGAGCTCATTCGTAGTGAAGAACTGAAAGATGGCTATACAGGTTTTTTTTAATTGTTTCTTTTATACTTTATGTTTAATTTTGAGATTGATTCTTCAAAACATACATTCTTAAAATTCCGGGCAACGCCGGGTACTTTAGCTAGTATGAAAGAAACTGATAAGCTAATAAATGAAATATACACTGTTAAAAATGTGCAGCATTCTGTCCAGACATTTGACCGTTTTTTTCCGAAAACGGTCACGCAACCGTAATTTAACACTATTTTGACCATATTATTGGTCATATTATGGTCAGGATATAGTTAAATTACGGTAATGGAACCGTTTTTTCCAAAAAACGGTCAAATGACTGAACAGAATGATGCAAGTTTTTAACAGTGTAATAAATAAACTATAAGAAAAAAATAAGAAAAACTGCAAAACTATAATAAAAAAAAACTATAAAAAACCCCCCAATAAACTATGTATATTACGTTTATAGCTCTTATATTGGTTATTATAGCTCTTATCATGCATGGTACGTTATAAAATTGTCACAAGGTTAGGGTTAGCGTAATTAGTATAATTGGTGCAATGCTTTGAGCAGTTGCATATGACATACCGCTGATAATACGTATGTACTCCATTTGCTTATCAGTTGTAATACGTTTGCTATGCGGAGATTTTAAACATATTATGTAATCTTACGTAATTGAGTCTTCTGCTAATTGGCGCATTTTAGCTAATACTGATTCAAAAGATCCAGTGCCAACTTCAACAAACATGCTGTGAATTTAACATTTAAATTACAAGAAATTACTGGGAAATGTTCATAGCCTGCATCTCACAATATATATATATATATATATATATATATATATATTTATGTCAATTCCATGTTAGAATTTTGATGCAGGCCTTTCCTTATCAAGTAGTAAGTGATAAGTGATAAAATCCAATTCAGCACCAGCAGAAAAAGTAAGGCATAACTTTAAAAAATTCTTCGTATTCAACGACCAGCGTGTTTACAATATATGGCACAATTCTAAAACTAAAATTAATTTCTTTGGTTTATCGATGGATGACGTCGCGAACAAAGTTACATTTTACCTCTCGCTTTGACAGCTATAAAAATAACAAACATGTTAATTCTTTTTATTTGCTCTCTCGAAAACTCGCTTTATCAATGATTACCTTTACAGTTTAATATTTTTAAACGCTCAAAATGAACGAATCTCTAATGTTTGTTTACTTTAATGGCAGATATTCAGACTAATTTCAACTGAAGTTATCATAGAAAATATCTATATCTGAATGTAATTTACCGCTCGAACATGAGTTAATTTTGAACGATATTTCTAAACATGTAAGTTTTATGCAATTTTATTGGAAAGAATAATTTTCATTAAAAATGGTCGCTTGTCATATATGGAAAGCGAAGTGGTCAGTCCATTTATGTTTATGAGAATCACATGACCTAGTCTTTTATTATTTCAGATCAAAGACGTATATTTTAAATGTATCTGATACATATGTATTTTAAGTAAAATTTCGATAGGTTTAAATTTTAAATAAAATTGATGGCGATGGAACCCTATTCGGCAATTTAATCACCTGCGCCTGACGGTAGCATTTTTTCATTGCCTCTTACAAAATACAACAAATATTTTTCAGAATTGTTAACACCTGTCATAAACATAACCATAATTTTATCCTAAATTTTACGAACCTATATTTGATTATCAACAACGAAACATATATATTTGTTTTCCTAAAAATCTTTAAATTGACTTTATATATTTTGAAATAATTCGGGTGCGTTTGAAAGCAAGTCGTTAAATTTTACAACTTTGAATAAATTTGAAAATTTTTTCACATTCATTCACACCAGCTGTTAGACGTTATATAAATATTGAGCACCAAGCATATAATATAAGAATTCACATAGCTTCAATTACCTTAAAATTCTATACTTTAACTATTTTCGTTTCTACGTCAAACTGATTAAAACCATTTCATTGCAATGTTTTCATAAACAATACCTCAGAAAACTAAATGGTTAAAATAGCAGTAAAATTGAACAATTGTACGTTGTTGCATAGGTTAGTGTCACACTGTAAAAAATGGACTAAAATACGGAAATTGTACTGGCAGTCGAGACGCCAGCAATATTTCCGTATTTTATCAGAAAATTTCCACCGTAAATTACAGAATATTTTCCGTAAAGTACGGAAATAGTTCTGGCGTCTCGATTACCAGTACAGTTTCTGTATTTTATTCAGTTTTTCTTTGAGTCTATAATAGTATAATTATAATTAGATTCGCCACATTGTCTGCTTTATAAAATGATTTTCATGAATTGTAGAAATATTCACAAGCGCATTTATCGTTTTAACATAGGAAAGAGATATAGTCAGAAAATAAGCCTTAATATACAATTTCACACACATAACCCCATCGCGACGAGCGCCTTTGGTTTAATTTTTAATCTTTTACTACCGGTTTTTTAAAACAGAAAATTTTCTGGAGTTGAATGCAAAAATGTTCTGATTAAATAAGGTAAATTTTACACTAAAAAATAACTGATGGGAATAATGAAAGATTCTGAGCACCTTAAGTGGCACGTATACCGGTCGCTTGTCCCAAGGGGTTAAGAAAGATAAGAAAACAAAATTCAATGAAAAAATAGGAAAAAAGATGGAAATAACTGTATACGGGACTAATTTCTATAAATATTTTGTGAATCTCTGTAAGACTGTTAATCGGAGTTCAGAGAATTTTTTTTTATTTAAAAAATATAATATATTTGCAAAATTAAATATTTTATGCTTAAACTATGTTATACAAATATGCAGCAAAAATGTATATATACTTTAACCAAACTTTCGACAATTGCAAATTTTGAAGGTAAATTATGTGATGTATGCTAACGCCAGCGACTGCGCATTGTGTTCTACGTAATAATATTAGTTTTAATGTTATTAGATGCCTTTTGTGAAACAAAGTAAAAACTTTTAAATGTATGAAAAATTGACAAAAAATAATATTAATGCTTGGGACTTTTTCTAGAGAGAAACATTCGTCTTGCATACAATATTTCAGATGAAAATCAAATTTCAAATTAATTGCTTAAAAGGCGCAAAGGCCAACCTAGTGAAAAAGATTCTATGCCCAGGCCACCAGTATAGCGCACTGACATTCCACCGACGTAATAGTGAGGAGTTCCAGGCTGGATATCGTTCCATGTGGTTTAGTCGGTAGAATGTCAGTGCGCTTAAATGATGGCCCGGGTTCGAGTCCCGGCATGGAATCTTTTTCACAAGGTCGGCCTTTGCGCCTGTTAAGCAATTCATTTGAAATATTAACAAAAAAATGTACACTTGTTCCCTAATATATATATATATATATTTTTATTTCAAAATTAATGAAAAATTACTGCATGAATGGCGCTACAGCAGCACATATCAAATGCAATAAAACATATTACATCATTTCAAAATGCCAAAACACCATAACTCCAAAAGGAAGGTGTATATCTGCAGAAATTGTTTAACTATAAAATATTTAAAAGAACAAGAACGACAGGTAAAAAACAAAAACAGTCTGTTCTTCATCAGTGGGAGGACAGACAGAAAACTAACTTTTAGGGTTAAAAGGAGTTAGTTTTCTGTCTGCCCTCCCACTGATGAAGAACAGACTGTTTTTGTTTTTTACCTGTCGTTCTTGTTCTTTTAAATATTTTATAGTTAAAAAATTTCTGCAGATATACACCTTCCTTTTGGAGTTATGGTGTTTTGGCATTTTGAAATGATGTAATATATATATATATATATATATATATATATAGGGTAGATTGGGTGTAGATGCCGCAGTTTTTTACTTAATATTTTTAAAAATCGCCTGTTGTCTATATTAGTTTTTCATTGAATTCTTGTTAAAGTTTAGACTCTTGTGTATGATTTAAAATCTTACTTCATTTTACAGATGCTATAGAAAGCATCGAAATTTTTTTGCAAACACCTGCATTTCGGCATCTTACTCACATGTATGGGTAAGATGGCCAAATATCAAGGAGTATGGTGCCTTATGGAGTTTCAATATAAATAATAATTTTTTGAAGCAGTATAAAACATAATGGGATGAATAAAAGTAGATTTAATATTTTACACATAATAAAGTTGTTAAATTACTTAATATAAGGAAACTACAAAAATATGAATGCATCAAATGTTGGCAATATAATAAAAGAACTAATATTTATTTGTTATATAATTATTTATGTTATGTTAATGTATTTGTTTGTATAATGTTTATTTAATATATTATGTTCTATATAACATTTTAAAGAATTATGTCACTTAAGTCTACCTATTTTTAAACATTATAAGAACTTTAACTACGGTAAAGTCACTCTGAAAAAGTGCTTTTGAGTCAGGCTTTTTTGTAATGTTTTTCATATGTCCCTTTGCTCTTTTTTGCCATATCTCAGGTCTGCCACAAACTGCACATTTGTTTAGGAACTGTGGGCAGCTTTTATATAACCAACAGTTTCACTTAATGCACTTGATCCCATCACATTTTTTATTGTACTCTACTAGACACTCTGAACAATCATTTTCATTCACTTAAAAAAAAAAAAAAAAAAAAAAAAAAAAAAAAATCCTCGTTTTCTTAATCTTGGGAGTTAATTTAATCATCATCCATATCATCGTCAGTTGAAGATTTTGATTTTCTACCCTTTTACTTCTTATCTAATTCCTTTTTAGAAAGGCTTGGGTCACCTAGAAATTCGCAGATGCTATTGCCACACCGATTTAGTTTGCCTTTTATAGGCCTTTAAAGTTATTTTTATTTGAATATTAAAATGATAAAAAAACTTTGTTAAAAATTACGTCATACTTAAAACGATACATTTAAAATGTCTAATTTAAAATAAATTTCTTATAGCGTCTTTTTAAAATTGTTTACTTAGCCGTTTATACAAGCTAATTTTAAATTGTTGGGTTAATCAATCACGAACATAACAGTTAGCTGTCTCGACAGCAATTGATTCTGTCTTAAAATCCCTCAGCCAAAGGGAAATGAATGGAAACCTGATGCATCGCCACTAGCCGTTTAACTACGATTTAATCTTCCGTAAACTTTTCAAAGCAGATCAAATTAGCGTGTTTTTAGAGTATGGGGTGTCTGGATGGAGGTTAGCGAGCATAGCTCGTAGGGGCAGAAACCCTTGTTATCTAAATCTATATTATATACTACCGATATTTACATTTATTAAAATTATTTATAACTGCATTTAACATAAAATTTTTAAGAGTGATTAAAATTAATAATTATTTATAAGGCCAATGAAGTTTATTTATAAGGCAGAATACATATAGAAAACTTTCAAATTATGTTCACCTTCGATTTTTGTATCTCTTTATATCATTTTAAACATTTAGAAAATTTATAATTTTAATCAATGATTTTTTTAGTCAGTTGATTAAAATCACGATTTAATCACTGATTTAAATTATCTGATTAAAATTGTTGACAAGTTAATTAATAGCCAAGAGTAATTTAAACAATGAAGAAACAACCAGGCATTTGACCGCAACGGAAAAGAGCCGGCATCTTACCCCAAGGGAAAACAACTGGCGTCTTAACCCCCGGGATTTTCGTGGACTCAACCCCAAAGTATTGGGTTATACGCTGGTGCCACCCACTGACGTGAAGAAGCTAGAACCGGCGACCATTTATGCTTTGCAGAAAGGCCAGGTACCAGTACTCTCTAAAAATATCAGATTTATTTTTTTGGTGTTTAAACTAAGACTTATATAGGCAAATAAAGAAGTCGCATAAAAGATTTTGGACACTTTCCAGAAGTGTTAAGACGAAATACCCATAAAAAAGTACCACTTATTATTATTATTTTTTTTTAAGAACGCAAATTGAAATTTAAATATCACTAGGGAACTCCCTTCAACTGATCAGCGTTTCCCTACATCGACTGCGCATATGAAAACTGTGTGATACGGCATCTTGTACAACACGGCATCTCACCTCAAGTTACCCTATATATATTTATCTGTTTAAGCTTCTGTGCAACAAAAAAATTTAATCAAGCTACTTGAATTGTTATGATCTGCACAGATACAATTGAATACACATATACAATTATGTCAATGAATTCTGAAAAAAGGCCATAAGGATATCGATCGAAACTATTTTAGTTATCAAAGTTATTTGAAATCAAACGTATAAAAAGTAAGTATTTCAAATCATTCATTGGGAGTTTCTTTTCAACAATTTTCACCGAATATATTAAACGGCTGATTATCAAAGAATATCAAAGGTATATTTTCTAAAAATTAGACATAAATAAATGTTAGAAATAAAAATTTCTACAGTGTTTGCATTTTATTCTGATTTTACTGTAACTTTGAATTATTAAATATTAATTTCGGATTTACTAAATGAGGCTTATTTTTTTTGGACTAATAGACGCAAGGGCAGAAATAGAAGAGTGTAATTCATTATTTTTTATTATGTTATATTTTTCTTTAAAAATTTATTCATTTTCAAGTGGTTTAAGTGTAAGTAATTTTATAATGTATTGGCTGATCCTTTACGTAACCAAAGCCAATGATAATAACAATAAATGTTGCAAAAATCAGTGTTTTGTGATTTTATATTTTAGACGAAAGTCCTTCCAAATGAACCTACTGTCGTAGAAACCACAGTCTTCGGCAGCGTACATTGTGTGTACTATGCATGCTTCACTCTGTTTTCTCAATAGAACAGCGAATTTGTTTAATTTTATCCTTATTAGCCAAAATCTTTCTAAAGCAAGCGGGGATCCACCTCTATATTGATTTCCGATTTAACTTGTGAGATTAAGATATATTAACCTTTCAAATCTGACGAAAATTTCTCGTGAAATTTTAATAATATGAATTGTGCAACAATCCCCACTCATTTCAAACACTTAATGATATTTTGCAGGATAATGACAAGATAAAAATAGAGATGTATTCAGAGATTTTATTGCATAATTTTAGCTGCTGCATAAAGATTGACGAATACAAGATCTCACACCCATAAAGAAAAAAGCGTGAAGAATAAAAAGTACCTATCTTGTGAAATAAAAATGTTTTATTACACTGTTAGCAGTGTACAGCTATCTCAGGCTAAAATAAAAAAGTTTCATTCATGATATAGGTAATGGCTTCGTACAAAACAATGCTATAGATCGCAGTGTTTTCTAAAATATATTTTTCATTAGAATTATTAATAAAATTATTTTTGCATTTTTAGTAAAGACCTATTACATTTTATTATTATACCGCATTATTATCATTGAGATTATGCCAATTATAAATTTCTAATAGTATTTTGGTATATATATTTTGTGCAAATGTTCGCATTTTTCTCTGACCCATGATACATCTACCTATTCGGTGGTCACGAAACACATTCAAACCTTAACGTGGATAAATAATATTCCGGAACCACTCGGTTATATTATTAGAAATCACGTCAGACTTTGCAAAATATTAATTGAAATAATCAATTTCACTTAACGGATAATAATCCGTTAAGTGAAAACTATCTGTTTTCCATGAATTACTACTTGTGTTAAATTGAAGTATTGAGACACAATTTCTATTAGTGCGTATTCATAAATTAAACAATATATTTCTAAGCTTTATGCATTTTCAAAGAGACAAAACCCTAGATAAAATTATAATTGAAGAATGGAGTTTTCGTACAAGGAAATTTACACGAAATATATTTTACGCTGTTAAGTATATTAATACATTTTCAGTTTAGTAAAACTTGTTTGTATTTTAAATAAATATGTATTCCGTGAGAAAGTGCAGATGATTTAGAGAGAGAATCTTCATTTACAGATATGTTGCACTGAAACTCGAATATGCTGCTATGAACTGTTCTAAAGCGATCACTTTTAGGAGCGGAATGGATATTCATAAATGATTACACTGTAAAAAAAGATGTAAATTTACAAAACTAGATTTTAAAGCTACATAAATCTGTTTGATTACTAAAATTTTATCGGAAACCTAAGATAATTACATGATTCTCTTTTTTTTGCAGTTACATAAAAAGTTCTAGGCATCCCAGTTCCCAAAAATATGTAGTAAAAATATACATTTTGTTTTTACAGTTAGTAAAGTAGAATATAACATGTAAAATCTACAAAGAATCTGTTAATATTAAGGACGCATTAACCCGGACAAAATACATTTGAAATTCTCCCAATATCTCGCTTTGTGCATTTGAATGATCGCAGTGCTCGCAAGGTTTAATACAATGCAGTAATTATTACTATATAATTCCATATGCAAGTTTTTAAATATATCCTTACGTAATTTTTGTTTAAAGGCTGTCTAAAAAAATTGAATTAAAAAGGGCTATCTGTCAAAGTTAATGTATAAATTTGTAACAAGAAATCTACTTTGTTTTTGTTTATGATAATGGAGACAAACAAAAATGCTGAAAAAAGTATCTTTCAAGGTCTAAGGAAATGTGTAAGCTTTCATAAAAAAGGAAATAATTTGGCTTATCCTTTTCAAAAATATTTTCGGTACGGATGTAAAAAACCTTGTTTCATGAAATTCGTGTTTAGAGTTTTACAATATCGCTTGTGCACATTGCAAACAATAAATGCTATACCTTTTAAATGCGTTTAATGTTACAGAGAAAATTTATAATATTTCAGAATTTCACGAGCCTTAAAAATACGCAAATGCTTTTTTCGAAGCCTAAATACTTGCAAAACCCTTTAAATTCACTAACTGTTTTACAAAATTTACTTTTTTTACTAAATTTTATTCATAAACAGTTTTTTAATCGGGTAAGAAATGCAGGAAACCATCAAGAAATTTCTAGATAATTTCAAAATAACTTATTGGCTTTCTTTTACTCTTACATAGACATTTCCTAAAATGTAAAGGATCTCTATTGCTAAATATAATCTGAAATTTACCAAAATAACACTAATATTTCTTTAACAGCAAAAAGTACAAGAACAATAATATAATATAAAGTATATGGGATTGATAAATTTCATAAATTAAACCAAATTTTATTTCAATCTAAATAAGAAAAAACGTGCGTCATCCACATATTATTAATCGCTTTTCAACACTTCCAGAATATTCCACTGCAATGTTGAAGGTAGCAAATGTGTAAGTCGATCTAAGCAGTTACCGACATTACTCAAATTAGAATGGAATTCGAATTTATTTGTACAGTCCTGTACATGTTCTCTATATTTTTTTTTATAAGTGTGACTATATGCTAAAATTTAATACATAAAAAAAAATGCATTTTAAAAAGTTGTAAACACACTTTCTGCAATTTCCTTTCAAAAATGCTATGTATGGTCAGTTCCATCGTAATGGACGTAACACTCGATCATCGAATTTTGTTTTTAAAACTGCGTGGAAAATTTAGTAATAAAGCTAAAACACATTTTTACAATTTAAAATATTTCTTAAGAAGGACTTAATATCTAAATATATGCAGATTATTTCAATCTCTCTGTTATCCCAAAAATTGCAATTCAAAATTCTGTAACTGATGTAACATAAAATATACAAACATTTTTCTGCTTTCACTGAAGTGTAAAAATGATCAAAACTATCTCGTTAAGAAAATGATTTAATGTTCTCAACAATACTAAGTAATAACAATTATAACATTAACTTGTTTAATTAATATATGAACAAAAAAAAAGAAAAAAATAGAATTTACACATGTAAGTTACGTAAATGTTATTGTGTAACTGTCGTAACACTATCACTTTACAAAGACAATAATTTTAATTAACTTAGTTTGTAAACAGTGATTTACAATGCCTTTTTATTAGTATTTTATTACAGAATATAAAACTATCAAACTTTCCAATCATACCATTAAATTAAACATATTATAATTTTTTTCACTTTACCACCAAAAAAGAGAATTTTCTGTGGAATTGCCCGTATTAGAGTTGTTTTGCTCAACTCTGTATGTAATCTAAAGTTTTCTTCACACACTACAAAGTATGAAAAACATAATTCATTTATAATAAAACGCATAGTATAAGTAGAAGTGCGGTTCCAATAATCACCATACATAGATTCATACATCCAATTTATTTTGGATTATTCTGTATATGAATGTATTTAAAACGCAAAAAAACCTTTAGTATACTAAAATACAGTTCATCTTTAAAATGCGTAACACAGTTTACTCCTTTAAGAAAGGGGGTCCTGGGATCAAAATTCTATTTCTTTTTTTATAGTTCATATATTCATTGAAATAAGAAAATTTCATAAATTTTTCAAAAGTGCAACATAAGTGCTAATTACGTTTTTGAATACTTTAACGTTTTATTTATTGTTTTAATACAATTAATATTTGCAATTAAGAATAATAAATAAATTCATTAAATCAAAAACTTAAAGTAATGTTTTTCATTTCTTAACGCAAGCTTTATATTATATCAAATTTTAATATTGAATACCTCTGTGTATCCTGACGTAGAATAGTAATGGAAACTTGCATTTAGGCTAATCTGAGTATCAGGAATCTTAATATGAAGTTAAAAGAATGTATTCGTATAGAAAATTTTAAAATTTGCTAAAATTTATCTCAGAAACGGTCCGGTAAAAAGAAGATAAAATGCCTCAGAGAGTGGTTATCGTGTTTCTCTGCATCTGTTTAACAAAATTGTTGTATGGGGTCGGCCTTTTATTGCGAAGTGTATTTAGCGTATTACATTCAAGTTTTAAATTTAAGATTGTTTATATAAACTTTGCCAATATATTCTTTTTTTTTAAATATGTGGAAAACAGTCCAATTTCTTTAGTTAATATTATATGAAATGGATTACTAGTTTATACATCTCTATAATGTAGTATTTTTAAATTACTTCTATCGTTTCATATAAACACACCGGTGAGAACAAAATATGAAATGCTCTTTCATTCATTAATATGATATATATCAGCAGCTTTTTTAACAAATGTCTATCAAGTTCAGTTTACTTGCATAAATTATAGGATACCAAATGATCAGTTGATTCATGAATAAAATCAAATTTGATGGCTGATGTGTTCATATCGAAAAACATTCAGATTTTAAGGTTTGTATATCTCACAAATCATCATTTTATAGAAGTGCTTATTGGAACACTAACGACATCTTGGTGACTTCGTCGTTTGTCAAAGAACGCGACATTATTTGTAGCTATTGCTCAATACACTAATTTTAACGCTTTTTTTAATCTCTGTGGTCACTTTTTATGTTGGTGATTTATTAATATTTGATGCATCCTTGCCACACGGTTGAAAATTCCAAATCAAATTCTTCCCACCAAGGAAGTTTTTATCTGCATTGTACAATGCACAATGCATCATACAATGTACTTTAGTATGCTGTGAAAAACTGCGATGTTTGTGCGATCAGATGATGCCTTCTGAATTAAGAAAAATTTTTGGAATGCCATAGGCCACTTTTACCTTTATAGCGAATCGCAATACATATTTCAATTTTTTCACACGTCACTATTGTTCTTCCTTAGCATTTCCTGACGAATTTGGAATTAATTAATTGTTTCTAGTCACCATAAAGTCGCCTGCGATTTCTATTTTCCATTATTGATTTTTGCCCACATTTACTCCACTGATATTAATTCTATCCAAATGTCTTTCACTTAAATGGATACTGTTAATTCTTGAAAGAAGGACTACAACTAATTCTACTTGTATGCTATTCCTGTGCTCTCAGACAAAAGACAAGGCACCATTTTTCTACTCGAATACATCCCTTATACTACACGTAATGAAACAGAGTCAGAGTCTGACCGAGTATAGCTGCTAATTTATGAGAGTTTATACATTCTGTGTTTTCCAGTTTTTATTTTTAAAAAAATTACAACTTTATATGCAAATTTTACTCTTTACACATAAATATATAATAGAACAAAAAAAAGTACAAACTATGCAGATGTGGTATTAAATTGCTGTCTCTGGAAAGATTCAAACATTATTTAAAGTAGAAGTAATGTTTGAAAATAAATTTAGCTTAAATGAAAAGCAATATATTAAAAATATTGCATTTTATAAGCTTTTTAGTCATTTACAATGATCATCTTAAGTGTCGGCAAGTTTATTTCCTTGTTTTTCAAATTCAATAAAGATTCTTCTCCTCGTATCTCTTGTTAGGTGTGTTTATAATGCAACATATTATTTTAAATTTACTTCTCAAAAAGATATTGGGTAAATAGCGTCAGTAATATTTCTCCCTTTGACGTTGTTTCTTTAATTAACTACAAGGGAAACTAACTAACTATTTGCATAATTCAAAAAAAATTCTTATTCTTGATTTCCAAAATAGTTAAAAAAAAGAACAAGCTCTTTCGGAAAAAGCTTCATTTTTAAATTTATTTTGTGAGAATTTGGAAATTCACTATTCATTATTAGTGAAATTTCACAATCAAAATTTGCTCATAATCCATGTATTCCAATTATACATGATGCTCACAAAGTCAGTTTAAAATTAAAAATTTCTTGCTTTTATTACAGATACAAATGAGCAGATAAATGTATTGGAATGAAGAGTAATATTTCTAGTATATATGAAAGTTTTTTGTATCAATTAAGAAACCTCTATTTGTGCACCATTATTTGCTCGAAATATTTCAGGGCAATACTAGTCGACATTTTCGTCTGATATTCTTTTCCGTCCACTATTTCCTTGATCTAATACTGTGATGGTCTCTATGCATTTCTTGTGACCAACCACGTTCATCACTTCGTGAATGTTTTTTACATAACGGTACTTACATAGTTAAGATTTGTTGTATTTAAGAGTGGGTTAAAGCAGAAAAATTCTTATTGTCAGTAAGTTAAATATTGTAGGATTTTAGAAACAAAATAGCATATGTATATATATATATATACAAATATTATAATAAACCAAGATTTTTTAGGTTTAGTTACTTTAAAGTTCCACCCAAAATTCTTGATATTTTGTAAATTTAACGTAATATAAATTTCTAACTTTTAGCACGATTGCAATAAAACAACTGAGAATTAAATTGGGGTTAGCTTTTCATAATAAATAGTAAACTGAAAGTTTTAATCAACTTTCTATAATAGAAAATCTTTAATTATGAATTCTAGCTGATATTTATTTGCAGGGAGATAGAACGTTCATGGTAAATTGCAATCACGGAATGAACTTATCACACAAGGAAATGTATGTTATCAATAGAGATAATGCTATACTTCCCATTAATCATTTTCTCATTTGAGTAAAATATTTGTCATACTTTAAATATTCATTCATTTCTTGTGAATTTATGCAGATGTTACAAATGGAGTCCGTTACATACAAATAAGTTTCATTAGAATTTAGATTACTTTTGCGCTATTTGCTGCTAATTAATTTTCATAATTAATATTTTCTAGAAAACAGCCATAATTTCTTTTAAAGGTGGATTAAATGGAAAGCAATGTAATAAAAGCAACTATAAAAGATCGGTTACTTTTAAACATACCTTGTTTAAGATAATGTTTCAAGTAAAATATTCTATAACGGCATATATAATCATTCGTATAGTGGCTTTTTTATTGTAATAGAATTACTGGTATTTTTAATAAACACCGGTATAAGGAAATGCACATTTTTAGCATCTGATAATATTATAAAATTTCGTAATAATATTGCATTATAAATGTCATTAAACATGTCATGCAATCTCTCTTTCTCTCACTCTTTATGTATTATCAGTATGAATGTATTATGTATAGATTAATTTATATGCTTTTCGAGTTCTTTAACCTTCGGGTGGTCCTGAACAAACCTGCCTTCGACGCAGGAGGATGACCCAGAACACGGCCGATGACGTCGTGCTAGTCCTTTCCGAATTTCCTAATAAGACCACAGCGCAGTTCCTGACAGCTAGCTGCAGAACACCGATGGATCCTCTCGTCTAACCCAGAGATTCAATTCCCATGAAATGTGCATCTGTATAGTCTATCGTTGGAGTGTGATTGTGTGAACATCCACAACCCTTTCAAAAATACCCAAGCAGTGTCCCGGGAGACTGTGAGGCGCCGTATTCCTTGTGTAGTTCGGAGCAGGTGCATTCTCTGACAGTAGATGAACGAACTGGGAACAGATGGCTACCACAGGGTCACCACATTTTTGTTTTGTATTTCTATCCATGTAGACCTGACATTCGGGTAGGTAGTTGGCTCTGGTACGCACGAAGTCGGAAGGCAAATTTTCCTATTTTTAAACTATACTTTTTTACTATCATTTTGTGTTTGTGTTGTCCGTCCGCTGTCTCGGATATCAGAGGTAGCATGTTCATAGGAGATCCTCATTTCCGTCTGGCGGTAGAGTAATTTTTTGTAATCTTCACTAGTCTTGAGGTAGTGTTATTCCACTTTGAGTTCTCACGTTTGGTGTCGGTGACTTGACGGTTGCTCAAAACTAGACCTGTTTCGGCCACCTCCAGTGCATTGAGATTAATTCTATCGCAGTATCCGGAGTCAGTGGTAACGCATCGTATGATGGCCTGTATTGGCCGCATACACTTGAATACTTCTCTTTATATTCTTTTAATCAATTGACTTGAATCACAGAGGTATTCTGCTCGTAGAGGATTCTCAATTCTGGATAGCAGTAAAGCAAGACTGTAGTGAGGTGTCCTTCACTAGTCTCCGGAATTGGTTCACTCTTGTGAGATTCCACGTTGGGAGTCGATAATGCGACGGCCGTTGTTGCCAAACTGGATCTGTTCCTCTCCAATTATTGAATTGGGTTTTTTCGCAGTGTCGGGACTTCAGTTAAAAACAAAAACTTGTGTAGCGTCCAATATTGGACAAGATCACTTAACCAAAGCTTTGTGTGTGTCTATAAACCTAACTTATTTTTTAAGAATGTGCAATACATAAACTAAAAAACGCATTATTACAACACAGTGCAGTATTCAAAATACCGCAAACAGCAGATTTAAGAAAATTACCTATTATTATATTATTTTTATGATTTCATTATCAACATACGCTCTTGAAATATAAGCATTTAGAAATATCCTAGATGCTGTTATATAATTTCTTAATATTATTGCATTACAAATGACATTTAGCATGTAATTCATCTGTGGGCCTTTCGCTTTATGTCGATTATCAGCATGTATATATAAGAAACATATGGTTTTACCTATGTTTATGAATTCATCTTATTTATTAATAAATTTTAAATTATAAATTTAAAAAGTACATTATCACAACACAGCGCAGTATGCAATATGCAGCAAAGAGCAGTATGAAGATAATTACCTATTATTATGTTATTCTTGTGTTTTCATTTTCAACATCTCCTGTTAAAATGTATTTTTTCTGAAAATAACAAATACTATTATGAAGGACCATGTCATTTTATATTATAGAACCTAAATATATGCAAAGAACACATTTTTCAGAAGGAAAGTGGCAAAACATGATAAAGTTTGGTCGATGAGAAAATATGTTTTTTTCATAGACACAATTTTTAAGACTAAATTTATAAAAAATTGAATTCAGCGCAGAAAAATATTCTAGAATTTTCATATAAGATATTAAAAGTGCAGTAAATTATCCCAAGAAAGGATGACAAAAATGTACTGTAAAACGAAACAGATTTATAAAAGCAGCATACGTTTTTGTAACGAAAGATAATTTCAAGTTCAAATCACGGAATGCTTTCTGAAACACAACTCAAAACGTTCATTTAAGCTTCACAATTTCGAAAATATTATTTTGATATTCTACTGGTAAATATAGTTGTAGTGCGTAACTTATTTGCATTTGAATTATTTATGTTTGAAAATTTTGAGAATAACAAATTGCAATATATATATACAATGCTATATATTTTTAAAAATTTAAACTCATTTTTCGACTAATAGTGCTTTTAAAACTATATATCCGAGAAACGGAAAATATTTTTTAATATGAAATATACGATGTACTTTGCAGTACCAATACCATAAAAATTATAATAACCATACGTATCATACTAATGCATGTATCTTTTATATTTCTACAACTGTATGCACCAATTTCGTATACAATTCATTCTCGATGACATGTGCAAAAACTTTACGATGCACAAAATACAAATGTATATTAAAGTTAAGCATATTAAAAGCATAACATAATATTTTATGCATTTGTTTCATATATAGGATTATTTCAAATTACAGTTCAATAATCTTCAGCGAGGTCAAAAACTGTAAAATAAGCTGTAATAAAAAAGAAATATAGGGATTTAAATCTTTGGTTTAGTGAAAATATGAAGCTTTTGACTATATCTTTCCGAAATCTGATAATATCCGTCTTCAAATAGAATGAAATTGATGCTGAAACTTTTGGAATGAAGTTGCCGATCCATACGGCACCATCTTTTCTGTTACAGTTTTTTATATCATTATTCGCTGTTCTCCTGATTTAAACAGAACAAAGTAAGATTTTTAAAATTGTTAATGAAATATCTTCTCTTAAAAAATGAAGAAAGTCTGGCTTTAGTAAGCTGGAACACCCTGTATTTTTGAGTTAATAAACAGGTTACGTCTTTTTATTTTAATACAGCTTAGTTTGCTGTTCTTGATCTCCCTGAAAGTTATTGAAGAGTTATTTTGGGTAAACCTCTGTAAAATATACATTAAGAAGGATAATTTAACTCTAAATGCAAAATTAGCAAAAGTTTCAAGATTGTAAAAAGTAATAAAATCATTTGAGTATATGTGTTAGGACCATTTTTTTCCATTCAACAGGATTAGACAACTACACGAGATAGGCTTGAAGACATTCAGAGGTACACTCACAAATGGCGATGAAATAATATTGGAGACTTCGATTCTTCTCAATTCTCTGAAATCACACATACTAAATACGAACTATCTACTTCTGAATAGAATTGCAATGGACAAATTACGAATGGAAAAAACAGTAACTAAGTATAATTATCATAAATGCAATAGCACAGATGCGTGAGCCATATCATTTACAAATTAAAGCTGTTGCAGTAGACCCATGCAAAGTTCTCACACTGCAACCTTTGAGTTTATTTTCTGATACATGTTTTATTAATTTATAATGAACTGCGATTTTATAAATCAAATGAATTGTTTTAACGAAATATGTCTAAATAGTGTTCAAAAACCTTTCGTATAACAGACGGTTCATCTCTGTGCGTTTTGCATGTGCATAGAAAAGAAGGTGTTGACATCAGAAATAATAGGTATTGTAAAACATAACCTAAAAGTATAATAAAAAATCAGTATGTAATGTCTGCTGTAAAAAAAAAAAAAAACTGTCCAATGATACCCCATTTATCTTTTTACGTTACATGTTAGTTTAGTTCAGTATGCCATACCAGATGTAGGCAAAAAACCTTATCCAACGATACCTCATTCATCGCTGTACGCTACATTTTAGTTGGGAAAAAGAAATACTGACAACAAAAGTAATATATACGGTAATTTAAAAAATCCATCGAAAATTTTAGACAAAAACCATTTGAATCTTTTATAACAGCTTATCAAAAGTCAGGTACCAATATCCTTTCTAGGTAAGTAAGGTGTCTGTCATGGCATGCTATGCGGTTTGGCTTAACTATATAATCAAATGAAAAAAGATTTGTATCCTTGACTCTTTTAAATATAAGCTATACGCTGCGCCCAATACAAAACTGGATGTTTAAAACTATACGATTCTAATATATTAATTTAAATAGTATGAACAATTATGAATATAAAGAGCAGTATTTTTCTTCGAATAACATAAACCCTGTTGGTTATTAAATTATTTTTGTTTTTATTGAACACATACATCAGACTTGTGTGCTTGACCCCAAGGCCCGCTTATAAGTCATCGTCGATATACAGGGACGAGATAGCACAATGAAATTTTCAACGCAGAGAATTTTTACATCCGGGAGCACCGCAAAGAATGTGCAACGGAAACAGCGGGAGTCGAACCCGCAAGCCTCCTACGCTCTCAAGCGATTAGGAGCGTGTTGTCTTATCCACTCGGCCACGGAGGCCCTTTAAAATTTAAAATTCGATAAACATACACATTTTTAATTATTAAGCTCAAATGAAAAATTTTGTGCATATCTACACAACCGAAACTAAAATACAGCTATATGCTCATCTAAAAAGCAGATTATTAATATTCCGTAATCAGTCTCACAGTCTAAAGTTGGCATATAAAAGTGTTTACGGAAATAACGGGGTCAAAAGTGCATGAGAATTACAAGAAAGGTGTTGATAAAGCTACAAAACACATTCGGTAATTTGCACAAGTTAATTGTAGACCCTATCTTCCCACTAGCATAGAATAGCAGCGTACACTGTTGAGTGATGAAAGTTAAAATTGAATCAGCATCTATTTATATGAATGTCTAATAGAATATACAGTTTTATTAAATTTTGTGCATTAAGACCAATGTCAAACGGGGGTCTTTTTTGCTGCTTTTTTGCTTAAGGGGTCTTGTACCTTTTAAACGCGTCGGAATTTAACGAAAACCTTCAAAGTTTGAATTAGTCTATCTTCAAAACCTTTTTATGTATAAACAGGAAATTTTGGATATTAATTGAACAGATTATGCTTTGTAATATACTACCAACATAAATTTATTAACCCTTTACAGAATTCGTGTATTGTTGAAATCAAAATATCTCTTTTTTTATCCTATAAGTCATTGCGCGCATGATATCGTGAGAAAGTATGTATGGAATGTCATGAAATTTGATAAATATACTAAACAAATATGTGTGTTTCAAATGATCTACTTGTAAGCATTTACAATGGTAATATTTTTAGTTATGACTATTTTTATTCATAAATATTCAAATTTTTTTATTTTTTTTTTACGAAAATATTTTTTTTGATATAGTTAATGAAATAATTTTAGCCTAAGAGTAGATCATTTTAAACACACATATATGTTTAGTATCTTTACCAAATTTCATGCCAATCCATATATATTTTCTCAAGATATCATGCGCGCAATGACTTATGGCGTAAAAAAGAGCTATTATGATTTCAACAATACACAAATTCTGTAAAAGGTTAATAAATTTCTAATGGTAGCATATTACAAAGCATAATCTGTTTAATCATTATCCAAAATTTCATGTTTATACATAAAAAGGCTTTGAAGATAGACTAATTCAAACTTTGAAGTTTTTCGTTAATTTTCGACGCGTTTAAAAGGTACAAGACCCCTTAAGTATTATCCATCCACAATGCTATAGCATTGTGAATGGATAATACTTAAGCAGAAAAGCAGAAAAAAAGCAGCCCATCTGACATTGGTCTAATTCTTCAGATATAGCTACAGTGGAAATCGAGAAAAACATAGTATAACAGTACCACCTATTTGGCGATAGAATCCATATTGAATCAGCTACTACGTATGTCGCTGTCTAACAGAATGATAAATTTCACGAAATTATGTACATTAGTTTTTGAGATACCTATGTCGTGACATAGAATCTACAGAATAGCAACGTCACCTGTTGGTAGATATAATACAAACACTATCAGACCAATGTCAGATGAGCGCCTTTTCTGCTGCTTTTTTCCTAGACGCCCGTCTGACATTCGTCTAAGTGTCAATTTATATCAACGTTTATCAAAATGTAAAATTTGATTAAATTCCGCTCTGTACTCGTATTTCGTACGTTAGAGCACCCAATATTTTTGCGTCACATTCACACACAGAGAGAATCACGAACAGGCCTTTACTAAAAAAAGTCCAATCGTGTTCATGACATTCTAAAATGTAAAAATCCGCCGTAAATCAGATGTCGAAACTTCTTACGAATCCAATATACAGTATGCCTAATAAAGTCCCTTGCCACTCTCTTAACTTCGGAACGGCTGCTGCTATGTTCATAAAAGGGGTGTCTAGGTATAATAAAGTAGTCATGAGCTACTGAATGAAACTAGAGATCCTAGCTTCATTCAGTAGCCCATGGCTATTTTACTATACCTAGATACTAGGGTGGGCCGAAAAAACTTTTCTTAGAAATTGATTTTGGCATAGCACACAAAAGTTGTGTAATGGGTCAGTTAGAACTCATAAAAATTTTCATTAATATTGCGCAAGTCGATTAATCAAATTTCATCATTATCGCTCCTCTAACGTTGAAAAGCAGAAAGAAAAATCGTTTTTTTTTTCTTTTTCTTTCATTTTTTTTTTTTTTTTTTTTTTTGTAAAAATATATATATTGAAAAAATTTCAAAATTTTTTATTAGAATACAGTGAAATACGAGTACATAATGGGTCAGTTAAAACCTATAAATTTTTTTACCAATTTCTAACAATATTTAACCGTGCCCTCTGACATAAAAAATTGGAGAAAAATGAAAAATATATTGGATTTTCTAAAAAAACTGTACCATGAAAATTATTTTTCGAAATTAGTATTGACATTAATATTTTTCATATTAACCCTTAATTACTGTGACAGAAATTGTCGCATAACTACTGTGAGCGGTCTATCAGACCGCTAAATCAAAACATGAATAAAATATCAACTAAGTGGTAAAAAATGATTTGTTTACCATTACTTATCTACTTAATTGATTTATAAATCATTTTTCGAAATTTGAAGTTTTATTTTTGAAGACTAAAGACTGGTATCCCGTTATATGGAAATAGTAAGCAAAAGCGATTTATTGTAGGACACCGAGGAAAAGAAATATGTAATTTTAAACTCATCTAATAATCGGTGAATAAAAATGTATTTTTTTGTAAAAATTTTATGAATATCTAATAAAAATATAGTTAAATTGTAAAAGTTAGATTATATTTGCATAAAAATTATCGTTATATAAATAAAAAACGTTCGTAAATTAAAGTTTACATACATATCTACATTTTCATGTTAAATGGAATTAAATACATGAGCATTTATACATCACCGTAGAAATAAAATAAGTAAAAACAATACTTTTTTTACTACACAGTATAAAATGTTCAGTCGCAGTCAATGTCTTGAATTCTCGAACATTGAAGGTAGACTCTCGATTTGATATGAAAACTGCTGAGTACAATAATAATCCAAGAAATGCTTTTATTTCAATGTCTTCTCTATCAAAGTAAGTTCGTGTCTCGTTTGATCAAAATAACACAATTTACATACTTTAATTTTTATATTAAACCATTTAACTATAATTTTTATAACGTTTTTAACAAATTGTAAATTCCAAGTTTCTTCTGGTTCTGCTTTATGCCCAGTTTTTGCAGGACCTTTTAAACTCGGCAGCAGCACAACACTATTATGTTATATAGATAGAAAAACACGATTTGGTTCTTTTGTAGCCCATATAAAATTATTTTTCCCACAAAAATACTCTGAGTTACTTAAAATATTTTCTTCATCATCCAGTGATAATTCCGAACGGGAATCGTGATCATTTTCAATAAATTCATTTTCAGAATATTCAGAATCTGAATATTCAATATCCAGCTAAATTTTAACAGGCTCCCCAATTTTAGTTTGTTTAGGTTCACTGGACGTTTTCTCGAATAATTAGATTCCACTTTTCCCATAATATCATGAAAAAAGTATAAAATTATCCACATAAATAAAAAGTTCCTTCTCGGACAAAAACAGAATCACAACTACTGTGAGCAGTCTGACAGACCGCTTTCGCAATGAAATGAGTAAAAAAAAAAAAAAAATAACAAAAGCAACTAGCAGAATGATAAGCGGAATGTGACCTTGGGGGGCCGTTTCAGGAAGGTAGAGGTAAAGGTAAGGATCATTATCTATTCTGAGGGTGGAAATGCATGCGGGAAAATCTGCAGCGGTCTATCAGACCGCTCACAGTAGTTATGTGTTAATTTTAATTAAGTATATTTTTATTGAATTTCACACAAACAGAATACAAATTAGAACAAAATCTATAAATTTCAAGTGCATTTAATAATATCGTACGTAAGTAGAGCAGTGTCCAAAATTACTACAGCAGTACTGGCTGATTTGAATTTAGTTTCACCAGAGAAACAAACTTATATAGTTGAAAAAAAACGAAGTGAGAAGGGAAATAGAGAAAAAAATGGAAAGCACAAAGAGGAATGATTTAAGGGCATTTGAAGCGACACCTCTTAAGAGTTTGTATTTTGATGTACGTAAAGATGATGCTTTTCAACAAATATCTGATCATCGAAACATAACATCAGAAGAAAATGTAGCATTAATAGAGGAACCATATAGTAGGTATATAGGTCATATATCGTTAACTGCTGGTGCAAGTGAAAAAGAAATAGCCCAAATTATTATCCCATTTACAAAAACGTATAATTTGAGTTTGTAGAACTTGTCGGTTATCGGATATGACGGAACAAATGTGAATACGGTATGGAAAGGCGGAATAATATGTTTCCTTGAGACATACACAGGAAGATCATTATAATGGAATATATGTAGGTTACACACTAATGAGTTGACATTATTCTGGAAATGAACTGTTGCACAAAAAGACCGTATTCATATTCTGGACCTATTGGATTTCTTCTAAAAGATAGCGAAAAAAATCCAGTGGTCCAATTTGATCAAATTTATTGTACTCTTCAGCCTATGGATCTGAAAGATATCCAAAAGCTAAGTACTGACCACAATATTTGTATCGCATGTGTCTTAACAAATTTAATAAAATTCACAAGATGGTAAAAGATGGTACTTGCCCTTCTAATGTGAGTGACAATAACCCAGGTATACTTATTGTCAGTCATGCACGATGGTTGATTATTGTAAACCGCTTGTAACGGTTATACATTAGCACACCAAGACCGTCACAAAATCTTATAACACCCTTGAAGTATCTAATGAAGTATGTATGCTACAATGTGGTTTGAGATAAAAATGAAATCGAATTGTTGCATGGTGCCCTATATTTCTGAAAAAATGATTTCGCTAGCAAGGTAGCTTCGAAATGTTAAGCAAATTATTTACAATATATTCTCAAACAATGCATATTTTGCGCATCCTGAACACCTGTTATTATCAATGCTACATGATTCTAGAAATCACATCCGGGAATTAGCAGTTAGGCGTATTCTCAGCGCTCGAGATAAGAAGACGAAGAACTTGGGTTGATTGCGTTTTTACTAGTTGCCCAAACTCAATTTTGAAGCAGCTGATTATATTGATTTAATTCATTGGTCAAACACTGTTGTAACAGAGCCACCTCTTACAATGCATATAAAGAACAAAGACTTGAAAGAAATGTGCAAAAAAAAAAAACAGTTTCCAGTACTAACATTTGAGGAATTTCCATGTCGCACGCAATCTGTTGAACGATGCGTTAAACTAATATCTGAAGCTGCAAGGAAAGTTTGTGGTGTGACTGCAAGAGATTCGTGCCAAGCTTCAAGCAAGGAAAGAACTTACAAAATTCGACAACAAGAGGCAATACCTAATATACAATCTACATCAAGTATTATTAAATACATTTCAAATTTGTAGATTTTTGTTTTAATCTGTATTCTGTCTGTGTGCGATTAAAAAAAAAATGCTAGTATTAATTTCGTTAAAAAAAAGAATAAAAAGTTAAATTACGTAATAATTATAGAATTATTATTATTTATAATACTATTTAATTAATCAATTAATGTCAATACTAATTTCGAAAAGTAATTTTCCTAGTACAGTTGTATGTGAATACTGTGTGTAACTTTAAGATTGAAGACAAATAGTTTTCTTTTTCACATTTTTATATCACACAGCACACAAATGTTACAAACAATCACAAACACTGAAAAACATGTAGAATGATGAGGTGACTTTGGGGTAATAACCCGCTGTTAGAACAAGTGACGTTCATAGAACATCTTTTGGGGAATACTCCCGCTATAAGCAACAGAATAATTGGGGATAAGACCCGCTATAGCATAATGTGCCACAATGGCAGCTCAAGAACAACATACTATACTTGGAAATAACACCCGCTCGAATACACAATGTGCCGAAATGGCAGCTAAAGAACAACTATATACTTGGGGATAAGACCCGCTCGAATACACAACGTGCCGCAATGGCAGCTAAGCAACAACTGAACTGGGTCACATGACCGCAAAGCTACGGAGCTCGTTCGGCATGCGCACAAGGTCCGAACATGCCGCCCCGCGTTGCAATGTGCGTAGCACATTCAAAATATTAAAAATACACTATAAATACAAGAACTAAATAAAATACCAATACCATAAAATAATATTACAATACAAATACAATAATAATAAGTTGCAATAACAAGGACTATACAATACAATAAAATTAAATTCTTTGTTACAAAATTTAAGCTCTTTTCTAAAAATAGTTCGATGTATTCTTAAGAAAAGTTGAATGTAAAATAACATGTAAATCTTAGGTGCACTTTAAAATAAGTAGACAATGAGAAAAGGTATGTACATTAGGTTTCATTAATGGGCAAGACACACAATCTAGATATAGATCTAAGAAAGATATTTGAGGCTGTTTTAACCTTTGCAACCCTAACATTACCATCCCTTCCTGGTATAACCTCTAAGATTCGTCCTAGCATCCACTTACAGGGAGGTAAATTGTCCTCCTTTATGACTACCATCGCCCCTGGTTTGATGTTTTCCCCTTTTACCTGCCATTTTGAACGATTTTGGAGATGACTCAAGTAATTTAATTGCCAATTTCTCCAAATTAATTGGACGAATTTAGTGATTCTCTGCCACCTAGATAATCTCGATTCTGTGATATCAATCAACTGAGGTTCTGGAATGGCATCGATAGGCCGACCAATTAGGAAATGGCCTGGTGTCAATGCATTAAAATCATTTATATCGGTCGATAACGGAGTTAAGGGACGCGAATTTAGTACCCCTTCGATTTGGGTGGTGACTGTTTGGAATTCTTCCATAGTCAATCTAGCACCTTTTAATGTTCGTTTAAGATAATACTTGAAAGATTTTACACCAGCCTCCCATAAACCACCAAAGTTGGGCGATCTAGGAGGAATGAACTTCCATTCAATAGCTTCTGAAGTAAGGTAATTAGCTAATTTTTCATCCGGTCTACGGACTAACTCATGAAGTTTGTGCAATTCTGATTTAGCACCCCTAAAATTCGTAGCATTGTCTGTCATAATAGAAGCGCATTTTCCTCGCCTTGAAACAAAGCGTTTAAGCGCGGCGATAAACGCATCAGAAGTTAGATCCGTTACTATTTCTAAATGAATAGCCTTTGTTACTAAGCAAACGAAAATCGCGACATAAACCTTATGAAAAATCCCTTTTCTTTGATTTTTATATTTAATCTCAAAAGGGCCGCAAAAATCGGCTCCTGTATGGTTAAACGTAAAGTTTGGAGTTACTCTTTTTGATGGGAGGTCACCCATGATTTGTTTAGCAGTAACTGGGTTGTTCCTAAAACAGACAACGCAATCATGCACTACTTTTCGCGCTAAATTTTTTCCACTTACGGGCCAAAACCGCATTCGTACGTAATGGATTAAAGTTTGGGGACCAATATGAAAATACTTCCTGTGAAAATGCTCAAATATGAGTTTTGTGAGCTTATGGCCTTTCGGCAAAATGATTTGATGCTTCTTATCAAAGTTTAAATCTGAATTTTCCAACCTACCGCCAACTCTTAAGATATTATCTTGATCCAAAAAGGGGGATAAACATTTAATTTTACTGGAAGGGGGAACCCTTGATTCCCGTTTTAAACCCTTAATCTCTTCCTGAAATTCTGCATTTTGTACTAATCTAATTAGAGAAACTTCTGAATTTTTTATTTCTGGGGTTGTGAGGCTGCCTCTGCGCCGGTCTGCTAACTTACATTTGCAATTGTGAAAAAACCTATAAACATATGCCAGTATGCGAAGAATACTATAGTATTTACCACTTATGTTGAGAAAAAAATTTACTTCTTCAGGATTCCTGAAAAGAGAAAGAGAAATATTAGAATTGAAATCATTACAGTTATTTTTATATTTTGATTTAGTCTCGGGAAAATAATCTGTTTCTGGCACAGAAATAGTTTCTTGCTCAGTCACTAAGTCATCAGCTGCTAGGAATTTTGGTCCCCTAAACCACATTGGATTCTCTACAAGAGAATTAACACTCGCACCTCTGGTCAAGAGATCGGCAGGATTGTCCTTGCTAGAGCAGTGATACCAAGAGTTCGAATCTGAAAGTGCATTAATCTCTATGACACGGTTTGCCACAAACTGCTTCCATCGCTTTGATGATCCTTTGATCCAGAATAAGGTTATTTTGGAATCTGTCCAATAGTACACCTTCGATGTGATTTTTTGATCTAGGATGGGTTTTACTTTATTGGTCAGTCTTGCACTTAGTAAGGCTCCGAGAAGTTCTAGCCGAGGCAGAGTTATCTCCTTTATCGGTGCAACACGACTCTTTGAAGTCACGAGATTGACTTCCACACCACTCTCTCTTTTTATTCTCAGATAAATTGCAGATCCATACGCTATTTTACTAGCATCAGAAAAGGCGTGTATTTCTACAGCTATTACTTGATTCAAGCAACCAAGAATTTTCCTCGGAATTTTTAATTCTGCTAAATTTGGAAGTTCTTCGAGCCACTTTAACCATTTTTCGTGCACATTAGTTGGTAACTGTTCATCCCATGCTGTCTTCTTTAGCCATAGTTCTTGGAACAGGCATTTTATTCTAATGGTGAATGGCGTCAGCATGCCTAACGGATCGAAGATTTTACCAACTGCTTGCAATAGTAGACGTTTTGAGCTTTTTTGCGATGACAAGAATTCTATTAAACTTTTGACTTCGAATGTCAGACAATCTTCTTCTGTTTTCCAGGACATTCCTAATACCTTGCTTAGATTGCTTCCTAGGCTTATTGCAGCATGTTCTGCTTGAATATTTAAACCTTCCTTTTGCCAGCACTGCAGTAACGCTTCATCATTGGTTATCCATTTTCGAAGAATCATTCCTGCTTCAGACATTATTTTGTTAGCATTCAGGGAAACATCAAGAGCTTCTTGCAGCGTATCTTCGCCAGATATAAAATCGTCCACATAAATATATTTATCGAGTAGGTGAACAGTTCTTGGGTGTAGGTTCATAAACCGCTTGATGTGCTCCTTTATGGTAGCAGATAGGAGGAATGGGGAGGCATTGACTCCAAAAATAACACGTTTGAATCTGAAGACCTTGAAAGATTTTAAACCATCATCATACCACAGAAAACGGACAGAATCCCGATCTTTTTCAGCTAGTGAGATTTGAAGGAACGCCTTCTCGATATCAGAAGAAAAGGCAATTTCGTATAATCTGAAGTGGATTAAAATATCAAATAGAAGTGGATTTAAGTTGGTGCCGGGCCATAAACAATCATTAAGGGACAAATCATTGTTATCATGAGAGCTGGCATCGAAGACGATTCGGACCTTTGTAGTAAGTTTATCTTCTTTACAGACCGCATGATGGGGCAAATAATAAACTGCCCTGTCTAAAACAGGTTCATTTTCTTGTACCTGCTCTATAATTTCTTGCTTTAAATATTCCGTGATTATTTCAGAATATTGTCGAAAAAGCTCTGGGTTTCGATAAAATTTTCTTTTTAGACCTTCCAAACGCTGTTTCGCAACATTAAAATTATCATTTAAATCCTTCCAGTCTCTTTTCCAGGGTAACTGAACTTCATAACGATCGCCTACAAATTTGACAGTTTTATCGAATATTTGTTGTGCTTGATCAGTTTCCGATATTTTTGGATCATCATGTTTTATGCCTATAGACTCAAGCTCCCAAAATTGTTTTAAATTATCATTTATTTCATCGAAATCTCTAACGAAATTGCACATAGTAATATTGTTTGTTTGCGTGTTCTCCTCTAGCGCCCCAGTTGGGATCCATCCAAAAACAGTGTCTTGCAGAAAAAGTTTATCATTTATCTTAATTGAATTATGCTTTAAAATTCTATAAAATAATTCAGCGCCAACCAATGCGTGAACTTTTCCCGGTTTGAAAAATGTGGGGTCTGCCAATTCCACAATATTCGGTAAATTAATGTCCGATACATTTAATTGCTTTGATGGAATTACATCCGTGATTTTGGGAACAATTAAGAAATCTATATTCTCCCTGAAAGAGCCATCTTCGTTTGTAATTACACTCGAAATTTTATTTTTTACATTATAAGTATAACCGTTTAATCCTGTAACGGGTACATTAATTATCCTTTTTTTAAATTTCAGCATGTCAGCGCAATCCTTAGTTAAAATATTGACATTGCTAGCATTATCCAAAATGACTCTAAACCTTCGTTTATTTCCGAAATTATCTTCTATAAAAACAAAGCATGTACTCAATAAAATTGATTTTCTTTCTTTACTTATATTATTCAAGGTCTTTAAAGATACGTCATTATTTACCGAAATGTTTTTCATTTCTCTATTTACCGCACCTGCAAGAGGGGAGGAAATTTGGGGGGAAGCCAATTCATTTTTGGATTTATTTTCTTTTTCTCGATGAAGCGATGAGCTGTGTCGCAATCCACAGGTATTACAATTATATTTTGAAATGCAAGAATTTATGAAATGAGAATTATTCAAACAATTAATACACAGTTTATTTTTCTTCACAAAATCGTATCGTTCAGAAACATTCATTTTTAGAAACTGAGAACATTTGTTCAAATTATGAAAAGCCAATTTACACAGAATACAAGTTTTTCCATTCGATTTATCATTCGAATTTAGCATGAAATTTTTTTGTTTGTTCGAAAGAGGAATGTTTTTGTTTAAGGGTTTTGAAGCAGAGTATCTATTTACGCTTTCTAACGTAGAACTGCGGTTTTCCAAAAATGACATTAATTCATTAAATTGCGGGTATTCTGATTTTTTAATCGAATATTCAAATAATTTTCGAGATTCCTTATCTACCTTTTGCAATATAATATTGATAAGGATAGCATCAGACAGATTGTTTTGTTCATATTGTAATACTTTTAAGGCCCTCAAATTTTTATTTACACAATCAATAAAGGATCTCAATTCTTTAGAAGACTCGTAATGTATTTTTTCATAATTAATTATAGCTGATAAATGAGTGTCAATGAGCAAACGTTGATTTTCGAATCTTTCAGTAAGTGCTGTAAACAATGACTCTAAGGAATCGTCTGGGCTCTCTAGTTGTTTTGCTTCATTTTTTAGCGATGCTCGCAAATAAAACAGCTTCTGAGCGTCATTTAACTGAGCATTATTTATAATTAAATTTGTAAATTGTACTTTAAAGATTGACCACTCTTCATATTTACCATTGAATGTTGGTAGTGGGATTTCAGGTAACTTAACTTTTATATTATTCGAACTTATAGATTCAATACTATCAGCATGCACATTTATTTCAGAAACTTTAAGATTTTTAAGAAATAGGTTGAGACTTACCTCAAGTTTCTCGAGACGATCTTTGAGTTCATCTAACTCGTTTTCGATATCTGGTAAGTCCTTAATATCAGGGATATCATAATATTTATCCCGTATTTCCGATACTTTTGCTTGAAGCTCAGGTAATTTTCGAATCTTTATTTCGAGCTCGGTACTCGAGTAATTAATTTCGTCTGTATTATCTTTTACGAAATTTTCTAATTTCGTTATAGCACCTTTTAGAGCACCTTTTGTTCTATTTAATTTTTCCATAGCAGCTATTTCGCTGCGAAATCGACGGACCACAACAATGTATGTGAATACTGTGTGTAACTTTAAGATTGAAGACAAATAGTTTTCTTTTTCACATTTTTATATCACACAGCACACAAATGTTACAAACAATCACAAACACTGAAAAACATGTAGAATGATGAGGTGACTTTGGGGTAATAACCCGCTGTTAGAACAAGTGACGTTCATAGAACATCTTTTGGGGAATACTCCCGCTATAAGCAACAGAATAATTGGGGATAAGACCCGCTATAGCATAATGTGCCACAATGGCAGCTCAAGAACAACATACTATACTTGGAAATAACACCCGCTCGAATACACAATGTGCCGAAATGGCAGCTAAAGAACAACTATATACTTGGGGATAAGACCCGCTCGAATACACAACGTGCCGCAATGGCAGCTAAGCAACAACTGAACTGGGTCACATGACCGCAAAGCTACGGAGCTCGTTCGGCATGCGCACAAGGTCCGAACAACAGTTTTTTAGAAAATCCGATATATTTTTATTTTTCAACAATTTTTTATGTCAAACGGGCGCGGGTAAATATTGTGAGAAATTGATATAATTTTTTGTGGGTTATTGCTGACCCATTGTGTAACATTTTCAATGTATGCCGGTTAACATTTAGGAATATTTTTTTTTAATATATTTTGTCACAAAGAACGATTTTTCTCATTTTTTTTCAATGTTAGAGGTGCACGGCTAAATATTGAGCAATACTGAAATTCTTTTTTCGTCTCATTACACAACTATTGCGTACTATGCCAAAATCAATTTCGGATTTTTTTTTTTAGCTTATTTCGGCCCACCCTACTAGAGACCCCTTTTATGAATATAGCAGCAGCCGTTTCAGTAGCGCATGACTACTTTACTATACCTAGTCACCACTTTTATGAATATAGCAGCAGCCGTTCCGAAGTTAACAGGGTGGCAAGGGACTTTATTAGTCATAGTGTATATTGGATTCGTCAGAAGTTTCGACATCTGATTTACGACGGATTTATACGTTTTAGAAGGTCATGAACGCGATTGAACTGTTTTTAGTAATAGGTTGTTCGTGATTCTCTGTGTGTGTGCGAATGTGACGTAAAAATAATGGTCACATGTGGGGGTCGGCAAAAGTTTAAAAAATACCCCCTTTGGGTCTACTATCGCGCCTCCTGGAATATATCTTCCCCCTCTCTTTGAAATACCGTTTGCAGAAATGTGTTACTGTGCACGGTGACTATATAGAAAAGGACTAATACAAAGTAGCAATTTCATAAATTTCACTCAATTATATCTATGTGAGGGAAAAAAGTTATTGATACACCCTCGTATATTAATGAACATTTAGGCAGAAAAAAGTAAAAATAATATACGCACACCACATAAAATTACATTTGTAGCATTTCTTGTGTTACGTATAAACAAAAATATGTTTATTTTAAATGAAAATGACAAAATACAGCAAACTCTTTCAAAAATTTTGCCTGCTCTCCGACCAGACTGGAAATGCTAACCCTGCATTTGATCAGAGTAAGAAAAAAATAATGCATTTTCTGAGAATTCTTACTCATTAAAATGGAAATGTGCTTGTATGTATGTTCTGAAAGGCTCTCAGAAAGCTTATAAAATGATATTTTCATAATTTTAATAGAAAAAAAGTATTAGACGCTGATGAGAATGCATTGCGCTGTACGGCGTTCCATCTAATTTGTAACAGAAATGGCTGACATTTGGTCAATGTCCAATCTCTCTCTAATGTAGGTATCTGTTCGTACTGAATTGAGGATACTCTACAAGTTTGTAGCTCACTTTTTTTCCTCTATCTGTTTCTGTTTTCGAGATAGGAATGCAAAATCCTCAGTTTTCTACCAGGTGGCGCCCTAGGGAGTTTCATTCAGTAGCGCATGGTTACTTTAATATACCTAGACGCCACTTTTATGAATATAGCAGCCGTCGTTCCGAAGTTAAGAGGGTGGTAAGTGATTCTATTGGGCATACTGCATACTACTTGCATAGACAGAAGAAAGTAAACAAGTAGGGAAGTGGGATCACAGATCCCACAGAGGGTTTCGTTTAATATTCCTTTCAAAACCCTTTATCCTTTAATTGCCGAAACGTCAGTGAAGGCTTACTGTGGAGACACGAAAAGTTTTGATTTCCGTTTGTCTGTCTGTCTGTCTGTCTGTTCCACGATAACTGCCGCAAAAAGCACCCGATCAGCTTGAAATTAATTGGGCATATTCGTGAGATACCCGGACGTAGCTGTATAGTTTTTGGTTAAATTTGGTTCATTCGTTCGGAAAATATGGAAGATTTTATTTTCTTTATAATGCTTTTCTACGGCAAGTCAGACGATTTTCAAATTTCCATTTGTTGAAAGAAAATGGCACGTTTGATTAATGGATTTAAATGTCAAATTATGGATACTAAAATTCCAAATAAGGGTTTTAAATTATTCCTATTATATTGAAGTTTTATCAATATATCTATCAGATTTTTTTATTTACGTGTATAATGTTTTGAGGACATTTATACATGTATTCCAATAATATAAAGAATTTTTAAATTAATTTTCTTGTTTTACATGATACATATTTCTTTTTTTTTTTCCTTTTCTTCGTTGCCTAGCGACTGTTATTCGTAGCCTATCATTGCTTCAAATATGAATGAAGTTAGTAAATTAAGTTAATTTTGTTGCAGGTACTATTAAAAGGCTATCTCAAAAAATATTTTATCGCGCCAAATCGATGCAATTTATGCAATTAACAGTGGGCACGATAATGAATTATTTTCCAGTAGATTTATAGATCTCCAGATATGCATATTTTGGGGGGCTTTTAATATGTTATTGCTATCGCATGGATTAGGATGTTTAAACTAATGTTTAACCATGCTATAAGTGAAAAAAAAAGTACAGTTAAAGGCATGTAAATCTTTTTAACACTTTCCAACATGGATGAAAAGTATTTATGACTTAAGTTTTTCTATCTGTCGCCTGCCGTGTTACTCTACGTGCTCTAACTCTCGTAAATATAGTCAGGATTGCATGTAATTGATATACGTTATTGAGGTTTGCCAAAGTATGTTTGGTATTAAAAATGAAGAGTGTAGCATTCATAGCTTAATGACAGGGGCACTCAAAACTATTCCGTTACATTATAGTCTTTGGGAAAAATCGTCTGCGATGTATTTTAATAATGTTACACAATTTTAAACGTAATGAAATTTATATACTTTATTAAGGTGCACTAGAACCTGGTTACTATAAAATATGTTATGTGTAGCACTTACAGCATGCGTACAGGGAACTCAAAAGTATTCATAATATTACAATCTTTGAAGAAAATCCTTTTGTGGCGTTTTTTAATGATGTTACTCTGTTACAAAATAATAAAATTGATATGTATTTTTGAAACATTTTTGTAGTATATGGGGTGCAAAGCATATGTTTATTTCAGAGTCACACAAAAGTGGTCGATTAAAATGTGGTCTACAGGGGGAAAAAAACTCTTCAAGCGACGGGAAACGAGAATTCTCGTTTTTATTCAGAATACGTCATTGGCTAAGGGAGTGACTTCTACCTTACAGAAAAGACATTTATATTGTGTTGTCCATATTTTTTATAGATTGTAAGACATTATATATTACATCCGTACATTGAAAGATATTTACTGCTGCATAAACATGAAAAACATATTTCAGAAACCAATTTCCGAGACACTTTCAGAAGAGGGAGGAGCTTCTACTGTTTTTAAACCCAGATTTAATTAAATTGCCTGTCGTCAGTGTGTTAATTGTGTTGCACTAATTCAAACATTATGAAATTAAATTACATTACTGTGGTTGACTACAAGAAGCTTGACTATGATTTGTATCGTATTTATCGTTCATTTATAGGGTCACATAAAAAATTTCGGATACAGTTCTGGTCTATTAGGGATGATTGCTGAAGAGCATTTTCGATTATGGTGTGCGTTTTAACGTTAAGTAAATTTGTGCTTAATAAGTAGTGCTTAAATATTGTATAGACCATGTACAGGGATACACAAATGAATTCGTAAGTATAAATGAAAATGAGCGCGAATTGCTTCAGTGTTTTTTTTTTTTTTAGTTATGTATTTCCCAGCCCAATTACATTTAGTATACTAACAAATGTTTGCAGAATTTAAATAGAACCATATACAGGACTCCGCAGAAACTGGATATATGGTGCACACTATGCATACTAATCCCCGGAAATGTGATATGAGCAGTTTTATGAGGGTTTTTTGTCTGCATTAAATTTAAATGTTATAGACGACGCGTAAAAATCTTCACGTAATATACAGGGCTGTAGAAAAGAATTCATGTACGTTTCCGTCTATTGGTAGAATTTACTAAAGGACATTAACACAATTAATTGATAATTACAAATGTAAATTAAATTACACTACGAAGGGGTTCAGGGGGGCAGAGCCCCCCTGAAGAAATCTACTTTATTATCTAAAAATTACCAGAATAAGTAGCTCATGAGATTTTCAGAATACCATTACATAACAAGGGGTTTAATTTAACGCTTCTAATGTCAGAAACCTTCGAAATATTTTTTGGTTTTATAAATGTTTATGAAATTTCAAAACTTTAAATTTCGTTTTTTGTAGAAAGATTAATATTACTCAAAGGGTGCTAAACACAATGAATTGTAGAGCTGACGTTGAGGCTCCTGATCTGCAGATTTACTAGTTAATAAACCCAAATTGTTAATTGCCGAAACGTCAGTGAAGGCTTACTGTGGAGACACGAAAAGTTTTGGTTTTTGTTAGTCTGTCTGTCTGTTCCGCGATAACTGCCGCAAAAAGCATCCGATCGGCTTGAAATTCACTGGGCATGTTGATGAGGTACCCGGACTTAGCTGTATAGTTTTTGGTTAAATTTGGTTCATTCGTTCGGGAAATATGGAACATTTTATTTTGCTCTATAATGCTTTTCAATGGCAAGTCAGACGATTTTCAGATTTTCATTTGTTGAAAGAAATGGCTCATATGAAAAATGGATTTAAATGATAAATTTTTGATGCTGAAATTTTTAAATAACATTATTAAATTATTCCAATAAATTATGTCAATATATTTCCGAGATTTTTTTAATTAGGTTTATAATATTGGGGGAATTTTATGCATGTTTTCCAATAATATAAAGGATTTTGTTTTATCAATTTGACCTAATGCATATTTCATTTTTTTTCCTTTTCTTTCTCTGTTGCCTAGCAACGTATTTGGCCCTAATAATATTAGTATAATTGCGTGTATAATGCTTGAGTAAAGCCAACGTCAAAACAGATGAATTAATGCATTTGTATCTTTGCATATAGAAGGATTCTAGCCCAGAAATAAAAATAGGCAATATTTCATTTATTTTATTTATTTTATTGAAATATTTTGCTTAAAAATACAAAAGTTCATTATTTTCATAGAGAATAACGCAACATTTTCCCATAACATTTACCAATATTTCTTTAATTGTTGCCAAGAAAATCAAAACCCGGAATAATATTTTCTTTTAGACAATTTTCAATTGAAATGTTTTGTCGTAAAACAGGAAAATGAAAAATAAAATTAAGAATAGAAAAATTAATATGGCGACATATTGGAAATAAAAAGAAAACTCTCGAGTATTTCTTAATATAACAAGATGAAAAGTTTTGAGTAAGTACGCATAGCAGGTGAATTAGACGTCATTTATCGAAAACAAAGATGCTGGAATAAAAAGATCTTGGGTAAAATAAAATTAACTATTATTCACGGAGGAAAGAGATAGATGGAGATGCAGTATGCCGTAAAAACAGTTTGCAATACGATGTGCGTTATCGCTCAGATTGATTTAAATGCCCTCATTCGGCCCAAACAAAACAAGCACGTGGAACAGGGACCAAATTCTTTGACTTCAACCGTTTTTTTTTTTTTTTTTTTTTTTTTTTTTTTAAGCACGTCGTTGTGTTGTGCCGAATGTAGCGGATTTTAGGGTTACATTTTTGGCGTCACTTCAAGATTTATTGTCTGTGTACGGTTAACATGAATATTTTATTTTAAATTTAAATTTTATTAATTTATAAAAAAAACCTTATGCTTATCCTTATAAATCACAGCGTAAAAAAAATTCTAAGATATACTATAACCATCCGCACAATCAATAAAAAATTACGAATGTAAATTTAAATAGACTGTGGGGGGTTCAGGGGGGCAGGCCCCTGAAGAAATGCAATTTTTGATTTAAAAAGTTACCAGAATAAGTAGCTCATCAGAATTTCAGAACATCAGTGTATAACCACTTGTTTAACACTTTTAATTTCTGAAACTTTACGAGGTATCTTGTATGCTCCTAAATATTTATGTAATTTGAAAACTTTAAAAAGCGATTTGTATTAAGTTGAATATTATGCAATGAGTGTTAAAAAACAATGACTTGCAAAGATGACGTTGACGCTCCTGATCTGCAGATTTACTAGTTTATAATTATTAAATCCTTACATAAATCAAGATGACATAGAGGGGTGAGGATGTAGGTAGGTAGCGTGTGATAACATTATTGGCCACATGGCTTTAAATTTAAGATATTACAGGACGTACAGTAATTTGAAGTTTTTGTGATTTTTTTTCTCTAGCACCCCTTGGCGACAGACAGACAAAAATGGGGGAGAGATGCTAATTCTTGCAGATTTTTTCTTAATTTTTGTGAAAATGTATGGGTACTAATGAACAAAATAAAACAATAAAACACACCCTAGTGGTGACAACATGAGTTAAGAGGGTGGGCAGTTGGTGCTTAGTAATGTATAGGCCAAGAGCTTTAAAATGATGTGCCGCATGAAAAAAATCAGTTTTCTGTCACCCCCATGGCAGTGGTGAGGTTGTAAGTAGTCGACATAGACCCCAGCAAGATGTCGGGGTCTACGAGATACGCCGTTCGGTCAAGTCTTCAAATTAATTCGAATCTCGCTGTATTTTGATTAGGGACTGAGTTAGAAAAAATTGTTTAAAATACACAAGTTAGAGCCTGGAAAGGGAAAAAAGAAACTTAGAAATTCACCTCCCCCCCCCCACACACACACACGCGCACACACTTCTAAAAAAATTTTAAATGTTATAAAATATCTGAAATCTTAAAATCGAAGACTTGATTACTTTTCTTTTTTCATTTTATTTTATTTGTATTATGATTATGATTATTATTTTTGCTGAAATTAATATTCGGAAATAGCTGTAACTAATAACGCTGATAAATAAAAGGGACAATATGTTAAATTTATATAGCCCATAATAAAAAATCGGACGTAAAATAATGTTAATTAGTGGAGAAATGCTTAGATTTATATAATGTGTTATACAAATCATTTCTTTTTCTTTTTAAAAGCGATTTTTGGATAAAATAAAAAGTTCTTAATCGATTTTTACGAAGATTACATATTCTGTATCAGTGTCGAAAAATAAGCATATATGCACAAGTTCAAATTCTATAAATGTAGTATTTGTAAAAAAAATTGTATCCCAAAAACAATCCCATTTAAAAAATTATCTATGGTTTTACCAGATGTCTCACTTTTAACGTTTTACTGGATAGTAAATGAAATTGGAAGTAAATCCTTTCATTGAGCCAGATTTTTAATTGATAATTAAAGTTCAATTGGGAATATTTTAACGAAAATTACATATTCGGAATGAACGTCAAAAATTACGCATAGTTGCTAAAAAATTGAATCAATAAATGCAATATTTGCAAAAAAATATATAGGCCGGCAATAAATTCTAGTACCCTAGGCGACAATAGTCTGGCCATGAAACAACACCTGTGTTCTACTGATTGTATCTGAAAGAAAAGGTAATGAATTTATATAAAAATCGATTTTTAGTAGATTTTTTCCGCTTCTAGATGGAATTTTTGAAAAATTTTATAAGAGAAAGTTTTTTTTGTGTCTGCGTGCTCAATTTTCAAGTTGTTCGAGCCGGAAAATTTTAAGCTGTGTGTATGCTTATAAACTGGCAATCCTCCTCATATTTTTGCGAAATTCATTGTGCTTTGATTACAATCAATGCTTTAGTTGAATTATGAATCATTTGCCAAAGTTTTTATTGGGTTTTTTAACTAATAACGTGCATTAATTAAGTTTTTTCTAAAATTTTAAGATTTTGGCAAGATCAGGGGGCTATTCAGCTATATGTAAAAAAAAATAAAGTCTGGAACTTAAATAGTTTCGGAGTACGAACCTGTGACAGACGTGCGGACAGAGAAAGAATCGAGACTACAAGTGTGCCGTGAGATGAACGAAATACTAAAAATATTATCGATCTTGTAGTTGATTTATAAATCTACCTTAATACACTACCAGCAAACATTCCATATGTGAAGCATTATGTATGCAAGGGTAAATAAGCTCGTCCGTCACATTAAAAATGTGCTATCTTTAAACCTTACATTTAATAGAGAAATATATATATAAATATATGTATTATGTTCTTAAATTTGTTGTTATTGTTGTTTCCGTTTCGCTACTCCTAAATCTTAGAAGTAAAAAAAAAAAAAAGAAATCCATACGACGTGTAAAGTCAGCCAAAACAAACAAAAAATATGAACCTTACATACTTTCGTTATGTAATTTTGCCTTTTTTAAATATATGTATTAAAAAAGTTTAAGCAGCCTCCTTCACTCTGATATTTTAACAAACTTTAAAATTTTCAATGCGTAAATCTTGTTTTAACATCATATTTCGATTTTCTGATAAAATTTGCCTGCAAACAGCATACGGGAAATTCTTCGGTCAGGAAGTGGGAAAATTATGCATGTGTACATTTTCGAAATTTTAATGTTAAATTCGTTTTTATTAGTTGCAAAAGCAGTTGCAGTGCGGATACGTTTTTAAGCAAAATTCATAAGCTACTTGACAGAATGAAGAGAAATAATGTATTTTCATACTCGAAGATTCAAAAAATCTGTTTAATTAATTAAAGAGTACAGTCGATATTATTTTTCGAATCACTGCACAATTAAAATATCATTACAAATTTAACGGTTTGCATGGAAAATTGAAAAAAAATATTAAATTATCTATATGAAGCTAGGCTTGTTTTTTTTTTTTTAATATTTAATGAATACATACGCGCCATGAACACATACGTGCCAAGCGAATTGTTATTTTCGATTTTCTCTACGTCTGCTTGATTATAAAATTACATGAGAGTTTCGTGTTTTCTTTTTATCGACTGTACTTGTAACAATATTCGATGAACTCGAGTATATATTTGAGAAACACTGTTTTATATAATAATTGCACTTTGATGGTAGTATTAAAATAAAAAATAAATTAAGCAAAAAATAGCATAAATTTTTACATTAGAATGATATTGCGTAATTAAAATAATAGATTATATTCAAGCGGAGATTTAACAAGGTCAATCTTTATAAATAAGAAAACGTCGTTTAAATTAGCATATTAAACATCAAAAGACACATTTTTGGACCCCCTCATTGACAAAAATCACGAATTTTTATTTTGCCCTCTAAATTAACACGCCCTGAATTATTAAAATAAAATATATATAGAACCTCTATATCTCAAGTTGAAACGACATATTCACCTTAATAAAATAAATATTAAATATAAATATTTAATTCATAATACATTTCTTTACTAAATAGGTGCAAACATACATAAGTTTTAAAAACATAAACAATCAAGATGTTAAAAACATTCGACTCAGAATATGTTAAAAACCCGAGAGCTTTCAGCTAAACTGACATACTTTTAACACGGAATCACGGTATCTCTACATTAACTGAGTTTTTGAATCATGCTAACAGTATAGATAACAATATAAAGTTTATTTGTGAAATGGAGGAAAATGGATGGTTGCCTTTTTTAGATGTAGAACTGGTTAAGAATATTTAAACAAAAAGCATTGATACGAAAGTTTATAGAAAGCCTTGCAGGTATAATAATAAAATATCCTGTGACAGTAATGTTCCATTCAACTATCAAACTACTGCCTATCGATTTTATGTTAAAAGAGCATTCCAGTTTTGTTCGGAGGTTTATCTAAGAGATGAATTGATTTGAATTAAGGAGATTGCTGATGAAAATATTTTTTGAATAAATTTTTCAACAAGTTAATTTATGAATATAAAAATAGTAATAAAATATATACAAATTTAATAAAGATAAAGAAAAGACCACTACTAAATTTGGCAATATGGAATATATTCCACAACTTTTTGAGTGGATTGGGCTTGATTTAATGAAATATAATGTAATTCTTATCATTAAACCATCGACAAAGTTAGAGTATCTGGTACACAGAATGATTGGTCCTATAGATAAATCTGATAAATCAGTTTATGTTATCACTTTTAAAGATAATAGTACTTCAAACACGTATACTTATGTAGGCATGACTACTTGGAAATTACTAGAAAGAATTAAAGAACATATGACAGACATATTTGATATCCTATTCAAAGAAGTCAAGGTCATTTCACATGCATCACAATATAATATTTGTATAATCAGAGAATCTCTGAAAATTTTGACAAGAGTCTAGAATACCTACAAAGACGTTCTGTACTATAATATACGACGGATATGGTTTAACATGCAGGGAGTAACTGGCGAATTCGGTTTTGAATAACTCTTCCCTCCTCTCTTCCTATTTTGGTTTTCTATAGCAACTCCTCTATTTTCTCTCCTTTCCACCCTCCTATTTGTTGTTTTTGTTTCGCTCTTTGTATTTAACCAGCGGTTGTCTTCCAGGCTGCAGCAATTCCCCTGATGACGACTAATGTTTTACTTGAAATCACTCGGATTTTTAACATCTTCTGACTCCAATGTTCTTAACATATTGATTGTTTTAAATGTTTTTAAAACTTATGTATGTTTACACCTATTTAGTAAAGAAATGTATTGTGAATTAAGTATTCATATTGCTTATTTACCTAAATTATTAGTCATAAAGCGCAACGGCGATGAGGAGGGGTCTTGGCAAAAACGTGTCCTAAATTTGAGCAGTATGTACTCTTACGTATTTAATCTTATAAATTGCTCTCTTTTTCGACTGGATGCGATGTTTCATTAGCAGCTTGCAAGTTTTTAGGACATTTTTTTTCGTTTTCACCGGACATAACACCGGACACGTTCACACCGGATTCCGGACATAATTATTTCTTTCAAACATAATAATGATAAATTTAATAGATGTGAGAAAGAAAGGCCTATTTTACGAATTTCCAATTGTACAGAAATGATGAAATAAAATAATGTCATCAATTAGGATGCCACAGTACCAAGTGGAACATATAGGCTCTTTTTCCGATATAAATTGCTAGCTTATTTTGTCTTCATGCTGATATTTTTAGTTTATAATTTTATTTCTTTTTTTAAGTAAACAATTTTGTATATTGTGAAATTAAAATTTTGAACACCGGATAATCCTAATAATTCCACTTTGGTCTTTTCCATAAAAAAACCCAGCTCTTCAAAATTTGTAACACATTCCTTTTTTTAAGACGCCCATTAAATTATTTTCGAACTGCAATTAAAAAAATAGACATAAGTATTTAAATCTTAGACGATTATAAACTAAAAGAATGTTTTTGGTCATATATATTCATTTATTTATTTATTTATAGTCACATTAAGAGTGTTATTTTTAATTTGATTTTATTTTTATGGGTTTAATGGAAAGCAAAATAGACGGAAAAAATTTACGCTATTTGTAATTGTGTGGTCGAAAGAAATGTACATTTATTTAGGATTGTTTACATTTTTGACTAAATGGATTTTAAAAATCAAAACCAGTTACCAAAACATTTACCAAAATCAAAACCAGCAACCAAAACAGTTACAAAACAGTTACCAAAAGCAAAAACTCTACATAAATCTTAGAAGGAAAAAATCCGTACGAAAAGCAAACAACAAAAAAATGAAACTTACAGAATTTCGATATGGACTTTGCCTTTTTTAAATATATGTTTAAATCTTTTTTTTAAGTAGCCATTTTCACTCTTAATTTTTGACAAACTTTGAAATTTTCAATAGGTTAATCTAATTTGATCATGATATTTGGACTTCCTGATAAACTTTGCCAGCGCACACCATACGGGGAGTCAGTCGTTGAAGAAGTTTGGAAATTATGCATATGTACATTTTAGAGATTTTAATGTGAAATTCATTTTTATCAGTTGTAAACGAAATTTCATTGCAGATAGCTTTTGAAGCATAATTCTTAAGCTACTTGGAAGAATGAACATAAATATTGTAGTTTCATACTCGAAGATGACTCGTATGATTTTAAGATTTAAAAAAAAAGTCACTTTCAAAATTGAAAATTGAAAATTTTCAAAAATATTAGATTTTTAAATTATTAGGGCAATGGAAACGCATTTCGACAAAAACACCCTTTCAAAATTACTCAAAATATTTCAAAAATTCCTCATCCACTACACCTCTCAAGTTTTTTTTTCCCTTTTCTAAGCACATTTTGTGCTTGTGCCAATATCGAACTAAGCATTCATTTAAGCCTAATTCTCCTTCAGCGTTTGTGTTGCTATATTTTTCCTCATAGCATACAACTCTAAATTTAAAAGCTGTCGTAAATAAAGAAAAAAATGGTCATTGTAATTTCACATTACGGACAATCTGATCAAATGTCTCGACTGACAAGATAATGTACTCCACAGGTTTCGGATGATTTTTTTCGAAAGTAGGTTTATTCAAATAAACTTCCCGAGGTACGCTGGATGAAGCTAGGTTTTGTTTCGTAAACTGGTAACGGAAGTGGTAACATAAACTTTTCTTTTGTTGTTTTTGGCATGGTTGTATCTTAAGTCACGTATTCTTGTGGATTTCTTCTAATTTTGGAATTCTTTAAGCGTGTTATTTGAAATCAAACTTCGTATTTCTGATATGAAGAGCTCAGATGGTATATGACAAATAAATAGTGCTAGTCATATAACTGAAGATACCCAATCGTCCTCTACAATCTGTTAACTTATTATTTGAAAAAAAGCTAATAATCACAGTCAACTTAATTGATAAAGGAGGCATTTGACAATAAACACAAATAAAGATTATTAACTTTACAGCTCATTTTCTCAAAATGAGGATTGCGTCATTCTTTTACCTTTATCATCTGAACTCTTCACATCATACTAATTATATGATTAAATACGATATCCAAATTCATATAATATTTCACTCATACGTATGAACACAATTCCTTTATTTTTTGTAATATACCTTACACTTTTATTTTTTTAAGTTTACTATAAATAAATAAGCAATCATACAGAGTACATATGAAATTATTTGCTGAAATTATTCTTTTAATTTGCTGAGTTAAGTTCTTGAAAGTATGTTTGATAAAAAGAAGTATAATACAAAATTCTGTTTCAAAATAACATATGTCTAAGGTAAAATCAAACATCATAGTTTTACGCGTACGTGCGTTAAAAAGGTGTTTTTCTTTTTCCACCAAGTTTATTAGGTTCATTATTATTCGTTCTAGTTGTAAAGCTACATAGCTTAAGGAAAGACATTTATGAGCAGAAATTATGTAAAATGTGTTAATTCTCGATTGAAATTAGGAAATTATATAAATTGATTTTTGTAATTTATTTTTAAAAACATCGTCTATGTAAATGTAAAAAATGAATTTTTTTCTAACCACAATAAGGCTAATTTTAAAATGTTTTAACTTTCAATAAGATATTTTAAATAACAGAAAAACAGCGTACTACATGGTGTAATGTTACCTTACTCGATATCAGAAAAGGAAGCTATAAAATCAGCATATATACTGCTTTCCCTCTAAGTGTTTGGGGCGTAATATTCCGTTCACTAAGCTCCAGGTTTCACAGCAATACAAGCAATATTTAAGATAATATAATTGTATAGATTTAATGAATTTTAAATACATTGAAGAATGATTAATACTCTCAAGGATTACATTCATATTCGTAATTGAGTTTTTTTTTTTTACAATGTTGAAAGAATCATATTTTCTTAGCATGTAAAACAAAATGCAAAGAAAACAACTTTAGAATTTTACTCTATTGCAAGACGCTCGGAGGTTTAAAAACACATATATGGAAATTTTTTTAACGGATGCTGTAACTTTAATTTATTTTAATTATTTATTTATTTAATTAATTTTTCAGTTGTCCTTCTGTAGCTGGAACTGTTTAAATTACAAAAAAATCCTAAATTGCATGTTTACCTACCGGTTTCTTTCTTGACTTTCTTTGACTAAAATGTTGAATATGTCGTCAATGTATATTGCATTACACGTATTTATTAAAAAGATCTATCGAGCCAGTATTTTTCTTTTTTTTATAGGGAATAGTGTTGAAAAATAAATAAACAAACGACGAGGCTGGATCGAATTGAGTATATTGTGTTACATACTTACAAGAACTACAACTACTGAAAATAACACAGAAATAACATGTATTTATAGATATTAAAAGGGCCATGACAGACAGGTTAGCGGACTTGAAAGAGAGCTATATAGTTAGCTTAAATAACCAATCAGATTTTAAACATAAACAATTGTATTAAAATGAAAACTGAAATTATTAATACAATAATGGAATGCTATGATTACAACATTCTTAACACCCGCCCATAATCTAGCATTACATCAGAAAAATAAAAAGAAAAGAAAATTTTAGTAAACAAAAATTAAAAATAGTATGAGAGAATTTTTAAACATCACTTGTACAAACAGCAAAGACATAACAGTTCATACTTGTACAAACAGCAAAGACATAACAGTTCATATTTGTACAGTCGAGAGAAAAAAAAAGTAAACACCCCCTACTAACTCCTCAACAAATTATCGTAGAAGAAAGTTACTGGCACCGAACGATTGGAAATAAAGTCTACTTTTGAATGATGTATATAAAATTTGCTTAGGGGGCCATCTACATATTAAAACGAATCCAAACTTCATTTTTTTTTAATGATAATACCCAATTTTAACGAGATATTTCAAATCTTCGGTTCAAACTATGCCTAGACACCGAATTTCAAGTCATTTGAATGATAAGTTTTTGAATTATAAACATTCAAAATTTAGTGCTTCTAATGTTAAATTACATTTTCATATTTTTATTTATATCTCCAGAAATTATGCTCCCAATGTGCTAATTTTTTGTGTAGCAATAACACTAATATACCCAAACATAAATACGCTGAAATTGCAATTTTTATAACTTTATGATACGAATTGTGATTTATGAAATTAATACTCGAAAAAATTATGAATTGCAACCTACAATTTTTTTAATGGAATTAGATTTATTAAGTCCTGCTTTATGGAAATCCAAAATTTCCCATTTTTCTTCCGAGTAGTTTTCAAATTATGCTTAAAAAACGGCAAAATGATGGTTTAAGGGGCCGTCTATAATAGGAGTGTCTAGATATTTTGAAATTTCTTTTGCTATCGTGTAATCTAGCAGGCTTCATTGACTTCTTAAGGTGCCTTGACCAAGATGAGGGCTCTCTTGGTTAACAATCGAGTTCCAAACTTCAATTTGGATACAGCCTTAAAATACGCTCGTTTTAAAATAATTAATTTCTCAGAAACTTATGGTACGAATTTTATAAAAATTTGTTTTTAGGCTAATTGAAGGGTGTAGAGTTCATTTATGCTGCCAGAATTATGTACTGCTATTGAAAAAAAAAACAAAGTTACGGTTCGTTTTAATATGTAGATGGCACCCTAAGCAAATTTTATCTATATCATATAAAAGTAGACTTTATTTCCAATCGTTCTGTACCAGTAACTTTCTTCTACGATAATTTGTTGAGGAGTTAGTAGGGTTGTTTTTTCCACGATTGTACAAACAGCAAACACATAACAGCTCATAAAATTTAACTTTAGGTAAAGCCTTCGTAAACAAATGAGCAATTTGAATACTTGTACGAATATATTCAATTTCGATATTATTTTATCTTACAACATTACGAACAAATTTTAGTTTTATATCAATGTGTTTCATTCTACCATAATTGCTCTCATTAATTATACATTTTATACATGATTGATTGTCTTAATGAGTAACTAAGTTCTTAATATTTACAATTTCACAAGCAATATTTTTAAACAATAACAAGTCTTGAAAACTTTTAGTTAAAGCAATGACTTCTGCTTCAGTTGACGATACTGCAAATGATTTTTGCTTATTACAACACCACAGAACAGGCATGTTACAAAACATCAAAATAACACCTGATACTGATTTCCGGTCATATTTCTTTTCCCCTGGAATCTACATGGATAATGTAGGATCATAATTTTGCTTTTTATGCACAAATTTTAAGGACAGAGTTCCTTTTAAATATCTTAAAATTTTCTTTCGTGCAATCCATGCAACATCAGTAGGAGTTTCCTACATTTGACTCAAACAGTTAACTGCATACAAAATATTGGGTCGGGAAATATATAATAAATACAATAAACAACCTACAAGTTCACGATATGGGCCATTAAATGGTTTTCCATTTTTGAAATCAGATGGAGGTGTTTTAGGCTAAATGAGAATATCACAAGGCTTACATACTAGCATATTAAATTTACTTAAAAATTTAATTATATAAGACTCTTGATCCATTATTCCATTATTAAACTATCGATTGTGAATTACATTTGTGAATTTCATACCTAGAAATCCTGAAACATTTTCAGAATTTGACATGTGAAATTCTTTAGACAATAAGGAAATAACTACATTAGTTTCATTTGCATTTGAACCTGCTACTAATATATCATCTACATTTAGAGCCATAATGATTTTATGATCATTACTATACCAAATAAAAATACAAGGTTCATTATCAAGCGATTTAAAATTTAATTTAGAAACAAATTCAAGAAATCTTTCAAACCATTGATGTGAGGTTTGTTTTAGACCATATAAACTTCTTTTCAGTTTACACTTTCGCCCACTATTATAGTCATAGCCCTGTGGCTGATCCATAAAAACAAGTTCATTTAACTTACTATTCAGGAAAGCAGTTTTTACATCTAATACATATGCACGCATACACTTTTGTTGTTCATTGTGAGGCAGAGTAGAAATGTCATAAAAATTTAATGTTGCTTTTACAGTAATCTTTGCCTCATATATTTCAGGTTCTGGAAACCTAATTGGAAGTTTCTTTTCTCTGGATGACTTTTTCACACTTTCTTCTGTCGAATTATTTGTTTTTCCACTAGATCGGAGGGAACTATCGATTACACTTTCTCGAAATTGTCTTTCATCAGGTTCATCTACATCGATGTTCTGGTAAACATTTATAAAATCATTGGAAGTTTTTTTCTTTTCATTAAATTTAACATTTTTGGATATAATGATACGCTTTGTTATAGGATCTAGTAAGCGATATCCCATTGATGAATGGCCTACAAAAATCATTTTTTTACATTTTTCATCTAATTTCTTCCTTTTATTAGTAGGTATCAGTGTATAGGTGTCACAGCCAAATACTCTAAGATTCTTGAAATCGGGATGATTTTTGGGCTTTAAGTAGTACGGAGTTGAATTTTCAATTGATGCATGCGGTAATTATTATTAATGTAGGCAGTTATTATTAATGTAAGAGCAGCAAAACCCCAAAAGTTCTTAGGTAAATTAGCTTCAAATAACATCGCCCGACCTTTTCTAAGAGTGTTCTATTAGCACGTTCTGATACACCGTTCAAACACGGAGTATACGGTGGCGAACGATCAATAATGTTACCAGTTTCAGTTGCAAAGCTATAAAATTCAACATCAACATATTCGTTTGGGTTATCACATCGAATTTTTCTTTCTATGGGATTCGATTTACAGAACGTTTTAAGCACCATTGCTGCATCACTTTTTCGTTTACCTAGGCGAAATTCTGTAAAACGCGAACAGTCATCTATTAAAGTCATAAAATATTGCTCACCTGCAAAAGTCTTGGGTACTGTCGGCCCACATATATCTGAGTGAATCATCACCATTGGTTTAGATTCTCTTTTTCTTGGACCTTTTCCAACAGGTGTTGCACTTAACTTTCACATTGTGCATATTTCACAGAAATTTGAGGAAGTTGGTAGTCCTAATTGCTTCAGGGCTTGGTTGCACGAGTACCCTAATCTGCGATTCCAGGTATCACAATCACTTTCTTTTGAAGCAAGTACAGTTACATAAACAGGGTTAAAGTCACTTACATATTGTCCATTCAAATCACGTTTACCAAAACAAAACCGGTTTCTTCCTTTTTCAATAAATGCGTTTTCATTCTTGAAAATGACTGCATAATTTGCACTTTCAATTTTCCTAACGAAAATGAAATGACCATTTAGGTCTGGTACGTAAAGCACATTATTTAAAATAATTTCCATTCCATTTGATAGTTTTCCAGTAATATTTTCAACACCTTTAATTTCAAGATTCGTTGTTTTCAATGCACACTTTAGAGTTCCAGAAGAAGGTACCAAAGACGTGAAATATTTCTCATTACAGCAAATGTAAGCAGTTGCACCAGAATCTATTATAAATTCGTTCTTTCTAACGTACCCAGCAACAAATGATACTGCTGAAGAGGAGAACATTTCTTCGTTTGAACTTTTAATAACTTTACAATATCGTTTTATATGGCCACATCTTCCGCATGAATAACAAGTAAGATTTTTTGTACAATATTTTGCAGTATGCCCCTTTGAATTACAAATTTTCCAAAAGAATTCTTTGCGAGTTGACGACAGAAATGCAGTATTATGATGAGCTGTCTTACAGTGGCGTGGCGTGAAAATTTTCGGTGGTCATCGCAATTATTTAAGTTTGTGGTGAAAAATTATTAACTCTAAAATTCAATGGTTGAATGTTCAAAAAAGAAACTTTAAATCTTACCTTCACTTATACATGAACTCCAAATGTTCTGCTAAAACTGGATCGTAGAGTTTTAAAAGCTTATTAAGAGTTTTAAAATATTGCTTGGTCATCGCCGCATCCAGCTATGACCGGACGCCACGCCACTGCTGTCTTAGTAAACACTTTTTCTTTCTCTGAGTCCACTAGAAGTGTTTCAGTGTCTAATAATCTTTGTGTGACGAAATCTAATGTCAAAACAGCATTCGGTTGATTTTCTAAAGCAGTCTTCACATTTTCAAATTCCTGAGGCAAAGACATTAAAATATAAACAATTGTATTGGTTTCACTTACTTCTGCGCCAGATAACATTATATCCTAAATTAATTTATTTATTTCTTCCATATAATTGCTCATAGACACAGCACGATCTTTCTTAATAGTTGCCAACCTCTAACGAATCAAAATTTGATTCACTGCACGCTTCGTATCATATGTGCGTTCTAATTTATTCCAAATTTTATGTGCCGTATTTTCATCTTGAAGCGATGCAAACATCAATGTATATTGTATTACACTTATTTATTAAAAAGATCAATCGAACCAGTATTGTTCATTTTTTTATAGGGAATAGTCGAGAATTTTAACGTATGTAATAGGCATTATCCATAAGCAGCATATACAAATATACATATATATTACAACAACGTGGCTTAAAGTTAATCTGGATAACAACAAAGTGTGTGTTAGAAATATAGTGATATGCCCAAACCATCCTTACTAACATATGAAAACTGGCGTGAAATATGTAAATAAAAATAAGCAATGGAATTCTGCATTTTTATTAATGAATTTTTTTGCAATCGTAAACACATCGTTTTTTTTTTTTTTTAAGAATCAATCACTTGATGCAATCTTTGTTGTTTGTATGTTTATAATTACTAATTTTTAATATGATATATTTTTTTTTTTGGCTTAAAAAAACAAGTTTATTTTAATATTTGTTTTTACTGTGAAAAATCCAATCAGAGTCGAGAATTTACACTAATTGACGTACGGAATTAAATATTAAATGGGGTAATTCATTTAATATTGAGAGAACATTTAAATGCATTATTATAAAAGAAGATTATAATTGAAGAGCAAAGTGGAAGAACATGTTAAGTAACAAAAATTACATTTGAAGAAATTTGATGTGAAAGTTTTTGTTGTCAATTTTAATTATTTATTTACTGTGTGTTTAAAATATTAACATGTGTGGTACTGAACTCTATATAAAAAAAAAACTTATTCATATTTAATTTTGAAACATTAAAAAATATTAAAATTATTTACATTATTAAATATTAAAATATTAAATATTAGTGAATTATGGCTTAAATCTTCAAAGCTGAATAGAATTTTGGTATTTTAGCTTTACCATGTGATAGAATACCTGATAATTCCTTCGTATAAAAGATAAAATATTTTTTAAGAAAATGTAGCATAACATGTTCTTCCACTTAGCTCTTCAATTAATCATTAAAATTATTTATAATGTATAAAATTGATAAACACATTATTTTTTTCATTCATCAGTTCAGCTCATTAAATCCCAAATTCCAGTAATAGTTAATTTATTGAAAGGTTGTCATAAAATTCTAAACTCCAAACATTTTTTGTGCAACAACGATAATGAAGTGTACAAGCAATGCAAGATGAATAACATTATAAGAATTATTCAGATTACTATACAGTCATAATAACTTTCAAATAAACTAGAATAAGGAAGTTTTTCCATGAATACATTATAGCAGAGGCAATCATGTTAATTTGGAATTAATTCAATTCAAGAAGCTTCATTACGTATTTCCCATTCATACGGATTCTATTCAATTATAGGTTATCTTGTAAATGCAGTACAATTTGTAGCTAGTATAAGAATATCTTGGAGATCTAAAACGCAAAGGAACTACTGACTTAATGATAATGTAATTGTACATATCATATAGTAATCCAATGCAAACAAATTTCTGTGTTTTCAAAAATTGTGTTTTATACATGCCTTAATACCAAAATATTACTATATTTATAATGCAAATGTCGTATTTTTCTGTTACTTATATATTCCCAGAAAGTCATAGAAGATATGGATTTCTTACCCTGTTAAATTGCAAAGAGATTATGCATTCCTAACCAATTGTATTACTAAATATAGTGTAATTGTGTTACTAAAAAGTAAATATAATATATTGGAAAGTTAAAGTTATGAAAATAAAATAGTCTTAAACTAAGGGCAATATTATATTAATTTCTAACAGAAATAATTTTTGATCTACTATAAAAAATGATGTTTTTATAAGTAAATGATATTCAATCTTCAACAATCAAAAAATTCAAATGGCATTGAGGAATAGTAGTCCTCAATTTTCATTATATTATCATTTATGCTTGTAAAATATTTTTTAAATATACAATTATAAAACGTCTTAATTACAGTAAAAATTCTTAGAAAAGTACCTCACACACGAACAAGTATAATAATATTTTGTTTCACCTCAGCTGTAAAGAAAGACATTCCTTTACCACAGTTGTTGTGTGTTTTGTTTCTTTCAGTCCTCATGTAGATCTTGCCTGGGAAGGAATGTTTATTCTTTTCTGATATTTCGCTATTTCAGATATGCCATAGTATTTTATTTTAATGTGTTTTTAGATAGTTTTTCTATTTGATTTTGCTATTTTGTTTACAAGATCGATTCCAATTTTGGATTATTCACTGAATATAGGTCTTCCTATAGTAATTTTTGCGATGAACAATATTTATTTCCACCTCCGTCTGTATTGGGTAGAAACATACAAATTTGAATTTTTTAATTAAAATACATATCTATATATTTCCAAATGCATATTTAAATGCCTAACAGAAAGTGCTCTTCAACTGTGAATTTTTATTCGTTGATTACTGTAACTGAAAGGTAAATTTAATGAAATGCTTTATGCTTCATAATTGTTGGTGTGTAACACCCTATATAAATGAATATAATATAATAATATAGAATAGAGTTTTGTGATAGTCACAGCATACTAGTTTATAGATGCATTCCTTCTTGTAAACCTACTTACTTTATAATCACTCCAAGATAAAAGAAATTGCCGGTGAGGGTATTTGTAATATTTGTGGTAATGTCAGCAATTAAGGATGTTACATTACTGTTAATAGAGCACAAACTTCGTAAATAGTATTGCATATTTTAAAAGTAATATAGAGATAAATATTGTGATTGTAACAGCATACTAGTAGTAGGAAAACAACAGTTCTGGCTCAGCCGCAGGCGGTGCGGCGGTGCCGCACCGCCTCCGACACCCCTCTGCTCCCCCTCCGACACCGTCCCCCCTCCGACACCGCACCCCCTGCGACACCGCCTCTGGTACCCCTCCGACACCGCCCCCTAGCGGGAAAAATGGCGCTTTTAGAGTATTTTTCTGCTATAACATGAGAGTTGAACGTTAGATCGTCTAGATTATTATACTATAAGATGAAGATTAAATTTACATTTGAATTTTGAACAACCTTTACCTTAATGAGTATTATTAATTAAGCAAAATAATGGAAAATAACAATTTTAAAGGAAAAAAGCTGATTTCTGTAGATTTTCTTTCAACTGCAAGATCAGAATATCAACTTACATGGAGAAAGTTAAACATATATTTGAATTTTGGTTGATTAACGTCTTAATGAGCATTATTAATTAAGCAAAACAATGAAAAATATCAATTTTTAATGAAAAAAGATGAATTTTTTCAAGTACAAGATCAGAATATACTCTTAAATGGAGAAAGTTAAACGCGTACATTTGAATTTTGAAGAATCTTTACCTTAATGAGCATTATTAATTAAGCAAAAAAAAAAATGAAAAATATCAACTTTTAATGAAAAAGCTGAATTTTTTCAAATACAAAATCAGAATATCAACTTAAATTGAGAAAGTTAAACGCGTACATTTGAATTTTGAAGACTCTTTACCTTAATGAGTATTATTAATTAAGCAAAACAGTGGAAAATATAAATTTCTTAGGAAAAAAGCTGATTTCTGTAGATTTTATTCAACTACAAGATCAGAATATCAACTTAAATGGAAAAGGTTAACCATATATTTGAATTTTTAACAATCTTTACCTTAATGAGTATTATTAATTAACCAAAACAGTGGAAAATATAAATTTCTTAAGAAAAAAGCTGATTTCTGTAGATTTTATTCAACTACAAGATCGGAATATCAATTTAAATGAGGAAAGTGAAACATACATTTGAATGAACACCTTAATAAGTATTATTAATTAACCAAAACAATGAAAATATCAATTTTTAATGAAAAAGCAGATTCTTTAGATCCTTTAGATTTTTTTTTTTTCAACTGTAAGATAGGGATATCATCTTAAAAGGAAAATTTAAACATATAATTTAGTTTTTGATCCACCATTACCTTAATAAATTTTGATAATTAAACAAATAACAAAGAATATTATCGAATTTTTAAAGAAAAAGATTAATTTTATTAATCCAATAATGATTTTTACATCTTTATATAATACTTTGAACCTATCCAACGTTTTTATTCGTTATTGGCTTTAAATTTTATCATTTTCATATAAAATTTCGAGTTTTCAAACCAATTAACTTAATTTTACTACATTTTAAATGTGGATATTTCTAGATAAATAGCCAACTTAGTAATTTTTGCACAACTTGCACTTAGTAATTTTTACACCAACATAATTGATTTTACTATTCTTAGACCACTGTAAGATTATAATTCAATGTATCAGTTCTTCTAAAAGTAAAAATAACCAGATTTCCCGCCCCCCCCCCCCTTTCATGAATTACATCTACGCTCTCTTCAAACTCATAAGAAAATCCTGCGTTTCTCCCCCTTGAAGGGAGGAGGATACAATAGCGTTACGTCACTTGTTTACAAAATATCGATATGTTGACGATTTGACCATTTTTCAAGATGTATAAAAGAAAGTATCAATATTTTTACATTATTACAAGTATAATTTTACAGTTTAATGAATAATTATTTATTTATTATTGGATACCCAATTTTATCAACAGATGAATTAACTATATCTGTGCTGAAACTACATTTCACATACTTAGCCACACTTTAAAAAATTTCACTTCAATATGTAAATATTAAGTGCATTTTTAACATAACACATGTTTTTCAACACTAGTTCCTATACGAGAATTTTGTTTATTAAATAGTATGTATTCACTTTCAAATTGCTTTTACTTGAAATTATATAAACCCTTTTAACAGAAAATTTGTTTAATCACAGAACGAACTGTATTTAACACGTTCAACCTCAATATCAATAATTAAACAAAACAATGGAAAATATCAATTTTTAAGAAGAAAAATAAAAACAGATTTCTTTAGATTTTCTTTTTTCAGCTACAAGATAAGAATAATAACTTAAATGAGGAACGTTAAACATATATTTTAGTTTTTGAACAACCATTACCTTAATGAATTTTAATAATTGAACAAATAACAAAAGGAAAATATGATTTTTAATGAAAAAGACGAATTTAAACGAATTTGATTAACTTTTACAATAGTTTGAGATTTTATCATCCTTTTAGATGCTAGCTATGTAGAATTTTAAACTTTCAATAAGACACACTTCAAGAAATACTCATTACTAAACAAAAATAAATTAATTTTAATCTAATCAATGACTGAAACTTTCACATTTAAAAAATATTTTCATGAATGTGCATAAAAAATGAGAGTTTACAAATTAATATCCTTATTTCTATTACATTTAACTGGATTTTTCTATATTCGAGCTTAATTTTTATACACAAAGCATTATTTAATCAAATCCAGTACTTTCAGATTTAACGAAATTCAGCGTTTTTCGCTTTTCAAACTAATCCTATGAGCTAAAAAACAACAGCGCCTCCTATAATTTTATAGTGTTGAGTGAAACGAGTGGAATTTTTCATACTGTTTGCTGTTTTCGTTATATGAAGACGTCAGCTTATATTCTCTAGTTTAACTAAAATGAGTAATATGCAAGAAATGTCTTTAACAGAGGAAGATTCAAGTCAATCTTACTTAAAGGATATGAAATCAGCTATACCCAGCCAAGAAGTACATGCTTCGAACATTGAAATAATACCCTCTTCACCAGAACAACTAAAACCACCTTTTACTTGCAATCAATGCGAGAAATCCTATTCCAAAAAGAATACATTAAACAGACATCAAATATCCCATTTGGAGAAAAAGCCCTTTGAATGTGAAATATGCTCAAAGACATTCATTCAAAGCAGTGATTTAAAACGACATAGTGTAACTCATTCCAGGACATCTACTACATATGAATGCGATCAATGCGTCAAAGATTATTTACAAAAGTGTCTGTTAACAATTCACAAGAGATCTCATAAGAAGTTTTATGATTGTGATAAATGTTCCAACTCTTTTTTAACAAAGTCTGCTTTAACTAAACATAAAAAAGTTCATCCCAAGGAATATGAATGTAAATACTGCAACATTAAATTGTACGATGAAGTTGAATTTTTACATCATAAAAAAGTTCACCCTAAGAAATATAGTTGTAAACACTGTAAAATTATCTTTTATCTCCAGAGGGAGTTTATTCATCATCTGATCAACATGCATAAATGAAAAATGCAAACTTTGTTAAGTCATAAACTTGATTTGAATATCTGTATATTTTAAAAATGTATATGTCCTCCTATAACTGTTGAAAATGATGAATAAATATTGTTTAACTGAAAAAGCTTTTGTCGTTTATTTTTGCCATATCAGCTTGTGATTTTTCTTGACTCTATCTCATCAAGTCAAAACGATTTTACTAAAATTTTAAAATACATATTGTATATTTTTTTAAGTTTATAATTTTTTTTAAATTTCTTATCGAATGAAACATGAGTTAACTATATTTTATTAATTTCATATTAAAAACCTAACGTTTACCATGTAATTTTATTATGTTCCGTCTAAATTTTATCTACCCAATTAAATTCTATAATCCCTTCTTATTAGCAAACATTACTATTTAACTGGAAATTTCACATTAATGTTTTTCTTTTTTCATGATTGTACATATAAAAATAAGAGTTTCAAACTAATTTCCATAATTTATCACATTTGAACTTAATTTTTATACTCAAAACATTATTTAATCAAATTTTTATACTTTCTGATTCAGTGAAATTCGTTGATTTTTCATTTTTTTAAACCAATACAATATTTATCGACATTGGACTTTATTCTTCCCTTGTATATTTTTACATTACACAATTAAGATAGATATAGACTTAGGACAGCAATAGAGTTAAAAATTGATTATACTCAATTTTCACCTTATATGAATTGGTCCTACATGGCATTTCTTATTGCTACAATCACTTGATATATTAAAATTAGTCCGAGTTATTCAGTCTATATTATTAATCAAATTATCATATGTTTCATCTTACACTTCTAAGATTTCTGAATTATCATCCATCAAGTTGCTTAAAATATTAATACTACTGTGTTTATAGTTCTATTGATACATAGCCTACATGAATATAATCTTTAATTTTAACATTTCATATTTTAAATGACCTATTTTCAAAACTAAACTATATGAATTTTTACTACATCACTTATCAATATCACAGAATGCTTTATGCTTCACACTTTTCTAATAATTATCAGATTCTTAGAACATAATTTCTTGATAACATATATTATACTACTGATTTGTACGCATGAGTGAGTTGTCACGTGATCAAAACGATTCAGAATAATATAAATTTTCGAAAAGCAGCGCAGTATTTCTCATTTCAACTGTTAAACTTGGAAGAGAAGGCGACTTTAAGTGCGCAACTCTGATAAATTTCCAGATTTTAATTCAAGTGAGGAATCGATTTCTTTGTTAGTGAATAAAGTAAGTTTTAGTATATCATTACAACATATATGTATTAATAAAAATAAATAAATAAATGATTACTTATATATTAAACCTTTCCTAAGTATATAAATATATTTCTTTTATTGTACAGATGTTGCAGCAAGATGAATCAAAACAGCAGCAATCCTCTTTATCAGAAATGGATGATCTGAATGATTCGCTCTTAGCACATGTAGAGTTAACGAATAATAAATATGTAAGTACTTAGATATGAAATACTATAATTCATGTATGAAACGTAATTAGAGTAAATTTAAAATCAAATATATTTTATTGTTTGTACTTTAACAAATGTTTTTTATCCATATCATTGAAGAGAATTCTAATTGTTTACATTTATTTCTCTCACAGATGTGTTCTATTTGCTACAAACAATTTTTAAGTAAATGGAATTTAAAAGAACATACACAGATCCATACAGATGAAAAACCCTATACTTGTGAAGATTGCCAAAAGCCGTTTTCAAGAAAATATGAATCAAAAATGCATACTACATCATATAGTCTATCACCAGCTGTATGTAAACTTTGTGAAGATATTCAAGAAATAACCAGACGTTTGAAGAATTTAACAATCAAGGAAGAGATTTAGACTATGTACTCAACCTATTTGCATAAGAGTTACCACATTATCCCAAAATTGAAATTTCGAAGGCACACAGTGGATGTAAAGAAATTTTTGTTACCCATGATTCTCGTAACCACAATGAATTTGGATATTATTCATAATGTATTCCTTAAATTGTTATAATAAATACTCTTTTATCTGCACTTATCGACGTGTTTATTTATATCTCCTAACATTTTAAACGAAAAACGCTTTTCCATCTTAAAAAATTTCATAAGAACAGATAAAAATTAACAGATGAATGAAAAAATATGCATGTTCACAAAGTTTCCTAGATATATTTACAAAAATGTTTACAAAATAAAAAATTTGCAAGAGTAAAAGACAAAATTTCACAAAATTAAAAAAAAAAATACAACATAACATTTTTTTCTTCTTACACATGTGAGTTTTTAGAAAAGTAGGAAAAAAAAATTACACTTAGATTTTTTTTTTCAAAAGTGAAAAAAAATATTTTTACAAAAAAAATTTTTACAAAAAAAATTTTTTACAAAAAATTTTTTACAAAAAATTTTTTTACAAATTTTTTTTTTTACAAAAAATATTTTTACAAAAAAAATTACAAAAGAAAAAAAAATTATAACAATGAAAATAATAAAAAAAAATTACAAAAATTTGTGAAAAAAAAATTGCAAAAAAGTTTGAAAAAAATTTACAAAAAAGTTATGAAAAAGTTTCAAAAAACTATATTTAAAATATCATTTTTTGAAACTTTTTCATAACTTTTTTGTAAATTTTTTTCAAACTTTTTTGCAATTTTTTTTTCACAAATTTTTGTAATTTTTTTTTATTATTTTCATTGTTATAATTTTTTTTTCTTTTGTAATTTTTTTTGTAAAAATATTTTTTGTAAAAAAAAAAATTTGTAAAAAAATTTTTTGTAAAAAATTTTTTGTAAAAATTTTTTTTGTAAAAATATTTTTTTTCACTTTTGAAAAAAAAATCTAAGTGTAATTTTTTTTTCCTACTTTTCTAAAAACTCACATGTGTAAGAAGAAAAAAATGTTATGTTGTATTTTTTTTTTTAATTTTGTGAAATTTTGTCTTTTACTCTTGCAAATTTTTTATTTTGTAAACATTTTTGTAAATATATCTAGGAAACTTTGTGAACATGCATATTTTTTCATTCATCTGTTAATTTTTATCTGTTCTTATGAAATTTTTTAAGATGGAAAAGCGTTTTTCGTTTAAAATGTTAGGAGATATAAATAAACACGTCGATAAGTGCAGATAAAAGAGTATTTATTATAACAATTTAAGGAATACATTATGAATAATATCCAAATTCATTGTGGTTACGAGAATCATGGGTAACAAAAATTTCTTTACATCCACTGTGTGCCTTCGAAATTTCAATTTTGGGATAATGTGGTAACTCTTATGCAAATAGGTTGAGTACATAGTCTAAATCTCTTCCTTGATTGTTAAATTCTTCAAACGTCTGGTTATTTCTTGAATATCTTCACAAAGTTTACATACAGCTGGTGATAGACTATATGATGTAGTATGCATTTTTGATTCATATTTTCTTGAAAACGGCTTTTGGCAATCTTCACAAGTATAGGGTTTTTCATCTGTATGGATCTGTGTATGTTCTTTTAAATTCCATTTACTTAAAAATTGTTTGTAGCAAATAGAACACATCTGTGAGAGAAATAAATGTAAACAATTAGAATTCTCTTCAATGATATGGATAAAAAACATTTGTTAAAGTACAAACAATAAAATATATTTGATTTTAAATTTACTCTAATTACGTTTCATACATGAATTATAGTATTTCATATCTAAGTACTTACATATTTATTATTCTTTAACTCTACATGTGCTAAGAGCGAATCATTCAGATCATCCATTTCTGATAAAGAGGATTGCTGCTGTTTTGATTCATCTTGCTGCAACATCTGTACAATAAAAGAAATATATTTATATACTTAGGAAAGGTTTAATATATAAGTAATCATTTATTTATTTATTTTTATTAATACATATATGTTGTAATGATATACTAAAACTTACTTTATTCACTAACAAAGAAATCGATTCCTCACTTGAATTAAAATCTGGAAATTTATCAGAGTTGCGCACTTAAAGTCGCCTTCTCTTCCAAGTTTAACAGTTGAAATGAGAAATACTGCGCTGCTTTTCGAAAATTTATATTATTCTGAATCGTTTTGATCACGTGACAACTCACTCATGCGTACAAATCAGTAGTATAATATATGTTATCAAGAAATTATGTTCTAAGAATCTGATAATTATTAGAAAAGTGTGAAGCATAAAGCATTCTGTGATATTGATAAGTGATGTAGTAAAAATTCATATAGTTTAGTTTTGAAAATAGGTCATTTAAAATATGAAATGTTAAAATTAAAGATTATATTCATGTAGGCTATGTATCAATAGAACTATAAACACAGTAGTATTAATATTTTAAGCAACTTGATGGATGATAATTCAGAAATCTTAGAAGTGTAAGATGAAACATATGATAATTTGATTAATAATATAGACTGAATAACTCGGACTAATTTTAATATATCAAGTGATTGTAGCAATAAGAAATGCCATGTAGGACCAATTCATATAAGGTGAAAATTGAGTATAATCAATTTTTAACTCTATTGCTGTCCTAAGTCTATATCTATCTTAATTGTGTAATGTAAAAATATACAAGGGAAGAATAAAGTCCAATGTCGATAAATATTGTATTGGTTTAAAAAAATGAAAAATCAACGAATTTCACTGAATCAGAAAGTATAAAAATTTGATTAAATAATGTTTTGAGTATAAAAATTAAGTTCAAATGTGATAAATTATGGAAATTAGTTTGAAACTCTTATTTTTATATGTACAATCATGAAAAAAGAAAAACATTAATGTGAAATTTCCAGTTAAATAGTAATGTTTGCTAATAAGAAGGGATTATAGAATTTAATTGGGTAGATAAAATTTAGACGGAACATAATAAAATTACATGGTAAACGTTAGGTTTTTAATATGAAATTAATAAAATATAGTTAACTCATGTTTCATTCGATAAGAAATTTAAAAAAAATTATAAACTTAAAAAAATATACAATATGTATTTTAAAATTTTAGTAAAATCGTTTTGACTTGATGAGATAGAGTCAAGAAAAATCACAAGCTGATATGGCAAAAATAAACGACAAAAGCTTTTTCAGTTAAACAATATTTATTCATCATTTTCAACAGTTATAGGAGGACATATACATTTTTAAAATATACAGATATTCAAATCAAGTTTATGACTTAACAAAGTTTGCATTTTTCATTTATGCATGTTGATCAGATGATGAATAAACTCCCTCTGGAGATAAAAGATAATTTTACAGTGTTTACAACTATATTTCTTAGGGTGAACTTTTTTATGATGTAAAAATTCAACTTCATCGTACAATTTAATGTTGCAGTATTTACATTCATATTCCTTGGGATGAACTTTTTTATGTTTAGTTAAAGCAGACTTTGTTAAAAAAGAGTTGGAACATTTATCACAATCATAAAACTTCTTATGAGATCTCTTGTGAATTGTTAACAGACACTTTTGTAAATAATCTTTGACGCATTGATCGCATTCATATGTAGTAGATGTCCTGGAATGAGTTACACTATGTCGTTTTAAATCACTGCTTTGAATGAATGTCTTTGAGCATATTTCACATTCAAAGGGCTTTTTCTCCAAATGGGATATTTGATGTCTGTTTAATGTATTCTTTTTGGAATAGGATTTCTCGCATTGATTGCAAGTAAAAGGTGGTTTTAGTTGTTCTGGTGAAGAGGGTATTATTTCAATGTTCGAAGCATGTACTTCTTGGCTGGGTATAGCTGATTTCATATCCTTTAAGTAAGATTGACTTGAATCTTCCTCTGTTAAAGACATTTCTTGCATATTACTCATTTTAGTTAAACTAGAGAATATAAGCTGACGTCTTCATATAACGAAAACAGCAAACAGTATGAAAAATTCCACTCGTTTCACTCAACACTATAAAATTATAGGAGGCGCTGTTGTTTTTTAGCTCATAGGATTAGTTTGAAAAGCGAAAAACGCTGAATTTCGTTAAATCTGAAAGTACTGGATTTGATTAAATAATGCTTTGTGTATAAAAATTAAGCTCGAATATAGAAAAATCCAGTTAAATGTAATAGAAATAAGGATATTAATTTGTAAACTCTCATTTTTTATGCACATTCATGAAAATATTTTTTAAATGTGAAAGTTTCAGTCATTGATTAGATTAAAATTAATTTATTTTTGTTTAGTAATGAGTATTTCTTGAAGTGTGTCTTATTGAAAGTTTAAAATTCTACATAGCTAGCATCTAAAAGGATGATAAAATCTCAAACTATTGTAAAAGTTAATCAAATTCGTTTAAATTCGTCTTTTTCATTAAAAATCATATTTTCCTTTTGTTATTTGTTCAATTATTAAAATTCATTAAGGTAATGGTTGTTCAAAAACTAAAATATATGTTTAACGTTCCTCATTTAAGTTATTATTCTTATCTTGTAGCTGAAAAAAGAAAATCTAAAGAAATCTGTTTTTATTTTTCTTCTTAAAAATTGATATTTTCCATTGTTTTGTTTAATTATTGATATTGAGGTTGAACGTGTTAAATACAGTTCGTTCTGTGATTAAACAAATTTTCTGTTAAAAGGGTTTATATAATTTCAAGTAAAAGCAATTTGAAAGTGAATACATACTATTTAATAAACAAAATTCTCGTATAGGAACTAGTGTTGAAAAACATGTGTTATGTTAAAAATGCACTTAATATTTACATATTGAAGTGAAATTTTTTAAAGTGTGGCTAAGTATGTGAAATGTAGTTTCAGCACAGATATAGTTAATTCATCTGTTGATAAAATTGGGTATCCAATAATAAATAAATAATTATTCATTAAACTGTAAAATTATACTTGTAATAATGTAAAAATATTGATACTTTCTTTTATACATCTTGAAAAATGGTCAAATCGTCAACATATCGATATTTTGTAAACAAGTGACGTAACGCTATTGTATCCTCCTCCCTTCAAGGGGGAGAAACGCAGGATTTTCTTATGAGTTTGAAGAGAGCGTAGATGTAATTCATGAAAGGGGGGGGGGGCGGGAAATCTGGTTATTTTTACTTTTAGAAGAACTGATACATTGAATTATAATCTTACAGTGGTCTAAGAATAGTAAAATCAATTATGTTGGTGTAAAAATTACTAAGTGCAAGTTGTGCAAAAATTACTAAGTTGGCTATTTATCTAGAAATATCCACATTTAAAATGTAGTAAAATTAAGTTAATTGGTTTGAAAACTCGAAATTTTATATGAAAATGATAAAATTTAAAGCCAATAACGAATAAAAACGTTGGATAGGTTCAAAGTATTATATAAAGATGTAAAAATCATTATTGGATTAATAAAATTAATCTTTTTCTTTAAAAATTCGATAATATTCTTTGTTATTTGTTTAATTATCAAAATTTATTAAGGTAATGGTGGATCAAAAACTAAATTATATGTTTAAATTTTCCTTTTAAGATGATATCCCTATCTTACAGTTGAAAAAAAAAAATCTAAAGGATCTAAAGAATCTGCTTTTTCATTAAAAATTGATATTTTCATTGTTTTGGTTAATTAATAATACTTATTAAGGTGTTCATTCAAATGTATGTTTCACTTTCCTCATTTAAATTGATATTCCGATCTTGTAGTTGAATAAAATCTACAGAAATCAGCTTTTTTCTTAAGAAATTTATATTTTCCACTGTTTTGGTTAATTAATAATACTCATTAAGGTAAAGATTGTTAAAAATTCAAATATATGGTTAACCTTTTCCATTTAAGTTGATATTCTGATCTTGTAGTTGAATAAAATCTACAGAAATCAGCTTTTTTCCTAAGAAATTTATATTTTCCACTGTTTTGCTTAATTAATAATACTCATTAAGGTAAAGAGTCTTCAAAATTCAAATGTACGCGTTTAACTTTCTCAATTTAAGTTGATATTCTGATTTTGTATTTGAAAAAATTCAGCTTTTTCATTAAAAGTTGATATTTTTCATTTTTTTTTTTGCTTAATTAATAATGCTCATTAAGGTAAAGATTCTTCAAAATTCAAATGTACGCGTTTAACTTTCTCCATTTAAGAGTATATTCTGATCTTGTACTTGAAAAAATTCATCTTTTTTCATTAAAAATTGATATTTTTCATTGTTTTGCTTAATTAATAATGCTCATTAAGACGTTAATCAACCAAAATTCAAATATATGTTTAACTTTCTCCATGTAAGTTGATATTCTGATCTTGCAGTTGAAAGAAAATCTACAGAAATCAGCTTTTTTCCTTTAAAATTGTTATTTTCCATTATTTTGCTTAATTAATAATACTCATTAAGGTAAAGGTTGTTCAAAATTCAAATGTAAATTTAATCTTCATCTTATAGTATAATAATCTAGACGATCTAACGTTCAACTCTCATGTTATAGCAGAAAAATACTCTAAAAGCGCCATTTTTCCCGCTAGGGGGCGGTGTCGGAGGGGTACCAGAGGCGGTGTCGCAGGGGGTGCGGTGTCGGAGGGGGGACGGTGTCGGAGGGGGAGCAGAGGGGTGTCGGAGGCGGTGCGGCACCGCCGCACCGCCTGCGGCTGAGCCAGAACTGTTGTTTTCCTACTACTCATACTAGTTTATAATGTCTTTTTTTTTTTTTTTTTTTTTTTTTGTAAAACCATATTCTTTTTTACCGAAACAAGATTAAAGATATTGCCTGTGACGTCATTTCCAATATTTATTATGATATTAGCAATTAAGGACATTACTGTTAATAGCATATAAACTTCGTCTGTATTACTTTTTAATAAATATTAACCAAACATTCAGAGTAGTCTAGTTCTTAAATCAATTAATGGCCAAAAAACATATACTGTTTTTTCTCCTTTAGTTAAAGTTCTTTAGTTAATTAGTTTCCTTTATTTAGTTACATAACAAACGTAATCTTCCAGTACAATTTTTTTTTTTAACTTCCGGATCACTAATATTTTTCATAAATATTTTTCATCACTAATATTTTTCACAAACACGCTCTTTTTATTTTTCACAAATTGCTTTTATAATAATTTTAAATATTTTAGTCCATGTAGTCCAATTATTTACATTAAAGATAATGAGTTATAATTTTTATTTTATTTTAAATAATTACGTTAAAATGCTCGGTAAATTTCTTTTAAAATTTTAAATTTAAAGAGTGCTAGATTTTTGTTTTAATTTTATTATTCGTGCTTTATTTGACACAAACATATTTTTAAATACTTTTTTCAAAATGTTTTATCTAAAATTACATACATTTTAAATTTAATAAAAATATATGTAGCATACAGAAACAATATCGTTCGTTTCTATTTTCAAAATAACAACATTCATAAAGTAAATATTCTAAAGAAGTAAACGAAATGAATAATGCAATATAAAAGCTTTTCGAAAATCCATCGAATTTTACATTTCAAAAGTTAATAAGTTAATGCAATGAAACTTTATATCTATTTGCATTATAAGCGATATTTCCGTCTCAATAAATGTTTCCGAAATATATTTTTTACTTTTTACAAAATTCTGAAATGCGTATAAAAATGCATATTTTAGAAGAAAAAAGAAGTTTGTGGTTGGAAATACTTTTACGTTCAAAGACTGGATACATTATAATGCTTGTTTCAATATTTTATGCTTAAATGCATTCTTAAGAAACTATGTATATTTTTGTTGTTTAAAAATAAATTACAATTTTATAAAATTAGTTCTACTTTATACATTTATAATAGAGCTGTAATCAATAATTAAAAACGTATCGTCAATTGAAAAATATGTATATATTTTTTTGCATCGTATTTTTTCTTAAGAATTTGATGATGTACGGCAAAAATAAATCAAAGAAATAATAATAAAAATAAATAATACATAATACTCATAAATTATGATTTTAGTATTAAATACTAAAAAATTATTAATTACTCATTGCTATACGATATTTTAAATCACAATTAAAACAAACAAAACATCTTTATTTTAAGTCTATTTTATTTCATAAGCTTACGTTGTATATGCGTATATCTATACATTTACTCTTACGATTTCATTTACTGTTCAACATATAATAATATAAAATTTTGTTGAGCACATTGAATACATATTCACGCACTATTTTAAAACGAATGCGGTAACTTTATTTTATTTTAATTAATTAATTAAATTAATTAATTAATTCATTTTCAACTGATTTTTCTGTAGATGGTCCCGTTTAAATTAGACAAGGATCTTAATTTCTATGTTTATCCGCCGGTTTCATTTCTTGACTTTCTTTGACCGAGAATGCTGAATATTCTGTCAATGTGTGCTGCATAATTTTACATGTTAAAATTACTCATCGAATTGTACATAGTTCGTTTTTTCACAGAGACTGGTCGAGAATTCTAACATATGAGCATCTAATATGCATTATCTATAAGCAATGCAACATGTACATGAGCATTACAACAACGTGGCTTAAAGTTAATATGGATAACAATAAAATGTGTCACAAATATAGTGTTAGGCCCAGCAATCCTTGATAATATATGACAAATGGCAAGGAATAAGGAAACAACAATATGAAATGGAAGTCCACATTTTTGTTCAGGATTTTTTTTACAACCCGGAACACGTCGTGTTTTAAGAATTAGTCACTTCAAGCCATCTTCGTTTATGTACATTTATAACTACTAATTTTTAATATTATAGCAATAAGGAAAAAGTATTTTTGATTGATAGAACTTTATTTTAAATGTTTTTCTTTTGTTGCAAAAAATTCGACCAGAGTACAGAATTTATATAAGTTGATGTACAGCGTTATATATTAAATAGTGTAATTCATTTAACACAGAAAGAATATTTAGCTATAGTATTGTAAAAGAAGAACACGTAATGATTACAAATATTTTTAGTGAATATAAAAATGATAAACGAATTATTTGTTTCACTCATAAGTTCAGCTCACAAAATTCCAAATTACAGTAATACCTGTTTTTACAAAACGCTGTGGTAGAATTCAAAATTTCAAACATATTATGTTATGTAACAACACTAATCAAGTATGCAAGCAATGCAAGAAGAAGGATTTTATAAGAATTATTTAGATTAATATAAAGTCATATCAACTTTCAAATAATCTAGAATAAGGGAGTTTTTCCATTATAACAGAGGCAATCATGCTAATTTGGAATTAATTCAATTTCAGAAGCTTCATATGTATTTCCTCTTCTTTCAGATTCTATTCAATTATACGTTACCTTCTAAATGCGGTACAATTTGTAGTTAGTCTAAGCATACCTTGCAGATTTAAAATGTAAAGGAACTATTGACTTAATGCTAATGTGATTTTACTTATGATATAGTATTTCAAAACAAATGAAATTATGTGTGTACTAAAATTGAGTTTTACACATTTTCTAATATCAAAATATTACTATATTTCTAATGCAAATATTGTTTTTTTTTCTGAAACTTACATAATCTCACGAAGGTATAGAATATATGGATTTCTTACCTTATTAACTTGCCAAATGATTATGCATTTGGAAACAATTGTGTTACTATTTTCAGTGCATTTAAAAGTAAATATAATGTATCGGAAAGTTATGAAAATAAATAGTCATAAACTAAGAGCAATATTAGATTAATTTCTCACAGAAATAGCTTTACATTTACCAAAAGAAAATATGTTCTTAGAAGAAAATGGAATACCAAGAATCTAGGATATTCAATCTTCAATCAATGAAAAAATCTTTAAATGGAATTTGATGAATAGTTATCCTGAATTTTCATGATAATATAATTTATGCTGTGAGAAGTATTTAAAAAAAAATAACGTTATAAAACGTTTTAAATATATAATAAATAATGAAAAATACATAGAGTAATATATTATTTCTGCTTAGCAGTAAAGCTAGTGATTCTTAAACCACAGTCGTTGTGTTTCATTTCTTTCAGTCCTTATGTAGATCATGCTTGAGAATTGTTTATTTCTTTCTGATTTTTCGTTATTTGATATATTTTACAGTATTTTATTTTAATATGTTTTATCAAAAGGCTTTTTATTCTATTTTGACTTTTGTTTTTACGAAATTGATTTAATTTCTGCTTTGTTCACTCAATACGCCTTGTTATACTAGTTTTTACGATGAAAAATATTTATTTGATTATATATGTTTCTTGTTTGGTATAAACATTCTAAATAACTTTATTTTTTAATTGGTAAAAATATATACATTTCAAAATTCGTTGTTAAACAGCTAACAAAAAGGGCTGTTCAACTATGCCTTTTAATTCGCTGTTTACTGCAACTACACGTTAAATTTAATGAAATGTGATTTTCTTCATAATTGTTGGTATATAACACCGTATGTAAATTAATACACAGGAATGAAAATAGACGAAAGTTTTGTATTGGTCAGAGAGTACTAGTTTATGATGTATTCCTTCTTGTAAAACCACTTACATTTTAATCCCTCCAATATAAAAAAAAAATGCCGGTGAGGGTATTTGTAATAATTTTGGTTAGGCCAGCAATTAATGAGGTTAAATTACTGTTAATAGTACACAAACTTCGTAAATGATGTTACAAAATTAATATAGAATAAGGTATTGCGATGGTAGCAGGGTACTAGTTTATGATGCATTCCTTTTTGTAAAACCGCATACTTTCTAACCCAAACAAGATAAATGTTATTGCCTATGAAAGTATTTTCAATATTTGTTTTGATATTAACAATTAATGATATCGCATTACTGTTAATAGTACACAAACTTCGTAAGTGGTTCTACATAATGACAAAGGTTAACTAAACATTCAGAGAAGGCTAGTTCTTTTATCATATAAATCGCTGAAAATTGTATGGTGTTTTCTCGTTAGTTAAAGCCGTAATGTTTTAATTACATAATACATTTTATAGTATAAAACCTAATTTTGTGGTATAAAAACTTGTTTAAACTTCCGGATCACTAATGTATTCTCGAAGAAATTTGCTTATATTATTCCTCACAACTTTATTTTATAATAATTTTAAATTTTTTATTAGATGTAGCCCAATTATTCTCATTAAAGATAGTGAGTTATACTTTTATTTCAGTTTAAATAATTAATTAAAAATGCTCACTAAATTCCCTTTGAAATATTAAATTTAAAGATTGTAATTTTTTAAATTAATTAATTATTACTGCTTCATTTGATACAAAGACATTTTCAAATAGCTAAATAGCTTTTGAAAGTGTATTTCTTTAAATTCCATATATTTAAACTATAATAAAAACATATGTAGCATAAACACACAACATGGTTTGTTTCTATTTTGAATATAACAATATTCATAAAATAAATATTATGAAGAAGTATTGGAAATGAATAATGCAATATAAAAGCTTTTTGAAAATCCATCTGAATTTTACATTTCAAAAGTTAATAAATTAATGCAATACAGCGTTACACACATTTGCGTTATTTCGAATTTGCATTAAAAGATGCAAAGTCTAGATAAAATTTTATGAAATTTATTTGTTTTTAACAAAATGTTGAAATGCGTATAAAAAATTCATATTCTAGAAGAAAAAAGTAGTTTATGGTTAGAAATACTTTTAAGATCAAACATTGCATATATTATAGCGCATGTTTCAATGTGTTGCGCTTAAATGTATTCTTAAGAAACCATGTATATTTTTTGTTGTTTTAAATAAATTACAACTTTATAAAATGAATTCTAATTTATACATGTATCATAATTTCTCTTTTAAGTTCAATTGAAACTTATCGATGATGTCCCGGAAAAAAGCGAAATACACTTTATGCTGGTATTCTTTAAATGATAGAAACGTAATCAATAATTATAAACGTACCGTCAATAATATATATATATACATTTTTCCTTAGTATTTTTTCTAAATAGTTTGATTCGATATAACGACAAACAGATCAATGAAATAATGATGAAAATAAATAAAAAATAATATTCAGAAATCATGATTTTAACATTAAATACTAAATAATTACTGATTGCTCAACGATGTAATGAATTTCAATTAAAACAAACAAAACATCACAATTGGAATTGTATTTTATTTCCTAAGCTTACGTTCTAGTTGTACATAGCTATATATTTAGTATTAGGATTTTATTTATTGCTCAGCACTTAATAATAATAATAATGAAATGTTATGGAGCTCTTTTTACACCGTTGCACAGTATTATTTTATTATTATTTACAACAAACGGCGCTGGCATCAACGGATGCCGACACAGTTGTTTTTAAGAGTTTGTAAAATCTTCCAAGTGTGGGAAAAGTCGCGTTGCTATTGGATGTCTGTTGCACATGACAGAAATAAATCCATTTTTACTTCACTTGTGCTTGAATTCGATTTTACACCATCGGAGCTTTAATCCGATTTTACACCATTAGAGCTTTAATTCGATTTCACAGCATCGATGCTTGAATAATTACAACATAAAGTGAAAAAAAAATTCCAAGTTTTTTTTTTTACAGTGTGGAGATCCTTCAATTTTATTTCTCTTCATATGTTTCAATCTTTAAATTAAAAGGCTACTTTTACAGATGAATTGTTTACAATATAACGTTTAAAATTTTAATACATTTTCCTAACGTCTTTCCAACTCTTACCTAGACCATTGCCATATGAATACTCTGCGAGATAACTATATTTTTCAGATTTCATTAAATGCCTTATTCGTAAAATTCATCAAAACCACATATTTTGTGATTTGAATAGATTATTAAAAATGTACTAACGCATTTTTTTTTCATCACACGACTCAAAAGAATTCCCAAGCGAAAGACTTCATATTCCTTCCTTAAGAAAAATTTTGTTTGACCCTTTCGCTAAGTGTGTCCTTGAACAAGGACAAACATTTTAGAATCTTTTTATAATTAGGGTAGACCGGGGCTAGTTGGCCCGCTTTTTCTTCTAATAATTTAAAAAAAAAATTACAATTCAACATTTTTAATTTCTTTTTATGTTACCACTATCAGTGTACTTTAAGGAAGAAGTAACAATAGAAAAGTTTGAAAATATTAACTATAAGTATTAGTTTAGAAGCTCAAATTGACACCAAGTCGCTTGGGCCGACCTGCCCCGATTGCGGGGTAAGTTGGCCCACGTCACTTTTTAATGTTCTGATAGTGTAAAAGTTTAAGAAATGATCAAAATTTTACCAAATCTTAATTTTTATTTCTTTCGAACGAAAACACAATATAGCCTCCTAAATTAAAATAAAAAATTTCGTCAATTCACAAGATATCAAATTCACTAAAGTTTATCAAAAATCCTCTTAATATTATCTACAATTTTTGTATTGACAAGCTTTTGATAGGAGCAATTCTTACAGCAAAAAGAAAAACAAAAAAGTTTGTGTGTGGGGGGGGGGGGGGGGCAGGGAGGTTGTATAAGAAAAAAAATCACATTTCCCTTAATCCGTTGCGGGCCAACATGCCCCGTGCCAAATGGGCCAACTAACCCCGTATCGCCATTTTTGTTTTTCATGACTGTAACGAATTATTCTGAAAGTATTTCAATAAAAAAACATGCCCTACAATAACTACGAACAATTATTTTTCTGAATTATTATATATCAAAATCTAAAATGTAATTTACAAACATATGAAAAACGATTATTTATAAGAGAGGAAATTTACTCACCTTTGCAAAATTTTGAAAATTCTCAATAATTCTTTAACGGACGCTCCGACTTCAATGGTGCTTATGTTGGAGGAGGAAAGTGAAGAAACGCATACTTGGCTGGACTGACAATGTTATCTAACGCAAAGTTAAAAAAATATTGCGACTGGGCCAACATGCCCCTATGGCCAACTAGACCCGGCCTACCCTAAATTAAAAGAATTAAAAAATGTGTGCATTTAGAGTCATTTTCCTACCAAAAGCTTAAATAGTTAGCTATAAAAAAAATAGAATGAGAAAATATTTTTCAAAGAAACTTTTGATTCAAGATGGATGCTCTTCTCCGGGTAAGATTTTTTAAAATAATATACTTTTGATAGAATTTGATATCAGAAGTAACTAAATATATTTATTATTTTATTTTAAAAAGTACAAACTTTCTAAGCGTTTATAATTGTGTTATAAAGGTATTTTAAAACGCCTGTCCATAGCGTGTACACAATCTCTAATAATATATATTTTTTTTTGTCAAGAAGTGTTTATTATATTGATTTTAGCTTATTAAGAGCATGTTTAACAACGTGCGAAAACTTAATAATTTTTATTTCTTTTTTTTTAATGTTGGTGCTGAAAGCGTTAATTTTCGCATTATCCGTGGACTCTTTCTAAAATAATATTAAATAAACTTTTTTACCAAAAATAAAACCGACTTCAAAAACTACTGCAAAGTAAAAAATAATTCGGTGCCAGCCAAACGAAGTTAAGTATAATCATCCAACAGACACACATCCAAATATCTACGACTTTCTTTACGATTTATTATTTAGTTAAAAAATTTTAATTTTACAATTTTTGAAACATTTAATGGGATTTTTATAACATGTATTTTCAAGTGAGATTAGCTATAATTATGTGTGCTAAATTAAGGGTTATTATAAAATTAGTGCGTTTATACAGGCTATTATGTAAAAAAATCGTAGCCAAGCACATATTTTCAAAAGCAGGATGCTGTCAGAGTTGACTGAGAATGGAATTTTTTTCCGCAACGTATTTGCTGAATCTTGTTAGGATTTGTATAGGATAAAAATTTTAATTTTTAACTTGGCATGGCTGGTACCGACTCCAAAAAAATTAAATTAATGTACATAAATATAATAATACGCATGGTAAATACAATGCTCTTAATTTAATTTCTTATTAACTATTATGTAAAAAAAATTATTTTTTACTTTGCAGTAGTTTTTGAAGTCGGTTTTATTTTTGGTAAAAAAGTTTATTTTTCACTTTTTAGTTATTTCGAGTTACGATTTTTGCATGATTGTTTTAGAGGAAATTACAGACTTTCAAAGAAAATTTTAAAGATGTTATTTTGATAAGTAAATACATCTATCTAGATTTGTGTGTACATTCGTAACACAGGTTTTGTGTGACAATTTTTTATATATATTACATTTATCCTTCTTCAGATTGAATAACTTTACGTTTTAATTAAATATTTTTGTTTCTCTATTTCGACATGGGTAGCACGACAAGAGGTGCTGCTCGTATAAAAAAATATCGAACTTTGGAAACTGACAATAAAAAGTTCTTTTGCTTACTAAAAATTCTCTATGAAATAAAGAAGGGAGACCCAATTATTTATCTTTCTCACTCCCTAACCGAAGACCAGGCTCCTATCTTCCGTTGCCCTAGATGAACGGGTTTTATACTTGGCATCAGCGTGGGTGACCGCCTAGTCGCTGCGTAGCGGCAGTAAACCTGATTATCGCCTAGTTTGTTTTCCAATCGGCAGTGCCTTAATTAAAACTTTTTATGCTGGTTATATCTTGTTTTTAGCACCTGTGCTTTGCTACTCATGTTGATCTCGTAATTTAGAAGCTTATCAGATGACGAGACCTTCCATCTGGCAAGGCACCTCAAAGGTATAATTCATAGGTAACTTCGAGGACTTCGCACCCACGACGGATTTTACATGCACCAGGAGCCATTAGGATACATGACAACCCAATGACTTATCAAAAAATGATCCTTAAAAGAGTACAGCGTGAAAGTCTCAAATGGCGTTCCCTCAAATGGCTGGTCATTGGTGAAATTCATATAGTGTCAAAAGAGAATTTACGTATAATTCATTTGAGGCTTCAAGAATTTAAAAACAATTTATTTTTTGTGGCATTAATGTTTCCTTATATGGAGATATTATGCAAGTGCCAATATGTAATGTATAATGAATATGTAATGCCAATGTGCTTAAATGTATGCTAAGCATTGCAGCGTGGTACTTTTATTCATAATTTAAATTATTTGCTTAAACTTCCGCCAAATCTAAAGATTCTGAGGGAGAAATCGAGAACTCATTGCATCATGACGGCATTTTGTTTATTTTTTGTTGTTATGTATTTCATCTTTCTTGACAAAAACAATTTAACTCACTTAGGCTTTTGAGTTTCTTATTGCATCATCATTTGCAATACGTTGGGTAGTGGAGATTTTAAAACTATTAAGTAATCTACCGTTATTGGGTCCACTGCCAATTGGCGTTTCTGAGCTAATATGATTTGGTGCATCGAAGCATTTTTCTGAAATAAACATTTTATGATACCCTCATTTATATTAAACCACATTGTATGTTGATATCTTTTCTGTGTAACGTTAGCCTTAACTATGGCCTGGATTACGGAAGATTAGAACTTCATCGTCATGCTCATTTAATAGTCTTGGTTAAAGTGTCATCGGTCTGCATACTAATTGGCGTGAGTATAGTACCGCAAAACATAGAACTTTCCGAAGCAACTTATGATATTCGCATTTCCTTTAACCCATATTTGCTGTTAGTATCGCGCACTTTTTGCTTTTATCGTGCAATCTGATTAAAATTTACATGTTCTCATTTCTTGATACAATTGAGATGTTTTCATGTACTAATTTAGTTTGCTTCTGTATTATTTATTATTTTAAATAATGGTTGGCAATTGAGAATTGTAAATATGACTGCCGATTAGAAATTGTGAAGAAACATATTGGAGAAGATCCATTAGTGAATTTGAATGGGAATATCGCCAAATTAGTCAGTTACAGCCAAGTTGGCTTCATTTATGGCAACTTATTTCGGCCGCCAAATTTGGCGATATTTCAGCAAATGGCGGCAAGTCTGGCGACAACTTGGCGATAACGCATATGAATACATAGCTTTATGCTTATGAATGAAAACCGGTTACAACAATGAAACATAATTTGCGAAAAATCCTTTATTTTATTGGTTTTTTTTGAATTACTAAAAAACTACTCAACCTATTTCGATGAAACGGAAGTGGTACCAATTCGAGAGTATCCTCTTTCAATTAAAACCAAAATCACATAAATCGGACAAAAAGTTCCGGAGCAATCGGTGGACATACATAAAAAAAAAAAAAAACATACATACGCGTCGAATTGATAACCTCCTCCTTTTTTCGAAGTCGGTAATAACGAATTTCTGTATGAGCAAAATGATGTACTTATTAAATGTTAGAAAATATGCATTTTTTATATTCCACAAGTATTCATTTAAGATTCGTAATTATGGTTTTTTAACACGTAATGGGCATTTTTATAAGTTTTCAAGATTTATTTTTTAAACCTGTCTATGCGATTTATTTCATTAAATTGAATTAATAGAAACTGATTAAATTGTTAATACATCGAATGCAAATTAAAAGGAATACAATTTATAACTTTTCCTCTCCATTCATTAATTTATTAGCATCTATCGAATATAATAAATGTTTATTCAATATTAGATGATACATAGTTTAAATATTAGAAACATGTAAGAATACATTTAAAAACGTGCTTCATTCAATGCGTGCTTCAAGTGTTCGCATCTTTTTCTTTTCATTCAACTAGGGGCTCGTTCTACTATGAGCAACATACGTCAACCCACGTCCGGACATCTCAGTCTCTAAAAACAGGCTAATGTGATACATTTTAAATAGATATCGGAAGCTGAATGGGATTATCACGACCAGTGGAGATCTTCTATAATAAAGTTCTTATTAATTTCAGGGTTGGCTTTTTCCCGTCCAAAACTTGTTTTTCCCATCCCACTGGGAAAAACTGGTAAATACCGGGATAAAGTGGTAAAGACCAGGAAAAAGTGGTAAATACTGGGAAAAACTTCCAAATGAGAATATGGAAGAAAGATTCTGCCTTTCTGAATCTGATGTGTAAAATGAAAGTTAGAAATGCATAATTATTACAAATTTCTCTTAGGTTTAAAATTATTCTGTAGGAAAGGAATACAGTAGAAGATCTTTATAATGAAAACCTAAAAACGCAAGGTTGTGCATTATATGGGTCACATTTCACACATCATTAAATTTACCTTATAAATATGGCGAAATATGTCTGAAACATATATGGAAATACATTAGAGTATCTTTATACTGCATTCCTTGTCCACAGGAGTTTTCCAGAATATGAACTTTTTAATAATATTGATCGTTCCACATATTGTTAAATATACTTTATAAACATTTTCAACTATGCCTGGACCAAATCATTCATTTTATTACTCATTTTCAAAAATGTTTATCGTAATAATACCAATTTTTTCATTAAAGTTCTTAATTAAGGAGATAAAGTTGAACTAATGTAACAAATTAAAAATAATAATTAACAATAAAGATCTTCTACTGTATAAATAAGTAAGAATTATTGCATAAAACATCTTCAGGGATGTACTGCATCATCAGCATCTTTAGAGAGTATTTTTTCTAATTTTTCTTTCATCCAAAACAAGATTAGAAATAGACTGGGTTTACAAAAAGCCTCTAAATTAGTATTTTGTTATATGATGCTAAAATCCAATGTGGAAGACGAAGAATATGAATACGATTATGATTCGTAAATGTTTGGGAATCTGTGTGGTGTGTGAATATTTAAATAAATGCACTCCATTGTCTGTTTTTGTAGATCTTCCTTTTTTTTTTTTTTTTTTTTTTTTTTTTTTTTTTTTTTAACCTTTCAAGCTATTTACTTGGAATTCAATTTTGACATTTTTAAAGGTTGTTTTGAATTTATATTTGTTTTTAATAATCAGTTTTTCCCATGTGGGAAAAACATAGTATTTCCCAGGACGGTAAATACCGGTTTTTACGATGGTATTTACCGGGGGTGGGAAAAACCTTGCCAACCCTGATTAATTTCCCTTTGAAGTTTTTTTTTTTCGGTGCAGAATGCCACATCTACCCTTGTTGTGACAACTGACGCCTTATTACGTGATTGATTAAGTAGGATCAATCATATATTTGAAAATCAGCGTGTGTAAAATGGTTAAGTAAAATATGTCGTTGCTTACTAAACTTTTATAATAACATCTAGAATAAAAGTTTTCTTTTTAGACGCTATAAAAAATTGTTTTAAATATAAAGAATCCAATATACGTTTTAAATGCGAAAGAATGTCCCCCATTTAATGATTTTTCTTAAGTAATATTTTAAGAATTTTATAGTTTTCTTTCTCTTTTAATATGCACGTATATTCTTCAAATGAAATATGTTTGGTACTATTATTATATTTTCGTAATAAATATGATACAATATCTTCCTCATTTAATGTTTTTTTCCTCGTGTAAGAATTAACTTTGTATAAAGTTTTCTTTCTTTTTTAATTTTCACATGCAAATACGTTTTACAACTATAAAAAGATATTACCTTTTTTTTTTTTTTTTTTTTTTTTTTTTTTTTTTTTTTTTTTTTATCTTTAAACAAATATTTAGACAATATGTATAAAAACGACTTTTAAAATATACAATAAATGTCTTTCCGGAGTAAAATTCAGAATAAAAAATTTTCAAAACAAAAATTACACGAATTGGACAATAGAGTGGACACTCCAAACCGCAATCTAATCACTTATGTGATTGCAAAAAAGAAAGTCAAATTGTTATGCATAGTTGTTGATCTAAAAAACCTTTTTAAACTGAGCACTTTCAAGCAATTTTTACATTAAATAGCGCTTAAAATTATTCTTCCATTTAAAAAATGCATTTTACAATGAGCGTGTTATACATATGCCTCTATAAAACTAGCAGTTTTCATATTTCAATGTGCAATAGCTTTTCTTTTTTTCTTTTTTTTTTTTAATAGAAGCCGATCAAGAACCTAGGTTGTAATAAATTCAATTACGGCAGGGCTAGCTTTAGAAACAGCGTAGGTTTTTTTTTTTTTTTTTTTTTTTTTTTTTTTTTTTTTTTAGAATTTAAAAGTTTACATTAAGTTTATGAATAATTAAAATTATTTAACATTCAGAGTCAAGATAAAGAGCATCACTTTTTAATCCTGTGACACACATTTTTATTAGTTGCTTTAACTGTTTTAATATAATTAGAGATGTATATTTATAACTACTCTAATTTATTTTTGATACGATCTACCAATGGAAATCAATCATATAGGCAGAAAATATGCATCCTAAAATATATTAAGAGGATTTATCAGTTTTACGGTACCTTTAATTGCAATTTTGTTTTTCACTTTTTTCATGTATCGTAGTTTTTTGGATTTATTCGATTTAAACCTACTTTTCAGAAATTCTTGCTTTAACTGTTTTAATGTAATTTAAGATATGTATTCCTAGCCCATTCATATTTCAGTTTCAGGCCAGACGGGAGGCCTACCAATATGGTTTTAGCTCAACAAGCCCCGCCCAGCAGAATAATTACCATCTTCACGAGCCGCTGCCGGGGGCAGGGCCCGGAAAAACCTTCGTTTAATAAGACAATAAAAATTTCTATAAGCACAAAAAAATTTATTAAAAAGATCTAGCTCCAATGAGCATCATAAAAAACTAAAATATAAAGATTGCGCTATAGTTGAGTGGTAGTCTCTGAGTGATGAATTGATGGTCAAAGAGCCCATTCGAAAATATAATGATAACAAAGTGGATAAGAGGCAAAGCGTATAGTATGAAATACTGATAGCTAAAGCGCTCAGTCGCAAAAAGCATCCAAAACACGCGAGAAAGAAATAAGTGCTGTTAAACGAAGTGAAAACAGCAAATCCTCCAACAAGAAAGACTGATAGCTAAAATGCATAATGACTAAAAACCTGCCAAGAATCCAAAATATACGAAAATGGCTTCATAAAAGGGATAACAGACATAACTAATGGTTTCACACAAGGGTTAGACGAACTAATGGTTTCACAATATGCTCCATGAATAGCGCAACAAGTAAACCTGTGGACCAAAAAATATAATAAGAATAAGCCCTACTGCTAGAGTTTTGGAAGTGGAAGTTTAACACGACGAAATAATGTCCGAAACCATGCTCTAAATCAGAACACAGAAATAAAATACAAGACTGACTGAATACAAGAGTGATCATAACTGAGACCACAACACAAAAAAAGCGACAGAAAAGGAAGAAAGTGATAAACCTCCAAAATAACGTCAAATTGATAAGGCAAAAGACGAATTCCGATGACGATACCAAAAGAGAAAACTATAAATGAAAAAGTTAATAACGGAAAACTAAACTGTAAGAAGATAGGGGATCAAATAAAATAAGCTCGGTCAGCGGTCTGAAATAGTATAGCAATTATTGTAGAAAGCGAGGGCCATGTCCCCCTGCAGCGACATATCCTGTCCTGCAATTCAGCGCAAAATTACCCACTTTTCTGGTGCAGCATGGCATTATGCAGTTTTAGCCATTTTTTCCTTTTAATTAATCTCCCATTTTTTTTTAAATTATCCCTTTTCCTAAGCCTGCTCCACACATTAGGTTTAAAAACATCCAGTATTTCATTTCAAGATATCATGGCATCGCTGCTCTGGGCACTGTTGGAACGATCGAGCGTAACATTAGCCAACACGGAAAAAAAAACTACAGCTATCATGACCAAAAGGCTTTTTAAGTACATCTCCGCCTTCCTCCGGCAATCAGGCGGAACTTCACTCTGTTGCTCAGGCATCAACAAGTTCAGCTGGGCAAAAGCCCGGAAGGTAGGGGCCTGGTAAGCGGTCTAAAAAACAGTTTCTATTCACAGATATTAAAATTCATCGTGGAATATAATACTACGTCTGTAAAGAATCATTTCTGAAGAGTAGGTTTAAATCGAATAAATTTGATTAAAATTAGGATTCATGGATAAATAGCCATATTTAACAAGATGTATTTTCTACAGGTTCGCTTTCTCATTTACCATATTAAATAACTCATCATAGAAAAGTTTATAAAATATTTCAAATTATCCATTAACTGTATATACGTTGTGGTTGGAAATTAGGAAATAAATCGAAAAGTATACTTATAGCATAAACTTATTTTGATATATTTCTATAATGTACCTTTTAAGCAAAAAATCAAAGAGATTATATATTGTTGTAGTGTCAATTATCACGAAAATTTAAAATGAAATTCCAGTTACAGACTTTATTGCTATTTTCTTTCACAGATGGCTCTAATCTTGTACCGTTTTTAGTTACCAGTTAATTATATTTTATTCTCACACACCTGCTGTGAAAATAAATATTAGCATAATTTCTTAAATATATATATATATATATTTAGCTCGATATATATATTTTTTTAATTCTTACGTAATTGAATTTATTTTAAACCAAAAGCGAAATTATATTTAGAATTACTTAAAATTATTCAAATTTAGAAACTCAGCCAATGTGATTTGAAAATGAGTTATTTCATTTAAATCTTACGAAATTATTCATTTACTTACTTTCCGCATAAAATGCTTTATCTATATCGCACAAGGGAAATTATAATTTATATTCTCACGAAGACACTTCATTCAGTTAAAAATTTCTTGATAACCTTATTTTCGTATAGTAAACAGTTGACTTCGTTTGAAGGAGTTTTATCATTATAACTTAACTTTTATTATGGTAAAAACCACCAGCCATAGTGACTAGTAGAATTGTTTAACTTTTCGAAAGATTGGTTGTATATAGCTTGCAGATTCATGAAATAAAATTTGCAATTGCAGTTAATTGAATATATAAATAATTCATTTATATATATACATATATAATGGGAAATTTTAATCTCTATGAATTATTTTCTTAATTTTCTTTTAACACTTAAAATTCCTCTTAAAATATATTATTTCATTTTCAAAGCAAAGCCTGAGAGATAATGTGCCCGCAGGTTATGTATGTACGTAACGCGATAATTCTTGATAGAAATATCCGATTTGCTTCAAAAAAATTTCTAGATCCAGTCTGATAAGACGATTACCTGATTAGTTTTGGGGGTTCATTGATTAAGTATAAAGAGGCAACGGAAGCAACCCCCCCCCCTTTAAATGTGATTTTCAGGCAGAGTTTTACGATTTGCATAAATTTTGTAAATAGATTCATACTGATAAGGTGCTTCTGCAATTACTTTTGGGGTTCATTGGTTAAGAATAAAGGGAGGGGAGGTGGCGGGGGCTACCCTCCTTCCTTAATTTAGATAAATGGATTTTTTAGGCAGAATCATCGGATTTGCATAAAAATTTGTAAATAGGTTAATTCGGATAAGGCTGTTTTTTGATTACTTATGGGGGGGGGGCATTGTTTAAGTATAAAGGGGGGCTCGGGGCTGATCCACCTTAATTTAGATAAATGGGGTTTTCGGCAGTATTATCCGATTTGCATCAAAATTTCTAAATAGGTTAATTCTGATAAGGCTGTTCCTTGATTACGTATTGGGGTTCATTGGTTAAGTATAAAGGGGGGCTAATCCCCCTTAATTTAGATATATGGGTTTTTCGGCAGAATTATCCGATTTGTCTCAAATTTTGTAAATAGGTTCATTCTTATAAAGTACTTTTATTAGTTTTGGGGTTTCATTTGTTAAGTATAAAGGGGGAATGGGGGGAGGGGGGTAATCCACCTTAATTTAGGCAAATGGGTTTTTCTGTCCGATTTGCTTCAAATTTTGTATACCAGTTTATTCTGATAAGGCGCTTCCCTGATGAGATTTAGAGGCTCATTGGTTAAGTATAAAGATGGGAAACAGAGGGGTGGGTGCTAATCCCCTCTAATTTATTTTTCGAGGGCATTGTTCTTTGAAATAAGAGTATAATATACAATTAGTGTGAATAGCCTGCGAGCTCAATGCCAGCAGATTAACTGACCACTTTTCTTTTTATTTTCTTTATTTCTCTCGTTAAAAATTCGTTTTATCTAAGGGCAATATTGTTTTACTTTTTTTTTGCCAATACATTCGATTAAAAACGTTATATTTTAAACAAGACTCCTGGACCTTTCCAGAAGCTTTTGATTCCCGCGCTTGAAAACCGATTTACTCAACTGCTGGCGTCCAAATTGCCAGCACATCGTGCTGTTAATTTTACGCAACTACTGTATTTTCCATATCAAGAAAACTATAGGAAGCATACAGCAGACTCTAGTTTGTGTCCTATATTTCAGTCTCAATTGGTGGCCAGGAGATACAGATAAAGTATCTACATTAAAAAAAAAAAAAAAAAAAAAATCATTCATCTTGAAAATATCTACAGTAATATCTCTTACAAAATACTTTCATTAACTCATCAGCGAAATATTTTAATATGAGTATCAAAGGCTAATATCTTCAAAAATGGTGTCCTGCTTTTGTAAACTTGTATGTTGCTGTGATAACCAGTTGAACTTTTCGTGATATATAGCAACTTCAGATAAACTCTTAAAAACTTTAAATTCAGCTCTTAAAAACTTTAATCTTGCTCTAGTACGTTGTGGGTAACCGATAAACCCTTCCTATATGTTATTGTACTTATATATAGCTCACAGTAATTAATCTCAAATCTAGCTTAAAACTATATTTATATTGTTCAGAAGGTTTAATATGAACGTGGAACTTATAGATCATTATATCAGTTCAACGGTCATCCTCCGAGTTATGGGCAGTGAGCAGGAGTGCTGGACGTATAAATTCATTACTACAGCTATTGCTTTGGCCTTTAAGTTATATATTATTGTAATTTTATCTTTAAATTTAGATTATTTTATCTTTAAATATTTTTAGTAATTTTTACCTCATATTTCTAGAGGGGCAAGCAGCTGACTGCAAAAAATCTCATTTAATTTAATTTTTTTTTAATTGTATTGTATTCTATTAAGTGTCTGAAATACTAGAGGGTTTTACAGGTAATAGTACTTTTCCCTGCCTTGGGCTCGGGGTTCAAACCTAACCATAAACCAAAAGCGGGTTCCCAGGGTGGGTGCTTACTTACTTACCTACTAGTATAGTCAGGAAACCAAAGAAAGATACAGCACATTCACTGTGATCGAGTTTGTGCGCGAGATGAACAATACTTTGTACTGTAAAAATGTCGTTTTTTTTTTACAGTGTATGTCTGTCAATTTTAATAGTATTTATTGTTTCTGAAGAAACAGAAATTTTTGCCTACGATGTAAAACTAAATGAAAATAATTCAGTTTACTTAATGCATTTTTTTTCTATTTCAAACTATTGGAAACACCTGGTGGATATAATGTATCTGTTAATTCTGTACGCTACTAGAAATGAATAGTATGATACAATGTAACTGAGTTATTAAAATATTCAACTTATCTGGTTTTTCGAATCTCGAATTAAAAGGATATATTCTGTACCTATTAATGAATGATAATATATATGTATATAATATATCGATTGTAGCTCATCTTCTTTAATATAGCAACGTATATTTTGAATGTGAACTGTAGAAATTGTTGTAGTTCAGATGTCACTAAAGTTCACTAAAGTTCACCATTCATGAGAAGGGAATTTTATTCTACAAGATGATTATTCGAAAACGTCAATGCATCTTAATCATATATATATATATATATATATATATATATACCACACAGTTGGACCTCCGTTCTCGTACGCGGACTGTTGTTGAACATTTTAGAGCTCGGACAATAAATTAAAGCGAAATTTGATCTGAAACAGAAATTCGGTTTTCAAAAACAGCGAGTGCTGTGTCAAATCCATCGAATAATAATAATAAAAGAAAAAACAGGATTAGATCGAAATTATTTTTTGTTTAACGCAATGCGCACATAAATGTGGTACAATAATCGGAGAGTTAATTAAATTTATATCTTATGAGATGGGCGAGATTGAGTGTAAAGAGATATTGTAAATATAATTACTTTTTTAACTTACTTTTCTTTATACAGTGTGTCCACGTATAACCTGACCGACCTTTATTTTCGTAACCGTTGGTCCTAGATGCATACTTCCAATTACAAAAATGGTTTAAATAATGTAAAGAATTATTTTTAAAGCGATGTGGATCAAGAAACACATTTATTAAAAAATTACGAAATTTAACTTTTTATACGGTCCCCCGTTTCTATAAGTGATATTTAGTAAAAATTTACTGTGACACTAACAAGTAAGACAGAAAAAGTCCCAATCATCTAACATTAAAATTGACCGAGTTATAAAACTTTGAAATGCAGGACTTATACCACTTTTTTGCATATCAAAACAGATGATTTCGACCGTGCTTTCAGGGGTCGTATATAAAGTACTTAAACGTATTTCAAGGTATCTGATGTTTGAAAGAAATCGTACCACTATTACGATTGAGTTAACTTTATTAGTTAAGTTTCAGAAAATATGTTGTATTTTGTTAGGATTTGAGGCTATGATTTCTTTTAACAAAAATTATGTTATATTCATAAGGTTTTATTTAACTTGCAACGATCGTCTTTCCAGCTTAAAATTTGTACTCGTACTTTAACTGACTTTCAAATGTCCGATCGAAGTTAAAATTTTACATACTGACTTAAATCCGATTACAATGTAATATTATTATGATTTTTGATGCTTAGCATCTTATAAATACTTATATTCGAGGATAACACAAAAAAATTCGGATAGATTACCGTCAACAAGTTTAAGAAATGGTTTTAGATTAGATAACATAAACCGGTGATGGTTGTGTTTTTTAACTTTTATAATTAAGTTTTATGGGTTTTTTTTTAACGCTAAATAAAAAAATTACCTTCACTTTTAACTATCATATCAGGGCTTTTCGCAAATAGTAAGTTTCAAGGGTAAAAAATAGCGAATAATCTGATACTATAAAATAGATGTAACACATTTTTATTCAGTTTAATTTTATTTAATTCAATAATTTATTCAATTTTGTGGCTTATACTGAGTTTCTTACGGCTAAACAGATCAGGGGTTCGATGCGATTGGGAGGGGGATTGGGATCAATTTTAAATTTGAGCTTTTTAACTTTGAAATTTGCGATTTCAGAAAAATCCTGACGTGATGGTTTAAAATGAATGCCATTTTCGGATTTAGAGCTAAAAAATACACGCGAATCAATTTTCAAAAGCTAAAAAACATGGCACAACCCAAAATTTGAAAGATGGTGTAATCTAACAGAATTTTAAAATATGTATCACTTTTGTAAAGAATCGAGGCTGTTGTTTTTCATACTTTTATTTAACAAAAATTCTGTTATTTTTATCCTCTTATATGTTCAGTACATTGCAGTAATATAAGGATTATTAAAGGATAGATTAAAGATTTCAAATTTATATTGCAATGCTAATTTTACTCCCAACCATTTCTTTAATATATCTGACAAAATTATATTTCTACTAAATTTGTGAATGACCCCTAAATTTTAGCAAAAAATATGCCCCAACTTTAAACAGCTAGTACTCGGTCAATTTTAATCGTACAATAACGGGGCTTTTTTTGCCTTACTTGTCAGTGTAACAGTTAAATTTTACTAAATATAAGTTATAGGACCGGGGGACCGTATAAAAATTTAGATTCTGTAATTCTTCGTCAAATTGTTTTTTCGCTTCAAATTTTTTTAATCTTAACTCTGCACCTAATTTTGACCACTTTTGTAATTGGAAGTATGCATCTAGGACCAACGGTTGCGAAAATAAAGGTCGGTCAGGTTATACGTGGACACACTGTATAATTTATCCTTTTACGTTCTTTTCACTGATTTTGCGTGCGTACGTGCGTGATTACATGTGCGATATGTTGATTGTAGAGGTGGTGAATTTCAATCATTTCAAGACTTAAAAATAGTAATAATACTTAGTGGTCCCATAGACCTTTAAAAGCAGAAAGTAATCCCCTCTCCTCGCTTTCTTCCCAATCTCAAGTGATCAAAATTTTTACCAATAAAGGTATTGATATCGTTTAATTCGACTTTTTATTAAAATGTAGTAAATTTATTATTTTTTCATATAGTGTTTAATATAATTTATCCTTTTACGTTCTTTTCACTGATTTTGCGTGCGTGCGTGCGTGATTCTATGTGCGATATAGTGATTCTAGAGGTGATGAATTTCAGGCATTTCAAGACTTAAAAATAGTAATAATACTTAGTGGTCCCACAGACCTTTAAAAGCAGAAAGTAATCCCCTCTCCTCGCTTTCTTCCCAATCTCAAGTGATCAAAATTTTTACCAATAAAGGTATTGATAACGTTTAATTCGAGTTTTTATTAAAATGTAGTAAAATTATCATTTTTTCATATAGTGTTTAATACTGTCATACGTTCTCATATTACTCTGCATTGAATTTCTTAGTGTCGTGTTTGAAAAAGATAAACATAAGGATCAATTTCGGAGGCGGAAACCAGTTTCTATTTTTCCTAACATAAAAATTAAATATATATATAAATTTAATAATAATTTCTTGCATTTTAATTAATGCTGTGTTTTTATAGTTTTTTGTCGAAAATCAATTCTTTTCCCCAAAAAACAATTAAAAAGTAAACCGACTGTATTATAGACTAAAATTATTGTTTTTATTTCATGAGAAATAATTCATACATACACCAGCTCCTACCAAATCTATTATTCTTCTGCTTATTATTATTATTATTATTATTATTATCGAAAAATAACTAATCAATACATAGTTCAGCAACTGGAAAAAAAGTTTTAAAAAATTTTTGAAAAAAAAAAAAAAAAAAAAAACGTTAATTTGGAATTTTTATTTTTTATTTTACAGTGGTTTAAAGAATATCTAAGAAAGAATAACTTCTTGTAAAACGCATATTAAAGATAACTGATTTGAAACAAAAATTTAAAATGTTTATTTTTCAATTTCTAATACAAACTGCTTTTATAGCAATATAAGAAAATTTCATGTTATACATTTTTAATCACCGGATTAATCTCATTATCGCTCCCACAACTCAAAATGTCAGCACATAATCATGTGAATAACATTTATTTTACAATCGAATTAAATGTAATAACGTTACAAGCATAAATGGCAATTGTTATTGCATGTAATATTTACTATGTGCATATTTCAGAAACTGTTTTATATTTGTCAGTTTTTATATAATCTTAATTTCTATGTGATTTATTTCCCGTTCCTGCTTCCAATAATATATCTACTTTTTAATATTAAAAACTAAAAAAAAAGTAAAAAAAAAGCATAAATATTTTTGGAAAATGTTTTCCTGATTCTTCAGTATACAAAAAGTATGCTACAGACATAGAGAATGAAGCTATTTCCTTCAGTGATAGAGTATTAAAAAGCAATTTCATTTTTTCATACCATAAAATCAATCTTAGTTTTTCCTGTGTCTGTTCAAGTTTGTGTGTATCTGTAAAACAACGTAACAAAAAAGAGCTACAACTTTATAATCAATAGACAATATGTGTAGTGTACCTTAGTGATACCCTTTGTCTTTCTTAGCGTTTCAAGTATCATTATACTTTAAAAATGCATCGAAAAACGATTGTTCCCCATAGAAGATAATTCAACGTAATTGTTCTGTGCTTCTCTGTAAACGAACTAAAATGTTTAATATTTAATTTTCTATACAGAACATTCTATAATAAACCACAATAACATATAAAAATTGCATGACATTCGGGTTATATTTATGAATGTTAGAGCTCTGAAATAAACCAAACGGCCAGACAAACAGGTAGATAAACCTATTTAAAAAAAGCACGTTTTATGTATGTTGGAATAGTGTAAACAAATAAGTTGGAAAGGGTCTATATCTGTCTATAAAAGTGAAAAGAAAACTGTATACCTTTATGTTGGAAAGTGTTATATAAATAAATCATTTTTTTATTTTCCTTCACTAAATTTCAGAAGTTATTTTTTTTTTACACATTGATTATTATTTTAGTATGCCGAGACATTTCTGTAAGTGAATTATTACTACACAAATAAGCTGCTGGGTGGAACCAAAGTCAGCTCCTGTTTTCTAAATTCGTGTAATATTAACAATTTATGATATCGTTGCAGGATTTTGATCTTGAAAATTGTCACAGAATCTAAATTATTGTGCAAGGAAGAAATATAATTTAAAGATACTTATAAATAAGATTAATTTTCAAACAATCATTAAAATTTAGGAAATTGTGGTATCAAAGTGCGATTTTCACGACGAGATTTGTGAAATAGTAGGAGTTTGGTTAGGAAATGATAGTTCGTCATAAAATATCCGACACTCTCAGGCTAACTATTATGCTAACAATCCTCTGATATGATATTTATATATATATATATATATAGATATATATATATGTGTGTGTGTGTGTTAAAGGAAATATAAGTCATCCATGAGTCATATATGAGTATTTATGTATGTTAGATCGCATCCCATAAGTTAACAAAAACTGCATAAGAATTTTGTTTAAAACACCAAATATTTATTTTTTATATTTTAATGGAAATGTGAGTAACGCTGTATTTATAAATATTAGATCACATTTCGTAAGTTACACAAATACTGAATAAGGATTTTGTGTGAAAGAGCAAATTTATTTTTATTTATTTATTTATTTATTTTATATGTTAACACGTTAAATGTCACGTCAGTCAACAATGACCGACGCTGATCTTTTCGTTGACACTCATAGATTCTGTAACGGGAGTCTTATTTCAGGGCCTGAACGGTAAGACAGACAAAATAGACTTGGCATTCAACATGTTAACGATCAGGGATGAGATTTCAGACTTTTTTGATACCAGTATAATCTTAGAGAAAATGTTATTTTATTTAAACGGAACACTTTTGCGATTTAACAGAACAACATTTTCTCTAAGATTATACTGGTACGCAAAAAGTCGGAAATCTCATCCCTGATCTATGTATGTTAGATCACATTTTGTAAGTAATAAGAAATACTGAATAAGGATTTTGTTTACAGCAACAAATATTGCTTAACCTGTTCGCTACTTCGATCCACATATGAAGACCGCTTTGCTTTTCCTCATAAAAATTAAACTGTTTGATTTTTTACATTTTGATTTCAGTTCTTAATATCTGAATATTTTTTGTTTTCAAATCAAACTAAAAATTCTATGCTGATTTTCTCATAAAATAAATGTTATTTTCATATGAGTTTGCAAAATGCCTTCAAGGCAGTACGAAATCGAAAAATTTTCATAATTATTTTATTTAAGGGCAGTTGGAAGTCTAATTCGTGAAAAAAGTCTTTATATCTATATATCTATATATATATATTAAATCCTTTATTTTCCCTCTTTCGAAAGGTATATTTTGTTTCTACGACAACAAGAAATTAAAAAAATTAAGTAATTCGGTTTGTTTACAACCGAATTATTACATATGTAAACTTTAAACTTAATTTTCTCAAATCGTTGCTTTTTGAACTCGATGTACCTTTTTATACAAACTACTACATATTATTGTTTGCAATCGTTGCAGAATATTTCACACATATCCCTGATCAATATGAAGTGAACTTTTGTTGCAAACATTTCAACAAAATTTTTAAATTAAAAAAATCTTTGGAAAAATAAAAGTTTTTTTGTTATTTAAAAGTGGTTTCTATTCCATCTTTTTTTAAATAATTAAAGAATATCTGTTTATAAAGTTAACTTCACTTTATTAGGTATTATTCATAATATATATATATATAAAATTTTGAAGTGAATATCTTCGGTAGTTTTTGAGAAAAGGTACATTAATTTAACATGGTAGGTATAGAGTTTTCCAAATGCTCTTAAATCCTTTACAATAAAATGTTTTTTGGAATTGTATATCATTCACTTGTTTAAAGGCCTGAAATTTGTGATTGTGTGAATTTATGTTAGTGGTAATTAAATACATATTTTAAGGCGATTTGTAATTTTAGATCCCTATTCCTGAACCTAAATTACTAGTCGTCTAAAGTATCAATTTCCGAAATTTTTTTTTGTCTGTCATCTATGATGCCATTTTGTTTGTTTAAAACCAATGAATGATTAGAATATTTAATACGCGATTTATCACATTGCTGACTTAAGCGTAGAAGCAACAGAGGGGAAAATGTACAGTACAATATTCGAACCCCGGTTTCTTGGAATAACATACCTAGTGCTCTACCATTTAAGCTACGAGTACGATACCCAGCTTAGAATCTCTCAATAACATATGTTCCTAAGGCTGCAAATGCAGCACACGATGGAATGGTCTTCATAAACACACAATCCTGCTGCGAAACATGAGACACAAATAAACCTAGCATCTGTGAACATTTGCATAAATTAAATAATTAAAAAAATAATTAATTTATATAATGAATGAATATTTGCATTATTATTTTAGCTTCGGGAACGAAGAGGTTAAGATAATCAATAAATTTTACTACATAACCTAGTATACAGATTTTTTATATTTAACGAAACACGTTATTTTATCAAAAACCAAAAAATAAATAAATAGATAAATAAAAATAAACTTTATCTTTAACATCTTTCGACATTTTATTGAGCCCTCTATTTTAAATAATATGCTTTTATGCATTCCTGCATACAAAACGACATTCTTTTTATTATTGAATTAGACGGTAAAACTCAAGAATTAAATGAAATTATTATAAAAATGCATACTTCATTGTGTTCCATATACTATTTAAAAGTATACATATATTCGACAACTTCTATATTTACTCCGAGCCGTTTCCCTTTTTTCAACGGTCTTGTATTTCAGCTCGATTAATTCAGTTTACGTTTCCAATATTCATCTAATGTTTTCATAGAGAAAACTACACTAAACTGAAAAAAGGAAAAACGTTAAATCTGTATATTTACGCAGGAAATCTTTTTGGATAATTTTTTTAATGAAAAACTGAAATTTATTTGTCTGACATATTTGCAATGTTATCGAATTTATAATATTACTGTTTTACTTTTCACGAATATTCTAATGAATATTTGTAGTTTTTTTTAGCTACGGGAACGAAGAGGTTAAGATAATAAATAAGTTTTACTACATAACCTAGTATACACATTTTTTGTATTTAACGAAACACGTTATTTTATCAAAAACAACGAAAATAGTTAAAGATAAAGTTTTTTTAAACTTTATCTTTAACATCTTTCGACATTTTATTGAGCCATCAATTTTAAATAATATGCATTTACGCATTCCTGCATACAAAATGACATCCTTTTTATTATTGAATAAGACGGTAAAGCTCAAAAATGAAAGGAAATTATTATAAAAAGGCATACTTCACTGTGTTCCATGTACTATTTAAGTATATATATATATATATATTTTCGACAACTTTTATATTTACTCCGAGCAGTTTCCCTATTTTCAACGGTCTTGTATTTCAGCTCGATTAATTCAGTTTACGCTTCCAATATTCCTCTAATGTTTTCATAGATAAAACTACACTAAACTGAAAGATTGAAAAACGTTAAATCTGTATATATACGCAGAAAATCTTTATGAATAATTTTTTAAATGAAAAACTGAAATTTATTTGTCTGATATATTTGCAATGTTATCGCACTTATATTATTACTGTTTTACTTTCCATTCAATTAATTTTACTTATGTATTAATAATTCATTTTCTATTCTACAACTGATTTATATAATAACTCATCAAAAGTTTCTCTGTTATTTTCGCATTATATTTCGCCGTTGCAAATGGGTTGAAAAAGAACTATTTAATTTATTTTCTGAACAAAATGAAATCAGTTTATCTTTTGAGAGCACTCTGTAATTTAATACAGATACTATGTAAATTAGAGAAATAATGAATTTATGAATTTATTTATTGTTTGTAGCGTATATATATGTAATGGCGATACAGAAAAAAAAACATTACCTATATATGGAGCCTTAGCCACAGAAGAAATAAAACAATCTGTTTTAAACGTCTTCCCAAATGTCTTTTTTTCCCTCTTCATCTAGAAACGTTTGTATTATTGTGAACTGTCCTTTATAGGCTCACCTCTGTCGGCTTAACGTTGTTAGTTTATTTTTATCAGTGATTTGGTAACTGATTATCTATAAAGGACTATCATTCCAAGAATAGTACCAGTTCCTTACTCAGGCACGACTGACCACTTATGTGCTTGTGTTTACTAAGTAACGGTAATGGACTGCAACGTGGTTTAATATATAATGCGATAAGCAGATTCAAATTATTCACCGATCTCTAATAACTAAACATTTATATACGTATATATAGGAACTTAAAATCAGAACTGACACTATAGTTAGTTATGAAATATTTTGCAATATTGGTTTGTGGACAATACTACACGAATTAAAGGCATGATCTATATAATAATTGTACATTAATAAAAGAAAGGACATATTACTAACAATAATGACCCAGTGGTTATTTTACATAACTTAATAGCTCTCTAAATGCTGTTTATTCCATAAAAACTTTCAAACCGCGCGCACAACAACAAAGTGATAAATACCAGCTGTTGCGAAACAACCAAACTTTGTGTTTGGTAGAAGCGCAAGGAAGTGCGGTCGAAAGAGTGTCACGGCAAGCCGTAACAAAACACTTGTTCTAGCAAAGGATATTTAAGGTCGAAATCTAACATTACATTTCTCTATTTTAATATTTTTGATGCAGATTTTTTCTGGCGGCACTTTCAGTTTCGGGAAGGGGGGGGGGGGGATTTAGTTTGCTCGAAATATAAAACAGTTCTTAGAATAAAACTGCAAAAAACGGAAGAGAAAATATAAGAATACAATTTTAGAAATCGGCTCCATATACTCTACTCAAAGATAATTATTTTAGTAAAATGAGAACAAGGCATTTACAATATACTCCTCCATAGGTACAGTATTAGCATGCAACATTTATGCTCACTAGTGTAAGTGCTTAAGATTTTGGTTACAGTTACAAAATTTCTTTCCTTGAAATGTTCTAAAGATATTATTGAGAATATTGTGAATGATAAAATTAAGAATTTGCATTAATAAATGGAATTTTAAAAGATTGTTTACTTATTTTGCATTTAAACATGGCAATAACTGAATATTTACGTATTTATATTAATTTAATAATTTCACGTAAAATATGTAATTTTAGTTGTAATTTAGAAGGCAGAACTACTTTGTATGTAAAAAAAAAAAAAAAAATTTCTTTCGTTCATAACATTATTTTATAGAAAATCTTAAAGCCTTACTAAAAGTTTCGTTGGCATTTTTCTAAAAAGGAGATATAATCTATAGTTTTTATTTATTCAAACAGATTACACTCTCTTTTCTTCTAATAAAGCTTAGATGTAGTTAGAGTATTTCAGAAAACCTACTAAAATACTACAAATCGAATTTATCTCAAATTATGTTTAAAGAATCAGCTATCATCTTTTCGTGATGTGAATGTTAGTGGTTATTTTGTAAAATGGATTTTCTTATCTCGTGTATTTAATTATAATACCTAATGTGAATGTAAGCTTAAAATGTAAAAAATGCTATCTGACGATTATTTCTGAAATTCGCTGTGAAGATAAAAAGTACCGAAATATGAAAAATATACAATAAATATCTTGATTATTATTTTTTTTTTGAAGTAACTGTAATCGCTTATGATGCTCCATTTTGTTCAATTTTTGGTAAGATTATTAGTTTAAAAAAACAGAAAAATGCGTTTAAAGTAAAAATTTTGATTGCAAAAACTATAATAAACATGTGCAAGATATTTAGATAATGTTTTTTAGTTATAATTTTAATGTAGTATATTCAGATAATAAATGCTAAAAGTTTTTTTTTTCCTATTACTTTCTTCTTTTTAAAAAACTGAACTTTTTCTTTATCTGTAATTGTAAATGATAGCTAGTGGGATAAATTTAGATCTATAATGATTTTAAATCATTCAGTTCTTTTGAAAAAAACCTTAAATTTACATTTAAAAGTTTGTCCTTTGAAAAAGAACCCATCAATTTCATTCTATGATGTAAATTATTTTTTCAAGCTTGTGCCGTCTAGGTTATCCAGTGGTATAAATTAATCGTGATAATTTAAAATGCTTCTATAAAAGAGTATAATAGAAAATTTCGCGCAAAATGCAATAAAATAATAAGATTCCTTATATGAATAAACAGTAATTGAAAACCAAAGTCGCAAAAAATCAGCAGGAAAAGACTTTGCCATTATTTTTCGGAATGCATTTGAAATAATATTCATTGACTATCATGAGAAAAGAAAAATTGTCACAATAGAGTATTATGGAGCATTACTAAGTCATTTGGAGAAAGAAAGCAAAAAAAAAGCCGCATATGGCCAAAAAATGCGATATTTCACAAGACATCACATCAACACATCCATGGCAGTGATAATTGAATGAATCGAAGAACAAATTATTTAACTATTCCCTATAATCTCTATTATTAGTCTCCGATATTCTATTTCTTTCGGACACCAATCAAAATTTGGTCTCTAACACGTAATGTTCCGTTGTATAAGCCAGCCAAAAACTTTTTATAACTTCTAACCATCGCACAATTTCAATTTGTATACCGTTGTATTGGGGAAAAATTACTTTTAAATGCAATTTGTTTGAAAATTGCATCTCAATATATTTTTTATATATTAATTTTTTTGTAGCTTTCAGAGTCATTAGTTTAAAGTTGGCAATTAAAGTATTCCGTTTCTGTAGAAAGTGAAGGAAAAATACAGTGAAACCTCTCTAAGGAGACCACCCATTAGACCATAAAAAATCGGTCTTTCAGAGAGGTGGTCTCTGAATAGAGGTTATGCGTAAAGTGAAATTTCGTAAAATACATACTACAAAAATAATTGTTATTCAATTAGTTTATTATATTTCATGTCTATACACTTTTAAAGAAGGAATTAATTGTAGTTTGCTTTGATTTTAACAATTTATCATTAACAATTTTTTTAAAGCATTCTTTGATCTCTTTATACAAATTGTTTATAAGAGTATCATCTGTATGAAGTGTCGAACTATCTATCAGTCTATTGATTTCAACAAGTGTTTGACATGAAATAAAAGATTTAATTGGCGGAAGCTCGTAGTCTGAATCTTAATGATCTCCTAAAATAGATTTTTTAAAAATCTGGATTGTAGTATCATTTGTGTTGCAGTAGCATATCAATGATTGTAGAATTTACTTTTTACTATAAAAATTTTAAAGTCTTAGATATTCCATAATGCGATTCTTCTAGTCTTCAGATAAATCATCGTTTCACTCAATAGCTTCCTCATATTTATGTGATTTGGGGGCGTAATCAGCGTTAGTTGCATTTGATAACTGTATCATTTCATTTCCCGGGGGGGGGGGGGGATGAAGGAAGAGATGACCTTGCTTTGCCAGGTCTAAGGAAGTAGACTTAGGTGAGCATGTTTCCTAGAGAGAAGTGGAAAATTGAGATTTCTCCATGCAAAAGAAAGTAATCCTACTGTTTGACTGAAAAGTTGAAAAGTGGTCTTTCAGAGAGGGAGACGAGAATAGTGGTCTTTTAATGGAGGAAAATTAACATTGAGCCTATAGCAAAAAAATATAGACCTTAAATAAACGGTCTTTATGAGAGGTGGTCTTTCACGGATAGTTGGAAAATAGTAATTATATCTTTTTGTTGCCATTTTCGCATAACAATTCAAGAAAAATGTAATTAAAACACGTGCTATTTTGATAAAATATAAATGAATGTTTTCTGATAAAACATGAAGCTATTATAAACTATATTTAATTTTAAGTATCTATATAAATATTACAAACAAATGAAGTCATATTAATCATTAGGTAGCCGATTTTTTTGTCAAGTTTCTAAAATATCGCCGTCTCATTTTTTGGATTTGTGTATATATTCAGCAATAGTTCTTTAGTAACTTTTAATTTGTCTCAATTTTTTTATGTTGTTTTACAACTGAAAATGTAAATTGTATTCAATAATTCCCGAACATCCTCTATATAAAGCAAACTCGCGTCATACGGATACGAATAAATGAGAACACGGTTAAACGAGCAATTTGTACGTAAATATTTGTTTATGATTTAAATTGTGTACTCATATTCACGCTTTTTATTAATTACAAAATTGAGATCACATATAATATCCGAAATCATGTCTTCATTTAAATGTGGTATTCTTCAATATGTATGGTAGAATTAGGAAATAAATTCGTTTAACTCGAAACTTTCTTATCGATTACTATTCTCACAGAGATGGTATTTCTACATCACTAAGATCTGTAAAATTGTTGTAAATTATCGGTTTTCCTAGGTAGATTTTCAAACTTCAAGACGATCTCATCCCTTCTCAGACAAAATCAAAGAAATATCATTAGACTTCGAGGATGAAAGAAAGTAGTATAAGACGGTTTCAAATGCTACCCTTCTTTGAAATTTACAAATGACTCATGTTACAGAGAAAAGAGAAAACATTTATTTATTTATTTGTTATTTATTTATTTGTTAGGAAAGAAATCCCATTCTTATTGAATGCAGTTATCTTAGTGATATTTTAACATTGCAATTGACTGTAAAAATGTAGTAATTTGTCATCTTTACCCAGCAGATCCACCCTCATCCCAGAATATACACAGAAATATCCTTAGAATAAAACACCGTTTATACCATGAAAAGATTTAATTAATATTGTGGGATTAAGTATGAATCAGAGATATATTTGTATTATTGGTCCTTCTGATAGATCTCAAATTAGCGGCCTGGTTTTGGAGTTAATTAGCGCAAATTATGGTTTATAACAATATTAAATATATTAATTGTATAACTATATATTTTTGTGTAGGATAGACATTTAATTAGTATCTTAATGATCATTTACTTCCTCTTATTTGACACCAAGTTCAGTTTTGACGTCAATTTCATGGTACATTAGAACGTAAATCACATCACAATTACTGAATAACACACATAATCTGTAGGAATATCACATCTGAGATATTAAAAAAAAAAAAAAAATATTTAAGCAGATAATCAATAAAATAATAGTAAAACACTGCAGAAATATACCTCAGGCCAGAAGAAAATTAAAGGCGTAAGGTCAGCAAGTACGAGGGCAGTATAATAAGTACCTGATCTCAGACAGAGGGGGGGGGGGATCTGCTAGAATTTAAAAAATGATTTATTTCGCAAAGGTGACGTTTCACAACAACAACTTGCAAATTGCCAAGTCGCTACGTGGTTTAGTTTGTGAGGGGAATCCATAATAGAATAACTTGGGTGATAATTCAACAATGGAAAAAATTGAATATCGAGTGATACGAGGGTCGATCCAGAAATAAGGTTCCCATCAAATTTACAAATAGACAGCATTGTTTATTCTCATAAAAATTTACATCGTTGGAAAGAAGAAGTTGCTGTATTTCTCTACATAATCGCTAACATTTTCTACGCCTTTTTGTAGACGGTTCTCCAATTTCTGTATTCCAGTATCGTAGAACTCCGCTGCCAACACATTGAGGAAGCGTTTCACCTCTTCTTTGACGTCATCGTCTCTCTGGAAGCGTTGACCACGAAAGGTTTCCTGTAACCATGGGGAACAAGTGACAATCACTATAACCGCGGCCCGATAACCGCCATCTCGATAACAGCTTCCGAAACTGAGCGTCTTCCACTCTGTTCTTCGTCGTGGACTTCTTTCCCACTAGCACTAAACACCCTGCATCACTTTCGGACGTGTTGAACGGACATACTCTTCTCGCCATACACCTCTGTACACTGACGACGAATATGGACGGGTGGAGTCCATTTGGCGTGCAAAAAGCGAATTACGGGACGAATCTCGCCCTTGGCGGGATCAACAATAGGAACCTCCATCTCAGACGGCTGATGAGCCAAGAATGAGCGGAACCAGTGAAGCGTGGCCGAAGGAATCGCGAGTTCGGAAACAGCCGCGCACAGTGCTGTTGCCATATTTCGCCTCGCACCTTCCCGTGAGGCTGGAGCTCTTTGGGAACCGTACTTCTGGATCGATCCTCGTAAAATACTTCTTTTTGAAAAAGAAAACAAATGACGAGATTAAAGCTGAACTCAGAGAAGTTTATGAGGACTCTGCACATTCGTTATCAACCATAACATATTGCACAGGTGAATTTAGCCGTACAAGTATTTTTGCTGAATACTATCCAAGTCGTCCAACTGAGTTACGACATCAGAAATGATTGAAAAAATCCACGATATTTTGATAAACGTTCGAAGAGTTAAGTCCGCGAGATTTCTAAGACTGTGGGCACCTCAATTGAATGGGTACAAAATATTTTAACAACTCATTTGGATATGAAAAAGCTTTCCACAAGATGGGTGCCGCGATTGCTTACTATTCACATTAAACACACTTGGTTGTTAATTTCAAAAGAATGTTCGATGAAGTTAAAGCGCAATCCAAATTATTTTTGGCATCGATTTATAACTGTTGAAAAACATGGATTTATCGCAATACACTTGAAACTAAAAAACAGTCTAAACAGTGTGTTTTTCATGGCCAACCTGTGCCAAAAAAGGCTAAGGCAACTTTATTTGCGAACAAATTCATAGCTGCAGTGTTTTGGGATGCATGCGACATAATTCTCGTCAATTACCTTGAAAGGGGCAAAACGACCACTGGAGAATATTATGCCAACTTCTTGGATCGTTTTATCAATGTTGTGAAAGGAATTGATTCTCTTTCATCAAGACAATACACACGTGTACAGTGTACACCTGTGTCGTCCCCATTTCAAAATTCCATGAATTAGGATACGAACTGCTTCAACAACAACCATATTCATCAGATTTAGCCCCTAGCGATGGTTTTCTATTTCCAAATATGAAAAGAATGGCTCGGTGTAAAAAAAAAAAAAAATGGCTGTAATGATGAGGTCAATGCAACTAACGCCTATTTTGAAGGGTTGGTAAAATTTTATTTTTAGAGGGGATTCAAAAAAAAAAGAAAAAAAAAAAAGAAAAGAAAATCGTTAGGCTAAGTGTATCGAACTAAAAGGCGATTATGTTAAAAAATAAAATACATTTTAGACGTAAAATTGTGTTTTTCTTGTCTAGGCCAGGTACTTAATATACAGTCCTCGTAAATGAGTATCTGGGAGATTAATAAATGTTTGGCTTGGATTTTGCAAAACAAATGCTTGGTTAAAAACAGTGAATTTAATGTTACACTAAAGCCTGATTAATTAAAAACAGGAATTGACTGTGAATGTGGTTACGGAATTTTCACCAGTTAAAACATTTTAATGAAACAGTCGCGTATTCGAAACATCTTCAATTCATAGCTCCTGCAAAAGTACGATTATCAGTTTCAAATGAATTATAGAAAAAAAAATCTTCAAATCATATTAGTCCTAAATTTATAATGGAGATTCTACTCTTTTCAGAAAAGGTCCTGATTTTCGTTTCACAAATAGAAATTAATATGCTTTGTACAAGTATAGAAAATTAATATTCAATATTCATTTTCCATTCGCTAGTAAATCTTGTGGACCGTTGTATAATAAAAAGCTAAGAGAACACGGAATGCAAGCAACATTTCTTAAGTGAAATCATGATGTTATTCCGCAGTCAATACTGTATGCATATAGGAAAGATGAAAGCTAGTGAAATACATTTTATTTTGATGCATAATAGTTATTGACTTACTAGATTACTTATCTGGATGAATACTTCTAGTTTTTCACAATATTGAATAGAGTCAAAGCCTTATATGAAATGTTCAGTTTTTAAAGAAAGCTCTAAATATGGTATTTTTGATCCTAAAATATATGCTATACATCATCAATTTAAATTTTATTCTATTTTGTACATTAACATTTTATTTATTTTTAGGGTTCCGTACTTAAAAAGGGAAAACGGAACCATTATAAGATCACTCCTGTGTCTGTCTGGCTGTCACAGTCCTTTTACTCGTAAACTATGCAACGTGGAAAGTTCAAATTCGGTTAAGTAATAAAGACTATTGACCCACATATTTACAGATTAATAAATATTCATATATACATGTAGAGGGGCTAATTAAGTTACTTGAAAAAAAATTCTGTGTATATCGTGTGGGGTATCGTGTGAAAGATCTCGTAACGCTGAAATCAAAAATATATTAATATTAATTTTAGGTATTATATTTTCAAAGTTATGGTGGAAAATGTAGTGCAAAAATATGTCCCCCTCCCCCATCTATCTCCGAATCTATTGAAACTAAAATTATGAAAAAATTAGAGGTAGTAGACATTAATTTAAACCTTACAGGAAAATTATAGCGATTACCCTAGATCAAATAGTTTTTGAGAAAATCGCTTTTTCCGTTACACTCAAATTTCGATTTACGGGCTTCAGCAAAAGTGTTGAGCAGAGCTGGAGGCACCTATCGGAGTAGAAGTATAAAAGCATTGTTGATCATGAATTTTGGAAAAAATCGTTGGCAATTAGCCGAGATATTAACTCTTAAAGACACGGAAGGTTTGGACATACATGATGACAGGGACTGCATACTCTATGCTTCATCGGCTTTTAAAGCCTAGATAACAAATTTTGATGATATATTTATGTAATGTAATGAGCAGTAGTAGTGTAAAAGCAATAAACGTCAAATTGTTAAAAACAGACTAATTTAATGAGAATTAATCACATAAATACTATGGGATTCGCGACTAGTTTCCATTGAGTGGATCTCTCAATACACATCTTTACTTAATACACATCTTTACTCAATATACATCTTACTCAATACACTCTCAATACACAGTCTTTAAATGCTAACTAAAAACCTATATGGAATAACAAATATACAGAATAGCTATATTTGCTATTATTTAGGCTCCATATATCTTTGAACTTTCATGGTATATCCATTTATACTTTTCTAGTATACATGGTGCAAAGGAAAGTCCCTTTAACCTGAAAATACTTGTTACCGGAGAGAGCTACAGCTATACAAGTAAGGTAACGGTATAGTAAAACGACTAATCCCGATTTAATGAAAACGACAGCAGCGCCCCCTAGTGGCAAAATTTGGAAGATCTGCAAATCGAAAACGAAAGGAGATAGATCAAAATTTCCAGTTAGAAAGTTTTAGAGCATCAATTAATTAATAGAATACGACATTTGGTTTACATGGATAAGATAAATCTTCGCCTGTTTACCCAAAAATGTCCGAAATTGATGCACTCCAATTTGTATAAACGTTTGAATGGAATAGTCAGAAGTATGAAGAAATACGCACAATTTATGCTATAAATACGTACTTATTTCAATACATTTTGATAACATCACACACACAAAAAAAGACAAACTGTCTCACAGTGATAAAAAGTTAATATTCAGTATGTTCGAAAAGTTCGCCATTGCTCACGATACACGCTTCTATTCGTGAGAGTAATTCTGCATGCACATTTCTCAGCATGCAGCGTCTATTGCAAGCCTCTTCAATACGACGACATAGATTTAACCCTTTGAATGGCGGTGGCTAGAAGGTTTACCCACCTAATTTTAATTCCAAAACTGACAAATGGCACCAAGAATATTTTTAATAAAATTTTGCTTTTGTAATGAAAGTGCAAATTAGCGGGTTTTTATTTTCAGAGAAATTCGTTTGAATATTCTGGTGTCAGTCAATTATTTCATCTGTTTACGAACAAAATTCTTTTGGCCCTGAAAGGTTTATTCTAAAATTTTAAATGCATTGGAAATTGAATCTTTACAGACATTACAGCACAGTACAACGTCACAATCTGCAATTGTGCACTTCTACATTTCCGGAATGTGAATAGGCAAAGTAGAATCGTCGCTTATCGATTTCGGACATTTTTGGGTATGCAGGCGACGATTTATCTTATCCGTGTGAACCAAATGTCGTTTCGTACTAATTAATTGATGCTATAAAACTTTCTAATTGGAAAATTTGCTCTACCTCTTTTCGTTTTCGATTTGCAATGTCTATCTTTCAAAATTCGCCACTAGGGGTGCTGCTGTCGTTTGCATTATGTCGGGTGTAGTTGCTTTACTGTACCGTTACCTCACTTGTATAGCTGTAGCTCTCTCCGTTTGCAAGTATTTTCAGGTTAAAGGGATTTTCCTTTGCATCCTGTATACTATACAGCTATACCCAACCCTACGTTGTATAGTTTTTACAACGTCTTAGCATTCTTTTAGCAATGGTATTTTTTTAATAATACACTTACTAATTCATATATTATTGTACGGAACCCTCTGTGTGCGAGTAATACTCGCACTTGACCGTTTATTTAAATATTATTGTACTAATTGCTTGATGATTTCTGTCATATGTACATTTGTACATTTATTTATTAGTTTATAATTTTAATCAGTTAGTTCTGATAAAATATTCAAAATAAAATTCATAGAGTTAAAAAATTATGAACGATTCATAAAAATCAAATAAAAAATTGCACTTTTTCAAGAACAGCTCTAATTTTGGAATAATTTATTCAGTTAATCCCATTTCTTCTTTCCACAATATTTCAATTAGTAAAACTTTCAGAGGTGTTAAAATTAAGCAGCTTAAACAAAGATTTCCAGATTTGTAGTTTAGAAATAATTTAAATACTACGTTTGTTTTCCTGAGTTTTCAAAAGATTGAGGGAATTAATGAGAACAAGAAGAAGTTTTTTTTTTATTATTATTAAAATAAAACTTTTGACTATATTGTTAAACTGACGCGTTAAAGAAAGAAATCTCAAATGTTTATAATTTATTTCTAAACCTTTTTACGAAGAATAGTGATACAAACTTAAACAGGTAATTTTAATGAGAAATTTAATTTGTTTCCATTTTAATTGAATGTTTTTATTATATTGAAAATCATTAGAAAATTTTTAATCTGTAAATAGGCCATTTCGTTGTTATGCGTGGAACAACGTTTCTACATATTACGGTTTTTTTTTAACATTGTTAGTATATAGTCAAATTAAAACAACTAAGCTAATATGAAAATCTTATATTTTCCCTATAGTTTATATTTTAACAACTTATTAGTTAATGGATATGGGCATTTATGCTAGTGCCCCGCGAAAGACATTTTTCCGTTTTTCGTGGAATAGCCCTTAAAACGAGCAAATTATTTAGGTCTAGGGTTTAAAATGTGGGGATTATAAACCCGATTAAAAACGGCCAGATTACCTATGTCTAGTGTAAAACTGTAAAGAATTTTAAGCCTATTAAACTGTTTTTGTTATTTTTAATGAATAGTTTATATTAGACAGTTCTCAAAGTAAGTTGAAATGATGAAAATCTCCTTTTCGTATATTAATATTCAATCGCGTATCAAAAAGGCTTTTTAAAAAATCTTTAGAAAATTGAGCATAGCTGAAATTGGTAATAATTTTTATTCGTCTGTCTATCTGATCGAGTTTGGTACGGTAACTTTCATAAATATACTTGAAATTTTATAAAATTAGTATATGTTATTTCGATATAATATAGGTCATCATATCCTATTGAAAATGTAGTGTGTTCCATTTATAGTTCGCTTATAGGAATATATAAAAGAATTACCTTATATCATGGTTTATAATAGTGAAAAATAAATAACAATGCACTTTAATAAAGTTGCACAACATGAAACATGATGAACATTATGTTTCCTAAATGCATGGCTACATGTTTTCCATATAATATGGTGCGCATAGCATTTAATATTCATTTACAGTAACAAACAAAATAATTCGATTACAATGATGTGTATGATCGATGTTTGCTAAAATGCTTTTATATATGTGGTATCGGTTAATAAGAAAACTATTTTTTTATGATCTAAGGAAATGTGTTAAGGGTTTACAAAAATAAATTGTAGACTTTTAAGGAATAGTAAGGGGCTATAATTAAATTAGCAAGCAGGAATGATTAAAATTTATTCTAAACACAAAAAAATTATCAATGTGTCAAAATATTACAGCAAAAATTTTGAGATTTTTGAGAATTTTTTTTTTGTTGTTGTTATGCCGACTATAACGGGAAAAAGTTCACGTAGATTGCAGAGAGGGCCATTGCTTCTACAATGGTTTTCTTATTTAATTTACTTTTTTTTTTTTTCTTAGTTGATTTAAAAAATTCAAAAAACAATTTTATCATAAATTTACTCTTTTCAAAGCAATAAATTAAACACTAGTAAGAAATAAACTAAGCTTTTTTTGACAGGGAGGCGCCTAACACCTTTCTTAAACCAGATGTTCAAGGAAATCCGTCCTCCATCCGGACACCTCCTGATGATAAAAAAATAAATGTTTCCATTCTTCCTTTGGGAAAAGTTGCCAAAGTTTATATTTGGATATGTATGGGAGAGTAGCCATATTTGGGCCGCCGCACGGTGGGTGATTTAGCGATTCTAGCTGGCCAAAAGTCGATTTTTCAAAGTTGATTCAACCGGAAATATTTTTTTACCGCATGTATCTTAAAAGAGCAGGCAGGTGATGTGTCCCAGCAGATGTTTTCGATATACGTTCAACCGTATGACCAGTAGGTTACGATGAAGTTGACGTTACTCAAAGCAGAAAAAATCGATTTTTTTTTTTTTTGTATACTGTTTTAGTCTCTAATAGAAAGTAAATTTAAGAGAAATAATGCATTATGAATGTTTCAAAAGAAGGTTTGTACTTTACTTTTTATAATTTATGTGTATAAATTTTTATTTCATCAATAGATTTTTTACATTTAATGTTGCTATTGACTTTACATTTTTTTTATAATTTTTTATTTTGAAAATTGGAAAAGTTATAGGATAAAGCTCGATTATTCTCAATTTTTTAATTTTAAGAACCAGGTTAGAGTCTTAGCTATTTGATAAAAGTTAACTTGTCTGCATCTAGGTGCAGCCCTAGATTTTACAGCAATTTTTATTGTATGAAGTCTAAAATTAAGATTTCAAAATTTTAATTCTGACTACATTTTTCTTTTACCAGGGCCATCCGAATTTAAGCGAATCACACGAATAAGCTTTTATAACATTATAAAACTGCAACAAGCTTCCACATTTGACGAAAAATTTGATTTGGTGGAAAATGTTTTGTTGAGAAAGGAAAATTATAATGAAGAACAAATGAGGAGTTTTTAAGCAGGAAATGATTGTATGTAAATTTCAGTTTAGACAAAAGTGGTTATCTACACACAGAATGCATAAGAAATTCATGAAAAAGTATGAAACTTGGTTGCAAAGCAGTTTTGAAATACCACGTTCAATGTTTACACGCGAGTTACCTGGACGACCAGAAAAAGCTTTTGCTGAATCAAGCGAACGTTCGAAAAGAAGGAAAACTGAGGAGTTACACAAGAATTCAGAACCTGGAGAAATTGTTTTCGCTGCTAAAATGAAACTTCAATCAGCTGGCAGAAAAGATGCTTCTAGAGTTCTGGAGGACTTTCAAGAATCTCCTAAACGCGCCACAAAATACAAAAAAGCTTATTTGAGAAGTCTTAAAGAAAAAAGAAAGCAGTTATCACCTATGAAAGCTCTTTCCATATTTGTTGATGCAGGTAATTAGTTTTTTGCTTTTTTGATAGGAAGTTATGGCCGTGTTACAACATTATACAAAACACCAAAAAAGAATGTTACCCGAATCCCGAATCTCACCTGGTAACAGAGACTTTTGCTGAAATCAATTTACAAGACTTATTGAATCACACTACCGCAAGATTGATTTTATATTTAGATGAAGTGATGCAAACTTTGACAGAAAGCAAGTGTGGAATAATGCTTTTATTTACTAAATGGGGTTGCGATGGATCTAAACAAACACAAATGATGCAAAACTTGAAGAAAGCTCTCACTCCGATGCTAATATATTTCAAAGCTCTATGGTACCATTGCGATTAATTTGCGAGGCTAATAACAAAGTTATTTGGCAAAATCCTACTCCATCATCCCCCAGATACTGCAGACCAATAAGAATAAGATATGTGAAAGAGACCAGTGATATAACAAGGGAAGAAATTTATTATGTGGAGGACAAAATAAAAGCTTTGGAACCAACAAAACTCCCTAATGCAAGTGTTAAACATTCCATGATGTTGACTATGGTTGATGGCAAAGTCTGTAATGAAGTAACCGATACGAAATCAACTTTTAAATGTTATATTTGTGGTGCAACATCTAAACAATTCAATGATTTGCAAAGACAACAGTTGAGGCTGAAAGCTCATACAAATTTGGATTATCCATCTAACATGCCAGGATAAGTTTTTTTGAAAGTTTATTGCATCTATCCTACAAATTACCCATTAAAAATGGCAACAGAGACGGGACAAAAACGAAAAATTTATTCTCGAGAACAGAAAGAAAAAAAAATACAGAATGAGTTCAAAAATAAAATGGGTATCATCATTGATACTCCAAAATCTGGATATGGAAATATTAATAATGGTAGCATAAGTAGGAAATTTTTTAGTGATCTAGAATTATCAGCTGATATAACTGGAGTAGACGTAAACTTAATTCATCGACTAAAAACTATTTTAGAAGTTATTTCAAGCGGCTACAGAATTGACTCAGAAAAGTTTGCTAAATTCACTATGGATACCGCGAAAGTTTACGTAGAACTATATCCATGGTTTCCTATGACTCCCACTCTACACAAGGTTCTAATTCATGGTCCTGTTATTATTGAGCATGCGCTTCTACCCATTGGACAATTGTCAGAAGAAGCTTCTGAAGCAAGAAATAAACATTTCCGTGAATACAGACTCAGTTATGTGAGAAAATTCTCGAGAAAAGCTTGTAACCTACACATTATCAACAGACTATTATTAACTTTTGATCCTTTCTTATCAAGTATTAAAGCAAAAACAAAAAAGAAAACTGTTTCTTTTTCAAAGAAAGCCTCTGAATTATTACTTTCTCCAGAAATAAAAAAAAAGTTATGATTCTGGGGAAAGTCATAATGAAGAATATTCAGATGATGAAATGTCAGAAAATGTCTAAGAATTTTTTGTAAATATATTCTTTATATATATATATATATATATATTTCTTTATTTATTTACGTATTCCTCCTTAATATTTGTTTTATACCTAGATTTCTAATAGATTTTGTAATAGAAAATGTTTACGTTTGCTTTAATAATTTAGTTTCATACGAATAATGAATTAATTGTGTCGCTTAACTCTTAATAATACTAACAGAGGACAATGCTATGTTTAAGTAATAATTTGTAAAACATATAACACGTATGGAAACAGAATTTCAATCAAAGTCGAAAAAAGAGCCCAAAATTTTGTACATCCCTGTATATGAACCACAGATTTATCATATAATTCACAATATGTAAAAATTTAGAACAGTTAGTGAACGCATAGCACAAGTGAAAATTCCTCGTCAGCAATTTCCGTCAATAAACGGAAATGTACTTCAGATGTTTTGTGCAGCCCTGTATATGATTTATAGAATTTATACACACTAAATAGTATGCAATTTTTATAATTTAAAAAAGTGTTCCACAGCTGAAAACGCACTTCCATCAAGTATTGTTCATACAGAGAAAAATATAACTGATTTATTTTGTGTGCCCCTGTATATGAAAGATGAATGGCACATCATATTCAATAGTATGCATCTTATAGAGCGCCTCGGAGATATATATCAATTTAAGTACTTTTGAAATAGTGTAACATGAACAAAATACACCACAAACAATTTTTCTCATAAGGTATTGTAACATAATTCTTTTTAGTGTCCCTGTAAATGATCGATAAATGCTATCCATGCCATATTATATAGAAATCACCTTGTAATGCACTTTATAGATATGCATATAAATTTCAAAGTGTTTGAAATTATGAAACATCATTAAAAACCACCGCAAACGATTTTCCCCCATATGCCGTAATGTAATGAAATATTTTTGAATGTCCCTGTAATGAAATTATGACTGCTACACGCGACATTTTGCAATACCTAACAATCAATAGTGTATATCAATAACATTTTTCAATTTCATGGCGATCCGACTATATAGACGCCAAAAATAATTTTGGCCAGCTAGAATCGCTAAATCACCCACCGTGCGCCGCTTCAATTGGACCGTTGGCATTCTTACTACTTGAACCATCTTGACACCTGAATTTAACATTGTTTGAATATATAATTTTTGCGTTTGAGTAATCGTAGCGTATTTTTGTAATAGAGCACATTTTTTAAACTTAAAAAAGAAAATATAAGGTTGAAAATGTTGAAAATGACACAGACAAACTGTATGGAAGAAAACACCCGTGTTAACAAAAGCTGTTAAAGGTATAGGAAACGAAAAGGAGAGCGTAAGTTGTGAAGAAATTGATTTGAAAGAAGGCTGCAGCTACACCTCCCCCCCCCCCTCCGAAAAAATCATTAGAAATGCTAAATTCAGTTAAATCAAAGTACAGAGAGAGCCAAAAAACTGTTGTGTTAACATCTTTGCCATATAAAGTAAATCTTAAAAAAGAAAAAAAAAACATTTGTCTGATTATTTCATTAATCGCAAACTTTGCTTTTAATGAAATTAGTTATACTTCCTAGTCATTACAACAACCTGATATTGGTAAAGTTAAAAAATGCTATAAAAAGTGATAGAAAATCTTTATTAAGATTGACGATCCTTTCGTTGCACAAACGGCAACATTTTCAAAATCATTCAACGATAGAGAATATTTTTACATAATTTAAAAATAATAAATGTAGTAAACAATGTCACGCGACATGATGCATAATGAAAAACATTGTAAACATAAAATTAATTTAAAAGATTAGATTATCTATTGGTGAGCGTGGATTAATTTTCAAAAACAATGACATGGTAAACAATGTCACGAGACAACATGCATAATGAAAAGCATTGCAAAATATAAAATAAAAATAAAATTATCTTGGCTATTTGCGAGCGTGGATTAATTTTTACTATTGTTACTAAAATTACATAGCCTCTCTTTCCAAATTTTAGGTAATCCTATGGACACTGAATCATTGCAAATATTCTTGTTGCGTAAAAATATCTCTATTGATACTCGGATTATATATGGTAAATAAAATCTTGATGTATAAATTAACTTGCTATTTTTAAAATCGATCTGTAAAGGTTCTTCGCTGTATAATCTGGCCAAAGCTGTGTTCTTCTGTTGTATTTGATGTCTGCTATATGTTCTTTGATTCTAGTTTTAAGTTTTCTAGTTGTCATACCTATATAAAACTGCTTGGTTCCATCTTCTTTGGTGAAAGGTATTTCGTATACTCCCGATAAATGGTTTGACTCAATTGGATCTATTTTCTTGCATACTATATTTCTTAATTTCATAAGAGGTTTTGCGACTAGGGAGATATTGTATTTATTGAGTTTATATTTCAGACATTCGAAGAAACCATCGAACGACGTTTCTGGATCGAAAGTGATGCTGGAAAAATAATGCTAGAATAACAAAAATTAAAAGCAAGTGATGCTAGAATAATAATGCCAACATAGCAAAAATTAAAAGCAAGGGATGCGAGAAAAGCAAAAAATTAAAAGCAACTGATGGTAGAAATGTAATGATAGAATAGCAATAAAAAAAGTATCGGTTGCTTGTGAATTACTGCTAGAATAGCAGAAATTACAAGTAAGTGGTGGTCTTGATTGCTGCTAGGCCAGCAACATATTCAAGCAACACAAGCTGGAATATGTATGCTGGCCAGGCAGTAAAGTGTTCCAATACACACCATGACTTGCTGGTAATTATGGTGGAACCAGCAAATATGTTATGGTAGTTTATGCTATTTTACATTGCTGGAATACAGCATTTAATGCTTGTCTAGCAAACAAATACCAGCATGAATTTCGACCTCGGTAAAGGCGTAAAATTGACAGTCCTGACTATTAAAGGCATTTGGAAACGATTAGCTTTCTCCATATTTGATAAATTTCTTACAAAGATAACAGAGATTCTTGTCACGTGACTGTACGTTTTTCTCCTTTCCTGTGCTATCGTTTCCGGAAATTCGATTCAAAACTCTATCTTTGGCAGTATATTCAGAAAGATATATTGCTTTTATCTATAAAAAAACGACATTTGCATAGCTTCTGAATAAGAATACCTGCCAATCTTACGCGTTTCCGAAAAGAAATATATTCATAAATGTGTCGAAATGTAGCTCCTTTGGATTTGAGAAAACTCTTAAAAATGACAGAATTATTTTCACAAATCTACTTTTAATTATACAGCTTCAAAAGTTATCATGTTTTTAATCTTTTATTCTGAACTGCATTAATCTTTTAATGAATCCTTATTTGGATTTTGAAATGTCTGTAGATGCGATGACTAAAACACTGTAAGTAATCGTTAATGTTAATTATTGTGTGTTTTCTGTTTTGAGAATATCATAGTAATCTAAAATATACTGTAAAATGTTCCCAGAAATATGTATGTAGTTATTCATTAAAAGAATCTTAATTGTATGTCGAGAAAAAACGGATTTTTTTTTTTTTTTTTTTTGTAAAAATTGTGTCGGGCCGGGCCTGTTTTCACTGATTTTTGTACGGGCCGGGCCGGGCCTGGAAATTCCGGCCCGTGCAGACTTCTACATGGAAAATTCAAATTGGGGATACTATTGGCCCAAATATTTATAGATTATAAAACATTCACAAATATATTTAGGAAAAATGTAGAGGGGCTAATTAAGTTACTTGGGGGAAAAAATCTTCTTTTTGTATATCGTGGCATATCGTGTGGAAGCTTTCGTAAAGCTGAACTCAAAATTACAATTTTTTTTATTTTTAGGTATTGTGTTTTCAGAGATATCGTCGAAAATGTAGTGCAAAAATATGCCCCCCCCCCCCCCATCTATTTCCGAATCTACGGAAACTAAAATATGAAAAAAAATAGATGTAGTAGACGTTAATTTAAACCTTGCTGGGAAATTATAGCAAATTCCCTAGGTCAATTAGTTTTTGAAAAAAACACATTTTTCTGTTATAAACAAATTTCGATTTACAGGCATTCAGCAAAGGTGTTCATGAGCACTTTAGATACCTACCGTAGCAGAAGTACACTGCGTCTCATAAGTATAGAGACATAGATGTTTTTAAAATTGTCCTTTATTAATTCAGTTATAAGAAATTAAATTTTATATCTCCTATTAAGAACAATGAATGAAATATGTTATAGGGGTTTACATTTAAATAAAATAATTTCAACTCGAATAATAAAAAAAATAAAAATTACGCTGTCTCATAAATATAAAGACAAATTTGAAACTGCTTCATATGCAATTTTTTTTTTCGAATGCACGCGTACAGAGAGAATGCGCACGCGCAGAAATACACTTTAAGTTACCCAATCGAGCAAAGTTGTTTGACTTTTTCCAAATGCAAAGACGCTGAGGAACATTTAAATTTCTAAAGCTGAGATTGGCAAAATACGTGGATTTAAAGTTAATGGCTTAACAGTTTCTCAAATATGTAAAAAGACTGGGAGAAACAGGGTTGTACTTTATAAAATTTTATCAAAAACTTACAATTTTTATACGAGAAAACGATCTGTCAGATGGAAAAAACTAGTGAAAGACTCGGTCGCAAGACCATGCGATTTGTTTCGTAGCAAAAAATGTGACTCTGATAGGTTTTTCAACGAGTTTAAGGTATGATCTTAAAGGAAACAGTACATCGTCAGATAAAAGAAAGCGAAAATATTGCGTATCGGCATATGTGCAGATTTCCTTTACAGAAAATAGAACACAAAGAATGGATGCTACTCTGGGCTAAAGATCACATGCATTGGAAGGACGAATGTATGCAAGATATTTTTTCAGATGAAAATAGATTTAACTTGGAACGCCCAGATAGTTGGAATTCTTACTCGCACGATTTAAGACGTGAACCTCGAACCCTCTTCAGTAGGCAGAAAGGGGGAGGTTCTGTTGTGGTTTGGGGTGCCTTCTCTTTTAATGGAACTACAGATATTGCTTTTCTGGAGGGTAAACAAAACATCTAAACAGTATATAGAACTACTTGATTGTCACTTGTTGCGAATTGCTGAAAATCTTGGTGATCGGAATTATTTGTACTAACAGGATAATGTACCGATTCATTCATCAAGACTCACAAAAAACTGGTTTTCTGATAACAATGTTCATGTCATGGTGTGGCCTGCAAGTCCTGATTTAAATCCAGTTTGTGGCATTCTTGTTCGCAGTGTATATGCATCTGGAAGACAATTTCCTAACGCCCTTGAATTGAAAAAAGGAATCGAACGAAGTTGGTTTGATATAAAACCAAAATACCTACACAACCTAATAAACAGCATGCCAGCTAGAATATTTGATGTTATTAATAAGAATGGGCAGCGTATTGGATGATAATTCAAAAATATGTAAAAAATCTTTATATTTATGAGACAGCAAATTTGCTTGCATTTACCAATTTTCGAGTTCAAATTATTTACTTCTAATTTAATTTATAGTAAAATGTTTTTTTAGTACATGCTTTTTGTCATATGCTTAAACATAATTTTCAATACTGAATTATTAAAATATTATTTCGAAAATATCAGTGTCTTTATATTTATGAGACGCAGTGCATAAAAGCTATGATCATAATGATTTTCGAAAGAAATCGTCGGCAATTAGCCGAATTATAAACCCTTAAAGACACGGACCGTTTGGGCATACATAATGACAGGGGTGGCGTACTCTATGTGCCACCAGCTTTTAAAGCTCAAATGACAACTTTTAACGATATATTTGGGTGACAAGTAGCAATAAAAAATCAATAAACGTCATATTGTTAAAAACGACTAATTTAATAGGAATTAACCGCATAAAGACTATTGGATTTCCGACTAGTTTGCATTGAGTGGATCTCTCAATACTCCTGCCGTGTCTTTAAAAGTTCATTCAAGACCTATCTGAAAAAACGCGGCACGGACCAAGGCGGCGGCGGCGACCTACTTTCGAAGCGCACTTAACACAATGCCAAGTTTAAACACTTTTAACAAGGTTTTGTTTCAGCTACATTGTAACAAAGAAAGATTATTACTACGCTGAATGTAGTTTTATGAAATGTCAAATGAAATTTAAATATGCACTATTTTTATTGTCAGTATCGAATTAAGTTCATCATAAGTAGATTAAAATAAGATTTAAAAAAGAGCTATACAGAATAGCAATATCTGACATTATTTAGGCTTCATATCTCTTTGAACTTTTATGGCAAACCCATTTATACTTTTCTAGTATATAAAGCTTAACTCTACGTTATATTGTTGTTTACAAAGTCTTATCATTCTTTTAGCAACATTTTTTTTTAATAATGCAATTAATAATTCATAGTTTTATTGTACGAAACCCTCTGAGCTCGAGTAATATTCGAACTTGACCGTTTATTTTACTTTATTATTATTTTTAAAAGTCTTGATATGAAAATATTTTTTAACACCAAAACATATCTCACTTACAGTGTTGCCAAGATGTGAAATTCTTTTGAAAATATGTACTAATATTATAGTATAAATAATCTTCTCCTTATTAATGACAGATATTCCGTGAAATAAAGCAATGTTTAGTTGTCAGAACAATTGGTAGATATTGTGAATCAAGAGTTTCCAGAATATTGCAACACTGTTTATAAAAGTTAAATAAATAATAACAAATTCTAAACTGTGATTCAATAGAAATAATTTTGTGATCCAATTATTACAGATGGAATATAATTTTACTACTAATAATAGCATTTTACATCTATGTTCCAATTTCACTATCGAAAAAAAGTTTAATTAATATAATAAATAGTATCTTAATCTATGTCAGTAATAAATACCCTTTACCAGTTTCGGCAATTGTGAAAATATTCATGTCTTAAAAAGTGCTGAAAAGAGCTTTTAAACATTTTTTGAAATTTCAAATGATGGTCTTTGTTGTTTACAAATATTGTTGAAAATTTGCTGAAAAAACCTCTTAGAAAACATTTTAAAGGGATCTGAGGACTCTAAAAATTGGAAAAAATGAAGAAAAAAAAAACTGTTTTCAATATTTAATATCTTAAAATGTATATGATTTTAAAACAAATTTTTTTTTTTTTGGGGGGGGGGGATGAAAGATATATGCATGTTCTTTCATTTCATGCATTTAAAAAATTGCAAGAGGCAGAATTATTATTTATAGGGGTGCCCCAAACTGTCAGACATTTGACGAGCATAAAATTGGTATATATTACAAAATTGCGTAGGATTACAAAATAAATTTTGCAACTAGAATGGAAATTTTGACGCCAACTTATACTTGAGATTACGATAATTACCACGAACTTAAGTAAATTTGTATTTAGGGCATTTTTATATGTTTAATACAAAGTTGTACTTGGGTAATGCAAAATTCTGAAAATTTCAACAGTATAATCACTTAAAAAATACATTTTGAACAATAAAAAGAAAATTTTAGGTTCAGTTTTTCCAGACTAACATGCAACATATGATTTGAAAATGTCTTTAAAAATATTTAGAAGTGTTTGTGATATCGTGCGCGTTATGCGCAAAAACATCATTTGGAGAAAAATGACTTCAAAATTTAGGAAACGCCGCATCAACAATTGAGAGGATATAATTCTAAAAGAAATAACTTCTATTCTATTGGGAATTTCAAGGAAACAGATATATCAAAATATTCAGAAAATATAGTAGTTTAAAATCTAAAATATAATAAAATTTCGAAGATTTTGAAGCTTTATAACTGTCCTGAGATCCCCTAAGACTTCAAATAATGGTCTTTCAATTTTCGTTGCGTTTGCTAAATGAAAAAAAAAAAAAAAACGTAAGCAGGAATCACCTATTTTCAACAGCAATATGTTGCAATAATTTAACTTTAATATTACATCTTTAGCGGGTAACCGGTGACTGCGCACAAAAAGAAATAATACTTTATACAAAAGTAAAATGGCAATTTTTAAGCTGTAGTTCTACATGTACAGTACCACGCAGTATCAAATCTATAACAGAGATCTCGAACGCCTTTCTTAGGGCAGCATTTTAAAATCGAAGGGCATTCTAGGTCCCCAATTTTTTAATCAATCCATGTAATCGTTACATGTTTTTATTGATAAATACTTAATTTTAGGATTTTTTAAGAATATCGGTACCTAGGTTTTCTGTGTAACTGTAAGAATTTTTTTCCTGTTCTAGGTCAAGACTTTGATGAGTAAATGAAAATGGTCCGATTGGCTATCCTCTTTCGAAGCGCAACTTTCAAGTCGTCATTTTTTAATTCTATAACAACCCCCACCAAAATAAATAAATAAATATATAAAATTCATTTTCAATCAGTTATAATAAATTAGTGTAAATGATTTTTTTTTAAATATTTCGTATATTTAAAAAGTAATAATAATCTAATACAAGTGTTAAATTTGTGTTGTTACTGGTTAATCAAATACTTTTAACAGTATGTGATGAAGTAGTTCTAGAATAATAATCCGCTTTATCTGTAAAAATACATGCGTTGTTTCAGAAAATAAATGGTGTTCTTTTAGGAACATGTTATGCTGGCAACCGTTATTCCATCCATTTTATACTGTTATTGATTTAAACTGCTGTAAACTTGGAAGATATACAGGGTGTTTAAAAAATTTATACACAGTTTATCAGCTAATGACTGGCATGTTCTTCTTTTTCTTTCAGGTTTAACTGAGTTGAAATAATGGCTGAAACCCGTCTAAGCTTTGACAAGACAAAATTTCTACAAAATTATTACTATAAATTCAAAAACGTAGCTGAAGAAGAGACAGTTTAGGAGAGTTCACATATCATTTCTTTCCACTTCTTGTTATGTGCATTGGTGGGATCAGCCGGTGTTCGACCGCCAGTTATTTAAATTCCGCGCACTTTTTCGTTCTTAGGCAGATTCAGTCGCTAGCTAACAATGTATTCTTTTACATTTGTTGCCTCTACAGTGAGCTGAAATCTCGTGCGCCCTTGTGTGCCGAAGGACGCTCCGAGGAGACATTATGTTCTACTGTATGTATGTTTTCTTCAACTGGATAGTCTTCCTTAGACTGTCAAAGACATCCCCTACGCGACTTAGAGTCTAAAATTAGACATACGACTGAAGTAGAAGAAACTGTTCAAATGTTCATAAGCAACGACTGGAAAACCGCAAATATCAAAGAAGCCATTAAAAAAATGGGGTTTAGAAGTCGACGTTTGTAAAACTATTGCTTCAATTTATCAAGAATACCTTGATCAGAGATGCCATCAATTAAAAAAAAAAATTGCTTAATTTTAAACTAAAATAAAAAATCAAGTATCATGCATAGATTATGCCAGATTTTCAAACACTAATAAAATTTTATAAGGAAATTTTTATTTTTCTTACAATGAAACGACATGTCTAAATAAGAAATTAGAAAAAAAAAAATAACACAGTAAAAACACATTAATAGCAATTCATGTCCGTATACAACGATGTGTGCAGATTTTACGTAACACCATGTACAATTGTATATCTCCATAGATTTGTGTACAACATGTTGCATTCTAAATATTACAAAACTTTAAACATTTTCTCTGCATACCATAGAGGAAAACTTATTTCAAGAAATTATCTATCATAATCGCTCCAGTTACCGAATTCTTTTGCACGTTTCCGTAATTGAACGATAAATGCTAAATACTCCATACTCTACAGAAAAAAATGTTGTAGTGCACCTCAGCATTATAACATCTGTAAAATGGACCAGAAGTGAATTCCCCACCATAGATCATAAAGCAATGAAATACTTCTGGTCGTACATGTTTTCATTTTGTTTAATTTGTACTCATGAAAAAACAGCATATAGACCTTCTCAGTGACTAATATGAATCTCCTTATTTTTAAAATATTATAACATCATTAAAAAACACCGCAAACAACTTTTTCACATACACTGTAAAAAATATATATATATACAAAGTTACTAAGAACTTTCTAGGAAACTAGGATGCCTAGAAATATTTATGTAGCATTAACAACAAAAATCCAAGTAAGAGATACATGTTTGCACTGTTAATCGAAAAATTTGTAAGGTTAGAAAGAATGGTTTAGGATACTGGGATGCCTAGAACATTTTATGTAACTGCAACTCGGGTTACCGATAAAAATTTAGTAAGATTACTGTAATTTTAGTGGATTATTTTGTTAAACTACATAAATTTGTAGATTTACAAAAACTAGTTTTCTAGATTTACATTTTATTGTGACAGTGTACATCATAATGCAATGGAAGTCCGTTTTTCTTCCAAGTAAACGAAATATAAATGACACACACATCATTTTTAATACATAACGTTGCATATTAAATGAATAAGATACAAAACTTCCATGTAAATTCGACTATATTTACGAGCGTTAGAGCACAGACAGACAGATTGACAAACACGAATTCATAAACACTTTTCAACTACCTTGGACAATGTTTATGAATCTTCTATATATACTTTTCAACTATGTTTGAGCATATTTAAACTATGTTGGAACATATTTCAATTATGTTAGAATGTGTTAAAAATGACATTATTGTAGTTCTATTTAACGTTTCAAAAGTAGATGCGAGTTAATAAAAAACTACACTTTAATAGTCTAAAATGCGTATTTATTTTTGAACGACTTTACATTTCTGATAAAGTTAAAAAAAATGAAATGTTTTATAAGCAAAGGACAATAAATAATTATTTAAAAAAATCATTTAAAAATTGTATGTGCATCAATGAAAATGTTTTACTTTCTTTTTTTTTAATTAAATGTTTTTTTTTTGTTTTGTTTTGTTTTGTTTCAATTTTTTTCTGAATATTTCAATGGGGAGTGAAAAAGGTTTTTTAATTAACTTCTCACAGACGTTACCATATTATTTTTTTCACTTAACACTGTAAAACATTCATACATCTACTTTTATTTTCTTGTAAAAATACAATTTATATAAAAATTTAAATAAACACGACTTTTTTAACGGCAAATATGAAAATTCAACGGCGGTATGAAAATTCAGCAGCACATTCCTGCCTTCTGAACTTATAAATTCATGCCTGTAATAGATAAATATATTCATTTTCAGGCTTTTGATATTCATGAGGTAAAACAGGTTCGTGAATAAATTTAGTTATTTTCTGTGCGTATAGAAGCACTGTGCGAAAAAAAATATTTTTGTAAAGTGACATGATATTAAATAACAGCTGCAAAATATTTCAAGATAAAAGGAAAACAGTGGTGTAAGCGTTGCCACATCATGATTTTATAAATGGAAAATACATACAACAATTTTACAATATTAATTACATTTATAAATATTAATGTGAATTTAAAATATACTTTGATATATTTTTGCTACATGTTTGAAATTTAATTAACATTTTGCTTTATAAAAGTGATAACATTTATTTAATAGTGAAATTTCTAATAACAACTAACACATTTTTTTATTTAATTTATTCATATGCTATTGTGCGATGCCTCTGATATATAAAGAAAACATTTTTGGATGGATCAGCATTAAATTTAACACAGGAAATATTTAGTATAATTTAATGAAATTCATAATATGAGTTGTTATTTTTCAACTGGGCGAAAAATATCCAAAACTGGATTCGAACTAGGAATTCGTTTATCTGATAGCCCGAATGCTCTGCCAACTGAGCTGTCCCATATGAATCTTGAGTACCTATTTCACCCAGCTCACCTTATTGATCTTAGCACCAGGTCTGATATATAATTCAGATCATCAAAATAAATCACGGTTAAAGGAACTCTAGTAAACGCTGGATCAGGGGCGTCATATCAGAACTTTCTTGGGGGAAGAGGGGGGTTGCAAAGATTTTTTGCTGGGAGTAGGATCCGGGAGTCTCCCCCCACCCCTCGAAGGAGAAACATAAACTGAATCATGCTTACAAAAATAGTAAAAACTTTGAATACGGAGATCTAATCTCAAGATCCAATGAAAGGTTTCGTTTTAAAGAAGTTTCCGTCTTAGCACGTAAATTTTTTTATATTGTCATACACGTTCGAAATTCGCCAAATATCTCGGGTGTGTAATCCTTCGTTAAATGTTGCACTCCTTTTTTTAAACACAGAATATTTAGTTTATTTAGAAACACAAAATGACACATGACCACACAAATGATAATAAAACTATTTACAATGAAAAAATAGGTTTCACAAGATGCACAACCACCTTTATATTTCACTTCACAAGCTCCACTTCAACATATTATTCACTCACTCACAAACTCAAATTATAATACTTCCGCTTTTGTCACAATCTTTCGATTTCTCATAAAAATTAGCCACGCCCGCTCACATGTTGGCTTACACAACACTTCTCCCTTCCACACTCTGAATAAACAGTCTCCCCCCTCTCTCTCCGCGCACCCACGTATCACGTGTCAAGAAGCGCCAGAGAAAGCAAAGGAAAATTAACTAAACGTTTCCAGACATCACACCCCCCACCCAAGATTGAAAATGGGGGTGGGGGTCCCTCAATTTTCTATCTAAAATTTAGTCTGGAGACGTCCTCATACTCCATTTTTTTAAACAAGTTACCCAAATGAAAATACAAATTAACAAATACATATAAAAATAAATACAAACTACATCTTGAGATAGCCTGGACACGCTGCCTAAGCTCTTCTTATCTACTAATATAATAAAAATAATTAATACTTAGTAACAACAATAATAAATGCAAAGATAAATAAAACATATGTAAAAGCAAACAAAAGCTGTAGTAACACACTAAATACATCTTGAAACAACACTTTAAAGTCACTAAAATAAACATAGTCATTTATCAATCAGTTCGTGAAAGTTTTTTTTTTTTAAGTTTATTTTCTTATCCAATAGTCTCAAGTCTAGACAGTGCGTCTGCATTTTTCAATTTAGCACCAGGTCGGTGAGAAATTATAATGTCATATTTTTGCAGGGCTAATGCCCATCGCTGCAGTTTGGAAGATTGGGGGGCATTTTTGGTGATGAAAGTTAGTGGGTTGTGATCAGTGGTAAGTTCTACAGGTGATCCAAAAATCCACGTTTTGAAATTCTTTAGACTCCAGATGACCGTATAGGCCTCCTTTTCAATCGTCGGCTGCGCCTGTTGAGTTTTGGTAAGCTTTTGACTGGAATAGCTCACTGGGTACAGTACTCCGTCTTTTCGCTGCGATAAACACGCGCCGATTCCGACTGCAGATGCGTCGCACTCGATGAAAAATGACACTCCTATAATGGGAGTATGTAGAGTAGGTACTTCGAAAGGATCTCTTTTCAAATGATTGAATGCCCGGTCATGGTCTTCTGACCAACACAACTGCTCTGGACTGTCTTTTTCGTCAGTTCTGTTAGAGGATATACTACTTCAGCATATTTGGGAATGTAATCACTATAATAATTAAAAAGACCGAGAACACTTTTTAACTGTTTCTTCGTTTGAGGCACAGCTAGCCTTCGAATAGCGTCCACTTTTCCGGGGTCTGTCCGATGGCTACCGGACCCGATGATATGTCCTAAGTACTCGATCTGCGGTTTTGCGAATTCACATTTTTTCAAGTTGACTGAAAATCTTAAGTCTGACAATTTAGAAAATATCTTTTCCAGATGCATCAGGTGTTCAGAAAATGTTTCAGAAAAACGGCTATATCGTGTATATATGCTCTGACGAACTCCTTGTAATCGGACGGTGCTCTGTTCATATCTCTTTGAAAAGTCGCAGCTCCGTTCTTGAGCCCGAAGGCCATTACTTTAAAGCGATACTGAGCCCTGTGAGTTTTAAAACATGCTAAATTTTGACTCTCTTCTTCTAGTGGTATGGCCCAACACCCTTTGAGTAAGTCTATCGTGGTTATCACATTGGCCCTGCCAATACTGAACAATAGATCGGTGGCATTTTCCATCGGGAAATCATCAGTTTTTGTAATAGCATTAAGCACTCGAAAATCTACGCATAGGAGCAAGGCCCCATCCTTCTTCATCACGCACACTACTGGGTGTGGCGCCTCTGCCTCACTTTCTTCAATCAGACCTAGTTCCAATAACTCCTCAAATTGCTTGTCAACTTGTGGTTTTAAGGCCTGTGGAATTCTGTAAACATAGGGATTTTTTTCTGCGTCATTTATTCGTATTTTATGCTCTCCTACCTTGGCTATTTGCACTTTTCTAGAAAATAATTCTTTATATTTATACAATAAATCTAACATTTTTTTCTTTCTCCACCTATCCTAAAAGACTTAGATCAACTTCTTCTATATTGAACAGGTCGGAGTTATCTTTCGTACTGGGGGTGGGATGGACCTCCCCTAATTCTTCCTCATTTTCGAAGGTCACCCCTACCGCCTGCACCCTAGGAGTAAATTTTCTGATCTTATTTACGTGGACATTTCTAACATTCCCGTTCATTAATTTCTCTTTGTAAGAATTAGGGTTACAGCGCGCCACTATTTCGGCTGGACCGGTCCACCTCACGTAAAGTTTGTTCGTGAAGTCCGGAATTAACAAATATACCTGGTCCCCCGGTCTAAATTCCTTGTAAATCGCTCTTTGATTAGCGTACTTCGCATACGGGCCTTGCTTATCCTCCGATACTATTGTCGCTTGTTCCACCGCCCTTTCTAAATACATTTTTAACTCCTTGAGGTATTCGGTCGCGCTCTTTCCTAGATTTATAGGTAGTGGGATTTCGCCTGCCCATGTAGATTTTAATACCGCCAGTGGCCCTCTGGCCTCCCTTCGGTACATTAATTTTAATGGGGATACGCCCGTAGTGCTATTCGGAATTTCTCTGTACGCAAATAATAGATAGGGGATGTGTTTATCCCAATTTTTAGGGTCGCTACGAATTATATGGTGCAATATACGTTTCAATACCTGATTATATCATTCAACAAGTCCCGAGCTCTGTAGGTGCCCCGGGGTAGCAAACCTAGCCCCCAGCCTAGTATGAAACTTACAAAATTTCTGCCCTGATCACTCGCTATTACGCGGGGTATTCCTGTTCGCATAAATATCTCTAACAATGCATCGCGCGTAGCTTTAGCCTTAATTATCCGTAACGGAACTGCCTCCGGCCATCTCGAATGTTGGTCTACCAAAGTAAGTACGTATTGATGGCTACGCGCTGAAGGAGTTTCAATTTTTCCAATTATGTCAATATTTACAACGTCGAACGGAAGTTCCGGTCTCTCAATTGGGACAATGGGTATCTGATCGCTGGCCCCCTCCCTGCTCCGTAGTTGGCATTCCTTACACGACGCACAATATTCTTCCACATCCCGCGACATACCTGGTCAAAAAATGATTAACGAATTCTCTCTTTTGTTTTTTCCATACCGAGATGATTAGCGAAAATCGATTCGTGCGCTATTTTTAAAATTTCCCCCCTCCTCACCTTTGGTACCACTAATTGCATAACTTGATTTCCCGAAACTCTTTCCTAATGATAAAGCAAATTATCTACCATAACTAACCCGTTTTTCTCTTTTTCTGCATCTTTAAAAACTCTCTGTAACGATTCGCAACTTTTCTGTTGCGTCCTGTAAATACTCGCATCTGATTGATGACCCACATTTAAATCTTCGCTATTATTTTTCCTTTCAATACAGCTAATCATTAACTCTTTTTCTGCAGTTTTATTTTGACTTAATAAACATAAATTCTCATCATTCATACTTTGTTGCTCCCTTTCACTACTCCCTGCCTTTTGATATTAAATTTCTTTCCCCCTTTCAAACTGCATCTCCTCCGTAGGCACCGACACATCACATAATCTATTTTCTTCCCCTCCACTCTGAGCTGATCGTAATAACTCCTAAATCGTTGGCGTGATAATACATGACCCATATAACTTATCTGTTGCTGCGAACAAAACATCTACGCTGTTAACTACACTACTTGACTTTCCGGAATCTAAAGCTATGGGTAAAGTTATAAGGTCAGCGGTTATTTTTTTCTCCAAAAGCAGATATCAACTGAATTTTTGAATTTTCATTATTTCTAAATGAATCCGGTATTTGATTTGAATTAAATACTGGAACTTCAGCCGCATTATCGATTAAGGTATTCATTTTCCGCCCCCCCTAACCACACATCCTGGAATTGCAAAGCTTGCGTATTTATTACCTCCTTCTCAGAACATATAGCTGTCACTTTAGCAACTAACTTTTCATCATGTTTATTTTTCTCAATACCCGATTACTTTTTCGTATGATTTCGGAAATTCCCCGTTTTATTTTTTTCTTTATTATTCGGACAGAAACGTAAATGAATTGTTTGTTTACACAGCCTACAAATGTCGTTAGTTTTTCTATCGCGAGAAAGAAGATTATTCCTGATATGAGGTGGTATATATTTCCCATGATTCACACTTCCGGTTTCATCATAGTTGCGAAAGGATTTTATCGGTCTGTCATATAATTCCGAAAAAGTAAGCTTTTGAAGTAAACCAATTATCGCATAATTCCGGATTTCGCGCGGTCTTAGCCAGTCATCCATTTGCTTCAATTTAACATAACTCCGCGTTTCTGAATCTAATGAGCTTAATAATCTATCGGTAACAATTAATTCATTAAGCGTATCGAAATCATTTACTTTTCTAAGTTCACAATAAAAATCCCAATTAGCTCGGATTCTGCTTGCAAATTGTAAATGGTTTTCATTTTTCATTCTTTTTGCCGTAAGGAAATTTTCTAGACAAGCTTCCCGGGTAGGTTGAAATTCTTTTAAAATTAAAGCCTTAACCTTCGGATAACTCTTCATTTCATTTGTACTTACATAAACTAATAAATGTGCCGCGCATTCACCTACTAAATTTAGTAAAATTTCAACTTTTAACTCATCCGTAACATTTTTCATTTCGAATGCTTTTTCGAGCGAACTAAAAAATAAATTCCACGCTTCCGGTTTAGAAGGAACTGGCATACTCAGAGTCCTAACACTTTTATTTAAAGATTCTAAAGAATTAGTATGGGATTTTTGTCCTTCCCCCCCCCCCCGAATCCGAGTTCTTATCCTCAGTTTGGATCTTCGCCATTTCTAATTGGGCTTTTATCACTTCTAATTTTGCTCTCTCTAATTCTAGTGCAGTGTTCTGTTCCGATTTTACATTTTCTTTCTCAATTTTAAGTACCTCGGCTTCCCGTTTTTCTTTTTCTGTTCTATCTGATACCGTAGTAATTAAAAATTCTTTTATAAATTCACTATCCTTAGCGTATTGGTCGCTTCCCTCAATGAGTGTTTTCAAATCTATAATTCTGTGCTCCGATTCTACCTTTAAACCTAATTCAGTTGCGACCACGACTAAATCTTCCTTCCTCAGCCATTTAATGCTAAACATTTTTCTTTTTACTTTCAAACGCTTTTATAAAAAATCCTACATATAACAGATACTATCATCTTAAATAAATAAATCAAGCAATAAATGTCATACTACAAATAGCATCTTCCCTCTGACATGCTTAAATCGATCATGATAATAAATCATATACTTTTATCTTGTCTCCTTAAATCATTTATGTAAATATACAAACTCATAACAATAAATTACATTCTATTTCTTTATTTACTAAATCATCTTCAAATATTATCTTCAATTAAAAATACATAAACATGCAGCTTACTTTTAATAACAGCTCTGGTTCTCGAAAGAGAGCATTTCATACACGCTCGAAATTCGCCAAACATCTCGGGTGTGTAATCCTTCGTTAAATGTAGCACTCCTTTTTTTAAACGCAGAATATTTAGTTTATTTACAAACACAAAATGACATATGACGTCACAAATGATGATAAAACTACTTACAATGAAAAAATAGGTTTCACAAGATGCACAACCACAATTTCACTTCACAAACTCCACTTCAACATATTATTCAATCACTCACAAACTCAAATTATAATACTTCCGCTTTTATTACAATCTTTCGATTTCTCATAAAAAATAGCCGCGCCCGCTCACATGCCGGCTTACACAACACTTCTCCCTTCCACACTCTGAATAAACAGTGTCCCCCCTCTCTCTGCGCGCACCCACGTATGTCAATAATGTCAAGAGCCGCCAGAGAAAGCAAAGGAAAATTATCTAAATGTTTCCAGACATCACATATTTAATATGAAAAATTTTCTCTTTATACAGGATTCTATTATAGGTTCCATTTTTACAGTTATCCTCGAAGACTGTTAAACCCTCCACTCTATATTATAGCTCTGAAAAGAAAAGTATTAGAGTAAAACTTGTAAAAACAAAGCCTGTCTATAACAGAATTCTTTCTCAAAGGGGAAAAAAATCAAATTTCGATGAAAAACATTATAGAATTATACTTGATAAGACAGAGACCTGTCTAAAATGGAACTTATTTTCTAGTCCCTTTCGATTTCTTTTTTTTCCGGTTTTACTACACTTAAAAAATTTCTTTGAGTAACAGTGAACGTGCAAAATTGCACAACGTGCAGAACAGTTCTTGCAGAAACAGTACTTCCAGAAAATGGGAAAATCCCGCACAATAGAAAAAGGCCCTGCGTGATTTTGTCTTCTGAACTTCTTTCACGAACATGTGATTATTCTGCGGTTTTTTTTTTTCGTGAATGTCAACGATTTTTTTTTCGAATTCTGCAAAATCAATGGGTCACAGAAAAAAAATCGCGAATTTTGCAAATTGTGAAAAAAATCCCCAAATCGTCGCGGAAAAATCGTTAATTTCTCCAAATGACCTTGGAAAATATTGCTAATTTCATCAGAGATCGCGAAAAGAAATGCAGGTTTTGTCAAATGAATCTACAAACTAAAATCTCGAATTTTGTAAAAGGATTACGGAAAAAATCACGAATTTCGTCCAAAGATTACACAAAAAGTCACGAACATTTAGTCAAACAATCGATGGGACTTTTGTCAAACGATCAGGAAATAAGATACAAAATTTCGTGTAACTATCGCGCAAAAAATTACAAATATTATTGATCGGTGGAAGAAAACAATAAACAATATAACATACATATAACTACTTAAAAGGTGACTCAAACATATAAAAATATTATTTATTGCAACCCAAGATCTTTCGAACACACACGCGTTCATTTTCAATGGGAAAAAGATGGCTGACTGAATAAAAATACATTTAAAAAAAAATAGTACGCATGCGCAAGCGGAGTTCAGTCCATTTTTTTGCATAAGAGTAAAAATATCAGTTCATATTATCAGGAAGTCTTGAAATAGTTAGGATATTGTACAAAATTGCGGGGATATTATAGGAAAGGGCATGGTTACAAACATTATCACTTCTAAGTAAAATTTCAATGGATTCATGGATTTTGGAACAGTAATAGTTAGACGTTGAAATGACCATTTTAGCTTTGTCGAAGTTTATCTTAATATTTTCTTTTTGAAGCAATCTGGATAAAGTTGTATTTGGTTTGTTAAACTTAATATCAGAAATGTGCTCTTTTAATCTTTCCTTAAATTTTCGAGATGTCATACCATTATAAAATAAATTCTTATGTTGTACTGTGCTGAATGGGATGATGTAAACTCCTGTTTTTTCATATTCGGGAATGGGATCAATTTTACTGTGAATCAATACCTACTATATTGAAAAAGCCTTTGTTCCATTCTTAAAAACTATTCTCCCACCATCTAATTATGTTATTGACTCCACTGCTGATTTTCTCAAGAGGATAAAAGATATCTCAATTAACCATAACAACATTCTTTCCAGCCTGGATATTGTCTCTCTTTATCCTTCTATAAATAGTAATGAAATTGTTAAGATAATAGAAACATCTATTGAGAATACCCCAAATTTTAATCAGGATATTCGTACCACGTTAAAATCTGCAATTAACATGATTACACAAAATAATGTTTTCGTTTTTAACAGTAAATATTACAGACAACGAAATAGTGCTGCTATGAGATCCCCCATTTCAGGATATTTTTGCCGAATTAAAACTTAGACCCTTAGAAACAGCGATTATGGAAGATTTTGAAATGAAGCCATCGATTTGGATAAGATATGTAGATGACATTTTCATAATTTGGGATCATGATTTGCGGTCTTTAAATAATTTCCTGTTAAAACTTAATGAGTTGGATAGAAAGCTAAAGTTTACATTAGAAATTGAGAAAGAGGGTAGTTAACCCTTTCTTGATATTAAATTAATAAAGAATAGTTATGAAAATAAAGTGGAGCGTATTATTTATAGAAAGCAATGCAGATATAACAGCACTATTCCTTTTGATTGTAACTCACCATTTTCATATAAAATTGCTGCCTACAGATTTTACGTTAAACGTGCCTTCGAAGTTTCTACAGATAAATACCTAAAAAACGAGATTGGTATAATAAAACAGATTGCTATTGAGAATGGTTTCCATCTTCAATGCATTAATAGATTAGTTAATAAAGCAAAACAACCAAGACAGAAGAGTGAATTAAGTTTGAGCAAGTCTATTTATTGCACATTTGATTATATCCCACAGCTTTATGAGAGATTAAAATATGCATTACTAAAATATAATATTAATTTAATAGCTAAACCTCCAACAAAATTGAAAGAATTGATTCACAGTAAAATTGATCCCATTCCCGATTATGAAAAACAAGGAGTTTACATCATCCCATTCAGCACAGAACAACATAATTTATTTCATATTGGTATGACATCTCGAAAATTTAAGGAAAGATTAAAAGAGCACATTTCTGATATTAAGTTTAACAAACCAAATTCAACTTTATCCAGATTGCATCAAAAAGAAAATATTAAGATACACTTCGACAAAGCTAAAATGATCATTTCAACGTCTAACCATTAGTAGTATATAGGGGGTCCTTTGGAACACTTTTTATATTCCACTAAACGCTATTATTTAACGATTTTTGTAAGATTTTGCTCAAAAAATTAGACAGTCTAAATATCGCTGAGGTAACGATTTTAGTAAGATTTATCGAGTAAATAATGATAAAATAATTGTATGATTTGCATTGGCAGGATATTTTTATTTTTTCTACTAAATTATGTAAAGAAGAAGTTTTAAGAAAGGGTTATAGAATAAACAATCAAAATTATTACAGTGATGAAAAATTTTGCCTGACGCACTTTCTTAATAGTCTACGAAATGCTAATAAACAACCTTCCTCTAGGATAATATTGATAGGAATAAGAAAAGCAAAGAGCTGCGTTGTATAATAAGTTATCGGCATTATAACCAATCCTAAAATCTTTAGTTGCATTAAAAGCTATAGAATAGTATAAGTTATTATTTCCTGGAATATAAATATCGAACCATTCTTTTGTTTCGGGTATTAAATTCCAATTGTCATCACATTTACTTTCTATCGAAAAATAAACACCAGGTTGAGAAAATTTAGAGGTTTGATCCATTTTGTATATTTTAGCTGTGAAAGTTAATTTTATTGTATCATTGAACCTATGAAATATAGTATAATTATTAGAGTTATCGGTGCTATGATTTGTAATAACGGGGTCAAATTTAAAATAATGAAAGGTAGGCGAAAGACAATTAAACAGTAAAGTACTTATGACAAAATATTGTAACATTTATTTAGAAAAAAATTGGACGTCAAATAAAGGATATAATCCTTCGGCTTAAAATTGAAATGTTAATTAAAAACCGTTGATATATGATATCCATTCCCAGTCAACTTTATCATTAAATTCTTTTAAAAAATCTTCGGATAAGACCTGATGATAGGAGATCCCTTCCCAGTCAACTTTATTTTTAAATTCTCTAATAAAATCTTCTGATAGTGTCTGATGAAATGACATATAATACCAGTCAACATGATTTTGAAATTCTCTAATAAAATCTTCGGATAATGTCTGATGAAATGATATACACCGCCACTCAACTTTATTTTGAAATTCTCTAATAAAATTTTCTGATCATTCTGTGATATATAATTCCAATTAAGTTTATCCTTAAATTTTCTTATAAATTCAATGGGCAATTTCATAATATTTTTACTTAAATGAAGATCAATTTTATTCATATATAATGAAATAAATGTATGAAATGTTTTATGATGGGATAAATTGATAAATAAATCTTTATATTTATGAATTATAATATCGTCTAATCTTTGAGCGGACCCCATTTATATAGAAGCATTTTTATAAACACTTTTATTTTTCGTCTTTATTTAAAAGCAGTCGCAATTCATTAATAAATCGTATTAAAATATTTTTTAATTCCAAAACTTCATCTATTAATCTTTCTCTATGAGGTTCTTCTTCTTCATAATAATGGCCAAATTTTTTATTTAATTCACCAAGTTGAACGGAAAGAATTTTTTTCCATTTATCGTTATAAAAATTATCTGGTAATTGATCAAACTTATATTCAATGAGATTACAAAAATCGAGTTTATGCATATATTTTTCTAAAAACCTTTCACCAAATGTTTGAAAGCGTGCTATTAGCAACCAATTCAAACCTTCTTCCAATGAGCACATTGTGTTTTCTGAAAGTTTTTGGAACCTGGATACTTTATGTAAATCTAATTTTTCATGATATTTTTGAATAAATTCGTCACTTAAGGTTTGATATTGAGATATAACAACCCAATTTATATAATTCGAATATTTTAATATAAATTCTTCAGACAGGTTTTGATTTTTAGAAACTAAATTCCAATCAAATTCATCTTTGTATTTTTCGATAAACTCTTCGGAAAGTGTTTGAAAAATGCATATAACATTCCATTCAACATAATCTATGAGTTCTTCCATAAAACATTCGGATAATATTGAATATCTACAAACTAACTTCCAATTGAGTTGATCCTTCAAATTTCGTAGGACATCTTCGGATAAATTTTTAGTTTTAGAAAATTCGTCCCAGTTGATATCCATTTAATAATGAAATATTTTTAAAAGGGGATTTTTTCAATATGAATATAAGGTTTTAAAGTGACTGGAAAGTTTTTACTTTTGGATTTTATCCAGAATGTAATGATGTCCCCGCGTTTTCCATTAACAAAACACGTTTCATATTTATCACTTGTTTCTCTGTATAAAATTTTTTTATCTTTGATTTTAAGTTCTATCTCTATATCCACATTTCTTCCTGTTAAACTATTATCTATTAAATATATAGTAATTTTGATATGCATATCTGTAGATAATCGCATTTCTTGATCCAGTAATTTAGAACTTATCAAGTCGAAATTTACTTTTTTAAATTCTTTTCCTGTAAAAGTCTGAAAATCCTTCACTGTAACCCAGATATCTTTATTGTCTACATATATTTTATTGACTGCGTCTGTATCGTTTTCGGGTTCCGAAATATTCGTAATTATTTTATTTTTTGCATCAAATTTATCATTCTTTAATATTAACGCATTTTTTTCTAAATATCGTTTATTCCTAACATTTTTATCATCTTTCGGATCTGCGACATTTCCTATTCTTTTTCCGTTAGCGTCGTAAGCTTTTCCTTCGATTAGATGTAAAGTGTTTTCATCCAATTCTTTAATTCTCTTACCCGTTTCTTCAGTGAAGGTTAAAAAATTACTATCGTAATTAGTATTATTTTTTTCAATAAAATCTCTTAATTGGAAATGATTATTCTCTATTTTATTCAAAACGAAACTTTTAGTAGTTAAATCTAAATCATCGATTGGATCTGAAGCATTTTTTAATATCTTATTTTCCATATCGTAATGACCATCGTCCGTTAATTTAAAACCTATACCGGGGGGTCCGATAGGTCCTTTTCGCACTGGATAATCATACGGTGGATAATAAACAGCCATTTATAAAGACTAAAAAATGTTATTCTCCTAACGTTTTAATCATAGTAATTTCTTTTTTATTCATATTTAATATACATTTCTTTCTTACTTCTAAAATATAGTAAAATACATATTCTTTGGTTGTTTCTTTTTCTAATTTCCAATTGAATTCTATTCTCAAATTTTCAAGAGTGGTATAGTTTACATGATTTGACAAATCAAAATGAATTACAGGATATAATTTACCAAAATCTGAATAATTTACCATACATCCGGTTTCTGTGTTTAGATTATTGAGACCTGATTCCAGAAAAGATTCATATAATCTATTATATTCCTTTTTACCAAAATCCATCGTATATCGCTCTGCTGGTAACGGCGATCTGTTAATCATCAACCAACATTCGATCATATCCAAATTATCAAATATCATATTATTTTTTTTTGGATTTTCATTTCTGTCAAAATATTGCGGTATTACAAATAATCTTAAAACTTCATCGGATGTAGCAGATATAGAATCGGAACCGCTTTTATATTTATTAATAGGACTAGATCTGTTAATTTCATACTGATTCCAGTTTATTTCTATATCCGTATTAGATAATTTTAATTCATTATAGAGAATCTCCGCACCATTTTTAAAGTCGACGTATCTCACCCACAGCGCTATGTCTTCAATTTCTACTTTATAATCTGGATTTGCAGCGTCTGTGTAAATCATATTTCTGCTATCGTCTCTTTGGAATTCCAGTCTTATTATGAAACCAGAAATGGCTTTTTTATATTCTGCGACGAAATCAAAAATTTCCTTTAAAGGCGTCCATGTTGTAACTGAATTACTATTTTTCGACAATTCCCATCTTTTTTTAAATCCTTTATTGTAGTTTTCATTTTTTACAATTTTTAATTTACTGACGACATCTGTTACAGGGGTTGTAGCAATTATCGTACCATCGCTTTGAAGTAAACTTTTATTTCTATCAGTACTATCACTGGTATCTGGGTAAAAACCTATATTGGTGGCTTCTGATGTTGAATAATCTCTGGTATAATCCTTAAGTCTCTTAACCTGTAGAATGTAGGAGTGATAGTCTCCAACTGATTCGATTATTTGTTTACCTATCTGAAGTTTTACGCTTTTCATAGAACACACAGCTGCGACATTATCATCGTTTATAGATGCACCGCTGGATTTTATAATTTTCCACTTTGTCTCAAGGTAACTCTCCGATAATGAAATAGGATCATTTGTATCGGTAATTTCGAAATGAAACGTAGTATTTTCTTTTTTGTCATTATGGCTTGTACTAGGCAATCTTATTTTTTTTAATTCGCTACTTTTTATATCGTTATTATAATAATAATGAGTATCTCTTAGATCATAAATTTTTTCCATTTATTTAGGAAGAATTTTTAGACCTGTTCCTTTCATCTTTTTTGAAAATATTTCATTCAATATGTCAGCATCACTCCATCTGTCAACTACTGTTTTTTCATTCAAATCTACTTTTTTAGATTTAAAAAATCCTTTTCCTTGAATTCTTTTACTTTTCCTATATAATCTGTGTTGATTCATTTATTTATTGAGAAAATTTAGTTAATATCAGTTGATATATTTTTTCAACATAATCTTCTTTTTCCTCTACGACTCTAAAATTATACTCAATTAATCCTTTATTTAAATGAATTAATTCACCATTTTGATTCGTAACTCTCATCCTAATTCTACGAATTGAATCCCTATTCACAGGATAATATATTAAATTATTGAATTCTTTCGAAATGATAACACCCGGTACATCCCTCGGTGTAAAAGAATAAATAACTTCTGAATTATTCTGGTTGATTAACGATCCATTAACTACATCACAATGAATATATATAATGTCGTTTCTGTTTGTTATATCTGCTATATTTTCACCTTCTATTACAGTCTCTTCATCATGACTTTCGTAAACTTTTTTTTCAAAGCCTATTAACTTATGAAAATCGCTTTTTGTTACGTCGATATTCCAACCTTTACTTAATTTAATAAGCATTCTCAGTCTAGATTGTATTCTACCAAATTTTACCGGAGGATCGTCTGAACCAAACGCTTTCATTACATCTATATTTAAATCTTCAACATTTTTATTACCATAAGGAATAGTGATAGATTTAACATTATTCTCATCTGTGTATACGTCAAACGTATTAGTTTTATCTGTTATGTTAAACCATGAAACTGTCAGAGTAAAAGACTGCAATGCTAATTTTCTTAATTTAAGAGGTTTAGGAAATTCAACAGTGAAATCCTCTGATTTTTCATGAATTTTTGGTTTCAGTTTGATCATTTATTAGACAGAAAAAATCTTTAAAGATGAAAAACAAGCTCTTCGTTATAATAGCTAGGCTGTTGAGTAAATGAGTTAAGTACACATTCTGGACAATTACCGTTATTTCTTTCCTTTATATATTTCATACAAAATAATCCACATTTGACAGAAGTAGGTTTTTGTAAAAAACTATCATTGTGAGCTATATTGACTTTTTTATTGGACAGTTTAAGAAATTTCATAATATTTTCAGGAATATATTTTTCTTTGAGTTTAATATTTTTATATATATATTCACCGAAAGGATCGAAATATTCTACATAATTATATTTCGGGTCATTATAATAAGAAACCCAATGTGTTCCAGAACCAGTCGAAATATCTAAATTAATAATACCGCTTTCAAAATTTCCAATCTTTTTAGGGAGTAAATCGGAGGTAAAAATACCTCTGAATCCTTTTTCATCTTTCATATTTTCCTTAAACGTTGAAACGTCCCCAAGGTTGAAAAACGCCAGATCCTGAAATTTTATCCAGGATTTTTTTAGTTCCCCAACCCGCTGCACCACTCGCGGCACCGAGTCCTAGTGATGTTAAAATAGGAATTAAAAAAGATAAAAATCCACCGTTTTTATCTAATTGAGTTTTGCTTATATTTATTCTTTTACCTTTACTAATCTGATTAATCTGTGTTTTAGTTAAATACATTTCATAATTGGGAGGTTTAGAATTGTCTATCTGCAGTGTCAGTTCTTCTTTTTTTCTGAGAGCAGATTTCAATTTATTAATCTGTCCGTCACTCAAATGAATCTTCTTTTTTACATAACTCATTTATTAGGCAGCGAAAAGCTGACGCTTTCAAAGAAGAAATTGATTGTATAATCGTTCTTTATCTCCGTTAGTTATTTTTTTAGTTTTAATAAGTTTGTCTATTAGCAGTTTGACTTCATTTTTTAATTTTTTCGACTTGCTACCTTGACATCTTTTATCAATTAATTCAGATAATAAATCTAAACCTTTACCGACTTTCATTACTTCGCTACCTCGAATTGTAGTTAATCTAGCCAGATATTTTTGTAGCTCATCTTCTTTATACTTAACAACTTTTAATTCATCCTTTTTCTGACTTAATTCCTCCTCTGAAAGATTTTTAGCCCTCGTAATTGTACTTTGTAAGTTGCCTTTTTCCCTCGATAATTCTTCTTTTAACTCCTTAGCCTTTGCATACATTTCATCTAATTTTACTTTATTGTCTAGGAGTTTCGAAGGTCTGTATAATTTTTCAGTTATTAAATAATCTGTATCTAAATACTGATCAATATTATAAATAAGCGACGGTTCTTTATATAATTCTTTGACATCTTCGATCGCTTCAGGAATAATTCTAGATGATTCTGCAATAGGCTGTAAAGATATATTTAATTCGTCCAATTTATCACCGATAGATTTAATATTTTCTTTTCTACTTTTATCCTGTTCTTCTAATTTTTTAGTGACAGGTTTATGAAATTCAGTTAGACTTTTGTCTATACCTAGCTTTCTATCACGCTGTGCTTCATTATTTTTTCTAATATCTGCTTGTAATTTGACAAGTTTTATTGCATTTTTTAATTCTTCTTTTTGTTTCTTATTTCGATCTTTTTCTAAATCGTTTATTTTATCCATTTATATAGTTTTAAATTAGAAGCGACAGCTTCGCCGTCTATTTTTACTGACAGCTAATTAGAAGCGATAATGTTTTTACTGACAGCTAATATGCTTTACAGGCAGTAACATTAGAAAGCGTCAGCTTTTCGCTGTCTAATAAATGATTAAAATTAAAGATTACACAGAGTCGGAAGAATTGCCTGACCCTAAACAACATCGTTTTTTACCCAGACATCCTTTCAGATTATTAATAATTGGCCCATCAGGTTGTGGAAAGACAAATTTACTAATAAATTTATTAAACGGTTTTGAGAATCCTAGTAATTTAAGATTAGATTTCGACGCTTTATATTTATGCGCAAAAGATATTTCCGAGCCAAAGTATTCTAAATTGCAAGAAAATTATACACAGTTTGAAGGTGTTGAAAGAGACGATATTATAAAATGTAAAAAAATAAGTAAAAATAAAAGAAGCGAATTATTAAAATTGTATGATAAATATAAAAAGAATGTATTATTTTCTTCAGATTTGAGTGAATTTATTACTGTCGACGATCTAGATTCCTCTGAAAAAAATCTTGTTGTGTTTGACGATTGTGTTACAGAGAAAGACCAGAAAGTTATAGAGGATTTGTTTATAAGAGGTCGAAAGAAAAATGCATCCATTATTTATTTAACGCAGTCTTATTACTCAACTCCTATAAATATTAGAAAAAATTGTAATTACTTCATATTTTTTAAGCTACAGCCTAGGGAAATCAATCAGATAATCAGAGAAATAGACGGAAATCTAACGAAAAAAGAATTTCTAGAAAAATATAATTCTTGTAAGGGTAACTTCTTTATGTTAGATTTAGTAAATTCTGAAATGAGATACCGAAAAAATTTTGAACCTACATAAATGGAAGAATATTTAGAAAAGAGATTATATGTTTATCGGAAAAGTTACAATTTGTATCAAAAGATAAGTATTTCCTTAACTGTTAGCAAATTTATGCTAAGTGCTTCGGGATTATCAGCTTTTGTATTAATACCACTGGCTGCTTTGAGTTTGACTGTTGGAATTGTAGAAGTCATTGAGAAATCTTTAAATATTTTGGAACGAAAAGTAGAATACAAGCAATGTTATAATTTTTATAAACAACTGTTAAATTTGTTGAAAGCTAAAAAAATTTCAGAAGAAGAAGTGTATGTTAGAGATACAAATTTACAGATTTTAAAAATACAGATTTTATAAATAATTTAGTATATTTCCCAATCGAAAAGTATGTGAAAAAAGTACAGTTGAATGGATATAAATATTCTTCTTAGAAAGCGTCAACTTTTTGCTGTCTAATAAATGAGTTTTAAAAGTAAAAAAATTGTTGTTACGTCTTTAACTAAAAAAGGTAATTTTAAAGGTGGGTGTTTAAAATGTGGACAAACTGGATCGGGTTTTCTGAATAAAGTCATTAGTAATTTACCTTTTGAAATGCATTTACCTAATCATAACTTCACAGGCCCGGGGACACAATTATTATGGGGGAAAACGCGATTAAATCCAGATTTAACGTATAAAAATTCGTCTAAACCTGTTAACCGAGTGGATGAAATTGCATATAAGCATGACAAATGTTATTTAGAAAATAAAGATACAAAAAGTAGAAATGAAGTATGCGATAAGAATATGATTGATGAATTAGATAATATTCAAAATCCTACGATTAGAGAAAGAATTGAAAGAGGAATTGTAAAACCGATTATTAAAGCTAAAAAATCTTTTGGTATGATATCTATAAATACAAAGATCTATTGTTTAAAATGTAAAAACCACACAGAAACTAAAGATGTTAAAAATGCAATTTCTAAAAATAACAGACCGATAATGAAAGGTATTTGTCTAGATTGTGGTTCTAAAAAGAGTGTTTTTTTAGGAAAACCTTAGGGATGAAAGATCCTAAAAGTATCTTAGAAAAAATATATTATCATCCTGAAAGGGGTTATTGTGGTATCAATGAATTAAAACGAAAAACAGGTTTCAGTCAAAAGCAAATTACAGATTTTTTACACAGCCAAGATGTTTATACCAGACATAAGCCTTTAATTCGTAAATTTAAACGAAGACGCATTTATGTCAGTCATATCGATGATCAATGGCAAGCAGATTTATTGTTTATCAAACCTTTTAGTAAATATAATAACGGAACTAATTACTTATTGACAGTGATAGATATATTTAGTAAATTCGCGTATGCTATTCCGATAAAGAGAAAAACTGGTGAAGAAGTAACTGAAGCATTTAAAAAGATATTTAATGAAAGAATTCCTGAAAGATTACAAAGTGATAAAGGAACCGAATATGTAAATAAATGGACTTTAAAATTATTTAAAGATCATAATATTCAGTGGTTTACAACTGAAAATGTTGAAATAAAATGTTCTGTAGTCGAACGATTTAACAGAACAATTAATAAAAAAATTAGAACCTATCTAGCGGCCAACAATACTAAAAGATATATAGATGTTTTGGACCAATTAGTTAAAAATTATAATAATACCAGGCATAGGTCTATCAAAATGACGCCTAGCGAAGCGAGTAGAGAAGAAAACGAATCTGAAGTTTATAAAAATTTATACGAATAAAAAATAATAAGAAAACCGAAATTCAAGGTTGGCGATAGAATAAGAATTTCGAAATACCAGACTGCTTTCACCCGCGGATACCAGCCTACTTTTACTGAAGAAATTTTCATCGTTTCAGAAATATTAAACACTGACCCAATTACTTATAGAATAAAGGATTTGAATGGCGATGAAATAAAAGGAACTTATTATGAACCGGAATTAGTTAAATATAATCAGAAAGATAAAACGTTTAAAATTGAAAAAATAATAAAAAAGAAAGGCAATAAATGTCTAGTTAAATGGTTAGGTTATTCCGACGAATTTAACTCTTGGGTTGATGAAAAAGATATCAAGTCAATTTAGAAATCCGTATTAAAATATCAACAAATATTAAATTATAAACATGTTAAATTATCAAATAATCAAGTATTAAAATATAATCATGCTAAAATATCAAAATTATCTACTTTTAAAATAATCGTATCTATATAATATAAATTTTCTTTAATTCTGTTAAACAAATTAGCTAATTTCCAGAGGCCTTTAAATTATTTTGTTACAGCATAATAATCTTCCTAGTTCGTTAATAAAACAAGACCATACTTAAAATTATTCATGCAGAAATTACTTTTCTTTTATATTTTCAGAAATTATTCAGTTTAAAAAAGGTAAATGAATGGCTCTGCTTTAAGTAACTTTTAGCATTTTAATTTTAAAAATTTCTATGATTTTATAAATAAAAAATAATATCTAGTTTTAATAATCATTAATATATATTTTTTATTATTCTGAATATCATTATCAAGTTCGAACGGTCGAAAAATATGTTTTTAAATACTCCGTAAGAACAGTGTAACTTAATATATTTATCTTTTATCAGGAAGGCCAGCTGACCTCTAAACGGAGTTGAATTTGGAGCGCGCATCAACGAACGAACTCTCTTGACAAAAAATGTACTTAGAAGAAAGTGACGTATGCTATTACGTCTTCGGTAGAAAAAACGTTTCTCTATCTACTTTGAGTGAGGAAGTGAAATGCATTGCAAGAAATAAGTTTAAATAAATGAATTGCGACTTTTTTGAAAACGCTTTAATAGATGATTCGGATTCTGACTCAATGGAGTCTTTTGATAAAGAAAACAAATGTCAAATACCCGAAAAATATCTCAAAATTTATGATCAAATGAAGAGATACGAAATTATATACGATTCGGATAATGATTGTTATTTTCCATATAAAAATATAGATGTTTTTTTATGCGAAAGACGCAAATCCAGAATTAGTCGCTTTAACGCATTGAAATGGAAATTTAAGTTAAATATTACATATGAAGCTGAAGAAATGTTTTATAAATTTTTAGATTTTGCGTACTATAAAATATCGATAAATTATTTGTATTTCATTAAAAAAATATTAGATTATTGTAAAATAGAAAATAATTTGAAAATAAAATTTAATATAAAAAACGAAGACATTTGGAATACCTTTATAAAATTTCTTTTCTCATAAATGATGATGTCTAAAGTTTGCAAGCATTGTCAGATGACTAAACCCTTAGATCAATTTTATACTAGATTTCGTTACGGCAAAACAGAACATTACGCTAATTGCAAAAGTTGTCATTTAGCTATTAAAAATAAAAAAATTGATTGCGAATGTGGTAAGAATTACACTTTAGCTCATAAAAAGAGACATTTAAGAAGCGATTATCACATAAAAAGAACGTCAAAATAAGTTTATGATATAGAATGTCGTGTTTTTATTCAAACGTATTTTATTTATTATTTTAAACAGATTATAAGATATTGAATGTTGTGTATTTATTTGAACATATTTTGAATGAAAGTTTCTTACTTATTGGATGCTGAGTATTTATTTGAACATATTATATTAAATGTTGCATTTTCAGAAATTATTTAATTGGACCTTGATAGTTTCAAAATTAGAGTCGTGGGGGGAAGAGTATTTATATACTTCTGTATAAGTGTCGTCTGCTCAAAGATTAGACGATATTATAATTCATAAATATAAAGATTTATTTATCAATTTATCCCATCATAAAACATTTCATACATTTATTTCATTATATAGAAATAAAATCGATAGGTTATATCTGAGTGAAAATATTACCAAATTACATACTGAATTTATAAGAAAATTTAAAAATGGCCTTAATTGGGAATGTATATCTGAAAAACAAAAACTTCCGGAACCGCTTATAGAAAAGTTCGAAGACAGCGTCGGTTGGAAAGGAATATCAGAATATCAAACTGTATCCTTCATTTTATTTCCATCGCTATTAAAAAGACTTCTTAAAATACAACTTTTAAACAGCGATGTAATTTAAAATAACAGCAATTTTTAATATAGAATTACCTGCCGTCAGCGTTTAATAGGACTTCGGACCTTCATAATCAGGGTTCACACAGTTTTACCACTAAATTTTAACAGTATTTTCAAAGTATTTCACTGCAGAGAAGTACTGTTAAAATTTAGTGGTAAAACTGTGCGAACCTCGATAATGGTAGCTTTACAGGTAATTCTATATTAAACGCATCTAAGTCAATTCATAATTTTAACTAAAATTACATTTATTTTAAATCGCTTAATATAAAATTACCCGCAACCAAAGCTGGTTATATTTTTATCTAACATAAATCCATTTTTTCATTTTTAGTTTTTTCTATTTCATCTTTATAATAATTAATTTCATTTAAAAGTTCTTCTTTAATTTTTTCGTTAGTCTCTATTTCATGGGTTATTTTTCTAATATTATATCTTTTAGTGCTAATTACTTTATTTATTTTTTCAATATCCTTTTCTCGTTTTAAAATTTCAGATTTCATATCTAAAACTGATAACTTACCCCTACTTTCTTTTAAAATATTATTTTCATTTCTTAATTTCGAAATTTCCAACTTTAACTTTTCCAATTCTGAAACTGCTTCCATTTTAAAATATCAACCAGCTCTGGTTAAGAAGCAAAACACTTCTCGCAAATTTTGTTTAAAACATTCTTAACGTTTCGATAAATCTTACGTCACTTCCTTTTTACTGACATCAAAATATTTCAAACAAACGAACTTTGTTGTCTCAGAAGGAAGTCCTGCAGCCGTCTCTTTGATAAAGTCGCAATCAATTGACCTTCCGGGGTGAAAGTCTTTTAATTAGTTTGATAGGAACAAACACTGAGATTAAAAAAGTGAGCAGGAAACTTTTCATTTATAGATAGCACCCACTAATTAGAAATGTGTAGCAAAAACTATTGATAAAAATACTTGAACATCAAAATAAATTTATGATATTTTATGTTGTGTTTTAAATCGAACGTATTTTGAATGAAAATATTATACAGATTGTTGAGTATTTATTTGAACGTATTTATTAATAGTCGTTTTCAGAAATTCTTCAATTTAATTTAATTCATAATTTTAACGACATTCATTTTAAGCCGCTTAATTTAAAATTACCAGCCACAGAAATTGGTCCAATTTAACTAGCATTTATAGATAGTGGTCGCTAGTAAAAAATGTGTAGCAAAAACTATTGATAAAATTCCTTCTATTTAAATGGAGGTAACTCTAAGATCGATATCTGTGTCTAAATTGAGACACACTGTAAAACTTTTAAATATAAAACAACCCAAAGGATGTAAAAAAGATGAATTAATTAGATTGATAATGAGATACATAAAAATAACAGGTGAATATAAATATGTTTTAGTAGATTTATTAAATTTAGACGTCACAGATTATTTAAATGAAATGAAGAGAGAATTTATCAAAAATCCTAAGAAAAGAAATCAGTTGAAAAAAATATTCGATTCTTTTGATTTAAAATTTAACAATAACACTGCAGAATTTAATCCAAAAAATAACGAAGAAAAAAAGATAAAAACAGTGGTAAACCTTGAAAAATTATTTCCTGATTTGAATGAAAAATTGAAACAATTTATAAATGAACCGAAAAACCGTCCAAAACTTAAAAAACTCTTTGATTATTACGGCTTGAAATATAAAGATGAAAAATTGATCAAAAAGACAGAAAAGAAAGTCAAATTACAAGCAAATTTAGAAAATCTGTTTAGACCTGATTACGAAATTGTTGAGAAAGATAAAAAATTTGTAAAAAAATTTAATACTTATAGATATGCTTATAAAATAAAACAAATAAAAAAACTCACACCGGGCCAGTATTATAGTATCTTAAAAGATTTATTCAGAAAAGCAATTGGAAAAATTGAAGGAATGGTCCAAATTGTTGTAGACAATCCCTCTTTGATGCAACCCTTTCACCCTGATAGGATGTCAACGAAAGAAGCCTATGACACCTATTTAGATGTTTTAACGCATAAAATTGAATACAAAGAGTTGGATATTAAAGACTGTACATTTTTTTTTACTGTCGTTGATTTGCCTAAAGGTGGTAAACGATCGAAATTACTGAACGATAACGATATTGTCAATAAAAAAAGTATTCTTCAAATTAAAAATGACGATAATATCTGTTTGGCTAGATCAATCGTTACAGCCCTAGCTATTCAAAATCCTAAAATTTTATGCGAAAAATTGAATCTAGAAAAATTGACAGATAATGAAGTTAAATACATAAAAATGGGTAGAAAGTTACAAAAAAATTTAGCGATAAAACTGCATGAAATGTGTGATATTCCGTTAGAAATGTGTAATTTAGAGCATATTAAACAATTCGAAATTTTTTTAAATATACAAATAACTATATTTTGCAGAGAAAATTTTAATCAAAGATTGTAAAGTGGTACCTATAAATCTAATTATATTTACATTCTAAAAAATAGAAATCATTTTGATGTCATTACAACGGTTACAGGATTTTTAGGAAAAAACAATTATTGTGATTATTGTAAAGTCAGTTATAAAAGAAGTGATCAACATAAATGTTCTTTAAAATGTAATAGATGTTTTAGGAAAGAGAGTAATTGCGAAGGCGATGATATTCAGTGTAATGATTGTTTTAGATCTTTTAAAGGAAAAAACTGTTTCAAAAATCATAAAAATAAAGAGGGAAAAAAATACTCAGTCTGTGAAACACTATGGAAATGTTTAAAATGTAAGAGAAATATCAATAGAAGTCAAAGAAAACCGAAAGATCATAATTGTGGAGAAAGACAATGTAAAAACTGCAGAAAATGGGTTTTGGAAGATCATAAATGTTATATACGTAGGAAAGAATCTAAGGGGGGTACTTGTAAAAATATCTGTCCAAAAAATATAGAAAAGAGGGAGAAATGGTGTGAGAAATGTCGAACGTCGGAATTTACAGAAAAATATATGTTTTTTGACGTTGAAACGAACCAAGAGACAGGAAATCACCAAGTCAATCTAGTTATAAATCATGATTTTAACGGAAAAGAAAAAATATTTAAGAATGAAAATGAATATTGTAAATGGTTATTCCAATATAAACATTGTGGTTATACAGTATTAGCGCATTACGGAAAAGGATTCGATTTTCAATTTCTAGCTAAATACTGCTTTAAAAATAAAATTAAAGTGTTTACAATATATCAAGGAAATAAACTCATATATATGCAAGCAAACGCATATAATATAAGGTTTATCGATTCTATAAATTTCACACTGATTCCGTTAAGAAAATTTCCTAAAACGTTTGGATTAACGGAATTGGCAAAAGGTTATTTTCCTTATTTGTTTAACACTGATGGAAATCAAAATTATGTAGGAAAATATCCTGAAAAATACTATTATAGTTATGATACTATGACTTTAGATGAAAGAAAAACTTTTGATAAATGGTATAAAGCGGTAAAAAACGAAATATTTTATTTTCAAAAAGAAATTATAAAATATTGTAGATCCGATGTTGATATTTTAAGAAAAGGATGTTTAGAATTGCGAAGATTATTTATAAACATTGCTGATATTGATCCTTTTAACCCTCCGAGCGTCTTGCAAAAGGGTAAAATTGTAATGTTGTTTACTCTGCATTTTGTTTTAAATGCTAAGAAAATATGATTCTTTCAACATTATAAAAAAAACTCAATTACAAATATGAATGTACTCCTTGAGGGTATTAATCATTCTTCAATGTATTTAAAATTCATTCAATCTATAGAATTATATTATCTTAAATATTGCTTGTATTGCTGTGAAACCTGGAGCTTAGTGAACGGAATATTACGCCCCAAACACTTAGAGGGTTAGATATGTCACTTTAGCTGGCGTTTGTATGGCTATATACAGAGATAAATTCATACCAGTGGATACAATAGCGATTGATGAGGAGTGTATTCAAAAGGATCAATACAGTAAGAAATCGATAATTTGGTTAGACTATCTGTCTGAAAAACACAATATCAAAATACAACATGCTTTAAACGGGGGGGGGGAGAAAAAACTTAAATTAGATGATAAAACTTATAAAGTAGATGGTTTTTATAATAATACCATTTATCAGTTTCAAGGTTGTCATTGGCACGGTTGTCCTCGCTGTTTTACAGAATCCACTGTCAATCTTCAAAATCAGATATGTATGAAAGATTTGTATGAAAGAACTCAAAAAATAAATAAAAAAATAAAAGATAAAGGATTTGAATTGGTTGAAATATGGGAATGCGATTTTGATAGTGACAAAGAAATTAAAAAATATATGAAAAATGAATGGAAAAGAGATTTTGTAGAACCTTTAAATCCTAGAAATGCATTCAGCGGAGGTAGGTGTGAACCTACCAAATTAATATACGAAATGAAAGAAAACGAAAAGGGTAGATATATCGATGTTTGTTCACTTTATCCAACAGTGAATTACTTTGATTACTATCCTGTTGGTCATCCGGTAAAGATTTATAATCCGGAAAAATATGATAAGAATTGGTATGGTTTGATACAATGCAAAATAGTGCCGGCAAGAAAGCTCTACCATCCTGTTTTACCTTATAAAGGAGAAAAATTAATATTTAGTTTGTGTAAATTATGTTCAAAACCTATAAAATGCGAAAAGAAACAATGTAAAAAATGTTATGAAATGCGGAATAAAGAATGTAATCATACGGATGAGGAGAGAAGTTTTACTGGTACGTGGACAACTACCGAAGTTGAACTGGCTATTGAAAAAGGTTATAAGATTTTAAATATCTATGAAGTTTGGCATTTTGAAAAAAAATCTAATATATTATTTAAGGATTATGTTAAAATGTTTTTGAAAATCAAATTAGAAACAGATGATAAATGGTCTGAAAATTTCAAAACTGAAAAAGAATATAAAAGGTGCGTAGAAAAGAAATTGGGTATAAGGTTAGGAGAAATCAAAGAAAACCCTGGAATGAGATTTATATCCAAAATTTGTTTAAACTCTTTATGGGGGAAGTTCGGACAGAAAAAAAATATGAAACATACAGAAAATGTAACAGAATTGGCAGACTTTTATAGAATTATACTGAACGACCGCATTAAAGACTTGAATATGATATTTTTAAATGATGATTGTGTGCAAATGGATTATAAGATGGAAGATGAATATGTCAAGAATAACTTTAATACCAATAATTATATAGCAGCTTTTACAACCAGTTCGGCTAGAATAAGATTATATGAAATGCTTGATAAATTAGGAGACAAAGTAATGTATTACGATACAGATAGTATTGTTTATATCGATGACGGCTCTAATAAAGTAAAAACAGGCTGTATGTTAGGCGAATGGACCGATGAATTAGGAGAAGATAAATATATGAAATCCTGGATATCTGGAGCAAGTAAAGATTATGGTTATATTCTTAACGATGGTTCTGTAAAAGGGAAAGTAAAAGGATTTAAAATGAGTTATGAGAGCGAAACTAAGCTCAATTTTGCAGAGAGAATGAAAACAATAACTGGGGAAATTGACCATATAGATGTAGAAATAAATCAATTTCAGATACAAAAAGATAGAAATATTAAAGTGAATAAAATGAATAAAAGATATATGTTTGGATATGATAAAAGAAGAATTTTAGATAACTTTGATACTGTACCATTTGGATTTTAAGCCGATCCTTAATTTATAAAAAATGTTTTCTAATAAATGGACGATGTCACTCTTATCGTAAATGTTCAAGGTTTTATACTTCCTTTTAAATCTATAGCTAGGGAAATAAGCTGGGTTCATTTAAAACAAGGAATAGGTGAAACGATTTCTGTGTTTACACCTAACTATGAATTAGGTGATCAAGACCATGGAATAGTTCGTCGATGTACTAACGATATCCATGGTTTAAGATTTAAAAGATATTCAGATAATACAGGCTTATGGATTAGTAGTGACAATGTAAAAGATTATTTCATACAATTGCATCAGATATATGGCGGCACTTTGCTTTTAAAGGAGGAGTTTTTCCGAAAAGTACCTTTGAAGAATGGGGAATTCCTATAAAAATATTAGAAGTACCGAGATGCGTTAGAATATTAGGACCAGGTTGTTCTATGTACAGATGTCTGTACTATAAAAATTGTCTTTCAAAAAATGTTTCTTAATAAATGGAAGAATTCAACAGTCTCAGATCGTTCCCTGTAACTCATAAGTTAAAAGATTTAGAGACAGGGAAATACAAACTGATTTCGTTGAAGAAAATTCAAACAAAATTTGGAAATGCGACTATTGCAAGATTGGAAGTTAAGGATGTAGAAAAAGATTATTTTCTTAAAAAGAGTCATGGAAAAATTTCTGAAACAGCAATAACAAAACTGAATAAAGGGGGTTATATCTTTCATTTTAAAGGAAAAAATAATGACGGTTATTATGATTATGAATTAGAAAAAGCTTAATCCTGCAATTTGTTTTAAATCTTACAATAATCGGATGGACCATTTATCGAACTATGAAACTAACAGAATAGTATTACTGAAATTATCTGTTTTTAAGTACAAATTTATTTTCTGTCCTAGACGTGTTCATTTCGACACAAACTATTTTTTATTTTTATTTTATAGAACTATGGAAATATCAAACTATCAGAATAGTATTTATAATTGTAAATAAAAAAGAGAGAATTGGTTTTCTATTAAAAAATTAAAACAAAAATATGATAAAAATCATTTAACTTTTATTTTAGATAGCAATATAATGCAATTGATATTTCTTATTTATTTAATCTGTCTAAACTTTGTTCAGTGTGTTTTATTTAATCTATCAAAAAATTTTTTCTAAATAAATGTTACAATATTTTGTCATAAGTACTTTACTGTTTAATTGTCTTTCGCCTACCTTTCATTATTTTAAATTTGACCCCGTTATTACAAATCATAGCACCGATAACTCTAATAATTATACTATATTTCATAGGTTCAATGATACAATAAAATTAACTTTCACAGCTAAAATATACAAAATGGATCAAACCTCTAAATTTTCTCAACCTGGTGTTTATTTTTGGATAGAAAGTAAATGTGATGACAATTGGAATTTAATACCCGAAACAAAAGAATGGTTCGATATTTATATTCCAGGAAATGGTAACTTATACTATTCTATAGCTTTTAATGCAACTAAAGATTTTAGGATTGGTTATAATGCCGATAACTTATTATACAACGCAGCTCTTTGCTTTTCTTATTCCTATCAATATTATCCTAGAGGAAGGTTGTTTATTAGCATTTCGTAGACTATTAAGAAAGTGCGTCAGGCAAAATTTTTCATCACTGTAATAATTTTGATTGTTTATTCTATAACCCTTTCTTAAAACTTCTTCTTTACATAATTTAGTAGAAAAAATAAAAATATCCTGCCAATGCAAATCATACAATTATTTTATCATCATTTACTCGATAAATCTTACTAAAATCGTTACCTCAGCGATATTTAGACTGTCTAATTTTTTGAGCAAAATCTTACAAAAATCGTTAAATAATAGCGTTTAGTGGAATATAAAAAGTGTTCCAAAGGACCCCCTATATACTACTACCATTACTCTTTCATAATCCGAGAATCCATTGAAATTTTACTTAGAAGTGATAACGTTTGTAACGATGCCTTTCCTATAATATTCCCGCAATTTGGTACAATATCCTAAGTATTTCAAGACTTCCTGATAATATCAACTGATCTTTTCACCCCTTTGCAGAGAAATTGACTGAACCCGCTTGCGCATGCGTACTATTTTTTTTTTAAATGTATTTCTATTCAGTCAGCCATCTTTTTCCCTTTGAAAATGAACGCGTGTGTGTTCGAGAGATCTCAGGTTGCAATAAATAATATTTTTATATGTTTGAGTCACCTTTTAAGTAGTTATATGTATGTTATATTGTTTATTAATAACAAGGAGAAAATTTCCTTCACGACTCTGGTGTTTAATACAGTGTTTTGACTCTAAAGAAAAAAATAATCACTAATTTCAACAAATGATCGGGATAAAGAATCGCGAATTTTGTCAAAAGATCGCAGAATGAAATATGGAATTTTGTCAGTTTGTCGCGAAAACATATTGTGAATTTAGACAAATGAGAGCAGAAAAAAAATCGTGAATCGGTCGCGGAAAAAATCGCAAATTTCGCCACACGATCGCGAAAAAAAGAATCATGAAATTCAATCCGTCATGAGATAACCGACACACGAACGTCATGATTAGGTCACGAAATTTGCAACTTTTGTGATCTAAAGCGATAAGAAAATTTTCATTAGTAATTTTCTGTAAGTAAAAGTAAGGTAAAGCGTTAATTGTTTCGGATTGCGTTTTCACTATTTTGAGGTGGGTTCGTGTTAATCCTATTTTTCAAAGAAATCCTGAATATTTTTCAGATGAAAAATGTACCTTAATTGAACATTAATGAATACGATATATATATATCTTCATTTTTCTACATAAAAGGTAACGTTTATATTAAAGATATAATTTTAGACTTCTTTTATAATAACTGTATTAAAATATGAATTGATTTTCTTTCATTTCGCTCTGTTTGCTTTTCAATGGAAATCTTTTTAGCGCGTTTTGTATTTAAATGAAATTATAGTCCTGCGTCAGGATAGGTTGACGTATTTTCTTCATTACGAGTGAGGTGGTATACTTTAAGATTTTCGGATTGTGCTTTATCTCTTTCAGTCTGAGTCGGGATGACCTGCTTTTTAAAAAAGTCCTGAATATTTTCCAAATGAAAAACTAGAGATTTGAATTTTAATGGTTGCTCATAGTAATAAACCATGTATTTATTTCTGTACACAAGGGATAAAATTATAGGCTATTATAAACGTATTAAAACATGGAGTAATTTTCTTTTACTTTGAGATTTGGTGCAAGCCTGTCAGTTTTTTGGTTGAAGAAATTGTTTTGTCGGGTGCGCGTAGACTCCATTCATAGGCGTTGAGGAATTTTGAGAGTGTACCATATGCCATATGATTTAATAAAGCAAATAATTAAGTAATTTGATAACATTACAATGATTGCAGTAACTATAATGTGACACTAATAATCCCCCCCCCAAAAAAAAAATTCGGATAGTTAAGAACTTGAATAATACTGGACCCTTCACCCCCCCCCCCCAAAAAAAAAATATCGGAAAAAACTCTAAACTTGAATTTCTAGCCATGAGGGGACTAGTTTACCTCAAGTTGTACACTGCTAAGAAGCAATTGATAACATTAAATGTTGCTAACGTATTTATAAAATTAGTCAAATTACGATGTATGTCTAACCTTAAGAAAGATCGAATAGGAACTTTTTTTGATAATTATTAATTTCTAAGGCATTTTTTTAATGCATATGTTTTCTTTGCAATCAAATCTGATAAATTATTTTAGCGTTTGAACATTTTTTTTAACTTTTGTTTGAGTCTGATAACTGATGGTTGGGAATTTTTCTGAAAAATCAAATTCCTTGAGGGAGGGCTATTGCCCCCCAAGCCCCCTTCAAAAACGTAATTATTACCATTATTGTTTACCACTTAGAATAACTGTATTAAAAATTTATCTAGTGCAATGACGTATCCAGTGTTTACTATCCAGTACTTCTCCAGCGTATTACATTATTTGAGTTTTATTTCCTGCTATTTATTCTGTTGAGCTGATTCATATATCAAACCGTATTCTATTTTCAGTAACGTTATGAGGATGAATTAAGTTCTCCAGGCTCGTCCCGGATAGCTCAGTTGGGAGTTCGTTGACAGCTTCAGCGAAGAGATCCCTGGTTCGAATCCTGGTCTTGGAATTTTTAGCCTAGTTGGAAAATTACATTTCATTATTTACCAATAAGAATATTTATTTAAAAATTAACCTGATTCATAATATGTTAATTGCTTTACTTTCAAGAACAAAAGTTTTCGTTTCACCAAAAAGTATTTTTTTAAAAGTTAGTTGGTGTTGTTTTTCTAAAATTCAAATAAATGTAAAATGAATTTTACTTCATTTCCACGTTATTTTTAATCTAACTGTCGTGAAAACTTTGAAGTTTTGGGAATTGGCGGTAGGTTTATGCTTAATCTTTTTTGAGTGAAATAATTTATGAAAGTGAAAAGTGTTTTACGAATGCTACTATTAAAACATACTGTTATTGTAAATAACTTTTACTATTATTACTTTGGTGTAGTTAATTTTAACCATTTTCACTTGAAGGAAACCATTCATTGTAATTAAAATTGATTTTAGATTGATTATTTCAGTTTAATTTGATAGCTTGTAAAATTGAAACTGTTGAAAATTTCTTTGAAAATTATTGAGACTAATTACATAGAATAAAATTATATGTAACAAAATGAAAAAAATGCTATTATTTTTTTTAATGCAGTACATTCCGTACGACGTGACGTTGTAGGAAACAATAGAAAAATACATATTAAATAAATATTTAAAATTGAAGAGTTCGGGGAAAAATCATGTGATGATATAGCAGTTTAGAATGTATTTCGTGTCGCATCTGACTGTTGAACTAGTTCTGCCTCAGCATTTTGAAAATATAAATTAGTTTCGATGAGTAAAATATTCATTACATGTCAAAGTAAAAATATTTCATGACAGTTTTTGAAGCCGCAGTTTACATTAACTACTCTATTAGATTCAGTTAAATGTTAGAAAAAATATACTGTTGGCATTTTAAAATCTATAACTAAATTAATGCATGCGTCACTTGTAAAATATTAAGTTTAATAACACACAGAGTAATGTTGACAGTATTAACAAATATTTAGAAATCGAAAAAGTTTAAGATTACAAGTCCGTTTAGGAAAAAATTAAGGTCAGATGTGCTTGTTTGACAGAATTTCATGAAGCTGACTGCATATTCGATGCGCGTGAAACTGTTTTATCACCTAGCAGGAAACACATTTAAGTGTTTGAATGATAAAAAGTGTAATTTTTTTTATAATAGGAGAAGAAATTCTTATTTCCACAGTGGCGTATATATATAAAAAAATAATTTAAAAACCGAAGTATTAGTGGAACTTTCTACTCGTTGATTTTTCTTTTTCTTTTCTTTTCTTTTTTTTTTTTTTTTTAGTATTTTATATCACGTTTTCGTCATATTATTAAATAATGTTACAAAAAAATATGATTTAAACAGCAAATGTGTAATCAGAAAAATGTATAACAATATATTATTATTATTATTATTGTTGTTATTATTATTATTATTATTATTATTATTATTTTACATTTAAGAAAATTTAAAAACCTTACTACTCCTACAGCTTACAAATTTCCAAAATTTCTTAATGAAAAAAAATTAATGACATATGTTAGTCCAAGAGCCGACAGCACAAAAACCTATGTTATAAAGCCCAAGAAAAAAAACCTTTATTTTATGGGGGATTAGAAGTATTGAAATCTAATAATCCATATATGCTAGAAGTGAAGTGGTGCATAAGCCAAAAATTAATACCACAAGTGGTTTACTCGTAGGTTTATCATGTGTTTGTCCTACAACTATCCTCCATGTTTTCATACCTTTGTGTGTAGGACAAACACAATGATAAACCTACGAGTCAACCACTGGTGGTATTAATTGTTGGCTTATGCACCACTTTACTTCCGGCAGACATGAATCATTAAATTCCCCTACTTCTACTCTCTCATAAGATAAAGGTTTTTTTCTTGTGCTTGATAACATACGACTTTGTGCTGTCGTCTCTTGGACTATGTAAAAAATATGGTGAAGATTATTTTTAAATAGCATATTAAATTATGTTCTTTAAAAATAAGCAATTTCTATTAATGAAAACAGTAAGCCTAATTTTATGAATTGCAATTTAAGGATCAGCGAAGAAAATATTAATAAATAGAAAATTATATGTTAAAGTTTTAGTATTTTTATAGTACTACAGAAACACAAGTTGGAAAATAAATTTAATCATCTCTGAGTCAACAACTTCAATTTGAAAAATATTTATTCAGATGTTATAATACATCGTTTTAAGCATGTAAAATATAATTAAAAATATTTAGAAGATATAAATAAAAAAATATTGTTTAAAAGCAACATTTTACACGACAGCCAAGAAGGGTTATGTGCTTCACGCGTATCTGGGTATGTGGATTTCTTTATACTCTCGAAACATCCTAATGGCTGAATGAATTTTATTGAATAAGGTCTCTATGGATTCGTCTTAACCGTCCGATGGTTATACGCTAGGTTTTGATTTTTATAAATACAAAATGGCGGTAAACACGAAAAAAAATTTTACGCACCCTATTGAGTGGCATATCATTTTTTGTTCTTTCAAAATGAATACAATGTTTACATTGTATGACAATGTACATACATATTGTACAATACAATTCTACATACAAAGAATACATTGACTATTTTACAGTCAGAAGCTCCGTTTAAATATTGCGCAACCTGGAAGTTGTGTAGGTAGGATCTCTAGCTTTTTTGCAACTCTAACCATCATAGACATTTATAGGCCTCATCAAAACATTGTTTATAGATAGGAACGAATAATTAAACACAACGTAAAAGTCATCAATATAAGTAAATAAAAATAATAGATGAGTAATATAAAAAATAGTTTAACACTGAAGAGAAATAATTAATTAGCTTGCTTTTTACACAGTCGGGTTTTTTGATTTTTTAAATTTATTCATATCTGTAATAAGCAGAAAATTAATTATTTCTGATAAATATTATCAATTTTCGTATACAAATCTATAAAGTATAAGAATTTACCTTTGTAAAAAATATATCTTTGTTCGTATTCAGATTTTTTAATTTTACAAGATTTAAAAGATCATTATAGATATTATTATCAGATTGGATATATGCAAATATATAACGTAGTGATGAAAATGTTAAAGATTATAGTTCTGAATAAGAAAGGGAAATGGATACAGAAAAAAGACTTTTTCACATACCTATATTCAGCAAATCGTTACTCAAATTCAAGAGGATACTAGAGATAATTAAAAACATTTTTAAAAAAATGGTAAATTGGTATTTTCATCATTTTTATCAAATAATGGGTACTAATTTCTATTAAATAAACATATATTGTTATATATAGGAACGCTTTAAAAACGGAAAACAACGTCTCATAAACAGCAGAGAAACGGATCTACGAAACTATACAGTTATCTTTCAGAACGTAATAAACTGGATAAAAAAGAAAAAAAAAATACATATAAAGCAGCAAAACGGCAGCGTTAGATAAATTATATCGAAGGAAAAGAAAATTATATTATTTACTATAAATTTGAGTTCAAATTATTTTGGACCATTTAGTTTATTAAACAATTGATTCTGATTAGTATACTAATAAGCTATTAAACAAATATGTAGTTGAAACGAAGCTGAAGAATTGTTATACATGATACATATATGGTGAGGGTGGAATTTATAATAAAAGCAACATCAATCAATTTCTAATCATTAGTGAGGTACAAAGTTAATTAAAGTTCTCGAGTTGTTAGAAAGAGTCTAATAATATATGCCTGATGAATAATTTTTCTTTCATGTTGAAACTTTGTATGACATGTCCAGGTAATAATAATGAATCTTTTGAAATACAAAATAGATATTTAAAAAAACAAACAATAACGGAAGTGATTTTAAGTAGGAGTTTCTCCCGTACTTTTAAAACTATCTTTACCAAAATCGTTACTTTTCTAAATTTTCAAAAATAACTTTTAACATATAGTAACTCATGTTTTTACTAATATAAGAAAGGCTTTTCAAGCTTTTATAAACCATTTTCGAAAACTAAATTATGCTTATTTCATTCGAATTCAAATAATAATCTTTGGAATTTTATTCTATTGAATCATAGAAGTATTTGCGAATTCCATACAAGGCATCTTCGTATTTTTTCTCATTTTAATGGGAGTATAGCATACTTTCCTACTAATCGCATTCCAAAACGCATCACGTAAGTTTTGTGATATTAATAATTCCTTTTTTCATATCATTTGAGATAGTCTGAAAATTGATTTCCTCTGAGCTCTAAATAAGAGTATGGCTGAGTATGTATTATGCAACATATATTCTGTAGATTACAGGCGTGTATATTGAATTTAATATCGAAGGTTGAGATTTAAAAATACATCTGTGACAAAGATAACTGATTTAGATAAATCAGAATAAATCATTCTTAATACGAGATTATTACTCACACATTAAAATTGCTATGATTATTTTGGAATTTATATTTTTGAATATGTTTATACATAACTTGAATATTTGATTCACCTAATATGAATGCAATCTCTCGGGTTATTTTCATATATGAAAAAAAAATGTATGAAAACATTCAATTTTGCCAGTGTTTTTTTATTTTTATTTCAACAGCATATTTTGTTTACAGTAATTGCTCTAAAAATATTTAACAGAGTAAGGCTTTCCTTATTTTAAGAATTCTTTTCACTGGGTTTTTCAATTTTTTTTTTTCAGAAATCCACCTATTGCAATAACTTACATTCTATAACTAGTATACATATTCGTCTAAACTAAACAGGTATTTTTTTAGCACATGTTCTGTACTACTAGTAGAATTTCAATGGCATTGCTTTCATATAATTTTTTGTTTAAACGGTTTTTATTTCTGAGGAATTAAATAAAAATATATCTAGAGTGCGAGAAATAGTAATTTGCATAAAATGAAAGTTTTTAAATCTCTTCTGCCTATGTAAAGGGGGTATAAAGAATTTTTTTGAGACCAGGTACCCACTTCACCCTATACAGTCTTATGGCTGAAACATTTTGACAGGATAATAACAATGCTTTTGTATGCGATTATCGTACTTGAGCACTTAAAAGTTTTGCGTTGATGTCCTCTTACAATCCTTCGGCCTGTGATTCCGCTTGTTGAAACGACTGGGACTTTTATAATGAAACCTGGAAGTATAAGTAAACCATCTGGATCCCAGAGGGCCGAAGAAATTGTGACTGCATTTTTTAACCCTTAAATGCCTGATTTTTAAAAAATCATTGTAAAAATGTTTTTCGGCTTTCATTTTTAAAATAAATCGTGGGAAAAATGCTTTAAAAATTATATTTTCTTTTAAGTATGGTTTACGGCTAAAAAACAGTTTGTTACTAATCGGCAATACTGGTCTTTAATTGAAAAATAATTTTCCTTGATAAAATTCTATAATATTAAACACACAAGAATTGTAAGAGCTATAATGAGAAATAAATTTTACTTCCTCACTGCAGAACAAAATAGGGTATTTCGCAAGCTTCCAAACAAAACAAAAAGAACAAGTAGCAACATTTGAAAAAATAAATCTATCTTTATTCTTAAACAGCACAAGTGTTGCCACCTACATGTTGGAAATCGATTTAATAATATTTTCAGAATGTATTTTATTGGCAAAATTAGGCATTATAGCTTCAATATTATTCTAATAGTATTTTAAAAGCCTAAATTGGGTATGTTGCTGAAAAGCAACACCTGGCATTTAAGGGTTAAGCAAGCAACAACAAATGCACTTGACAGCAGTACTGCACGTTCAATATCTAGACATATGGGCATTCGTTATTCAATTTTACTGTTTTGAAATTTTATTCATATAAGTTAATTTATACACAAATTTCTATTGGGTGAATAAGAATTGTGGAAATTGTTTGCTTTAATGATCCTTGCGAACATGAAGGTACATATTTCTTGGCCTTATCAGACTTCGTAGAGCGATGAGCCTAATTAAAATCTCAATAGTATTGCAAACATTTTTAGCTGTCGAATCTAGGCTACTGAACACCTCCACGTTTACAATAAATTAATGTACATAGATAAAAATTTACAGTGGAGTGTGGATTCCTGAATCATAATGAGGCCTGACTTTCTTGAACAGAACACTGTCTTGGAACCTGTGACACGCTCTCTAAATGGTGTTATAAATGCGCCCACTCTTTGAAATTTTTAATTCAATAACTCAGCCAGAGAAATTGCACAGAGACAATTATCTTTTTGGAAGACAGAGCTCCATCTAATATCCATTTACTTGTTTAAATCCTTCTACGTTCGGATATATTACTCCAAACGTATTGTCCCGGCCATTCCCCCAATCTAACCTCATATCTTGTTTGTCTGTGAGGTTATTAAAGTAATAGTTCAAATATATTTATGTTAAAAGACATAATTTCACAGAATTATAAAGTTAACTGCGAGCATGAATAGCATGGTGCTGTTGACTATGTCATGCATTGTCTTTAAATTTTAAAGCAATGTGATGGATGTCAATGTCAGCCATATATACAATGATATTATGAAAATGTAGGATTTAAATAAAGATACTGTACACGAATTTCTTGTTAACTATTAGTTTCTTCTCACATGTTACTGAGAAGTTATTGCGTGTTAAATATTTTCGTATTTTTTGTCAAGTTTTTTCAATTTTCTTTTAACTTCTCATATTGTTGTTAAAGAGAAGTTGCAGATATTTTTAATTTTTTTGACATTACTGTAGTTGTCGATAGCTTAATTTAAAGAACGCCTACAATGATTTTAATGATACAGTTATTACGTTGTGATCTGTCAATATTTTTTCGAAGAACATAATATGAAAATGACATCCCAACTATGAATAATTTTAAAACAGAAATAGCTGATTGGTATTCCAAGCGTATGCTACCTACTCAAAAGTATCCTTATACTTTTGATTTTAAACGTTTTGGTCTTGAGAAATACTTTACGAACAGTTAATGAGTTTCGGAGATCTAAAGCACATGTTTGACCTCATATTTTTCCGCAGCAATATACATTTGTAATTATAACAACATTTAGTCATCCGGACAATTAGATGACCGATGAGAAATTGAATAAAAATTATATTTGTGATCATATTGTTTCAGATCGCTTCTATAGCTATACTACATGACTGTATGGTTCCTGTACCAATTTTGTGACCCTGTATCTACCAATCGCACATATTTACATAGAGATATAATTTTTTTTTTTATAAGATTCGAGAAATTTCAGCAAGTCTTTTAGTTATGGTATCCAGAATTTTAAACTAAATTTATCACCAATTTAAGGAGACTTGAAAAGTTACATTTGAAATAATACGCTGAAAATGTAATATAGATTTAATAAAATAAATCTCATGAAATATGAATATTGTATAAAATAATTTTTAAGCGGACGACCAAAAAATTATTTTCTTTTTTCGTAATTAAAAGTCTGTATAGAAAGGCCGGATATCGTTAAAATTCATAATGATACCAGCAAAAATTTGATCTGGATTTCAGGTACTTTCTAAAAGTAGCTGAATGACTAGGGATTTTCCACAAATTGCCATTTTATAATTAAGTAACTTGAACACAGATGTATGTACTTAACGTAAGTAGCTTTTGAATGGATGCTTGATTTGTATTAATTCTTGATTTGCTGTAATAGGCTTGTTCCGATTCTTCTTCTTAAAAAAAATCATCAATTAAAAATGAGAATAAGATAAATAAAAAATAAAAAATTATGGGAAATCCTTTTGCATCCAGTTATTTGTTTTAGAAATCAACTGAAATTTAGCTCACTTTATATATTTACTATTTAGTTCTATTTTGTTATTTTAGGTGTTTAGATCTATTTATATCAGTTCACGAATATATTTCTGAATTTTCATGATATTCAAACGAGATTTTGATATAATTTGTAATACACAATTGACTATAAAATTACGCAAAAATGTCATAACTTAAGCATCCGCATATCAAAGTTATTTGATAAAGATTATCATATTTAATAAAATATTAATTATATCTATATTATAATTTCAGTTTATTCTGTTAGAAGTACGTTGTCAAATTTTTAAATTTAGTTGAAAACCCAGTATCCTATAAAAATAAAATTTCTTTAATTTTTCAAAGTGACTTTTAAAATTATGAATACATGTGCTACATGTGTGATAAAATAAACACAAATATTCTACAGGACTCACACAGTCATGTGCTGCAGCTACAGATTTTTTGGCAATTTGTCCGATTTTGGCGATCTCCTAGTTTTTCAATACTGAATTTGTTCACAGTTACATAATTTCTCACATGATTAAATCTTCATTGACAAATATGATATTAAACATATTTTAAACATCCCTGGAGTTCAAGAATTTTTGCAAAAACTTCTAAAATCGAAAGTGTCGGAATACATTTGATCAGATTGTGCGTATTTTTTTACGTACAATAATGAAACATATTAATTGATATTATTCGTTACTGATAAAAAATGAACAGTAAAAATTAAATACCTTGGTTCAAAAATGTAATTGCTCCTTGAATTTATTTCAAGTTCGTTTCTTCTCTTATGTCAAAGAAGTACTAGCTATGAGAAGTAAGTGTCAAGAAAAACACAGATGAAAAATTTTTGAAAGGTTTATCACTGAGCACTTTATGAGAAAATATTGTCAATTGAAATATATTACAGGGAAAAAAAAAATTGTAGAATTAAATGTTCGTGAGACGGAACGGAATAACTAACAAACTAAGAGAAAATTTCAAAATGTGTGGTTAAAACAAAAGGAAAGTAGTATGTTGTGGCCATCACAAAACTTTCTTCTATATAAATTACGTCAATTAAATCGTTTAACTAGTACAAGAAATAACAACAATTTAGCACCAATTCATATCAAAGTATATCTGAATTTGAAGTTGGATGAAAATTCGTGCATTAGTTCTTGGGATAGAGCTATAATGGAAATTCTGAAAAATGTAGCATTGCAGCGCCACATGTTGAGCAATTTACACCAAAAATAAGCAGCTCTAAATGATATCAAGGTATACATGAATCTGAAGTTTGTTGAAAATCCAAGCATTAGTTCTTGAGATAAAGCTATTGCGGAAATCGCAAAAAATACAGCATAGCATCGCTACCTGTTGAGCGATTTACACGAAAAATTAAACAAAACTAATGTATAGGTCAATTCATGTCAAGGACTAACTAAATCTGAAGTTTGATCAAAATCCGTGCAATAGTTCTTGAAATACAGCTCCTGTGGTAATCGTAAAAAATGCAGCACAGCAGCGCCACCTGTTGTGCGATTTACACCAACAATTAAACAGCACCAATATATATCAGGGACTAACGGAATCTGATGTTTGATGAAAATTCGTGCATTTTTTCTTGAGTTAGAGCTATTGCGATAATCATGAATAATGCAGCATAGCAGCGCCACCAGTTGGGCGATTTTCACAAAAAGTAATCAGCACCAAACTATGTCCTGGACTAACTAAATCTGAAGTTTTATGAAAATCTGTGCAGTAGTTCTTGAGATATAGCTATTGCAGAAATTGTGAAAAATGCCGCATAGCAGCGCTACCTTTTGGGCGATTTTCACCAAAAACTAACCAGGTCCAGCTTATATCAAGGTCTAACTAAATATAACGTTTTGTGAAATTCCGTGCATTAGTTCTTGAGATAGAGCGCCCACAAAATTTTTGTCACATACAGATTCACAGAGTGACAGAGTGACAGACAGACTCACTGACAGACATTTTCTAAAAACCATCCAATTGTGTTCTGGGCATTCTAAAATACATAAATCCGTCGAAAACCGGAAGTCGAAATTTTTCACGAATCCAATACTTTCTTCTTGTAAAGATAGAAGAAAGTAAAAATGATTTAAAACTGATATTAATGAGTGTATCGTATGCTGCACACCGTTGAATATCATTGACAAGTAAAAAATATACATAAACCGCCAGCTGGTATTTTACAAAACTCTCTGCGCTATATAAGTGTTTTACAGAATTGAGATACACTAGTCGTAAAAGGATAATTTTAATATTTAACAGTTATACTAAATGTAAAATTGCTAAATACAATTTTACGAAATATGGAAATTATACAGCGTGATTATAAAACAAAATATCCTGATAAATGAGACCTTTTTTATCATATAGTTTACAGAAATTGCCCTAGCTATCATACAGTTCCTAGAAACTGCTTTAGCTATCATACAGTTCACAGAAACTGCCCTAGCTATCATACAGTTCACAGAAACTCAATAAAATTTTGGTTTAAAGCATTTTGAAGTATCCGGCCAAGCAAAATATGATAAACAACAGTTAAACTGTAAGGATTATTGTTACAGCGACAAAACTTGAAAATTTCAAACGGCAACATCTAATATTTTTTAATGGAATATGATCCACGAAGTGAAAAACATTAAAAAAAAACGTTGGAACGGTGCCTGTAGCACAGACATCACTGTTTCTAGATAGACTAAGTTGAAAACGGAAAAAAACTATGTCGGTCACCAGAGCACGAATTTCTTTTCTAATGACGTCACAATTTACACTTGTCTTCGTGTTCACGTGTCGTTCACTGTGTTTTTCAGACTACCTGAATCTCCCTCGAAATAAGAATTTTCGTCGTACCATCCCAAATCATTACTTAACACCAGTCTTCACTGGTATCTTAAAGAAGTGTTTAAAGCCAGTTATTTAAAATAATTTTAAAGCACAGGAAATTTCATTTTTTAACAACACTTAGTACTCTGACATACGGTGAAATTGGTAAGTAGAATATAATTTATTCATCAATTATTTTGATGTGAAATTTGCAAGTTTTTATCTCAACAAAATAACATAAATTTATAAAATAATTTTCCACCTATTTCATCACTTTAGGTTCAGGCCTATCTGAAAAAATCTAGTATTAAAGCTATGGACTGACCTAAGAATAATCCTGATCTTAATCCAATCAAAATATTTTGGCTTATAATGAGTGATCAATTACTATAAAGAAATAGACTACAAATATTAAACTAATGGAAAGCATTATTTTGGTTTTGTAACATAAAATCAGATACCATTACATACAAAATTTGATTTCTTCCATGCCAGACACTTGCATGGCTGTCAACGCCGCTCGCAGACATTCTAAAAAGTATTAAAGTGATCCTTTTACGTATGACGACGTCAACATTCATGTAACATGACTCAGTTATGTGAAATTTATTCTTACCTACTGCATTCGTGGTTAAATACTTTGTTCCATGTTTTGATAAAATAGTGCAATTTTCCATTTCAGATATTCAGCATAATTATACATTTCAAGAAACTAATTTTTATGGCAAATTAATAGTAAAAGTTCATTTTAAAGTAACAACATTATATTCAAATGAAGCAAACATAAAACATAATATTTGAACACTTTTCCATTTTTTCACATGTGATGCAGTTTTTTGTTCGCCACTGTATATATAATTAGATGGAAGAGTTATCAAATCGAGATTGGATCATAAAAACGAATTTCTCATTTTCGGCAAAATGACGAGTTAAAAAAAATCGCGAAAATAAAAATGACTAGTTAGTGCCGTCAAGATTTGACGGTAAATAACTTGAAGGTTTCATTAGAAAAATTCTTGAATTTTTAATTAGTTGCTTTTAAATGAATTACTGAATGACGAATTACGTGACAAATTTCTATTTTTCATAAGTGATTCTTATTTCTTTAAGGTGATAGATGGTGCTGCCAGTCTAATCTATTCAATGAAGTGAAAGAATTTTAAGTTTATAATTTACAACTAATTATGCTTGCTTTTTATCAGAAATTTACCTAAAATAACCATGTAGAGAATTTATCTTTGCTTACTACAACTTCATTTTTTTTTTAAATAATAGTATCTATTTTCATTTATTTATTTATTTATTAGAACTTCACGGCTATTAAATGCTGTCATGAATTTTATTTTTATCTGTCTCATTCTCTAAAAACCAAAATTTGAAACTTGATACAACTAACGATTTATAATATATATATTTTTTTATTACTTGAATTTTATTTTACATTTTTATATATTTTTTATATATTAAACCTGGATATCAAGGTAATTTCTTTTATAGCTCTTATACGAATATTTGTTTTTCTTTCCGTTTTATTTTTCACGCAAATGAATGACAAACTTTCGTTTCTGAAACACACACATATATTCTTGATAATGGTCAGAAAGTATAACGAAAATTTTAGATCAGCTCAATTTTTTTAATTGATAATTGCATGTAAAATATTTTAGCTTAAATATTTTAAATATAAAATCCTTATTTTTTTTTCAAAATATTAATGAGTGTTAAATTTTATTTAATTATAAAGCATTCAAATAATAATAATAATAAAATAAAAATCCTATAACTTCTTTTCCTAATGAAATATCTCATTACCGAAATGAATTATCGACAAAAATATTACACATTTTGCCATGCTTGGGTTCGAACCTGCGTCCTCTTCAAAAACTCAGAGCTTTAAAGTGCTGCATTAATCCGCTACGTTAGCGGGAACTGGTTTGACTTCCTTCTAAATTAAAGAGGTTGTAAAACAGTTGACGCATACGAATGTCTCGATTACGTGTCTCGAATTTCAGTTCTGATCTTACAGAAATCGTTTTGCGTTTTAATATTTATGAAACCTTATTTTTCTTAAAGAAGTAGCTACAACTTAATATGCTACTTTCCAAATCTTCGTCTCTAACCATTGGCAATTCATAAGAGGGATCACCAGACATAACTTTTAGCATCAAATCACTGTGTTTATCTTCTGTGTGTAATATGACCAAAGCAATATGACACCCCCGAAATAAGCTGTATCTAGCTCTAAAATTTTAACAATATTTTCTTAAATTATATATAATGCTTAAAGAGCTAAATAATATTAACTTTATGAAAGAAAGAAAAGCTTGTTTACAACAATATCGAATAGCAGACTAACTTAATACAACTCTCACCTGTTATATGATAGTTCTTCAACAGAGCGAGCATTTTTGGGCATGTACAGAGCGTCACTCGAAAAGCAGACTTCTACTTATATACTGCGCATGCGCAACTGTAGAATTTTAATTTAAAATTACGGCTCATTGATAAAATATTTGAAAAAAACGAATAAACGATAACAAATCTGTGGCCAAATATTTTTCATGTAAAAAAAGATTGGTGTAATTTGATGCAATAGTTTCTTTTCACGGACTGTCGAAAAAAAAATCGCTTAGCGTTTTAAATATATAGATTAATTTACCAAATCTGAATGACGTTTATTGGAAAAGCGACAAAATTTGAAATTTTGTAAAGAAAAAAATAGACTTATGATTACTTTTAAGAGTGAGTGAAAATTGCCATCAATATAAATCCAATGAAAGTCAATGAAAATCGCCGACACAATAACAAAGAAATGGCGCGACTGATTCTGTAATAACAAAAACTCTAATAAAACGAATATTCAAAATCGGATCTTAATTTTTATTTCTACTTCTACCCAGGACCAAATTTAAAGAATTATCCGTGCGACAGATTTATCCGTCTTCGACAGCAAATAGACACACACAAATATATAAACATCTTTTTGTTATTATTGTATATTCAATTATGTTTCTATTTCTTTAAAACATTAGTTACTGAAGTAATTCTACTCTGTATAATCATTAAAGCTATGTTTGTACCTTACGAAGAAACTATTGTACAAAATTTCCTTCACGAATGCACTAAGGCAAATACAATCTCGTTAGTTCTTAATTATTCAATTTCAGATTCTTCCTTACGGATTCTCCAGATGTTTCTTCGCTGAAATATTTTCCTTCTAAATAGCAAAATACTACTTCACAAAACAGATAAGCACATCTTTCAGTTTTCGAATTAAAGGAAGCTAGTGACTTAGTAGAAATGTGCCGTACTCTCTAGATACTCAATTAAAATCGCTAGAAATCTTATTTATATAAATCTTGCATGCAGAGTTTTTTTGCATGTGTATAGACTTCTATTAAGGGAAAATCACGAATGTTTCAAAATTATTTAAAATATTTTGTCAATAAACTTACATTCATTTCATTCACTTGTTAAATTAGGCAATAGTCTGAAATGAATGTTATGGAACATATTTATTCAGGTTTCAAATAATTATATAAAATGTATGTTGCTTTAATTACAAGAATAAGTTTTATGTGTTACCAGTTTGTTTGATACAGTTTTTGTAAAATATATACGTCAGAATTTTATTGAACAGCATGAATACGTCTGTTTTGCAAAATTGTTTTTCTTTATGGGTAGGTATTTTTATATTTTCATATTATTATTGATGTCATAATATTCTAAACAGAGTATTTTCAGATATTTAACCCTGCAATACTCATGCGTTTTTTTTTTTTCGTCTGTATTAGTAATCTTACTTTAACCGAACTCCCCATAAAAATACAACGGTGGAGTTTTATGTAACTGACAAAAAAGCTTTATTTTAAACTATAATAAAGTTTCTAAACTGTAGAACTACAAACGATTTTCTCCCCATTTTTTAAAGAGAAGATTCGAAAAATGCACTTTTCATGCATGTTTTCCTATAAAATCGTTCATATATCATGTACATAATTCGATTTCCATTTCATTATCCTTATTAATATAATTGAAATAAAAATATGCATACTTAAAACAACTGCATAAATTAAAGAGATCCCAGAATTATTGCAATAAAACTTACATCCTCAGATAAAGTAAAAATTAGAAATTAATCATTTTTGTAACATTAGCAACAAAGTGTCTTTCGAAGTTTTTAAAGAATTCAATTTAAAACCAAATATTTTCTTAGATTAATAGTTGATTTTTTGTTTATAAAACAATTAGAAAAAACATTAATTTTGATTAAAGGAACATTGGAAAACGAAAATTAAATTCATCGTCTATATTTATATGTTATTTTTAAAAATATTTCAATTTATAACTTCTTTGCACTCTAAATCGCATTTTTATCTTCATTAATCTTATTTTCTAAGCTCAATTAACTATATATAGGTCTTCTTATGCTGCCAGTCTTTTAAAGAGGGGAAAATGTATCGGAGAAATTCTATTTATATGGAATAAAAAGGAATAAATTTTAAATTATACATTTAATTTGCGTTTTGAAAGAAATAAACTATCTCTTTAAAAATCAATAGTGGTTATTTTCATTAATTATAGAGGAAAGATCTATATATCTAATTCCTTTATTATCTCCTTCTTTATCAATATATTAGTTTAATCTATGGTAAAACCACCTATCATGTCCCATATACCAATGATGACCCATTTAATGTTTCGAAGGAAATAGAGGCAAATCACACGACATTCAAATTGAGTAAAAATAAGTGAGTGATATAATTGCCTTTCGACTCTTAGATCATGCCTTTGTTTGTCTTTGCGTGACTGAGAGCTCCTACCATGAAAGCTTATTTTTTCCCATCTTTCACAAGTGATTTGTTAAAAAAACTTTTAATAAGCAAAGTTGGGTTTCGTGTGGTTAACGCAATTTTCTAAAAAGAGAAACGAAGAAAGATGAGTTGAAATGATCCCAAAAAGTGTAAGTAACATGTAAACGTATTGGTATTATCCAAATAAGCTTATTAAACCAGCAAATGGGGTAGACCATTACTTGTGCCGCTTTTGCATGATCGCAGCAGTGATGGCTCACAGTTATTTTTAATAATTTATCGTTATGTGTTGGCATTAAATGCAATAATGTTATCGGGTAGAGCTATTTATTTCATACATTTGAACTAAATTATTTGAGTGCAAATTTATTAAATTCTTTACCACTTTTTATTGTTCATATTACGTTGTACTCTCTATATATGCGACTAAAGCAAATAGCATATCTGGCTACTTTTTTAGCTCAAAAAAGCATTTGTTCGTATTGAGTATAATCGAATTCTAGTTAGGTAAAAAAAAAAAAAAATTGATATGCAGACTTAATTATACATTTGATTACATTGAAAGCTGTCACGCATCAAATAATATCGTTTATTTAAATTATAAATGCTCAAACAGGCATAGCGAATTTCTCAAGTTTACCACAGCCGCGACAACATGCTCCTTTTGTTTTCAGTCCAACATTTTGCACAGGTGATTCTCAAGTCCAAAAAGCTTACTTTTCTTCGTGTCGGAATTTTTTATGTGATTAGGAGCTTTTTTTTCATATTTTATGACTTTCGTAGGATCTCTAGATGTCAGAGATCACCAGTTAACTTTTCTGAAATGTCCATCTCCGCAATTTCTTTTATTGGTATTCCTACTTCTTTTGTTGATGAACACATAACGCTTGAGAAAGAAAGGCCGGTTGAAAGATTTATGTTTTTTCTTCGGGAACAGCTAATAAATGCTTATGGTGACTATCGGCACGACGCATCTCACCGTTCGTATTAACAGTTGTGAAATGTTGTAAAAGCTTGTCATTGTAAATGTACTTTACCATATTAACTGGATTTGAGTCTTCCCACCGGGATTGCACTTATTCTCTAAAGCAGAAGCTAGGTTCCCGGGCCGGTCATCCCTGCGTATACTAAAGGCCGTGCGCACTATTTGCCCTCCAACTGTCTCATGTGTGGCATTAATAATTGAAACATTCACTAATAAGAAAGCATAATGCGAAGGATTTAAGAAAAGATTAAATGAAAGAAAGCATTAAAGATGCAGAAAACCCAGTCACATGACTTGCCAGAACATCGACAATTCACTTTAGAACAAAGGAACGCGAAAGAAAAAAGGGATGATCCATTTTCTCATTGGGGAAAAACATAAGAAGGGGAAAGTGGATTGGGATGTTTTATTTTCTGACAGGGGAAAAGCCTGATCATTGGCACTGCCTCTTGTAGCTCTTGCCATTTTTTTTTCTGAAAATAGCATGAGACCACAGTTCTTTTTCTTTTCCATGTTTTTGTATATATCTTCAACTAGTACATGATATATTTTGTTTTATACAACTCTGATGATTTTTTGAGATAAGACTAATTCAAAAGTTGCTGATTTTGAAACTTTTGAATATTTAAAAGATTATATCTGTTAACAGCATCGATATCCCGGTAAAGTTCTTGTTGCTTTGCTTGTCCTAATAGTAAACTTTCATATTCTATAAGAAATATTTTGGGGTACTATTGCTTAAATAAGATAATAAGTGCAGAAGCGGGCAAAAACTTCATTTTGATTGCATTTTGTGGCAACATAACATTTGAAATTAACAATGCCCCATGGAACCAAGTAATTTTTAGTAAGCAGCTAGTGATATACTAACAGTTTATGACAAAATAATTTTGGGATGTGGTTGCTTCCCAAAGATATAGCAGTCCAAATATACCGGCATTTCACTTTTCCTGAAAAATTGGATTCATAATCTTGAATTTCGACATATTCTACAGGAAACAGGTATTTTTTTTAGGGCTTCAAAATTGCACATTATTCATTAAATATGATCTACTTAAACATAAAAAAATCAATCCAATAGAAAAAATACAACTATAAAAATATCACATTTTTATCTGAATTTCAAGGTAATGGCTCTTAACTGTCGTAAAAATTGCTTTGTCTGCAAGAATTTCGAATTTACCGTTAATAACAGTTAATTCTCGTTTTTAATTTAGTCTTTCCACTCCATATCGTTTTCATACAGTTACACGTGCTAAAATGCACTGGTGGGTTTTAAGGTGAATGTGTTTCAAAGTAGCCAAATCCGATTATTCCTCTGTTCCCGCTATTTTTTTTCCGTTGCATTTTGGATTTATTAGATATCGTTTGGAAATCTTATCACTTTGGGATTGGATTATGACTAATACGCTTAAATATTTGCAACACGATTTACCAACGGAATGCCCACAATTACATTTCAGATGAACAAGATTAGTAAATTTCAATTTAAAATTAGTATAATATGTTCACGTTCACTGTTCTAAAGTAAAAGTGGATATTACAGATTTATTTATAGACTATTTTCTCAAAATTTCATTAAAATATGGATTAATTTTCTTTAATTTTGGTTTGAAATGCAACGGGTTTTGGTCAGAACTCAGATTGAAGAAAGTCATTTTGTTAGCATTCTGGTCAACGATATATTTTGCCCTAATCGAAGTCGGATTTCTGTTTTACTTCGAATACAATTTTCAGATTCGAGATCGTATATACCCGACATTAAAACATGATTCTTAAATGAATACCAATAAATGTTTGTCTCTCAAAAAACGAAAGCAAGAACAATTTTTTCTAGACAGTTTTTTTTCTTTTTAAATTACTTGTTGATTTCGAATTAAAATCTCACATTAAAGAAACTAATTAAGCAATTAAAGTAACTAAACATAAGTAAACATATTGTATATACTTTATGTAACACTTTAATTAAGGTGTAATTTAAACTGCATTTTTAAATCTTAATATTTAGCTAATCTGTGACACTTAAAAAAAATGTTTTTCGTTATCAGTTAAAAAGAAGTTCCACACGTTCACTTTTTATGAAACTGCAATTATTTTTCCCAAATATATTTGGTTTGGTTTATGCGTAAATTATGTAAAGTTAAAAGAAATTCTGCATTGAAAAAATATATTGATTCGTAAATCCGCCTTTAAGAAAAAAAATAAACTATTCAGGAGCAGTTTCTTTTAACGTAACGTTCTATTATCAAGAGTTGAACCCTTATATGAAATATATTTTATTGAGAGACTTTTTTACTCTAAAACTTTTTGTTATAGACGATTATTAAACCTTCGAGCGTCTGTCAGAATTTTTTTCATATGTCTAATGATTCATAAAGCAATAGTTATGTAAAGCATTGGCATGAGGATTTGTATTTGATTACCATATATATTTATATTTGGTATACACTAAAAAAATATATTAATATCATATTTTGTTTAATTGATTCTTTGCATTCAAATATTACGTGACCGAAAAATATGTTTGGAATGCTTAAATTGTTAAAATGCTCTTCATTACAGAAATATAAATATAATTTGACTTATATTATTGCAAAATGCATTTTATTGTGAAATGCTTTGTATTAGATATAGCTTACTTTTAATAGTTTCACGAATAAAAACTATCTAAGAAAATACTAAAAATATCCCCCAAAAATGTATAAAAAAGACAGTAGAAATATATATACGTCCATATCATTTTCGAGGGATTAAGAATTTTGCTTGTGTTTTAGAATGCTAAACAGACGGCATGCTAGTTCATGTATTATGCATGAATGCAGCACGGAAAGCATTGTTGATGTTTCTATAACAGAAGACACGGTATAAACAAAAGCAGTATTGTGCTTTAAAAAATAGCATTTTTTCCCTTATAAACAGAATTTTTTTTCATTTTTAGGAAATGGTGGACATTTAAATGAACAAAAATCAACGAAAAACACGAACTTTTGTTTTCTATAAACTTTCAAAATCTGTACTAATATCACAAGGAAATAATGTCTGTTTGTGTTTTCGTGTGTATGTTGGTTTGTGGGGGTAATCCCAGACACTACAGAACGAATTTTTAAATAATGATTTGAGAAATCTGCTGATCTCTGCTGCAACATAGGCTATATTTTCGTCGCAAGAAAAACCTCCAAGAGGAGTGACAGAGCAAAAAAAGCCCTAAAATGTATATTTATGTGATATTGAAAGGGCTAGAAATTAAAAAATTCTTGTAGCAAGTACTTTTAAGATTAAAATACTTTCTATGAACGATTTTAAAAAAAATCGATAGTTAGAAAATTGCAATGTGCGGAATACGTTCTAAAACGTTCTAAAAACGCGTAAAAGGATCATTCTCAACATTTAATATCTTAAAATGTACATGATTTAAAATATATATATATATTGGGATAAAAGATATAAATATGTTCTTTCATTTCACGTATTTAAAGTTCATTTACATACATTTCACGTATATAAAAATTGCAAGATGCAGAATTAGCATTTATAAAGGCCTCCAAACTGTCGGACATTTGACGAGCAGAAAATTGGTATAACAGCTTACGCGCAGGATTACGAAATAAATTTTGCAACTTGAATGAAATGTTTGGTGACTACTTACATTTCAGATTGTAAAAATTACTCTGAACCTAAATATATTTTTATTTCAAGAATTTTTATACTTTTAACACAAAGTTGTATTTAGCTAATGAAAACTTTTGAAAATTGCAAGAGCATAATCACCTAAAAAAAATATTTTTTTTTAACAATAAAAAGGAAACTTTAGGTTCAGTGTATACAGACTACTATGAAACACATGTTTTGACAATTTCATGAAAAAATATTCAGAAGTTTTTGAGATATCGTGCGCGTTATGGTCAAAAACGTCATTTGGAGAAAAAAAAAGTACAACGTTTCGGAAATGCCGCTTCAGCTATTGAGCGAATATAATTCTAAAAGCCATAACTTTTGTTCTAATGGGAATTTCAAGAAAACAATTATATCGAAATGTAGAAAATATAGAAGTTCAATATCTGAAAAATTGTAAATTTTGAAAATTTTGAAGCTTCAAGAGTCCTGAGACCCCTTAAAGCTACAAACTTAAAATCTCGCATGGATAAATAAAATCATAATACGAAACACATTTTTTCACCTTGATTCAACATAAAATATATAATGTGAACATTAAAAAGATCTACAATCTTACTTAAAAGGCGACTAATGTAGTGAAAAAGATATTACAAGTTTAAAATATACATTTTATTTAAAACTTCTTAGTACTTTCAAGCCTGCCAAGCTCATCATCAGAGAATATCTTAATAACTAAATGTTGTTAATTTATACAAATATGTTACTTTGTTTTGAACATGAGAGACTGTTTTCAACTCTAGTAATTATTGGCTCTCTCATTTTCAAATATATATGCGTTGTATTTTTATACAAATGTTGTTTGATATCCACGTTATTATGTGCTATATTTTTGTGCAAATATTTTTCTTTCATCAATTGTTGTCGGTCTCCTAACAGTGATCAAAGACATTTTGAAGATTATTTTCTTTTTTAATTAGTATTGTAATTTCATTGTAATTTTTTTTAATTTATTTATTGCATTTCTTTATTTAACATTAAAATCAGAAATATAAAGAACGTTTTGAGTGTTTTGAGTGTTTTATATACCTTTGCCTTAAAAAAAGTTATTTTAACATTACTTTAACAAGAAAAAACTCCATATTTGTAGTAATTTTTATACAGATCGGTTGTAATACATAAAATTCAAAATTTAAAAGGCCATATACTTTGCACTTTACAAAATATAAAACTTAGTTTTTAAAGCTATATACATAAAAAGTTTCTATTTTCGCAAGCAGTATTAAATACAACGACTCTGTTGAAAAAGATCCACAACAGCGATTCACGGAAATGATTATTGAAAATTATTGTAAAAAACCGGATAAATCATAAAATGGTTTCATTTTTATATTCAAAAACGATCAAATGGAAATACAGTTCCTGTTAGTCTTCCATAGCGTTACTGTCGGGGATGTGGGGCAGTGGCCCCAGGCTCCTCTGTAAACCGTCAGAAGTAGTAGTTGGAAATACACGCGAATTACTGAAATAGTTTTTAGTAAGTAAATGTGCGTAAGTTTATTTATAGAACACAAAAGAAAATTCCGTTATTAAGTAAAATATGGAATTTTCCAATTTGTAAAAACAGCATTGATTTGTGACATTTTCAAAGCCTAGTGAAATACAAATTGAACAATATTGTTAAATATATACATATAACTTAAAAAAATTATTAACATTATAAATAAATAGATAAATAAATAAAAAATTGCTAAATTTCTCAGTTTTAAAAACTGTTAAAAATCTCTTAACCATAAAAATATATTTGTGTATATTTTAATATGCATAATTTCGTTAAAAATAGTTTTATTAACGGTGTATATAAATATTATACGGACATACATACAATAAATACAATAAACCCAACTGGACTGAAGAATTAGTCAGGTTCGATTCCTGGCTGTGGCTAATTTTACACCCCAGTTGGTTTTAAGGTATTTATTGTATGTATGTCTGTATAATATTTATCTATACTTCTAACAGATGAATGCAGGCCGTATTTATATGTGTTTGTGTGTTTTAATATGTATTGTTGTATGTGTGTTTTATTATTAATTTTATTGTTTAACCATTGTTCCAGCTCCATCGTTTAAACTCCATCATTTTTTTTACCTTGCTTTTGACTTTTTTGCAATATTTTCCGCTTGAGTGAAGAGCATGTTTTTACCGCAGAAGATTGCCTCTGAAGATATACCTGGCTGAAACCAGTCTAACATTAAACAGTCATCGACAATGGACGTGAGTGCAACAGTTACCTGAAATGGATTGTACGGAAGAGTTGTAAAGATGTTGTAAGATCTGACTCAGACAGAATACAATCCGAGTCAAATAATATCATCTTATAAAAGTATGTAATAAAAATTCAACTAGAGTTTGGTTTTGAGATACTTCCTGTGTCTTTTACGAGGGAATTCCTTTTTTCTGTTGGAAAAATTGATTTTCCTTTTTTTACCTTTTTCAGTTCCCTAAACTGTAGAGATGTGCAACTATTTGGCCAAATTGGAAATCATTTCGTAGTTATTTGTTCTTTCCGCGTCTGTAGACTTACACTTTTTTGGAGCACAATAAACGCATTTTGCGAAAAAAAGCTTTTCTCAATCTCGTATTAAAAATCAAAAACTATCAAAGCGATCTTGCTATTTTTTTTAATTAATGGTGATATAATTTATTGCAGCTTGGACCATTTTCATCTATTTTTATAAAAAAATAAATATATTTAGAAGAAAGCCAAAGTGCGAAAGAACGTGCCAAAAATGGACCATTTTCTGAAATAGCTGCCACTTTGTTGATTTTCAACTTTTCGATTTCAAAGTGGTTGAAGCTCCAGACAATGTTATCTTTTTTCATAATCTTTAACGAAAATTGATTGCAAATCACTCTGGCAATCTAGCGGAATCCGCCCACTTGGAAGTGTACGGCCCACACGCTAGGGAAACTACTACACAACTCGAGAAAGAAAATCAATTTTTTATTTAAAAATATTTCATATGTTCTTCAAATGATATCAAATCAAACACAAAAAGCCTTATAACTAAAATATTCATTCCTATTCCAGAAAGCAATTGTTAAAAATTCCTTTTTTTCGACCTTCTAAGGTAACACCCACCCTTAAATATCGAAGATAGGTCAGCAGAGAAGAAATTATTTTACAGTTCATTTTTGCTATACTGTTACCAGCCGATGTGAAGTGTTATGGGTATGGGAAACAGGTAAACGGGAAGAACTTAACATTTCCATCCTCCAGACAAATTAATTTTCTTCTCGAAAAACTAAATCTGGACTCTTGACAGTTTTTCATGACTATTATATTTGGCCCTACAGTTTTAGAAATAGGTCTTTTTTTTTTCATTTTGAAGGATTTCAAGTGGTTCTAAAAGCACACATGGTATATCACGTGAGGCCTCTAGGTGCCTCACGTGCCTTCTTTCCCACCTGCTGCCTTGGTCTACATTGGTCTGTCAACGAAGTGATAATCAACTAGTTGCGATTAAATTGTACAACCTTTGAGGTCATATTTAACTCTGGTGTCGCACCAATTCAGAAACGCCCAGTTCTCCCACTAGAATCATTCTTATAGCTGTTTCTCACAGTGTAATTTTTTTTTCAAATTTAACGTTATATTATTTTGACTTTCGATGGATCGATGGAGGTTTAAAAGGGGTTACTACAGCCCCCCCCCCCCCCCCCCCTGTATGTACTCTTTAAGAACTCGAGTTGAATTGAATTTTATTGATTGTGTATTGATGATAATGATTTTTTTCTGAGACTGATAGAGGTATTCAAAATCTTTAATGACTAGTATTCTCGCGTGGTAATTCCTGTATTAAAATAATACTTAACAAGACTAATATGTTAAAATTTTAACGAGAAATATTTAATCTCAAATTTTTAAATAAAATGAAAGCATTTTTCAATCTGCGTTTTTAAAAATAAAATGTTTACAGCACTGTAAAATTTAATGTTGATGCACATTTATTTGTAACTCATTATGCTTTTAATAACTTTATTATAATTAGTTTTAATAGAGTTTTATACTAAATGAATCATATGAATAAATACAATTTAAATAGAACTTATAAAGATTCAATTAAAATACTAAAACTGATAAAATACAAAGAATTCGATGTTTGTTTTAAATGCTTATGTTAAAAACAAGTTGGCAGAAACATACTTTAGATGTACATAACATACACAATTATAAAATAATAAAGATAAGATTGCACCATGTCTGGAATATTTTTCAACTCATAGCAATGAAATTATTTTCAAAGCAATAACATACTTACTAATGAAAATGAAAAAAAAAAATCATAATTACATTTCAAATCATTAATCAGTCAATATTTAATTTTGTAAACAAATAATCCAGCTGTACTATTTCAAAGATTATTTCTCCATCAATTTCCTATTCCAATCTCTTTCCAATGTTTTTTCGAAATTTCAATACAAAATTATTACAAGCATTTCATTCATCAATTACATGCTTTTGCACGATAATTTACTCTTATTTGGATATGGAAAGTTTAAAATTGACATGAAATTACTTAATTAACCGATAATACAATATTTCGTTTACTTTCATTTCCTCTTTTAGTAATTTTTTGCAAATGAAAATAGACTATATAATTGAAATTGTAGAATTAGATATTTTAGAAATTCTATATAAAAACAGTTACGTTTATATGAAACCATATATTAGAGGTTTCGAGTATAAAGTTAAAACTGATATTGTGAAATTGATTTAATTTATAGCGACTGCAAAGTAAAAAAAATAATACGTGAGTGTTTTTTTATATATACTATTTATAATGGACAGTATGTTTTATTGATTCAACTTTGTTTCCATTACTAATTTATTGGAACAAATTCTGTTGGGAAATCCATTATTGTATTTTTCTATTTCACTTTTGAGTTTTCTGAAACTATAGAAGAATTCTAAAGAGAAGTGCTGTCTGTTTTGTTTTAAATTCTAAAACATATTGTTCATTTAAAACATTTTTTTATATATTTGAAAATTTCAAAGAAACAGCAATGTTATACTTCGAGGATTTTATTTATTTATTGCAGCCTCCTACAAACTGAAACAATATAATGTATATTTGATTAATTATTCTGATTAAATTTAGCATTAACGAATATATTTCCGATACAACAGAAAAAAAGTAACAATTCTGCTGTCCAGTAGATTGTAAAAAGTAATAGATAAAAATGCATATAGAACATGCCAAATTAAAATAATTTCCAACTTAAAATATGCAATGTAATGTGAACATGTTAGGTAAAAATAAATAACTTATAGAAAGTAGAAATGCATGGTGAGGTCGGTGTATGTTGATGTAGTTGAATAGTATTTTTTTTTTTTTTAAATAGCGTTCGCCTTATTGAATACACCATTTCGAAAATAAAATATTTGTGTCAAATTTCTGTTACAAACATTATAGGTTTATATTAAAAACATTATTAATATGAAATTTTAGACATCAGAACCGTATTCTGAAACAGTAGTGGTAGCAATCATTGTCCTGTCTCAATTGACAAACACTGAAAAATATTTATAAAATTTGGAATAAATATAATTTAAAGGAAACTTTTGAAATATAATCGTTGTTTCCCTCAAATCGAGGCGACAAAAATATCTCTATGCTAGCAAAACAAGCGGCTTTGCTTGCGTAATAGTTGAAGTATGCCATGTGATATTTGTATGTTTAACTTTTATTACATGAATTAAACTTTTTGGAATAATTAAAAAATTACTAATTCCACAGTTTGACTAAACTTACTGAATTAGGCAGAAATTAGACTTAAATTAATAAGAACTAAGACTAATTATAAATAAAGTATAATTTAGAAAGTATTTTGAAGCTTTTATGCTCATTTAATGCACTCATTTCAGTATTCATTTGTAGTTTTGATTTTTTTAGAAGCCGTTCTTAGTACTCATTTACATCTTAAAATTAACCATCATGTCAAATTCCAAACTTCTTGTCTAATGGTCTACCACCTCTCTGTTGGTAGTGACACTAACATAAAATACCTATGATGAAACAGAGACAGACACCATTAATTTGCCGACATTACTTTTGAAATCGGTTTGGTATTTCCTAATATTATATAGAAAACGTAATTTAGAAAGTTTTTAAAGGCTTGTTTAGAACGTTTGTTGATCCTGCCAACCCCAGGTGGTAGCGGTACCCACATAAAATATAGCCTGTGTAGGATTAGAGAGTGTCACCATTGATTCGCCCTCATTACTTTTGTACTCGGTTTATTATTTCCTAAGATTGCATACAAATCGTAATTTAAGACATTTTAAGAATGCTTTTCGCTCCTTACCTTCGCAGCACCCCATTTAAATTTCGAATTTATTTTCGACAGTTCTTAGAGGGCATTTATATTTTAAAAGTAACTACCATTCCATATTTAAAGTTTCTAGCCTCTTCAGTACCTCAGAATCCGCAATTTAGAAAGTTTTCTGCTCCTGCAACCCTCTGGTGGTAGTGGTAATGACTTAGCTTATGCTTGATCAGATTCTATCACCACCAATCTGCATTTATTATTTTTAAATCGGTTTAGATCGGTTTTATTTCATAAGGTTGCATATAAATCGTAACTTGGATCGTTTTTAGAACGCTTTTCGCTCACCTCATCCTTTTAATTTTGTATTTTCTTTTGACCGTTCTTAGAAAGCATTTGCATTTTTTAAGTAATTAACATGCCAAATTTCAAAATATTAGACCTCTCAGTATCACAAAAAACGTGATTTGGAATATTTTTTGCTCCTGCAATCCCCAAGTGGTAGTGACAAAATAGAAATTATAGCCTATGTTGGAGCAGAGTCTGTCACCATGAATGTGCAACCATTACTTTTGAAATCGATTTGATATTTCCTGGGATTGCGTAGAAATTTCAATTTAGAACGCTTTTACGCATTTTCAGCCCTTTTAAATTTCGAATTTTTTAATAAATCTTCTTTGAGATCATTTATATCTTATAAATAACTACCATGCCTAATTCCATGCTTCTAGGCCATTCAGTAACACAAAAATCGCATTGTTAGAACGTTCTTTGTTTCTGCAGACCCTTCGGGGTAGTACAGACATATGATATAGCCTATCTTGGAGCAAGTGCTCTCACAATCATTTTCACACAATTATTTTTAAATCGGTTCAGTACTTCCTGAGATTGCGCAGAAATTGCAATTTAGTACGTTTTTAGAAAGCTTTTAGCGCATTTTCACACGTTTAAAATTTCAGATTTTTTTCAGTAAATGTTCTTAGAGATCATTTAATAAGTAACTACCATGCTGAATTTCCTGTTTCTAGGCGCTTCAGTAACAGAAAAATCGCATTTTTAGAACGTTTTTTGCTTCTGAACCACCCTTTGGAGTAATCTTAGATCAAGTGCTGTCACCATCATTTTCACACTATTATTTTTGGAATCGGTTCGGTACTTCCTGAGATTGCGTAGAAATCGTAACTTAAAGCGTTTTTAGAACACTTTTCGTGCATTTTCACCCCTTTAAAATTTCGATATTTTTAGTAAATGTTCTTAGAGATCATTTATATTTAATAAATAACTACCATGCCGAATTTCCTGTCTCTAGGCCCTTCAATACAAAAATCGCATTTTTAGAACGTCTTTTGCTCCTGCACCCCTTTTGGGTTAGTGGAACCGACATAAGATATAGCCTATAATGACACAAAGACTGTCATCATCGTTATGACACCATTTGAAACCGGTTTGGCACTTCCTGAGATTACTTAGAAATCGCCATTTAGAAAGTTTTTTAGAACGCTTTCTGCGATTTCACCCCTTTTAAATTTCGAATTTTTTAAGAAATGTTCTTAGATATCTTTCATATCTTATAAGTAACTGCCATTCCAAATTTCATGCTTCCAGGCCCTTCAGTACCACAAAACTCGCATTTTTAGAACGTTTTTTTTTTTTTTTTGGCTCCTACACCCCCTTTGGGGTAGAGGCATCGACTAAAGATATGGCCTATGCTCGAACGTGGACTAACACCATCATTTTCATACCATTACGTTTGAAATCCGTTCGGTTGTTCAAGAGTTTACTTCCTACAAATAAACAAACTTTACTTCTTTATAATATTAGTATAGGTAAATAAATTAGTTACAAAGTACGTACTAATAAATAGATAAAAATTGCAGATACATACAAATAACGAATATGTATCTGCATGTGTGGTAGATAGGCACTTTTGAAATAGTTTAAAAGTTCAAATGCGTAGAAGCTAAAGGTTTCAAGACTTCTAGCAAAAAGGTTTAGTTTTCTTTACGTCTTTTGTGCTTCATGCACTGTAAGAGAAATACATTTTGTTTTTTATTAGATGTTATAATACTAGTATTAAATAATTAACTAGAATAGAATAAAATATTACTAGATATTATTAAAATAATAATTTTTTTTTTCTGGAACATTTAATTTATCCTTCCGGGAGACATCAGTATCTTTCTCTTTAATGCACTGCGTTATTATTCTTTGACAGAATAATGTCCCACAATTAATGAATTTCTCCCATGTCGTATATGTCACGATCATTATCTCTTATTCTTTTCCTCTTCCTACAAGAAACACAATTCTTTTAACGTAATTCATTCTTCATACAAGAGTGCAATGTGATGTAAGAAATTTGCATTACATGTACAATTGTCTTTTTAGAAAGTGGTATCCCTCGACCTGGGAAATAAGTAAGTTAATGAACATAGTACAGTATCAAATATTTGGAAGGAATAATGTGGGAAAAACTATATTCAGCAAATGTATTTAAATAAAAAATATATATATATTTTAATATAATGTGCCTTTATTGGATATAAACGGGATTGAGATTAAACTATGTCTAGAAATGAAATTTGAAGTCATTTGGATGATAAGTATTTGAATTATAAACATTCAAAATTTAGAGCTTCTAATGTGAAATTACATTTTTATATTTTTAATAATATCGCCAGAAATTACAATCCTATTGTGATATTTTTTACGTTTAGTTATAACACTAAAAATCCCAAAAATAAATACATTGAATTTGTAATTTTAAAAATTTTATAATATGAATTATTAATAATGAGATTAATAATCGAAAAATATATGAAATGCAACCTATGGTTTTTTAGACAGATTTATGTTTATTATGTCCTGCGTTATGAATATTCTCAATTTCATTTTTTTCTTCCAAGTAGTTTTCGAATTATGAGCAAAAAACGCCAAAATATTACTTTAAGGTGCCGTCTATTATATCCAGAAAAGCATAATTTGAAAATTATATATACACTTGATAAAATATCATTAGTTTACTACACGGTGTACAAAACTGTTGTAAAGTCAAAAATAAACTTATACAAAGATTAAAATAAAGTTAAAATATCTACATTTCGGTCATCCTTCTATGACCTTCCTCAGGAACGTTGCCGTATATCTTCTAAAACTAGAGCAAAACCGTCTTGAGTTCAAAATGTTCCTTATATATTCAGTCAAAAGTCACTTTATCCAGTCCAGAAAACATGCAATGGCACCATCTGTTAGACAAAAAGTAGACTACAATTTCGAATGTTTTTTAATATGGCGCCGTCTATGAGGTGAAAAAGGAATAAAAGAATATCAAATGATCATTTGATAATTTCTATGTATCTGCTACTTATCGGCAATGTGTGACAAAGATCACAGGATCCTCGACAAAAAGTCTTCAAAACCGTATACAAATTTCTGCATAATTTTATGTCTGCTAAATTGAGTATTCTTTGCATTTTTCTTTTTAAGGTCTAAATTTTATTTTCCGAAAATTATAGATAATATATGTTATATTATAACTCTATGGAGATTTATTAAAATTTTTGTATCCTATACTTTTCTAAGGGCTGTTTTGATCCAATGAACTTAAAGAATAAGCGGGAAAAAGATTTTTTTTTGTTACAGAAATATATTTTTAAAGTAGTGTTACCATTTGAAGCATGAGAAACATTGCAATTTTTAATGTACAGCCCACCCCTACTTTGAAAGCCAGAAAGAATTCCCTCTTAAATGGTCTTCTTCAATGGTACCTCTTTCACCAATCTGCTATAATTTGAATAGAGATGTACATTTTATTTATTTATTTATCTTTTTTTTGGAAGGGGGGGGGGTGTCCGTTTATTCTCATTTTTCTTTGACCAACTTTAACTCAGGCTATAAGGAAAAAATGTATTTTGACATTGCTTTGAGTATTTTCAACATTGTCAATAATTGGGAAAGTTTTTTTCGATGTTAGATGTACCAAAGTGCAGACTAATGCGCTAAGTGAAATATTTAAATAAATGTATACATATTTTATTTATGCAAAATGTCCCCAGTTCACCTAGGATTTTTAGGAGTCATATCGCAATAGTTAAATCGAAGTTCAACTCCGCTTATTCATTTATTAATATGTGTGTGTGGGGGGGGGGGGATATTTTTTTCTGTGAAAACATTGTATTTTTCACAATAAGTAAAATTTTCACTCTCTCGCTAAATAGATATTTTCCCAGGACGTAAATAAACAAGAAACAAATCATCCGTACACCATAGATTATGAAACATTTTTCAATACATTCAGAATACAATAAAAAATCACAGTTTAGGGGCGATCCATAAATGATGTCACACTTTTTTCAATATTTTTTACCCCATCCTCCCCTTTGTCACACAGTGTCACACATTACCCTACCCCCTCTCCTCCCCTTGTCACATGTCACGCTATATTACGTAAACATATACTTGCAGTTCAGAAACAAAGCACTACGTTATAGATCATACTTCAAATTTTATATTTGAGCATTAACTATGTGTTTTAATGACATTTGTGAGCATAACAGTAAAAATGATTCATGTGCTTATTTTGTATGAAATAAGATTAAGGTTTACAACAAAAATCATATTTTATATACAATAGTAATAAAATATTAATATGAAAGAGCAATTGAAAAAAGTAGTATTTTAGAATTTGAAATGGAATTTAATATATTTGGTTTTTAAATCTTATATTTACTTTATGAACTCAAAATACTTTAAAAAAGGTGAATTTTGAAGAAGAAGCCTCAATATTAGTTTTACTTAAATGGCATTTCCATCACATTTCATTCGTCACATTGATATGAACATTTATAAAATTATATATTAAATCATAAAATAGAAATTACTCTGAATCATTTGCTATTACGACTCTTGCTCCCTTGGAGAAGATATATGCTCGTCCATAGAGTTTACAGGCATTTTCACATCACTCTCATCATCGGAGATAGTAAGCCCTCTAATGTCAATTCAATGTTAGTAAGCCCTCTAATGTTTAACTAAATGTGTGATGTCACATATCTTCTTACCCCCTCCCATCCTCTTGTCACAAACTGTCACAATTTCACGAACCCCCCTCCGAGCGTGACATCATTTCCGGATGGCCCCTAGAAAGGCGAAAGAAGGCGTCTAATTGAAAAATTTGGGAAACTCATAACGTATTTGAAAACCCAATTTCTAGTATTACCATGAATAGTCGTTAAAATATATGTTTTTTTCTTTGCATCCCTGTGTAGGGTCTATAGATATGTATGCATACTACATACTAGTATGCTAAAAGTTTGTTCAGTTAAACGCATAGCACAGTTAAAAATTTCCACTCAACAGTTTCCGCCGATAAACGAATATTGTTGAGAACTTTTGTGCGACCTTGTATATGATCCATAGCATTTATCCGCATCAAGCAATATTTAAAATATAGTTAAACTTAAAAACGCATATCACAACTGAAAACGCACTCCTAACAATTATTGTTCGTATGCTGCAATAGTTCAATTGTTCCTCATTTTCTTCCATAGACAAATTCTTGTGTGGTCACGTGTAAATAAACGATAAAATTTTTGCACACCATATTCTATATTAGGAACATTCTAATACACCTCACTGGGTGTATATAAATTTCAATATGTTTAAAATACTTTAATATCATTAAAATACACGGAAGACGATTTTTTCCCCATAAACCGTAATGTAACGGAATTTTTTGAGTGGCCCTGTAAATAAACCGAAAGTGTAATACACTTTATTTCAATACAGAACATACCATAGAAAACCCCCCAATAACATAACCCATTTCGTGACAATTAAACTATATTTACGAAAGTTAGTGCAAGGTCAGCGAAACCGAACTCATAAACATTTTTCAACTATGTTTAAAAGTGTCAAAATGAGCTTATGTTTTCGGCAGATTTCTAAGAAATATAACTATTTTGAATACTAGCACAAAGACAAAATGTGTTTGTACCAGAACAATTAAGTATTATTTTTCAACTTATTTTTAACAATAGTCGTTTTTAGTTGGAAATGTCTTAGTTAGATATTTAATCCATGAAGCATTTACAGTTTACTCAAAAAAAAAAAAAAAAAAAAAAAAAAAAAAAAAGTTTCTATAACACATTTAGGATTAAAAATTTTATTTAATTGAAACAATGATCTTAAGCTTCATTGATCTCTTTCTTAAAATTTGTCTTATTTATTCAGAATTTTTAAAGCGAAAATTGTTTACGGACAAATATAATGAAAAGTAAAGAAAAATCATTTAAAAATCACTTGATTACATACTTTTATTTTCCTTTATCTACATTTCATATTTCGTTTTAAGAAAAAAACATTCTTATGAATTCGTTTTACTACTACTATTACTATTCGTTATTCTACTACTACTATTTCTTCTTTTTCTCCTATATGAAAATTCAATTATTGTTCCTCCTTTTTTTTATGTGCCCAACGATTCGACTGCAGCAAAGGTTTTTAAAAAATTGTATCATACTTTTTGTAAGATAAAATTTTCTAAAAACCTTAGTTTAAATTTAATCACTCGACTGGTGTGAAAAGTAATACATGTAAAGTATGATTAATTGCATTTCAAATATTGTACTTAAAAGGAAATATATATGTTTATCGAAGCATGCGTTTAGGAATTATCTTTTAACCATACAGCTTTTTTTTTCTTTACAAAGCGCTAATGAAAATTTAACTAGAATTTATTTTTTAATTTCGTACAAAACTTTAAATTCGAGTATTTGCACTCCTTAATCAGTCGAATCTTCTTTTTACAATAAATTAAATGAAAACTAACAACATTTTCGTAAGTTTCGAAAAGATTTAACCCACTAAATTTAAAACAGTTAAATTAGAAAATTTTATTTTATTCGTGTTTTATTATTCAAAAATCTTTAATCGTTTAACTGCAAAAAATAAACAAGTTAAATTATGCATCAGTATGTGGTAATTTATAACTGTTAAATCCGGTATTGAAGTCATTAGTAAGAGAAAATTACGACCCTTTACAGGGTCACTCAAAAGAATTCCATTATATTAGGGTTCATGGGGGAAAACCGTTCGCGGTGTGCTTTAATAATATTACACTATTTTAAACGTACCGAGATTTATATATATCACTGATGTGTCCCCAATTCAATCCAGACAGTGCCACACTCCTCCGTACTCTAACATCTACCCACCAAACTCTCCTATAATAATTTTTTATTATTATTTGACGATGTTTAATTTTTTATAATTATTTTCTTATTTTATATATATATATATTATAATTTTATTTACGAATGTTTTAATTTGTTTTGTTTTTTTTAAATATCATTTAAGTACTAATTATATATTAAAGAATATATGAATTTTTTTGGACCATGATTTAATGTACCATAAATTAGTTTTTTAATATTATTGTTAATTAGATGAGAAAAACATAAACACTTTATTCTATATAAATGATTAAGGATTATACTACGATACACAAAATTATGAAGACAATATTTAAAATTTGTAAATGTATTAACTTTGAATTTAAATTCTTTACGTCTATCATATAGATCCTTTACTGTTTTGCTTTCTTTTATTGTAATTTTAAGATCTAAAAAGTTAATTGTATTGCTAGATAGAAGGTTTTTCGTTAATTCTAAATTAATAGGATCTGGAAATTGAGAAATATTAGTATGATCAGTGGCTATTTAAATTATGTTATCAATATAACGATATAAATGTAGATTACTATTAGTAAAAGTACGTTCATAGTGATATAAGTCTGATAATAAACTAGATGTACAACAACCTTGTGGTATACCGACGTTCTGTAAATATAATGTGTTATCATAATATATATTTTTGTTGACATGTGTGTAATTTAATATTTTTAAAACTTAATTAAAGTTTTAAATAAATGTCTCGGAGTTTTTCGAATATCCTGACGCAGACAATATATCGCAAAATACTTTTTACGGTTACAATCGAATATAAGTACAAAACAAGGAGTTAATATTGAATCAAATCACGCTCACCAAAATAAGTCAACTGGCTACGGAAATCCAAGAGCGCAGTATTTAAATGCTAAAACAGAGAATTTAGAAATAAAAAATAATGTAATACATTTAAAAAATTTCTTTAATAAATTAAAAGTTTAATATTAAATAAATTGCTCTTATACTTTCAGAAAACAATTTTAAAATCCTGTATAGAAAGTTTAATTAATGTTATTTCCTGTTAGCGAATTTGAAAAAAAACAAAAAACAAAGAGATAATTTTTTGAATAATTTCAAAAGTTCTCTACTTCTACCAAGAATAAATCAATTCGATGAATTTTCCATAATCGAGGCACACGCCAAATTAACATATTGCTACGGATTTATTTTAGGTAGCTTTCTTTACAAAAAAGCTACCTATTGCAGCCGTTCGGAGGAAAGCGATTTCAAAAAATTTTGGTATATTTTCATCGATCATGACCCCCAGACCCCGAAACCACCCTCCGTTCAAAATTGATATATATATATATATATATATATATATATATATATATATATATATATATATATATATATATATATCTGACCTATGTCACACTGTAACTCCCGTAATTATGAACCGATTTCGATGTAATTCGGTGTGTACATAGTACATACCAATGTCTCGACCGAGTTCGTTGGCCAGCTTCATCCGCCGTTTTGTTTCAAAATGGCGGCCATTTAAAATTTTTAAAAAATATTAAAACTTGAAATGTGGTACCAAAAAATTAAAAATGGAAAAATATTATTTTCTTATGTATTTGACCTTTATACAAAGATTCCGGAGCAGTTTTTGTTTCGTCTATATCTTAAAAAATGGCTGAGTTATAGCATTTTGAATTTCTAGCGTGGCTGACATTTTGAAACGTCCAGAATTTTGTCACGCGATAAAAGGCGTATTTATGAACCGATTTGGATGTAATTCAGTGTGTACATAGTACATACCAATCTCTCGACCGAGTTCGTTGGCCAGCTTCATCCGCCGTTTTGTTTCAAAATGGCGGCCATTTAAAATTTTTAAAACATTTTAAAACTTGAAATGTGGTACCAAAAAATTAAAAATGGAAAAATATTTTTTTCTTATGTATTTGACCTTTATACAAAGATTCCGGATCAGTTTTTGTTTCGTCTATATCTTAAAAAATGGCTGAGTTATAGCATTTTGAATTTCTAGCGTGGCTGACATTTTGAAACGTCCTGAATTTTGTCACGCGATAAAAGGCGTATTTATGAACCGATTTGGATGTAATTCAGTGTGTACATAGTACATACCAATCTCTCGACCGAGTTCGTTGGCCAGCTTCATCCGCCATCTTGTTTAAAAATGGTGGCCATTTAAATTTTTAAGAAAAATTTAAATTTGAAATGTGGTACCAAAAAATTAAAAATTGAAAAAATATTTTCTTCTTATGTGTTTGACCTTGATAAAAAGATTCGGGAGCAGTTTTTGTTTCGTCTATATCTTAAGAAATGGCTGAGTTATAGCATTTTGAATTTCTAGCGTGGCTGACATTTTGAAACGTCCTGATTTTTCTCACGTAATAACAGGCGTATTTATGAACCGACTTGGATGTACCTTGGTGTGTACATAGTACATACAAATATCTCAACCGAGTTCGTTGGCCGGCTTCATCCGCCATCTTGTTTCAAAATGGTGGCCATTTAAAAAAATAAAAAAATAAGAAAATTTAAATGAGATTTAAAAAAATTGGAAAGTGAAAAAGATTTTTTTTGTATGTGTTTGACCTTAATACAAAGATTCCGGAACAGTTTTTCTTTCGTCTATATCTAAAAAAAAATGGCTGAGTAATAGCATTTTGAATTTCTCTTGTGGCTGACATTTTAAAACGACCTGATTTTTGTCACGCGATAACAGGCGTAATTATGAACCTAATTGGATGTAACTTGGTCTGTACATAGTACATACCAATGTCTCGACCGAGTTCGTTGGCCAGCTACATTCGCCATCTTGTTTCAAAATGGTTGCCATTTAAAAAAAAATTAAATTTAAAATTCAAAATGAGGTATTAAACAATTGGAAAATGAAAAAGATTTTTTTATGTGTTTGGCCTTGATACAAAGATTCCGGAGCAGTTTTTGTTTCTGAAAATTTGTTCTTTTGTTTATATCTTAAAAAATGGTTGATTTATAGCACTTTGAATTTCTAGCGTGGCTAACATTTTGAAACGATCTAGTATTTGTCACGCGATAACACACGTATTCGCCTATTTCGATGTAAGAAGGCATGTGGATAGTATACATCAACACCTTGACCAAGTTCGCTGGCCAGATTCATCAGCCATCTTGTTTCAAAATGGCGACCATTAAATTAAAAAATATATATATATTTAAAGTGAGGTGCAAAAAAATTAGAAATTGAAAAAGGTTTCTTTCTTAAGCATTTGACCTTGATATAAGGATTCAGGAGCATTTTTTGTTTGTTACCTTAAAAAATGGCTCAGATATAGCAGTTTCAATTTCTATTGCGGGTGACATTTTGAAAAATCTGATTTTTTGCATGCGACAGCACTCCTATATATTAACCGATTCCGATGTGAGTGAGCATGTGCACAGCAATTACTAAGGTCTCAACCAAGTTCACTGCTTAGCCTCATCTACCATGTTGTCTTAAAATGACGGCACTTTAAGAAATTGCCGAATTTGGCAGCCAAATATATGTTACTTTAAAGAAAAGCAGCTTGGATAAAGCTGACTAATTTCGCGAAATTCTCATTCATTATATTGATAAAAATTAGTATTGAATCTCCTATATTCGGTTTCCACTAAATTGAGCTTCGTGTGTTTGAATGATATAATTTGGCTTTTTTTAAATAAGGATTATGAAAGCTACCTCTTCCTCCCGGCACTGGCCGGAAGGACTTTTTATAAATAACATTTATTGGGGTCACGAAATTAGGTTTGATTAAGATAAACATTAAATGATTATGAAAAGGTGTTTTATTAAAAATTACATTTTTACCTTTATAGTTATTTAAGCATTATGCGCACTTATATAAATATTATTTAAAGAATTAAAAGAACTAGTAAGAAAATATTAAATATGAAATGTAATTAAATGTACCCTGAACTGAGGGTTTAATATGTCAAATATTTTGCCCTTTAAAATTAACTATAAATATTTTGATTTTTTTTTTAATTTGTGTTTAGGAAACTGTTTGTTTCTTCTAAATAAAGTGCAAATACTGTTAACAAATTAAATTTGAGATTTTGAAATTAATAATATGCTGTGAAGTGAAAAAAGCAATTCACAGACGTTTTACTATCTCACATTCATCTAGACTAAATAAAGTCTTATGTTGTTATGAATATTATTCATTCCAAAAAGTTTTAAGAATCACATATTTTTATATAGATATGAACAGGTTGATATGGGAAGAAAATATTTTTTCTTGTAAACTATCTAAAGAGCATGACGATAACTGTCAGATTTGTTTACGTATTTCAACAATTTACCACAATATAAGATGCAAGAAAAAACATAATATTACATGGCACAGTATATCAAAAAGATTCAAGAAATCTTTTTAGTATACTTGTATGTCATTTAAGAGTGAGTTAGGCATTTGGAAGTGTTTTGAAAAATTTAAAAACCAGACGTCAGATCATGCATATTCCATGAAGCAAGACACGAAACTAAGATCTCTTATTTGAGGAAAGCGATAAAAAAATAACAGAAATATTACTGAGTACAAGTAGCATTTTCAAATTTCTTGATATATAATTTTCGCTTTAATAAAAATATCTTTAAGCTAGAATTATACTTGCCTGCTCTTTACTTTATTTTTAAGCGTATTTACATTTTTCTCTTTAAAATAAAAAAATATCCTGAAATACACATGCTTGAAGACATGTACTATCCCCCCAAAAATGCAACATTTGCGGATATTCCATCGTGCAATTTATGAACTGTTATTTAAAAAATAATAAATATTTTTAGAGTATGTATTTTTTTCAACGAACATTAAACATTTTCATTTTTAATTAATACATGTTCTCATGGTACATTTATATTTTTACAAATAACAAATTAAATTGAAAAAATCAAAAAACCCGACTGCGTAAAAAGTGAATTAGATAATTATTTCTCATCAATGTTAAACTATTTCTTATATTACTTACCTTTTTTTTATTTACTTGTATTGATGACTTTTAAGTTGTCTTTCATTGATAGTTCCTATCTATAAACACTGTTTTGATGAGACCTATAGATGGCTATGGTGGCAAGAGTTGCAGTAAAGCTAGAGATCCTACCTACACAATTTCCAGGTTGTGTAATATATAAACGGAGCTTCTGACAGTAAAATAGCCAATTAAACATCGTCTTCATATTGCATAACCTATCAAATGATATGCCACTTAATATGGTGCGTAAAAATTGTTTTTCGTGTCTACCACCATTTTGTATTTTATGGCCGCCATTTTGGATTTATAAAACACACATCTAGCCTATAACCATCGGACGATTAAGACGAATTGATAGAGACATCATTCATTAAAATCCATCGAGTCGTTGGGATATTTTGAGGGTATAAAGAAATCCACTTACCCAGATACGCATGAAACACATAACCCTTCCTGGCAGTCGGGTAATAAAAATTTAACTAGTTATTAAGCACTGTAGAAATATTTAAATGCTTTAGTCCTTATTTTTGAAAATATATTACAAAAATAACATCTTAAAATTCTTCAGTTTTTTTTTTTTCAATAGAATTTACTTTATTTTCTATTTATCTATGGATTAAATTATTCCGATTATTGGAGAACGACGTACTACATAATGAAAAACTGCTTGAATTGAATAAACAAATATCTTTCTTCGATTACAGATGAATGCAAAATAGGTATTTCCAGTGTTAAGATTCGTATACTTCTTCAACGTTTCACACTTTTTTTTATAGAAAAAATGATGTAATAATCCCTCAAAATGCAAAAAAAATTCAAAGTACCATAACTCGTTTTCACTTACTTTGGCAAATTTTGCTTCGCGAAATCTTGTTTGAGTTCTGGTTTGATTTCTGTGACATTGATATTATTTAAGATATCGTGTTTGAAAAAAATGTGTTTTCTTCCTTGTTATTGTGTTTCTAAATGTAGAACAAGTGTAACTTACAAATTGAATATTTCAAACTGAGCGAAAAAAATGTCCAGGCAGGGAATCGAACCCAGATTCTTGGCTTACATTGTCAATGTTTTACCCTTTTATCTACCAGGGCTGATAACCAGCAAACGTATTACGCTCAGATAAACTTATTGGTAATAACATCGGGTCTGCCACGTAGACAGCTCAACAGAACAAACCATATGTAAAGGAACTCCATATAAACGACGGATACTTAGATATAAGGTAGTTGGGGCAACTGGGCTATGATTTTACAATGTGACTCTGGAGATTCTGACAATTCAGCTTCAAAAAGCTAATGTTCATTTGAATTAAAGTCTGAACTTCTGTAAATGTGTTCATTTAGGTTCCCTCTATCAGACAGAAATGCTCAAAATTACATTTTAATATTTTAAAATATAAAAATATGCTTATTTCATTATTCTTTCCTCGTGGGTCCAGTTGCCCCATAAATATGAGGTAAGTGGACCAGGAGGGGTCTATGTTCCACACGCGTTTATTTTTTTTTTTTTTTTCATATGGGATATCAGGTCCTGTTTGGAAAAGTGTAAACAACTTAAAAAAAATTAAACCATGCAGATCATGTAAATTATAGGTAACTCCGGGAGAGTCGCCGCATACGGGATAGATGCCGCACCCCTTGTATTTCTTGTAATTATAGATAGATGGTCGTCAAACGCACAGTATAGGTGCGCAATGAGATTATTTTAACCAGTGTATAGCGTGAATCCGATTTCCATGTTTACATGTAGAAGCACAATACTTAAATTGACGTAAGTGCATGATTTCACTGTCCAAACTTTTAAACACTTTATGTTTAAATACTTTTCATACACTAATTACTAAATGCATGCATGATTTCGAAGTCTAAAGTAAGTGTAGCGTTTGTATATAGTACTATGTGTATGGTTACGCCATTCCCCTTAGCGATGGCAGGTAACTGTGATTACCAATGTCTGAAACATGCAAAATGGGATACATGAAGCACTGCTATTCCGGTATACATGCCGCAGTTTCTTTTGTACGGGATGATTACGTGTTATTAACTTTTCCTTTTCTTTTTGCACTGACTTACCATGTTAGGCATGTTATCAAGTTTACTGAAACCAAAGGAGAAAAGGGGGAAAATAAAGAGTAAGAAGGGTAAAAAAGATGCAAGTGAAGATGATAATAATGAAAAATTGGATTACGCGTAACGCAGATGTTCTTTGCAAACTACTCCAAAAAAGAGGAAGTATAATTGGCTTCGTTGCATCATGTGTTTAAATGTAGTTACATAAAGACTGCGCTTTTTGGACACATTTTCTGTAGATTGTAGTCGAAAAAACAGGTCTCTTAACCATTTTAGGACCATAGGTGCATACAAGCACCTTCATAAAGAGCTTACAAAATTTTTTTCTGGCACCAGTAAAAAAGAAAATAGTATTTCCTTTGTTTAATTAGAGCATTTTCATGATTATTTAAGTAAAGGTAACATCTTTTAAAAAAGTGGTACCAGCCGAATAAAATTTGTGTAATAGCCACCGATCCCAAAAGGGTTAACAAATAAATTATGTAAACACAGTTTTACTTTTTTTCTTTTCCCTTTCTAATACATTGATGTTACGTTGTTGCTGAAATAACAATTAAAATTTAAAGTGAAAAAAAAAATAAGTCGATAATTTTACTAGTGAAAGTAGGCAAAAATTATTAATCTGAATCTACTGATACGTTTCATTGTACTCATTTAGTTTCATTTTGTTATTACATCTTTAATTATAAAATCCAGAATATCTAATCCAGATATGAATATTTTTTTTAAATATTTTTATCTATAATTTCATTCTGTTCTTATTACAAGCGCGGCATAACTACCGCACAAGTGCGGCGTCTCAGCCTGAATGTACGGGTGATGCGCCGCAGTGTAATGTTTTAGAAAAAAATTGTTAAAAATGTTAATAATTTTTTTTAATTTTTTTTTTTGTCGCAGTACACGCGTTGTATATTTAACACTAAATAGCACAGCATGATTTTTTTTTTTTTTTATGTCCACCATGGGACTTTATACACAAATTCAAAAAAAATGTGTGGCATAAATCCCGGAATTACCCTATATCAACTAAAGAGCGTTGTAAGGGAAACCTTTGCTGACAATGTGTCAAAAAAAAGCACTAAAAGTGAAAATGTTAGATATATTTATACCAAAAACTTAAAAATTAAATAAGTACTTATGTACTTTAGTATAAGTAATAAGTATAAAGTTCACATGGGTATTTTATGGGAAAAAATAGCAAGGTAAATCTATGAACAAACGGCTACTTAAGTACTTAAGTACTTTATCTGTATCCAGGGTTCGCATTATAAGGGAAAATTTGATTGTTCCTACCTAAACCCTTAATGAGTTACCTTCATGATCATTTTATTTAACATATTCTAAAGAAAGGTGCGATGAAGATTTAATTTTCAAAATAGTGGTAGGAATAATAAAAGTTTCTGTATAGAATGCGACCCCTGTGTATCGTACAAATTCAAGGTTTGGCTATATCGCTTTCAGAGACAAGGTAATTGCATTCGTAAAATGTTGAAATAATTTAATGACACCAATATTTACAAGAGAATCTATTTGTAAGCAAGTAAAAGTATATTTTCTCGTACTTAATAAAGTGAAAGTTTCATTATAAAATTCCGGTGTCAATGTGGCACTTAGGGATTAAAATTATATGATGCTATAACGGCATCACCGCCTCTCAAGGGGTCAATAAATTTAGTTTGATACCACCCAATATGCTTTTTTTTTAATTTCATTACGTAATTGTAATAAGCTATTCTATAATTTTCTTTATTGTGTCAAAGAACAATGTATAAGTTTATTTCCCTCAGTAAGAGAAACTCAAAAAATTATTTATAACTATTGGATCCACCTTGGTCCAGTTACCCCAGATACATGTCCCAGTTACCTCATTCTTGATAAATTTATGGGGTTACGGCGACATCGGGCTTACATTTGTAATATGAAGTAAATATGTATAGATACCTAATAAAATTAATGTAGTTATATGCCTAATCTTTAAAAAAAAGATTGTTTAATAAAAGTGCTTACACTATCTATATTATAAAGGACAAACATATTTGTGCGTAACGCATACGTCATTCTGCGAATGGCAACACTTTGAAATTTGAAATTATATTATAAAGGACAAACATATCTGTGCGTAACGCATACGTCATTCTGCGAATGGCAACACTTTGAAATTTGAAATTATATTATAAAGGACAAACATATCTGTGCGTAACGCATACGTCATTCTGCGAATGGCAACACTTGGAAATTTGAAATAAAATTTCGGTTTTACAATTTTCGCTACTGCAAATTTTTAAACTTCTAAACATCGCACATTTTCAATTTTAAAACCTTCGTACAAGGAAAAAAATGTGCTTTTAAATGAATGCAATTTGTTTGAAAGCTGTATCTCAATTTATTTTTGAGATATTTAATTTTTTTGTAGTTTTTAATACAAATTTTGTATGCGTGGCAACTGAAGTACTACATTCATATTGAAAGAAAAGGAAAAATAGTCATGGTTTATTATTTTTATTGATTATATCCTTATTGATGCCATTTTTACATTACAAATAAAAGTAACTTTTTAATTTTTGAATAGAAAATGACATCAGACATTAAATAAAACACGCATTCTTCTTCATAAATCAGTTACATTTCATTATTTTTACATTACGCTGATACCGAGTTTGAGACACTAGGCAAAATGATTCAGTGAGTAAAAATGTCATATTTAAAACAAAACGATTTTTTTTATATATAAAACTAAATATTTGACCAATACTATGACAACTAAAGGCAAATTTCTGAAATTCTTTTTCGCGGGTACTGAGATTAGAACTTAAAGTTTGTGCGAATGTTCCCATGAAAAGTTGTATAGGACAAACGTGACTTTAAGTTTGGAAATACATTCATTAATAATCTATTGCGAGTTAAAATACTTTCAATTTGTGAACTTGAGTGGTTTATGAGAATGTGAAAATAACGTGCAGTTTAGATTTTATGGGAGGAAATTTTATGATGGGACAAAGCGAAATACTTTTTACTCCATTTTTCATCCCGTAAAAACAAACATATGAGCCTCAATCGATAACTTCATCATAATTACTTATCTTGATTACGTATTCTAATACAGTTTAGTTTTTCAATAATTTAAGCAAGTTGAAGTTTGTGGAAATAAAATTTTGATAATTTTAGGTTAAAAATATTATTTGTTTTAAGAGTTAGACAACCAATGTAAGACGAATTTTCTATTGTAATTATTTTTGTAGGTTTATTATAAATTCGATCTGACAGTTCCTTTCTAACATTTTAGTTCGTCGAATTTCGACGGGTTCCAACTCGTCTATATTATAAAGGACAAACATATCTGTGCGTAACGCATACGTCATTTTGCGAATGGCAACACTTTGAAATTTGAAATAAAATTTTGCTTCTGCAATTTTCTCTACTGCAAATTTTTAAACTTCTGAACATCGCACATTTTAAATTCTTACACCGTCGTATAAGGAAAAAAGTGCTCTATTAAATGCAATTCGTTTGAAAGCTGTACCTCAATTTATTTTTGAGATATCAAATTTTTTGTAATTTTTAATACCATTTTTCTTACTGTGGCAACAAAAGTACCCCATTTCTATTGAAAGTCTTTGAAAGTAAACGGAAAATAGTCGAAAATAAAAGATATTGAATTTTTTTGTTGCCATTTTCTCATAAAACCTGAAAAAAAAGTGGAAATTAAAATATGGGCTATGTCAAGAATATTGTCTGTTATTCCGTGATAATGGCGTCATATGCATACTTTTCTATAGACGAAGTTTAAGACTGAATTGTAAAAGTCGTTTGCTTTAGCGGATGCAAATGACGTCATTTTATAAAAAAGCGTGTATTTTAATTCTTAAAACTGAATTATGTTTTGTAGAAGTGCGTCCTTTTTACAGCCCAGCTGCTTTGAAATTCTTCTGAAGTGAAAATGCGTCACTTTTGAAAATAATGTAATCGAAATCAAACACTGATAAAACGAAATGTTTTACAAAAATTTAGAGTGTCTTTATAGAAGAGAGGGGACATGCAAATAATAGCGATTTTTATTACAGAAATTGAAAGCCCTTCATTAGTAGGTGTGCCTGCACTATCTGTTTGTTTTTTAAAATATCCCCACTTTTATATTTTAATTTTAAAAGCATTTTATGAGATTTCTTCAAAATGGTGGTTATTAGATAGCTTTAATTATTGCAGAGAAGAGAGAAATAATGAGGTATTTTTATCTTTATTCATGCTATTTTCTGATAAAAATTCAAAATTGTCGATAAAAATTGTTGTATAGGGTTTAGTGTCGCAAAATCCCATTAGGAGCAGAATATTATATTAGGGGCATAATTACGGAAAATGACATACTGCTTTTGAAAACACACATTTTTCCTCATATATTTTCTATATTGTTTTTCCTTCTGCATGTGTACTGATACTAAGTTTCAGACACTAGGCGAAATGCTTATTTAAGTGAAAATGAAGTCATATTTAAAAGAAAACGATCATTTTCTTAGATAAAACTAAACATTTTATCAGAAATGCGTCTAAAAAACATAAATTACGGCAATTTATGCACTCCGGAATTGAGATTAGCATCTCAAGTAAAGGTTGCGTCGGTACACATAAAAGATGTTGCTGACAATCGTGACTTCAAATTTTGAGTTAAATTGATTTTTAAATGATCAAACAAAATACATTTTTTTTTAAATGATGAATATGGATATGATAAGTGCGTATGCAAATTTTGAGAAGGTGTAAATTGCTGTTTTTCATTCCAGAATACAAAGCATAAGTGCCTCAATTGATAACCGCATTCTAATAACTAATTTTTATTATATTTTACTGATTAAGTGTCTACATTATAAAGAACAAATGTATCTGTGTGTAACGCTGACGTCATTTTGCGAATGGCAATACTTCACGATCAAATTTCGGTCTTGAAATTTTCGCTACTGCAATTTTTTAATCTTCTGACCATCGTGCATTTTCAGTTTTCTCCGCATAGGGAAAAAAGTTACTTTCAAATGCAATTTGTTTAAAAACTGTATCTTAATTGATTGATGTATTATATTTTCTAAAATAATTTTTAAGCATGATTTTTTTTAAGTTTATCTTTTCACGTGCCGGTTTCAATACATAATAATAATAAACATTTTGCACATAAAGCAACAAACATTTTTCAGCATTTGTTTCAGACTATTTTTGCATAACGAAATTAATACTTCCTTTATAAACAAATAAAAGAATAATATTAAGAAAACTACCAATCTAACATATTTGTGAAAGACAAATCAACGAAATTAATACTTCTTTTATAAACAAATGAAAGAATAATATTTTAAAAACACAAATCTAATATATTTGTAGTTGTACAATATAAATTTTTAGATCACCAAATAGGATTTTTTTTCAAATGGAATTTGTTTGCAAAGTTCATCTCAGTTTACAGTTTGTATATGGTCTTAAAAACAATTTTAAAGCATGAAATATATTTAATGTATCTATATCGCGCGGAGCTCGATTACGAAAGATTAATCCGTTTGCCCTTAAAACAAAATAAAGAGTTCATCATTTTCTTACGGCTAATATCCATTAAAAAAAACTTCCCTATGAATAAATAAATAAAATAATATAAATAAAACTCAAATTTAACAGACATGTATTTGCTCTGAAATTATCAGAATATAAAAGGATGTCATAAGTAGCAAAATCTTGGTCAAATAACTCTTAGCATGCGGCTAATAAGAAAATAGGGCTTTTGATAATTTTCAAAAATTTATTTGATTGTATAATTCGTATTTTCCATATGAAAAATGTTTTTTTAATGTCAGTGGGCAATTTAAAAAATTTAGTGCATATAAAAAAAATTATTAGTTTTCAATTAAAAAGAATTTTTTCACGTATGTTCTTTAACCCGGGAAGCCCGGGTACGATCACCTAGTTTTAATAAAAGCCGAGGAAGTTCAACCATATTGGCATTGTTTTTAAAAAAAGAAACGTAAATTTTGGCAACCTATCACAGCAAAGTGAGAGTCGAAATGATTGAGTTGAATGAAAGAGTAAAATGATTGAGTTGACACACTTTGTTTTAAGAAGCAGAGATTAAGGTGCATTGATCACAAAAGCTAAATCTTAAAAAAACATCAACAGTTTTTTTATAAAATAGCCTATGGCCCAGTTACCTCGTGGATCCAGTTACCCCAACAAACCTTACTATTATTTTTAACACAACCAAACTGATTAGTAAAGTTATCATACGAATTGAATATTTCCAACTTATAACCTGTAATAGTATATCTACGCGCCCATCGTTTATATGGTATAATCGCTTAAACCGTAGAGTATTGGCATTGTAAGCCAAGAATTTACGTTCGGTTTCCGGGCTTGGGCGTTTGTTAGCTCAGTTGGAAATATTTTATCCGCATGATATCTTTACCAATCAGTTTGATTGTGTTAAAAATAATAGTAAGTGTAACTTATTTTAATAGTGCTATTATCAGAATGAAGTAATCTCATATGTTTTTGTGTTATCTTCGAAAAATGTCAATTGTAGACTCATAAAGTTGAACATAATGTCTGGTTTTCTTTAAAATACCATCACTTATTAGTGAGATTATTTGATATTTAAATATTACATTATTATTGTACTATATAGCTATCGAATACACATAAATTTGTATACTATCGAATAAGCACAATTTGTGTTCTCTTAGAATTTATGAAGTTATTTAATGATTTTGAACTGGTCTTTTTTTATACATTAAACTAACACTTAACCTAACATGAACTTACCTAATTAGCCTACTCTTAAACTGACATTATTTAATCAGACTGAATCTCCCATGTAGGACATTATTTACTATTTGGGGGACGCTCGTTGCATCTGTATTTTGTATTATGCACCATGTCCGTTCCTCGTACCTCAAATTCGCTAATTAAGAAAGAAATTTATTTTATTTACTGGATTTAAAAATAAATCGTTTATTCTTTTTAAAATATTCCTTGGAAACTGTTCTGATTTGTATGTCGTTAATTCTCAAATCTACCTACCTGTATATTTGAACTTATACGGAATTTTCTTTCACTTTACATTGACGATTTTTGATTTCTGTGCAAGAATTAAAAGTGAATTTTAATTTAATCTGCATTTAAATTTGAAAATTTTAGTGAAACTAAAATCTAAACATTCTGTTGAATGTGCACGTTTCTCGAAATTAATTTCCAAACTGAAAGCGTTATTGGCAGATGATATTGATTGCACAAAGTAGTTGAATTACACTATACAGTGTCTCCACGTACAACCTGACAGACGTTTTTTCGCATCAGTTGGTAATAGATGCATACCTCCAATTAGAAAAATGGTTTAAATAAGGTAAAGAATTATTTTTAAACTATTTGGGTAAAGAAAATCATTTATTAAAAAAATTGCGAAATTTAAATTTTTATACGGTCCCCCGGTTCTATAAGTGATAGTTAGTAAAAATTTACTGTGTCACTAAGAAGTGAGACAAAAAAAGTCCCATTCATCTAAAATTAAAATTCATCGACTTATGAAACTGTGAAATACATGACTCATATCACATTTTTCATATCTAAATAGATGATTTCGGCCATGCTTTCAGTATACTTTCAGTCGTATATAAAGCGGTCGTATATAAAGTTCAAAATATCTGCTCTTTGAAAGAAATCGTGCAACTATTACTATTCAGTTAACTTTTATTGGTTAAGTTTCAGGTTAGATAAAATAATTGTAATTTAACATATGTTTCATTTTGTAAGTATTTGAGTTTATGATTTCTTTAAAAAAATTATGTAATTTTCATAAGGTTTTATTTAACTTGAGACGATCGTCTTTCCAGTTTAAAATTTTTATTTGAACTTTAACTCACTTTCAAAATGCCCGATCGAAGTTAAATTTTACATACTGACTTAAATCCGATGACAGTGTAATATTATGATTTTCGACGCTTACCATCTTATATATACTTATATTAGAGGATAACACAAAAAATTAGGATAGATTACCGTCAACAAGTTTAAGAAAGAGTTTTAGATTAGATGCATAATACATTGTGTTTTTTTAACTTGTATAATTACGTTTTATGTATTTTTTAACGCTGAATAAAAATAATACCTTCATTTTTAACCATCAAGTCAGGCATTTTCGCAAATCTTTATATCTCAAGGTTAAAAAATAGCGAATAATCTGATACTGTAAAATAGATGTAACACTTTTGTATTCAGTTTAATTTTATTTAATTCAATAATTTATTATATTCTTTGACTTATACTGGGTTTCTTACAGCTAAACAGCTCAGGGGTGCGATGCGGTACTGAGGGGAGGGGGGATCAATTTTAACTTTGAGCTTTTTAACTTTAAAATTTGCAATTTGAGAAAAATCCTGACGTGATGGTTTAAAATGAAGGTCATTTTCCGATTCAGCACTAAAAAATACATAAGAATCAATTTTCAAAAGAACATCAGATGTGTCACGCATGTAATGCAAAAAAATGCTCAAGACGAACTTCTGTCCCGTGCTCGTCTATGTAGTATTATAGTCCAGGGAAAGCACTTGGAACACATGTATTGAGAATGTATGAAAGAAGATATTTATCCACATTGTTTATTTCTATTTCTTTTTTATTTGAGTTTATCTGCGAGAAAGCACTACTTACTATGTTATTATTTCAAATTACTTTATTAAATTTGTATGAGTTCGTGCACTGTGATTTTATGTATTATACAAATATACATTTTTAAATTCAATACAAGTGATTAGAGAAATACTGTACTGTTTTTTTCATTTGAACAAAACCATTTTGTCATAATCATATCTAACTCTAGAACTTCTTCGTCTTTCTGATAGGGTATATATTAGCTGTCCATTTGTATAAGGTCCCCATACTATTCATGATAACATTGAATTCAAATTTCTTAGTCAATATTGGTCGTGCAGATGCGGAACATTTTGTGTTTGCAATACTTTTGAATAGACAAAACGTCCCTAAATATACGTATAGGGACCTGGGGGCTGTATAAAAAATTAGATTATGAAGTTCTTCAATAAATTGTTATTTCGCTTCAAACATTTTAATCTTTACCCTGCACCTAATTTTGACCATTTTTGTACTTGGAAATATGCATCTAGGACCAACGGTTGCAAAAATAAAGGTCGATCAGGTTATACGTGGACACCCTGCATAGCCAATAATCACAGAACAGTTTCAATTTTGAGCATTTTGTCCAATATTTAATAATATACTAGTCGGATTCTGCTGGAGCTTCATGTGTATAAAGAGTTTGTTTGACATCATGTTTATCAACGTCGATTTGATAAGGAGGGCAATTAGGTGGCCAGCAAGAAATCAAGGAAAAATAATATTTTGGGTGACCCTGTAAATTAGAATGCTCGAAAAGATCTATTGCTTCAGAATACAAATATGGGAATACTGTACAACATGTTCACTAATAGCACGTATATTCATGAAGATATAGCGATTTCTTTTAAAGTTCAAAAAAATCTTGCATGTTTTTAGTTTATATCATACAGGGTTTTGAACAAAATTTAACCCCAGTTTCAGAAAAAATAGAAAAATGTAATTGAAGCAATATAGCACAGTTCAAATATAAATCTATTAAATATTTTATGAAATATGAGAAGTTGTGTGAAATAATTTTTAACTCCGCATGCGCGAACGATAACGCATTTTTTTAGATAATTTAATATCAACTTTATGGAGCAACTGATAAAAAAGATCTAGTGAAATATCGTGAAAATTCGGAAAGATGTCGGCAATAGAATAATCTGATTTTAAAGTGTTCTCTAAAAGCAGCTGAATGATAAGGGATTTTCCACAAATTGTCATTTTTTATTGACTGATTTTCAGAAAAAAATTAGTGTTTATTCAATATCAACGAGTAGAGTTGGGACAAATGCATCGATTTTTATACTTCTTTTTATCACATGATAGGTTCCTTCTGTTAAGAAGAACTATAGCATCAGTGAACAAGAAAGTCAAAATCATGCGTCAATCATAGATTATAAAACACTTTCCAACAAATTCAGAATAATGTAACAAAACTGCACCGTTTAAAAGTTTTAAATATAACGTCTAATTCAACCAAATGGAAACACATAACACATTTCAAAACCTAATTTCAACTGTTCCTATCAACATTCGGAAAATTATACAAAATTCTCCAGCAGCCTTGTATATGGTATTAAGATTTGAATCTATTAACTACATGCATGCCAAAATTTAGTTCACTTAAGAGATATATATACTTCAGTTGAAAATTTACCTTCAGCAATTTCCTCTAATAAGAAGAACAGTATGTGAATACTTTTGTGCAGCCCTGTATTTGAGGTATGGAATTTATGTATAAAGAGTAAGATGCAAAAAAGTAATTAAATTTAAAAGCACATACCGTATTTTTAAACCGTAATAAAATTATTACTCAAAGTCATTAATGTACTGTAACCGATTTATTTTGTGTGTCCCTGTAAAGAAATAAACAATGCTATGAATGCCCTGTTCAAACGTGATCGTAGTGAAATAAAGTTATTTATATCAGTTTCAATGCATTCAAAATAGCGTAATGTCATTAAAATACTCTGCAAACAATTTTTCCTAATACACCAAAATGTAATGGAATACTTTTGAGTGCCCCTGTAAACGAACGATTAATCCTATATACTTCATATACAATACCAAACATGCTTTGGTGATCCTAAATAACTTTTATCAATTTCATGAAAATCCGAGTACATTTACGGGAGTTAGAGCGTGGACAGAGGGCCAGACGGATAGACGGACAGACAGACGGAATGCATAAACACTTTTCAACTTTGTTGGAAAGTATTAAAAAGGAAAAGAAAATTAAAACTAAGATTGAGAGTTTGTAAAAAAACCCTTATCATTCAGCTGCTTTTAGAAAACAACTTAAAATTAGCTCACTCTATCGCCGATATCTTTCTGAATTTTCACGATATTTCAATGTATTTTTTATGCGTTGCTCCATAGAGTTGACTATTAAATTATGTAAGAAAAAAAAATATCTGATATCGTTCGCGCATGCGCAGATCATTTTTTTTTCATACAACTGCTGATATTTTATAAAATTCTTAATATATTTATATTCCAATTGTGCTATACTGGTTCTACTAATTTGGTTGAAAACTCAGCATGATATAAGCTAAAAACATGCAAGAATTATTTGAACTTTTTTAGAAAATTGCTATTTCTCCAGGACTATACTTGCTATTTTTACAGAAATCAGTAAACTTGCTATACAGTATCTACATGGGTAGGTTTTCAAACTTGGTGAGTGCAATGTATCTTGCAATGTATCATCCCTCTTTGAAGGTCGCATACCTCTCAAGACACATTATTTTGAAATCCGATAAATAATTTAGGGTAACTCTGTACAATCAATACATAATAAATTCTATTCGGAATATTTATTCTAACTTTGGCTAGTTTCCCTGAATATCTAGTTCATAAATTAATGAAAATATCTGAGCAGTAAACAATTATTTTACAAAAACCTGCGCAATCTGTAAGTGTGCAAACTTCAATCTACGCTCTCCAAATTAAGCACCAAAGTAAAGCATCATCCACTAAAAAACAAAAATTCATCTTAATAAATATAACAGTTACTTTGTGTTTTAGAACAACAACGAAATATACAACATGCTTGCGATCAAATGCAAATATCTTCATTTCTTCTTATATTACGGCTTTTTGCTAATTGAAAAACCGGCCAAGCGCAAGTATTACCTGCGTACAGAGGTTTCCGTACAATAAATTTATTAATTAGTAACTGGGCATCGCATTACACAAATATATCATTAAAAGCTTTTTTTTAGGTTTTAAATGACGATGGCGGATAGAGAACGCTGCCCGTGTCTTTATGCATGTCCAAACCGTCCATGTCATTAAGGGTCTGCTAAAATCTCCGCTAATTAACAAAAAAATTTCGAAAGTTATTATCGAAAATTTTTTATACTTCCGTGACGATAAGTACCCCCTGCGCTCTTCAACTCCTTTGCTAAACGTCCGCAAATCAAAATCTGCGCGTAGCGAAAAAATGCGATTTTCTGAAAAGCTATGTAACCTAGAGTAATTGCTATAGTATACCTGTAAGTATTAAATTAACTTAATATCAACCCCTAATATTTTTTTTATAATTTTAGTTTCAGTAGATATTATTTAGGGGCTGGGGAGTGGCAAAATTCTGCATTACATTTTCGGCGATATCTCTAACAATACAATACCTAAATTTAAAAGAAATTTATTTTTAAATTCGGCGTTACGAAAGTTGTCACGCAATATATAAATAAAAGATTTTTTTTTCCAGGTAACTTTATTAGCCCCTCTACATTTTCCCTTAATATATTTGTGAATGGTTAATAATCTATAAATATGTTGGTCAATAGCCTTTATTATTTCAATATATTTTAATTTTCCACGTTTAATAGAGTTTACGTGTAAAATGGCTGTGACAGATGGACTTACAGACACAGGAGTGATCTTATAATGGTGCCGTTTTTTATTTTACAAGTACGGAACTGTAAAAACAAAGTTTCTGAGGTTTATATATAGCGTTTTTTTAGATATGTGTGACAAAGGATAAGAACGATCATTTCGTTGCAATAACATGAAATTAAAACAATTATATTGTCTTGACTGCGTCTAAGGTGAAATTCTAAAAGAAAAAAAATTCAAACTTCAGTATCAACCATTTACGCAGAGCTTATAATGGGAAGAAGTTATAAGATTCTGATCGTGAAAGGGAAGTGTGTGAAGTACCTTAGTAGAGCAAATTAATTGTACGATATCTGGACGCGATATCCTTAGACAACTTATGGGTCTTCCTTGCTCTTGTGGCGAAATAAGCAACACTATTTTACGATTTATTAATGCGGTATACTGTACGTAATGAATGAAATTGTACTTTCCAATTTTCTAAGGAAATTTCCGTCTGCGGCGATTTGAAATTTACTGTTGCTCTAACTCGGTCATTCCGTAGACATCAGCACTTCTAACCGATTTTTACACTATTATTGAAAATTAAAATGTTAATTTTAACTTTAGAAGCACATGTATTTTTTAATTTAATAAGAATCCCATGTAGAAAAGATACAAAATGTTGTTGCTCATTTATCACAGTACCGTATATTGATTTAGAAGGAAATTTAAATTCACCGTATTTCTATTTTCATTTAGTCTTCCAAGTAAGACTTCATATTTATTCTATTAAATCTAACTTTTATGATTTTTATACCACATTCATCTTTAAGCTTTTATTAGTTCTTAGTACTTTTCTTACAGTGGTCGGTTAAATACCGTGTGTTCTGATGACTGCTTTATGCATTTGTCCACAAGTGACATCGTTCGTACGTTCAAGTTCATTACAAAGGAAAACGTTACCGAGTATTTACTTTCAATTACACCTTTGCACTGGATAAATTTATTGATTCAAGTAACGATGCTGAGAGAAATTTTGTATTTTAATTCCCTCCTGTTTTCCGAGATAGATAATATTTGAGGATGAATAAATAAATAAAATGTGAAATATATTTTAAATGCGTTGGGCATATTTTAAATTTAAACTGTCGATTGAAAATTAAAGATGCAGAATTCAGAATTTCAAAGTAAGAAAATAATATACATTTCAGAGATTTTATTTAAATTTATGGTTATAAAAAATATAAATCTGTAAAAAATATTAACTGAAAATATTTGGTGAAATGTAAAATGCTTAATTTATATTTACGGAAAAAAATCCTTAATAATACATATAGCTTTAAAATAAACATCTTTTGTGGTTTCTTTTAATTCCGGTACTATAAAATTTACTTTTTACTTGTCTAGAATAGAAAATCTACTTCACAAGAAATAAAACGGACAATTGACACATGTTAAAGACATTTCTTTGCTAATTCTAATTTAATATGATAAATTATTTTACTTCGAGTTTCGAGTCTGGTGAAAGACCTTTGAGTTCCAGTCGATTACAATCATTTTTGTGGTATATGTTGATGAAATTTATTTTCTGGTTAGGTTTATGTCGTATACGCAAATTTACTACAAAGAAATCCAAAAATCAGAAATGAAAATGACTGAAATGCTTAATACATTTTCTTTTTACATCGTCTTCTATTATAATAAAAACAAAATTTATAACACAGATATAACCTTAGATTATTCTCACTTAATGCATTTCTTTATTGTATTAATTTTCTTCCAATTCGTAATCGGGTTATTTTAAAGTAACATGTACATCGGGTAGCTCTATATGTCCAAGCATACCTTTGTCTACACTTAAAACAACTAAATTGACATTTTTATAAACAGAGTATGTATTTGTAATAATACAATCAGATTTAATTCAAATTTCAATCTTGGGGGGTGGGGGGGGTGTTGGTTCTAAGTTCGGTTCTACAGGGACTCGTGTAAGTCAATCAATGTAATTTTGAATATGAGACTGATAAAAGTTTCGTGCGACACAGATGTAAGTTCTTTTCTTTATCTAATATTAGATGTGATGGTTCCGAAATAGTAGACTACATTTGTGTTTTAATTAAGACAATTTTTCAAACAATCTTATGATTTATAGATGATTAACTAATGTTTACTTATTAAATCATTTAGGTTATTCTTATATATCGTGGTTTTTCTTTCAAATTTATTATTCTTTATAACCCTATTGCATATGAACCGACTGGTTGCCATTACGCGAAAAGTGCATTTTTTTAAAGCTAAATTTTGATAGGAATTATTTTTACTTTAAACGCTTTTCAAATGTGTTGAGAAATAATCAAATTTCGTTCTTTACTAACATTTTATCCATCACAATTTTGATATATTGACTTAAAAAGAAAATTGTAAATGGTATTCCAAAATATCTGAACTTCTATATATAGATACAACGGACTATCCTTTGTCTATACGTTTAAGCAATTACTTTGTACATTTTGCTTTAAGATGAACAAACTCGGTATAGAAAATACATTTATGTTGATTACCTTTTAATTTTCCATGAACTTGGCGCACATTTAATTGGAGTCTACAACTGATGCAACGGTATATCACCATAACTAGCATTGGGCAGCTCTGTAAAAATCTGTAATCCTGTAACAGAGACAGGATTACATATGCGAGTGCGCGACATTTGAGGACTGTATATGAACTTAAGAGTGTATTTTGTGGAAGACACACCAGGGCGCAAAATGTGGTTTAATGCATTTTTGTGAAACAATATCTGGTTTCGAATAGCTCCGAATAAATAAGTGATGTATTAATGAAGAAAAGCTGTTGAAATGTTCAAATAATTGTCGGAAATAATACTTAAATGCGAAACTTGAAGATTATATCAGAGTATATCGACAACAGGAAAGCAAAACAGTTTTTTTTTCTAAATCACGAGGTTAGATTTGTTTTCACTATAAAATCCCAGCAAACACAGAGCTATCGGTAAGCAATCGGGCGACAGCCCCTTGCCACTACCGGCGGGATTGGTACGATACCGGTTGCCGCTACCGGTTCCGTATCTTTTTTGATACGCCGCGCGAATGCGGCCCGATTCATGAGGCACGCAGCCGATCCGGTATCGGCAGAAAACTATGCCGACAGCACGCCGATAGCTATCCATATGAATGCCAGCCTCAACCCGACACCAACATAAATTGAAAAAAAAAATACGTTTTGATGGCGCCATCTATGATCCACCGTGGAATGTATATTTGGAAAGAACGTGTTTCAGCGTTGGGAGAGGCGGGGTTTGATCCATCGCACCCAGGGACAGGAAGTAGACGCCTTCACCACTCAGCCACTGAGACTTGACAGGGGGAGGATTATATGAGGTCATAAGGGGAAGACATATCGATAAGTATTGGTTGTCGTTGAAGGTAAGTGGTACATGAGAAAATTTGAATTTTCAAGTGTTTTTATTTTATTATTTATTTATTTATTTGTAATTGTCTTACGCGCGTGCATTTAAAAGTTAATTTAATATTTAAGTGAATGAAATAAATACCTCAGCGAATTCGTTAAAGCAAACGAATTTAAGAATAATTAAGATATAGATATAATTAAGAATAATTAAGATATAGATATAATTAAGAATAATTAAGAATATATATATATTTAAGAATAATTAACTATTAAAAAAAATTTAGAGTTTTTGTTCAGTTAATCAAATTTCTTTTTTAGATTTATAATATAATTATATGCGTTGCGTTAATTTACAAAATATATATTTTTAACATGGAAAAATTTATTTTAATAAATAAAATTGGTAATTAATAACTTTTAATTAGAATAAGAATTCATTTTATGTCGTTTTGATGATTAAAAGTAGAACATATATTTAATGAGTAAGTTACAATAATAATTTGTTTCTTATCAATAGTTTTAATTAAAAAATAAAATAAAAATATTAATTTATATATTTTTTTCTTTTGGAAGACAACTTTAAATGGGGGATATTTCTTAATCTTTCTTATAAATTTAAGAATGCTTATTAAATAAAATAAGTGAATTTCACAGGTTTTTCTCTTAATACAATTTTCTCTTTAGGAATTATAATGTAAATGTGTTAATTCAAGAAATATATATTTGTAACATAGAAAAACTAATTTTAATAAAAAAATAAATTGGTAATTAATTACTTTTAATTACAATAAGAGTTATTTTTTTTTTGTAATTTGATAATTTAATGTAAAATATATTTTTAGTAATTATGTAGCAATAATGATCAACATTTCTTAATCATCAAATAAAATAGCAATATCAATTTATCTTTTTCTTTTTAGAAGTGTGAGATTTCTGAATCTTTCTCTTAAATTTTAATGATAAAAAGTTGGGTATTTTTTTTATATTTTTATAGATTGTAAAACAATTTTAAACACTTTTTTAATAATTTTATTTTTAGATAAAATAAGAAACATAGCTATTGCTTTTAAAATGAAAATAATAGCTAGAAAATAAGTTCAACTAATTTATGAATATTTTTTTTCTACAATCAAGTTTATAATGAATAATTGTTTTAAGGAGCGATTTAAAAAACTCTTTTGATGATTCAAATAATTGTAAGTCCTTTTTAAAATGAATTCAACAACAACTTTTTTTTTAAATAAATAAATATATGCAATTTTTGACACTTATTTTGTTTATCACTGTTAGAATTTTAAATGAAATACATGAAATATACATATTTTATCAAAACTGAAACTCAAACCGAACTAAGGAAAAGACAAAAAAGTGTCGGCTAAGACTAAAAATTCCGAATTCGGACCGACGTTGGCAAATCTGATCGGGCCACTATCAGATATCACATATCGGTCCTGCGTCACTTGCCGGCGTAAGTCGCTTGCCGATATATAACCATAAGGGGACCGATTACGGTAACCGGCAGTCGAAATTCAGATTCTTATGTTTCAATTGCCGACATGCTTCCGATGCTTCACCGAAACCACTGTGCCTATGCCGACATTTAACCGACAGTTCCAGCTGCGGTCCGATCGTGTGCCGAAAGGTATGTGTTTGATGGGATGTGATAAAACCATTTTTGAGTTCAAGTTTACTAATTAACCGTTTTTAAATTTAGTGTGGTTAATTTTAGTAATTCTGAAAAAAAAACTTTACCTTAATTAATCGTAAAAAAATAAAGCGAAACTTATTATTCAGCAAAAGATATGGAAACAAAATAGTATCCTATTTTAAATTATGAAATTAACACAAAGTTTCCTTTTCTAAACAAATACATCAACTTCAAAAATAATCTTCAGAATCTCGACTCAAGAATTGTAAATATTCTTCTAATAAGAAGTAATGTTTATGAATGTTTGATGGATTACATATCTCTAATACTAAAAAATTTTCGTTACCTTAAAAAAAAATAGATTTCCTAAATTTTCCTAAAGTTTAAAATAAAAATCTTACCTCCATGCATAAATTTCAAAAAATGTTATTCTGTTAACATCATAAAACGAATTTGAGTAAAACTTGATATTACATTTTATTTTTCAAATTTAGTTTGTTTATATCATATATTATTTCATATTGCATATATTAAGAACAGTCTTTATATCAAAGAAGGTACGTACGTGTTGTATTTTTATATCAAACCTCACTTAAATTGCTAAATTCAAATATTTTGTGGATATATTTATATTTTGACATTATTATTTTTTATTCACATTATTATTATTATTATTTTAGCTTTGTTCATTTCCCCAATTATGTGTTATGCAAGGAACACGTTTATTTATGAAATTATTTCTCATTTTATTTCTTTTGCATTTCTTCAATGTGCATGACTCACAATGGGACATACTTGTATTTCCAAACATTTTCAAATATTTATCTTTCAATTTCCTCTTTTGCATTACTAATTTATTTATTGATTCAAGGGACGAAAATCAAGAAAGTTTGAAAAGTTTTGTCATTTCTATTCGGTCATACTAACTTAAGGAAATACATTCTTAATTAGACTACATTTTATTGTAACGTGTTTAAAATAATATTTAAAGTTATATTAATCAGATATGCAAGAATATTTTGAATTCAGCGGAACGATTTAAATTTAATGCTTTTAATAATATTTTAAGGCTCATTCAATGAATATATCGTATGAACGAGAAATATATTTTCCAAAGTAAGAATAAAATTTTCGGAAGAAAAGAAATTAAGATTTTAGAAAATATTTTAAATTTATTTCATTTTTTAAGTTATATGCATATATAATCAAAATTTGAAAGTACATTATAAGAAAAATTAAAACTATAACTATAAAAATGTTATGTTAATAATTTTAAGTTAAATCCTATGAAAGGTAGGCAACGTTATCACGTAAGGCAATTCCATTAATGTTTATTACACAGAAATAATTATGTTGTTTTTTTTTTATCCGTTCACTCGGCACGTGTGGAAAAGATTGCGAGTGTTTAATTAAAATTTCTACTTTCAATATTGCAATAATAGTTAAATAAATGATTTGCATGTGGAAGTCGACACTCGTCTTGAAAAGATCTATCATGGATTGTCAGAAATCGCGAATAGTTTCAAGAATCGTAAGAGAACAGAGGGAAAATCCTGAAACCCCCCCAAAATAGCTAAAAACATCATGTCAAGAATCTCGAAATGGTTTACAAACGTTCGTTATATATATATACAACTTAATCAATTTTAAAAAGATACCACAATAGATTCTTTGGATCATTATTTTTCACGATCACGATTGCTAGTGGAAAACTGCTATCAGGCATGATTCGAAGGGTCTTTTCTGAAGCAACAATATCTCGGCGAATTAGCTGGCAGGATATATAAATTAAATTCGGTTGTGAGTGAAATGATTCAGAAAAGAGAGCTGCAAGCAAGGAAACCCAAGATTTATATTTATCTAACGAAGGGAGGTGAAATGGGACCATTTGGACAGATGCTTGTAATGGAGTACCGAGGACTGGAGCTTAACCCTTCATTTGGTGTGTCGTGTTTATATTTTAAGAATTCGATTTTGGTTATTCCTGAATTTTTTTAATTTTAATCGAAAAAAGTGCAAGCATTAGGCTTGAAACTATCCGCGACAGGAATTGGTGGAAGCGTGGTGTAATCATAGTTTTGGCATGAATCATTTTGAATGGCCGCACCGATCTATACATTTTTACGAAGAAATCTATGAATTCTCAAATATGTGAAGGTGCGGTTCTTGATAATTATGACACATTCTTTAATATTTAATTAGTGATAATTATCTTATAATGGATAATAATGCTCCTCCTCATCTCATTGCGCTAATAATTGTTTCTGTTGAGATCGAAGGGTTCCAGAAGACAGAATGGACTGCATGTCCTCCAAATTCCAAGACAAAAGAACATGCGAGGAAATACTAGAGCTCTGACTTGCAGCATTGGCGTTCGCACAAAGTACTCTGCAGAATATTCAAGTCGCAATTAATCATATACACAGCATTTTTCTATCGCTTGAACTTCGGGAAATTGTAATATACATCAGGGAAATTCTTTGCAATGTATGAATGGCCCACATCACTTATTTAGAATTTTTTTTCCCACATTTTACAGCACTTTTCCTATGCTCTTTTTTAATTTATTTTGTGCAAAAGTAGGGTGATCTTGAATCATATTTGATGATATGTTTCAGACATGCCAAAATACATATCCTGTGTTATTTCCATGTCCCTAGATTCAAATTCATCTAAGTTATATGAGGTTTTTTATGGGCTCTAATAATTATCATCACTTGTGTACATTATCTTTAAAAATGTCTAGCTAATGACTAAATTCTCCGCACTGTATAATGGGTAAGAATTTAAAGAGTTTAACATGTGGCTCGTGCAATTGATAAACAATTAAAGTGTACAGAGTGCGGCATTTAAAATTAAGTTTTAATTAAAGTATAACATTAATAAATGAATAATTTAAAGCCCTGTGGCCTACAGTTGTGGAATAATTATACTGTAATGACTAATGTAAGAATGAAGTAGGGCAATTCCACAGAAAATCATCATTTTGTGTGTGGAGGGGTGGAATAAAATTTATAATAAGTTTAATTTAAGGATATGATTGGAAAACTTGATATTTTTTATATTCTATAATAAAATCCTAATAAAAAGGCATTGTAAATTACTGTTTACAAACTAAGTTAAGTACCATTATTGTTTTTGTAAAGTTATAATGTTACGTCAGTTACACAATAAAAGTTGCGTCAGCTACACGTGTAAATGCCACTTTTTTCTTTTTTATTATTCAGATATTAATTAAACAAGTTACTGTTATAATTTGGCATTACTTAGTGTTGTTGAGAACATTAAATCACTTTTTTTAGCAGATAGTTTTGATAAATTTTACACTTCAATGAAGAGAGAAAAAATGTTTTTCTATTTTATGTTACGTCAGTTACATTATTTTGAATTGCAATTTTTGCTACTAAAACAGAGATGGAAAAAATCTGCAGGTATTTGGGTAATAAGTCCTTAGTAAGAAATATTTTAAATTGTAAAAAATTGTTCTAACTTTATTAGTAAATTTTCTACATAGTTTTGAAAACAAAATTCGATGTTAAAATGCTACGTCAGTTGACGGAATTGCCCAGTATTGTAATGATAAAATGATATAACTAGCCATTTAAAATTTGTTAGTATCTGCCTTGTAGAATATTAAAGTAAAGTATGCATCTAGGAGTTATTTTAGAGGTAACAAAACATTTTATTATATGTTTTTTTTTGCAATTTCATCTCCTACTTCCCTAATAATATAAAATAAATTTGATAATAGACTATTAGTATTATTTTTTGGCCATCAATAAGGACATTAGCTTTAACAATCGGTTGTGCATATATGTAAGAAATCAAACTTTCTTCTGACAGTGGTTTGTGCCTTATTATTTTAACCGCTTGCATAATACATAATGTGATAAATATGTCTCTAATGTGCATGAATGAGTTTATTAATACAAAAACAAAGTACTCTTTCAACAGGATTTTTGTATGAATTTTCATTTTATGACTATACCGCTGGTGACTTTAGATAACTTTTTTTTCTTTTTAATTCAAACTTCTATAGAGATGTCCCTTTCTTTCTGATCACTCTTTATTATAAGGGAACAACATTTCTTTGGTATTTGCTATTTATTTGTTCAATAAATTGCTGTAAGTGGAAACAATTTAAACTCTAAGTTATTTCCTTTTCCATTATCTGCTAGATGGATTCTTAGAAATACAAAAATTCAAATACTTAACTTCCATTTTTTTTTTTTTTTTTTTTTTTTTTTTTTTTTTTTTTTTTTTATCAGAAAATTTTTTTGATTTAGGAAAGTCGTAAGATGATCTTCATTATTATTTAGCAGAAGATTGAAAATTTATATGTATGCAGAAAATAATGTAAATATAATATTTAGACTCTGCCTTTAGCTTTAGTAGTCAGATTTGCAAAAATAAATTCAAATAATTTTTATTATAATTTTAATCATACTATATTTTTCGATTTAAAAGAAGAGGACAAAGAAATTCGTGAAAATATCTTCGTTTTTATTTAGCAGAGTATTAAAAATATATGCATATGCAGAAAATAATGTAAAGTAGAATATTTAGACTCTGCCTTTACCTTTAGGGGCCAGATTTGTAAAAGTAATTTCCATTTTCTTTTTTAAACAGAACACATTTTTCGATTTAAAAGAAGGGGACGAGGGCAATCGTGAAATGATCTTCTTTTTTTAGCAGAAGATTCAAAATTTATGCGTATGCAGGAAATAATGTAAAACATAATATTTAGACTCCGCATTTAGCTTTAGTAACCGGATTTGTAAAAGTAAATTCCAATTATTACTATTATTATTTTAATCATAGGGGCCAGATTTGTAAAAGTAATTTCCATTTTCTTTTTTAAACAGAACATATTTTTCGATTTAAAAGAAGAGGACGAAGAAAGTCGTGAAAATATCTTCATTTTTATATAGCAGAGGATTAAAAATATATGCATATGCAGAAAATAATGTAAAATAGAATATTTAGACTCCACTTTTACCTTTAGGATCCAGTTTTTTAAAAGTAAATTCCTTTTTTTACCAGAATTTTTTTTTTAATTTAAAAGAAGAGGGCGAAGGAAGTTGGAAATGATCTTCATATTTATTTAGCAGAAGATTGAAAATATATGCGTATGCACAAAATAATGCGAAATAGGATATTTAGACTTTACCTTTACCTTTAGACCCAGGTTCGTAAAAGTAAATTCCTTTTCTTTTTTTTTTTTATCATAAACATTTTTCGATTTAAAAGACGATGACAAAGAAAGTCGTGAAATGAACCTAATTACTTAGTAGAAGATTGAAAATATGTGCTTATGCAGAAAATATCGTAAAATAGAATATTTAAAGACTGCCTTTACTTTTAAAGCCGGATTTGTAAAAATAAATTTTAAGTTCTTAAACTCGAGATTGTACTTTTTGCATAAAAAGATATTATTTAAATTGTAGTTGTTTTTATTTTTCTTTATAAAAAACATATTTATCAAAAATTGAAGATTATAGAAAAATATTAAAGTGAATATTTTTCTTCAGTCATTCACAATATTTCATTGCTATTTATTTTACTTTTACAAGCGTACAGAAAACTTTATAAATTATATGTAAAGTAAAAATCATAAAAGGCATTAAAATACCTGTAAATAGATTAAATTTAGAACCCAAAAAACAAGGATTCTGCCTTTTCAGAATTTAGTGTTGCCCCCGATGAAATATATACTTTTAACTATATATATATATATATATATAATAAAGATGAAATCACAAATATATGAACAAGTGGTAAAATTCTAATAGATGAACAAAATATGAACATAGGAAACCAGTAGGGGAGAGTAGCCTAATTTGGACCACTTCGCCCAAAAAACAAGGATTCTGCCTTTTCAGAATTTAGTGTTGCCCCGATGAAATATATATATATATATATATATATATATATATATATATATATATATATATATATATATAATAAAGATGAAATCACAAATATATGAACAAGTGGTAAAATTCTAATAGATGAACAAAATATGAACATAGGAAACCAGTAGGGGAGAGTAGCCTAATTTGGACCACTTCGCTTATTTTCAGATGTAACTCACTTAATTTTTGGAATATCTGAAAAATATCACTACACGGGATAAATCAATTGATCTACTAACTAAATAAAACTTTAGATCATTTTCTTTTTGAAAATCTTAAATTTTATTTTAATTTGAAAAAAATTTCAAAAGTGGTCCAAATTCAGCAACTGGTCGCCTAAGTTGGACCACTAGTCTCCTAAATTGGACCAAATAAAATCAGGTTGTTTTAATGACAAGGGAATGTAATTAATTTTATTAAAAGCAAAGTTTTCGGTTACTGAAACAACAAACAAAATAACAGCAATGAAATACAATGAAATCAAATATCTGAAAATAATTGTAATTGTTTTAAATCAAACTGTTTTCAAAATATAAATCAAAGTTATCAGTAATTAAGAATAGAAATTATGAAACTAATTGCCAGTTACTTGAATATTATTTAAGGGGTGATGCAAAGCTTACACATGAATTTCGTTTATTGATTTTTTTTTCCAGCGCACACAACATGGAACCGTATTTGGCAATATGAATACTGAATCATTTCTGCTGTTTTATTTTCTTACAAATCAGGCAAAACCAATCATCACTATTTAGATTTTTATTTTAGATTCCGAATTATTAGACTTTTTTTTGCAACAGAAGTTTTCTTTATATTATGATCGTAGTTCTCCCCTTTCATCAATTCCTTGATAATTGCATTACGAGATAATTTTTAAAACTTGATGTTCCATTTGCTTTTATGCTGTGATAGTTTCCTTTTAGTCTATTTTTAGTGTTTTTTCATTTCAAGTTTTACTTTATATGGCGAAGATGTTAACACAACTGTTTTTTGGCTCCCTCTGTACTTTTTAAAAACTAAATTTAGCAAAGGATATAACATTTTTAATGATTTTCTGGCTTTTGGGGAGGATTTGTAGCTACAGCCTTATTGCAGGCCAATTTCTTCACAACTTACACTCCCCTTTTTATTTCCTATATCTATAACAGCTTTTGCTGTCACCTGTTTTTTTTTTTTTTTTCCAGACAGCTTGTCCGTGTATTTTTCAATATTTTTAACATTATATTATAAAAGTGTTTAAAAAAAGTATGCTCTATTGAAAAATACGCTACGATTAATTATACGCAAACATTATATATTCAACAGTGTCAGTGGACCAGTCGTAAAAAAAAAAAAAAAAAAAAAAAAAAAAAAAAAGAGAGTATACGCTCTAAGCAGAGGGTATACGCTCAAGACAGAGCGTATAACTTAGAGTGTATATACTATAGCTTTCTTGAGAAACAGGGGGTATACTGTGTTCCTTAAAAAATCCAGAAGGTACACGGCGTATACCCGCGTATACGCTCCACTACATCCCTGAACAGTGTTGAATTCACCTTCCTCCTCCCGGAAGGTTTGAGGTTTTTTGCGTTTTAATGGCAAAAAAGTGTAATTCCACCCTCCAGAACTATAAAAAGTCTGCCCTTCCTCAGAGAATCGCAAATATCCTCCAGGAAGAATATGTTTGAATTCAACTCTGTAAACCAAATACGCCGTAGGAATAAAGTATTCAAAGAAACTAAATACAAATACATACAAGATGAAAGAAATTGCAAACAAAATTTATTGCATAAACATGTAAAAATATTTTTTTGTTTATATAGGCCAAAACTGTATAAAAAAATTAATCCAGATATACCCCCCTCCCCCCCCCCCAAAAAAAAAAATGCATGGAGATAATAATCCATTATAAAATATTAAAAAAACGAAAAAAAAATTGTGTACAAACTGCACCGTCCTCGAAATTAATTAATTAATTTTCAAAATTTATGATCGCATATTTGGTCCAATTTAAGTAACTTAAATTGGCCCAATTATGGCAACTGCGTCATTTTTTAAAACAGATAATTTCAAGACTAAGAACAAAAACGAAATCAAACAAAGCCGCGTGAGAAATATGCTCAATTAACAGATGAATTTATATATGTATATGAAAATATAACAACTTACCTTAGTTTTAAAGTATTCACTTACGTTTAGTAGGAAAAATGTAGATCAAAACAGCTAACTTTAGGTTTTTTTTAAATTGTCTGAAAACAACACGTGGTAGGCGGTTGCTTCTTCTAATCGTGCGTGACGTCGTCCTGATGAGTAGCATTTCAGCGATAGATGGCGTCTCTTCCTGTAATTAACGGCAGAATGGCAACGGTCCAATTACAGCGGCGGTCCAAATATGCCTACTCTCCCCTATGTAAAATAAAAAACTATGAATAACCCACAGAATCATATATATATATATATATATATGTGTGTGTGTATGTAAAATAATGTATGCAAAATAATATGTATCCAGTATGTAAAATAAAAAACTATGAATAAACCACAGAATCATATATATATATATGTGTGTGTGTGTGTGTGTGTGAGTGTGTGTGTGTATAAGTATGTATATAAAATATAGATAGCACAAAACATATTTCCATTTTAAGACTTAAAACACGCGCTTTTATTTTACATAAAATAATGTCATTCGCATACTCTGAAGAATTTCACATTTACGATCCAGTCATAAACATCTACTGAAAAGAATGCATATGGCGTCAATATCATTGAATAATACACAAATCCAAAATAAAGCGTTTTCGTCATTCAAGAAACTCGCCAAAAAGAAAAGAAAAGAAAAGATAACGGTTATCTAATGATTTATATGACTTCATTTCTTTGTAACATTAATATAGACAGTTAAAATTAAACATAGTTTATAATAGCTCTATATATTATCAGAAATCTTCATTTATATTTTTCAAAATATAAACTAATATTTTGAAATGAAATGTTTTTTTTTTTTCTATTGTTATGGGAAAATGGCAAGAAAAATATATAATTCCTATTTTCCAACTATTTTCCTTTTATTTTCTGCAGAAATGGAGTACTTGAGTTGCCAACTTTAAACTAACAGCACTAAAAACTAAATAAAAAATTAATATCGCAAAAATGAATTGAGATGCAGTTATCTAACAAATTGAATTTAAAAGTACTTTCTTTCTCTATAGGACGGTATAAAAATTAGAAAGGTGCAATACTTGGAAGTTTAAAAAATTGCAGAAGGGTTTACCTGTATTTAACCTCACTATGATACACCTGCTTTGTTTTATGGCTGGCTTATATAACGGAACGTTATTTTTTCGAGACGACACTTTAAATTGCTGGGAGAAAGTCTTGTAATCGTTTTGAAAATAGAAAAAAAAAATTTGACGGATTTACACGTTTCAGACACTGGAGATTCCGAAAACATATTTTTAGAAAAAAAAAATTGCCGTCTGTCTGGGTGTGTGTGTCTGCAAAGTTTCTATCTCCCGAACAAATTGAGATAGAGACTTGAAATTCGGTGTGTACTTAGGGAGTAATAATGGAACGAAGTCTATTGAATATCAGTAACCTCGATTATCCGGAACTATTTTTCTCGGACTCTCAAAATATTCGTTCTGATAAAAGGTATAAAAAATCTTTCGAAATTGTTCATTTGAAGAAGTGAACATAAAAGAGAATAAAAAAAACATAAATTTTGCATCATGAATGAAGTCGATCGGATAATTAGTTGTCGAGATATTTGCAATCCTATTTTTCACATTCTTCGATTTTTTATGACCCTGTATTTCATTCAAATTTCAATTCAAAGATTTTTTTAAATTGAAAATCAGACGCTTAATCCGATGCAGTAAACGTTTAGTTAATACGATTATAATTTTTTTAGTTATAAAGATGTTTCTTTTACGCAATTCGGTACTACCCGATTATCCCGCCGACCAAAAACTATCACGAAACTATAAGATTAAATGCCAATAATGGCTTATCGTAAATGTAAAGCATTTAATGCATCTCCATACCTATAAGGGGGGTTACCATAGGGGGGACCCTGTTCTGTCGCCAAATTTGGCGACCAAAATTAGTCGCCAAATTTGCAGTATCTCTAATATTTCGCCAAATTCCCATAGACTTCCATTGTTAACGAATAGTGTTTATTTGCTTACAGAAAATCAACAAATTGAGACATTTTAATGCAACAAAAACTAATATTAGGATTAATTATATGTGAGGCAGTCCAAGTAAATTAAATTATGAATAAAAGCAATATGATACAATGCGTAGCATATACCACATGTTTTATTTTCATATTTTATATTATGTATATCCATGATGCGTAAGTATTACGGTGGCCCCTAACGACTAGTTTTTAATAGGAATGATATTTTAAATAATAAAAATAGGTGAGAAAATTTGTTTATAAAACATCTTTGTAATGTTATACTGCATGTAGATTTGTATATATTCTTCTGCAAATTTATTTGTCTCCTTCACTTTTTTTCAATGCCCGAACCTTATCACATTTTATATATTTGTTCAATTAATTGCTGTAATCTGAAACAGTTTTGAACTTTTAGTTATTTTCTTTTCCATTATCTACCAATGCTTTCATCGAAATGCAAACATTTCAAATATTTAACTTTCAATTTCCTTCTTTACATCAGGACGCATTTATCGATTCAAAAGACGAGGATGAGGAAACTTGGAAAATGATCTTTATTTCTATTTAGCGAAATTGAAGTTAGAAAATACAGACGAGGGCAGACTAGAATATAAAATAGAATACTTAAACTTTGCATTTACGCTTCGGAGTTAAAAGATACATGCGAAGTTGGATTTGCAGAAACAATTTAACTTTCGACTCCAGTTAATATGTTTGTAATTTTTGTCTACCAAAAATATTATTTGAACTAAAGATAAGATAAATTTTTCAGAGTAAATAACACATTAAACTGCAATGTAAAATTAATAAAAATATTAAACTAGAATTTTTTTTTCGCTCATTCAAAATTTTCTATTGCCATGTCATTTTGCCTATAGAAGATTTTATAAAATATGTGTATAAATAAAAAGAGATAAAATGTCATATAAAATAGATCCAACTTACGAAAATGTAATTTCTGTAAAAGTTTTTGTTTTGCTTGCATTTTATATGTAATTTATATTCATTTTTAGGGTTTCGTTCATGTGACGAAACCCTATTTGTCTCACTCCTTTGTCCGTCTGTCACAGAGCCAGTTCTCAGAAACTATACATGTTGGAGACTTGAAATTTTGGATACTTATAGCTGAACACCTCACATCAAACGACAAATCATAAAATTTTGAAAAGTCGGTGATTAACCGAATTACGGGCTAATTAACTTCTAAAACTAACCAATCAGCATTTTTAACGCAGGTACAAACGGACATTCTCCAAATCATCAGAGTTTCTCTTAAGGGTTGCCAGTAAAAGCAGCCGATGCACAGTTACCACGAAGGAAATTAAGCCGAGAAATGAAGTGGACATTTTAAAGCGTAATCGCATATCAGAAAGTATTGGTCCGAGAAATTTATAAATGGTACAGGCAAACGAGGAAAAATATCTACATTCATTTGGTATAAAGTTCACTGCGATGTGTATAAGTTAAAATATCCACTAAAAATCGATCGATAATAATTTAATTTCTGTAATTGGAAAGACAAGGCAAAAAGATTTCATTTCGGCGGGAAAGCAGGTGTCAGACATGACGACGCTTAGGTTTTCCATAGTAGGATATTTTAATATGAAATTTTAAATTTTTAAATATTAAACTTTTTGATTAAATTTTTGGCATCCCGATGTGAAATTTTCCCCTGATTTCATTTATACCCAATTCTAAGTCCTATCTTAATTACAGACTGAAATATTAATTATTATTTAATTAATCGGTTTATTGCTATCAAATGTGTCGATTAAAATGGAGACACGTGCTTTTTTAACCACGAAATAATTTAAATTAGGAAATCTAACAATTTGCGTGGGGTTTTGAACAGCGCTATGAGATATGTATAACTCATTTATCATAAAAAATTTTACAAGTATGCATACCACTATTTTCGAATAGTAATTCCAGGAAATATCTTAAATTTTTGGTTAAGACCGTCACTCGATCTGTTTGAAACTTTAAGATAGTTTATAACACATAAGAAAAAGTGTAAAAAAGAATGGAGTGTAATATTTTGAGGAGAGGGGAGCTAAATCTATTTTTAAAATCTTAGCGTTTGTTACCGCAGCAAATGTTTTAAATTCTTGGTTAACTCCTTGAGGGGCACCGGTATATATTATATACCACCTACGTTTAATGAAGTTTTACACCAGAAAAATTTTATTAAATTTTACTTTTCTAACTTTGGTGGAAAACAGCCGTAAAATTGCTTTTACATATTTTGAAATAGAACTTTTCAAAGATTCCGGTGGGAATTCAGCATTTCACAAACGTAATTGCTTGCCCCTCAAGGGGTTAAGACCGCCACCATCCCGACCCATGTATCTACGGAAAGATTGCGAGAAGGAGTTTTGTTGAGATATGCTTTTGTTAAGAATAGAGTGCGCTCCCTGGTGGTGGAATGTGGAACTAACATAACGCGATTTTGTAAAAATTAGGAAATCTAACAAGTCGATCTGTTTGAAACTTTAAGATATTTTATAACATATAAGATAAAGTGTAAAAAAGTATGACGTGTGAAATTCAGGGGAGGTGGCGGCGGGCGCTAGATTTCTATTTAAAAAGTTAGCGTTTCTGACCGCTTAAGGTGCCTTTTTGAGGTAGTCCTGAGATATATGCTACTTATTTAATATAAAATTGTCTAAAGTTTAGTTACCACTATTTCCGAATAGTAATTTCAGAAAATATCTTAATTTCTTATTAAGACCGCCACCACCTCGAGTAACATATCTACTGATAGGTTGTTTAACGGAGTTTCCTTCCGATACAGTTTTGTTAAGAATAGAGTGCTCTCCATGGTGGTGGAAAGTGGAACTAACATAACGCGATTTTGTTAAAATTAGGAAATATAACAAGGCGATCTGTTTGAAACTTTAAGGTAGTTTATAACACATAAGAAAAAGTTTATAAAAAATGGCGCGTGAAATTTCGGGTAGGAGGGGGGGGGGGCGCTAATTTCACTAATTGATTTATTTCTATTATGTACTTATTTTAAAAGGCAGTCGCGCGATGTTTCATTGCATTATTCTTTTGAACGGTGTCCGATTTTTAAAAATATAGCATAAATGTTACTTATGCCACATAAAAATGTCAGAAGTATTTAGACCGCTATTTTCGAATAGTAATTTCAGCAAATATATTAAATTCTTGGTTAAGACCCCCCCCCCCCCCACCCCGGTCGCATGTATCTACCGATAGGTTGTTTAAAGGAATTTTGTTCAGACACGCTTTTGTTAAGAATAGAGTGCGCTCCCTGGTGGTGGAATATGGGGCTAACAGACCGCGATTACTTTAAAGTAGGAATTCCAACAAAGCGATCTGTTTGAAACTTTAAGATAATTTATAACAAATAGTAAAAGATTATAAAAAAAGAATGGCGCGTCACATTCCGGTTGGAGAAGGAGGGGAGGGAAAGGGGCGCGAACAAAATTAGGCAGTATAACAGGGCGTTTTGTACTGTTTTGCGTGCGGCTTTTTGATGGCGTGATGAGAAAACTATTATTTATACAAAATCAAAAATTTTATAAATGTTCGTACCACTATTTTCGATGGTAATTTAAGCAAATATCTTAAATTCTTGGTTAAGACCGCCACCCCCTCGACTAGCATATCTCCTGATAGGTTGTTTAACGGAGTTACGTTCAGATACAGTTTTGTTAAGAATAGAGTGCGTTCCCTCGTGGTGGAATGTGGAACTAACAGACCGCGATTTCATTTAAAATAGGAAATCTAACAAGGTGATCTTCTTGAAACTTTAAGATAGTTTATAACACATAAGAAAAAGTTTATAAAAAATGGCGCGTGAAATTTCGGGCAGATAGGGAGGGAGGGGCAAAATATTTCTTTTTTTTTTCTCTTTTGTTTCATAAAGTTTCAGGTGCGTTTTTTGACGGTGTCCTCAGATACATGCTACTTATTAAATATAATATGTCAAAAGTTAAATTACCACTATTTCCGAATAGTAATATCAACAAACATCTTAAATTCTTGCTGAAGACCGTCACCCTCTCGAGTAACATATGTACTGATAGGATTTGTAAAGGAGTTCCTTTCAGATAAGATTTTGTTAAGAACAGAGTGCACTCCCTGGTGATTGAATGTGGAACTAATAGACAGCGATATCATTTAAAGTGGGAAATCTAACAATGCGATCTGTTTTAAACTTTAAGATACTTTATAACACATGATAAAAAAGTATAAAGTAGAATGGCGTGTCGCATTTCGAGTGGGGGGGGGGGGGTGAGGAGGTGGCGCGTACAAAATTAGGAAATATAGCTGGACGGTATGTTTGAAACTTTAATATAGCTTATAAAACATAACAAAAATTTTAAACATCTGGCCGCGTGAAAAATAATGGTGACCATTACCCCACTTCGCCCCCCCCAAGGGGAGCACCTTTCTAAATTTGGCAGATACCCGTTATGTGATATATCGTAGCATTTCGGGGGGGGGGGGGGGCACGAAAAAAATTAGGAAATATAACGAGGCGAATCTGTTTGAAGCTTTACGATAGTTTAAGAAGTGTTTACCAAAATTTAGAAGGTGTTCCATGGCGATATATGTACTGGACGTTTTGAGAGGAATATTAAACGAAACCCTTTGTGCGATCTATGATCACACTTACCCACTTGTTGCACTTTTAACTATTCAGCTCTTACATAATATCTATGATTAGTGACACGTATATACGATGTTCCAACAGTACGCTCGCCATACATTGGCTGATGAGAAATGCAAATTTACATAAATGCATTCCGTAATTATTTAGGCAATTACTACTATCAACTAGATTTCACCGGCTATCTTTTCGGGGGGCGAACTTTAACCACAGTGTCATATATTTATGAAAGCCAATATCATTGAGGTAATCACTACTATCAACAACTAAAATCTAGATTATTTAATTTAAAAAAAATATATTTAGTATTTTCGTCTCTGAGAAAGTTTTTTTTTTCTTACTAACATCGCGAATGCTTTCGATTTCACGGGGTATCTTTTCATGCTCGCACTTTAACCACAGTGTAATATATTTATGAAAGCCATCATCATTGAGGTAATCACTAACTAACAACTACTAAAATCTAACATTTTAATAAAAAAAATTATTCAGTATTTATGTCTAGGAGAAAGTTTTTTTTTCCACTACTAACAATGCGTATTCTTTCGATTTCACCGGGTATCTTTTCGTGGTCGTCATTTAGTCGTCATATATGGTCGTCATACATTTATGAAAGCCATTATCTATTGGAAAGTTTTCTATACCTGTACACTATTAATTGTCTCTAAATAAAGAGAGAAAGTACTCCAACCAGTCAGAGTTCTGTTAAACTTTAAAGTTGTTTTTATACTGTAAAACATTATTTGTAACAAATGTTTCGTAATTCTGAAAGCGAATGTAGTATGTTTATGTTACAGATGAGATGTAAAAGTAAAAACAGTAGTATAAAATGTAAGCAAACATTAATCGATTTCAGAGTAATTTAGCCATTTAACCACTAAAAAAACACTTTTTCTGGAATGCCGTCTGAGGGGATGGACTTAATGCTGTCTCGGGGGACGGCATTATAATCCCCCCCCCCCAGTACCATCGCGAATCCTTTCGATTTCACCGTCTGTCTTTTCTTGGGTGGACTATAACAACAGCGACCTATGTTTATGAAAGTCATCGTTATTTTTAAACCTTTAAATTAGTTTTCTAGAAAGTTGAAATTTTAGTGCAAAATTCACCTTGATTAATAATTAACATACATAAGATACAAATAAATGTGAATACATTGCTTACAGATGTGTCAAGTATAATAAAATCCTTTAAAAACACATTAAAGTCATATAAAATCCAAAACGTTTTCAACCGAAACTTACTCGGTCATCTTCAGTGAAAAACACTGAAGAGTTTTTGTGGTCGACAAAAACATGTGGTCGTAAACCACGTATTTAAACAAAAATGCAGGTTGTTGTGACCTAACTGACTTTTGTTGACTGCTATAACTTTCAGAAAACTGAAGTATATTATAATAAAACTTTTAATAGACATTCACACCTTTGTTGCAAATGTGATAATATCGGAAAAAGTGGTAGATGTTTCCATTATGCGCGACTGCATTATGCACTTGACGCTCCAAATTTTGGACTACGATTGCCAGTTCATACGCTATCATCGATTGCTTAACCCTTAAATGCCTGATTTTTCAAAAATCATTGGAATAATGTTTTTCGACTTTCATTTTTTAAATAAATTATGGGAAAAATACTTTAAAAAATCATATTTTGTTTTATGTATGGCTTACGGTTAAAAAACAGCTTGTTACTAATCGGCAATACTGGTCTTTAATTGAAAAAATAATTTCCCGTGATAAAATTATATAATATTAAACACAGAAGAATTTTAGGAACTACAATAAGAAATAAATTTTACTTGCTCACTGTAGAACAAAATAGGGTATTTCGCAAGCTTCCAAACAAATCAAAAAGAACAAGTAGCAACAATTAAAAAAAAATAAATCTGTCGTTATTCTTAAACAGCACACGTATTGCCATTTACATGTTGAAAATCGATTTAATAATATTTTCAGAATGTACTTTATTGGCAACATTAGGCATTACAGCTTCAATATTATTCAAATAGTATTTTAGAGCCTAAATTGGGTGTGTTGCAGAAAAGCAACACCCGGCATTTAAGGGTTAAGCACCCTGTTTTTCCAGAACATTTCGCGAAATTACAACATTTCACACAAAATAAGGTACATATATCGTTGCATTTTTATTGTAATGTTTTGATTTTTCTCAAAATTATTGCCGTCAACGCAAGTTCAGTTAGAATGAAACGCTCTGTATTTGTGACTAAATACGCACTTTGAGAACCCATGTTTTATGGTACTTTATCATCCTCTTGATGCATTCTATCACCCCTCTTAATTTTTTGGTAAATTTTGGAAAATTTCTGTATGAACTGCTCATAATACTATCGCAGTTTTATTATTTTATTATGTATAAACAAGTAATAATATATATAATATGTTAATAAGGTAAAACATATAGAAAAGTACGATGATGTTAAGATAGCTCCACATAAAAAATAAAATTTTATATAATTGAAAAAATATTAAAATCTTCATAATAAATCCATGTTTCTTGCTTTGTTTGAGCAATTTCCAAACAAACATCAATCAGAAGAGTAGTAAATATATAACCTAAATTATAACTACAATATCTGCTCTTATTTATATTCAGCTTTCTTCACGGAAAAGATGGTCGTTGCGCCTGTCGCATCACTGGACAAAAACGATAGCGGCAGAGCCGATCGCGAAAAAAAAAAATCACAGGAAAAATTTATAAGCTAAATTCAACAAGTTTAACACATGGACCAGAGGAAACGGTACGGGTGAGGCTTTTTAAATGTCGGTCGACCACTGCGGCATCGAGGTCATTCATAAGATATAATAAAGAAATCACATAATTTTAGAAAAAGATTAAAAAAATATGACTAAATTGGGGTGGGGGAACTATGCCGATTCAACTACCTTCTTACCTTGAAAATTAAATTTGTGTTACAGATTAAAATCTTTCTCACAATTTTTTTTTAAATTTTCTATTAAAATAAATTATCAGACTCAGGAAATACTTTCTTTCTACTTCTTTTTTTTTCTTCACCTTCATTTGTAAATTAAGTCCTGCTTATTTCTAAAATATGCGAATTCAAAATCAGCTAGTTCATGACTGAAGGCGTTTAGGTGTGGCATCTATCCTACTAATTAACATTGAATCATAAACTATAAGTGATAGTGAAAACGCATATACAAATTGTCCCAAAAATTCTTTCCACGATTTTATAAATAATTCGTTTATACAATAATAGAGAAAATCAGGAAAACTGCAGCTCTTAAATTCCGTACAAAGTAAATAAAAAATTAATTTAATTCTTATCCAACATATGTTATTTTTTTCTTTTTTTTAAATCTTAAATTTATTTTTTAATGTTATATTCATATTATATCTGCTCGCCCAAACTATAAAAATAATTCTTTTGATAAACTTCAACAGATAAATTGAAATTCTACTCAGTAGACCTTATTTTATTTTTGCAGCCCAAGATTTTCCTTAAATATGGGGATCAATAATCAGTTATTTCATGACCAAAGGCGTTTAAGTTTGAAATTCTCCTGACTCAGTTTCTGGCAAACGTCATTTTAAAATAGGGAATTTCACAAGCTAGTAAATTTTTGAAGGGTAACGCATTCTATCCTGTGAAAAGTTCAAAATAGCTTTAACATATTTATTCTGATTTCTTTTATGATTTTTGTAGGAAAGAATTATTTTTTTTAGATATATCTAGATAATATATATCTAGATAATAAAAAGAAGATCAGTAAAACTCCAACTCGTGAATCACGTACAAATTAAACTAAAAATTAATTTAATTATTAGCCATGCATGTTAATTTTTTAATATCATTAAAATCGTAAAGTTATTTTTAAATGTCATATTCATATTATATCTGCTCGCCCAAACTACAAAAATAATACTTTTGATAAACTTCAACAGATAAATTGAAATTCTGCTCTGAAGACGTTATTTTATTTTTGTAGCGCAATGTATTCCTTAAATAAGGGGATCAATAATCAGTTATTTTATGGCCAATGGCGTTTAAGTTTGAAATTCTCCTGACTCAGTTTTTCTCAAGCAAAAGTCATTGTAAAATAGGGAATTTCACAAGCTAGTAATTTTTTGAAGGGTAACGCATTCTATCCTGTGAAAAGTCCAAAATAGCTTTAACATATTTATTCTGATTTCTTTTATGATTTTTGAAGGAAAGAATTATTTTTTTTAGATATATCTAGATAATATATATCTAGATAATAAAAAGAAGATGAGTAAAACTCCAACTCGTGAATCACGTACAAATTAAACTAAAAATTAATTTAATTATTAAACAATGTATGTCATTTCTTATATCATTGAAATACTAAAATTATTTTTAATGTTATATTCATATTATAACTGCTCTCCCAAACTATAAAAATAATACTTTTTATAAACTTTAACAGATACACTGAAATTCTACTCAGAAGACCTTATTTTATTTTTGTAGCCCAAGATATTCTTTTAGTATGGGAATCAATAATAAGTTATTTCATGGCCAAAGGCGTTTAAGTTTGAAATTCTCCTGACTCAGTTTCTCTCAAGCAAAAGTCATTTTAAAATAGGGAATTTCACGTGCTAATAAATTTGGCAAGGGTAATGTTTTCTATTCTGTGAAAAGTTCGAAATATCTTTACCTTATTTATTCTGTGTTCCCTTGTGATTTTTGTAGGTAAGAGTTATTTTTTTTAAATATCTAGAAATTATCTGTCAACAAAAATAAACTTATAGGAGATAGTGGAAAAAAATTACCATTTTTATAGAGCAATATGCATTAGGTTGTTAATCTATTTTTATATGGAGTTATTAAAAAATTTCAAATTCCATAACATGAATTGGATGATTTTGTCCTTATAACTATTTTCTGTCAACCAAACTACTATTTGTTTAAAACACATTAGCGCCCAGCGTCCTCATTTGAGGACGCTGTAAAAAAATGTTATTTCCTACAGTAAATTTAAAAATATTCTTTTATTTACAAGTTGGTATGATAGATAGAATCACCGCCCAATATAATATATGCGATTTCTTTGGAACTAAGTAATAAGGCGCTGAAAAAATGCACTATAATTTCCCGGTTTTTAGGTAATCAGGTTGTGTATTTTTTATACTTCTGTATAAAACTGTATTTATGAGGTAAAATCTTTAAATTTGATATAAATGTAATCTAGGTAGTCCATATTATGCCATTAACATGTTTTTAAGTATTTATTGTTATTAATGTATCCGTAATAAACAGGAAAATTTATCCGTCATCGTTTGAGGTCGCTGGGCGTTTGGGTATAGTTTTTATTCATATTCAGAATATTTTCTTAAGAGTTTCTTACGGTTTTTTGCATTTAAAATATAAAAGTAAGATGAAAATTGAATAGAAAAAAAGTTTTTCAAAGCTTAGAAGAGGCAAAAACTTATCTTTCTTCTGAAGAAATAAAAGCAGATGTTGTATTACTGCCTCCAGATGTAGATGATAAAGCGGATGAAGAGCAGTTCGATGATGATACTTTGGATACTCCGGTTGTATCAGACATTGCAGGTACATTAGAGATTACATTACCAGATGATAATGAAAACTGTATTATTTTCGATAAAAAAAAAGGGAAAAAATCCCGCAAGCGTAAAACTATCATATCACTTGTATGGACAAATGAAAACCCGTCTTACAAATTCGAAACTTTAGAAAATTCTTCTAAGTGAAATTCGGATACATTGGCAGCGGAAACTAATAATATGAGTCCAGTTGAGCTGTTTGAAGAATGTTTTACTGAAAGTGTTTATGATATGATCGCAGAGGAAACTAACCTATATGTTCTAGAAGTGAAAATAAATTGAACAATAATGTGACTAAAGACGAAATAAAAACTTATATAGGATTTCTGATACTTTTGGGCTATCATAGTTTATCAAGTGAACGGGACTACTGGGCAGAAGCAAATGATTTAGGAGAAACAATAGTTAAGGGTGCTATGACTAAAAATTTGTACTTAGAACCTTAGAGATTATTTTATTTCCAAGATAATGCATTACATTAGTATAACAAACTTCATAAAATATTTAAAGTATATCGCTTGTTAGAAATGCTTTCCAAGAATTTTCAGAAATCGGGCATTTTCAATGAAAATGTGTCTGTTGACGAAATGATCGTTCGGTATTATGGTCGTCATACACTGAAACAGTTTATAAAATATAAACCTATTTGATTTCGCTATAAACTATGGGCTCTGTTTGGCAACGATGGTTACTGTTGCAATTTTACACTGTATTGAGGAAAAGAATCTAATACTTCTGAATCTGAAAAACTTCCTTTAGGTACAAGAGTGGTGTTAAATTTATTATCTAATGTTGAAGATCCAAAGATCCGTCGTGTTTATTTTTATTACTTCTTTAACAGTCATATGTTGTTAAAATACTGAAAGAAATGCAGTTCAGAGCTATTGGAAAACCACGAGAAAATCATACTGAAAAATACCCAATAATGTGTGATAAGAAAATGAGTAAATATGAGAGAGATGTTCTTACGATAGTAAATTAGACAAAACAAATGAAATTCTTGTTGTTAAAGGGAAGGGCAATAAGCGTGTTTCTTTGGCCACTAATTTTCATACCATATTGCCGCTATTTCCAGTACGAAGATGGACTGTAGAAAAAAATGGTGAAAGCTAATCAGCCTCATGCTATAAGTTCATATACCTCATTTATGTAGTGTGTCGACGTTCATGATTGGCTTCTTGAAAAAGATTGAGTACGAGGAAAGAAATGGTATTTTTGCTTTATTACTAGGCTGATAGATATGGCTGTTGTAAATAGCTAAGACATTTATAAAAAGATCCATGTTTCCAGGCATAAAATTCGACAAAATATAGCATGTTATTAGCAAAAGGGAGAAACAAATGCGCTGCCAATATGGTAACTGTTCTTCAAAGCCAAGAACATATTGTATGAAATGCAATACAACATTATGCATAAAATATTTTCCTCTTTTTCACACTAAAAATCAATCTTAAAAATGTAAAAAAAAAGTTTTCTTACATATCTAAAAATAAATTTTGATTGTTAAAGTTATTTTGTCCATTAGTTTGCATATATATTAAAACTAAATAATTTTATATAAAAACTTTTCATTTAAAAAATTTGAGATTTTTACGTACAAACGCCCAGTGTCCTCAAATTAGGACGGCTTAAAAAATATGGTTACAGTTAAATTTTTTCAAAATGCTTTTGAAATACTCTTAATTTATGCATTTCTACCCATATATATCAATTTCAAGGAAAATTTTCAAAATTTGTTAATTTGGGCGTTAATGGGTAAAACCTACATCTTATTTTTACTGTAAATGTATCTTTACCTAACTTCTGAAGCTGCTATTAGTACAACGTATATGTAATTAAAACTTTTATTGTGCAATAAAATCTAAAAGTTGATTTTGAAAACATAGCTCAAAAGTTAAATATGTAATTACCAAAATTAAAATAGAATCAAAAGTGTATATGAAGATGAGAAACGCATAAACATGGTATCATAATACATTTCCAAAAGCTAACGGATTTACTTCTCGAATTACACTTCTTACAAGTGCCACATATCAATCACACCTTTATAATCCACTTACTGAAATCATAAGATTAAGCATGTCATATTACCCCACCTTATTTCTAATTCAATATAATATTTTGTTTTTCATTTTAATAGCTTCATGCTCTTTGAAAAATGTAGTATTTAATATATATAAGGTTACGGGAGACAAGTGGGCCATGATTTTACAATGTGACCTTGGAGATTCTGGCAATTCAGCTTCAAAAGGCTAATATCAGTTTGAATTAAAGTCTGAACGATAGTAAATGTGTACAGTTAGGTTCCCACTATCAGATAAAAATGTTCCAAATTACATTTTAATATCTAAAAATAAAATATATATATATATATATTTCGTCTTCCTTTCCTCATGGGTCCAGTTGCCCCATAAAAATGGGGCAAGTGGACCAGGAGGGTCTGTGTTCCACACGCTTTTTTTATATTTGGCATCTGGTCCTGTTTGAAAAAGGGTAAAAAGTGTAAACAACTAAAACAAGTGGGTAAGTGTGATCACAGACCGCACAGAGGGTTTCGTTTAATAGTCCTTCAAAACACTTTATCCTTTTGAAAAATCTGTTAGTTCCACTTTTCGCAACCAGGGGCGCACTCTATTCTAAACAAATCTCTATCCGAACGAAACTCCGTTTTACATACTATCCGTAGATATATTAGTCGAGGGGATTGGGCCCATAGCACCCGAGATAAGTAAGCGCCCCTGGTGGTAAAAAGTGGAACTAAAATATGTAAGGCTATGGTGCATAGTATGAAAGAATGGTCAAAGGGGTGTCGGCAAAAGTTGGAAAAGTGATCCCTGGGCGAAAAGGGCGGAGGTTAGAAAAAATGTTTAAAATACACAAGTTAGAGCCCAGAGGATTAATAATATAAGACTTTTTGAAAATTTTATAATTTGTCGTGTAGTCTGATGTATTCAGTCGAGAAGTCTGAGGTCGTATGCAAAAATTCATGTCTCCAACTTAATTAAGGGCTCTCTTAGAAAGAATTCCTTAAAATACATAAGTGGTAGCTCATAGGGTTAAACGTAAGACTTTTTCAAGATTTTGTGATTTGTCGCCTGGCCTCAGGTGTTCTGCTATAAGTATGCAAAATTTCAAATCTCCAGTTTAATAAGGGGCTCAGATAGAAAGAGTTGCTTAAAATAAGCATGTGGGAGCCCAAAGGGTTAAGTGTACGACTTTTTCAAAATTTTATGGTTTGTTGCATGAAGGTGTTCAGCTATAAGTATGCAAAAATTTCACGCCTTCAACCTAAATATGGTCTCACTTAGAAAGAATTGTTTAAAATACACATGTGGAAGCCCAAAAGGTTAAATGTACAATTTTTTCAAAATTTTATGATTTGTCGTTTGATGTGAGGTGCTCAGCTATAAGTATGCAAAATTTCATGCCTCCAACCTAATTAGGGGCTCACTTAGAAAGAATAATTTAAAATACATATGTGGGAGTCCAAAAGGTTAAATGTACAACTTTTTCAAAATTTTATGGTTTGTCATTTGATGTGAGGTGTTCAGCTATATGTATGCAAAATTTCACGACTCCAACCTAAATAGGGGCTCACTTAGAAAGAAATGTTTAAAATACACATGTGGGAGCCCAAAGAGTTAAATGTACGACTTTTTGAAAATTTTATTATTTGTCGTTTGATGTGAAGTGTTCAGCTATAAGTATTCAAAATTTCACGCCTCCAACCTAATTAGGGATCACTCAGAAAGAATTGTTTAAAATACACATATGGGAGCCCAAAGGGTTAAATGTACGACTTTTTGAAAATTTTATGATTTGTCTTTTGATGTGAGGTGTTCAGCTATAAGTATGCAAAATGTCACTCCTCCAACCTAATTAGGGGCTCACTTAGAAAGAATTGTTTAAAATACACATGTGGGAGCCCAAAGAGTTAAATGTACGACTTTTCAAAATTTTATGATTTGTCGTTTAGTCTGAGGTGTCCAGCTATAAGTACGCAAAATTTCACGCCTTTGACTTAATTAGGGGCTCACTTAGAAAGAATTGTTTAAAATACACATGTGGGAGCCCAAAGAGTTAAATGTACGACTTTTCAAAATTTTATGATTTGTCGTTTAGTCTGAGGTGTCCAGCTATAAGTACGCAAAATTTCACGCCTTCGACTTAATTAGGGGCTCACTTAGAAAGAATTGTTTAAAATACACATGGGGGAGCCCAAAGGGTTAAATGTACAACTTTTTCAAAATTTCATGATTTGTCGTTTATGTGAGGTATTCAGCTATAAGTATGGAAAATTTCACTCCTCCAACCTAATTAGGGGCTCACTTAGAAAGAATTGTTTAAAATACACATGTGGGAGCCCAAAGGGTTAAATATACGACTTTTTTCAAAATTTTATGATTTGTCGTTTGGTCTGAGGTGTCCAGCTATAAGTACGCAAAATTTCACACCTTCAACTTAATTAGGGGCTCACTTTGAAAGAGTTGTTTAAAATACACATTTGGGAGCCCAAAGGGTTAAATGTACGACTTTTTCAAAATTTTATGATTTGTCGTTTGATGTGTGGTATTCAGCCATAAGTATGCAAAATTTGAAGTCTCCAACATGTATAGTTTCTGAGAATATAGCTCTGTGACGGACAGACAGACGGACGGACAGACAGACAGAGGAGTGAGACGAATAGGGTTTCGTCAGATGAACGAAACCCTAAAAAAATTTGAAGCAGGCAGATCATGTATACACTGGCCTTCATTAGCCATGATCATTTTAATATATTGTTTAAATGTTGATGCATATGGTGTAAGATACGTGTCTGGCGTTAGCCAAAATATAGACTAGTGGTTACGATGTGCCTTTGCAACATCTCAGGGTATTAGCTACCATGCTTCTGCTGACCTTGTGACGTGTTGTTTATAATAACTAATAGGAATTCAGAACAATCTTTCCCATCTTCTTCGAAAAACAACAAACTGGATTACCATGGTGGAGTTGTAGATATGAAATAACTGTGGCATCGTGAAAATGAAGTAGAAGACACAAATTTTGTCGTAGACACAAAAATATTTATTAGTTAACTCAGGTGATCGTGGATTAAGGACAGGCTGGCTTTAGACTTGCACAATATGTTTATAAAAATAAGAACTTTCACATTACGACATATTACAAGATGCGTTTAACTAACGCGACAATCGGCGAGAGCCATTGCCGGCATCTCCCTTGTCAAGGAGAACTATTACTGAAAAACACAACCTACTAGTTTGACGTTTCGAGCACAAGTGAATTCCTTTTTCTACACTGTAAAAATCCCAAGGAACCAACGCACGCTGCTTGGCGAATCGACCAGCGATTGGGCCAATTAGCATGCGTGGAGCCAAGGAGCCACGCATGCTCCACGCCAGAAACGAGTAGGCGCTGGACGCCAACAGGGCTATAACGAAAGCAATCTGAAAACGTTCCGAACGGCAACTAAGCGATGAAGAACCCTTTTCCTCGCGCGATACTCCAACATGTCGATCCGCCAGAACAATAGATACAAAACTAGAAATAAATATTTAATTACGATCGCGCTGACTGGAAGTGAAAATATCAAAGAATTTCCGAAGGAACTAAAGTGATATACCACATTAAAGATTATCACAAATGCTGAAACATTGGAATATTGAAATAATTAGATATTAAATATAAATTACTAAAATAGGTAAAATTAAGTTAATTAATGAGAGATAGAAACATGTGCAAACGCCCGATCGCGAATATGACGAAAATGGCGCGTTCCTAACGTGACATCATGTAAATTATATATCAAATAAAGAGCGTAGTAAGTGAAACCTTTACTGTCAATGTGTCTAAAAAAAGCACTAAAAGTGAAAGTATTAGATTTATATATACAAAAAACATAAAAATTAAGTAAGTACTTATGTACTTTAATAAGGTAATAAGTAAAAATTTACATGGGTATTTTTAGGAAAACAATATCAAGATAAATCTATGAATAAACGGCTAGGTAAGTACAAAAGTATCTCATTCTCTTTTACATTTACCACGATGGAAGTTCGATATGACCAATAAACCTGTGGAGAATGTAACCATATTTTTATATAGAACAGAACTATTTTTTATTCGTTTCGATAATTTTCAAATAATCTCACTTTGCTTTATGTACACCTCTTTACGCCTCTTCATCCGTATCGTAAAATTTCGAGCTACAGCTATCACACTTAATCAATTTGGATTGATATCCCCAACATCCTTTTTTTTAATTTTATTATGTAATTTTAATGAGGTATTATGCAATTTTCTTTATTACGAGCAAAAAAACAATGGACAAATTAATTTTCCGTAGTAAGAGAAACTCAATAAGATATTTATAACTGTTGGGGCAATTGGACCCCATATGGTCCAGTTCCCCGTGATACATGTCCCATTCTTGAAAAAAATATGGGATAACTGGAACACCGCATTACATTTGAAACATGAAGTAAATATGTATAGATATCTAATAATATTAATGTATTTATGTATCTAATCTTAAAAATAATAGATTGTTTAATAAAAGTACTTACCGTATTTTAATAAAGAGTCGAGGAAGTTCAACGAAATGGACGTTGTTTTTAAAAAAGAAATCTAAATTTTCGGCAACCTATCAAAGTAAAGGCAGAGTTATGATTGCGTTGACACGCGTTGCTTTAAGAAGTAGAGATGGGGGTGAAATGTTTAAAAAGCTAAAACTTAAAAAAAAAAAAAAAACACCAACGGTTTTTCATAAAATAGCCCAGTGAGAAGCTTCCTCATCACTGCTAGGATGGAACCGTTGAAAATCGTGTAACAACGAATGTGAAAGGAATGTATTTTATGCGATTCTCTGCATATCTCCCTTTCATCTCTCTGCAGTATGTAATTTTAAGTAACTAGGGGGCTCTTCCCCCTACGAGCTACGCTCGTCAACCCCCGTTCAGACACCGCAGGCTCTAACAGCACGCTAATTTGATCGCCTTTAAAAAGACTTCGGAAGATTGAATTATAATTTGAATCTGACAATTATAATCTGACGTAATTTTCACCAAACTTTTCTTTCTTTTTTTAATATTCACGTCAAAATACTTTTGTTAGAAATGAAATATTATGATTATCTTAAAATGTCAAGTAAATGTCCCGCGCAATTTTTAAATTAAAACTGTTTTGCAATATTATTTTTTGTTCATTTTACGTAATAAGTGTAATATGACGTAAATTCTCCTATTTAGGACTTCTAACGCATGTTACTGAATTTATTATTTTACAATATTCTTTCTCATTTAAAATTCACGTGTAACTATAGTTTTTATGACGTAATTTTCAATGAGTTCCTGCTTTTTATATTTTTTGTTTATAATAGTCACGTGTAAAATAAATTTTTAATTTGAAGCAAACATTACTGTTAGCGCTGTTTATACAGTTGGCAACAGTTTAAATTAATACAATTTCCTAAAATTTGTAAAAAATATCTCTCGAAATGCTGAAAATTTGAATTTAAAATAGAAATAAAACCTCGAAAAATTATTCAAATTAAAAAACTAACTGCAATCTGCACACCGGGAAATTCTGACGCATAAAATGATCTAAACATGATTAAATTCCTATGTACAGTTTTTGCTCCTATAAAACTTTTTTAATGGAACGATTTTGTCCAACTTTGGCGTTAAATATCTTTTAAAATAATTCTTCGATTTGAAAACTGTTTGCATCAGCGTGTTTATTAAACATTTTTCTATAATACTACCGATTTTCATATTTTTGTATGCAACAGTTTTTTTAATATTAACGAAGAAAGACCTCCGGTCACAAAAAAATTCAAAACCGGCGGCGGCGGTGACAGCGGTAGTTACTTTTTTTTAGAATAGAGAGACACTTGTTTAAGCGAATGCCAGTCTGTAATATAAACACCTCCCAGATGTTTCTGCCGTCTCTCACATCGAAATGAGATGCGGTTTTTAAAAATCACGTTTCATGGAGGTTAAATCTTTTTGTCAGTTGGTTTACCAGATGCCTTTCTTGGCATTTTGCGATTGTATGTTGCGGGCATTTTTAACTTAATCATTTCGATTAGATAATGATTCCCAGGATTTGTGGGCTGGCAACCTTTTTCCATCACGCGTTTCATTGTTCTCATCGGGGTTGCTGGATTGTTTGGGATAATCATTGGGCTCGCGAATAAAACCTTTGTCCACAGTTCGTTCAGGGTGCCAATGTTTGAATTTGGCGAAGTGTAGCGACTAGTGTTATATGATTCTTGTGAAATCACGAGCACTCAACTTTTTTATCTCGACCAAAAGGATGTAAGACCTTCATGGTCTGTGGGTCACGTCCAGGCGTACCTTGTAAATATGGACTCTCTCTCACTCTTAATTAATTATAAGTATGATCTCTTTTTGTAACTTTAAAGTTAAAAATGTTAAATAAATTTTCATAGTTCCTGTAATATGGTTGGAGTTTTTGCATTTAAGAGAACCATCCCACTGAACACCGTTACACCCCCCCCCCCAAAAAAAAACTATTGTTATTGTTCACTTGCAGTTAAAATCTCAGTTTATTTGAATACTCATTCAAGAGAAACTCATTAGATTAAATATCTGGGAGCACGACAGTGCGTCCGCCAAGTTCGCACAAGCCGTAAGCTACCTTTTCCTGAACCATTTTGGCATACTTTTCACTCCCTCATAACGTCGTTTTAGGAAGAGATATAGAAATTTTTCTTTTATACATATGTTTGTATGGTCAAACTGAACTAAGATTCCACGATTTCATGTTTTTATATTTAGTAGTTTTCGAAATATTAAATTCCGAAAAAGCGCTTTTTTGTCACTGACTCACTTCGCATCATCAAATAACTAAGGTACTTCTAAAAGTCGTAGAATCATGAAATTTCACAAGTAAGTCGAGTTTGTAGCACAATTAACCAGAAAAATCTGAAAACACACAATTTCCGCCTCTAAACCCTTCAAACAGGGGGTTTTCATTTGGCCGTAAACAGTTCCTACGCATTCAATTGTGCCAATGTTGGTCGCCAAAACTAGATTACAGAGTTTTGAAGGGAGTCACGTGATTTCAAGCAGAATAACATTTTATATATATGCTTTTCCAAAGATGTTTGTTAAATAGAAAAAATGAATATACCTAAAAATTTTAATCAGTATAGGTTATGATATATTTACGATATAAAAACAACAAAACATTTAACAAAATATAACCGCAATTCGGTACGTTTCCGATATAGTAGCCTTGGCGAAATACAGAAAATAGCCTTAACGAGAAAAGAAATTTGATAATAACGTATTTTCAGGCAACCTATCTACTGTGTCATATACACAACCAATTTTTTCAATATATATATACAATTTAATTAATGTAAGGAACCCGTTTATTTATTTTTATATACCAACATAAATAATTTGTATATAAAAATAATATTTTATACATGTATAAATAAAATGTTTATATGTATATAAATACATGGTACTACTTAGTTATCCCGTCGACCAAATTACTGTCGCCAAATTGTAGGATTAAATGCCAATAATGGTTCGCCATTAATTAATTAATTGTAAGATTAAATGCCAATAATGGCCAATAAAACCATTAATTCGACGTTTTATTCGCATTTTTATTAATGTTTTACTAATTTATCAGTTCATCAGGCTTGTTTTCATCTCAGTTTCTGAAGTCCGAATTGCGCCAAGATTAAAAAAAAAAAATGCCAAGGTCCCTATAGTGGAAAAATATCCTAATTCCATATGAAAGTTTAAAAATTCCTTTTAATTAAATGAAATGTGTAACTAATAAACTGCCTTTAACGATGTGCGAAATATGCGGCGTCCGAAGTCCGCTGCTAATGTTATTATATTGTATTATTAGCCTACTTACTGTTAATTTATTGTTAATTTTAAATCTATAAAAGAAATATTATAGTTATAGATAAGATATGTTGGTCGCCAAAACCCGATTACAGAAAATTAGCCTGAGTTATAAAGGTGTTACATGATTTCAAGCTGAATGAATTTTTATATGCTTTTACAAAAATCTTAATAAGGCAAATCTTTCAGTTTATCTGTCCATCTTTCTATCTTTTATTTCCTTAAAACAAATTTTATTAAAGACCGGGAGGCGTCTGCACAGATCATCATCTCATCGAGTTGACGGCTGAAATTTTAGGATTAGTTTAAATATCGATTAGCGTATTGAAATGTTACTGGTCTGCCAAGTCATATCTTTGTGCAAACCACCTACAGTCACGATTTTACGGGTTAATTGGTGGATTTTCCATTGTGTCTTCCTGAACCCATTCCTCCATGATTTCAAACTTTTGGATGCAGGGAAATACAATAGTAAACCTATCAGTTAACCACTAAAATTAGGTCTTCAGGTGGTTTCTACCAAGATATGACTTAACAGACAGGTTGCATTTAAATATGCTAATGTTATTATATTGTATTATTAGCCTACTTACTGTTAATTTATTGTTAATTTTAAATCTATAAAAGAAATATTATAGTTATAGATAAGATATGTTGGTCGCCAAAACCCGATTACAGAAAATTAGCCTGAGTTATAAAGGTGTTACATGATTTCAAGCTGAATGAATTTTTATATGCTTTTACAAAAATCTTAATAAGGCAAATCTTTCAGTTTATCTGTCCATCTTTCTATCTTTTATTTCTTTAAAACAAATTTTATTAAAGACCGGGAGGCGTCTGCACAGATCATCATCTCATCGAGTTGACGGCTGAAATTTTAGGATTAGTTTAAATATCGATTAGCGTATTGAAATGTTACTGGTCTACCAAGTCATATCTTTGTGCAAACCACCTACAGTCACGATTTTACGGGTTAATTGGTGGATTTTCCATTGTGTCTTCCTGAACCCATTCCTCCATGATTTCAAACTTTTGGATGCAGGAAAATACAATAGTAAACCTATCAGTTAACCACTAAAATTAGGTCTTCAGGTGGTTTCTACCAAGATATGACTTAACAGACAGGTTGCATTTAAATATGCTAATCTAGTTTTAACTAATCGTAAAATTTCAGCTGTAAACTCGATGAGGTGATGATGTGTGCAGACGCCTCCCGGTCTATTATAAATGTTGGAATTCTAATCTCAATAGCACCCTGGTCAATCTGGCAACTATCCCTACTATTTATAGAACACTATTCCTTTATGTGCGTTTTAGTGATGTTAATGAATTTATGCACATGCATCATACATATTATGCATATGCATATAATACGTAATACATTTGCATCATACATATTATAGGTATGTGTATAATACATAATACATATGCATCATTATGACGTCATAATAAACAAAACATTTTTTGTCGCCAAATTTGAGAATTGACATGATATATTACCAAATTTGGCGAAATTTTGCTAAATGTCGCCAAGCTTGGCGAAGATTTGACGCCAGTAGCTATTTTTCAATGAGTTAATATTAATGCGAGCTATCTACTTTTTATTTTTTCGCATATCATCTAAATAGTTTAATGATATAACGTAATAATATTTTCAAAGTGCTTATAGTTTCGTCACTGCCCAAAACCTCTGCTGTTGTTATTATATTGTACTGTTATTATACTTACTGTGACTATGTTGTTAATCTTTACACCGCTAAAACTTCTGTATTATATAAAGAGAATTTACGGAAACTATTAAAGCATTGAAACAGCCAGTTCTCCTTATGATTATTATAATTCTATAATATGTAACCTGTTAATCGATATGTACGTTAGAATGAATCTTCTATAATCCGGTTCCTCGCATTTTAGTTTTCAGGTTTCGAATAAAATTAGCTAAAATCTTAAAACCATGGCACATTGACTAATTCTTCAACACGATCAGATGAGAAGAATGATAGATTTTCAAATGGATCATGGCAGTGAGCCGGTAGACCTTCTATTCTTCCTTAATCGAGTCTATTGAAAAGGTTAACGTGAAACTAAAAGATATTAGCATCAATATGGTTTAAGGCAAATGCAGATATTGTCAAAGGATTTCATAAGAACCATTTCACTTGTACCTAGTCGTATCAGTTAAAATACAACAATTGGCAGTGAGCCCAATTAAAAAAAGATTACTTAATAGGATTAAAAATTTCCGTATTAGGGAACGAATCGTAACTGCTAAGGAAACATGCATAAGTGAGTTTAGAGATATTTGTCACGAAAGATGAAATACATAACAACACAAAATATATGATGTGCTTCCATGATCGTAAAGAGTTCTTGATTTCTCTATCAAAAGCTTCCGACTTGGCAAAAGGATGGGCAAGTAAATTAAATTATGAATAACAGTAACATGATGCAACGTTTAACATGGAATTAATACGGTAAATACTGCTTGCTAGAGGCGGCTAGTACTTTAATATAAAAAGAAATAAAGTATAAATTTGTAAAGCTCAATAAAATAAATTTAGGTATTTTTATGTTAGCCGGGCGCAAGTGGCAAATCGCCAAATACTGTTCCCAACTCCATTGTTCATATTGCATTCATTTCATTTAAAGATATATACTTTTCAGTCATCTCATTTAAAATAGATGCATTTCCCTCATTTTATTTAATAGAATATTTAACATAGAAATAATTAAATAAACAAATAAGAAATAATAACATAAACCAAAATATTTTATTTGAAAATCAAAACATTGTTTCTAATTTACACATGTGAAAAATGAAAACTGCTATTGGCTAAAAAACAAAAGGCTAATGAGGAGATTTGCTCCCGGCTAACATAAAAGTACCGAAATTTAAGTTTTTTCATATTAATATAGTTTAGAATAACAAACTTGAAAAAACATACAAAAAGTAGTGATATCCCAACAAAAAGTTTTTGGTAAAAAAAAAAAAAAAAAAAGCGCCAAGCTCTCCTTAATGTTTCGGCCAGAAAAAGTAGTGATATCTGAAGTTCGCACAAGTTAAAAGCCAAACATCCCAAATCTTTCATTGAAAATGGCTTCCTGCGACTTGGCCGTTAATGCCTTCGAGAGAGTTTTTCAAATTTTAAAATATGTACAAATGAGCTACATGTCAACTACATTTTTTGATTATTTTAGGCATTTTGTGGCACAGAGCACAGAAATAAAATACACATTTGAAAAAAGCATTTAAACAACTTCAGTCTATTTAAGTGATTAGAAGTTAAAAATAACAAAATACTTGTATTCAAGAGATACTATCCCTAATTGCTAAAACATAATTAGTATCAGCTTTTAACAGTTTATAAATCGAATACCTCTTAATGTATGCAAACAAACTATAATAAATGTTCAAACGAAAACAATCTCTTTCGTCAATACACAAGATTTCAATATTATACAATAAAATATAATGTAACATATTGTGAGATTTGAAGTAAGTAAATTTTGTTTTATTTCTTGGGTTTTACGTTAATGACTTTAGCTTTAGACCGTACAAAATGGCAATTAAACCACAAGTGGACTAAATGTTCTGTAATCAAAACTAATGTTTGTTGAAACTGAATGTTAGTTATCAGAAATCTTTTACTTATAATATCTTTATGTGAATTTGCCTCTTTGCATTCTAATATTACTTTTAATATTTAAATAATTCATAAATGCGTAATTTACAATCATTAATTTTGAAATACTATAGAAGGCATTAACGGCCAAGTCGCAGGAAGCCATTTTCAATGAAAGATTTGGGATGTTTGGCTTTTAACTTGTGCGAACTTCAGATATCACTACTTTTTCTGGCCGAAACATTAAGGAGAGTTTGGCGCTTTTTTTTTTTTACCAAAAACTTTTTGTTGGGATATTTAATTTTGTGCTACCACTTCTGACAAACACGTGTGTATTTTGTCAGTGAAATACATTATTTAAAAGAGTGTAATAGTTTTGCATGAATTAGGATGAGATCTTTTTTTCATACAATTAAATATGTGGTTATTTTGCAAATTTTTATTAAATACTGCATTCAAAATTATGCGTTAGAACAAAACTTATGTAAATAAACAATTTCAGTCATCGGCATTCGGAAAAGAATCGCTTATATTTGAAATCCGTTTATTTTATATAGCCATTTTCTAGCCTGAGCGCACGATAAATTTGACAAAATTATCTGGCCAGTTTTCCGTGAAATTTTAAAACTCGCATAGTAAACGAATGTATAGCCATTGTAAAAATTTTATAGTCTTCCCCAATATTAACATTGTCTTAAAGGAAAAATATGTGACAGTTACCAATAGATTAGTATACTTCTGTTTGTAAAAAATGCAACACCATGAAGGAATGATGCGACTGAGCTGCAATTTTAAGCAAGTGGAAAGTATAGTGTGCTATGCAAATGATTCAAATATCCGAGTCACCACAGTATGCATCCAGTAAGCGTGGGCATACAGAAGCAAATTCTGGACTGTAGCCGGAGGTTGAAAATAATCTGGTAATGGGTAAAATTTAGGTGCGACTTAACTATGCTTCTCCGACAAAAGAGGTGACATTTCAACAAAGGCTGGAATTTGAACGGGGAAGAAACATCGGCCTTCGTGAAGAAGGATTTTCCTTTCGTGCAATAGCAGCTCGTCTGCAGTAGGGTTGTGCGAAAAAAGTCAAGTTGATATTTTGAGTCGCTATAGTTTGGAAAAGTTGCGATTGGTAAATACAAAGAAAAAAAATCTTCAAATCGGACATTAAATTCCTATGCCGCAACTCGCCTAAAAATTAAAAAAAAGGAAAATTTCCTATTTTTTCAGAATTTTTTTTTTACGTTTATATATTTTTTATCGCTATAGTGATAAATATTTGCAGATTGTATTGTTTAATAATAATGATAATTGTGTTTAGAGAATATCTCCCAATCGCGCAAGCTCAATAAAATCAGCAAAAATTCAATTTTGAGTGATTTTCATGCGTTAAGAATATAATAAACTGACGTCAGTTTGCGGTCTCATGTTAAGATTTAAATGTCAATTGATACAATTGAGCATATTAGGTTATTTTTAAACAACCTAGAACATACCACGAGGAGTTCGTTCCAGGTCTGAAAAGTTTAGTAGTTCACCCAACTGCCGCTAGCCACGTTGCAAAAGAGCGCTGAAGCCGGCGCACGCGCTTCCACCTCACCTCATCACCTAACTCCATGAAATTTACAGCTGGATTAAGATGAACTACATGGCATAGATTTTGATAAACGGGTTTGTCGAACTGTTAAAGAGGAACACTATCCAATCATAAAAAGAACGTGGCTCAGTTTATTTAGGTCATGTCTCTCCAAACTCCGGGTCTGCTAAGGGCATTGTAACTTTCATAGTATCATGTCTTATTGAACAAGGGGTTTCACTAGAATTCTTAAATTTGGTAGGCTGGGATGGTACAAACAACAATACTGGATAGAAAGGTGGTGCTACCAGACAGCTTGAAGTACATCTCGGACGATCACTGCAGTGGGTCACTGATCAAAGATCAATTAGTAGGCCAATTGGGCAGAATCTTAGTGTTGTGTAGAGCTCTCGATGATAAATTTTCAATTGACTGATTGTGAAATTCCAGAAGTGTGGAGACAACTGTTGAGCGAGGACAAAAGCTGTCTTCTTAACATAAGTCAAGCAGTTAAAAGCGGCAACTTTCCAAATGACTTATCAAAGTATGACCCCGACCCAATTTCACATGCCAGATGGCTAACTTGTGCAAATAGAGTCCTTCGACTTTACGCGACCGTGGAAAACCCATCGGATGCCCTAAAAGCCATATTGACATTTATTTTAAAATCACATGCCAGTTTGGTTTGAAATAAAGTGCAGTAAGTACATTACAGACGGGTCTATTCATCTGTGCAGAGCAATAGAAGCATCTCGATACTTGTGTGACAACCTGAAGAAAGTGTAGTCCCTGAAATTGAATGAAACTCGTTCTTTGCTCGCCTGAAAAACCTACTGATGACAATGGTCTTTGATAAGAGGGAGAACATAACAGAGCTAGGTCTAAGAAGAGTGATAAAATCCAAGCAGAATGTTTCAAAGGGTAAAGGCATCTGAATCTTTATCACTCTTACTTTAAACTTCGATGCGGCAGACTATACAGAATTAATTTATTGGAATGTAGCAAAATTATCATATCCAATTCTTTTTCGGAAAATAACAAATGAAGAAAAACATTTCTTCGTTCAATCATGTGATACCTCAGGCTGGGATGATTAAAGATGTCCCTGCCACACGCAAGATTTCAAGCGGTACGTCAAATTGGTAACGGAAGCATCATTTAAGGTATGTGGGCCCCTATCAAGAGATGGATTTATCAGGGGGCCATACTGAAATCAATATCCACGATACCAGACATTACCACCAAATCGCAGTACAAAGTTGCGTCTAAAAGTCAAATTTAAACAGATGAAATAACAAATTGTATATCTTATACTGTCACGGCACTAGTTATTTAGTACAGTGTTTTGAATCTATTATAACAATATATGTATTTAAGTAATATAAATAGCAAACACCCTCATTAGTTGGATGAAGGGAAGGATGTGGGTTGAACTCGAAGTGCAGCTACCATCCCGTGGGTAGTTCTGGTTTGTTTAAATATTATAAAATATCTAAACAAGCAAAGAGCTGTACAATTTATATGCAAATGTTAACATTGGATCGCAAACTGATCTCAGGTGATTATTTTCTTTATTCATCAAAATCACTGAAAATTGAAATTTTTCCGATTTTTATTGAACTTGTGCGATCGGAAGATATTCTTTAAATGCAACTGTTTATTATTATTATTATTAAACACTACAATCTGCAAATATTTTTCACTATAGCGATAAAAAACATATACAGTATAACTTAAGAAATCCGGCATCATCTGGACTGAGACTATGTCGGATTTTTGAAAATTCCGGATTTTTGAAGGAATGTCAAAGGAATAAAAACTAAATAATAAACTAATAAAAATAATAAAAAATAATAAAAAATAAACTAGGAATATCAAATGTAGTACTATGTTCTTAATGATGCCTTTAGAAATAATTTAATTCATTATAAGTGATAATTATGCAAGAAAAAGAGAATTAAATATAAAAAAAAACTTACTTTAATTAATATTTTCTGTATTACAAAAAAAAAAAAAAATCTAATAAAGAGTGAAATTATTTCTTCGCTTGTAATCTAGGTAACATCGATGTCCACTTTGTTTGCTTCAATTTTTTTGGCCATTCTTTAATAAGTTTTTTTTTTTCATTTTATACAAATTAAAAATGTCGGTCTCAGAAATACAGACTTATTTCTATAAAGCATATATTAATTCTCTAGTGAAATATATGCATTTTTCTAGTGATATCTTTTCTTCGGCCGGTTGTTCATCCTCATCTTCTGAGTTGCTATTAGCACTATCAGCGGTTTTATTTAGCACAAGGTCAGCAATCTCGCTGTCCATTAAATTGTTCGTTCTTGATGCATTTTCTTCAATGCTTAGCCAATAATCTATATCACTTTTTTTTTTTTTTACACTTAATGCATTTTAAGATTTTGCGTGTTCAATCAGCTCATAAATTGTGGTCTTTACACGGGTAATGTGAAATTCTGAAATACTTCCTCATCATTGAGATCGCAGTTTCCGAAAATTCGTATATGCCAATGTTGTCCCCAAATTTGTTGCCTTTGCTAAGCAACGGTGCTACTCCTAGTAAATGTGTTCAGAAAATAATCGCCTCTAACAAATGAAAAAAAAAATAATAAGTCAAATATTCTTTCTTTGCATTTTTACTTTCTTTCCTGAAGTTTTTAATTCATAAAGAATTTCTATTTTTCTCCTCCCATAACTTGAAAGTGTAAAAGAAAAAGAAAGGAACAGATGATTTTGATGCCGGATTTTTGAAGTTGCTGGATTTCTGAAGGGCGGATTTTAGAAGTTACACTGGATACGTAAAAAAAAAATAATTCTGAAAAAAATCGGAATTTTTCAATTTTTTTTTTTTTTTTTTTAATTTTTAGGCTGTTTGCGGGATCGAAATATAAAGTCCGATTTAAAGAATTTTTGTTTTGTTTTCCTTGTATTGACCAATTGCAACTTTTTCGCACTATAGAGACACGGAAATATAAACTTGGCTTTTTTCGCACCACTCTAGTGTGCAGCGTAACAAACACCACACAGCGATGAAAGTTTGGAAGCAGTGGACCGACGAGATTTGGACAACTCGGAAGTCTAGGAGTGGACACTGAAACGTGCCATCAACGCGCGATGATAGACACTCGGTTCGCAAGGCGATGACGAACCGTACAGCTTCATCTAGACAGTTGGTAGCGCATTGAGCAATTGCTAGAAATGTACCCCTGTTTGCTTCGTCAATTCGATGACGTCTGCTTCCTTGTGGACTGCGTGCAAGAACTCCTTAATACAGGATAACCCTAATGCAAAACCATCGACGTCTGCGTCTGCAATGGGCTCATGAACATACAGACTGGAGTGCTAATATCGGTAACAAGTGGTTTTTCTGACGAATCCCCCTTTAATTTTTGGTACGAACGCGGCCATCAGGCCGCATTCGTGTTAAATGCAATGACGGTGAATACTACCTTCCAGCGTTCATTATCGAACGTCATAGTGGACTAAAACCCGCAGTTATGGTCTAGGGTGCGATGACGTATCGTGGACGGTCGTAGCTGCTACAAATTGTCGTTAATCCGAACAGAAATAGGTACTTCGGAGAAGTGCTGGAATTCAAAGTCGTTTCTTTCCTTCAAGGCATTCATGAAGATATCTTTCAACGGGATAAATGCCCATGCACATGTTGCAAAGCATGTTCAAGACTTCTCGTCAGCGGACACATACAGCTTCCTCCGTGGTTTGCATATTCGCCAGATATGTTGCCTATATGTGTGTAGTATTTCGTTGGTTGACGTATTGGGCGTGATCCTCGTTCTACAATTTTTACAGATGAATTTTAAGTACGCATAAAAACAATATGGAATGCTCCTCCTCAGTCATATATTGAAAATCTGTGTGACTCCATGCCACTTCGTATATCAGCACTTATTGCAGCAAGTGGCGGCCACACCAAATACGGATTTAAGACACTTAATACTATTTTTTTTTTTTGCTTTGAAAATGTAGTCAATCATTTTTATTAATACAGGTCGTTTGTATATTAAATTGCATTTAATTCTGATGATTCCTTCATGATGTTGCAATTTTTACAAACACGAGTTTAATAATGTTTACCAATTAGTTTTATACTTAAAACTAATTATTACTCGTTAGTTTTATTATCCGATACAAACGGAAGTACTTCTGTCATCTAGTTTAGGAAGAATGCAGTTGTAAAGTTATATTGTCATAATGACATTTTTTTTTAATCATAGCAAAATTAGATTGCAAACTGGGTAGCATTTTCTGTACAGGTCAACGCAAGTTAGAGGAATGAGTTGTTGTTTTAGATTAACATAATATAAGCTTCTAGAGATCTCAATATCTTTTTTAATTATTATACACTGCTCAAAAAAATTAAAGGATATTGCAGTTTTAGGTGGATTTTGTATCTGATAAACTGTTTAGCTGATTGATACATGGTCGACAGACATAGTAGGTTATATGAGAATAAATTACACATGTTTGGCAGAAAAAAATGCATTTTATTGCGCATTTGTGTACTAAAGGAAAAAAACACAATTTGCGCATATGAGAAAAAAAGAATAAGAAAAGGTGTTTTCTTCAAAGAAAATCATTTTCAGTAGGGGGTATGGTTTCCACGGGCGGCCAGCAACGTTGAACACCTTTGAGGCATGGACTCAATGAGGCTATTAATGACGAGATGGGGTATTCTGCCCCACTCTCCCAGAAGAGCTCTTTCCAGTTCTTGGAGAGTTTGTGGGGGTTGTTGGCGGCCAGAAACTCGTCTTCCTAGAGCGTCCCAAACGTGCTCGATTGGATTCATGTCTGGAGAACACGCTGGCCATTCCATTCGAACGATTCCTTCCTCGAAAAGGAAATCCTCCACCAGGTTTGCACGATGTGGCCTGCAGTTATCGTCCATTAAAATGAAGTTATCTCCGATTGCTGCAGCGTAAGGGACTACAATAGGTCTGAGGATCTCATCCCTATATCGGCGACCAGTCAGAGCTCCATCTCGAATGATGTAGAGGTCAGTGCGCCCGTCAATGGAGATGCCACCATACACCAACACTCCTCCACCGCCAAATCTGACACTTTCGTGCACGAACGCAGGATTATTCCTACTGCCACGGTCCCTCTAGATGAAAATACGCCTATTATGCGGATGAACAGAAAAACGGGACTCGTCAGAAAACAGAATATTGCTCCATTCATTTCTCCTCCAGTTGACATGCTCGGTTGCCCACTCCCTGCGGTCGCGACGATGCCTTGATGTTAATCTAACACATACCATCGGTCGACGAGCATACAGACCTAGAGCATGGAGCCAGTTTCGGACTGTCTGAGTTGAAATCGTGGTGCCTGTAGCCGAGCGAAAGTGTTGTTGGAGAAGAGTAGCGTTCATGGTTCGGTGTCTCCGAGCTGTTAACGCTAAATACCGATCTTCATTGGCCGTTGTTGCCCGTCTACGACCTTGCCCTGGTCTTCGGCCTGCACATCCACTCTGCAATAAACGGTTCCAGATCCTGGAAATGACACTTTGTGACACTCCAATGGCTTGCGCTACTTCGGCTTGAGTTTGGCCCCCTTCTAACCTACCAACAATTCTCAAAGCTTCTGAATCTGTCAAATGACTTTGCTGAGACATCGTACTCATCGATACAACGCAATCACTGAATGCCGATCATCCTTGTCTTCATTCTCTTTTATCCAGTTGAAAGTCAAATTTCATTCACTGCCGCTGAAGCGACGTTTTTGACGTCGAACTCAAAATTTGCATACTCTACAGTTTGAAAACCAGAAAAATTTGCATTTGTGATTCTCTTCTTCTATTTTCGGCAAAAAAAATTTCGTTTATATCTTTATTTTATATAAAACTTCAAATATCCTTTAATTGTTTTGAGCAGTGTAGTTTACACAACAGTAGATGGAAGATAACCTATAAATATTTTAACGGAAATCTATTTCTGGAAGCTTCAAATATGCGAATCCGCAATTTCATTGTATTCAACGATGTCCCTTTTGAGATGCTTTTAATAAACTACCAGATTTAAATCTCTTTTGAAACAAATAAAAATGAATTTATCATCAAGTTGTTTTAAACTTTAAATTTCCATAATTCTTAAATAGAATTGACGAAATCCCGTCCCATTAAAAATCTACAGTACCTAAATTTGATGTCAAAATTATATGTTAGTACCGAAAACTTTATTTTCCTTACACTGTGAATGGGGAAATATCCCTTACCAATGTATAACTTTAGTATAGTATTAATTAGTAGACTGTTTACTAATCGGTTCATATCCGCATTTATCCGCTTCCTTTTTTAAGCATTGATTTGCAATGATTTTCAGATTTATTTGCTGGGGTGTTCTTTTATTCATGACTATAGAAAAATACTTTAAATATTTGATCTTTCTGTTAGCATTTCAAAAAAAAAAAGTTATGATTTTCAATCGTTTTATTAGTTTATTGATTTTAGAAACTACTGAAATTTTATTAGTAAAAGAATGTACATTATGTTCATATAGTAAGTCATTTTTAAATACACACTGCTGTATCACAAATAATGAAAAAAAAAATCATACATTTGGCTTGTGTTTGTATTACCCAGAGCGTAGTTATTAAGATATGAATGTACCAATAACTTAAAAGTAAAAATTCGCTATCTAAATAATCGATTTTTTTAATTTAAATTCAAAATAGTAAAGCTTTGTAAATATTAATTTAAAATTTTATGTAAACTGTCTAATTGTTATAAAAAAAAATAATAATGTTGTAAAAATTTAATTTATCACCAGTAGATTCAAAAGTTAAATATTCACAAATCCTAAATTATTATAAGAAAAACTTGGACTTACGCTGTCAAAATTTAATAATTAAAAATCTTACGATACTCATCAGCGTTGCCGTGAAAGTGCAGTTGGAAACTTCGCTCCGGTCAAGGACTCTCTCCCCTAAAGATGGCTCGTTAGAAAGAGCACGAAACGTTGGGAATAATTTGTAATGTATGTTTAATATAGTTTTTATTTACATATACGCTGATGAGTATCGTAAGATTTTTAATTATTATCCTAAATTATTTTTACAAACATTTTTCTTTTGACATGCAAAAGTAAACTTCACCGAAAAATCCAATTATGATTTCAAAATGTGGAGTTAGGTTTGAAGAATTTCACATTTGGTTCAATTTCTGCGCATAGACGACCCCCTTAACAATAATTGCGAAAGAAGTGCACTTTGTTTCTTGGCTAATTCCATGAAAACTTGTCATGTCTGTCACACAGCTGAAAATTGGTATGGTTGTTGGCTACCAGTATTTTAGAACGGAAACATGTGACTTATTTTATCGGAGATATCTCATCAATTGAATAACGCGAAGCGAACTTTTCGAAAATAACGGTGGCCAACAAAAATAGCGATTTTCAGCTGTGTGACAGACATGACAAATTTTTATGTAATTATCCACTTATGTATTGGTACCACATCTATTTTTATACGATGCTTTTTTGCAGATTTAGTAAGGGATGATGCTTTTTGTTTTGGAGGGGGATGTACATTACTTAAAAAAAATCAATTTATTTATTTATTTCTGTAAAACCTTGGATGCCTTGAGATGGAGGAGGAAACAAGTAATTGACATTATATTTTTAGATCGCTGGGACCTCAAAGTTAACTCAATATTTTTATTTTAAAAATAGGTTGAATTCGCCAACATCGTGATCATGATATGTCATGTTCGTTTAAGTCCATAAACACACTATAATTTGCGCGAGAGAGACCTCTATATTTTATTTACACTTTAACTTTCCGATGTGTCTTTGGTTCTCTAGGAATCTACGGTTTCGTGATTTCAAAGTAGTTTTATTCAAATTAGGTTGCGTTGCTCAGTCTGCAGTGTATGAAATGTGATGCGAGATGTTGTGTCTTTAAATTTGCGTCTACGCCTATCCCAAAGGAGTATAAGTCATGCGTCGGAGGATTGAAGAATGAATTTGCGACACGTGGAAGTGGAAATTGGTTCTTTCAGTAAGCGCTGACAGTTGGAAACATATTTTGAAATATAGTTTGAATAAATAAGAGTTTGTTTTGACAGCTTCGGATTGTAAATCAATTAAAACTGGAGATTTAACCCATTTATGCCTAGCGTCCCATTTTTAGAAAGCTTCGAATTTTAAATAAATTGTATACTTGCCTTCTTCTTTATAATATGAAAATTGTATGAAATAAATATATATAAATGTCTTTATCTGTTACCGAGAGATGGCAGCATAAGCTGGATATTTATTTGCTTAAATGAGAGCTTTTTCGTTGTTTATAGATTTTTCATTTTTCAAGATGGCGAAATGTAAAAAGGAAGTTTATTCAATAAAAATTCAATAAAAAGTTACAATTTCAGTGCAAAATTCACCTTGATTACTAATTAACATACATAAGATACAAATAAATATAAATACATTGCATAAAGGTGCGTCATATTTAATAAAATCCTTTAAAAAACACATTAAAGTCATTTTAAAACCAAAACGTTTTCAACCGACACTTACTCGGCCCTCATCAGTGAAAAACTTTCACTAATGTTTTCACTGATGAGGGCCGAGTAAGAGTCGGTTGAAAACGTTTCGGTTTTAAAATGACTTTAATGTGTTTCAAAGGATATTATTAAATATGATGCACCTTTAAGCAATGTATTTACATTTATTTGTATCTGATGTATGTTAATAAGAAAGTTTATTTGTATTTTTTCTATCAAGGATCCAAATATAAACGTCATAATCTTAGCTTGTAGATTTCTTTGAAATACGTATTTTTTTAAATTGTGAAATTATATGTTCAATCCCATTTTTTATGCATTTTTATAACATACAAAATATAGGGCGCTAAACACGTATGGGTACATAAAATTATTAGCCATTTAGAGGACAGTTATTTATGTAAAGTCCCTTTCGAGATGATTATAAAATAAGTTGTTTTGAACCTCAAATACGATTATTCTTAGTTTATTATTAACCCTTTAAGCGTCCTAACCGGGTTTTTCCGTCACCTAATCATTGAAATCAAGGACTGATTTAATACAAAACTGATATTATTGTTATTTTTTGCAGTGCATAAGATAATTAAATATGTAAGGAGATCATAAACAAATCCTCATACAAATAGTTTTCATAGGTATTATTTTATGAATCATTAAACATAAATTAAGAAATATGCCGGACGCTTAAAGGGTTAATAATACATGCAATGTTAGAACTTTCTGCAAAGAAATAAATATAATTTCTTAATAGTTCATAAAAATACTAATAATAGTACATAATATACAATATAAAAGCTTATTTTATATAAATTTCGACAAATCATATAATTATGCATTTTATAATATTATAAATATTATGCATATACCCATACTTAGTACGTTTATATTTTATTAAATAAGTATAAAAAACAATTAACGTAATTTTTTTTTCGTATTTTCCCTGTTCATTCTGCGATATTTTAAAGTGATTTTACAAAGAAATTTGAGAAAACAAAAATTCAGTCACAAACGGGTTGAATAATTGTTGCCTGGCTGCTGAGAGCAACATATTAGTATAGGAAAGTGGATATCGACTTCGACTGTCGAAGTGTCTTATGTAAGTTGAATCTTTAATATTTCTTAGTTATCTAAGTGAACTTACTTATTCCATGTAATCTAGGTGAAATTTGAGAAGTGGCTTTATCACAACCCGTCCCGATAAGCTTAAATAAAGGTGTTTTTAAACTTTAAATTTGAATACGGCTGAATTTGTATCCCTTGTCGGGTCCGCTACAAGCTTAATAATACTTTACTCTTAATAATTATGCTAAATAATGTGCTTTTAAATGTTTTTCATTATTTTTTTTTTGTCTATAAATCTTACGAAGGCTTTTCTTTTTTTTTTTTTCTTTTTTTTCTTTTTTAACCATTTGGAAAAATTGTTATTGTTCTCGTCAGGGTAGGAAATCAAAAGCATATCTGAACGTTTTCATTGGTTTAATCCGCAATTTATTCGTTATCTGATTGGTATATACAGTAATCTGTATTTCCCTTTGGTTTCACCAACGATGGACAACAGAGTGTTGCCACTATGACAAAAAAGTTATAAAAACTACAAAAAAAAAATTAATAAATCAGAAACAAATTGAGATACAGCTTTCAAACAAATTGCATTTAAAAGTACATTTTTTTTTCTCTATCCGACGGTCTAAAAAGTAATATTGTCGGATATTTAGAAGTTTAAGAATGAAATTTTATTTAAAATTGGTCGTGAGATTTTTTTGAAATCTGATGATAGAAAAGCCTTTTCCCGAACAGCCAATGAAATGCTTGGCTATTAAGTAAGTTTCATAGGAAATCTGACGAGTCGCAGACGATTTTTCTTGCTTGCAATTTTTACGTGTAATAACACTATTAATCTTTAATTCATGGCGTACGTAATGTATGATCAGCTCCGTAGAAGTTTAAAAATTTACAGTACAGAAAATTGTAAAACTGAAATTTCTTTTAAAATTTGTTCATGATGGGTGCAGGAATGTTATCGTTTAATCCATGGCGTACTTAATGTAGGATCAACTCCGTGCGATTTTTTATGTCTTAAATTTTAGTCTTTGAAAAAATCCTTTTCCAAATGGTCGTTGTAATTCGTTAAATTGCCCTTTTTTTTTGTCCGAAGATGGGGGCGTGCGTTAAACGCCAAAAGAAACCCTTTTTTCTGTCTCCGAAACCAAAATGTTTTTTTTTTTTCGATTTCAAAAGCCCAAACAAAGTTTCTGCTGTTGCCACTGATTTTAGGAAACGTTTCCGAGTAATTATCAAGCTACGTATTTAAGTTTCCACATGCACACCTAATAAAATAATATTGATATACTGTTAATGTTAATGATGTCAATTTATCATGTTTTTCTGTGAAGTATATTTCTTTAACAGAAAAATGTTTACTGAAAAATTGATAGCACCCGACAAAACTTATACTCCGAGTTAAGAAAATTGTTTAATATACTAAAAAACTACTATCAAACGTTTTGAAAATTAGTAGCAACAAATTAACTTTAAAAAAAAATAAAAATGTTTCTTTAAATCTCAAAAATATATTCATTTCTCAGATTTCTAGAGATCACTCGCAAACGTTTCCGAAAATCAGTTGTAGAAAAATAACCGTATTTTTATGTAAACGATTCGTTAAATCTCAAAAATGTATTCGTATCTTAGCTATCTAGAGATTGTCACGCGCAAGCGTTTCCGAAAATGGGTTGCAGAAAAATTAACCTTCATTTTTATACAAATGCTTCTTTAAATCTAAAAAATATATTCATTTCTTAGATTTCTAGAGATTTTCCCTCGCAAACGTTTCCAAAAATTGGTTGCAGAAAAATTAACCTTCAGTTTTATACAAATACTTCTTTAAATCTCAAAAATATATTCATTATTTAGATTTCTAGAGATTTTCCCTCGCAAACGTTTCCAAAAATCGGTGGCAGAAAAATAACGCTTTTTTGTGTAAATGCTTCTTTAAATCTCAAAAATATATTCATTATTTAGATTTCTAAAGATTTTCACTCGCAAACGTTTCCAAATATCGGTGGCAGAAAAATAACGCTTTTTTGTGTAAATGCATCTTTAAATCTCAAAAATATATTCATTTCTTAGATTTCTAGAGATTTTCCCTCGAAAACGTTTCCAAAAATCGGTGGCAGAAATATAACGCTTTTATGTGTAAATGCTTCTTTAAATCCCAAAAATATATTCATTCCTTAGATTTCTAGATATTTTCTCTCGCAAACGTTTCCAAAAATCGGTGGCAGAAAAATAACGCTTTTTTGTGTAAATGCTTCTTTAAATCTCAAAAATATATTTATTTCTTAGATTTTTAGAGATATAGAACACTTTTCGAATCGTTAGAAACTCGGACAAGGTTATATTTTATTAGATTCAGAAACGTCTTTTTTTTTAATGTTTTTGTAAATCATTGCAATTTTGATGTATTTCATTTTTTCTCTCTTTTAAGAATATTTTATTATTTGAAAATAATGTATTTATTAAAAACATTAAATGGGTTGTATTTTCAATTTCTGCTATTAGACATTATTAAATAGTGAAATAATGTACTCAAAGTAAACAAAATATCAGAGCTTAAAACTATAATACAGAAAATGTAAAACTAATAACACAGAAATTGAGAATTCGTATTTTCTTCTGCATGCAATTTTGAATTGTTTACGTTTTAAAACATAATTGCTTTCTAATATACATTTTCTGTTACATTAATTTTTTCATCTTTATAGAATTAGTACTATTCAATGCACAAATTATTTTTAAAATACATTTCTTTTTACTAGAACAAAAAAAAAAAAAAAAAAAACGCACAAAATGTTTTTTAATCAAATGTATATGTCTTTAAAAATAATCTGACTCTTTTATTTACCATGCATTTTTATATTAATGCATTCATAATGAAATAAACAGACGCCCACAAACATAATTTGTAATCTAGCGTTGAGCATTTTTTAAATCGAATATACATTCAGACGCGCCTAATTAAAATGCTTTTGAAAGAAAAAAATAACAATTTTTTGCTAATTAAATAAAGAGATAATTTAATGAATTCTTTTGATCCCTTTTTTTGTTGCTAAATGTTATTTATTTTTGCCAAGAGTTTTTTTTTTTTTTTTTTTACAAAGACAAATTATACATATTAGTTCCATAAATACAAAAAAAAAACATGTTTTATAGATACGGTATTTATAAAAAATCAATGCCGCTAATTTTGCGAATTTTTATTAAAATATTTTATTTATGCATTTGATTTAAAAAAAAAAAAAAAAAAAAAAAAAAAAAAAAAACAGAGAAAAGTAAATCAACATTCTGTGAAATTTATACTTGGTATTTTAACACATTGAAGACGGTCAATTTTTATCAAATCTGAATTTTAAAATAGTAGAAGCTCCTGTTCTGAAAATCTTTTGTAAATTGGTGTTCTAGATAGGTTTCTCAAGTTTATGCATTGGTAAATATCTTTCAAGGTACGATTATAATAAATATTTTACAATCTAAAAAAAAAAATATGGGCGACAAGATATAAATGAATTTTCTCTAAGGTAGAAGCCACATCGTTAGTCAATGATGTTTTTTGAATGAAAACGAGAATTCTCATTTCCCGTCGTGATGTGTTAACTATAATTTTTAACTTATGTGTCATAAATCAATATTATACATATAGTATCAAATTAAAATAAAAGTTTTCATATCTTTCTATACTAATAAAATAAACTTTCGCTCTGAATGTCTTTCGGCGTGCGATGGCTAGTAAAATCTACCGCACGTACAAGACTGAAAATTTCGGTTAGGTTTGTCCAATGCCTGTCATGATGCACACGATGTCCAGATTTTGTTTTCGTTAATTAATCTAGATATTAATAAAAAAACGAACTTGAGCGCTCAGTAAAATCTCACTTTATTGTTCTCGTGCTTGCAAAACCTCTCCCGTATACCCAGAACCTGGTTTACGTATCGGGAGGAACCGAACGCACAGTTTTCTTTGGTTTTTTTTTTTATAGTTTTGGTTTAACCCCAATCAGCCAAACCATCCAGTACAGTTAAAATTGGAAGACATATTCGGAGAGATCGTATTTTTATGTCTCAAATGCCACAATCCTTTTAAAAAATAAATGCAGTTGACCCTTTGAATTTTTTTTCAAAAGGGTTCATTTTCACGAAGAACGCCCCCACCCCCTTATGACAAAGCGCCTTCTGGAAGCAACTTTAGAGGTACTGAAAAACCAAAATATGCTCTTAAACCTAAAACCTTCTTCCAATCGGCTTTAAAAAAATATGAATTTTAATCCTTTCACCAAGGGATGCTAACAATCACTGGCGAACAAGATTACTTCGAGCCTCAGGGAGATGATATTTTTTCTACGCTTATGTTTTATGTCTCAGTCTTGCTTTAAGCTATACGTAATACCATTTTTTCTGTTTTTCAAAGTGTTAATTTCTTTGTATTATACAGGGTGATTCAGCTCGTCGGTGACAAACTTTAAGGATCGATAGAGCACACCTAGACGAACATTTTTGAATAGGGAATGTAGGGTCCCTGATGCGATGGTAAGGCGCTAGGCGCTTTCGAAAATTTGGGTGCCGAAATTCGAAACGTCATAAAAACTAGGGAAATGGTTAGATTTTCTTGCTTGTTGCGTCGAAATGATTCTGTTTGTTTAGACTTTCTTCAGTACCAATTTGATAAGCGTATCTCTTAAAACATGGATAGGGGGCGCTGCAGACTTTGGAGAGCTAGACAACAACTTTAAGCCCGTTATTTTGATAATTTAACACATGCTCGCCAAAGTTTATACTCTAACTTAAAGTTTGAACCCAAAAGTAGAGCCCTGCAAAAAGCGTAAGAGCCGGAATAAAATGTCAAAGTACAGGGTGGTCGAAACTCGAAGGCTCCTAGGAGATAAACAAACAGATTTCTTGACTTATGGCATGCATTTTCATGATTCTGTTTGCTGGGGCTCTCTGAAACTCAGTTGAACGGTACAAAAAGAAACATCGATAGGGGGCGCTTTGGGCAAAAAACATAATTCGTTGACATTTCGGACGCTAACTGGAAATGGGGCGCTACGATCAGTTAGAAACAAAACAAGAGAGTAATTTACTTATCATAAGAAGCTATTAAAACTGCAGTTTGTTTGTTTTTTTTAACAAACATAGCTGGTTTCAATCATGCACAATGCGCGCAATAAAATTTACATAAGGTGCTTTTTGCTGATTTATGCAAAAGATATCGTACCATATCGATATGCAAAAGATACGTAATGCGTAGACGACAACGCGAGATGACGTAGTTGTATGCGCAGACACGTCTTTTGAACGTGCGGTACCTACTTAAGCTTCGGGTTACTTGTCTGCAGATCGGTAGTAGGATGGAACGGTACACAAACTCTGAATTGGCTGACATGCATTTGGCGTATGGCGCTGCTGGTTGTAATGGACGAGCCGCTCAGCGGTTGTACGCCGAGCGTTACCCCAACAGGCAAATCCCCTGCCATGCCTTCTTCGCTCGAGTACACCAGAGGTTGTCCACAACGGGATCTTTCGACGGAGGCAGGCCTGAACGGGAGCGATCAGTGAGCACCCCCGACAACGAAGAGGCTGTGCTTAACCTGGTTGAGGACAACCCAGGTCTTAGCACGAGAGATATCGCCAGACATGTTGGCATTTCGCAAGCAACTGCGTGGCGCATCTTACGTTCCCGGAATCTGCACCCCTACCACATCCAGCGGGTGCAGTTGCTCAGAGAGCAGGATTTTGGCCCTCGAGTGGAATTCTCAAGATGGTACTTGGCGATGAGATCCAGGGATCCCCGTTTTGTAAACAGCATTTTGTTTACGGACGAGTCCACCTTCAGCCGGGAGGGAATGTGGAACGCCCACAACAGTCATGTGTGGTGTGATGAAAATCCACATGAAACCAGAAGCCGAGCAGCCCAGGAGCGTTTCTCAGTAAATGTGTGGGCCGGCATTCTGGGGGATTGCCTCATTGGCCCTTATTTGTTACCTGAACGGCTGACAGGTGGAAATTACCTGATTTTCCTGGATCAAGTGCTGCCGCAGCTTCTGGATGAGGCGCACGTACCCGAAGGTTCGCGTCGCCAGATGTGGTTCCAGCACGATGGAGCTCCGGCCCATTACACGAACGACGTGCGTCTCCATCTAAACGCAAGGTATGGCCAGCGGTGGATCGGGCGTGGGGGTCCAGTTCACTGGCCTGCCCGATCACCAGACCTCACCTGCTTGGATTTCTTCCTTTGGGGTTACCTGAAGGCCGAGGTATACCATACACCTGTCAGCAGTGCTGAAGAACTTGTGGCGCGCATTGTGGCAGCTGCAGGGCAGATCAGAGATACTCCTGGCATTGTTGGAAACACACACTCCTCAATGCGACGGAGGTGCGAAGCCTGCATCATGGCCCAAGGTCGAAATTTCGAGCATCTTCTGTAGTGTTATTTTTTGTAAATAAATTTCCAGTATCATTGATGTTTTTGGTCTAAATTTATTCAGAAGTGTTGAGCAGAGGTAGAAAATGTGTTTTCATTATTACTAACTGATCGTAGCGCCCCGTTTCCAGTTAGCGTCCGAAATGTCAACGAATTATGTTTTTTGCCCAAAGCGCCCCCTATCGATGTTTCTTTTTGTACCGTTCAACTGAGTTTCAGAAAGCCCCAGCAAACAGAATCATGAAAATGCATGCCATAAGTCAAGAAATCTGTTTGTTTATCTCTTAGGAGCCTTCGAGTTTCGACCACCCTGTACTTTGACATTTTATTCCGGCTCTTACGCTTTTTGCAGGGCTCTACTTTTGGGTTCAAACTTTAAGTTAGAGTATAAACTTTGGCGAGCATGTGTTAAATTATCAAAATAACGGGCTTAAAGTTGTTGTCTAGCTCTCCAAAGTCTGCAGCGCCCCCTATCCATGTTTTAAGAGATACGCTTATCAAATTGGTACTGAAGAAAGTCTAAACAAACAGAATCATTTCGACGCAACAAGCAAGAAAATCTAACCATTTCCCTAGTTTTTATGATGTTTCGAATTTCGGCACCCAAATTTTCGAAAGCGCCTAGCGCCTTACCATCGCGTCAGGGACCCTACATTCCCTATTCAAAAATGTTCGTCTAGGTGTGCTCTATCGATCCTTAAAGTTTGTCACCGACGAGCTGAATCACCCTGTATAGTTTTACATTATAATACATTATAACATTTAGATGAATTTATATAAGTGTGTAATATTGTAATATATTTTAATGTCATTTTACCTGTGTTATATTAGAAACGTATATATTTTAGCTTACTCTTTAGTAGATATACATCTGTATAATTAACAGAAATTTTTTATTCCGCAAAATCATATTATTCTTTGATGCGAAATATCGAGATTAAAAAAAAAAAAAAAAAAAAAAACTACTTTTCAGTTTTTCAGAGTTTTTTTATTTATTTGACATGTATAAGATATAAAAAAAGAAGCAAAATCTTACTTCCCCATTAATAATATTGTTTATAACCAATTAACTCCTTCTTGCTGTCAATTAATTATGCTGGAGTATCAGTACATTGAAGAGTCTTCTTGAATATTTTGTTATTAAATACTCAATATTAGTTGAAGTATATGTGTTTCTTCCCAACAACATATAAAGCGGTTAATAAATGTACTTCATCATACTTGAGTTTTATTAGATCCACAGAGGTTTATTAGAACGTCAGCAAATTAAGTAATGAAAGAAAATTAAAAACGGTTTGAAATATACAATACCTGTGATCTTTAGAATAATTGGAGTATTTTGAAACAAATCCATCTTTAGCGTCGAACATAAGTATTGAACGTCCTCATTTTATTATATTATTAGAAATAACAGTCCTATGCAAAAAATGTTTTACTGTATATAAAAGATAAATTATGTTTTTAAACTTCCGCCTACCAGACGGGTCCAATGGACACGGCAGGTACATTCAAAATATTTATTCAAGCAAGATATTTTTCAAAGCAAACTAAATATATAAACCATGTAATAATAAGTTAAATAAGTACGACGGTGTATCAATAAGCTTTTGCCCTCACGTAGAAATAATTGAGTGAAATTTATGAAATTGGTAGATTGTATTATGCCTTTTGTGTATAGTCACTGTGCAAAGTAACACATTTCTGGAAACGGTATTTCAAAGAGAAGGGGGTGGGGGGGGGGCGGGGGGGGGGGGTCCCAGGATGCGCGATAGTAGCGAAGCGGGGCATTTTTCTAATTTTTACCGACCAACACATGTGACATATTGTTCGAAAGGCCTGTGACCACTTATTCATGCTATGCACCTCCCGAATCCCACCCCTCAATTTTGCCTTCCGTGGGGGCACTTTTCGAAATTTTGCGGACATCATTCATGCCCCCTCCCCCCTTTGGAGGCAAATTTAAGGGCAGAGCCTCGGGAAATGCATAGAATGAATAAGTGGTCACAGGCCTTTCCAAAATCATGTCTCATGTGGGGGGTCGGTAAAAGATAGAAAAATGCCCCCTCCCCCTTTGGATCTACTATCGCGCCTCCTGGAATACCACCTCCCCCTCTCTTTGAAATACTGTTTGCAGAAATGTGTTACTTTGTACGGTGACTATATACAAAAGGAATAATACAATCTAGCAATTTCATAAATTTCACTCAATTGTTTCAATGTGAGGGTTAAAATTTATTAATACACCCTCGTAAATTAAATAGTTTGAAATAAAGTTTCTGGTACAGACAATTTTTATAAAAGTTTAGTAAAATTTTCTGTAGTTAAAGGGTTAAAGTTATTACAGTTTTAAAGAAGAAAGAAAGACCATGCTTCAAGCATTGCTTATGAAAAACTTTTCTACACTTCCAGAATACTGTAACAAAATTTCCCCGTACCGAATAAAGTGACACAAGATACATCTTAATGAATAATTTAGAAACATTTAATACATTTGAAATTTCAATAATTTATTTCAAATAGTCAATAAGAATGTCGAAATAATTTGTACAGACCTGTATATGATCAATAGATCTACGTATGTACAGGGTGATTCTAAATTGTTTTTACAAAATAAGAGGGGCGCAGTACCCATCCAGACGAGCAGTAATTACCATGGAACATAGAGTCGCGAACCACCCATTTAATCAAAAATACAGGGTGTTCTAAAAGAATCCAACTTTGATTGACGGTAATAATTTTCAGAAAACTGAAGTATATTCTGTTGAAACTAGTAATAGAAATGCTCATCTTTGTTGTAAATATGATAATACCAGAATAAAAGTGTTAGAGGTTTCCATTATACGCGCCAGCAGTATGCATTCCACGCTCCACATTTTGGACTGTGATTATCAGTTTATACGGAATCATCGATTGCGTGAGCTCCCCGTTTTTCCAGAACTTTCTCTGATGTCATCACATTTCACACAAAACAAGGTGAATCACAAATCTTTGCAATATTTATGCAATACATTTTTTTTTTTTGTAAAATTAGTACCGAAGGGCCGACTTTAGTTAGTTTGAAACACCCTCTACTTGTGACTAAATAAGCAGTTTGCGGCCCCATGTTCTATAGTAATTATTGCTCGTCTGTTTGGGTACTATCACCCCTCTTATTTTGTAAAAACAATTTAGAATCACCCTGCATATATGCAAAGTAATATTATAAAATTTGGTTTTCGGAGAACGCATAAACCAGATGAAATTTTACCTTCAGAAATTTCCTCTAATAAAATGAAATGAATCGATTTTCTTTTTACAACCCATATTATCTAGAGATTTTTATACACGTTACATATTAAACTACAATTTAAATAAAGTATAAACGCATGCCGCAACTAAAAACGCAATTGCCATTGATAGGCGGAAATATGTACGATTCTTTGCGTAGCCCTGCATAATAAATTTTATTTACAAACCTCTCTTATATACACCGTTGAGCTTGAAAATGTATATCACAATTAAAAACCACTCTTGAACAATTCAAGCTTTTAAATATTATTTCTAGATAATTCTTCTTACCCGACTGAAAAGAAGGGTTATGTGTTTCACGCGTATCTGTGTGTGTGGATTTATTTATACCCTCGAAACATCCCAACGGCTGAATGGATATTTATGAATGAGGTCTCTATCTATTCGTCTAGATCTTCCGATGGTTATAGGATAGGTTTTGTTTTATAAATTGAAAATGGCGGGCGTAAAATACAAAATGGCGGTAAAGACGAAAAAAAATATTTACGCACCATATTGAGTGGCATACCATTGGATAGGTCTTTCAAAATGAAGACGATGTTTCATTGACCATTTTGTAGTCAGAAGCTCTGTTTAAATATTACACAACATGGAAGTTGTGTACTTTGGATCGCTACCTTTACTTCAACTCTAACCTTCATAATAGACATCTATAGGCCTCATCAAAAGAGTGTTTGTAGATAGGAACTAATAATTAAACACAACTTAAAAGTCATCAATACAAGTAAATAAAAAAGGTAAGTAATGTAAAAAGTAGTTTCATATTGATGAGAAATAATTAATTAGTTCGCTTTTTACGCAGTCGGGTTTTTTGATTTTTTAAATTTAATATATAATTTGCAGCACTTTAACAGGATATACAATTAGTACACACCATGTAATATACAAATTCAGATTAACATAAAAACACATATTACATCTGGAAAAATAGTTCAAGCTATTATCGCTCAAAGACAGTACTTCATGGAAAATATTTTTGTGTTTTCTGAAATCTGAAAAAAGGTTTTAGAGCAAATCAAAATTTCATATCAATTTCCTTGTGTTTCAAATAGCTTGACATCATTACAATACACTTCCGATGATTCTTGTCAATAACCATAAAGTAACACAATTCCTTTCACTTCTCCTGTAAACGAAATACAAATACAGGAAACCCTCGATTTAACGGACCTCGGTTCAACGGACTTCGGATTCAACGGACTAATTAAAAAATAATAATAATAAAATTAAACAAAAATTAAAGTAAAACAAGTGGGTAAGTGTGATCGCAGATAGCACAGAGGGTTTCGTTTAATATCCCTTTTAAAACACTTTATCCTTAAATTAACAAATCAAAATCGTTAATTTAAAATTATTCCCCTCTCCCTAACCTGAAATTCAACGCCCGTATTTAAAATTTTTATATTTCACAAATGTCAAATATTTATTTATCACTATTATTTACTGGAAGCCTCCATGATAAAACAGCTTCTAAAACGATGAAACACGCTTCGAAAAAAAAAAGTATTACTGCCCCCTTCCCCTACTTGAGAATCAACACGCAACCCTGTTTTAAGCTTTTATGTGTAAAAAATCAAGCAATGAACAACGACAAAGCATTTCTTTTTACTATTTTTAAAAAGAGATTTCTCGGTAAAATAAAAAAATATTTATTATATCTGTGGTGACACAATGTCTCGTGATCAAATGAACGAAACCTTAAAAAAATGGAAAGAACACGAAACGCCGAAAGCACGCGCTTTGATTCTCACTGCAGCGTGGTTTTCGTTCTAAGCATGCGCAATGATGCTGGCGAGCTATGCGGCCATGTGATATGCTTTTCGTTCTATGCATGCGCTAGCGTACCCACGATCCATTTCTGCTTCAGTTCACAAGTGTATTTTGCTACTAGTGCTTTTTTGAAATGGCTTGTAATATTAAACGGAAACGTGTTAATTTATCTATAAAACAGAAACTTGAGTTGATAGAGAAGTTGGAGAGTGGTGTGTCGGTCGCACGTGTTTGCGAACTATACGGAGTTAAAAAACAAACCGTTTCAGACATTCGCAAGAATAAGGAAAAACTAGTCCATTTTTCCCTTAAATACAGCGTGGGTGATTCAAAAAGCGGTTTCTCAGTGGCGGACAGGAAACATGTAAAAGTGACTCAAAATAAAAACCTGGAGGAGGCAGCATACAAATGGTTTGTACAACAGCGGTCAAGTGGCGTCGTCGTCCGTAGTGTTGAGTTGCGGGCAGTCGCAGAAAAAATGGCGAAACATATGGGTTTAGTGACATTTCGTGCAAGTGATGGTTGGCTTTGGCGCTTTCGTAAACGCCATGGTTTCACTAACAGGATATGCGGTGAATCTTTAAGCGCCGACATCGAACATGTGGAACCTTTTCGAAAAAAGATAAAGAAACTGATAGAATCCGAGGGCCTACTTTTGTGTCAGTTATACAATGCTGACGAGACAGGACTCTATTTTCGTTCTGCGCCGGAAAATACCTTGGCGTACAAACATGATGCCCAGACGCCTGGCCGCAAGCTAAACAAGGAGCGTATTTCAGCACTCCTTTGTGCTAATGCTGATGGTAGTCATCGTCTTAAACCAATGGTAGTTGGAAAGGCCAGGAAACCGCGTGCTCTAAAAAATATTAGTATGCAACAACTTCCAGTCATCTATTCTAGTTCAAAGAATGCTTGGTTCACAGGCGATATTTTTTCTGATTGGTTTTTTAACCAGTTTGTTCCTGCTGTGCGTCACTATCAAGAAGAAGTTATGAAAATACCTTCCCACGAAATAAAAGCTCTACTACTCCTTGATAATGCTCCCTGCCACCCTAACTCAGAAAAGTTTGTTAGTAGGGATGGTCGAATAAAATGTGATTTCCTTCCTCCAAACACAATTTCATTAATTCAACCGATGGACCAAAGAGTCATTGTTGCCTGCAAGAGGATTTATAAGAAGAAATTCCTTGAAGAAGTAATGGTAGTGTTGGAAAATGAAAATGATGCAGTAGAAGATTTGAGAGGAGCCAGAACGCTAAAAAATTTGCGCACCTACAATTTAAAATCAACTATCTTTAACTTTGCTGCTGCGTGGAGGGAGATGAAGATATCCACACTGGCTAACGGCTGGTCAAAACTACTCAACAACGCAGATCCTGAATACGATTTTACAGGGTTTGAGATTTCGGATTTTAGGAGTACAATAATGAAGGCTGGTGATGATATCCCTGAGAAAGATATAGAACAGTGGCTCGAGAATGACGAAGCAGATCCAGGCTACCAGATTCTGAATGAGGAGGAGATCGCAGAAAGTATTCTGCATGATGATAATGAAGATGAGGTCGAGGACGACAAGAAAGAAGAATTAAGCGAATTGCGACCGAAATTATATACAGTACGAGAGCATATGGATGACGTCATTACTTACTTAGGGGCATCTTCAGATCCCGAAGTGTTTGCGTATTATGAACACTTTAGACAATTTCGAGCTCTTATAATAAAAAAACAGCATTCAAGTGGGAAACAACTAAAACTAGACGCCTTTTTTCAATCCAGCAGTATGGAACAACCTTAATGTGATGTAAATAGCATAAAATGATGCCTGTTGTTTTGGGGGCATTGTAATTTTTTTCCTTTTGTTTATTGCTTGTTTATTAATTATTATTTCTGTGTAAAAAGTGTTTCATTCCCATAAAAGTTGCATATGTGTTAATTCGTTTGTATTTCATTACGAATATGTATTATTAAAAGTAATGTATTGTGTTTATATATATATATACAGTAGTATATATGTATATACAATATATATTTATGTATATACATGTATTGTATATATACAATACATGTATATACACTGTATATATTGTATATATATACATTATATATATATATGCAATCTGCGCTGTAATAATATATGTAATTACAAGTACGTAATAATATATATATGTACTATAATTATAACAAAATAACATTATAAATAGTACTTTGCGATTTAACGGACTTTCGATTTAATCTTTGTCCCAATTAGTCCGTTAAATCGAGGGTTTACTGTACTACATAATCAGTTTATAATAGTACACTAGTGTGAAAAACTTAAGCAACGAACGCAAAATATTAATTTTTAAACACGTGAGTACTCAAAAGAAAATTCTTTAAAGGGTAAGTGTAAAAAATAATTGTTATCCTAGCACCACAGTCGGTCTATAGATAGTCTCCATGACCTTATAAAACGTCACAAGTCTCAGAGTCACTACAATGAACTGAAATGCGATATCTTTCATTCGTCTCATTCATAATCTCATTTGATCACTCCACTGAGAAGTCACCATGACTGCTGCTTTGCGATGAGTCACCAGATGACTTTACAATGAAGTCACCTTGTGACCCCCATGTGAACGTCATTTGGAGACTCCATTGTAAAATCATCACGATAGCTGTTTTGTGACGAGTTCACAATTGATGGAAAATGAAATCATCTGGTGACTTTTCACAAAGGAGCGCAATGGTGACTTCACAGTAGAGTCTCGGTCACCTGAAAGTCACCATGTGATTTAATTGAAACATTATTTAGAGACTCAGAACAATGTAATGCTCATGATAACTTCAAAATTGAGTCTTCAAATGGCAGTCACATAAGAATCACAATGACTCTGCCTTATAATGTCACCTGGTGACTCATCATAAAGCAACAGTCACGGTGACTTTTCAGTCGAGTCACCATATCACGATCATTTTAGAGTAATAATGAGACGAATGAAGTATCCCAAATTTTGTTTATCCGTAGTGACTATGACACTTGTGGCCATGTGTAACATGAAGGAGATGTCACATCAACTAGGTGTGATGTAAATATAATACATATTTGCTACACCTGATGTTTATAGCATTTACTTTTGAGTACTCACATGTTCGAAAATTAGTATTATATGCTTATTGCTTAAGTTTTGCACATCAATGTAAATATGCTACTGAAGAATTTAAAAGCACTTTTCAGCTACGTTAGAAAGTGTTAAAGTGACAGCTGTCAAAAAACAAAACTTTTAATTAACAGTTTTAATTAAAGCTTAAAAAAGTAAAATTTTCTGCTTTTTATGCAAGTTATTCGTTATCTTTTTCAGAATAAAAATTATGAATAATGAAAATTAAATTAATTCTTGCAAAAATATGAAATATTAAAAAATTATTCATCAGCAATGAAAATTATTTTAAAAAACTATGTTAATAGAAATAAATAACAAAACTACATTTTTTCAATTTATATAAAATTCTTTATTGTTTTAATTTGCAACATATGTTAATATTATTTTTTTTTTTGCTTAAGTACATTTATATAAAAAAAACTTTTTTATTTCATTGAGGAAATGTAAGTTCTTGACGTTATCACCTTTTCTGCAAGAACAATTTGTATTTTTTATGATTATCCGTTAATTCGCATAACCAACAACGATATCCACAAAAACAAAGTTTGCTATTAAATAAAACACAACGCTTTATTTATATATTTTAATGGTTTAATTGAAATGAAATATTAAAAGTTGCTACTTTGAGAGTCGTCCTTTTTCACAAACTCTGATATTCTTTTAAAAAAGCACTTCATATTTGTATGCAGTTATATTTAGATTTGTATTCATCAGTTAAATTTAAACATATATTAAAAGTATGGGAACGCTCAATACCCGTGAAAACATTAATATGTTTTTAATCAGCCAGTTAACGTTTATGATATAAAAATCAAGAATTAAGATAAGTTAAAGAATATAAAACAAATTTATTTGATTTTTGAACAAAAAAATTAAGTGTGTAATATAAATTTTTTATAGGATATTGAAATAAAAATATTTGCACTTAAGCAAAGTTAGGCATATTTGTATGTAAAAGTATATTTGCAAATACAAAAAGGGAAGCAGTGTTCGAGGTCCGGTGTTTAAACTAGGCGAAAAAAGAGAAAGTAGAGTGCAATGAACCGTTTTTTGCGAATGCTGAGATTTATAGCAATCATTGCTATTTTTGAACTATAAAAAGCAAAAGAATCGCCTTTATTATTAACTAAATTATACATGGTCTGTCCATTAAGTAATGAGACTGAACTTTTCACTTTGCCGAAGGGACGGATTTTGCGAGCGATACGTGCGGTGTGGATTGTCAGCTACAAATTCTAGCGGATGTCAGTTGGCCGTGAGCCTATGCAGCGCGAGGATCACTCATGGAGCAGACACGCTCTTGAATGAGGCGTTGGGTTTTCAGAATGACGTGGACTGTCGAGCTGAGATACGCCATAAAGTTTTATGCAAAACTAAAACGAATGGTTACTTAGAAGCTTCCCATGTTACATAAAATCCTAGGGGAAGGATTTTTTGTCCAAGGCTCAAGTGTTTAAATCGCACAAATCTTTCAAAGGAGGAAAAGAGGACATCAATGATGAACAACGCGCTGTTAGTCCATCAAGTTCTCGAACTTCAGACAATGTTGCTAAAATGTAAGTGCTTTTGGTTTATGATAGTCGAATGAGTTGACCGAATGGTTGTGGAGACATTGGAACTTACGAAATCGATTGTCCATCAAATTGTCACGGAAGAGCTTCAAATGCGGAAAATTTGTCAGAAGCTGATTACAGCAGATCCTTCAAACTGACTCAGTTCCTACCAAAATACAGCATTACAATACTGCCCCAACCACCGTACAGCAAAGATCAGACACTGTCGGGCTTTTTTCTATTTCTTGGTTAAAATTCAGCTTAGCAGGACATCGCTCAGAGAATCTGGAGAACTTGTAGAAAATGGAACGCACGTTCTAAACAGCATTCCAGTTGAAAACTCTTATGCGGACAAAAATGGGTGGCAGAGTTGTTGGCAACGATGTAATAATGCTGGAGGAGGCTATTTTGAAGAATATTAGATGTCTGTTAAATTATCTTCAAATAAACAAATTTTATGGAATCAGTCTCATTACATACTGGACAGATCCTACATGATCTTATTTCCTATATTTAGCATGGAGTTATGAATAAAGAGAAGGAGACATATAATGTATTATCTACCAGTTGCAAGTGAAGTAACTGAGAAGGTTGTCACAAGATGGCGGCTGCTTTTTTAAAATCAGATCTACAGTTTCTGATTACCAGCAAAGCAAAATCCAACCAGTAAAATTGAATAGAAAATTACGTCTTATTTAAGCATCTTATTCGTGGAAATATTTTCACAAAAATATGGTAAAATTTTCTATTTGCTTTTAGTGGTATCATTTTGCCTGGTAAAACAATCAGTTTTTTTCACTGGTTGTCACAATATGGCGAAAAAGGCACTGCCTGACTTTCGCCAAAGTAAACTTGTACCAGTAAAAATGAAAATCGGTTTCTGCCATTATTTACGACTGAAATTTTACTAGGTAGGTACTGATAAGGCGTTTAGATAAAGAGAAAAAATCTATAAAAATTTACTTGTGAAAGTTTCCACCGGCAGTAATTAACCCCTGAAAGCTGTTGCTTCAGTTGAAGCTTCAGTATTTTAAGGGTATGTCAGTTCCTCTTTCTTAATAGTTCCATGATAGTTATATGATAAAAAAATTATTAAAATCAAAAATTAGTTTTGTAATTTTTAATATTGCTTTAAATTCCTTTCCTAAATTACCGATAAAATCACTTTAGTTTTGAAAGTAACCGCATGTTAGTTTGATTGTCTTTGAGTTTCAGATTGGCGATCATTTACAAAAACAGTTGTTTGGCATTTTTGGGGGGGGGAAAATTCAATTTGCAGACCTATAACGCATTTGCATCATAAAAAAGAAGAAGAATTTAAAGGAAAATAATGTGAAACAATCTTAGTCACAAATTATGAATTTCTATGCATTTGGGGAAACAAATGCAGCTACAACAAGGTTTAGAGCTATGTTCGAAATATTCTGATTCATTCATTTAATGCAAAACATGCAGAGATATTACTGTTTTGAGCTGTGTGCGAAATATTCTAATCCATCCATTTGATTAAACATATTCAGAGATAATATGTTTGTAGCTGCGCGCACAATATTATGATTCATGCATTTAATGAAACGCAGAAATAACAAGGTTATGATTGGTGTGCGGAATATTCTGACGAATGCATTTAATATTTTGATTACGGGGTAGGGACACCGTACGTCCCTGCGGTTATTTTGATATTCTATTCTTATCATACCGGGTGTCCCAAAAAGGACTGACTGATTTTAAAATTCAATAACTTGCAAACGGTGACAGATATTAAAAAAATTCTTGCAGGAGGGTTATGCATAAGGTCAAAAGTTTTATTACAGTGATTTTCAATTTTAGTTCAATTTACAAACAATAGATGGCGCTGTAAGCAATAGTCGCTAAATAGAGGCTCGATTTTTGGTACTTCGTGGCCCGGATAATACATTTCCATCTCCTTTTTCTGCATGGAACAAGATAAAGGACCAAAAATCGAGCCTGTATTTAGCGACTATTGCTTACAGCGCCATCTATTGTTTGTAAATCGAACTAAAATTGAAAATCACTGTAATAAAACTTTTGACCTTATGCATAACCCTCCTGCAAGAATTTTTTTAATATCTGTCACCGTTTGCAAGTTATTGAATTTTAAAATCAGTCAGTCCTTTTTGGGACACCCGGTATTTTCAAAAATATTCTCTGCCATACACTTATACTAGGATATTTTCAATAGATGTAACAGCATTCTTTTTTCGCAAATTGTGGCACGATTGAATATAAAAATAGTCGCCATTCCCGGCCCGTAGTCAAACAGTTAATTAAAGAAATACAGAAATAACAACACATTGAATTACGTGCGTAATATTCTGATTCAGATAATTAATGAAACCATTGCAGATATAATATGATTTTGAGCTGCGTGCTTAATACTTTGATTCTTGTATTTAATGAAGCAAATGCAGATATAACAATGTTTTGGATTTGTACGTAATATTCAGATTCATGGAATTAGTGAAGCAAGTTCAGGTTGGTTGGTTGGTTGTGTTTATGACGGCCAATTATCAACACGAGGGATACAGGCCATAAGGGGAGGAGTGCCCTTCGTGGGGGTCTTTCTAAGAGAACCTAACCCGTATTAACGCTTGGAAATCCAAGTTTCGAAGAAAACCACGAAAACTCCGAACGATTAGGTCGACTGGCGCGATTGGGTTCGAACCCAGCACCTCCCGTCTACCAGCTTTAAGAGCAGAACCTCTCGGCCATTGGTGGGGCTGAAGCAAACGCAGAGATAACAATGTTTGGAACGTGCGTAATAATCTGATTCATTTCGCATTTAGAAAATCGACATAAACATTTTGAAATTCCTGACAGCGTACATAAGTAAAATATGCTAATATAGTTGGAGAAAAATCAACTTCTTAAATTGTTTTAATACCTAATATAATTTAGCTAAATGACGTCCTCGGAATCTTCGAAACTGTACAGTTGCTTTTGCGACCTAGCGCACCAGCGGCTGAGTAGTTCCGCTCTCAAAGCTGGTAGACGGAGGGGATTAGGTTCGAACCAAACGTCTCAAGTTCGTCGTCACAACCGTTCGAGGTTTTCAGTGGTTTTCTTCAAACTTATCGTAAATAAGAGTTAGGATCCCTTAAAAATTCCTTCACAGTGAGTACCACATTCACCTTAGAAGATAATCGGTCTTAACATGGCACCGCATTCTTAGACGAGCCTCACACGTGCACACGAAATTTCACTGTGTAGAAAATGGTATAGTTAATGACACATGTTTATTTTATTTTTGTGTTACAAAGTTACTACTTACAAGTAAGTTATTCGTTTTACATTTTTGGTATCTACAACGTTATTAGTTTTGTAAGTCTTTAAACATATATACCTGACAATGCTTCCGAAAACGGCTACACAAATTTCCGCTGGATATCAATCTCTGATTTTTTAGCCCACAGGATATCAAAACCTGAGAGCTAATGTGCCCGAAGTTTCTGTGTGTATGTACGTATGTACTTATGAATGTATGTATGTATGTAGCGCGATAACTCTTGATAGACTTATCCGATTTTATTTTTAAAAAATTCTATGTTCTTTCGTATAAGGCGCTTCCCTGATACGTTTTGGGGGTTCATTGGTTAAGTATAAAGTGGGGGAACGGAAAGCTAAGCTCCCTCTTAATTTACATAAATGGGTTATTCTTGCAGAATTATTCCATTTGCTTCAAATTTGATATACCGGTATATTCTCTTAAGGCGCTTTCTTGATTGTATTTGAAGGTTTTTTAGTTATGAATAAAGGGGGAATGGGGGCTAATTCCCCCACTTAATTTAGATAACTTTGTTTTTTATGCCGAATCATCTGATTCGTTTCAGATTTGATATACCAGTTTATTTCGATAAGGCGCTTGCTTGATTAGATTTGGAATTTAACTGGTTTGGTATAAAAGGGGGGAAGGGGACAAATTCCTCTCCTGAATTTAGATAAGTGGGTTTTCATGCGGAATTATTTAATTTGCTTAAAAAAAAAAAAAAAAAAAAAAAAAAAAACTAGGTTTAATCTGATAAGGAGTATTCCTGATTTGGAGGTTCATTGGTTAAGTATAAAGGGAAGAAACAAGGCTAATCCCCCTTAAGTTATTTTTTGAGGGGCATTATCCTTTGAAATAAGAGTATAATATACAATTAGTGTTTATATCCTGTGAGCTCAATGCCATCAGTTTATCTGGGCACTTTTCTGTTATTTTTGGAGGTTGTTAAAATCCTGTATAATGTTCTCACGCAAAAAATATGCAAAACTTTTACCACTTTTAAGCTAAAATATTTTTTCATATACTGAATTATATTGATTTGTGGTGATTAATAAAGAAAAAGTACTAATGACGCCAGAAAAGTTTATTATTTTTTTTCATAGAAAAAATATTTTTATATTCTCAAACAAAACTGTAAAAACTTTGTTTGCTTGAAAAATCAGCATACACAACTACTGCGTTTTTGGCCATTTAAATAAGCGTTTTTCAGTTTGTGCAGCTTATTGGAGACACAAATCTAATTTAACATATTCTTGCACGTTTACCGTGATAAGATGGTATTTGAAACTAAATTAGTCTGGTAGTACATGCATAAAATATGCCCTCGTGATATGCCAATAATAATCGTTATTCCAATAATACTGCTATGCCTAGTATCACAGATCTTAATATTATTTGCGAATATTTATAATATTATTGTGATCGTGATATCGTATATGTCAGGATGAAAATTTCTTGTTGTGTATGTTATTACAGTATATAGGGTGACACTAAACATTTTAAATTCGTATTACAGAATTATCTCTTGGTTGTAAATTGGTGAAATAAATTTCAAAATATTCAAAATAAGCTGGAAAATGTTTTTATGTTAATGGAATCTTCCTTTCGATAATCGATAATTAAAGACGATTACGCTTTTTAAAATTCCGTACGAACAATTACAAAAAAATATTGTCAGTTAGAAAATATATATGCTGTAACAATATCATTTAAAAAACACGCTTGCCTGTATCATCAAAATTTACTGAATTATATAAAAGGAAAATCAATACTCTTTCGTATAACCTAAATTGCTTTTGCACCAGTAAAAATAGTTAAAAATTATGAACAATTGCAAATACGTTTTAATTTAATTACACTTGTAGAAAATTTGTAGAAATAAAAAATTAATTTTAAATCTCAAAAACATAATTCAAAAGAAAAGCAATTCACAAAGTATGGCATGATTTGAAGGTATGGCAAAGTATTTTCTCTCATTTGCAATACATATGTGAGCTCTTGTAATGTTTCTGTTGATGTTTTGGAGTTTTTAATCCCTAATATTGCTGTAATAGGCTGTGCATAAATAACGTTATCACTTTAGGGGGAGAGGGGGCGGGTCTGGCACTTGACATCGTAAGATATCCCTGAGGGTGGTGGGGGATTGCTTTTTGATATCGTTATCATCTTTATTCAACTAAATTTTCTTTTTTCAGAAAATTTTCTTTACACCCAAATAGTCTGTTACATTTTTTTATTATTACAATTTTTATTTGCTTTTATGAAAATTCAAAGCTATTGTTAAAGCAATTAAATATTTATAAAATCATTTATTCCACAATTTGGAATACCCCAATGCTTGGCATTCCCGTTCTTTTGCTTTATGCACATATAATTCTCTGTTAGAGAAATCGGGAGTGTTGTCGATATGTAGGAAGTGATACTTGCGTTTACCAGTAAAGAAAGACAAAATAATGTTGTTCGCTGTTTTGTTGATAATTCCTGCTTTTAACCTCCCCGGGGAGGGAACATGTGCAAGAAGACAACATTACTTTTGAATGCATTATGTAAGAATAAACTATTGTTAAATACTTTTAAATAGTAACCAACTCTTTTAGAAGTTATTTGATATAAATGTATCTCAAGTATTTCTATTTTATTAACTTCTTGAATCCGTAAAGTACGCGACTAAGAAATGTATAATCACACGTGTATATCACCGCAAACGTATAAAAAGAAACAAAAAATAATAAAAAAATAAAAGAATTTTCAGACATTGACAACGATATTATCGGGTGGAGGGGGGGGGGGGGGGGGATCGACGAATGATATCGTATGATATCGTAAGAGTGGGAGGTTATTCAAAATAAGCAAAATATTGATAACCATATATATGCATAGCCCCTAACAATCGGTTATATTTTGTTTAATGTCAATGCGTATCTGTGTTCTTGCCCGTGCATTCTTGCATTCTTTTCTTGCAAAACTTCCCAGATTTAAATTTCACATTTTATAGCTTTCGTTGTCATGGCGTCAGGCACTTAATGGAAAGATACGAATGATTCATTATTAAAAAAACCACATACAAATAAATCCCTACTAATGTATACATAATAACACTATCTTTTGTATAGATTGCGGGGTTATTAAATACTTTTAATGGAACAAAGTTTCACTTCATAGTTTAAAAAAATTACGACATTTTACTACAGAAAACTGTGTCATAAAAACAGAAAACAATTTAAAAAATATTTTAAAGATTTTGACATTAGGTAGTCCTGCAAACTAACAATAAAACTTGAAATATTGAGATTAATTTGATCTTTAGCAGCTTTCTCTTCATCCTCTATACAGTTGCAGATTGAAAATTTGAGTTCTATTTAATCTAATAGAAGAGTGTATTTTTATACCAGGGATCACTTAATTTAGTTCTATGTTTTATCCGGTTCCAATTAATGATGGTTAAACATCTTGATTTATGAAGTTGATTATTCTGTTTTCCTTCTGAGCAACTCCAGTATCAGCTGTTGGCTTAAATGCAGGTTATGTATTAGTGTTCACATGGACGAAAGTCCTCTTGCAAACACCCTATAATCACATGTTGACAACAGCATTTTAATGCGACTTTCACCTCAATAGTTTCTCAGAAGGTTGATATTTGATGGTGAAACTTCACTATCTTCATGTAACATTCTTTGAAGGCACTGTGTTTCACTGTGTTTGCGATTAGCTACAAATTCGACATAACGATATCTTTTAACTTTTTGGCAAACCATATATTGTTTTTGAGAGAGTGTTCGTTCATAGTTGATTTGTGAAAATTAATATTTTTGTAAGATAACTCTATAGAATATAGCTATATAACATATATAAATATTCAAACAAAATATTTAAAAATAACTTTATTACAAGAATAATTACATCTTTCACCAAAAACTGGTGTTTCAGTCTCATCAGCAGTTTGTACAGTGACGCAGGTAAATTAGCAACCCAACTAGGATTACAAATGCTCCATTTTGCTGATGTAATAAATGAGAATATCCTTGATATATACTAAGATAATTTGTAAAGCATTCAAAAGGATTTCGTCTGTAATTCTAGTCACACGATGTTTTAAATAACGACAGTTAGAAGCATCTAGAATATTGCAAGATTAAATGTTGATACAAATTAATATAGTGTTCGTATACTTTCTATTAAAAAACTATGTCATTTCTGCAATTCTGTAAAATCGCATCAAATTACATCTTATGTTTTAAATTAAGAGATCCTTTTGTTTCTTTTGCAAATTTTTGACCACCCTAAATGTCGTATATATTCGTACAATTTCTTTTCAGCGATATACATTTATTGTGAAAATGGTACAAATCAGTAGAACATAGACTGATAATAGATATAAGCTTTATTTTTCACAGTTTTTTAATTGTTCTTTATATTTTTTTGTCATATATCATATATCAGCCACAGATAATGTAACACGTTCCAACTTTAGGAGGATATTGTTAACAATTTTTTTCCAAAAAAAGTTCTGTACCTTAGTGATCGAAATAAATGTCAATATATCTGAAAAAGAGTAACATCCTTGAAATATTCTAATAAGTATTTTTCCCATAGACAATATATGAAATACTGGGATATTTTGTTATTCTTTATAAACAAGATAAAAATGCTTCTTATTCAGTACTCTATAAGATTCCTCTTGTAATCCTCGGCAGGATACCTATTGATATATAATTTTATCATGGTTGAAGAATTCGTATCATCATTTAAATGCACGGAAAACGTTTTTTCACCCGTCGACAACAATGTAACGAATTCAGCAGTATTTGCAATAAAAGATATATAAACACTACTTATTTTATACTTTTTTCAATCGGAAACGGGCGACGTTAGATATTAACAATATATATTGATTACATGACTATCCGAACATATTTAGAAGATTTAACACATGGTCACATGACAGACGGATAATTCGAAGTCATAAACACTTTCAATTACTCTGGAAAGTGTTAGAGAGTTACATTGAACAACAGATATATTTAAAATGGTCAAATGTCACAGAATTTAAACGAATATAACATATCGGATTTTTCTTTTCAAAATTCTAATTGTGTCAAAAGAAGATAAAGATTATTTTAGCTTTTTTTAGGGAAATAGTTTTATATTATGTGTCATGTCGTAGTAATTTTAGTAATGTGAGGTATTTTAAAAAAAAACTAAAATTTTATATTTTCTAAAGTTAATATTATTCTTTGATGTAACATATTTATTTCATGTATTTAAACCATGCTTATCAATTGTCAAGAAAAGAAATGTTAATCTCTGTAAAAGTTTATTTAACTAATATTTTTTACATTATTTCTCTGAGCAGAAGCATCGTCTTAAAAAGTACATTTGTTACAAAACCATCTAATGTATGTCTGTCAAATTGAGGTATTTCTGCATTGAATTTTCTTAAAATAATTCGACTTAAAAATTTAGTGTTAAATATCAGTGCTTATTATTAAATTGTAATTTTTTAAGTATGGAGTTATTTTAATTCACGGTCTAATGCGATAATGTGATGAATGGTGAAATCTAGTTGTTTAGCTCTGGACACGTTCTTGGACGTATGAGAAGAAAATAATCACGGAATACTATGGAAATGATCTCAATTAGGTTTATGAAAATGTCAAACAAAGGTTACTAGTAAGCTGCAGCAATGAGTATACGCTGCTTATCTTTCATATAGGCCTAATAAATTTTCATTAAGAAACATATAAATAAATCTTCATTTCTCAGCATATCAAACTTTATCTGTAAAGGGATAAAGTTAAAGTATAGTTAGAATATAAAATACATATTTCTTTGTTAATATACATGGTGTCTCCCAATTTATCTTTACAAATTTGAGTCTCTATAAAACCTAAACAAAATAAGACAGCAAAGTTCGGTTTTGTGTTCTTATTAAATCAAATCATAAAGTTGTATTTGTACTAAAAAGAATGTTGTTGCTTTCAAGTAAAACCCAGAAAGTTCCATAGCTGTTGATGACTACACCACATAAAAATGCCTAGTGTGTGGCCTGGTTCATAGAGACAAAGTCATATACACAAGTCCAAAGGTATTTCCAAAGAAAAAAGCACGTTTTCCACCATCCAGGCGCTCAATATACGCGTTGCACTTTTATTGAAACCGGTAGTGAGTTTCATAAGAAAGCAAAAAGGTTAGATACCGTCTCGACGTCGTTCGTGTAACCAAAATTCCTCATATACATTTCTTCTAGCATTGCATAAGACTTTGAAGTTGTTCATTATACAATAAACACATTTTTGTTATGTAATTTTATTTACGTTTTATGGATGATCAATGTTGTAAAGGTAAATTCGGGATGCATTGAACATCATATCCAAATTCTCCACCCACGGGGCATTTTGAGTACAACTAAATGTTTAATTTCTTTGAGGGAATAAAAATTGCAATAAATCCAACACTTATGTTTTCTTCTATAAAAACATTTTATTTAAGTGAGACCGAAAACATAAGAGGTCCTGTGAATTATAGTATTCGTAAGTCACGTGCAAATGTTTTTTATATAAAATTTATTCCGATTGGTATACTGGTTTCACAAATATCCATATTCACATAAATCACTCAATGCAACAGTTGTTCCTCGAGCAGCTAATGATGTATATTCAAGTGTATCCACATCTTAGAACTATATATGATTTTGGATAGATCAAGAAATTTACGAATTGCCTACTTTAAATTCTGCCTTTTTTATGGGAAGTGAGTTTATAAAAAAGCTGTAAAAAATTTAAAGTAGATTATCTGACATAAAACAAATATTTCCCATATTTTGTAAGAATAATTTCTATATATTTTTATTTCTTTCAGGGGAAAAGTGAATTCCACTAACCGCAGAAAAAATTTAGAATCTTTTTTATTTTAAAATAAAAAAATCTCAAATTTACATAAGTTGGTAAAAAGCCCCTTTTCAGTAACTTAATTATCGCCGAAGTTCTTAACGTTTTCCACATTTTAAAAATAAATGTTAAGAAAGAAATAGCTTGTATGAAATTAGAACCTTGCTTTATTGCTGTATGAATGCACGCCGATTTTTCCAAACGAACAACACAATTCAGAGACTACACTGACAAAATAGTTAAGCATAGTACTTAGAGGATAGAGGAGACGCAGTCTGAATTTTATAACATCAGATCTACCACCCCAACTGCTCGTTCCGATACTTATTTCAGAGGCTTCTTAGCGATCATCTCCAATTGAGTTCTACTCCCTCTGTACGTTTGTCTTAAAAACCTGTAAAAGTGCAAATGAATTTCAAAACCATACTTTAACTAAAACTACTACATTAAATATATGACGTAGAAAGTTTTGAATTAGAATTTAATAACTAATTTGTTATTGACAGTTCTTTTGTTTTCCACTTGCATGCCGAAATTATGTATCATTTATTAAGGATGAAAAGAAAATGTAAATTTTAAATATTACACGTCATTAGATTATTGTTAGAAACTTATAAAGATAAATCTAAATTTTTCTCCTAAAATCGAAATAATTGTAGCTTAATTTTTTGTATTATACTACATCAATTGAATTTTATATTTTTATCACTTAAAAATAAATTTATTAACTAAATATAATTTTGGCAAAATACGCTATTCGGTTATTTGATAAACTGTTAAAAATAGAAAATGCTTTATTAATTCTACATTCCGAAAAAATTATCAATAACGTTAAAAATTCTGTACAATAAATAGGTTTCTCAAAATTCAATTAAGTTATATTATTAAATAGAATGGAATAAAGAATATAGACATGACATATATTCTTTAAGCAATATGATGGAAAACTTAAAATCGCAGTAAAAGCAAAATTTAATCGTCTACTGGTGCAAACATCAAAATGGCGTCAGCGTTACGCACAAACACGATACTGTGTAAAATATAAAATTTTAAACAGTCGTCTTGCGGTTTTATTCTATTTATTAAATAAGATATCATAATTAATTAAATAACATATTGCTTTAGAATAATTCTAATTCAACATGCACGAAAGATCTCATGGTATGCAAATGCTCTTTCAATATCCAATATCTGGTATTGTTCATGAACAATAATGTCTACTTCGAAATCTGCTCCTCTATTATAGCCGTATGATGCAGTTTGAATCAATATAGATAAGTATCGTCTAATTTACCATCATGTCTATTCTCTAAGAATAATTGCCCTGAATATATGTACTTATAAATAAATATTGTTAGTGCTACAAATAATAGTAACAATTACAAATATTAAATTAAAGAAAGTAAATTTGCTAAAACAAACGTTCTTGCACAATACAAATAGGAGAATATTTAAAATTTAGGTTTAAAAATACATCGATGAAAATTAAATTATATATAATTCTTGTTGCTTAGTGTTATATTAAATTCTGCAAAAATGAAGACTATTTTAACATTACTTTTTTTACGATGTTTTTTTAGCATCATAAAAGATAATTTAAGTGTGCGAGAAAAATATTTACAGTTTTGTTTGTAAATTCACGCCCAAATAAAAGGAAGTAAATAAATTATATTATTTTCATCATTTTATAAAATTATACATTCATTTACCAGTCACTTTTATTTCCAATGTATTAATGAATTTTAGAATGGGAAATGTAAACATAAGACTATCTTAATCATCTTTTTAAGGCATAAACTAACGCATTTCCTTTAAATAGATATAGTATAGTAATAGTGTAATATTTTCTTTTAAAAAATATTTATATTTTCAACAGTCTTTCATTTTACTATTATAATATTTCAGGGAGAAAAAACGTATTTCACGTAATTATCTATATTTTAAAGTACAAACGTGTCTGTGTATAACGCTGACGTCATAGTGATGTTCGCAACAGCAGATGATTAAATTTTTGCTTTTACTGCGATTAAAAAAAAAAAAAAAAAAAAAACTTTAAAGTTCGAAATATTACAAATTTTCCACTTTTACACAGCAGAATAAAGGAACGGATATATTCCTCCATAAAATAAAATAATATAAATAAAACAGAAATTTAACAGCAATGTTATGGAACTATGCATTTAAAAAACTAAATGATCGGAATTACAAAGAACTGCGAACGAAATCTATGGAGATGTCTTCGGCTGAGATCTCATACGAAATTATTGGTTATTAAAAATTTCAAATCTTTATTTGAATTCAAAATTTACACTTCTCAAATAAAAATGTTTTTTGGTGTAGTTAATGGACAATCTAAAATAATATCTATTGGTATAAAAAATGGTATATTACCTTATATTCTCTAACCCGGGAGGTCTGGGTAGGATCCCTCAGTGTATATAAATTCCAATTACAGAAACCACAATCTCATTTCTGATTCATCTCTACTCGGCACCATGCTGAAAGCAATGTTGAGAAGAATAAAAATATTTAATGGTTGATTTATCAATCAGGAGTGCAAAAGTAGTCATTTTTGTTTCAACCACTTACATCATAAAATTCTATGTTATTTATTCATAAAACTAAATATAAAAGAGTTGATTATATATATTTTTTAGAACTAGTTAAAAAATAAAAATCTTTATATCTCATAATTCATTACGAAATCTTTACAATAATAAATAATAATTGAATAGGTATTTGTAAAAGCGGTCTATCTTACAAAGAGCGTATGTGAAATGACTGATGATAAAGTGTTAAAAATTAGAACTTCATGAAATACAAGTTGTTTACTATAAATCAAACAGTAAAAAAATTTAATTTAATATTATTACTTTTCTTACACACCTAATAATATTTTTATTACTCGTCCCAATGCTCAGTATTCACCGGGCGTCTTTAATTAACGAAATTAATAGAATTTTCCTTAATTCTCGAAATTTAAAATTTGTAACATGTAAATTTGGCCCCTTTTCAGTAAAGATTTTTATTGAAGATGGTCATAGATGATGACCTAAACGTCGATTTATATAATTTTATTTTTATGTTTGTTTAGTTTTTGACTCTACAATACTTTGTATACACCATTTGGTAAATTTGTGATTTTTTTAATTTTCACGTTAATAATGAACTTTCTATGTTTTAAATGTCCAGCTCTTTTATTAAGATTTAAATCCTCTGACTCTTTTAAATATCTAATAACCGTTCAAAAATAAAATTTAATTGCATATTACATTACTCTAGGATATTTAACCATATGATAGAACAGTTATGTGATTCATTTGTTTCACAAAATTCAATTACACTAAATGCTTACATGTTAAAATTGAGAGCCATCATCCCAATATCCTTTCAAAACCATCATTTTCGATATCGGTATATTCAACCAACAGCTAGGAGAAGATAGACATAATCATATAGACAGTCTTCCGGGATTATTGTAACGAGTTCTATCATGCTTCGGGATTAATCTAGTTCAATATGCACGAAGGGTCCCACGATATGCAAATAACCTTCTAATATCCAATTTCTGGTATTATTCATGAACCGTAATAGCTCCTGAGTAATCTGGTCATTTATAATATACTGATGACATCGCTTGATTCAAAATAGTGAAGTACATTCTAATGTCAAGTAATGTGAATTGTCCAAGATTAATTGCCATTTATCTACATGTTGTATCAATATTTAGTAATATATACATAAATTGGCACTAACTGAAGTAATGTGTGATACATTAAATCGAAGTAAATGTGAATTCTTTTATAAACAATAAAAATACGAGTTACTTGCAGTTTATAAAGGTAAATAACTATAGAAATCTTAGATTAAATTGAATATATATATATATATATATATATATATATATATATATGTGTGTGTGTGTGTGTGTGTGTGTCTATTAATAATATTTCGTACATGTGATTTTTCATATATTTTTTTCCTGTTTATTTACATTTAGCATTATAAAAAAGGTCGAATCCTTTAAAATGAACTTAACCTTCTTACCGCCACGAACTGATATGGCCGTTCGCTAAGCTGCATGTTTCACTGAAATAGTAACCTTATTTAAAGTAATATAATTCTACAAATATAACACAGTCTTAAATAATTAAGCTATGATTAATACTCTAAAGGCTTATATGCCTATAAGTAATAAAAATGTTTATATCATGCTGGAAAAAATTTATATAATGTTGGTTTTTTAACATAAAAAAAATATACACAGAAAACATCATTACAATTTTGTCCTTTTGGTCGGTGGTCAGGAGGTTAACATAGATAAAAATTAATCATGGGTAAAAGCTGCCCCTTTAGTATATCCCTTTAGTAATTGACCTAAACAACTGTGTAGTTGATCCTAAAGAAGAAGAAGAAAAAAACTTTTTCCACTTTTTGTGCGATTTAAAGTCGAGCATGCACCCACAGAATTGCAAGGATACACCCTGGGCATAACTTGACATCGATATTTTTTTTAATATGGCATAACCTGATATCGATATTTTTTTAAATATTTGTTCAATCAAATGTAATCTTATTAATTAGGAGAACCAACCACAAACTTTTTCATTTCTACCAAAAACATTCCGGTCTTAAAAGGTTAAAATAAGCAAATGCAAATTTAAACATTGAAAGATTCGTTACCTATACATCCTTATTTTAAGAATAATTATTTATTTGATGTAATTGAAGGGAAAATATCTCATCACGTTATGAACCACTATTAAAAATCTTGTATTTGAAAAATGATCTACCTATGATTTGTATACAAGATGGACTAAGTAACTTTTTTTTACATAAAACCAATATTTTTTTATAACAAAATTTTCGAACAACCAATTACAATGCTTAATATTAGACAGCATGATTACCTACGCTGTATAAAATATCCAAGTAAAATTACCAGGAACTTCTGACAGTGGACATTTCAGATAAAGATCATATAAAAACGAGCTTTATTTTTATGTTAAATTGTTTCGCTTGTAAAATTACATTTTAATGATGTACAGTTACGGAATGTGATCGTCAGTTTAAAAAAGTATTATTTTCCGTAAAATTATACAGTAAATAGCTGTACCTGCATATTTATTTAAGGAATGAGTTTGCCTATCGGATAATTTTTTTGAGAGATTATGATAACAATAGCACAATCTGTGCTTCCAGGAACGTAATATTTTTCTGTGCCAGATAAAAATATTAAAACTTTTAAATTATAACTATTATTTAGTAACCACGCTCGCCATTCCCCATTGAGACACAGCAAACTCTAAAAACACGCTAATTTGATAGACTTTAAAAAGATTACGAAGATTGGAGTATAATAATAATATGAAAAAAACTGCGGCGATCTCCCTATTAACGGTTTTCTATTTTCATTTCCCTTTGATTGGGAATTTTAAACCGGATCAGCCGCTCTTCAACATCTATTGGTTTTCATGTTTGATTAAGTACGTTCACTAAAACATTTGAAAATTAAAAACATTAACTAAAACGTTATAAAATACAATATAAAATATATATAATATATAATATAAAAAATAAAAATAATTACGTAATCAGAGTCTTTGTCTACCGTGATTGTTTAACAAAGTTATAAGAAAGTTGTTTTAAATAAGACATTTTAAATGTATCGTTTTAAATCTGACATAATTTTCACAAAAGTTTTCTTTCTCTTTTCAATATTCGCGTGAAAATGGTTATTTGCTTGAAAGGAAATATTTTTATTTGTTCTGCCTTATAGTTAAAAAAAAAAAGAAAAAAGAAACAGCAATAGTTTAATAGGTCATCTAGAAAAGTGAAATAAATGTCTCGTATAAATATATATATATTTTAAATTTAAACTGTTCGGCAATATTATTATTTGGTCATTTTAAATATGACGTATTTCTTCCATTGTCGGCTTTTAACGCATATTAATGTATTTATTATTTTAAAATTTTCCTTCGCTTTAATCATTCACGTATATGTATAGTTTCAATAGTTTCGTAATTTTCAATATTTGCCTCCTTTTAATACGTAATCATTTAATTCTAATCTGAAAGGCGTTTTTTCTGTTTATAACAGTCTGGTGAAAATTATTTTTTATTTTGATGGAAATATTATTCTTTGCGCTGTTTTGAGAATTGGCAAAAATTTAAAATAATAACCTTTCCTAAAATATGTAAAAAAATATCTCTTGAAAGGCTGAAAATTTGAATTTAAGATGGGAATATACACTCAAAAAAATAGCCAAGTAAAAGAAATAAATGCAGTCTGCACATTGTGAGTGTCTGATTTTTAATCTTAGAAAAACATATTAAATTCTTATGTCTAGTTTTTGCTTCTATAAAATATTTTTAATGGCCCAATGTTGACTAGTTTTTGCTTCTATAAAATATCTTTAATGAACCTATTTTGACCAAATTTAACATGAAATATCTCTTAAAATAGTTATTCGATTTAAAACCTATTCTCATCAGCGCATTTATTAATAAATAATTCTAATTCATTTCTAAATAATTCTACAAATTTCCATATTTTTGTATGCAGTAGTTTTTATAATATGATCGAAGAAAGACACTCGGTTAGAAAAAAGTCATTTGGTGTGGTGGTGACAGCGGTAGTAATTTTCTTTAAAAATAGAGGATACAGCCAAGAAGAAAAAGGGGGGTAGGTGGGTGTTATTCTTTTTAAAATTACGTATAAACACATAGACCTGCAAAGATATTAAAAGAAATAAAAGCTCTAAATGAGGATATTATTGTTTCCAAAATTCCTGCTAGATTCGATATCTAATACCTATTTTAACCACTTTTAGAACTACTTGATAAATATTTATTTTGATACTAAAAATTAAAATTTCATTTATTGTGAGTTTTTTATTCAACTTTAAAAATGATGCACCTTTCTGTGGATTTTTTTTTTTTTTTTTTTTTTTTTTAACTGTAAGTAAAAATTTCTCATGTCCGATGAATTAGCGTCAATTCCTTATTTCATACAATAAATTATTAAACAATCCCAAAAGAATGCTTTTACTACTTTGTCCAAATGTACAAATCCGCACACCTATTATCTAATTCATAAATGAAAAATTTTAAATTTTAGTTGTTGTAAACTATTATGATAAAAATCTTGTCATTAAATGAAAAATTATAATTTATATCATCTCAAGAATACATCAAATCCATCATCTTCCCCAATTCAATATACATTGTTGACGAAAATTAAGTTCATCTATCAAGAGTAACTTAAAGTCGGACCCATTCATCAGAAACTTTGCGGGTGACATAATAAAAGATTTAAAAACACATTATGCGCAAGCAAAGTTTATTCAGAATTTTTAAAAAATGTAGGGCATATTAAAAATATATTAATTAATAGGGGACTCTGTCCCCTGCAAGCTACGCTCGCCAACCACCGTTCAGACACTGCAGAATCTAAAAGTACGCTAATATGATGGGTTTTTTAAAGATTACAGAAGATTGAATTATAATGAAAAAATCTATAGCGATCTCAATGTAAGCGGGTTTCCATTCAGTTCCATTTGATTGCAAAAATTTAAGGCCAAATTAATTGTTGTTAAGCCCTTGGGGACGAGCGACACGTATACGTGCCGGAAATAGGCCTAAGGATCCTCGTTTATCCTCACCAATAAAATTTTACTGTAAAATTTGCCTTATTTAATCGGAGCATTTTCCCGATTTGAATAGGCACAAACTTCTGTTTTTTTAAAACCGGTAGCAAAGTAATAAACATTTCGTAAAAGGCTCCCGTCGCGAAGGGGTTAAGACATCCAATCTTTTTTTTCTTTTTTTTTTTTTTTTTTTTTTTTGTGTATGTTTGATTAAAGAAGATCAATTGAACATTCAAAAGAAGCTAAAATAAAATGAATTAAGGTAACAGATTCTGTGCTCCCGTTTTTTTTCTTTTTTTTTTTTCTTTTTTTTAACAGCGTTATAAAACGATTGACATAATACAACTTACTGCAATGACTACGATTTACTGCTTTGACCCCTTCAAGGGCGGTGGTTCATTTTTGAACCACTGAATTTTAATTCTTAAATGCCACATTGGCATTACAATACTAGAATGAAAAATTTCCAAGTGTAAATAAGTGCGAGTAGTAAGTCAAAATTACGTCCATTTCTAAACATATCATAATATTAAAATATTTATTTGCTTAAAATACGTTATAAAAACACATTAAAAGTAAATTAAAATCTCTTTATTTATATGTTTCAACTAATTTTCTGAGTCGTCGCCAGAATGTATAATAGAAAATTACAAATGCATAATGAAAAAGGGAAAAAATCATCGAAAATAAACAAGAAATCATGTAACGCGCCCTATATTTTCGCGATTGTTCGTGTTCCCTCTATGTCGCGATGGCGTAATTTATCCAACCATTCAACCCATAAATTCGGGATACGAAAAGATAATGTATCGTTACAAACTCCTGATATTCTTAAATAAATTTCAATGGACTCTCTTGTGAATAATTGTAAATAAAAATTAGACCTGTAGATGATTTTTCTCTCGTTAAAAAGTATGTTAATGATTCAGCCGGGATAAAGCAGTATTACCTCTATTGTACTTTATGTCCGCTATATGTTCTTTACATATAATATTGAATTTTGGTTGGGTTATACTTATATAATGATTTTTGATTCCTCCCTCCCTAATAAATGGAATCATATAAACTCCTGAGAGGTCATCTCTATTAATCGGATTAATTGTCTGAGCGAAGCGAAGGCTAATACTCAGCGAAATATTACTGTCCGGACACTTTACTACTACGATGGATATTAACGCCATGTCCTACTAAAAAAAAAGCCTAATAAAAACCTTTCGTCAAGCATAACTCAAAAAATATTTGTCGGATTTCGTTTCTGATTGCACCAGAAGGTACCTATGAGGGTCGCCTACTGAACACTGTAAAAAAAAATGGTAACGTTCCATGTAAAATCCAGGAACGTTTCGCCTTTTATCAGGTTTTGAGAATAATTTAGCTCTTTCCTGTGAAATTCTGGTTTTCTTATCTGAAACGTTCCTGAACAAAAGTTGGAAACAGCAAAACGCTGCGGCCGCCATTTATTATTTTTTTTTCCTATAATCCGTTGCTCGCGCGCGAGTGTCGAAAACGAATTCCTTAAATGAATGTAAAAAAATCAACATGGAATGCAAATAAATCAATAGACGACATAATCCTTTACGTCTCTATTGTCAAGATAATTCAGATGAAAATACAATACCTCTGTGACATCACTAAGAGATTATCTCTCGTACTTGTCTGTGAAATCTTTAACGAGCAGACTGTGTAAAAAAAATACACCTATTATTTGGATCTGCATTAACCAGGGGACAATCAAATATGATTCTCACCTATTTTGATTAATTTAAAGTATGTTTTAGAGTTCTTATCTCTAATTATTCTTGTGAAAGGATTTCTTCAAATGGGCCTTAGATTTTCAGAAATTAGATGCCGAGTTTTAGCATACGTTTCAAATACCCATTAGTTTGCAGCTCTCAACCTGTCTTTCGTGGTGTGGACGCAGAAAGCTCGCACGCCACCCGTACGGCCCGAGTTCGATGCTACCTCTTGACTTTTTTTTTCTTTTTTAATTAATTTTATATTTTAACACTTTATTACAATTTGATTTAAATTTGACATATATTTGACACTTTGAATTGCTGCAAATTTGAATTTTTTTTTTTTTTTTTCGGAAAAAAATATACAATTACGTTTAGGTTTTTTTTTCATGAAAATTTATATGTATTTTATCTAACTTTTAAACTAACATAATCACTGACGAAAATCCAAAATATTTTATGTCTAGATTTTTTTTCTAATTATTATTTACATTTATATATTTTTATATTTTAAGCAAAGTTCAGAAACAATATATCACATATATATTTACTTTATTGAATTTTAACTGAAAATTTATTTTTTCGTGTAAATTATAAATAATAATTTTGATATCAATTTCAAAATATATTTTCATTCTAACAAATAATGATAATAAAGCTAAAATTGTCAACTGGAAATGTAAAAATCGTCTGCGGATCCCGCATACTGTGAAATGTCAGTAATGTCATAATGAAGGGAACGAACATCCAGAGTGAATTATGTCAGCCAGGTATCGGTCCGGATAGCCTAACAGGTAAGGCATTGGCACGGCACGCCAAGTATCCAGGTTCGATCCCTGGTCTGGATATTTTTCGCTCTTGTGCTACTCCAGCCTTGAATATGTCAGTAATGTTTTGCTGTCAACAGAAATATTCCTGGTATTTCGCAGGAAACTTACTGGCATTTCTGTAGAAAGTTTTTAACATATACAGTAAAGAACCAGTCATTTTCAAGAAATGTTTCTTGGAAATAATGGGCAACTCAGCTGCCCATTTTTTCCCAGGAACGTTGCGGAATTTTTTTTACAGTGAATGCACCTACTATGAAAAATAAATTCCAAACCGTTTAAAAATTATATAGAAAAAACTCTTACAAAAGCAAAATTTATCTGCATACGTCACACAAATTTGGTGTGCGTCACTTTCACCGGTTGATGTTTTCGTAGACAACTGGTTTGAACACATGGAGCAAATAAAAAAAAAATACGCACGCAGTAATATTGAATAAATCAGTTTCAACCACGTGATCACAAACCTTGCAACAACCCGTGGCAACCAGTTTTGGTGGGCAAACAAATAATAATACAGTATTCCGTACCACGGTGACCGTTTTTAGCCTGTTGTATAAAATCTGGCATGTTGTATGACATACAATTGTGGATGATTAAAACAAAAGACATGAGTGTTTATGGATCCGGGAGGTTATCTTTCTCTGGATGTCTGTCTGTCTATCATACAGCATGCAATTTTCTTGTAAAGGATGATATTATTATGCAGTAAAACCTCCATATTGGACACACCCGATTAGTGGACACCTCTATTTAGCGGGCATTTTTTCGATTACCAACCCTTAAATAACTGTACATTTTTTACTCTCATTAGCGGATACCTCCAAATAGAGGACAAATTCTGCCCTCCCGAGGTGTTCGCTATTCAGAAGTTTTACTGCTAAAACCTCCATAGCGGACACACCCGATTAGCGGATACCTCTATTTAGCGGACATTTTTTCTATTACCAACTCTTAAATAACTGTACATGTTTTACTCTCAGTAGCGGTCACCTCTAAATAGAGGACAATTCTGCATTCTCGGGGTGTCCGCTATTCAGAGGTTTTACTGTATATCATATTGATAATTATTTTACAGGGCCGCACAAAAGAATAAGAATATATGAAACGAATATAAACTAAATTCGGGATTGGTAGATCGCTGATGGTAATGTAATTTTAGGATGTTGTTACAGTCATCCGCAGCATGTTTTTAGAGTTTCGTTCATCTAACGAAACCCTACCTGTCTCACACCTTTTTCTGTCTGTTTGTCCGTCTGTCACAGAGCCCGTTGTCAAAAACTATATATGTCGGAAACTTGAAAATTTGCATACTTATAGCTGAACACCACACATCAAACGGCAAATAATAAAATTTTGAAAAAGTCTAATATTTAACCCCCTGGGCTCTAACTTGTGTATTTTAAGCAATTTTTCTAACTCAGCCCCTAATTTAATTAAGTTGGAGACATGAAATTTTGCATACTTATAACTGAACATCTCACATCAAACGACAAATAATAAAATTTTGAAAAAGGCTTAATATTTAACCCTTTGGGCTCTAACTTGTGTATTTAAAGCAATTTTTCTAACTCAGCCCCTAATTAAGTTGAGACATGAAAGTTTGCATACTTATAGCTGAACACCACACATCAAACGGCAAATAATAAAATTTTGAAAAAGTCTAATATTTAACCATCTGTGCTCTAACTTGTGTATTTAAAGCAATTTTTCTAACTCAGCCCCAAATTTAATTAAGTTGGAGACATGAAATTTTGTTACTTATAGCTGTACATCTCACATCAAACGACAAATAATAAAATTTTGAAAAAATGTTTGATATTTAACCCTCTGGGATCTAACTTATGTATTTTAAGCAATTTTTCTAACTCATACCCGAACTAAGTTGGAGACTTGAAAGTTTGTATATGTTAAAATAAATAAAAAGGCAGACATAAAGACGTGGATCGAAGTGAGTATATTTGATTATTAACAAGAACAATTACACAAACATACTGAAAGAAAACAGAAAATTTACAGGTATTTATAGATTTTGCAAGGCCCATGGCAGAGAATTGGCGGCCGTGAAAGAAAGCTACATTAAACAACCAATCTCAATAAACATAGTTGTACAAAAAGAAATTAATAAGATTTTAATGTAATGCTGTGATTATTTTCAACACCCGCCCATAATCTAGCATTACATAAGAAAACAAAAAATTTCTTGAAATCAATCATTAATAATAATATGACACAATTTAAACATTACTTGTACAAACAACAAAGAAATAATAGTTCATAAAATTTAACTTTAGGTAATGCCTTTGTAAATAAATCAGCAATTTGCATATTCGTAGGAACATATTCAATTTTGATGTTATTTTCTTTTATAATATTGCGAACAAATTTCAATTTGATATCAATGTGTTTCATTCTACCATAATTACTCTCATTACTGATACATTTTATACATGATTGATTATCCTCAAAAACTACTAAATCCTTAATATTTACAATTTCACTAGCAATATTTTTAAACCATAACAAGTCTTGCAAACTTTTAGTTAAAGCAATGACTTCAGCTTCAGTTGACGATAAGGCAACTGATTTTTGTTTATTACAACACCACAGAACAGGCATGTTACAAAACATTAAAATATAACCTGTTACTGATTTGCGGTCATTTGTGTTAGCCCCCCAATCAGCATCAACATACATGGATAATTTAGGATCAGAATTTTGCTTTTTATACACAAGTTTTAAAGACAATGTTTCTTTTAAATATCTTAAGATTTTCTTAAGTGCTTTCCATGCAATTTCAGTAGGATTTTCTTGCAATTGACTTAAACAGTTAATAGCACACAAAATATCAGGTCGAGAAATATAAGCTAAATATAATAAACAACCTACAAGTTCACGATATGGGCCATTAAAAGGTTTACCATTTTTGAAATCAGATGGGGTGGACTTAGGAGGAATAGGAGTGTCACTGGGTTTACAATCTAGCATATTAAACTTACTTAACAATTTAATTATGTAAGACTCTTGATCCATTATTAAACTATCAGAATTGAATTTCATTTGAATACCTAGAAATTCTGAAACACTTTGCGATTTTGACATGTGAAACTCGTTATGTAATAGGGAAATAACTACATTAGTTTCATTTACATCTGAACCTGCAATTAACATATCATCTACATACAAAGCAATAATTATTTTATGATCATTATTATACCGAATAAAAATACAAGGTTCATTATCACAAGATTTAAAATTTAACTTTGAAATAAATTCATGAAACCTTTCAAACCATTGTCGTGGGGCTTGTTTTAAACCATATAAACTTCTTTTAAGTTTACACTTTCGCCCACTTTTATCATCATAGCCTTGCGGCTGATCCATAAAAACAAGTTCATTTAACTTACCATTCAGGAACGCTGTTTTAACATCTAACACAGATGCATATAAGTCTTCATTTAAAATCAAAATAAGAACCAAACGTAAAGCTGGCATACTTATTACAGGGGAAAAGGTTTCACTATAGTCTAGCCCTTCTTTTTGCATAAATCCACGAGCTACGAGTCTCGCCTTATGTCGACCATCTCTTTTGATGGTAAATACCCATTTGCAGGAAATAGGTCGTTTGTCAGGTGGTAATTTTTCAAGATCCCAGACATCGTTGATTTTCATACTTTCAATCTCCGCGTCCATAGCTTCTTTCCACAAGCGTTGTTCATCACTAGGGAGGGATTTGATATCATCAAACGTTAATGTTTCTTGTTGGCAAAGTAATGCTTCGTAAACTTCAGGATCTGGATACCGTACAGGTTGCTTTTTAAATCTTTCAGATTTTCTTGTTTTGTCTTCTTTCTCTTCAGGATCATCTAATTCATCACTCGTATTTTCTAGAACATCTGGATCAATTTCATTATCGACTGGTTCTGAATTTTCTAGAATGTATTGTTTCGACTGGCCATTTTCCTTTTTCTCTTCGTCGAATTTCACATTTCTTGATACAGTTATGCGTTTCGTTTCAGGATCTAGTAATCTATATCCCATTGAAGAATAACCAATGAAGATCATTTGTTTAGACCTATCGTCAAGCTTCTTTCGATGAACGGAAGGAATTAACATGTAAGCACTGCATCCAAAAACACGTATGTGCTTGAAATCGGCTTCTTCTCCATATTTCAGGAAGTACGGAGTTTTGTTCTCAATAGTGCTGCTTGGCATTCGGTTTTTCAAGTAAGCTGCTGAAAGGATAGCTTGACCCCAAAAGGTCTTTGGTAAATTTGATTCAGCAATCAAAGCACGTCCTATATTCAGAAGCGACCTATTGCAGCGTTCAGCTACTCCATTCAAAGATTGCGTGTATGGAGGAGCGGGATCTATCACTATACCAAGATCTCTAGTAAAATTCACTAAATCATTAGAAAAATATTCCTTCCCGTTATCACATCTAATTTTCTTCACTGTAGGGTTGGATTTTAAGAACATTTTTAATTCTTCTGAGACTTCACTTTTATGTTTCAGTAAACGTACTTCAGTAAAACGAGAAAAATCATCGATAAGAGTCATAAAATAGCACTCGCCAGAAAAGGTTGTCGGAAAAATAGGTCCACAAATGTCACTATGAATCAAAGTCATTGGCTTGGTTTCTCTTTTTCTTGGTCCTCTTCCCATTGGTGTTGCACTCTGTTTTGCCCGAGCACAAATATCACAAAAAGAATCAGGTACAGGAAGCTTCATATCTTTCAATACTTTGTCACTCGGATGACCAAGTCTGCGATGCCAGATATCACAATGATTTTTCTTTGAAGTAAGAACGGTTTCGTAAACAGGGACAAAGTCACTTACGTATTGTCCATTCAAATCCCGTTCACCGAAGTAAAAACGGTTTCTTCCTTTTTCGATAAATACTTTTTGGTTCTTGAAAATAACTGTATAATTTGCACTTTCAATTTTCCTAACGGAAATGAGTTGCCCGTTTAAGTCTGGAACATAAAGGACATCCTTTAAAGTAATTTCCATTCCATTTGACAGTTTTCCATTAATATTTCCAATACCTTTGATTTCTAGATTCGTTGTTTTTGATGCGCATTTAATAGTTCCTGAAGAAGGTACTAAGGATGCGAAATAATTCTCATTAGAACACATATGGGAAGTTGCTCCGGAATCTACTATAAATTCATTCCTTTTCCTGGAAGCATTTCCAGCAACGAAAGAAACAGCTGAAGAGGCAAATTTTTCTTCATTTGAATTTTTAACAGCTTTACAGTTACGTTTTATGTGTCCGAATTTTCCACAAGAATGGCAAGTAATTTTCTTTCTACAATATTTCGCTGTATGCCCTTTAGAGTTGCAAATTTTGCAAAAGAAATCTTTGCGAGTCGACACAAATGCAGTATTATCATGAGCAGCCTTAGTATATACTTTTTCTTTCTTTGAATCCAAAAGAAGTGCTTCAGCATCTAATAATCTTTGTGTCACGAAATCTAATGTCAAAACAGAATTCGGTTGGTTTTCTAAAGCAATCTTAACATTTTCAAATTCCTGAGGCAATGACATCAAAATATAAACAATAGTATCCGTTTCATTAACTTCTGCCCCAGACAACTTAAGATCCGAAATTAATTTATTTATTTCATCAATGGAATTTCTCATAGAAACTGTACGATCTTTCTTAATCGTTGCCAATCTCTTCCGAATTAAAATTTGATTCACTGCACGCTTTGTATCATAAGTGCGTTCTAATTTATTCCATATTTTATGAGCTGTATTTTCATCTTGAAGTGATGCAAGAACATTATCACTTAATAATGATAATAATAAAGCGTAAGCCTTTTTTGCTTTCACGACATCGGCGGCATTGTCTAGAGCTGCTTCATTTTCCAGGAATCTTTCCAATTCTTTAGCAGCAAAAATTGCCATTACTCTTCGTTTCCATACCGAAAAAACTTTTCCATCACCTTCAAAAAGAGGGACACCGTAAACATCTTTTGAAGAATCCATTCTGCTCGATAAAATATATAAAAAGTAAAATAAAATCTTTTTCACTCAAAATCCCAGCAGAAATGAAAAACAGAAAGATAACGGCGTCAGTATGTCTCGCAGCTCATTTCAACACTTGTTAGAACCAACGCTCTGCTGTTAAAATAAATAAAAAGGCAGACATAAAGACGTGGATCGAAGTGAGTATATTTGATTATTAACAAGAACAATTACACAAACATACTGAAAGAAAACAGAAAATTTACAGGTATTTATAGATTTTGCAAGGCCCATGGCAGAGAATTGGCGGCCGTGAAAGAAAGCTACATTAAACAACCAATCACAATAAACATAGTTGTACAAAAAGAAATTAATAAGAATTTAATGTAATGCTGTGATTATTTTCAACAGTATACTTATAGCTGAACATCTCACATCAAACGACAAATAATAAAATTTTGAAAAACGCTTAATATTTAACCCTTTGTGCTCTAACTTGTGTATTTAAAGCAATTTTTCTAACTCAGCCCCTAATTAATTTGGAGACATGAAAGTTTGCATACTTATAGCTGACCACCTCACATCAAACGACAAATAATGAAATTTTGAAAAAGGTCTAATATTTAACCCTCTGGGCTCTAACTTGTGTATTTTAAGCAATTTTTCTAACTCAGTCCCTAATTTAATTAAGTTGGAGACATGAAATTTTGCATACTTATAGCTGAACATCTCACATCAAACGACAAAAAATAAAATTTTGAAAAAGGCTTAATATTTAAACCTTTGGGCTCTAACTTGTGTATTTAAAGCAATTTTTCTAACTCAGCCCTTAATTAAGTTGGAGACATGAAAGTTTGCATACTTATAGCTGAACACTTGCGATAACACGATAAATCATAAAATTTTAAAAAAGTCATATTTAACCCTCCGGTCTCTAACTTCTGTATTTTAAGCAAATTTTCCATCTCAGTCCCTAATTAAGTTGGAGGCATGACATTTTGCATACTTATAGCTGAACACCTCACATCAAACGACAAATAATAAAATTTTGAAAAAGTCTATTATTTAACTCTCTGGGCTCTAACTTGTGTATTTTAAGCGATTTTTCTAACTCATCCTCTAATTAAGTTGGAGACATGAAATTTTGCATACATATAGCTCAACACCTCACATCAAACAGCAAATAATAAAATTTTGAAAAATTCTAATATTTAACCCTCTGGGCTCTAACTTGTGTATTTAAAGCAATTTTTCTAACTCAGCCCCTAATTATGTTGGAAAAATAAAAATTTGCTTACTTATAGCTGGACACCTCACATCAAACGACAAATAATAAAATTTTGAAAAAATCTAATATTTAACCCTCTGGGCTCTAACTTATGTATTTTAAGCAATTTTTCTAACTCAGCCCCTAATTAAGTTGGAGACATGAAATTTCGCATACTTATAGCTGAAATCCTCACATCAAACGACAAATAATAAAATTTTGAAAAATGTCCGATATTTAACCCTCTGGGCTCTAACTTATGTATTTTAAGCAATTTTTCTAACTCATACCCGAACTAAGTTGGAGACTTGAAAGTTTGCATACTTATAGCTGAACATCTCACATCAAACGACAAATAATAAAATTTTGAAAAACGCTTAATATTTAACCCTTTGGGCTCTAACTTGTGTATTTAAAGCAATTTTTCTAACTCAGCCCCTAATTAATTTAGAGACATGAAAGTTTGCATACTTATAGCTGACCACCTCACATCAAACGACAAATAATGAAATTTTGAAAAAGGTCTAATATTTAACCCTCTGGGCTCTAACTTATGTATTTTAAGCAATTTTTCTAACTCATACCCGAACTAAGTTGGAGACATGAAATTTTGCATACTTATAGCTGAACATCTCACATCAAACGACAAATAATAAAATTTTGAAAAACGCTTAATATTTAACCCTTTGGGCTCTAACTTGTGTATTTAAAGCAATTTTTCTAACTCAGCCCCTAATTAAGTTGGAGACATGAAAGTTTGCATACTTATAGCTGAACACTTGCGATAACACGATAAATCATAAAATTTTGAAAAAGTCATATTTAACCCTCTGGTCTCTAACTTCTGTATTTTAAGCAAATTTTCTAACTCAGTCCCTAATTAAGTTGGAGGCATGACATTTTGCATATTATAGCTGAACACCTCACATCAAACGACAAATAATAAAATTTTGAAAAAGTCTATTATTTAACCCTCTGGGCTCTAACTTGTGTATTTTAAGCAATTTTTCTAACTCGGCCCCTAATTAAGTTGGAGACATGACATTTTGCATACTTATAGCTGAACACCTCACATCAAACGACAAATAATAAAATTTTGAAAAAGTCTATTATTTAACCCTCTGGGCTCTAACTTGTGTATTTTAAGCAATTTTTTTAACTCATCCTCTAATTAAGTTGAAGACATGAAATTTTGCATACATATAGCTCAACACCTCACATCAAACAGCAAATAATAAAATTTTGAAAAATTCTAATATTTAACCCTCTGCGCTCTAACTTGTGTATTTAAAGCAATTTTTCTAACTCAGCCCCTAATTATGTTGGAAACATAAAAATTTGCTTACTTATAGCTTTACACCTCACATCAAACGGCAAATAATAAAATTTTGAAAAAATCTAATATTTTGGCTCGCGCAATTTTTTAATTTAAACTGTTTTGCAATACTATTTTTTGTTCATTTTGCATAATAAGTGTGATGTGACGTAATTTGTTCTATTTCAGATTTCTAACGCATGTTAATGTATTTATTTTACAATATCCTTTCTCTTTTAAAATTTACATGTAAATATAGTTTTTATGGCGTAATTTCCAATAAGTGCCTGCTTTTTATACCGAATTATTTAATTCTAATTTGAAGGTTTTTTTCTGTTTATAATAGTAACGTGTAAATATTTTTTTTTTTTTTTATTTGAAGCAAACATTATTGTTTGCGCTGTTTATACAGTTGGCAACAGTTTAAATTAATACCATTTTCTAAAATATGTAAAAAATATCTGTCAAAATGCTGAATATTTGAATTTAAAATAGAAATAAAACCTCAAAAAATGAGTCAAATTAAAAAAATTAATGAAATTTTCAGACCGGGATCTTCTATTGAATAAAATGATCTAAAAATGATTAAATTCCCATGTATAGCTTTTGCTCTTATAAACTTTTTTAGTGGAACGATTTTGTCCAAATTTAGCATTAAATGTCTCTTAAAATAATCCTTCGATTTGAAAACTGTATGCATTAGTGTGTTGATCAAACATTTCGCTATAATACCACCGATTTTCATATATTTGTATGCAATAGTTTTCTTAATATTAACGAAGAAAGACCTCCGGTCATAAAAAATTCAAAACCGGCGGCGGCGTCGGCGGTGACAGCGTTAGTTACTTTTTATAGAATAGAGAGATATATAAAAATGAAAGCTTGTCTATCTGTCTGTTTGTAATTCTATAAAAAATCCACAATTTGGAAGCCAAAATTGTGAAGAGATACGTACATTTGTATTAAAACATGGCCGAGACAACTAAAGTAATCCGGAACCGAAATAACTTATAGTTAATTTTTAATTAATAAAAACCACCAATTTAGCTGCAATTTGTTATCAAATTTAAACATTTTTCGTTATAGCAGTTGCCAACAATTAAAAAACAATATAAAATTATTAATACAACAATTAATTCCCACGTGAAAAATGAAAATGAAATAAATAGTTTGCCGAATTAAAAAAAAAAAAAAAAAAAGGTGAATATTACGTCATAAATTTTCTATTGCAAGATATTCACGTGAAATATGAAAATTAAATAAATGGTTTGACGAATTTAAATAAAAGTGAATATATCTTCATAACTTTTCTATTTCAAGGTTTCCACGTGAAAGAGGAAAATATTACGTCATATTGGAAATATAAAGGGCATGGTGGATATAGTATAACGTCATATGAGTGTGAAAAATGTATTGAAGCATGATAAAAACCCGATTAGGGAAATATTGGCGTATTTTAACATTATTGCTCCAATTATAAATTGAAATAAGTTCATTTATAGCTGTATTCTTTTGCATCTGTTATATACATTTATACATTTTTATATAGCGTTTTCATGTGATTCATTCAACAACATTTCGACTGCTTTTTTTTTGTTTGTTTTGTCTTGTATGTTAAATTTTGAAATTGATTTTTCAGAAGAAACATCCTTCAAATTTTGGGCAACGCCGGCACTCTGGTTTGTAACAGATAAATTGCTTTTGTATCTGTACATCTAATGCTAATATTATAAAGCATTATAATATTACAAAGTATATAATATTATTAATGCTTGTACGTTTGTGAGGTGTTATCTCTGAAACTACATAGCCAACTTAAAAAAATGTTGATGGCCATCTCTGCTCCGAAAAAAAGACTATTTTATGTCAGTGCAAGAACCTACATCGGTGCAGGAGCAAAAAAGTTCAAAAATTGTGATTTCTGCGATATTGATTGGGTTAGAAACTTTAAATTTGGTGCGGTAGTTACTTTTAAGATGTAAATACTCGTAATGAACGCTCTCTAAAAGGTTCAATTTGACGGATAAACGTAAAAATTTCTAGAAAGGTTCTAAACTATGATTTATTTGGAATACTGAAATTTTTGGGATACTGTTGGGGTTAGAAACTAGAATTTTGGCATGGTAGTAATTAATAAGATGTAAATGCTCGTTGTAGAACGAATTCTAAAAAAATAGAAAGACTAAACAAAGCGGAAAAAGATCTAAAGATGATCTAAGTAACGAAGAACATGGAACTGTTAGGAATATAAACATGAAAATTGACATGGCTGTATTTATCATGACGTAAATTCTCGCAATAGAACAATTTCTAAAAATGTCACTATATAAAACAGTGCAGAAACAAAAAACTTTCAAAAATTTTCTATTTCTCTGTTACTGCTGATCCCAAAATCTTGAAATTTTGCTTCTGGTTAGTTTTAAAATATACAATTGTCTCTATGAATGGTTTCTAAAAAATTTAAAATTTAAAAAGATGAAATTAACGGAAAGCGATCTCAATTACCATTAATTTGGAATTATTAGGTACAGCAACTTTAAATATTTCATAATGCTGCATTTCCTCCGCAAAACATGCGATTTAAATGCAACAAAACTGATAGATACCCACCTAGCATTAAATAAATTGTGTAAATATTGAATAAAGACCTGTATGAAACAGTGAGTAGGTTTCCCGAAAGTACTTGTTAAAGTGTTCCTTCTCTAGGCTTTTCTCTCTCTCGCCAAGACCACTAACAGAGGGAAGTGCCGTTTTAAATGTGATATGAATTTTTTATCCGATTCATTTTTCTAGACATTTTATCATAAGGTCATATTCTCAATTATCATTAGTAGATTTTTTATATATTAACTTATTCTGGTGAAATTTTGTAATCGGGTTCATATTGGCATATGTTAGCTTGCATGATTTGCTGAATAAATATGTATGGATTTGTAAATTACTTCAAATGACACTTTGACAGCTCAAAAGTTATGCAGACGATATATTCAGATCTTGTGTCATACTTTATGTTGTAATCATTGCCGATTTCTTTTATTTAATACATGCTAAATACAGCTCAACTTGTGCAGAATATGTTTGAAAATAAAACAATACAGCGTATGTAGTGGCCAGCATACACTCATCATTTAAATCCGATCGAGCATATCTAAAACACCCTCTAACGAAGCATTTCATGCCACTTTTGATGTATTCGGTACTTTGATACTATATTAGATTTTGAGAAGAGAATTCCTTAAATGTTATCGACAACCTCATTGCATCCGGGAAAAACAGATATTGTACAATATTAACTATTCTGCGGGAGCACACACCATATAAAGTATAGTCCATTCTTTTTAAACATAATATATTTGTCATTTAAAGTTACTCAAATTGGTGCGGAGCGTCTGATTATGCTCTTGACATCATTTTATACAGTTAAAATTCCGATATAAGTAAATTAGTGTTTCATTTTCTATTTTACTTTTAATATATATCGTACTTTCAATTTTATATCCATGCATGGCTGTCTTGAATGGTTTGATTTCTCATTTTTTAAACAGTGTATACGAATTTATATATAAGATTTTGTAATTCTACCATTCCTTTATTTTCATCATTTCAATTTTTCGCAGTATATGGACAATTAAAGATAACATCTCATTTTCTTTGCTTCCAAATGTTATTATTAAATCTATGTTCTCAGTAATATCGCTCAGACTAATCCCTCGGAGGGAAGTCCTAGTTTTAGTATTTAAAAGCATCTTTAATTTCGGAGGCGGTTTCACGATCAAACATAAGCCAAAGTTTCTTAAATGATTTTTATATGTTCAAAGAAACCGGGGAAATAATTTGCTACAACCCTTTTCATAGTAACTTCATTAAGAGTTTTTTTTTTTTTTTTTTTTTTTTTTTTAGAAGTATCAAAGGAGCTCTGAATCAATTTGTTACTTAATTTTACCTGATATCCATTATCACTAGCAATACGTTTAATTTTCATTTAATTTTTCATTTAATTACGAAAATTAAACGTATTGCTAGTGATAATGGATATCAGGTAAAATTAATTAACAAACTGATTCAGAGCTCCTTTGGTACTTCTAAAAATAAAAATAAAACTATTAATGAAGTTACTATGAAAAGGGTTGTAGCAAATTATTTTCCGGGTTTCTTTGAACATATAAAAAATCATTTAAGAAATTTTGGCTCATGTTTCATCGCGAATCGCCTCCGAAAGTAAAGATGCTTTTAAATACTAAAATTGATCTGATTAATAGAGATGACCTCTCAGGAGATTAATTAATTCCATTTATTAGGGAGGGAGGAATCAAAAATCATTATATTGGTATGACCCAACTAAAATTCAATATCAGATGTAAAGAACATGTAGCGGACATAATATACAATAGAGGTAATACTGCTTTATCCCGGCTAAATCATTAACATACTTTTTGACGAGAGTAAAATCATCTACAGGTCTAATTTTTATTTACAATTATTCATAAGAGAGTCAATTGAAATTTATTTAAGAGGTTCAGGAGTTTGTAACGATACATTATCTTTTCGTATCCCGAATTTATGGTTTGAATGGTTGGATAAATTACGGCATCGCGATATAGAGTGAACACGAGCAATCGCGAAAATATAGGGTGCGTTACATGATTACTTGTTTATTTTCGATGATTTTTTCCATTTTTCATTATGCATTTGTAATTTTCTATTATACATTCTGACGACGACTCAGAAAATGAGTTAAAACATGTAAATAAAGAGTTTTTAATTTACCTTGAATGTGTTTTTGTAACTTCTTTTAAGGAAATAAATATTTTAATATTATGATATGAAAATTTTCCTTTTATTAAGTAAGTGAACAAAAGCATTTTCGTATTTCGAAATTTATTTGTAAATTCTGGTGCCATTCAATATTTTATGAATAGAAGTACCTTAACCCTGAAAGTATTAAACGCATATTAATGTATTTATTATTTTAAAGTTTCCTTTCTCTTTTAATATTCACGTGTAAATACAATTTTCAAGATATAGTTTTCAATATTTTCCTGCTTTTAACACGTACTCATTTAATAGTAGTATTAAAGTTTGTTTTTTCTGTTTTTAATAGTCACGAGTAAATAAATTTGTAATCGTTAGGGAATATTATTCTTTGCGCAGTTTTTAAAATTGACAACAATCTCTATAATAAATGCCTATGTCATTTGACTATCATCAACAGTCATCCCTTCACTATCATCCCTTCACTTTTTATATTCCAGGTGGCCATTTGTTGTACTTTAATGTTAGCCAGTCACAGGTGATCAGTCGCAAAATATTATTCTATCGCCATCATTTCACCCATATTATAATAGTTCAAATCATGTAACTGTCATAAACAGTTACTGCCTGATCCCTTCGCTTTTCATAAGAAAGGTTTCATTTTGATTAAAGAATCAAAATTATTTTTCGAATAAAACTACATACAAGTTGCCATGATCGCAAAGAATTCTTATTACTTTTATGTTAACCGGGTGCAAATCTCACCAATAGCTTTTTTTTAACTCGCCAGTTAGCATTTTTTTTTTCGAGTGGTAAATTAAAACGGTATTACTTGGTTATCCCATCGACCAAAAGTATATCGCCAGACTATAAGATTAAATGCCAATAATGGTTGATTGTAAAGGTCACATTTACTTGACTGTAGGGTAATTACACGTGTTTACGCCATCAAGGGATTTTTATTTCGACGTTTTATTTGTATTTTTATTAATGTTATACTAATTTATTTGTTCTTTCGTTATTTAAAATAGAAATTACGTCAATTTGTATAATTTGGGGAGTGGTTTGGCGATTTATATAACTTGGCGAAATTGTTCGACGGGATAACTAAGTAGTACTATTAAAACATTGCTTTGAATTTAAATTAAATGTCATGATTTATTGCATTATTTAATATTTAGCACAAATGTCATATACGCGATGATCTGATTTGGTCTGATTTTTTTTTTTACGACAATTTGACGAAAACCTCGTTTTCGAATACCAGATACATACGTATTTTCAAATTATTTTCTATTATTTTTAAAATGAAATAACAATAAATAAAAAAAAATAATAACTATAGAACAAAACAATTTATAACATTTTTTTAAATAAAAAGAAAATAAATGTAAATAAACATTTATTAATAAATAATCAATAATAGCCGGGTTACCATTTCAGGCAAAATAACGCTATTTTGGCGTCAGTTAGATACCTTGGTGTGTATATGACATCTGCGCCTAATATATATATATATTTTTCGCTTCGTTTAAAAAAAGAAAGAAGTGAAAGCCATTTATTTTAAATTTTTATGTTTTAAATGGAAGTTTTGTATTAAAATAATAATGAAAAAAAAAATAAAAATAAAATAAAACAGTGTTCTTAGCCAGTGAGCTCCACATATAAGCGTACATTTAAGGGAAGCCAAATTGGTCGCCAAATTATTTAAAAATAATAACCTTTTCTAAAATATGAAAAAATTATCTATTATGATTAAAATTTGAGTTGCCATCATTAGAGAAAGGTATTTAAAATTAGAAAAAAAAATAATATTTCAAAAACTAATTCGAATTTAAAAATTCTAATACCAGTTTTGAAATTTGGGAATCAATACGGCTTTGTGGTATTAATTTCATCGCAAAGTATTGAATATTTTAGGAGAAATCGCCATGAAATATAATTAGTTGTTTAATCAGTCGTTTCATAGAATCATTTCGTAAATTCGTTTCATTCCAGTGGTTTCATAAATTCGTTTCATTAGGATTTTATATATATAAGGTAGATTTAGCTACAATTTGCACCTGTACAATTTTTATTACAGAAAAATCTGTCCCACACGATGGCCATACTTTTCAACTACCATCTGAAATTGCAAGGTTTGGCTTGTGACTTTTTCCATAGTTCCGCAAAGTATATAGGTTTGGAAATGTTGAGCATGCTGGCTTTAAGATCAGGTAAACTTTATGAGTTGTCAATGCTTAACATACATTTTACCTTCCCACACACAGAACTCTCCACAAATCGCACGGCTTCAGATCTAGGAATCCGTGAGTTTAAAATATGTGAATCTTTGTGGATGCAGTTGTCAGGTACCATAAAATCTTGCAAGTTTCCTATCTTATGGCGTGTTGCACAGTCGAGCAAATATGGGCTTAGAAATTTGTAAGTACAAACCTTGAAACTATGTCTTAAAGTTTATGAGAGCTTCTTGAGTTTTTATCCCTCTCAGATGAATCAAATTTCCTCAAAGCCGAAAATCGGATTATGAATGGGAGATATAATACATGATGGAAGAGGACGAAAAATACATTTTCAGAACATCCCAAATACACTCTGCGTATAAGGTCTCATAACTGCGTCTTCAAAAAGTCGAAAAAGTCAGTTTATGCATTACGGGTTTCCAGGATAGTAAGTTCTGGATATTATTGCATTTTTATTTTCAGAATTTTTTCCCGTTTACTATTTTCAATCAACCGTAAACCTTTACATTTTTCTGATGAATGCATAAGGATGTATAAGCTCTGAATTTATGAAGTAAGTACATTTCAATTCTAAAAACTATTCAAAACTAATACATTGATTAAGTCTTTAAAATTGTATATATACACTCATTTTATTCATATAAGTAATGCAAATTTTAAACTAATGATTCCTCACACAACATAGAAATTTAAGTGTTATTTTATTCAGTTTTGAAAGAGGTATAAGGAGACCCTTTCAATTCTCAAGTATTTTAAACAGTCGTGTTATTTACATATAAGGTATTTTTATGATTGATGATTAAATTTAGAATTTTTTTTTTTTTATAATATGATTTATTTCACATAGCAGAACTGATTTTAAATATTTAAAATGCACCTTGTAGAAATTGTAATGTTCGTAATGTTCTAGAAAACATATGAGATTTAAATTTCAAATTTTACTAACGTCTCAGTAAATGAAGGAATGCAAATTATTATAATTTGCGTAAAAAAACTTGATTTCGTTATAATTGTATTTGACATCTGCGTAATTAATTAAAGTTGCACATTGTTAATACCATTTGTATAGAACAAGTTGCAGACACCTTTTGTATTCTCAAGTATTTTAACCTGTCTTGTTATTTACGTATAAGGCGTTTTTATGATTGATGATTAAATTTAGAATTTTTTTTTAATAAAATGATTTATTCCACATAGCAGAAGTGATTTTTAATACCTACAATACACCTTGTTAAAATTCTAATGTTCGTATAATAGTCTGGAAAACATATGCGATTTAAATTTAAAATTTTACTAACGTCTCAGTAAATGAAGTAATGCAAATTATTATAATTTGCGTAAATAAAACTTGATTTCGTTATAATTGAATTTGACATCTGCGTTATTAATTAAAGTTGCAAATTGTTAATACATTTTGTATAGATCAAGTTGCAGATATCTTTTGTAATCTCAAGTATTTTAACATGTCATGTTATTTACGTATAAGGTATTTTTATGATTGATGATAAAATTTAGAATTTTTTTTTTTAATAAAATGATTTATTTCACATAGCAGAAGTGATTTTAAATATTTAAAATGCACCTTGTAGAAATTGTAATGTTCGTATAATAGTCTGGAAAACATATGAGATTTAAATTTCGAATTTTACTAACGTCTCAGTAAATGAAGGAATGATTATTATTATGATTTGCGTAAAAAAACTTGATTTCGTTATAATTGAATTTGACATCTGCGTTATTAATTAAAGTTGCAAATTGTTAATACATTTTGTATAGATCAAGTTGCAGATATCTTTTGTATTCTCAAGTATTTTAACATGTCGTGTTATTTACGTATAAGGTATTTTTATGATTGATGATAAAATTTAGAATTTTTTTTTTAATAAAATGATTTATTTCACATAGCAAAAGTGATTTTAAATATTTAAAATGCACCTTGTAGAAATTGTAATGTTCGTATAATAGTCTGGAAAACATATGAGATTTAAATTTCAAATTTTACTAACGTCTCAGTAAATGAAGGAATGCAAATTATTATAATTTGCGTAATAAAACTTGATTTCGTTATAATTGAATTTGACATCCGCGTTATTAATTAAAGTTGCACATTGTTAATACCTTTTGTATAGAACAAGTTGCAGACACCTTTTGTGTTCTCAAGTATTTTAACCTGTCTTGTTATTTATGTATAAGATGTTTTTATGATTGATGATTAAATTTAGAATTTTTTTTAATAAAATGATTTATTCCACATAGCAGAAGTGATTTTTAATACCTACAATGCACCTTGTTAAAATTCTAATGTTCGTATAATAGTCTGGAAAACATATGCGATTTAAATTTAAAATTTTACTAACGTCTCAGTAAATGAAGTAATGCAAATTATTATAATTTGCGTACAAAAACTTGATTTCGTTATAATTGAATTTGACTTCTGCGTTATTAATTAAAGTTGCAAATTGTTAATACATTTTGTATAGATCAAGTTGCAGATATCTTTTGTATTCTCAAGTATTTTAACATGTCGTGTTATTTACGTATAAGGTATTTTTATGATTGACTAGCAAACCCCGCGGCTTTGCTCGCGTAATATTTGAAATATGCCAAGGGATATTTATATGTCTAATTTTTATTAAAAGGTACTAACTAAATTTTTATTTTATTAAAAGGTAATATTTTACTTTATTAAGTTTTTCTATTAAAAGGTACTTATTACTTTTAGGAATAATTCAAAAATTACTATTTAAAACACAGTTTGATTAAACATCATTATTACACTGCATTAGGCAGAAATGAGACTTAAATTAATAAAATGAAATAAAACTAAATAAATGATAATTTAGAAAATTTTTTGAAACTTTTATGCTCAATTAATACGCTCATTTCAGTATTCATTTGAAGTTTTGAATTTTTTAGAAACCATCTTCTTACATCTTAAAATTAACCATCATGTCAAATTCCAAGTCCTACCACCTCTTTCGACATAAAGGGCTATGTTGAAACAGGAACTGTCACCATTAATTTACCAAAAATTAATTTTGAAATCGGTTTGTTATTTCCTAATATTCCACAGAAGCGTAATTTAAAAAGCTTTTAAAGTCCTTTTTTAGAAAGTTTGTTGTTCCTGTGAACCCCAGGTGGTAGAATCACCGGCATAAAATATAGCCTGTGTAGGATCAGAGACTGTTACCACTGATTCGCAACTATTACTTTTATAATGGATTTATATTCCCTGAAATTGCATAGAATCGTAATTTAGAACTTTTTTAGAATGCTTTTCGCACCTCCCCTTCGCTTCACCCTTTTTTAATTCGAATTTATATTCGACGTTCCTTCGAGGGCATTTATATTTTATAAGTAACTGCCATGTCATATTTAAAGTTTCTAGCCTTTTCAGTATCACAGAAATCGCAATTTAGAAAGTTTTTAGCTCCTGCAACCCTCTGGTGGTAGTGGAACAGACATAAAATATAGCTTATGTTTGAGCAGGTTCTATCACCAAAATTTGTCATCATTATTTTTTTAATCGGTTTGGTAATTTATAAGTTTGCTTAAAAATTGTAATTTATAACTCTTTTCACTCACTTCATTTTTTTAAATTTGGAATTTTCTTTTGATTGTTCTTAGAAAGCAGTTGCATCTTGTAAGTAAATACCATGCCATACTTCAAAGTGTTAGACCCCTCAGTTGTGCAAAAAACGCAAATTAGAACATATTTTGCTTTTGCAACCCTCAGATGGTAGTGACAGCAACATAAAATATAAACTATGTTATAGCAGGGACTGTCACCATTGATTTGCAACCATTACTTTTGAAATAGCTTTGGTATTTCCTTAGATTGAGTAGAAATCGCAATTTAGAACGTTTTTAGGTCGCTTTTTGCGCATTTTCACCCCTTTTTAAATTTCTAATTTTTTCGAAACTGTTCTTAAAAATCATTTATACCTAATAAATATGCATCTTGCCTAATTTTAAGTTGCTAGCCCCTACCGATCACAAAAATCGAAATTTAGAGCGCTTTTTAGCTCCTGCAACGTCTTGGTGATAGTGATACCGACACAAAATAGCGTCTATGTTAGAGCAGAGGCTGTCAGCATCAATTTCCTACCATTACGTTTGAAATAAGATTAATTCTTCCTGAGATATTGCCGACAAATCGACATTTAAAACGTTTTTAGAACGCTTTTCGCGCATTTTGCTCCTGCATCTCCTCTGGGGTAGTGGAAACAGATATAAAATATTGCCTATCTTGGAGCAAGATCTGTCACCATCACTTTTACACCATTATATTTGAAATCGGTTCAGTACTTCCTGAGATTGCATAGAAATCGCAATTTAGAATTTTTTACAACGCTTTTTGCGCATTTTCACCCCCATATTTAAATTTCGATTTTTTTAGGAAATGTCCTTAGAGATCATTGATATGTTATTACTAACTACCATTTCAAATTTCACGATACTAGGCCCTTCCGTAACGCAAAAGCCGCAATTTAGAACGTTTTTCTCCTGCACCCCTTTTGGGGTAATGGCACCGACATAAAACATCGCCTGTGTTGGAGCAAGGGTTGTCACCATCATTTTGACGCCGTTATTTTTTAGATCGGTTTGGTATTTCCTGAGATTGTGTAGAAACTACCATTTAGAAGTTTTTTAGAACGCTTTTTGCGCATTTTCACCCCTTTCAAATTTCGAATTGTTTAAGAGCTGTTCTTAGACAGTATTTATATCTTATAAGTAACTAATATTCAAAATTTCATATTTCTAGGCCCTTCAGTAACGCTAAAATCGCATTTTTAGAACGTTTTTTGCTCCTACACACCCTTTGGGGTAGTGACACCGACATAAAACATAGCCTATCTTGGAGCAAGCGTTGTCACCATCATTATGACACCAATATTTTTTAAATCGGTTTGTTATTTCCTGAGATTGTGTAGAAACTACCATTTAGAACGTTTTTTAGAACGCTTTTTGTGCATTTTCACCCCTTTTAAATTTCGAATTGTTTAAGAACTGTTCTTAGACATCATTTATATCTTATAAGTAACTAATATTCCAAATTTCATATTTCTAGGCCCTTTAGTAACGCTAAAATCGCATTTTTAGAACGTTTTTTGCTCCTACACCCCCTTTGGGGTAGTGGCACCGACATAAGATATAGCCTATGTTCTAAGTTGGACTAAAACCATCATTTTGATACCATTACTTTTGGAATCGGTTCGGTAGTTCCGGAGCTTACCTCCGACAAATAAACAATTTTTTCCTCTTTATAATAGGAGTATAGATGATAAAATTTAGAATTTTTTTTTAATAAAATGATTTATTTCACATAGCAGAAGTGATTTTAAATATTTAAAATGCACCTTGTAGAAATTGTAATGTTCGTATAATAGTCTGGAAAACATATGAGATTTAAATTTCAAATTTTACTAACGTCTCAGTAAATGAAGGAATGCAAATTATTATAATTTGCGTAAAAAAAAACTTGATTTCGTTATAATTGAATTTGACATCTGCGTTATTAATTAAAGTTGCAAATTGTTAATACATTTTGTATAGAACATGTTGCAGACACTTTTTGTATTCTCAAGTATTTTAACCTGTCGTGTTATTTACATATAAGGTATTTTTATGATTGATGATTAAATTTAGAATATTTTTTTTTTAATAAAATGATTTATTTCACATAGCAGAAGTGATTTTAAATATTTAAAATGCACCTTGTAGAAATTGTAATGTTCGTATAATAGTCTGGAAAACATATGAGATTTAAATTTAAAATTCGCAGTAAATGAAGTAATACAAATTATTATAATTTGCCTAATAAAAGACTTGATTTCGTTATAATTGAATTTGACATCTGCGTTATTAATTAAAGTTGACATTGTTAATAACTTTTGTATAGATCACAGTTGTTTCAATATATTGAGTGTCCAATATGTAAAACTACATTTCAAAAATTCATAAAAAGAAACAGTAAAATGTCTTATTATCCTGGTGTATTTTTGATCATAAGTTGTCAAAGCGTATGTTGATTAGCGAGAAAAGGTCCAAATGGTTTCAATAGACACATAAGTAAGTTTAGATTTCAAATATTTCTAACAAATTGTTGTATCGCAGTAAGGTTAACGCAGTACAGTATCGCGTACGACCTGGCAAAATTCTTCGTGGAAAAAAGTTATTTCTAAAAGTTCCATAAGTTGGTTTAGATTTCGAATATTTAATATAACAAATTAACAAATTTTTGTATCACATTACGATTAACGTAGTGCAATATCGCTTACGACCTGACAAAACTTTTCGAAGAAAGGAAGGGTGTTCTAAGAGTTGGATTAGTAAGTTTAGATTTATAATATTTCTGAGAAATTAACAAATTGTCCTATTGCAGAAGGAATAATGCATTACAGTATCGCTTACGACCTAATAAAAGTTTTCGTGAAAAAAAAAATGTAGTTCCAAAAGTTTCATAAATCCGCTCACAAATAAACTGTGATTGTATTTATGGAACTTATAAAAAATTAAGTTTATTGTATCGGAGTGTGGATAAGACCATAACGCTGGGATAGTATTTGTAGCAAAATTTACATCAGAGAAAATATGGACTTTTTTTTATTTTTGCCAAAACACATCCGGCACTTTTAGAAGAGTTTCAAAAACATTACACTCTGTTGCAGTAATTTTAATTCTTCATGAGCATTTGAAATGTGAATGCACTTATGGCCGATCCTCTACTATACTGTAAATCTAATCGTTGCGAGCCACCGTAATACTTACACATTATGGATATGCATAATGTAAAATATGAAAATAAAACATGTGTAAACTATTTATGAAATGCATTGCAATGTCAAAATAAAATTTAAACGTATTTGTTGCCAATTTGTTTGGTAGATAGAGTGTTTAAAATCTTGGTTTGATGACGTAATAAACTTCAAATGATTTATTACTGAATTGCGTAAAAGAAATATTCTTACTCCTAAAATGATAATCATATTAGCTAACCATTTACTGTGTCGGATTAAGCGTCGAATTTCCAAATAAAATATATCTTTTAACTGAAATTTGAATGAAATACACTGTCATGAAAAATCGAAGAGTGTGGGAAATACAATTACAAATATCTGGGCAACTAATTAACCGTCCCACTTCATTCAATATGCAATTTTTTTTTTGTCTTTTATATTTACTCCTTAACATAAATAATTTCGAAAAAAATTATACTTTTAATCAGAACGAATATTTCGAGAAACGAAAAATATAGTTCTGGATAATCGAAGTTACCGAAATTCAATAAGCTTCTTTCATTATTATATTTTAAGTACACACCAAATTTCAAGTCTATATCTAAATCTCTTCGGGAGATAGAGCGTTTACAGACACACACGCAGACAGACGGACGGCAATTGTTTTTCTAAAAGTAAGTTTTTCGATAACTCCAGTGTCTGAAACGTGTAAATCGATCATCTTTTTTTCAATTTTTAAGACAGTTACAATCCTTACCCTATACTACGTATGATAGGTAAGTAAAAAAAAATGTTTTTTTTTTTTTTAATATGCGAAAATACAATATATAGATAATACATCTACATACGAAAATATAATATATATATAATATATCCACATACGAAAATATAAAATTGTCACTTCCGAGATAGACATGATGCAGATAACTGTTCCTTTAATTTAGAAACCTGAAAAAAAAATAATTTTAAGGTTAAAGAAACATTTCTAGAGATAAAGTTTTTTTTTTTTTTTTTTTTTTTTTTTTTTTTTTTTTCTGTCACAAATTTTTGGAAAGTATCCCGAGTAGACTTTATACCGCCTTAATCAGTTTTCTCAAACAGGAATATCTGTTTTTAGAGTGCTATCAATTCTCAAATAATCGTTTTCAGCAACATAATTGAATTTATACACTGCTGGCCATCCAAAATACAACACCAAGAAAGACAAGAGATATCAAAGCCAAATTTATTTTACAATTTACACGTCTCATTATTCTCATTATCGCTTCTTTTCATTGTTACATTTTAAGTACACACCAAATTTCAAGTCTATATCTAAATTTCTTCGGGAGATAGAGCGTTTACAGACACACACACAGACAGACGGACGGTAATTGTTTTTTCTAAAAATAAGTTTTTCGATATCTCCAGTGTCTGAAACGCGTACATCCATCAAATTTGTTTTTTTTTTTCAATTTTTAAAACAGTTACAAGCCTTACCCTATACTACGTATGACAGGTAGGTAAAAAATGTTTTTTTTTTTTTTTAATATACGAAAATACAATATATAGATAATAAATCTACATACGAAAATACAATATATATATAATGTATCCACATACGAAAGTATAAAATTATCACTTACGAGATAGTCATGATGCAGATAACTGTTAATTTAATTTAGAAACCACAGAAAACAATATAATTTTAAGGTATAAAGAAACACTTCTAAAAATAAAGTTTCTTTTGCTGTCACAAATTTTTGGAAAGTATCCCCAGTAGAATTTATACCGCATTAATCAGTTTTCTCAAACCGGAATATCTGTTTTTAGAGTGCTATCAATTCTCAATTAATCGTTTTCAGCAACATAATTGAATTTATACACTGCTGGCCATCCAAAATTCAACACCAAGAAAGACAAGAGATATCAAAGCCAAATTTATTTTACATATTACACATAGTATCAGTGTTAATTGATTCCAAATAAAACCTTCTTTCAAGTAATGTAGACAGGGGTATCAGTAAGAACTGTTACATCCACGTCACTCAGTAACCGTTGCTACACGCTGCGTCATAGAGTAAAAGAGACTTTGGATGTTGGGGAAGGGCATCCCCCCCGCATCCTCCACACGTAGCCAAATTTCATCTTGAGTACTCGCGTGTGCAGCATTCCGGGATATTCGTTCTCCAATCATGGACCACACATGGTCGATGGGTGATAGATCTGGAGAGCAGGAAGGCCAGGGTAAGAATGGAATACGGTGAGCTAAGAAGGAAGCTTTAACATTGCAGGAAATCTGTGGTCTTGCATTGTCCTGTTGAAATGTGGTCACAAGCAAGCCCTGAAGGTAAGGCAGCAGAACAGGCTGCAAAACCTCAGCGATATAGTGCAGGCTGGTAAGTGTACCGTTAATGCGTACTAGGATGGTTCGGGAGTTGAATTCAATACCACCTCACACCATAACACCGGGTGCAAGACCAGTGTGATCATGCATAATACATCATTTCAGCAGCCTCTCCCCTCGGTGTCTCCAAACTGTAATTCGGCAATGGTGATACTGCAGGCAGAAGCGTAATTAATCCGAAAACCCAATGCTATACCATTTAGATGCCCATCTCTGCCGTTCAATGGGCCATTGTAAACGCAATCGCATGTGGTTTCATGCCAAATGTATGCGAGGCAATGGACACCTAGCGGAGAATCCACTGTACTACAAATGACTTCGAACTGTTCCTGCGGACGCCCATTGTTTTGTTAGAGTCGACATTCGTTGTGTTTTGGTTGCGGATGTGGCAGCGCGTTCCATCCGTGCCATGCGCACAATATCCCTGTCTTCCCGTGGAGTGGTATGACGAGGAAGATGCAATAGCTCCTGTCGGTCTGTTGTTCCCTCCTGCATCCACCGATTCCATATTTTGATGACTGTTGCTTGGCTACGCCCGATACGATGACCAATTTTTCGGAAGGATAATCCGCAATCTCTGTATGCAACGATTCTTCCGCGATCGAAATCAGAAACGTGCTCGAATGGTGCTCGTTTTTTTCGAGGAGGTCTACTGAATCTGTACACACAAAAAATGGCACGAGAAAACGATTTACGTTCTTCAAAACGACAATCTTTCTCCCCTTTATATACAAATTGTAAGTGACGTTGCAGTCGCCCAAGATGTGCGCGAGCACTGAATTTATAATCATTTGCATATCCTACCAAGGTGTATGCATAGTGTAAATTTTACGCTGTTTGGATGATCCTTTCATGGTGTTGCATTTTGGATAGCCAGCTGTGAACATGCAATAATAACAAAATGTTGACATATGGATTTTGGAGTTGGAAACGAAGAATTATATTAATGAAGATTTATATGTTAACATAAGGTTTTATCATATTCAAAGCTGGAGTAGCACAGATGAAGTTTATTACAAAGGAGCGAAAAATGTCCACACCAGGAATCGAACCTGGATACTTGCCGTGCCGTGCCAATGCTTTACCTGTTAAGTTATCCGGACGATACCTGGCTGACATAATTCACTCCTATTTGTTGGACATGGCTGCGAACTGCAGCGCTAGTTTCATTCATACGATCTATAACTATAGCATTTTTACATGATGAAAGTGTGTTTTAACACGGAAACTCCTGTATACCATGTAATTAGGTCATAATGAAGAGAACGAATATTTTTTTCCAAATGGATTAAATCATATTCATGGCTGGAGTAGCATAGTTGAAATTTATTGAAACAGAGCGAAAAATGTCGAGACCAGGAATCGAAAATATTCGTTATCTTCATTATGATCTAATTAAATGGTATTCAGGAGTTTCCGTGTTAAAACACACTTCCATCATGTAAAAATGCTATAGTTACAGCTCGTATGAATGAAACTAGCGCTACAGTTCGCAGCCATGTCCAACAAATAAGAGTGAATTATGTCAACCAGGTATCGTTCGGATAGCTTAACTGGTAAATCATTGGCTCGGCACGCCAAGTATCCAGGTTCAATTCCTGGTTTGGACATTTTTCGCTCTGTTGGAATAAACTTCATCTGTGCTACTCCAGTCTTGAATATGATTTAATCCAGTTAAAAAATATTCGTTCTCTACATTATAAGGTTTCATCTTTTATCATATATATTATTTCAGGTGGTCATCCGTTTCTCTATGTGCACACAAAAAGCACAAGGATTAGAAATGTATCACACAAAGGGATTTTGAATACTCTCACATATATTTAAAACATGCTGTTTTATTAAAAAAACAAGTAACAAAAAGTAGTAAAATAAAAGTATTACCAAACAATCTCAAAGAATCCAATGCAAAAGCCTTGCAGCGGTGGATTGACTGTTAATAAACTAATTTCTTTTTAACTCAAAATCATGAAAGATCAAAACACTTATATGCAGCTGAAAGAAAATCTAAAATCGAAGTAATCTTTATTGCTAACTGCAAGTGTTGCCTAAGAAATTGTGTAAAAATGATAATTTAAAAATAAATAACATTTATGAAAAATATTACTAGTTGTTTTTTACATTTTGAAATAAACTTTGAAGAAAATACGAGAATAATAAGAAAGGGTTCTACACTCAGATATGTGCTTTTACCAAAGTTTCGGGAATAAAACTGTGAAAAAATAATAGATTCAGTAAAAATAATAATTAACTGAATTGATGGAAACTAAAATATGTAAATTTCCCAGAGTAGATATTCAGACTAACAGGCACACTATTAAAAAAGGTTAATTATTTGCTTATATTTATTTTAATTTATCCTCAGACTATTTAAAGTTTTTTAATGATTGTACCGACAGTTTATTTTTTTAACAGAGTAATTTTTAAAATTTTTTAAGATTTATTGAAATGTCAAATGTGCCTAAAATATAAATCCTGAGAGTGAAAATTTCATAAAAATAATAATATGCATGACTTTTATTAAGGCTCCAGTTACGAATACAATAAGATTTCGAATTTGATAAAAAATACACTATTTTCTAAAGAATTGTCTCTACCATCTCAAATGATAATGAAATTAGCTAGCTTGTTAAGAAAACAAACTACACAGCAAAAAATATAATGAAGCAGTCAATAAAATTTATTATATAATCTGGTTTTAAAATTACACTGTTGGACAAAACTTAAGGTCCACTGTTATTTTCAACGATTACTGTTACAAATAGATCCGAAGCAGCACGTGTAAATTTGCATGAATGCTGGATGTACTCTGTTCTGTGAAACTTACGAAAATTTTGTACTTCCGCTTTTGTCGACCACTTGACAGAAGAGGTAAGATATTTTAAGCAATCAGCGGGTGCTGTGAGTTGTCATTAGATGTAAAAATTGAAGGAGATGTAATGAAGCTTGAACATTGAAATTTTGAACATGTCTTTGAGACATCATTTAGATTATATTATTCATGGCAGAATAATCGGAAAGTTTGAAGAAGGACGCAAAATGAGAGATGTTGCCCGTGAATTTAACATCGCGCATGTTCCTAGGCTATGGGCGGCATTCCAAAAGAGTGGAATATCAACTAGACGCACTGGAGGAGGTCTTCCTAGCAGTACGACGTCCCAAGAAGTTCACAATATCGTTATTTCGGCAGAACGAAACCGACGCAGCACAGCTGGTCAATTAGCAGATCAACTTTGTGCTGCCACAGGAACTCATATATTGCGGAAAACTGTTGCAAGACGTTTTAAAAAGGGTGGACTATATGCCCAAGGACCTGTTGTGTGTGTCCCACTCTCGAGACGCCAACGTAGTGCCCATTTACAGTGGTGCCGTATGCATCGCAACTGGACTGATGACGACAGGTCTACCGTGCTCTTCTCAGATAAGAGTAAATTCAGTCTATCGTCTGATTGTAAACGTAAACTGTTATAGCACGTGGTTGGTAGTGCTTACTGTCGTGAAAATATTCTAGAAAGAGATCGATATGCGACTTCAAGTATCATGGTGTGGGCAGACATCATGTTCAATGGCCGCTCGGATCTCTAGGTGCTTGACCAATGGTCCATGACCGGTAGACGGTACACTGAAGACGTCGTGCTTTCACATGTTCGACTTTTTTGTGGTGCTATCGGCGAAAAGTTTTGTTTTATGGACGATAACGCACCTTGTCATCATACACAGTCTGTACAAGTTTGTCTTGAGGCCGAATATATCAATCGGATAGACTGGCCAGCACGTGTTCCTGACCTGAATCCCACTGAAAATGTATGGGATGCCTTGGGGTGACGTATTGCTGCTCAACAATTTTTTACCACAAACAAGGAAACCCTCATCCGTACAGTCAAGGAGGAATGAGGTAATTAGCCTCAACAGCGACTGAATCATGTTGTTCTAAATATGCCACGCCGTGTTGAAAGTTCTCTCATATTACACGTTGATCACATCCCTTATTGATATGGCACTGATGATTGTTAATTGAAAGTATTTTGCTTTCTTTGAACAGTAATTTTTTTGTACAATATTCACGTTTCAGAAAAAGAACAACTGGTACTACCCTGTATACATCCTCTTACCAAAATTTTTATATTAAATCCTGTGTAACATTCTGTTAATACTAGTGTTTGCTTCTTGACCCACAATCTCACGTAGGTTCTCATTTACGTGTACTTTTCTTCTTGATCCTTAAGTTTTGTCCACCAGTGTATATTAAGGTAAACGCACCAGTAGTGGACCACATAAGGACATTTGTCTTATTAATATTAAAGTGTTAATGAATTCTAAAAGATATATAAATTTTAACCTAGCCCTAACTTTCATATCTTTGAATAAGTATTCAAAGCTTCAACACATATTCTTGGGAAAGAAGGAAATATAAAAAAAGTTACCTTCATCTATGCTCCAGATTTGATCGTAGTAAATTTCAGATGTACGATTATGAACTTTTAAGTTTTTGGTTTGTCCAACAAATTATTTATAATGGAATAGCGTGTATCAACAACAGGTTAAGTCAAAAATAAAACATAACAATACTTTAGATAAGAGCTTATATATTAATGAAACCTCTAAGGATTTGCAAAAAAAAAATCTGTTTTTGAAGACGCTCTAGAAAATAAATAAATGTACCAGCAAAATAAAATAAAATAAAATAAAATAAAATAAATAAATAAATAATAATAATAATATTTGAAACAGTTTATGGAAAGTTAACATTTAAGAATGTTAGTCAATTAGATTTCTTTGTGTCGTTTATCATAAATGCAATTAGGCTTGTTTTAAACTTTAAAAATTAGTGGACCACTACGTTTACCTTATTGTGCATTGCGCATATATATAAACAGAAAGAACAATATATGCTTATACATTACTTGTAACATCTGTTTGTAAGTCGTCCTTATGAATTACAAAAACAGCTAATATTGAATCACAGAATAATTAAAATAATCGCTTGCGAAAACACGCTCTTAAATAACAACAACTATAAAAGATTTGCTACACTTTATTAGATACAAGTTTTTTTCTGATTAAATTTATTCTGCATTAACCGCAATATCTTCACAGGTATTACGGTATGTGCTTACACTTTAATATATTAAATTGGGGCATAAGAATGATTCTGAAGTAACTTTTGAAATCAGCATTTAGGATTATTTTTTCTAAATAAATAAAATACATATAAATGTTTCTTGTTTAAATGAAATATTTACGTTAAATACCACGCGAAAATAAAAAAAGAGAGTAATATCCATATTCAAACGAATTTCTTGATAAAGAAAGTAGGTTAATGTTTTACAGATTTTCTTTAAAAAATAATGCTGGGAAAGAAAACAGAGACATAACAAATTGCTAATTTATTCTTTAGACTGAGTTTGTGATTTTTCTTTCCTGCAGCAAACATTTTTTTTTTTTTTTTTTTTTTTTTTTTTTTTTTTTTGTACAAATCTAATATTACTTATGAAATATATTACTTTTCTCCTACCATGGAAATATCAAAGACTGTAGTAATAACACAAAAAGTCGAAAGAATATTGAGACTATTTTGATTTCAAAAACGAATTATTTATTCTTTATCATTTATTCCTGATCATCTATTCTTTATGCAATCCAATTTTTTAACAATTTCAAAAAAAAATTTACAACTCTTCCCGACTTTCTTAATAATATTTTTTATATCATTTCTTTAATTCCTTATTCTAATGGAAAGAATTCCAATGACTTTTTCTAATTTTTTTTATAGCTCAACAGCGCATTATGTAAGAAATATTTTCTGATAAAAGTTCTTTTGATTTCGCACTTATTTCTTCTATTATTCAATCACTCGAATAATGAAAAGCGTTTTGGTAAATAAATACTAGCAAAGTTTAAGGTAATTGTATTGTAAAAACATTTTCTTTCACTGTAGAATGCTTATGATTTCATCCATTATATCGGTAATAATGAACAACATTTGTCACTTGTTAATAAAATACAAAAATCGATACCAATAAAATTGTTTATGATTTAGTTCCAAGTATAAAGAATTTAAATCTAGATGTTTCCTCTTTTTTTTTAAGTAATTTATTCCAACTGGAATTAAATTGACTACGTTTTATATCCTTAATTATTTTACTAACATATAAATATGGTGATATACTAAAGTTTGTTAACTGTAATACATTATAATACAATACAGGGACCAAAACAAGCTTAATTAAAAGCGCATCTATCATGTTTCATAGCTGCGAAAGTTTCGTTTTCTTTTCTTAATCTAAATAAATTTTCCTTTCAATAAGCGTAATAAAAAAATTCTGATTTATTTTTTTATAGTGTAAATATGACAGATAAACTTTATTTTATAAAGAATATCAGTTCATAAGTAGAAATAAGAAGTTCATTTTATGCCATCTAACTCTTAAATGTATACCCCATTTTTCGTTTAAATAAGCGTGTTAACAGTTTCAGATTTATTTGTTACAATGTAAATATGACAGATAAACTATTTTATAAAGAATAACAGTTCATAAGTAGCAGTATAAAGTGTATTTTTTTTAATCTAACTTTTAAATGTATTCCCCCTTTTTCCTTTCAATAAGCATTTTAACAGATTCAGATTTATTTGTTGCACTGTAAATAAGACAGATAAACTATTTTATAAATAATAACAGTTCATGAGTGAAAATATAAAGGGCATTTTTTAAAATTTAACTTTTAAACTTCCTTTTTCCTTTCACGAATCGTCTTATCAGATTAAGATTTATTTGATACTCTGTAAATACGACAGGCAAACTATATTGTATAAAGAATAACAGTTCATGAGTTTCTCTGTACGCTATTTATTCTATTAAAAATCGTATAATATTTGTTTTATGCCAAACATCTGTTTCGAATAACAAACTTTTTGCACTTAAACTAAAACTTAATTTAATCATACTATCTTTGACGAGTACATTGTATAACCAGTGATTTGTATTAGGAATATTTAAATATACTAGATAGTGCCCATCAAGATTTGACGGAAAATAACTTGAATGTTTCATCAGAAAAATTCTTGAGTTTTTAATTAGATGCTTTTAAATTAATTATTGAATGACGAATTTCTATATTGCATAAGTGATTCCTATTTCTTTAAGGCGATAGATGATGCTGTCAGTCTAACCTATTCAATGAAGTGAAAGAATTTTAAGTTTATAATTTACAACCAATTATGCTTGCTTTTAATCAGTACCTAACAATGCCGGGTAGATAATTTATTTTTTCTTACATGGCCTCTTTTTTTTCTTTTTTTTTTTTTTTTTTTTTGAAAAAATAACAATATTTTTATTTATTTATTTATTTATTTTTTAAACTACACGACGATTAAAAGCTGCCATGAATTTTATTTTTATTTGTCTCATTCTCAAAAAAACCTAAATCTAATACTTGATGCAGCTAGCGATTTATAATATACATTTTTTATTACTTGAATTTCATTTTACATTTTGATACATTTTTTTTAAATATTGAACCTGGATATCAAGGTAATTTCTTTTATAGCTCTTATACTAAAATTTTTCTTTCTTTCCGTTTTATTTTTTACGGAAATGAGTGGCAAACTTTACTTTCTGAGACACACACATATATAGTCTTGATAATGGTCAGAAAGTATAACAAAAATTGTAGATCAAATCAATTTATTTAATTGATAATTACATGAAAAATATTTTAGCTTAAATATTTTAAATATAAAATTATTATTTTTTCAAAATATTATTGACTGTTAAGTTTTATTTAATTATAAAGCATTCATAATAATAATTATAAAACCCTACATCTTCTCTTCCTAATATAATATGTCATTACTGAAATGAATTATTGTCAAAACTATTACACATTTTGCCAGGTTTGGGTTCGAACCTGCACCCGCTACAAACATTCTGAGCTTAAACTGTTGAGTGAACTCGCTACGCTAGCAGGAACTCGTTTTTTCCCTTCTATATTGAAGAGGTTCGAAAAACAGTTGTCGCATACGTAATTGTCTGACATATGAGTTTTGATCTTAGAGAGTTTAATATTTATACCTTACTCAGGGCTCGCACTGTTCCTAAAATTTTCGCACTTTGCTACCAGTATTTTAAATAAGAATTCTTTGTGGTAGATTCCTTTAACATCGATAATAGAATTATACAACAAAGATTATCGTTTTAATTTATTGGCAGCAAATTGCGAAAATTTTAGGAACGCTGCGAGCCCTGCTTACTTTTTCAAAGAAGCAGCTACAACTTAACATGCTAGTTTCCCAATCTTTGAGTGCAACTATTGGAAATTCATAAGACAGATTTTTTATAATTTTATATTTTTATTTTTATAATTTTTATATTTAAAACTGAATCTTATGTTTATGTCCTATTGAAAATATTCTCTGTAAAATAAATGAAAATAAGGCTTCAGTTTAATTTTATTTATAGAAATAATTCAAATTGCACGATTGCTTTTAGCCTCAAATCACTGTGTTTATCTTCTATGTATAATATGACCAAAACAACATGACACTCCCGAAATAAACCATATCTAGCTCACACAGTAAATCTTTGAATTGTTAATAATGCTGAAAGAGCCAAATAATTTTAACTTTGTGAATAAAAGAAAAGCTAGTTCACAGTAAGGTCGAATAGCAGACGAACTTAAAACAACTTCTACCTGGAACGTGATAGTTCAACTGAGCGAGCATCTTTACGCATTTGCAGCGCGTCACTCCAAAGGCAGACGTGTACTTATGTACTGCGCATGCGTAACTGTAGAATTTTAATTTAAAATTACGTCTAATTAATAATATATTTGAACAAACGAATGTACGATAACAAATCTGTGGTCAAATACCTTTCATTTAAAAAATGATTGGTGTAATTTGATGCAGTAGTTTCTTCTCACGGGCTGTCGAAAGAAAACACTTAGCGTTTTAAATATATAGATTTTAACAATATGAAATTTTATGTTTTCGTAATTTACCACTCACTAAAACAGCTAATTACTTACACATTTCTTTAGACATTAACGTATATCTCAAAATCCGGGAACATCGGTACCGATAATAAGCCGTATTTTTGGAAGAACATTAAAACTTTTCCTGCTATTCTAAATGGTGCTTTTATTCCAAATTTAATTCATAGCCCAGTTATATTCACGTGAGAAAAAGAAAAAAATATAAAAAAAAATACTTTAATTTATATTATCTATGTTACAAAGAAAATGCTAACAAAGATTGAAGTCATTTTTTTCTCGTGTAATTTTCGATTCATCGATGTCAAATTTATTTGCTTAATTTTTTTCGGCCGTTCATTAACAAATTTTCTTTAATTTTACACAACAGAAGAATATAGATTTCAGAAATACAATCTTGTCGCTTTAAAGCATATAATAATTTTAAAAGTCAGATTTATGCATTTTTCTTGTGATACTTTTCCTTCTGCCAGCTTCCCATCCTTGTTCCCCTGAGCTGCTTACCTATGTTATCGGCGGTTATATTTAACAAAGAGTCGGCGATCTCGCCGTCCACTAAACTATAGCTTTCAATCTTTAAATTTTTAATTTGTAAACAATCTCTATTTTGTTTCTTCCGTAAATTGCAAGTGTAAAAATAAAAGAGTGGGATATGACTTTGATGCCGGATTTTTGAGACTGTCGGATTTTCGAGATCACTGTAATTACTTTTTTCTTGTTACTTTCATTTCGTGCAGTTTGAAATATTTCTATAAATAAAAGTAAACTGAAGTCTTATTTTTATTTATATTACACAAAATATTTTCAATAGGACATAAACACAAGATTCAGTTTTAAATATAAAAATTAAATTGATTACTTTGGCAAAACATTAAACTTAAAATTACAACGAGGAGCGTTGATTTGCATATCATTCCTCGTATTTTAACATTGTAAGTGAGTAGCTAATTATTTAGAAGGTTACTTTAGTGGACGAATAAGTTTTTGTGATTTTGATTGTGGTGTCCATTAATCACTAACATTTGTGCGTGAATGGGAGACTTGTTCTGTCTCTCTTTAAGTTTGCGAAAGCATATAAGTATGCCCGTAATCTCCCTCATAGCATGCATGGTCACAGTGACGTCGTTGTGACGTCACTGTGAGTCACTGTGGTCACGTCACATCTGTGACCGAAATGCCACCACTCAGTGATGTCACATTGTGAATGAGATGTGAACTTCTTAGAAAACATTAAAAAATTACAAAAAATCTTCAAAACATGTTGTTACTGTAAAATTTTATTTTTCTGGCAATAAAAAAGAATTGTTATGTCACTGCATGTAACGTAGGTCACGACACACTCACAAAAAAAAAAAAATTGTAAAAAATTGTAACCCATATTGTAAGTCACAGTGTGAGAAAAATATGAACTTCAAAAATCTTTGAAAATGAAGAGAAATGTTTTAAAAAGGCCCGCGTTACAGCGGCATAAGGAATGAAAATATATTAGTGGGTAGCAAGTAGTAAATTCAGACACGAAAAATGGTGGTGGTGGTGGGGGGGCATATAAAGGAAAATGCACGGTACAAGTATCAACAAACTAGATTTCCATGCTATATTTTATCAATTTGATATCTAAGAGTGTGAAAGTATACTTTTTTACTGATTTCAATTTTATCTAGTATTGCAATTTAATATAATAATCCTTCTCTTATTCTTATTATTATAAAAGTGTTTCTCGGAAAAAAATGGTACGTGCTGGAGCAATTTGGATAACATATTTAGAATTAGGAATATTAAATATATACACTTTACATATTTAGTTTACAGGAAGGAAAATTTTTAATTTATTTTTACCGACCACTGGTATTCGAAACACTTTTGTGGCTTCAAACTAAAAAATTTCTATTATAGTTAAGTCTGCAGCTTTTAATGAGCACGTAGAAAGAGTCTTCAGAGTTTAGTCATACATACATTTCTTGCTTTATAATTTGCATTCAAGTCATATTTTTTCCTGTTAGTGTACCTATTTTAAGTAACTATTTTTTTTTTAAATTCTACTTCTTTCAGACTTTTAAAATAAAATTAGCATTTTCCGAATAAATAAAAATAATACAAAATTTATGCAAAACCCATGATATAATTTATTATTCGTATTTCAAATTTGTGTTTTAGAGATATGACTCTAAAAAAAAGTTATTTTACGTTATGTTTTATTTTACAGGACATTAACATGAAAAGAATGACGATTGACAAAGAAATTTTTTTTTATCCTCGATATTTATTTATATCTTTTTATTTTTTAGGAAGATATTTTGTATTTGTGTGAAACAATCTTTACTTGGGAAAAGGGAGGGGGGGGGTGTTAAAACTGATAAAAAGAAAAGGTAAAATACATTGGAAAATTCTTCAAATACAAAAATTTAAATACAGGCAGTCTCATAAAATGATTGCACATATAAGTTCCATATCTGTTTATATAAAAGGAAATAAACTCACACCTGCCCCAAATCGTCTGCCACGATACCGCAGGGTAAACAGAGAACTTTTTGTTCTAACAGATGCGGTAAGTTACTAGTCTAAAATGTAAGCTTTTGCGTGTGCTTTTTTTAATGGAAGAAAAAGACATCGCCATTTTCGGATACACACGGATATTAATAATTAATTTAAAGAGCTCAAAAAGTAAGTCTTATTTAATTTAAATTGTTTGTTCCTGTTTTGTATATTTGGTGAGATGAGTTAAATAGTTTTATATTATACCTATAGAAAGAGACTGTTCTGGGATTGTTTTTCAGATTAGAAATTAACATTATACTGAATGGGAAATGCCGTTTTACATACTATAGTAGTGAAACTTTTGAAAGATTTTTTACATTGCTAATAATATTTTAAATTATTATTTAAAATCCTAAATCTTCATATCAATGTTTTCAGATTTAACATTTGCCAAAATTATAAAATAATAGGAATTCCTTGTAACATATGGAGAGATTTTTGAGAAATTGTTAAATCTAATAATACATTTAATTCATCTATTGTACTGTTGTTTAATAGTACAATTATAAATACTAATTATATAGGTTTTTCAAATTGGTATATTTATTTTTTTAAATTGTATGTAAGCACGTTTTTGCTGTTCGTGATTTTAATCAAACATTTAATTGTAGACATTCAGAATCAGTTATTAAATTTTCTTCGATTGTAAACTCATTTTCTACGTTTTCGATACACGTTCGATACTTCGCATTAAAAAATAAAATATGACAATTAAGCATTGAAATAAAGTGTTTTTCATGCCTGATAGCAAGTTTATAGATTAAACTGCTTTACTATACTTTTTAAAATTTGATATTTATAATATTTATAAAAAAATATTTATAATTTATGATATTTATAAAAGTTGATATTGTACTGTTCATTAGCGATAATTGCTGGAAATGCATTTTTAATTATAATATTCGCTTTTATGATCCACTATATTTATGCATAGTATATGGTGTATATAAAAGCTATAATTCATATACAAGGCTACACAAAAGTATACGTAAGAGTTAAGGGGTATGGGCGCAAATTGCTTAAAGGTGTTTTTTAGATGAGTTATGGATTTTTATGTTGAACTGCATTTAATTTACAAAGAAATGTTTGTAGAATATGGATAAAATGATACACAGGGTCACGCAAGGAAATGGATATATGGCCGTCTATAAATTATAATTTCTGGAAATGTGATTTCAGCAGTTTTAAGAGTGTTTTAATTTGAATTAAATTTTAATTAAATAGTGGCGTGTAATAAAGATTCTAGGTAAACTACAGGGTTGTACAAAAGTATTCAAGTATGTTTTTATATATTAGTATAAATTTTTGAATGATAATTTCAACCTGTTATGCATTTTCTTGCTAAACTAAATTTTCACATTATATACTAGTATATATCAACCTACAGATTAAATACAGGGCTATTCAAAAGAATTGGAAAACATATTTGGCTATGAACGGTAACTGCTGAAATCAGTTTTTCAAATGTTTTATGCGTTTTCTAAAATATTTGCTTAGTTATCTTATTTACGTTATTTCCTTAAATTACGATGTCTAGTTAAAGCATTCAGGAAGCCTTGGAAAGTGCTTTATAATCTATGCTTAACGCATGATTTTTCTTACTTGTTTTTTCTATTTCCCAGATCAGTCATTTCCTATAAATCATACCAAATCTATTTAGCTCATATTAACAAAATACAATATACACGGGAATAAAAAATTTAAATAAATAGGGCTTATCTTATTCTTCTTTAAATAGGAAATGTATTAATATCCGTTAGACTCCATGTTCGTATTTAATAAAATAATAACAAATCACAACACACAAAACATTCTTAATATAAAGCTTGAACTCAAGATCAAGCTTAGAACTTAATAAAAAAGGATGCCAGTTGATAAGCATTGTTTTTTTCAGTGTAAAAATTAAAAGTATTTTAGAAGAATAGGACTCCAAAATAGCGATACATTGCTAAAAAGTACGGTAAAAAGATAATATTGTATATTTCAAACAAAACTTTATTTTAAAATTCATCACAGTGTTTATAACAAAAATCATCACAGTATTAATGCTTGGAAATTTTTCCAGAGAGAAACATTCGCCTTGCAAACAATATTTCAAATGGAAATCAAATTTCAAATTGATTGCTTAAAAGGTGCAAAAGCCAACATAGTGAAAAAAATTCCATAACGGTACTTGAATCCGGGCCATCAGTATAGCGCACTGACATTCTACTGACTAAACCACATGGAACGAGACCCAGCCTGGAAAATTTCTTACTAGTACATGTTGGCAAGGCTACAAACGCAGCACAAGATGGAATATTTATCATGAGCCACCGACATGGGGCAAACACGAAACTTAATTAAATCCAGCAGCGATTCAAACTATATGAATACTTGGAAATTTTTTCAGAGAGAAACATTCGCCTTGCATACAATATTTCAAATGAAAATCAAATTTCAAATTAAAATTGCATTTTAAGCAATTAATTTGAAATTTGATTTTTATTTGAAATATTGTATGCAAGGCGAATGGTTCTCTATGGAAAAATTTCCAAGTATTTATATAGTTTGAATCGATGCTGGATTCAATTAAGTTTCGTGTTTACCCGATGTTGGCGGCTCACGATAAATATTCCATCTTGTGCTGCGTTTGTAGCCTTGCCAACATGTACTAGTAAGAAATTTTCCAGGCTGGGTCTCGTTCCATGTGGTTTAGTCGGCAGAACGTCAGTGCGCTACACTGATGGCCCGGATTCGAGTCCCGGCTTGGAATCTTTTTCTCTATGTTGGCCTTTGCCCTTTTAAGCAATTAATTTGAAATTTGATTTTCATTTGAAATCATCACATTGTTTATGACAAGTTCGCCCCAAATGACACATATTTCACAAATTAGTCACAGTGTGACGTCAAAGCATTGTCGCTGTCGTCACAGGTTAGTCACAAAGTTAATGCCAAAATAGTCACAAATGACACACTTTTCACAAATTTGTCACACCGTGACTTCACAGAGTGGTCACAATGTGACGTCACAAACGACCTCTAAAACGGCCATAACGACCTCGCATTCTAGTCACTATGACGTCACATCGACGTCACGTGACGTCACATCGACGGTCACAAAATCACAGTGTGACTTCACAACGACGTCGCCGTGACGTCACCATGCCTTACGGGCTAGTTGTCATGGTTATTTGGTAAGGTTATGATAATTAGGTGACTGTGATTGCGATCGACTTGTTGTGGTGTTCGACCTTTAAGTTTTTAATTTGTAAACAATGTCTATTTTGTTTCTCCGTAAGTTGCAAGTGTAAAAATGAAAGAGAAGGGATGTGACTTCGATGCTGGATTTTTGAGGCTGTCGGATTTTCGAGATCAGTGTAATTACTTTTTCTTCTTACTTTCATTTCATGCAATTTGAATTATTTCTATAAATAAAAGTAAACTGAAGTCTTATTTTCATTTATTTTACACAAAATATTTTCAATAGAACATAAACGCAAGATTCAGTTTTAAATAAAAAAATTAAATTGATTACTTTGGCAAAACATTAAACTTAAAATTACAACGAAGAGCGTTGATTTGCATATCATTCCTCGTATTTTAGCTTTGTAAGTGAGTAGCTAATTATTTAAGAGGTTACTTTAGTGGACGAATAAGTGTTTGTGATTTTGATTGTGGTGTCCATAATCAGTAACATTTGTGCGTGAATGGGAAATCTGTTCTGTCTCTCTTTAAGTTTGGGAAAGTGTATATGTGTGCCCGTAATCTAGTTGTCATGGTTATTTGGTAAGGTTATGATAATTGGGTGACTGTGATTGTGATCGATTTGTTGTGGTGTTCGACATTTAAGTTTTTAATTTGTAAACAATGTTTATTTTGTTTCTAATTGTAATATCTAATTGTCATGGTTATTTCGTAAGGTTATGGTAATTAGGTGACCATGGTTGTGTTGTTGCTATATATAATGAGGTGTTAACTGGAATCTGCAGATTTAAAAATGACCTCTCCTAATAACTTTAGTGCCGGTCAACAAGTTTCCGCTTGTTATCTACACATAAGAGGATATAAGAGAGTAAGACCGATAATTTCAGATCAAGGTGAATACTTTTATTAAAAAGTTGATTTTCTACTTCACGTAAAGAAATACTGAGACTTATGAAGTATATTTAGTTGGTAGTATTTAGTAAGAATTGTACTTCCTTATAAAAATAATTATTTTAGATTCATTGTGAAATTTACTGCAGGACTTACACTTTAACTCTTGGGGAATGGTCTCATTACTTTTTAAATTTAAGTTGGCTGTTTCACTGGTCTTCCTCCCTTTATTCCTTTTTTCATAAACTGTTATAACTTTTAGATTGTCTAAATAATCTAATTTAAAAGTTAACAACCCAAAAGGGATTATCACAATTTTAATAAAAAATATTTGAAATTATATAAAAAAAAGGTGTCAAAATTAATTAAATTAATTTTCTGTTAAAAAGAATCTTATTTCAGCGACCAAATATTAGAATTTATATTTAAAAAGTCGTCAAAATTAATTAAATTAATTTTTTGTTAAATAGAATCTTATTTCAGCGACAAGTTTTATCTCTATGTTAGCATATTCAGATAATTTATGCATTTCTCTAACTTCATTTAGGGAAATGAATTGGAGTCATAGTGTCATTTTCTCCCGTTCCTTAAGTACTCTGTTTAGAAATTTTGAATACAATAAATACAGAATCTTAATAGTGTAGAGAAGATAGATATCTTAATGGTTGGAAAATTGCACGTTTATTGTAATAAGCACAGTGCTTCATCGATAGTTAATTTGCTGAATATTCATGATGTATCTTGAATTATATACACTGTAAAAAAAAAATCTTAAAACAACAGAAAAAAATCTTCGAATTCCGACAGTAAAAATTACGTTAACAGTCTTCTTATGTCATTCCATCCTCATATCGCTTATTTTCATGTTAAACAACAAAAAATTCTGTTTTCTTTGCCATCAGTTTCCACTGCGACAGGATAATATGTTGGCTAACAGAAAAACGGGAGGTCATCCCCTATGACGTCTAGAAGGTCATTTAGAATGACCAATAAGCATTGGTTATCCCACCCCACGCTAAGACGTATCTTCTAACTTGAAATATTTGAGTGTCTTGTCTGTGTACTGTTGAAAATGGCAGTTCGTTTAATAAAGCAGTTCATCTAATTGAAAAAGAATAATACATAAAGAAATTTTAACAGAAAATTAAGAATCATTTTCACAATTCGAACCCGCGACACACACCTTTGACATCAGAACAGTTTTCTTCAATGATTAGGATTTACAGTTGGAATACTAGAAAACAAACATAGCAAAAGGTATGTTTTCATCCTTCTTTTAAATATGTAACAATGTTTTTCCGAAACGTAACAATATGTATGAAAAATACTTCCTATTTGCTAAAAATCTTAATTAAGCAATACTATTTATTATTATTATTATTATTATTTCATAATGTATGATTTACTTAAATTATTAGTATTATTTTATACTTCATTTATTTATGCACATTAGTAACTTAGTTGATCTAATTCTGCTGGAGATTATTTTTTGATCGGTTGTTTATTTTAAGTTAAATAAATAATCTTAAGTTTATGATTAGTTTACAAATCTTGAATTTTTACTTAGCTGTAGAATGATTACTTATTATATTTAACTTTTTTATGACTAAGAGTTTAATTTTACTTCATATGTATTAGTTCCAGAAATTTTGATTGAGATTTTAAATTTATTTTGTCATCAATTGACATACGTGATTAGTTTTGGAGTGATAGTTTTAATAATAAACACGGAGTAGCTGCATTAATTATTATAGTTATAGATAACTGATATTTTCGTTTAACATTAACCAGAATAATATTTATTAGATCTGACGCTGTTCATATATTTTTATTGTTTAAATTTATCACATTTCCTACTATTTACTATGTTGTTTAAAATGGAGTGGTTGATATTTTGTTTAATCGTTCCATATGTTGATTCTAAAGAAATGCTTTTTTTTTTTTGTTGTTGTTAGTACAATCTTAGAGTTACTTGTAGTGGTTAAGTTAAAATTTGTAAATTTTATTCACTCTATTTAATGAAATAAATTTTGAGCTACAACTGTGTGAATTATTTTGAAAATAATTCCTATTTAAGCTTTAACCATTCATTTTATAGAATCAGCAAGTTTAATTTTGTTTAACATTTTAATTTAAATTATATTGTAATATTTTTTTCTTATTTAGTTGATGATCATTTATTTTATACGGAAAAACATTGTAAATTGTTAAGAAGGATGAAAACTCATTTTATCACTTTAGCTGGAATGAAATACTTTTTTTTATGGTGATGTTTATATAGATTTTAGTGGCTCTTCTTTTTCATTTCTCATCTTTGCTCATAGCTGTCAACTTTTACACATTTATATATACAAAGCTTTCTATTCGAAAAAATTATAAAAATTGGCAGGATATTATTTACATAATTAACCAAAGTCACTAATTTAACCTAATCAATTTTCAAAAATATTGCATGAATAAATATTAAAGTTCTTTTAATTACAAATCACATTCAATACATATATTTATTTTATTAAGAAATATTTTTATGGGGGAGGGGGAAGTTACCTTATATCGTATATATATTTTTTTATTATTCTGGGGGGGGGGGGGGAGTTTAAGATACCTTCTTTCACTTATTCCAGTCTTTAATATACTTAATTTACAAATCTATATAAATTCAACTGTTTAAATATTTTATTGCGAATAAGCTATTTAAATTAATTTTATAAAAGTTTGGAGGAGAAATTCCTATAAATATTTATTATTATTAATATAAACAAATCGATCGGTAAATAGAAATTTCCCGTGTACCTAACCTATAATATGCGATTCTTCTGTTAAATAGAACCTGCCCCCCCCCCCCCTCGCCAACAGGAATCGACCTACAGATTTTGACTGTTGGGAAAGGCGTCGATTGTCAACACGAAGTGCCTGTATGACTACGTATTTCTGTCGTCTGATAACACATTCTTTCGTTAACAGATATTTTCTGAAAACAAATAGTTTCTGGCAACTTTTTGCTGCCAGAAAGTTTCTGTTGTTTTACAAAAATATTTTTAACAGTGTAGAAACATCCGATATCCATTTTATAGTGTAATTCATGAGAGTCATAATGGCAGCCAATGAATCTCTTTATGTTACTAATTGTGGAACGTTACTAGAAATAAAACTACATACTGTTGGAATATGTTTATCCTATTCAGTTCCGAAGCTAAAATAATAATACAAATGCTTATTCATTGGTTTTTCTTAACAAAATGGCGTAATAAATGGTAGAAAAAATATATTTTCTGAAATAGATTCGTTTAGATGCTTAGGAGTTTAGTTTTAAAAATATGGATCTAAACTTACAAACCCCTTAAAAACATCAATCTAATAGCCATTAACCTAAATTAATACAATCACAAATTTAAGAGCTTTAAACAAGTAAATAATCTGCAAATCCTCAAACGTTTTTATTGAAAAAGATTTAAGTTAAATACTTATGAAAATTTCTCACTTTCTTGGTCATACTGTCTTTTGAGCATTTTTAGGCATTTTGCAAATTCAGATGAAAATAATATTTATTTTATCTGGGAATCAGCTTAGATGCTGACATTAATTCGTTTGCTTTGAACGCAAAAAACATTCAGCTATTAAGAAGTGATGTGAAAGTGTAAAATAATCAGACATTTTGGTTTTTATAATGAAAAGAAGAGAGGTCACCTTAGGGGGAACCAGGGACCGAAGAGGTTAAACAGTACGATTATGTGTATTGTTTATGTATTCTCTTTTTACAGTACTACTAATTACACAATAATATCAGAAATATGCAAAATGAGATCATATAAAAATTAAAATTGTGATTTTTCTCTTAACCGCTTCATTGATTATCACGAGATATCTCGAGTTCGTATTTATTACAATTAATTATTACCCCGAGTAAACTCGGACGGGACTTAATTTGTCTGTATGATTTGTTTTAAGACTTTTTAATACGTCTTGAAGCTAAAAAGAAAATTCTTAAATGAGACAATAAACTGTATATACTAATATTTGATTGGTAGTTTCTCTAGTTTTGTGATCTGAAATGCAAAGAATGAAATTCAATGATGTGATTGCAAAAATATATGATGACTTTTTGGAATTATTTTCAAAAAAAAAAAAAAAATCAGGGAAGCGGATAAACAGTGACATTATGAAGGTCTTGACATACGATTAGATATTACGCAATAAATATACAGTCGTGGCAAAAAGTTTAGGACCACCGTGCAGAAACTAGCGTTTTTAAAATTGAAACCACTGATAACGTCATAAATCAAATCGATTTCCGTCAGATGGCGTCATTTCCTCTGACAGTGGAGTTACTGTATTGGCTTTTCGTTTGATCTTTGAGTAATAAATGTCGCAGACGCAATTTCTTGTCTGGATCTTAAATTTCAGTGGAGGTCCTAAACTTATGGCCACGACTGTATATTAGTTATTAACTCTGTGCTGACTAACTATGTAGCTTTGTTTACTTTTTTGTGTATTTACTTTTTATAAAACTTTAAATTAAATGAAGGCAGACATAGTATGTTACATATATATGCTAAATTTGAGCTTTTGTTTCAAAACAACTAATTAACGGAAACAGACTTTTAAAAAATAGGTTACTTTTAATAAAAGTATAGATAAAAATATGGAGACTTTATAAAGAAAAGTTTATAAAATGAAACTTAAAAACCGTTGTTTTAAACATCGTCATAATCGTCATCATCGTCAATCATCGTCAGATTTTATTATGTTAATTTCTTTAAATATTGCTTGGGGTTTATTTTCAGGTTATTAATTTTTTGTTTATTCTTATTTCATTCATTTCCATACATGTTAGAAATACAATAAAGTCCTTCCGGCCAGTGCCGGGAGGAAGAGATAGCTTTCATATTCCTTATTTTTAAAAAGCCAGCTTATATTATTCAAACGCACAAAGTTCAATTTAGTGGAAACCGATTATAGGAGATTCAATACTAATTTTTATTAATACTAAATCATTATGAATGAGAATTTCGCGAAATTAGTCAGCTTTATCCAAGCTGATTTTATTTAAAATAACTTATACTTGGTTGCCAAATTCGGCGATATCTTGAAGTGCCTGCCATTTTAAGACAACATGGTGAACACACAGGCTAACCAGTGAACTTGGTCGACACCTTAGTAATTCCTGTGCACATGCTAACTCATATCGGAATCGGTTGATATATACGAGTGCTGTCGCAGGTAAAAAATCAGATTTTTCAAAATGTCATCCACATTAGAAATTCAAACTGCTATATCTGAGCCATTTTTTAAGATAAAGACAAAACCAAAAATGCTTTGGAATCCTTATATCAAGGTCAAATACTTAAAAAAGAAACCTTTTTCAATTTCTAATTTTTTTGCACCTTACTTTAAATATCTATTTTTTATTTACTGGCCGCCATTTTGAAACAAGATGGCTGATAAAGCTGGCCAGCGAACTTGGGTAAAACATTGCTAAATACTATCCACATGCTTTCTTACATCGAAATAGGTTAATAAATACACGTATTATCGCGTGACAAATATCAGATCGTTTCAAAATGTCAGCCATGCTAGAAATTCAAAGTGCTATAATTCAACCATTTTTTAAGATATAAACAAAAGAACAAATTATATAATAACAATAAATATAAACAAAACAAAAACTGCTGCGGAATCTTTGTATCAAGGTCACACACATAAAAAAATCTTTTTCATTTTCCAATTTTTTGATACTTCATTTTAAATTTTAAATTTAAAATTGTTTTCAAATGGCAGCCTTTCTCAAACAAGATGGCGAATGAAGCTGGCCAACGAACTAGGTCTAGACATTGGTATGTACTATGTACACACCAAGTTACATCCAAATCAGTTCATAAATACGCCTGTTATTGCGTGACAAAAATCAGGTCGTTTCAAAATGTCAGCCACAATAGAAATTCAAAATGCTATAACTCAGCCATTTTTCAAGATATAGATGAAACAAAATCTGTTCCGGAATCCTTGTATTAAGCTCAAACACATACAAAAAAATCTTTTTTCATTTTCCAATTTCTTGTTACCTCATTTAAAATTTAAATTTTTTTAAATGGCCGCCATTTTGAAACAAGATGGCGGATGAAGCTGGCGAACGAACTCGGTCGAGACATTGGGATGTACTATGTATACACAAAAGTTCATCGAAATCGGTTCATAAATACGAGAGTTACAGTGTGACATATATCTGATATATATATAGTTATATATGAATATACAGTGAAACCTCCTACAACGGTCACTCCGAACAACGGTAACCTCCCAATACCGGCCATATTTTAGTATTACCGAATCTCTTCCATAGAAATAACATTACACTAAACCTCCGAACAACGAATTCCGAAAAACGGCCACCTCGCAGCTTTTTTTTTTTTTTTTTTTTTTTTTTTTTTTTTTTTTTTTTTTTTTTTTGAAATTATAACTGACATTGAAAAGAATGTGGAGGTGGATTTTCTTATTTGACGTCCTTATAATTTCCTTACTAATCTCTAGTGGTTGCATAGCGAAATTTCGTTTGTAAATAGGTGTGGCGAGAGGGGGAGGGGGTTACGAAATTTAAGTTTATGTGTGAGGAAGCAGTAGTCAAATGACTACTGGTCAAATGTACTGTTTTTGAATCGCGTGATGATATTTCTTGTCTATGTGTAGCACGTGTTTTTAGTTAAAAGAATGAGTTCAAAGTGAAAAAAATTTAACTGTAAGTGATAAGTTGAAAGTTATCCAGGACAGCAAAAAAGGTGTGTAAGCGCACGAAAATTAGTTGAAATGACATTTGCGGAACGACCCAAACAGATCCCATTTTGAAAAAAAGTGACTTTTATTTAGAACAAATATTTCAAGGTGTAAATTTCAAACCTAAAACTAAGCGTCAAAAGAACTAGTTATGATGAGATTGATAAGTTGCTTCTGGAATGACTTTCGAACTCTCGAAAGAAAAATATTCAAATTTCTTGACTATTGTTGCATGAAAGTGTCCGAGACTTTGCAGAGAAACTGGGAAATTAAAAGTTTTGCATTCACTCAAAATGATAACGAATTCTACAACAAATCTGTGGAAACGATTATGCATTTAGAGAAAGAGATACGCTTTAAACTAAAAAAAAGTGCGAATAACTAGAGTAAAACCTCCCTAAAGCGACCACGTTCCGTTCCAATAAAAATTGGTTGCTCCGAGAGGCGGTCTCTTAATGGAGGTCATGTTTAAATCTAGATTTGAATTGTTGAAAAAGGCTAGTAATTAATGTTACTAAAGTTTATTTTCCACATTACGAAAAAATATGAAAATTTAAGCATCAGAACAAATGTTAATTACATAAGTTAATTATTGCAGAATTTAAAATCTGACATTTTCTTTGATTATACGGTTTTATCTCCTTTAACTTTTATTTCCAAGTCCTTTCGAAGTTCAGTAAATAAATGCAATTTTTTTTTGGAAGGGAATAAATAATGACGATTTCATTAATTTATCTATTTCTTTGAGAGTTTCCTGGCAGAATAGGGCAGGGAAGTTTATTGACCATCATACTTACTTTGTCATCAGAGTTAAATTCATTGCCTAAAAAGGCACACAGGGGATTAAACACTCAAAAGTTACCGGAAAAAATAAAAATTCTAAACTTAGTTTAGAAGTTTGATGAATAATGTGCTCTCTGGAATTATTATTCTAATAAAACTTTTTTCAAGCCACCAGGAAAAAATGGAATTTGTTTCATTTTCTTCAAAGAAATGGGTTGCTCATGGAGGGAGTTCAACTGGGGTGGTCTCTGAATAGAGGTAAAATTAGTATTGAGCTTATGGGAATAAATTTCGTTCCTTGAAAAAATGGTCGTTCAGGGAGGTGGTCGAACAGGGAGGTTTCACTGTGATTTCTTTGGTGTAAAATAATAGTATGTATTTTTTAACTGTAAAAATAAAATAATTTTGGTCAGTTATTGTTATTTTAATGTAATGTAATTTTGAGGTTTTAAAATGTTGAACCTCTGAATAACGGCAACCTCCGAAGTACGGTCACTTTACCGTGCTCCCAGTGGTGGCTGCTATTCAGAGGTTTTACTGTATATATATATATATATATATATATATATATATATATATATATATATATATATATATATATATATATATATATATATATATATATATATATCAACTTTTGAACGGAGGGTGGATTCGGGGTCTGGGGGTCATGATTGATGAAAATATACCAAAATTTTTTGAAATCGCTTTCCTCCGAACGGCTGCAATAGGTAGCTTTTTGTAATGAAAGCTACCTAAAAGACACATAACTTAATTAAATATTTCGACTAAAAGAAAATACCAATTAAAAATATTAATTATTTCATATAACACTTTCCTGAAGAAAATGTCAATCAAAATCAATCTAATTTGTGTATTCAGTAAAACTGATAAAATTAATTTCAAAATTTTCTGTTAAATGAACTATTGTATCAATAAATAAAACTCTTCAATAAATTAGTTTTTAAAACACGCATTTTTTTCTACATCTATTGATAGCTGAAACTTTTCAACGACCAGTTGTACACCTGTGAAAGAAATACGCCCTCTAAGGGATTAAACAAGTTTCGTACTGTAAAGTTATAGAAAAATGAATTTCTAAATTAAATGCACAGAAACTTGTTTCTGTACTGGAAAAAGTATAAATATTTGCAGCAAACAATTTAATGCGTATTTATTAAAATACTTAAGCAAACACTGATAAATGAACTTTGTATATTTAGTTTACTTTTGTCTTCGATTATAAATATAAAGTATTTCGTCAGGAGTGTTATTTTTTAAGTAAAAAATCAACTTAAAAAAAAATCACACTTACAAAAACGCCAACTTTTGCGTTTTTCTTAACACTTACGAACCCAGCATCACAAAAATGTAACCGTCAATTCGAAATATTGTTTTCTATTACTTAAATCAAACTTTGTGATTATTAGTTGCAGGCACTCATTGAGGAAAGATATCATATCAGTTGCACAGCATTAAAATAGATGAACGATAAAAAAAAATAGCTAAAAGAAAAAAAAGAAAAAAGAGGGAAAAAGGAGAAAAAAAAAGGTAAAAAATGTACTTTAAAAGAATCACGCTTACAAAAAAGTCAACTTTTGCGTTTTTTCTTAATATAACGAACCCAGCGTCACATATATATAACCGTCAATTGGTAATATTCTTTCCTATTAGTTAAATCAAACTTTATGATTATTAGTTGCAGACACTCATAGATGAAATGTATAATATCAGTTGCACAACAATAAAATAGATAAAGGATAAAAAATAGATAAAAGAGAAAAAGGAGAGAAAAAAAAGAGAAAAAGAAAAAAAAGGTAAAAAATGAACTCTAAAATAATTACACTTAAAAAAATATCATTTTTTGCGTTTTTATTAACACTTACGAACCCAGCGTTAAACATATGTAACACTCAATTAGGAATAATTATTTCCTATTACTTAAATTAAACTTTATTTTTGTTAGGTGCAGACACTCATAAGGATAAGATATCAGTTTCAAAACAAAAAAATAGATAAAGGAAATCTTGACTGGAAAAATATTGTTTTTCAGTAATAGTCAAACGACAATTTGGTTGTGGACACATTGTAATCATGTAATATACTTTTTTTAGTATAGACTAAAACAAATATATGTATAGTATATAAATTTCATGTAGTTCTGGATTTTTTCATAATTATTATTTACAATTTTATTCTCTCTAAAGCATCATAACTTTAAGACTCATTGACATTTTACTTTAAGAAATTCCCACTCTGTAACACTAAAGTAGAAAATCGCTCGCAAATTAAACTTCGTTTTTATTGACACAGTAAAATGATCAAATATAATAGAAAGATAGCGTCGGGAGTGTCCCATTCACACTGTTGCCCAACCTGCACAAACACGGAACAAAATATCAAAACCAATAAAAATAACGAAGTATTTGCTGGTTTTACTTCGTTTTAAAATATTGAAGGGTTTTGTAGTTTTGCATGGACATTGTGTGTAATAAAGTTATAACATTCCGCTTTTTTTATATTTTGAGGTTTATTTTGATATTACATTCAACTTGTACATTTCAAAGCATATTAAAAGAACACAAAACACGATAAAATGAAAACATCTTTGGAAATTTTTAACCACAAAGACGCTGTTTTTGCTCCTTTTTTCTAAACTCTTCTCTCACGTTTCAACTAGCACTGTGCAAAACCTCACTGTGAGTTCACAACTTTCAGCATACTAACTACAATTGTTGCGTAACGCTTGCACTGTTATAAAGGGGAGATGTTCTAGATTGGCATGAATTGTTAAGAATAACGAATTGACCTAAATTGTGCATATCTTGTTTAACTTTACTATAATCTTTGCCACATAACATTTGACTGTTCAATTTTAAACCACAGTAATGGATCCATGAGAGTTTCTGTGAAAGTTCAGCTATTTTCATAACCCTCTTAAGGAAGTGTTTCTTGAAAATAGCAGGTATTTATCGGAAGCTTTATTCACAACTTTGTTTTAAAATATTTAAAAATAGAAAAATGGCATTTTTAGGGTGTTATTTCTTGTCAGTCAGCAGTCCATTATTAGCCAGGAACATTTCTTGATTATATGTGTATATATGTATAATACCAAAAACACATACTATACATCCAATCCCAAAAATCCTGAACTACAAAGAAAAATTAACACAATAACCATGGAAAAATCTTACTAAGAAAACCATGAACCAAAAGAAAACATCCAATGGAGACAGACTGCAAGGCTAAAGACTTGCATGCTGGGTTATACCGGTAATTACTCATGAAACTTCCCCCATGTCTGTCGAGACCAAACTGACCAAAGAAAGCTTTAAACAGGCCATACAAAGCAGCAACCCAATTCGAAAAAAACGACGCATTCAGACAGAGCCCCTTATAAAGTCTACAATTATTTGGCGATGTTTTTAATCGCCAAAAGTAAAGCATCGTAATATATATATATATATATATATATGTGTGTGTGTGTGTGTTATAAAATTGAAATTATGCTTTAAAATCTTTTTCAACTAGTATATTTTCCCATCAGTTTCTGAAACAAATTCTACATCTGCCGCAAATAGTATTTCATATCATTAGAACCTCACCCATCAGAAACACCTTAATAAATATTAAAGATTCTGAAAGCAATGTATAAGTCAGAAGTTTATTGACATGTTTACTCTGAAAAAAATCACTTAAAGGTATAAATCGCAATAAACTATCATCATGAGAACTATTGGGCTCATAAAATTAAACTAAAGATAAAATAAACTTTAAATAAGTCTTCAATGCCATGAATAGAAATTTACTTTTCCAAATGTGAGAGTAATTGGATTCAGTTGATTAATTCAAGTTAACAGTTTCTATTGAATCTACAAAATTTTTATTAAGTTTCCTTACATTTGTGAGTTATGAGATGTAGAGCATACAGATCAAATTAAAATCTTTATGTTAAAGGATAATTCCTGATAAATGTTGAAATAAGTACTTGATAGGAACACTGGTATTTAAGGCAGTCTCCTACTGGTAACAACCGTGTCATGACTAATGGGAATGATTCAGCTGCAATAAAGCAATGTATATGTCGTAGTCTAATTGAGGAATCCGGCTCTTTGCAAAGAGCCGGCCTAATTGGAGAATCATCTCCGTTTTTCCAATTAACCTGATATTTTTCCGGCTTATTGCAAAGAGCCTAAAGAAAGTTAGGCTAATTGGAATAAGGTAAGTTATTTTTTCAAACAGCCTAAACTTCTTTAGGCTCATTGCAAAGAGCCTAGAGAACGTTAGGCTAATTGAAAAATGACCACTTGTTTCAATTCCATCGAACAATAACCTGGTCCGAACAAGACAAAGTAATTTCCGTCGAAATGCAGCCCGAATAGAACCTGAAGATTCCATTTGAAGTCAACGTGATATCCAATCCGAATCCATCAAAAAAAAAAGAAATTAAAAAACAATCTGTCGTAACCCGATCCGAGAAGACAGAATAGGTTTCATCGACACGTACCGACCAGAACCTGAAAATTCTAATTGAATCCTTTTCTAAACCATATCCAAACCCTACAAAAATAAAATTCCATCAAACCATAACCCGATCTATGCAAGATAAGATAATTTCCGTCCAAACGTAACCTCACCAGAATCTGAAAATTCCAATTGAAGTCAACCCGAAACGTGATACGAACCCGAAAAAAATCCATCAAACTGTAACCAGATACATGAAAGACAAAACAATTTCCGTCGACATGGACTGAACAGAATCTGAAGATACCAATTGAAGGCTACCCTAAATTCGGCAAATTTCAACCAGAACCCGAAATCATTCGAACCAAATACCAACTGAAAGGAAATTAAATATTATTTTAATTTAATTATGAAACGTATTTTGCAATTATATTACAAATAGTATTTTTTTTTCTTTTATGTTTAAAAATGGACATGTTATATGCTAAGTATGAATGATATCTGCAAGCGAGGCAGATTTTTAGTTTTTTTTTTTTTTTTTTTTTTTTTTTTTTTTTTTTTTTTTCAGAATTATACCGCGGAGTAGATGGTTACTAATAAAAATTATTATTAAAAATATATATGAAAATTTTTATATTAATTAAATTTGCAGATTTGGCAGATTTTTAGTTTTATTTTAGAGAGAATTACGCAGAGAAGATAATTTATTAATGATAATGATTATGAAAAATATATAAGATTCTTTTTTATGTTAAGTAAGCCTACAGGTGAGTCAGATTTTTTTTGATTTCGAAGCATTATTTGATAATGAGATAGGAACACTGTAAAAAAAAAAAAAAAAAAAAAAAAAAAAAAAAAAAAAAAATCCGACCAATTTTTCTGTAGGAATCGGAAAAATAGTTGCCCGTACACTGTAAAAAGAAATACGACCTGTTTTCCTGTAGGAATCGGAAAAATAGTTTCCCTTATCGTACCGGAAAAATTTCGTACCCAGCTCGGAATAAAATCCGTAAAATCGGAATAAAATCCGTAAAATACCGTTTTATTGTCTATTTCCTTTTTTTTTACGGATTTTATTCCGATTTGGGTCGGAAAATTTTCCGGTACGATAAGGGCAATTATTTTTCCAATTCCTAGAGGAAAACTGGTCGGATTTTTTTTACAGTGTATCGTACCTGTAAAATTTCCGATTCAGCTCGGAATAAAATCCGTAAAAATAAAAAAAAAATAAAAAGAAATAGTCAATAAAACGGTATTTTGCGGATTTTATTCTAATTTTAAGGGTTTTATTCCGAGCTGGGTCGGAAATTTTTCTGGTACGATAAGGGAAACTATTTTTCCGATTCCTACACACTGTAAAAAATCCGACCAGTTTTCCTGTAGGAATCGGAAAAATAGTTGCCCTTATCGTACCGGAAAAATTTCCGACCCAGCTCGGAATAAAATCCGTTAAAAAAAAAAATAGTCCATAAAACGGTATTTTACGGATTTTATTCCAATTTTACGGATTTTATTCTGAACTGGGTCAGAGATTTTTCCGGTACGATAACGGCGACTATTTTTCCTATTCCTACAGGAACTGGTCGTACTTTTTTACAGTGAAGATGAGTTCATGACATTTGCAAAACTGTTTCTCAAAGAAATATATTTCTAAATACTTACCAATTTTCGTAATTTTACAAACACAATTTACTAATTTATTTTTTTTACGTAATTTACAAGATACAAATTTCAAAGTTTTATTGCATATAAAACAGTGTCTTATTCGGCTCACTTATCAGTAAGTATTTTCTAAAACTATTGGAAACTTATTGGAATACATATACGTATTTCTAATATAATGATTTTTATATTTCATTGGTTATTCTAAAATCATTTAAAAGAAGAAAACTGCGAGATTCCTCGCAACTCTAAAATAATTCTAAAAATATCACTTAATCATAATTTTTTTCTTTCTTAGATCTAAATTAAAAGGCCTTGTTTTTTAGATAAAGGCAAAACAAAAAATGATCCGGAATCTTTGTAACAAGCTGAAACACATAAGAAAAAAATCCTTTTCAATTTCTAATTTTTTTGTACCTCATTTTAAATTGATATATTTTTTAATTTTTAAACGGCCGCCACAAATCAAGATGAAGGCGGCCATCAAAGGATGAAGGCGGCCATCAAAAGATGAAGACGGACATCAAGATGAAGGCCGCCAAGATGAAGGCGGTCAACGGCCGCCAAAAATCAAGATTTGCTAACTTCGAATGAAGTTAGCAAACGAACTCGGCCAAGAGATTGCTATGTACAATGCACATGCCTTGTCATATCCTAATCGGTTCATAAATACGCGTGTTATCGCGTGACAAAAATCAGATCGTTTCAAAATGTCAGCCATGCTAGAAATTCAAAGTGCTATAACTCAGACATTTTTTAAGATATAGACGAAACGAAAAATACTCCGAAATCTTTGTATCGAGGTCAAACACATAAAAAAAAACTTTTTCAATTTCTAATTTTTTTGTACCTCATTTTAAATTAAAATTACAAAAAAATTAATGGCCGCCATTTTGAAATAAAGTGGCGGATGATGTTAGCCAACGTACTCGTTCGAGACATTGGTAAGTACTATGTACACACCAAGTATATCCAAATCCGTTTATAAATACGCGTGTTACCGCGTGACAAAAATCAGTTCATTTCAAAATGTCAGCCACACTAGAATTTCAAAGTGCTATAACTGAACCGTTTTTTAAGATATAGACGAAACAAAAAATGCTCCGGAATCTTCGTATCAAGCTCAAACACAAAAGGAAAAATATCTTTCAATGTCTAATTTTTTGTACTTCATTTTAAATTTAAATTTTTTTTTTTAAATTTAAATGGCCGACATTTTGAAACAAGATGGCGTAGGAAGCTGGCAAACGAACTCGGTCGAGACATTGCTATGTATTATGCACATGCCTTGTCACATCCAAATCGGTTCATAAAAACGCATATTATCGCGTGACAAAAATCAGATCGTTTCAAAATGTCAGCTATGCTAGAAATTCAAAGTGCTATAACTCTGCCATTTTTTTAGATATAGACGAAACTAAAAAGGCTCCAGAATCTTTGTATCAAGCCCAAACACACAAGAAAAAAATATTTTTCAATGTCTAATTTTTTTTTTGTGCCTCATTTTAAATTTTTAATTTTTAAAAATTTTTTAAATGGCCGCCATTTTGAAACAAGATGGCGGATGAGGCTGGCCAACGAACTCGGTCGAGACATTGCTATGTACTATGCACATTCCTTGTCACATCCGAATCGGTTCATAAATACGTGTATTATTGAGTAACAAAAATCAGATCGTTTCAAAATGTCAGCCATGCTAGAAATTCAAAGTGCTATAATTCAGCCATTTTTTAAGATATAGACGAAACTAAAAATGCTCCAGAATCTTTGTATCAAGCCCAAACACATAAGAAAGAAATATTTTTCAATGTCTAATTTTTTGTGCCTCATTTTAAATTTTAAATTAAAAAAAAATTTAAATGGCCGCCATTTTGAAACAAGATGGCGGATGAAGCTGCCCAACGAACTCGCTCGAGACATTGGTATGTACTATGTACACACGAAATTTTATCCAAATCGGTTCATAAATACGAGAGTTACAGTATGAGAAATATCAGATATATATATACCGGGTGTCCCAAAAAGGACTGACTGATTTTAAAATTCAATAATTTGCAAACGGTGACAGATATTAAAAAAATTCTTGCAGGAGGGTTATGCATAAGGTCAAAAGTTTTATTACAGTGATTTTCAATTTTAGTTCGCTTTACAAACAATAGATGGCGCTGTAAACAATAGTCGCTAAATACAGGCTCGATTTTTGGTCCTTTATCTTGTTCCATGCAGAAAAAGGAGATGGAAATGTATTATCCGGGCCACGAAGTACCAAAAATTGAGACTGAATTTTGCGACTATTGCTTACAGCGCCATCTATTGTTTGTAAATCGAACTAAAATTGAAAATCACTGTAATAAAACTTTTCACCTTATGCATAACACTCCTGCAAGAATTTTTTAAATATCTGTCACCGTTTGCAAGTTATTGAATTTTAAAATCAGTCAGTCCTTTCTGGGACACCCGGTATATATATATGAAAACTACCTAAAAGAACATTTTTACAACTTAATGTTACACGTTTAATTAACTACAACTTAATTAACAACTTTTTACACGTAATTCTTATTGTAAACCAAAGAAAATATATTACAGGGAATCTGTAGATCATTTTCCAGCGAAAAACCTTTTTAAATACTGGTAATTTTTTTTTTTTTTTTTTTTTTTTTTTTTTGAGGAAAATAAAGCAATTTCATGGCATATTTAAAATTTTCTATTATTCAGTATACAAGTCTACAAATATTTACTGAATATTTTTAAAACTTAAAGAGATACCTAATTTACACCAAATAAAATTTTTCACTTATTACGTTGTTATTAAATGCTATTTTTATATTATCCTACATTTACAAATAACACCAAAGAGAAGAAAAAAATGGAAATTACAGAATTGGTAAAAATACTCTGCAATGAGCTCCTCTTCTAAATACTGATAATTATTTACAAATTAGTCGAAGGGAAATCCTACACTGTTAGAACACTATTCTTAAAAATAAGTAAATTGTACTAATTATTGAGCACTTCCCAATCATAAAATAGCTCCGAGTACTTAACTCTTAAATTTGAAAAACGCATGTACTCATTTTTTTGAGTACATACAGGGACTCGAAAATAAATATGTATATAGAAACACACATATACTATAAGAGAAAAGTCCTTCCGGCCAGTGCCGGGAGGAAGAGGTAGCTTTCATAATCCTTATTTAAAAAAAGCCAACTTATATCATGCAAACACACGAAGCTCAATTTAGTGGAAACCGAATATAGGAGATTCAATACTAATTTTTATCAATATAATGAATGAGAATTTCGCGAAATTAGTCAGCTTTATCCAAGCTGCTTTTCTTTAAAGTAACTTATATTTGAGTGGCAAATTCGGCAATTTCTTAAAGTGCCTGTCATTTTAAGACAACATGGTGGATGAGGCTAAGCAGTGAACTTGGTCGAGACCTTAGTAATTGCTGTGCACATGCTCACTCACATCGGAATCGGTTAATATATAGGAGTGCTGTCGCATGCAAAAAATCAGATTTTTCAAAATGTCACCCACAGTAGAAATTGAAACTGCTATATCTGAGCCATTTTTTAAGGTAAAGACAAACAAAAAATGCTCCTGAATCCTTATATCAAGATCAAATACTTAAGAAAGAAACCTTTTTCAATTTCTAATTTTTTTGCACCTCACTTTAAATATATATATATTTTTTAATTTAATGGCCGCCATTTTGAAACAAGGTGGCTGATGAATCTGGCCAGCGAACTTGGTCGAGGTGTTGATGTATACTATCCACATGCCTTCTTACATCGAAATAGGCGAATACGTGTGTTATCGCGTGACAAATACGAGATCGTTTCAAAATGTTAGCCATGCTAGAAATTCAAAGTGCTATAAATCAACCATTTTTTAAGATATCAACAAAAGAACAAATTTTCAGAAACAAAAACTGCTCCGGAATCTTTGTATCAAGGCCAAACACATAAAAAAAAATCTTTTTCATTTTCCAATTTTTTAATACCTCACTTTGAATTTTAAATTTAATTTTTTTTTAAATGGCAAGGCTTTTGAAACAAGATTGCGAATGAAGCTGGCCAACGAACTCGGTCGAGACATTGGTATGTACTATGTACAGACCAAGTTACATCCAAATAGGTTCATAAATACGCCTGTTGTCGCGTGATAAAAATCAGGTCGTTTTAAAATGTCAGCCACAAGAGAAATTCAAAATGCTATTACTCAGCCATTTTTTTTAAGATATAGACGAAAGAAAAACTGTTCCGGAATCTTTGTATTAAGTTCAAACACATACAAAAAAAATCTTTCTCATTTTCCAATTTTTTGGTATCTCATTTAAATTTTTTTATTTTTTAATTTTTTTAAATGGCCGCCATTTTGAAACAAGATGGCGGATGAAGCTGGCCAACGAACTCGGTCGAGATATTTGTATGTACTATGTACACACCAAGGTACATCCAAGTCGGTTCTTAAATACGCCTGTTATTACGTGAGAAAAATCAGGACGTTTCAAAATGTCAGCCACGCTAGAAATTCAAAATGCTATAACTCAGCCATTTCTTAAGATATACACGAAACAAAAACTGCTCCCGAATCTTTTTATCAAGGTCAAACACATAAGAAGAAAATATTTTTTCAATTTTCAATTTTTGGTACCACATTTCAAATTTAAATTTTTCTTAAAAATTTAAATGGCCGCCATTTTTAAACAAGATGGCGAATGAAGCTGGCCAACGAACCCGTCGAGACATTGGTATGTACTATGTATAAACGAAGTTACATCCAAATCGGTTCATAAATACGCCTTTTATCGCGTGACAAAATTCAGGACGTTTCAAAATGTCAGCCACGCTAGAAATTCAAAATGATATAACTCAGCCATTTTTTAAGATAAGACGAAACAAAAACTGCTCCGAATTCTTTGTACAAAGGTCAAATACATAAGAAAAAAATATTTTTCCATTATCAATTTTTCGGTACCACATTTCAAGTTTTAAATTTTTTTAAAAATTTTAAATGGCCGCCATTTTGAAACAAAACGGCGGATGAAGCTGGCCAACGAACTCGGTCGAGACATTGGTATGTACTATGTACACACCGAATTACATTGAAATCGGTTCATAATTACGGGAGTTACAGTGTGACATAGGTCAGATATATATATATATATATATATATATATATCAATTTTGAACGGAGGATGGTTTCGAGGTCTGGGGATCATGATCGATGAAAATATACCAAAATTTTTTGAAATCGCTTTCCTCCGAACGGCTGCAATAGGTAGCTTTTTTGTAAAGAAAGCTACCTAAAAACAAGCGAAATTACATAGAACCGACAAATCACCATTTTTAATTACGGTAGTTTTGAATTGCGAAGAACTACAATCTTTGGAGCAAAGAACAATGGATTTACTATTTTAATTCTTGTGTATGAGCCGCCCCGTGATTTGAACCCAAGCCCTCTACGTGAGAGATAAGTATTGTACTGACTGTGCTATAAGAGCAGGTACCACCTGCTTCCAAATGACACCTTTTATGAATCAGCGACGGATGATCGCTAACAGCAGAGATGAATTTTCCCTTTCTTAAATAATCTAATTTCTAATAAAACAATTTTTAAACTAATTGTTTTTTTCTATAACATTACTAATGATATTGTAAATAAATTTGAAAAGTGTGTATTATAAATTAAAAATTATAACAAAGATAGACATATATTTAAATAAAAGCTTGGAAATCCCTACTGTCAATTCGGTATAAGAAAAGGGTTTATCAGAAAACTCATATTTTTGAGCACATAGGATTGAAACATGAATATTAAGACTTTAACATAGAAATATATGTATTCATTTCTGCATACATTTATAAATAAAGTATAAGTATACACAACTTTAAAATATCATGTACTCGTTTTTGAATTAATTGTACTTGTAAAAATCGAGTACAAAGAATTTTCCATTTTTAAGTAGATTGATGCTCCTTTTTGAAGCAATTGTACTTAGAAAATATGAGTACATAGAAATGCGCATTTTTAAGTAGATTATTTTTAACAATGTACTTCTTTTTGAAACAATTGTACTTAAAAAAATACGAGTACATGGAAGTTCTCATTTTTAAGTAAATTATTTTTGAGAGTGTATATTTACAAAATACTCAAAGGGAAGAAAAACTTGGAAATTACAGAATTTGGGGTACGGAATTTGGGGTAGTAGGTTCTCCAATGAATTAGTCTTCTAAATACTTTTAATTGTTTGATTTTGTTATTTAGAGGTAAATTAGGAAATTTGATTGAATATCGAACTAGTTCGGTTATTGTCTATTATATTTATCAGCAAATATTTATTGAATATTTTTAAAACCCAAAGAAATACCTAAATGTAAACTTAATAAATTTATTTTCATTTTAAACCGTTTATTCTGTGTTTGTGCAATAAATTCAAAAAGAAAAACTATTGGATTCGAAGCATCTGTAAAACAACTCCCGTAAGAATTCCACTTCTAAACACTTATCATTTTTTTTTCTAGTATCAGGTGGCAGATAGAACATAACAATTTTTTAGTATCGCCCTATAAACAATACTTTCCAAACAAAAGAAATTTTTATATATTTCTACTTGTTATTTTTAAGTCAAAAAGTTAGTGCCAACTTGGAGTTTTTTGAACTAACTTTGAAACATACTTCTATTAAATTTTAAAACAAAAATAAAAATCTCTTTTTTCTGCATTCTACTGCAAAGTACAGCCATAAAAACAGAAAAAGAAATAATAGGAAAACTTTTCTCTGTTTTTATAAAAATATATTTGATTCTAAAGCAATACTCTTTCATGTACTTTTATATTTTAGTTTTAGTAGTAGATATTTTCAGGAAATATCTACTTAGTAAATAATATGGTGATTCCAATATATAATCATAGAAACGATGGAAGTTTAATAACATGATATTAATAGAATGAAAGGAAGTTTGGAACTATACATTCAAGGTATTTTTATGTAATATAATTTTTATTCTTATTAGAGTATAATATTAAAATTTATGTATAGTGTACTATAATTAAAAAAATCACTATCTAAGTAACGAATCAAACGATTTTTTATAGTGTAATTTATTATTATAGTACGTTACATACTATCATTATATATCAATTATTATATATCTATTATTATCTATTATTATATATTATTATCATTTATTATTATTATTATAGTATAGTAGTTTATATTTGTGGTAGTATACCATTTGGAAAAATGGTTATTGTTCTCTGTCAGGGTAGGAAATCAAAAACATATGTGTGGCGTTTTATTGGTTGAATCCGCATTTTATTCGTTTTCTGATTGGTCTATACAATAATCTGTATTTCCCTTTACTTTCAACAGAGATGGATACTTCAGTTGCCACTATGACAAAAAAGTAATAAAAACTACAAAAAAAAAATTAATAACTCCGAAACAAATTGAGATACAGCTTTCAAACAAATTGCATTTAAAAGTACATTTTTTTTCTCTATACGACGGTGTAAAAAATAATATTGTGGTATGTTTAGAAGTTTAAGAATGGAATTTCATTTAAAATGGGTCATCAGATTTCTTGGACGATGAAAAAGCCTTTTCCCGAACAGCCAATGAAATGTTTGGATAATACGTAAATTTCAGGAAATCTGACGAGTCACAGGCGATTTTTGTCGCTTGCAATTTTTACGTGTAATAACGCTATTAATGTATAATTCATGTCGTACGTAATGTAGGATCAACTCCGTACGATTTTTTATGCGTTAAATTTTGTATTTAAAAAAATCATTTTCCAAATGGTCCTTGTAATTTGTTAAATTGCTTTTTTATTTATTTTTTTTATTATTCCAGCTGATCCACTGGTTTTGCTCGGACCTGTGTTGAAAGACCTTTAATTGAACCTCACATTTCTATGGCTCATATCTTTAACTCCATTTTGTTGATTTTATATTTTGAAATTGAAATGTCGCAAAAAAAAATTCTGAATTGAAAGTGAAAGTAAATGCGTATTTTATTTTTAGTTTCTATGCGTTATTTTGGAGTCTATGCATACTGAAAGCAAGAAAAACCTCGTAGAAACACTCAGGTTTCTACTGATTTCGTCAAAATTTCCACATATTTTATCTTGTAAATAAAATATTTCTACCCGTTCGAACATTCAGTGCTCTAAAATGATTGTGTTAAAATACAGACGTTTTGTGATTGTTAGCGTAGAAAAAATATAATCTCCGTGCAGCACGAAATCAGTTGCGTTTTTGAGTATATTTGAAAGGTTTAAAATTAATATATTATTTAAATAGATTGAACCATGATTTAGAAGAAGGTTTCGGTTTTAATAACATATTTTTGGGTTCTAGTTACCCTGAATTTGCGCGCTAAAAGGGTGAAACCGCGAAGAAATACCCAGAATTTTACCGATTTAGTCGAAATTTTATTTTATAAAAAATATTTCTATCCATCCAAAGATTTCAAAATTTTGGTAAGTGGTGTAAATATGGCCTATTGGGATATTCTCAAATGTTTGTATTAAAATGCTCACATTTTATTACTTTTAGCATAGAAAAAAAATCCTCTCCATGAGGCGCTCAGTCACTTGCGTTTGTGGGTATATTTGAAAAATTTAAGATTCCTATTTTTTTAAACAGATTGCCCCATCGATTAGAAGAAGGTATCAGGTTAAGGGGACCGAGGAAGCCCTATCTCCGCCATGTTAAATTCACCAACTTTGGTACCTTTTTCTCAGAAATGGTGAAGAATAGAGGTCTAGATTCTTTAGAGTAGTTAGAGCAACATTTACGTATTTTAACAGACCAAGAGAAACTCAAAATTAATTTTTAATTATTCATTGAAAGTCATTTTTAAATTAGCATTTTTGGTAAGATTACACTGCCTAAAATGAATATTTCTCAACAAATCATTAAATCCCTGTGTTAAACTATACAATATAGCATAATATAAGTACAGTAGAACCTCTTTTATCCGAAACTCTTTTAACCGAAAATCTCGATTAACCGAAACCCATTTTTAAAGCTTTTTTTTTCCTATCGTATTCCTTGTGTGCAAGCGGTCCTTTCCGATCTACGCGTGCATATAAATATTTTCTATCCTTTGTCATAGAGTTCCTTCGAATTTAACTTGAGCTCCCGTAAGATGTGGAGTGGAACGATGAAAACGAACAAATTAGCAATTCTGCAGCTTTTGAATGTTTTGCAAAAAATTTGGCATGACAGGAGCAGCAGAAACACTGTGATACTGGTTAACTAATAAGATTTAAAAATTCCGTGATTGAGCTTCAAACAAAGGCAATCGAAACTGCGACACACAAAACATTTTTTTCCAATTCTTGTGATACATGTAAAAGGTAATATCCAAATTGATATTCGGGTAATTTATTCTTCATTTTTTTTTTGTAAAAAATATATCTATCCGTCAAAACGTTTCAATTTTTTTATAGGTGATGTAAATACGGACAATTGAGACGTTCTAGAAAGATTGTGCCAGAATGAGGACGTTTAGTTCCTTTTAGCGTAGTAAAAATATAGTTTCCGTGGGGAAAAATGACCTGCATCCTTCGGTATATTTGAAAGAATTAAAGTTCGTAATTTTAAAATCGAATGACACCGCCGATTAGAAGCACGTTTTAGCTTTATGAGCATATCCTTGCTTTGACAGTACCCTTAAAATTGCATCCTTTAGGGGCGTTGCATTGAGAGGGAAAATGTTTTTCGGAAAAACGAGCCTTTTTGAATGTTTTTTTTTTTTTTTTTTTTTTTTTTTTTTTTTTAAGGATTTAAGTACGACATATTTCTTAATTGATATTGCTCCAGTTGAGACGTAAGAGGACGATCTTTGGCAATATGTCTTTCAATTTTAACTATAACGAGTGGTTTGGCGATTTTGGAATAACTTAAAACAATAAAATAAACAGAAATTATGTCGAAAACATTTCTTCGATAGCTCCTGATGCGTAGATTAGTTTGTACGCATGCTCACGTGCTTTTATTGAGCGGAGATCAAGTAATCGACATTTTGATGAGAGTGAGTTCCGGTGTTTAATTAATAACGAAACTAATTATAAGAATTTTAAAATTCAAATCTCAGATGCATCAGGAGACACTTTGAACTGACCTCAAATAAATTTCGGCCTCGTACGTCCCATAGATTTTGCAAGTCATCGCACACAGACAGACAGACTTACAGACACTCATACAGAGCGAAACATTGTTTTATTAGTATAGGTATTTTTATATAAATGATTCCTAGTGTCTTTCAATGTATTGAGTTTAAATGATCGATAGATTTTAAACCGCGATTCCAATTTTTAATATAAAAAGTCAGCGGTTTTTTTTTTCGTTTTCTGAATTAAGCATTAATAAAACAATACCTTATTTTTCTCCCTCTAAACAAGTGCAGAATTTTCCACTTTGGTAACTCTATTGTATAAAAATTGTAAACATGCGTTACAATATAAAGAAAGTTCGGGTATTATGGCATGCCATTTATATTTTTATTTGTATGTCAACATAAAAAAATTAGATATATTAAAAGTTAGTAAACAACAAACTTTGAATATTTTTCAACACATTTTTTAATTCGTTTACAGTGGTAGAAAAAAATTCATATTAATATTTATCCTTTAAAAACAGTTACACTTAACACGTATAATAGGGCAATATGGAATAGTATTATACGAAATATTGAAATTCGAAGAAAAACCACGATTTAAACTAATAACCAAAATTATTTAACGAGTAAACCTTAATAGATCATCTGTAAGTAATCAGATTCTTTGAAATTTTTTTTTAATTTTTAGACTGGTCTTGAAACTGTTTTTAGCTGATATTCTATGTTACGCAAAGCACACCTTGAAAAAAAAAAAAAAAAAAAAAAAAAAAAAAAACCTGTTCACACATCAACAAGTTAGCATAGAGGAAAACTGACTAACACAGCAATAAATAATCAACTTTAAACTGAACTTGGTAAACATCAATGGCAATAGGATTTTATAATTAATGCTAATTTTATAAAATGTACAAAAAAGTGCAAAAAATTGAGAATAAAATTTTATTTCACCGCGTTGCTCCAACAACAGGTATCCAAACAGGACAGTGCCTCATGGCAGTATTAGGAAGTGGTATGGCAGATTCACGCTTGGCTACAACATCGTATGCGCCACATATTGAAGTATCCCATATTGTCCGACTATTTCATAATATCCGAACTTCCTCTACTTATATGAAAATGCATTTGTAGTACGGGAAGCATTTTGCGCGTTGAGCCTCGTAGATTGAACAATATACGGTTTATGAAATGCAATTACATTTTTGACGCAATGGACCTATGTTTATTAGACTTGATCTAAAGAAAACAAAATGGCGTTTCTGTTAAATCGACATACACTGTAAAAAAAATAATGCCAGTTTTCCGGTAGGAATCGGAAAAATAGTTGCCCTTATCGTACCGGAATAATTTAACCCAGCTCGGAATAAAATCCGTAAAATCGGAATACAATCCGTAAAATATCATTTTACAGACTATTTCCTTATTTTTACAGATTTTATTCCGAGATGGGTCGGAAATTATTCCGGTACGATAAGGGCAACTATTTTTCCGATTCCTACCGGAAAACTGGCAGTAATTTTTTTTTCAGTGTACCGCTTTCGCAACAATTTCAAAACTTTAAAAATTTGAAAAAGTATTCAACATTTTTTTTTAACATTAAATGGCCCCAATGGTTCATGTACGACAAAAAAATATTGTTTCTCAAACCTGACTAATTGTCATCAATTCAACTGCAATGGCACACAGCGTGTTGAAAAGCATTCTTTTATGAAAAACGCGTGATAAAAATCAAAATATCTGTTTTAACGCAGACGAACAGTAAATATGTAACTTTTCTTTCAAAAGAATTCACAACTTGATGCATTTTTATATTTATATTAGTAACAGATATAATATGCGGTAAAATAATTACATTAATGAATATAATTTCTAGATGAGCACACTGTAAAAAAAATACTGCCAGTTTTCCGGTAGGAATCGGAAAAATAGTTGACCTTATCGTACCGGAATAATTTCCGACCAGGATTCCGACCGGAATAATTTCCCAAGCTCGGAATAAAATCCGTAAACATAAGAAAATAGTCAGAAAAACGTTATTTCACGGATTTTATTAAGATTTTACGGATTTTATTCCGAGCTGGGTTGGAAATTATTCCGGTACGATAAGGGCAACTATTTTTCCGATTCCTACCGGAAAACTGGCATTATTTTTTTTTACAGTGCAGTGTATTTTTTTTTCAATTAATAAGGAAAATAAGCATAATAAAATGTTTGTATAACATTTGTAATCGTTGAAGAATCGAAATTTTTATTTATTGTAAAGCTTAACTATCGTTAAAAAATTGATTATGACTTTCAGACGTAAGGTAAGGTGTTGCAATAGTGCGCGGTGTACAAGAGGACGCAGAGCGATTACCAAATCTGTAAATATATTTAGCCACACATGTCAAAAATGTAATAACATGATAAGTTTATTGTAAAATAAAACTGCGCATTTGGATGAAACGTTTAATGATTTAGAAGACGAAAGGTGATTTTGGCGTTCCCGTTACAATATTTAAGGATTTGAAAACCGGATTATAATTGAGATTACAAAGCAAGTTTACTATTTTTAGTTTTAATGGATCAGGTTATTATTGGGCTACCTGTCACACAGTGATTTGGATTTACTTATAAAACAGGTGACATTACTATTGTTTCAACGATATTTAGTGAGGGTAGTGCAAGAGTGCTTAGTGACAAAGTGCGGAAAAGTGCGCATCTGCTTTTGGAAAAACTGATGCTGTTGTCAAAGCAGGATTTAAATCAACGGTTCTATAGACTTTCAAAAATTACTTTTTTATATACTAACTGTTCAGAAAGCAGCGTCACTGGAAGACTATTAAAATATAAACTTGTTCAACCACCTAAGAATGGAAATTAGGAAGAAAGAAAATTGCTTTCAATACAAAACGATATTTTAGAAAAGAGGAGAAGCCTAGTAAAGAAAAACCACACGCCCAATGTGAAATAAACCCAACTTCGGTTTCGCAAGGTATATCAACGACTTCAATAATTTCATCTTACGTTAAATTAACAGAGTAGTCATTTTATCCAGAATCATCTAGCTGGTATACTATAATAAGGAGAGCAGAAAATCTGAAATTTTAAGCAGTTCACCACACGAAAGGTAGCTTGAAGATCACGCTGCGGACAAAATCCAAAATCCTTTGAAAAAAAAAACAGTCAAAGTAAACCCAAGAATGCAAAAACTGCACCGAAGAAAAAACTTTGATTATTGTTTAAATTGATTAGGAATCTTTAAGGAACCAATTGTAGAGAATTGGATCGATTGCATTTCTTGCAGAGACTGGTGGCACGAAGATTAGATAGACTACGTGGTCAATAAAAATGTAACGGCTGTAAATGAAACGATTTCCTCTTTGTACCGCACACTCTTACACAGTTGACTCCGCAATCCTGCCCTTAGTGGTTGTACAAGAGTGCGCATTCAGGAGGATAATATTTTTTGAAATAATATCGAAAGTGTCCCTTATAAGTTAATGAAGACAATTTACAATGATTATAAATAAAGTATAATATCATCCCTTAAATATTTTCATTTTTTGTTATTTAATCAAATAGTTTAACTGCGCATTCCTGCAATAATAAGTAACAGATTGGCGTAAGTTAATAATTGTATTTTTATTCCGTAATGATAAAAAATTTATTTTTCAAAAATTTTGATGGAAAAATGCAATATTGCGACTGCTCGTTTAAACATGAAGGACATCGCTGAAAAGTTTTTTTTTTTTTTTTTTTTTTTTTTTTTTACGTTAATGCTAAGAGTATATACCGGGTGTCATAAAAAGAACTGACTGATTTTAAAATTCGATAACCTGCAAGCGATGACAGATATTTAAAAAAATCTTGCAGGAGGGTTATGCATGAGGTCAAAAGATTTTTGCAGTGATTTTCGATTTTAGTTCGAATTACAAACAATAGATGGTGCTGCGATCAATAGACGCTAAATTCAGGCTCGGTATTTGGCACATCGGGACCCACACAATACATTTTAATCTCCCTTTTCCGCATGAAAGAAGTGAAAGCCCAAAAAATCAAGCCTGTATTTAGCGCCTATTGCTTACAGCGCCATCTATTGTTTGTAATTCGAAAATCACTGTAAATAAACGTTTGACCTCATGCACAACACTCATGCAAGAATTTTTTTAATATCTGTCACCGTTTGCAAGTTACTGAATTTTAAAATCAGTCAATCCTTTTTAGGACACCCGGTATTTTAAACATCGAAAATTTCATTTTTGCCTTTTTATTCCTTAATGAGAAAAAAAAAATAATAAATGTTGAGGGTAAAATGCAATATTTCTGTCACTTCTTTGAAAGCAAAGGGAAGCTTTTTAAATCTTTTAAATTATTTGATATTTTAAATAAAAGTGTATATTTTAAATACAGAAACTTTTATTCTTGCTTTTAGTTTATTGTTACCTCAAGAATATATTTAATTAAAGTAGAAAAAAATGATTCATTTTGGACAAAAATTACATATTAATCCTGAATCCAGATACAAAAAGTAGATGGCAGCACCCCATTTTTTTCACCTTGAAATCGTGCAATATTTTAAGAAATGAGCGCAGATTCAAAGAGGAGTAGCTCATGGAATGTAACAGAAATTACCTTTTTGAACCCATTTTTGCTGGGTTAGGAATCAAAAGGCAATCTTGAATTTTCTTGAGCATATCATGGACTTATTGATCTTTATTTCTGTGGAATATTGTTAATGTTGGACCTTTCCTTTATTTATATTCTTACTCATACATAAGAGGAAAAATTATGATTTTTTATTTTTTTTTAAAGTTTCTAAGGTTTTTTTTTTTAATGAAGGAAATAAATGGCAACTTTAAAACTTGGGAAATTTGATCTTCATATGTAATACTGCATCAGACACCAATTTCACAAAGCTTTTTGAATTTCTTTGATTTCTATAATGTTTCTAATTTTCGCAAAATTCACAAATTTTGAATTTCTACCACCAATTAAAGATTAATCATGGTGTTAATAGATTATTATTACTCAATAAATAGGGAGATAATTTTTCAGAGGTTACAATATTGCAAAAAAAAAAAAAAAAAAAAAAAAAAAAAATCCTTTCTATAACATAGTTTTTAAAATACAGAACTTCAAACTTTCAACTTTGGGCGATTGCACACATGTCATTCTTTATCACTTTTCTTTTATATTTTAATCACTAGTCTTTATCACTATTCTTTTATATTTTACTGCTATACCAAAACTCCTAAAATAATTCATTTTTTGTGACGATATTTTGCATAGCTCTATTTCAATATGAATTGAACCTGCGTATAAAATTTTATTAAAATCGGTTACTATGTGGCCACGACATTTTTTTAAATTTTCGCTCATTTTACGTGGAATAACCCACATACAAAACTTACAGAGATAGATGAAGTATAATAAGGAATGTTTTACAACAGGCGGCATAGTACACTTGAATTTTGATAAAGTACGCTGTTTGATTAAAAGTTTGTAATTAATTAAAAAATAATGAAAAAGTGTATCAGTAAATAATTTCAAAGATTGAAGTAAAAAAGACTCCCACAAGTTTACTGGTATATAGTATTTCTGATATCAAAGTCCTTTTTTTTTTCTATTCATACACAAAACGCATAACTATATATAAGGTATGATAGGGAAGATTTTTGAAAAGACAAGATAGTACATTCGCAATTTGCTAAAACACGTTGTTATATTAAAATATGCGGTTATATAAAAAATAAAGAAAAAACGTACGAGTAAATAATCTCAAAAACTGCAGTGCGAATGTCTTCCACAAGTTTAAAGGCATACAGGGAGCTCTAAAATTGGACAGATAAATTCAAGGGGTGATATTAGGAATCAAGAGGTTGAAAAATTGCCATTGAACATGGTATTTCAAACCACGTATTTAGTCACAAATACAAGGTGTACTGAACTCAGGTTGACGGTAATAATTTCGAGAAAAATAAAAACATTGCAATGATAATGCAACGATATGTGTGTTGTTTTGTGTGAAAGGTGATAACATCAACAAAAGATCTAGAAAAACATGTTGCTCAAGCAATCCATGATACGACTGCCGTTTCAGTACCGTATGAACTCATAATCGCAGTCCAAAATGTGGGGCGTCAAGTGCATACTGCGTGCGCGTATAATGCAAACTACTGCCACTTTCGTTTGGTGTTATCTTATTTACAGCAAAGATGAGAATATCTGTTAAATCTTTTATTATAATATAATCCAGTTTTCTGAAAATTATTACAGTCAACCCAAATCGAGTTAGGATGAGACACCCTGTATTTTTTATTAAATACGTGATTTGCGAAACCATGTTCTATGGTAATTTTCCATCCTCTTGAAGCCTACTATCGTTAATGCAATCTATGGTTAATGCGTTAATAAGGTCTGTTAATACAATTTTTTTGTTAGCGTAATAATTTAAAATTATAAATAAAGTACAACATCATCCCTTAAATCTCTTCATTTATTGTTATTTAACTAAATACCTAAAGGGCGCACTCCTACACCACCTGACCCTATTCTGAATTGCAACGATATAATAGAATGCATGAAGAACATACATAGCATGTATTGCCGAAGACATACTCTTATTGTAAAATATGCTATGACATCAATACTAAGGAAAATGCTATTATGGAAACTTTGGCAGAAAATGTTTATCATATTTTAAAAAATCCCCTCAAACAATTACCGCCCATGCAATATATTGTATACGAATTATTTTGTTAAACACTATAAATAAATTATAAATATTCTATGAACTATTTTTATAGAAAAAATTCTGTAATGAACATTATAAACATGTAGGAATTTTGTACTCATTTGGATAGCAAAATTTCTTTAAAACTTACATTAAACAATTTCCGCCAATAATCTGTAATGCGCTTAGATGAGAAGAGCTTGAACCTTCAGTAAAATGTTTCCAAGGAACAAAATAACATATTTATTTCTGAAAGCAAGCACTTAATACAAAATATTTTATGACGTCAATTATAGGGTAAATACTATTACGGAAACTTTGGCGGAAAAATGCTTATCATATATTTTAAAAGCAATTCTAACAATCGCCGCCCCAGCAAGATATTGGATTCGAATTATTTTGTTAAACCCTATAAATAAATTATAAATACTCCATGAACTATTTATATAGAAAATATTCTGTAATGAGCATTAAAAATATGTATGAACATTATTCTCATTTGAATAGCAAAATTTATTTAAAACTTACATTAAACAGTTGCCGCCAATAGTCTGTAATGCTCTTAGATGAAAAAATTACTAACCTGAACCCCCGGTAAAAGGTTTCCTAGGAATAAAATAATATATTTATTTCCTAAAACAAACACTTATTGTAAAATGTTTATGACGTCAATTCTAAGGAAAATACTATTATGGAAACTTCGGCGGATAAATGCTTATCATATTAAAAAAAAAAAACTCTTCTTAGAATTATCGTTTATACAAGATATTGAATTCGAATTATTAGGTTGTAACGAAAGTTTTCCTCCAAATCGCCATTACATAATGCTAATTCTAATATATATAATTAACTGTAATTTTATATATAACCACCATTCCGCCAAACTTTCACAGTGTCATATGATACCACACAAGTACCTAAAGCTATATACTTTATTTGGTGACATTCTGTCGCTGACTTTTTGCAACAGAACTGGGAGTAAATGATGGTTCTAATTTGGTAGCATGATAGTTCGAATTTAGACAACTTGTACTTAATGATAACGATATTTTTTTACAACTTTTACAGCACAGTGTTATTCATTTAACTGTTGTGTTTGTTAACTGTTCATTTAAGTGTTGGTGACATTCTGTCGCTGACTTTTTGCAACAGAACTGGAAGTAAATGATGGTTCTAATTTGGTAGCATGGTAGTTCGAATTTAGACACCTTGTACTTAATGATAACGATATTTTTTTTTACAACTTTTACAGCAAAGTGTTATAAAGCAAGTCTATTTCTTTCAAGTGCCAAAAATCGTTTGTCAAAATATGAGCAAACACGTCAACGCAAGCTGTTTGCACAGACCGTATTAGCTGCGGCGGGAAAATTTCGTTACAACCTGATATTTTATTCAACCTTATAAATAAATTAAAAATATTCTATGAGCTATTTTTAAAAGAAAAATTCTGTAATGAACAACAGACACATGTAAGAATTTTTTTCTCATTTGAATATCAAAATTTCTTTAAGTCTAACTTTAATAAGTTGCCGAGAAAAGACCGTAATGCGCCCAGATTAGAAGAGTACCAAATTGATCCCTTGGTAAAAGGTTTCCTAGGGACAAAATAATATGTATTGCTTTAAACAAACTCTTATTGTAAAATATTTTATGACGTCATTACTAAGGAAAATATTATTATGGAAACCTTGGCGGGAAATACTTATCATATTTTTAAAAAGCCATTCTAACAATTACCGTAAATACAAAATATTGAAATCTAATTATTTTGTTCAACCATATAAATAAATTATAATTATTTTTCATGAACTATTTTTACATGAAAAATTTTTTAATGAACATTTAAAACATGTTGGAATTTTGTTCTCATTTGAATAGGAAAATTTCTTTAAAACTCACTTTAAACAGTTGCTACCAAAGGACCGTGATGCGCCTAGATGAGAAGCCTAGGAACCTCCATATCTATATTAACATACAATTTGGGCCTTTTACAAGATGCAATATAAACTGTGAAAGCGGAATCCCTTCGGGTCGAGAAAAAAATATGTTTTTGTCGACTGCCCATCTTTGTACATATATACTGATATTTCAACCAACGGGACTTCGAAAATTTATTATTTAAGACATGATTACGCACAGATTTAACACAGATTAGTTTTTCACATATTTATTTATGGTAGTATATTATGTAGATTAGTTAAGTTTAAGAAATCAGAACCCTGTCTTAACCGTGAAATTTTTATTGTCCCGAAGGAAATAATTCCATATAGTTATATCTGTTAAGATTGAAACCTGTCTTAAACTTAATATTTCTTTGATTCCAAGCAATTTTTTTTTCGCAGGGGTTACTATAATAATTTGTAAATATAACTATATGATCGTTTTATTAGCTAAAATAATAAGTTATGCGCCATTTTACACACAGATGTAGACAGAAAGTGCTGGACATGTTTCATACAAATTTTATTGTAGCCAGTCCATGAGAGATAAATGTTAGGGACATGATTTTTTTATAGATAGCATCTTGTAATGCATCTTGTTTATGCACATAATGTACGTTTTATTTGAAATAATATAACACCACTAATCACTTGAGGGGCGTGGGGGAGAAGTATTTATTATATTACTTAATTTTAATCAAAACTAGTGCCAGAAATTTTGAAAAAAAAAAGTAATTTTTGTAACTTGTATGAAAAATAGCTGTATCATTTTTCTGGAGTGTATTTAACATTAGAAAAACAAAACTACTTGCCTCTAAAAGGATTAAAGTATACTTCAAAAATTCACTGCTTATACACTGTAATTTATCCTAATTCTTCTGTGCATTTTTTGAAAAGAAATACAGGTTCTATGTACGTTGTGTTCTCTAAGAAATTCATTGTAGTCTGACCTAAAACGATAGGTAAATTTCATTATACTTAAAAAAATAACGCTATAAAAATGTTTATTCGAAAGCCCGTGCTTCAAAACTTATCGGAATTATTTTGTGTATTTCTGTAAATGAACAATATATATTAGACATACCATTTTAAAGAAAATAAATTATTTATGATTCTCAATAATCATATCTCAAATTTGTAAAAATTCGAGTTCATTTTCAATATTAGGTACACGGAGACACCTACTGACAGATAAATTAACAGACGTCATAAACACTTCTCAACTATATTGGAAAAAGTTAAAACAACCTATCGCATTGTAGCCTATAATTAGATAACAAAATTTTTAAAAAGGTCAAAATTAAATGGCGACAAGCAGCACGACTTGTAGCCTGCTGGCATAATTAAATACTTTCTTACCTGGAATGCTAACCCTTTCCCTTCGCCACAGAATTTTAATATAATAAACGACAAGAAAAATATCATTCAAAACAAATTATGTTGAAATACGTAAAATAAAGACAAGCAATAAAGAAATTTATACGTAAAATTCGTCGCTAAATTAAAAAATGTATAAATGAGAAGAAATGTAAAAAATCACTTTTACTTATGGGTAATAAGTATGTTAGTAGCAGAACACATATAAAGCATACAGGAGTCAAAACCAAATACACACTAATTATCATTCAAGGCGCCCAATCATAGTGGGTGATTATATAAAGATTTCAAGTTTGAATCATAATGTCATTTTAAAGAATTTAAACAGATGAGAATTATGTTATAAATTTTCTTTTTCCATAAGATGAATTTTATGAATTAAATAGACAGATCTGATAAATAACAAATAAATCGCTCTAAATTTCCTAATTAATTATTATCTATTTAAAGATATATTTATAAACTATGTGCATTGTGGAAATGACTTCTTTTCATAAAAGTTACATTTTAAAATTCTTATAACAAAAAATAGTACTTTTTATACTTTATTTTGGCCTCTACACACGCAACTGTAAGTAACCAATATTTTGAATTAAATAGACAGATCTGATAAATAACAAATAAATCGCTCTAAATTTTCTAATTAATTATTATCTATTTAAAGATATATTTATAAACTATGTGCATTGTGGAAATGACTTCTTTTCATAAAAGTTACATTTCAAAATTCTTATAACAAAAAATAGTACTTTTTATACTTTATTTTGGCCTCTACACACGCAACTGTAAGTAACCAATATTTTGTAGATAAATGTAATTAACACAAATACCAACTCAAACAAATTTATTAAAATTTAACTATTCGATACATTGTGTTGCTGATAAGCTACATTTTTTTTCCATGTAAAAAAATGTGCTCAATTTTTTAATACGTGTATTTTTATTGAATTGTACACATTTTTTATTAAGAAATCCCTCACACTCTTAAAAATTGAAGCTTTAACATGTGAGTTCTTCAATCAGCTTGGAATGCTCATTAAGAACAATACAAGTAACCGGTCTGAAATCCTTGTTGTACAGTAATCCACAATTAAGAAAACGTGTGTGTCACTTAAAACTTTGCAACTTCGTTACGAAAGAAACTTTATAGTAGAAGTTTATAGCTGTTAATCTTTGAATAGACAGTGAAATATAATGATTTATTATACTTCATTTTGTTCTGAATTTTGAAAAAAAAGCTGAGCGTTATTATTACACAGTGCATGCCCGATTATATGATAATCACTGGTTCAGATGAATGTCGAGAAATCGGCACCACCCTATCATCGGGAGGATATTATCAGAGAAATTTTCTAATTATATAGATAACTATAAATGAAATACATAGCTACAACCATAAACTAAAAAGTATTTAATAAATTATCTATAATAAAAAATAATGAAAATTTAAGGAAGGAGTTCTCTAGTTATGTACCTTCTATTATATTTTGTATGTCAAAAAATAACACACTCCAGATTTTTTAAAATTATTATTATTGTTCTTGTTCTTATTGTTTTTATTATTGTTTATTTTTTGTTGCTCTTTAATTGTGATTTGCTTGCAACAGACATACGGATTCTACTTAATAAAAGCCTTGTCTGCTTTCATATTTAAAAAAATATTTATGCATTCAAAGGTATTTGAAATGGAGCAATTACTCGTGTAAAATATACTTTTGTGTATAATATGCAGCATTCAATTTTAACATCAGAAAATCAAGGAATTAAAAATAGCATAAGGCACGTGAGTACTCTAAACTTGGAAACACCTTCTCTGTGGTGACGATTATTGTTGGCGTGTAATGGACCTTATGTAGGTGACATCAGGCACCAGAGCTGGCAGTAAGTTGAACTATTATTCTAGCCACTTCACCGCCAGAATTCCAGTATGAGCAGGCGCAAACACTGCTAGCAAATGACTTTAGCCTTGACCCAGGTTCAGTGCATACATTTTAACTGAAAATTTGCAAACTTAGGGAATTTTCTTGCATACAGGACAACATTTTGAATTTATATTAATACTAGCGAACTTACCCGGCGTTGCCCGGGTACGTCAAAAAACAGCAGGAATTACGAAAAAGCTCTGAAAATCACAATAAGATATCGCGAAAAAATTTTCAATCGCTTCTCAAATTTTGAAAATAGAAAAAATTATATATTGTGTTCGAAGATTGCATGTTGATTCCTTTCACTAATGTGGAAAAATAGTAGCAAATTGCTAAAATACACTAAAAATCGCATACAAAATACACTAAAAATCACATACAAAATTCCCGAAAAATTCGAAAATTGCTATACGAAATCCGAATAAACTTTATTGAAATGAGGGCAGAATGTACTTTAGGTGAAAAATGGAATGTCAAAAAAATTGCAGCAGATCGCGAAGAAATGTAAAAATCGCATTAAAAATCACAAAAAGTTCAAAAATCACGAAAGTCAAAATTTACTATAATTGGTTAAAAGTTTCAAATCTAATTCCTTTGACCTGTGGGCTCTCTTAAAATTTATGTTTTGGAAATCATGTTAAGCATTAGATCATGTTACTTTTATTCGTAATTAATTTACTTGGCCTTCCTTAAATATAATTAATATAATTCCTTAAGTTAATATTAGTTTTTGTTGCATTACAATATCTCAATTTGTTGATTTTCTGTAAGCAAGTAAACCCTATTGTTTTACAGTGGAAGTCTATGGGAATTTGGCGAAATATTAGAGATATCGCCAAGTTGGCGACAAACTTGGCGACAGAACTGGATCCCCCCCTACGGTAACCCCCCCTTATACGTATGGAGATGCATTACATGCTGTTCAATAATCGCATAAAAAATTCGCTAAAAATTCAAAAATCGCTGTACGAATTCCGGATAAACTTTTTAAAAAGAGAACAAAATCACTATATTGGGTTAAAAGAAAGAAACCGTATTCTTTTTCCTAATGTGGAAAAATCGAATTAATATAATCCCTTAAGTAAATATTAGTTTTTGTTGCATTAAAATATCTCAATTTGTTGATTTTCTGTAAGCAAGTAATCCATATTGTTTTACAATGGAAGTCTATGGGAATTTGACGAAATATTAGAGATATCGCCAAGTTGGCGTCACTTTTGGCGACTCATTTTGGTCGCCAAACTTGGCGATATACCGACAAGTTGGCGACAAACTTAGCGGCATTTGGCAACAGAACTGTGTCCCTCTACGGTAACCTCCTTATAGGTATGGAAATGCATTAAATGCTGTTCAATAATTGCATAAAAAATTCGCTAAAAATTGAAAAATCGCTGCACGAATTCCGAATAAACTTTTTTGAAAAGAGAACAAAATTTACTACATTGGGTTAAAAGAAAGAAGCCATATTCTTCTCACTTATATGGAAAAATCGCCTTCAAACTTAAAAAAGTGCTAAAAATCGCATAAAAAATTAAATAAAAAAAATCTAATCAAAAAATCGAAAATCGGGCTTCGAGGTGCAAAACTTCATCTATAGACGTACCTTTCCCCCAAATTTTGTAGCTCTACGTGCAGTGGTCTCTTCAGAACACCGTCGACACACTCACTTACTCACTCACACACAAACTTCTTTCTTTATTATTATAGATTTGAAGTTTATAGTTAAATATATCTTTCATAATCAAGTTAACGTGATTGTAGAATTTTTAGGAATGTAGCATAGACTATACGCCGTAGATCTTCTGGTGTTTTTTAGAAACTCTGCACTCCATAGCTATAACATATATACTCTCAAATATATACCCTCTGCCTGTAGATTTTATCCTACTTTTTTTTCAACTACACCACTGAGAACTTTCCTCATAGTTCCATAACTAAAAATGTAGAATGACATTTCAAATATTACAACAATCCCTAGCATTACCTAACTGTGCAACTCCAATCAAAATACGTTTAGTTCAGTAGAACTTTAAATAAAAGGTAATCTTTCACATTCGGGTTCACCTAGTTTTGGAACTTTCTCTTGTAATCTAACTTTCAGCAATCTGATTTGTTGCCAAGTTTGTGCTTCAAAAAAACAATAACCCAGAAGAAAACTTCGCTACAGAGAAATACCATCCATGCAAGAAGTACCAACCATCCACAAAAAATAAGCTAACTAACAGTGTAAGTCCCATCAAAATACATCTAGCAAAACTCAAATTATAAATGATGGGAAGGAAAAGAAAATTTGCATTTTATATAATTACAGTAGATGTATCTTTCATGATTGCGTTCACCTTTCTGTATAGCTTTCCAATAGCTCTATAACTAAAACTAAGAAACGTAGAAATGTTAGCCGGGCGCAAGTAATAAATCAACAAAGATTGTTTCCATATCTTATTCTTATTTTATTATTTTCATTCAAAATAAAAACATTTCACTCATTTCATTTATAATACATGCTTTACACTAATGTCATTGAAAAAGATGAAAAGTAAAACAATAGGAAATAATGACATAATTTAAAACAAAGAATTGTTTTTAATTTACATACGCGAAATGTAACTACTGCTATTGGCACTTTTAAAAATGCTAATGGCGATATTTACATACGGATACGGCTGACATAAAAGTACCCATTTGTTCTTCTTATCCAAGAGCAAGTGATAAATCGCGATGTATTATTTCAATTCCAATTTCTTCCATTAAAAAAAGCAATACTTACCCATTATTCGGATCATGAGATAGATCTCCAAAAATGGTTGACAATTGCCAATCTTGTTTATCGTTTGCCAATTACGTTCAAAAAAGTAATTTAACATTCTTAAATACATAACCTTGTTAAAAATGGCAAATTGTTTTAAGTAAATAAATAAATAAAATATATAACATAAAACTACATACTATAAACTATAATAAATAAAAATTATAATAATAAAATTAATTTAAAACTATACTAAATAAACTATCAAATGGACAAAAAAAAAGGATTGCTGTAATTAATGTAATTGCCATGCTTGGCGCAGTTGTGTCTGACATGGCCCGGATGTAAGTACCACAAAATTTTTAAAGTCGTACAAACATTGCTTTCATTTTTTAAATATTTTCGTTTTATAATGTTAATTTCTAAGTGGATCGCTTCCTTGTATTTTAAATAAATTGAATATTTTTTTCTTTCTTTTTCTCAAGGCGTTTGTATCTTTTTTTTTTTTTTTTTTTTTTCAAACTCGTATAGCCGGTTCAATTCTTTAACCAACAGATTTAACAAAAAGATTTGATTTGAATTTCTTCCGTTTCTACAGTAACGGATGTATAAGATGAATGAATATTGATGAATTATCACTTATAATGTTAGGTATTTCGAGGTTTTGGCGCCAAATACATCGCCAAATTAGAAATATATGAAATATCTCGCGAACTATTGGGCTTAAAAGAATTTAGTTAGTACCATTCGATTCAGCATACAAAAATACACCAAAATATGTTATCAGTTGAAAAATAGCTATAAAATCAGATTTTTAAGGAATTTTTTAAAAGTTCGTTCGATTTTTTACCCCCCTTAGGGGTGGAATTTTTGAAAATCCTTTCTTAGCGGCACTCTATGTCAAAAGAAGAATTTTTACCCCAAATTTCAAGACTTTAGGTTTAGTAGTTTGGGCTGCGCGTTGATTAATACAAAATTCAGACTTTCTTTTATATATATAGACTAGCTTTTACCCATGGCTCCGCTCACGCAGAATCTAAATTTTTCCGGCGCTACTTGATAATCCCGTCGACCAATTTCGCCAAATTATACAGATTGCCAAACTATTCGCCAATTATACAAATTGACATAATTTTTATTTTAAATAACGAAAGAAAAAATAAATTTGTAAAACATTAATAAAAATACAAATAAAATGTCGAATCAAAATTCACTTGATGGCGTAACAAACACGTGTAACGTATTTAGTGTCAATTGAATGTGACATTTACGATCATTCATTATTGGCAATTAAATCTTAGTTTGGGGATAGTTTTTTGGTCAACGGGATAATCAAGTACTACCGTTTTTTGAACAACTTTTAATATTAATACTTTCAAAAATGTGAAAGTTTTATTATTATTATTATTATTATTATTACTACTACTGACACTTAGGTTTTAGAATAAGTTTACTTTTACGTTCTTTTATCTAATTTAATTTGGTTTATGTATGTAAAATGAAAATTTGAAATCGATTTTTCATTCACTTCCTTATTTGCTAGAATTGCTAAAAACAATACTTACAGTTGGTTGGTACTTTAGTTGGTTTACTTTGGTTGGCTTTCCGATGGCGACACAACATATTAATATTTTCAAAATTAAATAACTTAATAAATTTGAAGATATTTTCCCGTTAGCCAGGCGCAGATGATAAATCGCGAAATATTTTTTCCTTCGCATTGCATTTAAGTTACTTAATTTTTTTTTAAATTCTGCATGCTGTTTTTAATACATAAATACATTTAAAATGGATATTTTTCACTTATTTCATTCAAAATTCAGGGGGGGGGGGCGGAAATGTGCTAATAAGAAATAATATTATAAGCAAAAGACATTTTATTTCAATCTTAAACCATTGTTTCTAAATTTAAGTGCAAAAGTAAAAGTTCCCATCGTTAAGATTTGCACCTTGTTAACGGAAAAAGTATCGATTTAATTATTGTATTTTTTACTTTGAGAAAATTATGAGTTTAACTTTGTATTTGAGTTACAACAATGGAGTTTATTATGTGCCAAATCACATTTGCCATAATACATCTATTTGGTTGTGAAACTTAACTATGAAATATTTTAAAAACTAAAAAAGAGAAAATAAAAAATAAGTAACAAATAAATAGTGTAATAAAAAAGCAACATTTATTAAAAAATATGTTAACAATTTCAAGCAAGAGCTTCTTGGTAAACTATATTTTTTGTTTTATAATGAGGTGCCAAAACATATACATTGTTTGAAGAACCTACTCTAGAGAATGCCACGTATATTTGACCGTGAGAAAAACATGGTGCGTTTAAGTTTATGCCAGCGATCTTTAAAGTTTGACCCTGTGCTCTGTTAATAGTCATGGCAAAGCATAATCGAACTGGAAATTGTAGCCTTTTAAAGGTGAACGGTAAATCGGAGGAAATAAGAGGTATTCGAGGTATTATATATTTTTCTCCAATACCACAACCACTGATAACAACAGCCTCTATGAGATGCTTGTTCAATTTCACAATTTTCAGACGTGTCCCTTTGCACAGTTTTGGAGGATTTAGGTTGAGTAGCAATATGATTGGCGCTCCAACTTTAAGTATAAGTTTGTGTGATGGTATACCAGGTGGATTTATTGAATTCAAGAATTCGGTTGGGTAGTGCACAGCTTCATCTTCATCCATTACTACATCAACAGATGTATATGTATGTGACTCGGCGTCAAATTTCGTCAAAATCAAATCATTGACGCTTTCGACAGCGTCATTTCTTGGGGCTAAAATAGCTCTTTCGGCCAACCATGTCAAAGGTCGATGGGATAAAGAACTAATATCAGGATACACAGCCTTAACCAGGTCTTCAATGTCATTAACGTTTAAACATAAATTAGAATTGTTTAATGAAATTTGGCCATCATGTAATTCAATTGTTCCGTTTCCCAATTTGAGTAACTGATTAGCAAAACTGTTATTTTCATCTCCAGATAATCTAGAGCGCATATTTATTGTGAGTGATAACTTTTTTACATGAAACCATATATAAGAACGCTTGAGGCAGGCATTTATCTCATCCGCACGAGTTCCTCTTGGGATTACTGGCAATGTTTGTCTAAAGTCTCCGGAAAATAGAACTGTGACTCCACCCATTAACTTGTTGTTATTTCTGAGGTCCTTCAGAGTACGATCAAGTGTTTCCACGGATGTTTTATGCGACATAGTACTTTCATCCCACACAATTAACGAACACTTTTGCAATATTTTTGCTGTGTCACTTTGTTTAGATATGTTGCATATAGCAGAATCATTCGAAGTTGCATTGAGAGGCAATTTGAACATTGAATGCGCTGTTCTCCCTCCATCAAGTAAAGTTGACGCTAATCCAGATGAGGCAACTGCTATTGCGATAAAACCTTCGGAGCGAGTTTTCGCCAACAACAAATTTAAGAGGAAAGTTTTGCCAGTTCCTCCGGGTGCATCCAAGAAGAAAATTTTTCCAGATTTTTCACGAACACTTTGAAGAACAGATTCATAAGCTAGTTTTTGATCTACATTCAATAAATTTTCTTGCCTCGCAGCTAATAACTTTAATTCTTGTTCGTTGTATAATGGGGATTCATTGGCTTTTAAAATAACATTAGCATTATCGGGAAGATGCAGACCCATACTCTTAATACTTTTACCTGAGAGCGATTGCACTTGCATTTCAATATCCAATAATGCTGCATTGAAGATTTCATCGTTGTAACCAAGATCAGGTAGATTCTGATTTTTCTGCCTGTGATGCAAAATGTCTTCAGCCATACTTTCTCTGTGAGAATTCCATAATGATAGCGGATTTGACAACTGACAAAACGTGAGCATTATAGAGAATAAAGTTCTTACAGACGAAGCACTTCGACTAACAGAAGCTTCTTTGAGGGTTTCATCCCAATGAGAGTCACCTTCTAACAATCCTAGAGCCCTACATGCTGATTGATAAGTATTATAAGCTACTCCATCAACAGTTCGTAAGCTATCAAAAGACGTAGGCCCTCTAAATTTGTGCAGCAAAAGACGCAAATAAAAGCATTCTGTATTACTTGGATGGACAGAGTAGACTCGGCCAAGTACATTACTTTTTCTAATTCCGGGATATCCGTCTACAGGAGTGCCTTGTTTTCGGCGACAAAATGCGTTTTTGACCCATCTATAGTATGATGGCACGTCACAATAGAGTAAAGTCCTAGCAAAAGGATCCTGAATGCACAACTTAAAAAAACCTGTGAGTGTTGTATTTGGAGGATTTGCTGCAATTTCGGCTGCATTACCAGCTGTAAAATACACACGTTGCCCATTTTCTAAGTGTACAGCTAAGTGGTTTACAGCTGGTGACCTTTCATGGATACTAAATCGTAGTATTCTCCATACAGCTTCAGATGAACTTATATATCTTCCTGACTGGAATTGTGATACTTCATCACGGGACGTTAAAGAGAAAGTTGCTTGGTCACTTCCTTTGTTTATGTATTTACATACATATTTTATGGCTTTGATTGAGCTACAATATTCAACGTTTACATGCGCATCAAATACACGGAGTAATACAGGATTGTATGGAACAATCCATCTATTATCGATATTAGTGATGTTCCCTTTCATATTGATTGTTCCCAAGATACCAAAAGATGCAGGTGGACGTCTCTTGTATCTCGGATAACCACAATTTGCAGTCGAAGTTTCTTGTTGAAATTCTTTAGGATAATGTTTACTGCATCTTCCATCCTTCATACATGGAGATCTTTCATTCAAATGACCACAAGGGCCATGACACATATGCCTAATGACGATTGTGTGTAGATTCGGATCTATATTAGGGTCTGGTATTTCTGCTTGTATAATATTATCAATCTGATCAGGTCGTATTTTATTCTGGAGCCAAACTAATAAATGAGCGTGTGGAAGCCCTCTTTTCTGCCATTCTACGGTGCACATAAAACATTTGCACGATCCGAAAATTTCAGCTTTGTTTATCAAAAATAGTAGTTTTTGAAGTTTCAAATGAAATACTCTACTTATCAAATCGTGTCGATCTTGAGCGGTGGTGTTAGGATATAAATTCGAAGTTATTTCTTCCCATTTTGGATTGCAGGTGAAAGTAATAAAAAGGTCAGGTCTTCCGTATTTCCGAACATAGGCCAGTGCGTCTTGAGTGCGTTCGTGCATATAGCGAGGCCCTGCTGTGAACGTTGAAGGTAAAATTAGTAACTGTCCTACATCACTTGGATTTTCATCTTGTCTTAATGCATCCTGTAGGTGGATATAATTTTCTGCCCTTAATTTGTTTTGATTTCTTCGTATAAATGACAATCTTTCTTCTTCAATTTTTGCGTACATATCAACCCAAAATTGATTTGTTAATCTACCATACCGTAAAATCGAATTAAATTCACCATAACGTGCCATCATTCGGTAAGCATAGAATTCTCTACATGAAACAGAGTTTCGTACTTGGTCTCCACTTGCAGGGTTAATTTTTGGAATATCTATTGAATATCCGTCTTCACCTCTGCAGAACATCAACGGATATTGAAGCGCATCATATGAGCGATGAAGAGAAGATACTTTTTGTTTTGTATCATCGCGTTTACATAATACGATGTCTCTCGGCCCAAATTCTTGACCGATCATCAATAAAGACACTTCACTTGTCGTGGGTTCATTATATCGACGTTCATGTTGGTTAGAAGGAGTTTTGTCAGCGTGGATTATAATCTTAAAATCTGACATATTTTGTGGCACAGATTCTAATGTAGATTTGAACGATGATACATATCTATTGTTTTCAAGCAAAAGATCTTGTAAATGACGGACTAAATCTTGATTTAAATTGTTTACATTACTACATCGTGCATTCGCCTGGGCATTATAATCATCAATAAAATACATTTGTAAAAACTGATGTTTGTTTTCTAAAGGTAGGATGCTTCCAATTAGGTGGTAGACTTGACCTTGTATCTTAAAGGTAGGCATAAATCCGGATTTAACTATTTTTTCCGCTCCAAACGATGTCATTTGAAAAGCATTATTGTAATATCTTATATATTTCATGAACTTTTTTGATGAAGAATGATGGCCTGATAATAAGGACATGAGTGGTTCTGGAGGTGTCTCTATAGTGTCTAACTTTATTTTGCCTTGCTGACAACATAAACCGGCAGATTCATCGTTAAATTTAAGAGCCGAGCAAAATCCACACTGATTATTCATTTTTCCTAAATTGACAGATTTATTATTCTTATATTCTATGTTTGCGTCGTAGTTTAAAGCCGAATTGTGTTTGGCTGCCCATACAGTGCAATCTATATTAGAAGATACGCTCGTCTTGAATGGTTGAAGACTTGCAGTTACGCATTGTTGAATTTGGCGCATTTTATATTCCTGCAAGCGGGCTGAGCGCCTTTGTTTTGGTTCAAATTGGTCAGAAGCGTATTGTGCTTTGTCTGTTATAAGAAGACTCTGACATTCTTCAGATGTTTCACGCATTTTTTGAGATAAATGCCGTTCTCTGTCCTGCTCACAGCGTTTTTCATTCTCGCATGGTGTTTGATTTTCCTTAATTAAGCGAATTCTTTTAGCATTGGCAGTGTTTCGTCCCAAGGATGATTGGCGACGTCGATGCATAAATAAAAATGGTCAACAATGTCTCAACAAATGAGACATACAAAAGTTTACAAAATTATTCTACTTTAGAAAGCTATGCTTTTTAAGCATTCAAAAACAAAATAAATGTAAATTAGATAATAAAATTAATATTACCGTTTAAAAAATGGCCCAAATACAAACTCCATTGTAAAGAAAATCAAGCATTTTTTTTTTTTTTAACAGCACTAACGAAAATGAACCGTTTCTTAAATAAAAACCACACGCAGAAATCTTTCGATTAATAGTTTTTGGCGCTTGTCTGCGCATTTATATTAAATAAATAAGCCAGTTTGAGTCACACCACAACATTTAATAAAACACTCACAAGACGAACAAACAGAACATGAAGAATAATAAAAATGAGCATCAGATATCGTTTGTTGCCATGCAACTGGTATAAATTCTCAACTTTTAAAAATATCGTTTCCTTCATCCATGGAGCGTTGAGATTGTAAGATGCACGCGCATGAAAATAAATGTATTAGAGAAATTTAATTATTAGAGAAATACTACATGAGTATCCCCCCAGTGACGAAGGAACGATACAACAAAAGAAACAATGTGAAAATACAAGATGCATGTAAATAACACAATATATTTATAAAAAAAAATCAATCGTATGAAGTATAGTTTATTTCAGTTATCAGTCTTTTGGGAAATCTTACTCGTCTACCTGATTTGGTAGTTGGTTCTTCTGATTTTACTCGCTGGCTATCTACTGGAAAACTTTTAGTTTCAGGATTATCTGTATTACTTGGTAAATCACTGAACACAAATGCAGGTTTAACTCTATCAAGTGAAACACAACTTTTCTTTCCATTTAGGATTATGGTTATGTGCTTGTCATTTCTCGATAGAACTTCATGAGGGCCAGAATAAGGTTGAGATAAGGATGGAAGGACTTTATCTAATCGGAGAAACACATGCGTGCAATCCTTCAATTTAGGGTGAACAAAAATTTTTGAGTGTCCGTGAGCAGATGTATATGAAGGTTTTAAACTGTTCATTCTCTCTTTCAATTGTTGGATGAAATTATTGTCGCAAGATACCAAAGATGGGATTTCTGAACACATTTCAGCTGGTAGTGTGAGTGAAATGCCATAAACTAACTCAGCACTTGAAGCTTTTATATCAGGTTTCACAGCAGCTCGTATACCAAGTAGAACTGCAGGCAAACTCTCGGTCCATTTACTATGCTCATGAGCCTTTAATGCGCTCTTTAAGACTCTGTGGAAGCGTTCAACTAAACCATTTGCTTGAGGATGAAATGCTGTCGTTCGTATGCGGTTTGTGCCCAGAAATCTTGTCAGTTCTTTGAACAGATTTGATTCAAATTGCCTACCTTGGTCGGTTGTTATTATGATGGGGCAACCGAATCTAGATATCCATCCGTCAAAAATGGCACGGCAAACTGATTCTGCAGTTATATCTTTTAAAGGTATCACCTCTGGCCATCTTGTAAATCGATCTATTATTGTTAAACAGTATACATTTCCATCTGATGGAGGTAATGGACCTATCAAATCTATGTGAATGTGTGAAAATCTTGCATCGGGTAATGCGAAAGTACCTAGGCTTGTTTTCGTGTGTCTGTGTACTTTAGAACGTTGGCAAGCACTACAACTATTGACCCATTCTTTCACATTTTTCTGCATATTGGGCCATACATATCGTGATGCAATAAGATTTAAGGATGCTGCAACACCAGGATGAGCTAAATTATGGAAATGTTCAAATACTGTTCTACGAAAATTCGCTGGTACGAATGGTCTCGGAGAACCTGTTGATACATCACAAATCAGTTCTGTGGCAGACATTGGAGATGGCATGCTTTTAAACACAAGAGAAGATTTGTTATCATTTTGCAAATTGCGTAGATCTACATCATCTTCTTGAGCTTTTGCAAACTCCTCAAAGTCTAAAAATGAGCTGGAGATTTGATCTACTTCAATTCGAGATAAAGCATCAGCAACTGTATTGTTGGCGCCGCTTACGTGACGTACATCTGTACTAAACTGAGATATGTAATCTAGATGCCGCCATTGGCGCGGGCTGCATTTGTCTGGATTTTGTTTGAAGGCATATATGAGAGGCTTTTGGTCTGTATATATGATAAAGTTCCTTCCTTCGAGCATGTGTCGAAAACGCTTTACTGATGTATACATTGCCAAGAGTTCTCTGTCGTATGTAGACCATTTCTGCTGACTTTTTGAAAGCTTGATTGATAAAAAAGCAATGGGTTCCCAATACTTTTTATTAAGCTGCATAAGAGAACCGCCAACGGCTTTGTCGCTTGCGTCAATCCAAAGGCTTAACTTTGAGCCGGGAATGGGATGTCGTAGGAGAGTTGCATTTGCTAAAGCTTGTTTGGCGTCATTAAAAGCCTGCTCAGCCTCCACAGTCCATTGAATTGAGTCGTGTGAATTTTTTTCAGAGCGTCTTCTAGACTTTTTTGAATTCTTTATTCCTTCCAAGAATTTATTTAATGCAGCCAATATGTGAGCAGCTTTTGATATACATCGACGGTAATAATTAAGTAACCCAAGAAATCGTCTTAACTGTGTAAGAGTAGTAGGTTGAGGGAATTTTAAAATGCAATCAACACGATCTGGTAGGGGCTCAATGCCAAATTCAGATACCTTATAACCTAGAAAATCTATGGATGATACGCCGAAAATGCATTTTGATGGTTTTAAGCTTAATCCGTATTCTTGCAAGCGCTGAAATATGATTTTCAGATGCTCGAGATGTTCTTCTGGTGTGCGAGATGCTACCAGGATGTCATCAATGAAAACATACAAAAATGGAAGATCTCGTGTAATTTGATCCATGAACCGTTGAAATGTAGCAGATGCGTTGCAAAGGCCGAATTGCATTCTTGTACTCTCAAATAAGCCAAACGGTGTAATAATGGCACTTTTATGTACATCATCTGGATGAATTGGTATTTGGTGGTAAGCTTTTATGAGATCAAGGTGGGAGTATATTTTTGTACCATGAAGGTTCGAAGTAAAGTCTAAAATATTTGGAATGCTATAATTATCTTTTACTGTATGTGCATTAAGTGCTCGGTAATCTCCGACAGGTCTCCAATCTGTAGAATGTTTTTTAGGAACCATATGAAGTGGTGAAGCGTAATTGCTTTTGGATGGCCGAATGTGACCAAGATCAAGCATTTGCTGAAATTCGGCTTTGGCTGTTTTTAATCTGTCTGGAGCTAATCTTCTTGGTTTGGCGTGGACAGGAGATCCGGTAGTTTCTATATGGTGAAATATTGAATGCTTTATTTGTTGATCAGCACGAGGAGGTTTAGTTATATCTGGAAATTTAAGTAGTAATTTATGATAAATACTATTTCCCGAAACAGTTTTGATAGAATGAACAGATGCTGTATGTATATGGCCGGGAGTAGCTAAATTTGTAACATTATCCACTAACTTTTTATTACGAAGATCTGGAATTAGATTAAAATGATATAGGAAATCTGCGCCGATAATTGGAGTGCTTACATCACCTATTAAAAAGGGAAAGCGAAAAGTTTTTCTGAGATTGAAATCAAGTGTCAAAAGCTTTTCTCCATATACATTAATTCTTGAGGTATTCGCAGCAGTTAGGGTCATAAAAGGGGTATTTTTCTTCTGGGAAAATGACGCTGGAATAATGCTGATGTCGGAGCCTGTGTCGCATAAATAATTTATATTGGTCTTTCGATCCTTTAAAAAGAGGCGACGAGATATTTTATGCAAGGTGGCTGTCGCCGCTACACCTCGCCGTCTGTGTTTTTTGAAAATGAACAAGGTTTGGAGCATTTCTTGGCCTTTTCGCCAAATTTTTCGTGATACCAACATTGCTGTCTGGAATCTTTTGAAATGCTACGATTCCTCCCAAAAGAACGCCGACGAAAAGGGCTTCGTGACCTACGTAATTCCAGTTGTTTAATTCGATCATTCAGTTTTTTAATTTCACATAAAATTTCTGAATTAGCATTTGATGGTACTGAAACAGCATTTATTGCGGTGGGATTATATTCCAAAATTCGGTCAGCAACTTCGGCTGCTTTATCAAGTGATAACGGTGAGATAGATGCTAAAATGCTCTGTACATATGACGGTAAATGCGAAATAAATAATTCCAACATCAATTCATCGGATACATTGTGGGACTCAGCTCTTCTTTGCATTACTCTTAAAAGATCACTGGGTTTACTATCACCGAGCTGTTCACCAGCTAACAATTTCCTTATTTCAGATTTTGACGAGTCGCTTGTCCGTTTTATTAATTCCATTTTTAAATCCTCGTATGGTGTATTATCGGACGGTTTGATAATTAAATCCCGTACAACAGATGCGGCATCTGGAGGTAAGTTAGCCGAAATATAATTAAATTTAGTTCGACTTTCTGTTATGGCCTTTGGATGAGCTAATTCAAATGAATGTTCACACATGGCGAACCAAAGACCGACATCATTAAAGTTATATGGTGGGATACGAACAGCGCTAATTTCTGTCATTTTCCAAAATAAAATGAAATATTACTCACTTATTACAGAGTTCTTTTAACGTGCTCCAGTACGGGTCACCAATTTGGCGCTTGTCTGCGCATTTATATTAAATAAATAAGCCAGTTTGAGTCACACCACAACATTTAATAAAACACTCACAAGACGAACAAATAGAACATGAAGAATAATAAAAATGAGCATCAGATATCGTTTGTTGCCATGCAACTGGTATAAATTCTCAACTTTTAAAAATATCGTTTCCTTCATCCATGGAGCGTTGAGATTGTAAGATGCACGCGCATGAAAATAAATGTATTAGAGAAATTTAATTATTAGAGAAATACTACAAGTTAATATGCTATTTTGATTTTTTTTATTTAAATTTATTGTTTTTTACTGACTCAATGGACAATGATACATTTCTTTGAGGACATTTTATTTAACCAGTATGCTAGATTGTGAATTATCATACCAAAACGCATTTCTTTGCCTCCATGAACAATTAATATCTCATCTTTATATCCAATCTGACGTCATAAGTGTACTGATCATAAAAGTTTATGAAACTACAAATTATTTCTCATTGTCTTTGTTAAATAAATACTGTAATTGCATCAAAATGACGTAATTTTAAATACATTTCAATCCGCAAGTATTGAAATTTACGATCATGGTTACAACGATTGTAATTAATTTTGTATCAAAGCATTTTCGATAAACTGAGTCAATTGATTGCGGGTTCTGACTCATATTTTTTCATCATATTTTTTTAATTATTTAAAGATTAATTATTTTAGTAACTTAATGCTAGTTAAAAGCTATACCAGTTACTTCTTTGTGTAATGGTTCGTGCCGATGTTATAAAACACAGTCTACATGTTGCAATCCAAAAGTTCATTACTTTCTTTTATATCAACTCGATTGTCGCCAAACATAATAATTGGCGCCAAATGAAACATTAAAAAAAACTAACATTGGTGCGAAAGTATTAATTAAAAAATATATAACATTTACAAAATGACAGAGTTTGGAGTACTATTTTATTAAATTATTACAAATATATATTTAAAATAAAAGCACAAATAAATATTATTGGCAGAGATGTCATAATCGCCCCATATTGACGCGATTTTTTTCCCGATGACAATTTGGCGAAAACTTAATAACTATTAGTAAATAAACTAACATCCGGTTTACCATATCAAGCAAAATAACGGCACTTTAGCGCCAGTTAAGTACCCTGTGCTTATATGACATTGGCATCAGAAAAAAATCGCTCCAGTATGGAGCGTATATGACATCTGTGCCATATTATTCAGTAAACTATTTTGGTCAAAATTTCTCTTTAAACTGCAGGTGTGCAATTATTTCTTAGGACTACTTTAAACATTTTTATTTTTAAATAAGCGAAATATGCCAGTTATAATTTAGTAAAAAATATTTTCGAACGAAAAAGTAGTAAATTAAAAAGTTTTGCAAGGTTATGATTAAATAATATTTCTTAAAAAAAAGAATAGATTAACTTTCAATAAATAAAGGGTCATAATGTTTAGCATGCTTTGAAATAAAAAAATACTTTTCACGTTCAGGGTTGAAATAAATGGAGCATTAGCATACATTTTGGCAGGATGTTGCTATAACAGGAAAATACCATAAGGCAGCCAAAAAAAAAAAAAAAACTTTGTTCAAAAATGCACCAATTCTGTGTAGATTCTGCTATAGAATAGGGCCACTTTAAAGATATAAAAACAATATAACCCTTCTTTAAGTGGCACAGATGTCATATACGCACCATATTGAAGCAATTTTTTTCTGACGCCAATTTGGCGAAAACATCAACAGCATAAACAACAATATCCGGGTTACCATATCAAGCAAAGTCAGTTAAGTACCCGTTGCGTATATGACGTTGGCGTCAGAAAAAAAATCGCGCCAATATTGTGCGTATATGACATCTGTGTCCTTTAATTTAATTATGTGTCAAACGCGTGTAACGTGTTTAATGTCAAGTGAATGTGACATTTACGATAAGCCATTATTGGCATTTAATCTTATAGTTTGGCGATAGTTTTTTGGTCGACGGTATAATCAATTAGTACCAAATATCGAGTTCTTGATTTCTCTGTCAGAATCTTCCTATTTGGCGAAGGATTGAGCAAGTAAAAAATAAATTAAATTATGAATAAAAGTAGCATGATACAATCAATGCTTAGCATATATTTAATGGAGAACAAACTGGTCGCCAAGGGAAGCTAGAACTTAATATTAGCAATATTTCTGTCATTATTTACAGTACTCGGAGAGATAGTGATTTTTTTTTTCTACCAAAATATTTTTTAAATTATTCTAGTGATAGTTTCCTACAATAATTGCAAGGAAAAGCGGTACTTTTATGTTATCCGGGAGCATGTGATAAATCGCCAAATATTATAATATATCGCCATGATTCTTATTAGATTCGTTTCACTTAAAATATACACATTTCACTTATTTTATTTAAAATACACATATTTAAAAGACACATACTGCAAACATATATCTTTCACATATTTCATTAAAAATACAAAAAAATGAAAGTCAGATATAATACTATAAACCAAAAGAATCTATTTCACCATCAAAGTAATTTTCCTAATTTACATACGCGAAAAATAAATCTGATATTGCCGGGAATAAATTGCTAATGGCGAAATTTTCGCCGGGCCAACATAAATGTACAGAAAAACCTCTTCACATAGCGAGTTTCAAAGATATTTGTAACAGAAATATAAAACGAAAATTTTTGTAAGGAAATAGTGATAGTCTAAAAAGATATCACTCTGACGACTATATTAGTAAATAATAGCCAAGTTCGGCGTCAAATATGAGTCAGGAATTTTCCCCCATTACTTTAAAAATGGGTCACCTGATTAGAGAAGTCACCCCATAACTCTATAACTAAGCAATGTAGAAGAATATGTTATATAACAAAACATTACCTGGAAAATTATTTAACTAACAGTGCAAGTTCTATCGAAATCTATTCCCCGAAATCTTTTTTATAGGCTAAACTTTCATAATCGGGTTTATCTGATTATAGAAATTTTCACTGTTATTCTATAAATAATCAACGCAGAATGTTATGCCATGCACTGAAACCTTCCATGAAAAGTTACCTAACAGTACAAAATCGTCAAAATCCACTTACCCGAACTCGAGTTATATGCAGCCGAAACGAAATTTCCTTTTATATTTCATATATATACACAAGTTTCGGAAAACAAATCGGCATGTTTCCGTAGTAATGTGATTTTTTTTTTTAAATGTCTCAAATTAAATTATTTTACATTATATGTGTGCGGCAGACGTTTACACTAAAATTTAAATATCTAATTCCATTTTCAAAATATAACTGCTATTTATATAATTTACGTTTGAATATAACAATTTACTCAACAAAAAGCTGTCGTACGCTTGGACATTTTCCATTATTGTGGATATCGTCCGGACCGATGTCACACTTGTGCCTTTCTAGCTTAAAATCAAATTGTTTGGCGAAAAAAGTAAAATAAAAAAACTTATATATCCCAAATATATCGTTATAATATCCTAAAATATTGAATATTACCTTGACATACTTTTAAAAAAAAAGGAAACGCGATTTTATATTTAAATAAAATTTCAATAATTTGTTCCTTATACAGGTGCCAAATATAGACATTAAAAAGGATAAAGATCGAAATATTGCTTTACGGATCGACTTAAAAAATAAATACTTCTTTTAAGCAGAACAAACATACTCCTCTTATGTTTAAATTAAATAGTTTCGTTTTATACCATTATTTCTCCTTAAAAGTGTATTTCTTTGTATTTATAAATAATCAGCGATATTTTTTTTTTCATTTTATTTTTCGACCAAATTTGTATTTTTTAATTTCTAATTCATATAGACGTTTCAATTATTTAACAAAAAGATAGCTTAACATACCAAGATGAAAATCATATGCCAATGGCAACCTTTTGGTCCAAAATAACAGAACTTTCCATCATAATTCTATAACTGAACTACGTAGATCGATGTGATATAGCTTAAAACCTTCCTTGAAACGATATCTATCTAACAGTGCAAGTTCCGTCAAAATCCATGCAGTAGAACTCGAAATCTAGGCGTTCGGAACGAAATTTCCATTTGGATTTTATATATATAATAGAAGAATAGATAATAGATTATGTGTTATGAACTATCTCAAAGTTTAAAACAGATCGCATTGTTAGATTTCCTAATTTTAACAATATCGCGTTATGTTAGTTCCACATTCCACCACCAGGGAGCGCACTCTATTCTTGACGAAAGCGTATCTGAACGAAACTCCTTCATGCAACCTTTCCGTAGATACGTGAATCGGGAGGGTGGCGGTCTTAACCAATAATTTAATATAATTGCTGAAATTACTACGAAAAATATTTTAAAGGGGCCCTACGCGGGCCCCTAATAGAGTTAGAGGAAATCGGAAGACGGCAAAATAATCGCGGGGAAAAGTTTGCTTGGGTGCTTCGGAGCTACTTTTGGCGCGAGATCTAAGCTCTACGACCAATAGGAGACCAGATATTTAAGGAAATATGAAGTAACAAAGTCCAAAATAACAAAATTTTCCGTAATCATTCTATAACTAATCTAGGTAGAATGATGTGTCATAGCTTAAAACCTTCCCTGAAACGATACCTATCTAACGGTATAAGTTCCGTCAAAATCCATGCGGTAGAACTCGAAATCTCGGCGTTCGGAACGAAATTTCCGTTTGGATTTTATATATATAACTAGAAAGGTAGCCCGTCAAAAATGACGGAAATTTAGATATAAAGATATATACAACTCATGTGCAAGAATATGAGTTTTCTCGCTTGTTCCGCAGTGATAGATGAAAATAACACATTTTAAGAACGAACACATTTATGAAAAACTGTGTACAGTAGAAGACCACTAATCTGCACAGTTTGGTTCCAAGTGTTATGCAGATTTGAGGCTTTTTGTGGTCATGTCTATTCAATCTTTGTTTACATTTTTTTAAATTCATATATTGGACAATTTAGATTGTTAAGCCTTAAAAATAAATAAATTTTACACTTGAAGTAAGGTAAAAACTACTAAATTATCGTATACGATTTCATGAAATGGTATTATATGGTATTATATGTGTGTGCTTCACGATTTTGGTTACGACGTTGGCGAAATTGGCTGCAACTTGTCATAATCCTAATAGTGTGGGCCGCTATAACAAAAAAGTAACCAGTGTTTAGCAAAATTTCTGATATAAAGTAGTTTTCAAAAACTTGTGTAAAATTGCAGGCCGTTCTCGTGTTATGTCAGTCATAAGAATAATATTTCTAACACTGAAGAGTTTCCATGTGTATATGAAATTTAGAAAAGCTTCTCCAAAAGAAAGGTCCTGAAATGACATTGTAATTCCTCTAACTTCAAAGTTTAATCGGGCCCTGATGTTGGTTACTGAAATCTAATAAATACAGTTATTTTGAATATTACAACAGAATTAAATAGTTAACTTATTTAACTTAAACCCGCTGTTACTTCCCGATGTTATTTTTTACTATTAAGAAAGAAAATTATTTAAATTTTTCAAATCACGCCTTTATAATTTTTTTCCGTCTTTAATAACAAAATAATGAAAAAATATGCTTTTGTTCTGAGCTCATAAATATGACAATAAAATTATGTAACTAAGAGACATTGCAAAATTAAATCTTTGTGATTTCAAACCATAAACAAACGATACCGCCACCATTTTATCTACTATGATGTCATTAGAATATTGCCCATTGATTGTTGGAGAACTTACTTTGTGAATGATTACCTCAATGATTTAATTTTTTTTTTTAAGTTTCACGATGAATGAATCACTTGTGTTTGTTTAGGTTTATGGAATGGGATATTAAGCTGTGAACCTAATTTCAAATAAAGTTATCCAAGGATATATGTATTTTTAATTGAAATTAAAAACAATGCTTTGATCTCGAAATAAAAAGTTTTAGTTTGTATAATTGGTTATTTCTGTTAATTATTTGGTACAGACTACCATATTGGCGCGATTTTTTTCGGTTGCCAATTTGGCGAAAACATCAACAGCATAAACAACATAATCGGGGTTACCACATCAAGCAAAATAACGACATTTTGGCGTAAGTTAAGTACCTGTTGCCTATATGATATTGGCGACAGAAAAAAATCGCGCCAATATGGGGAGAATATGACATCTGTTCCAATTATTTATTTAGGTACTTTTCCATTATAGCGCATTTTTAAAAAAAGCTTGGCACAATTCGGGCATCAGAAAGTGAGATATGTTGCCAAAATATATAAACAGCTATGAAAACAAATCTAATGAACTTTTATTTTTGTTTAAATATGCACTTATATACATAAAAAAAATCGTTTCTAAATGTATATAATATTTTTTTATATGCAAATTACGGCACAGATTTGAACCGGGATACCTAACTGGCGCCAAAATGGTGTTATTTTTCCTGCAATGGTAACCCGGCTATTGTTTTTTATTTATTAATAAATTGTTTATTTAATTTTATTTTCTGTTTTTAATTATATAAACAGTTTTGTTCTATAGCTATTATTCAAACTTTTATTTATTTATAGTTATTTCCTTTTCAAAATGATAGCAAATAATTTAAAAATATATAAGTAACTGGTATTCGAAAGCGAGATTTCTGCCAAATTGGCGTCAGAGAAAAATTACGCCAACCCCGATGCGTATATGACATCTGGGCAAAAATTACGGCACAGATGACATATTCGTCCGATATTGGCTCGATTTTTTTTCTGACGCCAATGTCATATACACACCGGGTACTTAACTCTCGCCAAAGTGTCGTTATTTTGCTTGATATGGTAACCCGGATGTTGTTGTTTATGCTGTTGATGTTTTCTCCAAATTGGCGTCGGAAAAAAATCGCGCCAATATGGGGCGAATATGACATCTGTGCCAAAATTACTTCTGTTAAAAAAGGGTAAAAAAATAATTTAAAAATGGGTAAATAGCTTTTTTTACATTAAATAAAGGTACTTGTTAGTTTCCCGTCGACCAAATTACTGTCGCCAAATTGTACGATTAAATGCCAATAATGTAACATTAAACATGATCATGTGTTTCTTACGTCATCAAGTGATTTTTAATTCGACGTTATATTTGTATTTTTATTAATGTTTTGCTAATTTAATTGATCTTTCGTTGTTTAAAATAAAAATTTTGTCAATTTGTATAATTTGGCGAGTGGTTTGGCGATTTATATAATTTGGCGAAACTGATCGACGGGATAGCTAACAACTACCTAAATAAATTGCATACATATGGAAAAAATTGCTTGTGAGTAAATAGTTGAGCAGTTGTTGTTTGTTGAGCAGTAAATAGGTTGTCAGAAAATACGTTGGCAAACTTCTTTCTCGCCAAGCAACTTTTCTCCAAAGTATTGTACATAAGCAATGATTGCTAGAAATGCATTTTTAATTATGATATGCGCTTTGATGTTTCACTACATTTATGCATACTATACTGTATGTATAAATGCTACAGTTCATATGCAGGGCTACACAAAAGAATTCGTAAGGGTTACTGAGTATGAGAGTAAATTGCTTAAAGGTGGTTTTTAAAGGAGTTATGCATTTTTACGCTGAACTGCATTTAGTTTACTAAGAAATGTTTGTAGAATATAGATAAAATGATATACAGGGTCGCGCAAAGAATTGGATACATAACCGTCTATGGATGATAATATCTGGAAATGTGGTTTCAGTAGTTTTAAGAGTAGTTTAAATTAAATTTTGGCTAAATAGTGACATGTAATAACGATGCTATTGGCTATGGGTGGTAACTGCTGAAATCAATATTTAAAATTTTTTATGCGTCTTCTAAAATGTTTACTTAGTTATCTTATTTCCCCAAATAACGAAGTTTTGTTAAAGCATTCAGGATGTGTTGGAAAGTGTTTCATATTCTATGCTTAACGGATGAATTTTCTTTCTTCTTTAGTCTTATTTTGAATTTATTGTATTCTTAATTTTTTAGTCTTATACTGCTTTATAGAAACTTTGGCACAGTTGTCATATACGCCAATTTGGCGAAAACATCAACAGCATAAACAACAACATCCGGGTTACCATATCAAGCAAAATAACGACACTTTGCCGCCAGTTAAGTACCCGTTGTGTACATGACATTGGCGTCAGAAAAAAATCGCGCCATAATCGCGTATATGACATCCGTGCCGAAACTTTAATATTTAATTTTTAAATTCTTCGCTCCACACCCCTTACATATAGTACAAACTATAACACAGATAGCGCAAAATAATAGACAGTTTGGTACTTTTCCACTGTAGGAGCTTTGGCGTTTTTTAAAAAAAAAGCTTGGTGTAATTTGGGCATCAGAAAGTAAGATTTGGGTTTGTTTCCGTTATACGGATACCTTTGTCACCAAGCGTAATAGATGGCGCAAAATGAAAATTACGTGAATTGAAGCATTTGAAAAATAAAAGAAAAAACATTGTCGATACTAAAGTGAGCATTTAAAAAATATAACATTTGAAAATTCCAGACTTTTACGAACTATTTCATTAAATCACAATTATATACTTAAAATAAGTGAACAAATAACTGCTATAAAATAAAGCAATAAAATAAAACTCATATTAAACTGCTGGCATAAAATTAAAAGTATCTTTTAGCATTTTGAAATAATTGGCGCATTAGCATACATTTTGGCATGGTGTCTGTATAACGAAAAAATATCGAGATTTGTTGTCAAATCATATAAACAGCTATGAAAACAAACTTGATGAGCGTTTTTGTTTGTTTTATATGTTTATTTTATATGTATATTATTCATGTTTTTATGTACAAATCACATCTGTTTCTTTATAAAATTAGTGAAACGTCTCTTTTATATTAAATAAATCGTATAAATATCGAAAAAAAATGCGTGTGTATATAAAATGAAACAGTGGATAAGGTTCCCGGAGAATTTGTTGCCAAATTTCCTTTTTCGCCAAGGCACCTATACTGGAAAAGTACCTAAAGCACATTAAAATCACGCAGTTAGGAGCTCACACAGTACAGCGTCGCCTATTGGCGGTTATTTTATTAGTAGCATCGGGAGGAAGATGTAAAGATGTACTTTAAATTCTCACTCATAGATTTTGTAAAGTATCTTAAAAGAGCGGAGCTTAAATTAAATTTCGGTGACCTCCGTTATGAAAGATTAATGGTTTTAAATGGGAATTTCGCCAAATTAGCCAGCTATCACAAAGTTAGCTAACATTTGGCGCTACTGTGGTAACCCTGCATTAGTTTTTTTCAACAATTACTCATTTCAATGAGGCGGTCCTACCGGAATCGTGAGGGACACACAGAGACTTGGATTTTATATAAATAGATAGATATAATAGATAATAGAATAGATAATAGATTATATATATATATATATAATAGAATAGATAATAGATTATATATATATATATATAATAGAATAGATAATAGGTTATGTGTTATGAACTATCTCAAAGTTTAAAACAGATCGCATTGTTAGATTTCCTAATTTCAACAATATCGCGTTATGTTAGTTCCACATTCCACCACCAGGGAGCGCACTCTATTCTTAACGAAAGCGTATCTGAACGAAACTCCTTCATGCAACCTTTCCGTAGATACATGAATCGGGAGGGTGGCGGTCTTAACCAATAATTTAAGATAATTGCTGAAATTACTACGAAAAATATTTTAAAGGGGTCCTACGCGGGCCCCTAATAGAGTTAGAGGAAATCGGAAGACGGCAAAATAATCGCGGGGAAAAGTTTGCTTGGGTGCTTCGGAGCTACTTTTGGCGCGAGATCTAAGCTCTACGACCAATAGGAGCCCAGATATTTAAGGAAATATGAAGTAACAAAGTCCAAAATAACAGAGCTTTCCGTCATACTTCTATAACTAATCTAGGTATAATGATGTGTTATAGCTTAAAACCTTCCCTGGAACGATACCTATCTAACGGTATAAGTTCCGTAAAAATCCATGCGGTAGAACGCGAAATCTCGGCGTTCGGAACGAAATTTCCATTTGGATTATATATATATAACTAGAAAGGTAGCCCGTCAAAAATGACGGAAATTTAGATATAAAGATATATACAACTCATGTACAAGAATATGACTTTTCTCGCTTGTTCCGCAGTGAAAACTGTGTGCAGTAGAAGACCACTAATCTGCACAGTTTGGTTCCAAGTGTTATGCAGATTTGAGGCTTTTTGCGGTCATGTGTATTCAATCTTTGTTTACATTTTTTTTAATTCATATATTGGACAATTTAGATTGTTAAGCCTTAAAAATAAATAAATTTTACACTGGAAGTAAGGTAAAAACTATTAAATTATCGTATACGATTTCATGAAATGGTATTATATGGTATTATGTGTGTGTGCTTCACGATCTTGGTTACGACGTTGGCGAAATTGGCTGCAACTTGTCATAATCCTAATAGTGTGGACCGCTATAACAAAAAAGTAACCAGTTTTTAGTAAAATTTCTGATATAAAGTAGCTTTCAAAAACTTGTGTAAAATTGCAGGCCGTTCTCGTGTTATGTCAGTCCTAAGAATAATATTTCTAACACTGAAGAGTTTCCATGTATATATGAAATTTAGAAAAGCTTCTCCAAAAGAAAGGTCCTGAAATGACATTGTAATTCCTCTAACTTCAAAGTTTAATCGGGCCCTGATGTTGTTTACTGAAATCTAATAAATACAGTTATTTTGAATATTACAACAGAATTAAACAGTTAAACTTATTTAACTTAAACCCGCTGTTACTTCCCGATGTTATTTTTTACTATTAAGAAAGAAAATTATTTAAATTTTTCAAATCATGCATTTATAATTTTTTTCCGTCTTTAATAACTAAATAATGAAAAAATATGCTTTTATTCTGAGCTCATAAATATGACAATAAAATAATGTAACTAAGAGACATTGCAAAATTAAATCTTTGCGATTTCAAACCATAAACAAACGATACCGCCACCATTTTACCTACTATGATTGTCCATTGATTGTTGGAGATATTACTTTGTGAATGATTACCTCAATGATTTAAATTTTTTTTAAGTTTCACAATGAATGAATCACTTGTGTTTGTTTAGGTTTATGGAATGAGATATTAAGCTGTGAACCTAATTTCAACCAAAGTTATCCAAGGATAAATGTATTTTTAATTGAAATTAAAAACAATGCTTTGATCTCGAAATAAAAAGTTTTAGTTTCTATAATTGGTTATTTCTGTTAATTATTTATTTAGGTACTTTTTCATTATAGCGCATTTTAAAGAAAAGCTTGGCGCAATTCGGGCATCAGAAAGTGAGATATGTTGCCAAAATATATAAACAGCTATGAAAACAAATCTAATGAACTTTTATTTTTGTTTATATATGCGCTTATATACATAAAAAAATCGTTTCTAAATATATATAATATTTTTTTTATATACAAATTACGGCACAGATTTCAGATATGAACCGGGATACCTAACTGGAGCCAAAATGGTGTTATTTTGCCTGCTATGGTAACCTGGCTATTGTTTCTTATTTATTAATAAATTGTTTATCTACTTTTATTTTCTGTTTTTAATTATATAAACTGTTTTGTTCTATAGCTATTATTCAAACTTTTATTTATTTATAGTTATTTCCTTTTCAAAATGATAGCAAATAATTTAAAAATATATAAGTATCTGGTATTCGAAAGCGAGATTTCTGCCAAATTGGCGTCAGAGAAAAATCACGCCAACCCCGATGCGTATATGACATCTGTGCAAAATTACGGCACAGATGTCATATTCGCCCCATATTGGCACGATTTTTTTTCTGACGCCAATGTCATATACACACCGGGTACTTAACTCTCGCCAAAGTGTCGTTATTTTGCTTGATATGGTAACCCGGATGTTGTTGTTTATGCTGTTGATGTTTTCGCCAAATTGGCGTCGGAAAAAAATCGCGCCAATATGGGGCGAATATGACATCTGTGCAAAAATTACTTCTGTTAAAAAATGGGTAAAAAATAATTAAAAAATGGGTAAATAGCTTTTTTTACATTAAATAAAGGTACTTGTTAGTTATCCCGTCGACCAAATTACTGTCGCCAAATTGTAAGATTAAATGCCAATAATGGTTGACATTAAACATGATCATGTGTTTCTTACGTCATCAAGTGATTTTTAATTCGACGTTATATTTGTATTTTTATTAATGTTTTGCTAATTTAATTGATCTTTCGTTGTTTAAAATAAAAATTATGTCAATTTATATAATTTGGCGAGTGGTTTGGCGATTTATATAATTTGGCGAAACTGGTCGACGGGATAGCTAACAACTACCCAAATAAATTGCATACATATGGAAAAAATTGCTTGTGAGTATGAAGCAGTAAATAGGTTGTCAGAAAATACGTTGGCAAACTTCTTTCTCGCCAAGCAATTTTTCTCCGAAGTTTTGTACATAAGCAATGATTGCCAGAAATGCATTTTTAATTATGATATGCGCTTTTATGTTTCACTGCATTTATGCATACTATACTGTGTGTATAAATGCTACAGTTCATATGCAGGGCTACACAAAGGAATTCGTAAGTGTTACTGAGTATGAGAGTAAATTGTTTAAAGGTGGTTTTTAAAGGAGTTATGCGTTTTTACGCTGAACTACATTTAGTTTACTAAGAAATGTTTGTAGAATATAGATAAAATAATATACGGGGTCACGCAAAGAATTGGATACATAACCGTCTATGGATGAGGAAATGTGATTTCAGTAGTTTTAAGAGTAGATTAAATTAAATTTTGGCTAAATAGTGGCATGTAATAACGATACTATTGGCTATGGACGGTAACTGCTGAAATCAATTTTTAAAATTTTTTATGCGTCTTTTAAAATGTTTACTTAGTCTTATTTCCCCAAATAACGAAGTTATGTTAAAGCATTCAGGATGTGTTGGAAAGTGTTTCATATTCTATGATTAACGCATGATTTTTCTTTCTTCTTTAGTCTTATTTTGCATTTATTTTATTCTTAATTTTTTAGTCTTATACTGCTTTATAGAAACTTTGGCACAGTTGTCATATACGCCAATTTGGCGAAAACATCAACAGCATAAACAACAACATCCGGGTTACCATATCAAGCAAAATAACGACACTTTGCCGCCAGTTAAGTACCCGTTGTGTATATGACATTGGCGTCAGAAAAAAATCGCGCCAATATGGGCGTATATGACATCTGTGCCGAAACTTTAATATTTAATTTTTAAACGCTTCGCTCCACACCCCTTACATATAGTACAAACTATAACACAGATAGCGCAAAATATTAGACAGTTTGGTACTTTTCCACTGTAGGAGCTTTGGCGTTTTTTTTAAATAAGCTTTGTGTAATTTGGACATCAAAAAGTAAGATTTGGGTTCGTTTCCGTTATACGGATACCTTTGTCGCCAAGCGTAATAGATGGCGCAAAATGAAAATCACGTGAATTGAAGCATTTGAAAAATAAAAGAAAAAACATTGTCGATACTAAAGTGAGCATTTAAAAAATATAACATTTGAAAATTACAGACTTTTACGAACTATTTCATTTAATCACAATTATATACTTAAAATAAGATAACTGTTATAAAATAAAGCAATAAAATAAAACTCATATTAAACTGCTGGCATAAAATTACAAATATCTTTTAGCATTTTGAAATAATTGGCGCATTAGCATACATTTTGGCATGGTGTCCGTATAACGGAAAAATATCGAGATTTGTTGTCAAATCATATAAACAGCTATAAAAACAAACTTGATGAGCGTGTTTGTTTGTTTTATATGTTTATTTTATATGTATATTATTGATGTTTTTATATACAAATCACATCTGTTTCTTTATAAAATTAGAGAAACGTCTTTTTTATATTAAATAAACAGTATAAATATCGAAAAAAATGCGTGTGTATATAAAATGAAACAGTGGATACGTTCCGGAAAAATATGTTGCCAAATTTCCTTTTTCGCCAAGGCACCTATATTGGAAAAGTACCTAAAGCACATTAAAATCGCGCAGTTAGGAGCTCACACAGTACAGCGTCGTCTATTGGCGGTTATTTTATTAGTAGCATCGGGAGGAAGATGTAAAGATGTCCTTTAAATTCTCACTCACAGATTTTGAAAAATATCTTAAAAGAGCGGAGTTTAAATTAAATTTCGGTGACCTCCTTTATGAAAGATTAATGGTTTTAAATGGGAATTTCGCCAAATTAGCCAGCTATCACCAAGTTGGCTAACATTTGGCGCTACTGTGGTAACCCTGCATTAGCTTTTTTCAACAATTACTGATTTCGATGAGGTCCTACCGGAATCGTGAGGGACACACAGAGACTTGGATTTTATATAAATAGATAGATATATTAAGTATATGCTGCTGCAACAAAGAATTCTTTCGCGGTATTTTTAACAAACAAGCATTAATAACTCACACTCCATAGACGGCTATGCTAAATACCGCCAGCAGACGGCTGCTTGGTTGTGCTTATGATGGCCAATTATCAACACGAGGGATATAGGCCCAAAGGGGAAAGTACCCTCCGTGGGGGTCTTTCTAAGGGACCTAACCCGTATTTACGCACCGCCAGCAGACGAATTTTCGCCTCGACCTCAGATCACGTGCATAAGGTCCACTGCTATTGTTGATGGCTATCGTTCAAATTTAAATATTAGTCAAATTTAAAGTAAAATTCCTGGAAGAGGATACTTTGTGAATCATGACGATATAGATTGCGGTAATGCAGATTTCAGCAAAAAATAGAAGTAATGATCATTAGGGGGGGGGGGACTTATTTAAAATTTTTGAAATCTGTACATACTGTAATTTTTCTTAATGTTTTAGTTATGCAACATTAATATAAGAAAGATGTATGATGTATTCGTAGTTGATTAGCATTGAGTTTATTTGTTATTCAGTTATTAAAATGTAGAATAAAATAAAATAGCAATTTCTTTCAGGTCATTCTGAAAATAAAATCAGAATAACTTATTTACGTGTTTTTTTTTTGTTGTTGTTTTTTGTAATACACAATCGAAAGCAATTAAAACTGAACTATTTAACTATAGCTATACTTTAACTACATTTGACTATTGCTAATACTTCGATATTTGTAAAACTTCCAATATCTATGCCTCATTGCGACGTAGTAAAAGCAAATGAAGTTTTAAGTTTCTGTTTGAAACATTCCATGTATAGTACGCACCTAAATTTTTAGAAATAAAGTTTTTGCAAAAAAAAAACGAGGGTATTATACGCAAGCAAATATGGTATTGCATGTCCAGATTAGTGCAACTTGAAATTATAAATTATCCACTGTTCACAATAAAAATCATGTACGGTTTAGAAATATCTCTTGAACTCACCTATGCTTATCAAATGCTCTTTCATCAATAATAATACGCATTGCCCTCAACAATCAGCGAAGATAGAAAGGTAAAAAATTGCTAAATAATATATATATGTTACCGGCCAAACCCGATTTTAGGCCAAACTAGATTGGCCTAGGACAAACTAGTTTATCTTAACGCGCACCGGATAAACTAGATTCCCTATGCCAAATTACTTTATCCTAACGCACATAGGATAAACTAATTTTTCCTAGGCCAAACTAGTTTAGCCTGACGCTCATAGGATAAACTAGTTTTTCCTAGGCCAAACTAGTTTGGCCTAACGCTCATAGAATAAACTAGTTTAGGCTACTACTCATTGGTCTGAACTAGTTTATCCTAGGCCGATCTAGTTTATCCTAGACCAATTTCATTTGGCGTGCTTTTATTGATCCCAAAGACCGCATCGGCGCCAACCTTCTGGTTTATCCTAGGCCAATTCAATTTTTCAAATTCGGAATTTTTCAAACGAATTAGATGAACTTAAACACATGTATGGAAGTGAGCAAAGTTCACTAAAAACTCGCTTTTTTTTTTTTTTTTTTTTTTTTTTTTTTTTTTTTTTTTTTTTAATATAATAGAAGTTTAGCGTCCAAATTTACAAAATTTTCTGAGCTAGTTTTTTGGTTATTCGATGTAAGGGTCTTTACGGGCCCTTCCCAATATTGCTTCCCGACACTCGGTCCAGTCTTGGTTTGGGGATTACTTTTTTCGAGATGTTCGGACCGAGATGGACCGGGCCTCAATTTTTTTCCGGCTTAAATCGGGACTGAACTGCATTACTCTTGAGGTCTGCATAGGCAGAAATTTTCGGTCAAATTTTCAAACCAACTCATATGAAAATCATTTGGACCTTTGGACCGGCAGGATCTCTGGTATGTTCAGTAAAAATATCAGTAACATTTGGCCCGGCCCACTTTTTTTTAATGCACGTATTTTTAAATCTCTATTATTCCACAATTCCAATTTTTATATTTATTATTATTTTTTTTACTTTCTTCTATCCTTACAAGAAGAAAGTATTGGATTCGTGAAAATTTTCGACTTCCGGTTTTCGACGGATTTACACGTTTTAGGAGTCAAGATCCCGAAAAACATGTTTTTACAAAATGTCTGTCTGTATGTATGTGATACAATTTTGTGGGCGCTCTAATGCATGGGATTTAATAAAAAATTATATTCAGGTAGTCCCTGATATAAATTGGTGCTGATTAGTTTTTGGTGTAAATCACCAAAAACTACCACCAAAAACAAAGAGTGGCACTGCTATTCTAAATTTTTCACGATTTCCGCTATAGCTTTATCTCAAGAAGTAATGCACGGACTTTCATGAAACTTCAGATTCAGTTAGGCCTTGATATGTATTGTAGCTGTTTACGTTTTGGTGTAAATCGCTCAAAAGATGGCGCTGCTATACTGCATTTAGCAGGATTTTGACGATTTCCGCAATAGCTCTATCTCAAGAATTAATGTACAGATTTTCAACAAGCTTCAGATTCAGTTAGTCCTTGATATGAAATGATGCTGATTAGTTGTTGGCGTAAATAGCCTAATAGGTGCTGTGCTGCATTTTCACGATTTCCCCAATAGCTCAATCTCAAGAACTAACTTTAGATTCAAGTATACCTTGATTAATATTGCTGCTGATTATGTTTTGCTGTAAATCTCTCAACAGGTGATGCTGTTATGCTGGATTTTTCACGATTTTCGCAGTAGCTGCATCTCAAAAACTAATGCACAGATTTTTACCAAACTTCATATTGAATTAGACGTTGACATAAGTTATTTCTGGTTAGGTTTTGGTGTAAATTACTCAACAGAAAGCGCTGCTATGCTGTATTTTGCTGTATTTACACGATTTCAGCGTTAGTCGTATCTCATGATCTAATGTCATATCTTAACGAAATGTCATATCTTTAGAATACTCTCAATGAGCATAGATTGCCATTTAATTTTTCACTATGATAGCAAATTTTGAAGTATTAACATGTTTGAGATAGAAGAAAGTTTTGGGATCAATACATCCGACAGTTTTAAGATGAGTAGATGCAGATTTAGGAAATAAATTTAAAGTAAGGTAAAACCTGAAAAAAAGAAACCTGCCTATGACGGAACCCCGTATTTAACAAAAAGAAAATTTGTTTTTCTATGTAAAATGAGGATATTAGTACTTGTAAAAAGAATATATTGCATTTACAATACATGATAAACCTTCTGAAAAGGGAACCTGCCAATAATGATTTTCTTCTTTCTTATGATATTCCGTCTTAGAAGATTTTATTGCATAGAGTTATTTTAATTTTTAAATCTCCAAGTCATAGAATGTAGATTAGCGATTTTAATGATTCTATTGTAAAGAATATTGATTTTTTAATGAATTTCTATTCGTATGTAAATATCTGAATAAGTACTAAGACCGCTAATTTTTTTACCCGGCTTGAAAAACTGAAAAAAATTATGTAGAAAAACCTTCTAAGACGGCATCACATAGGAGAGAAAAAACTGCGTTTTAGTTAAGTTCCTTTTTTAGCAGGTCCGTCGTCTCTAGGAAATGTATTATCTTTATTTTATTTTTTTTTTAACGGATTATTTTATCCAATTTGCACCTATTAAGAAACATTTTCCGTTTAAAACAGGATTTTGTCATACACAGATTCTTCTAACAGGTTTTACAGTACTGTATCCCCATCCGTAAAAATATGTATGTACTATTCTTTATAGAGAATTTTAATTGTGAAATAATGGTAGCTTAAAAATATAGGTATTTTAGGACAAACTGGAACCGGGACTTCGCCGGATTTTTGAAAATTCCAAATTGCTGAAAGAGTATCAAATGTTCGTCTGATATTCTTAACGGTGCATTTATTCATAAATAATTCAAATCCAAGTTATATTTATGTGAGAAAAAAATAGATATCTCTAAATTCTTTTTCTCCTAAATTTTATGATAACCTCTCATCCCATTCTTTGGTCCTCCAGCACAAAATTTGTCATATGGAACATATTTTGTAAGTACCGGCGGCGGTAAAATGGGGAAGATAGGGGGATAGTATCCCACTCCCCATCAAATAAAATATATTATACAGAGGTGACGGCAATACTACTTTGCACAGGGTTGGCGCCGGAGCGGTAGTTGGGATCAATAAAAGCACGTCAAATTACATTGGCCTAGGATAAACTGGAAGGTTGGCTCCGGGGCGGTCTTTCGGATCAATAAAATCACGCCAAATTGAATTGACCTAGGATAAACTAGATCGGCCTAGGATAAACTAGTTCGGGCCAATGAATAGCAGGCTAACCTAGTTCATCCTATGAGCGTTAGGCCAAACTAGTTTGGCCTAGAAAAAACTAGTTTATCCTATCGGCGTTAGGACAAACAAGTTTGGCCAAGAAAAACTAGTTTATCCTATGCGCGTTAGGATAAACTAGTTTGGCCTAGGCCAATCTAGTTTGGCCTGAAATCGGGTTTGGCTGGTAACATATATAAAGATAAATATTTTTGAATAGGACGTTATGCTAGGTAGTACTGTTTCACTGATTTGTTTTGTAGTGATAATAATATCTTTCATTAAAACAATTCATCTCAAATTGACTACAGTGTGTTATTGTTAAATATTATTATTTTTAGTAACAAACATTGTAAATCCTTGTATTTATTGCATGCATTGCTAGAAAAGTTTCTTTAACTTTTCATATTTTAAAAATAAACAAACGGTTGTGCATTATTAAAATATAAACTTTAACATTTACTATGTAATTTTTAAAAATACACTAAACGCTATATGTTATATTCTAAAATCGTTAAAATGAGATCATAGACTCTTTTTTTTTTTTTTTTTTTCAAATCTACCGATGACAAAAAGTAATAAACAGCGATTTTCGATTTAATTTAAATAAAAGTAACATAAATACTAATTCTGAACAATCTTGTGGGCGAAATAACATGGGGGAATAATTTGAACTAAGGCTACATTATTTTTATGCAGGATATATTAAATGGCAACTCTTGGGAATTGCCGATTTGCTAAGCAAAAAACAATCTTTAAACAAACATGATATTTGAGAGATATCTTACAAAAAGGATTCTAAAGATAAATGCTGGCTGCTTAATGCAATGAGTGTGTTTATTTAAATATTTAAAATGTTATTAGGACAGATTAGTGTTTACGGTGGATATTATAACGCAGTATTTGTTAAAATATTTTCAAGTATATTCAGAGAGTGTTTATATACGTACTTAAATTGCTTGCGACAGATAAAATTTTATCTCACTTAAATATAAATTTTAACGTAATATTTTACCGTGATACGTATACACTTTACGAGTGCTGGTGATGAATGAGCTCGAAACCGACTCGGCTGTCCGATGCATTACCAAATATTATTAAAAATAATTCATTTAGTACTATTAATAATTATTATGAAAGTATAATTTTAATTTTTCAGTAATACTTACTAGCCCTTTAACTATATCTGTATACTTGTGGGTGCGTTAATTATTTCTTGAGATTTAGGCCTTTTCAACACATACCGACACAAAATATGCATTCAATAGCAAAATATTAAGATATTTAATTATATGCCATTTTGAGAGATATGTTTTTTGCCTCAAAGCGTCCAAACATGACATTGTATTTTGCATTGAGGTTATATCATTCATTTTACTAGTCACTTAAATTTAAGTATTATTATATTTTGAATTTAATTGTTTCAATTTTGTTGATTTTAACCTAAAAAACCTTGTGCAATAACATTTATTGTTCTCAGCGTATAGTACAGAAAAATAACAGTGCGAGTTACGTTATAATATTTTACTGTTATTTCCCCTGTTACTGCTATATTTCTAAATATTAATTTTAATAATCAAAAAAATTTTAGTTTATTAAATATTATTAACAATTCAAAAAGTGTGCGTTCCATTGTCTACGGGTTTGAATAGTTTTTCCCCTTATTTTATGAAATACGAAAAACTTGCCATATTATCTTAGTGGAAATTACTTCGGTACGTTTTCGTTTTTTGTTTTTTTAATGGACAATTATTATTTTTTTCATTATCAATAATTTGTAATCAAATGTATTGGAATTACTTTGGCTTTACATAACATCTACCATAAATGTAATGGTTATTGCTAAAGAGCTTGGTATACAAATCAGAGCATTCGTTTTAGCGTTCTGAAAAGCAAATAAGTTAATATGTGTTTAAATGTTATTTAGTAGATAAAGGTGAAGAAGCTGAAGAAATTTTAAAAAATCACATTTCAAAAAATGTTTTATGTGTTAGAAAATCTGGTCACAATGAATTGAAAAATTCAGGGTTCTCAATTTGTCTTCATATAGTTATCTTTATTTAAAACTTTAAAAATAATGACGATATTTAAATAACATTTAGAATAAAATTAACATGTTTTAATAAAATAATATTACTAGGCTTGGTGAACCTAGTTACACTGCTTTGAAAATAAGTACAGTAGAGCGCCGATTTTCCGAACTCCAATTAACCGAACATCCATTTATCCGAACAGCCTATTTTTCTCATTTTTTTTTAAACAAAACTTTCATTTATCCGAACAGCCTATTTCTCTCCCCCCCCCCCCCAAAAAAAAAAAAAATAATAATAATAATAAAACCGAACTCCCAATTATCCTTTGGTTTGGAATAGCAATTTAAATAAAGAAAAAACTGATAATGGATCAGAAAATAAGGAATGTAAAAGCAATAAAGGAGATGGAAAGAATCCTAAGCTATGAAAAAAATGAAATTAACGAGTGGTTAAATAGTCAAATATACATGACCTGGATATCAGATTTTAAATGAGATGAGATCGTGGATGAGATTCATGATGAAAAAGAATTTGAAGAAAATGAAAATGAATGCTCTGAAAATAATCCAGGTCCATCACATAACGAAGCCTTTGGATGTTTGGAAACAGCTATGAAATGGTTCGAACGGCAGAAGAGCGCTGATCCTATTCAATTAACGGTATTTAAGAAGAATTAGAGATATGGCAGCATTGAAAAAAATGTCTTCGTTGAACCAAGCAGCAATCAAAAACTTTTTTCCTTAAATTATAATCTCTGTAGTTCAGAAAATGATTAAAAGATAAAAAGAAAATTAATGATAAAAAAATCAATGATAAAAATTTAAACAACAACAATTTTTTCAAAGACAAAAAGAAAAAAACCATTTTTAAACATGCCAGCACTAACTGTTGCTGCCAGTCCTAAGCTTAGATAACGTGTGAAGGTTTAAATATAGTCAGAAGCATCCCTTAAATTGTTTGCCCATTTATCCGAACTTTTGCTTTTCCAAACTAGGGTCGGTCCCGACTTGTTCGGATAATCGGCGCTGTACTGTACTGACAGAGACTCTTTATTTGTCATGTGTATTTGATTTTACATGCGCTGTCACTACACAAATAGACGTCTGCGTCCTGTGAAGTTAGCTACATCATATATTTTCACTAAAGCAAGTAATTTCATTTAAATGTTTTACTTATGGTTAATATGAACAAAACACCGTATTCAATTCGGAGTGAAACGTCTTGTAATTCGAACATATTATATTGTTTATGATCCTGATTTTATACACTTTAAACACACCTGATTTTTTATCAGTGTTTTTTGTAATGTGTTCTACCAATGTTTTTGTAATGTGTTCTATCAAAGTTGTTGTAATGTGTTCTGTGTCGTGTTTGCCCCCATTACTATTTAAACACCGTGCGTAGTTAGAACTCCTAAAAGAACACAACGAAAGTTTAAGCGATCGTTTCAAAAATTGAAGTTAATGTATACAAATGTTATACTTCGAACACTGACAGTTGCTGAAGGTGCAACATGTGTTCGAATATCTCGACACAGTGGTATTGAATTCGCACCTAGTTTTTCATATTTAGTGCTAGATTTGTACCTAGATTTTCTTATTTATATCTAAAATTCCATATATAAAATTAAAAATGTTAGCTATTTCATTTGCCATTAAAGTTAGATGAGTAAATCAGTGCAATATTACTTTTTATATTAAAATTTCAGTGTCTCAACATTTTCTTAATAAAAGAAACAACAACACCTACAAAACTATTCTGGATTCATAATATCTCTTAAACTAAACTAACTGCTAAAAAATCTGTTAAACTAAATTACGTCCATTTCAAGAAAGAATTTTAACAGACAGCGTTTTAACTCCGTCAGTATGGTACCATTATGTAGACGACATTTTCATATTATGGCATTATGGTTTATCCGAGCTGTATGCACTTCTTAACAGCATAAATAATACGGATCCTAAAATAAAATTTACCATCTAAATAGAAAAGAATAACGAGCTGTCATTTCTTGGCGTAATGCCAATCAAATTTTTATCAAACTTAACACTTGAGCGCACAGTCTACAGGAAAGTAAATAAGTCTAACAGCACAATTCCTTTTGAAAAACATCACCTTTCAACTACAAAATTACTTTAGTCAACTTTTATATAAGACGAGCATTTAGTGTCTGTTGTATCAATCACCTTGAAAATGAATTAAATAGTATTAGAAACATTGAAGTTGAGAATGGTTTCCCAATAAGCATTATTGGTAAGCTAATAAACACACAGAAGAACCATTTGGAAATAGAAAAAACTCTACGGAGTAATATGAGATATTGCAAAATGAAGCACATACCAGGGCTTTTCGAAAAACTCAGATATTCACTTTTTTGTTTCGGCGTAAACTTACTTGCCACTCCTCCAGCAAAACTGAAAATTCTAATTAGTGCCAATATAGACCCGATCCCGAAAGATGAAGTTTCTGGAGTACATATAATTCAACTGAAAGCAGAAAATATTTATCTCGAATACATAAAAATGACTTCGCGTAAATTTAAAGTTCGTATTAAAGAACATTTGAGAGATTTAAAGTACAACCGACCTACAACAGCCCTGTCAAAACTTAACCAGAAGCAGAATGTACAAGTTAATTTCGAAGACGCAAAAATTATATATCCCTCAAAGAATTATCATGATTTAATTATCCGTGAATCGATAGAAATTATTACTAAAGAAAATACCGTTTATAATGATGTTTCATCCTACAATATACCCAGAATTTTACTCAGTTTGCTTAAAGTATCATAAAACGAGTAATATTTCACTTCCCTATATCCATGCTTTATTTTCCCATTGTTTCTCGGATCTAAAAATTGACTTCCTTTTTCATTCCTTTCGTCATCATCTACGTGAATTTTGGAAATTAGACGTTAATAACAATAGTATTTCTTGTATTCCTCTGACGAAGACTATGTTTTTATATTTGAAAGTACTAAGGTATTAAAGTAATTTAACATCTTTTTTTTAAATATTGTCATCTTTAAAGTAGTTTTGCACATAGTATAAATTGTTGAAAAGTGTTTACGAATTCGGTTTATCTGTCTTTCAATCTGACTGTCTGCCGGTCTATTTGTCCGTTCTCTAACTCGCATAAATATACTTAGATTGCCACACTGTACCTGACATACTTGACCAATAGTTACGGACATACGTTATTGAAGTTTATAGTGGCATGTTCGGTATTGAAATTGAAATGTGTAGCATCTATCATTCATTTACAACAGAAATTAAAAGAAATCTGTTTTATTATGGTCTATGATTAAAAATCATTTGCAGTGTATTTTAATATATTTAATGTAACACTGTAGTGTTACATTAGTGTAGTTTATTTCAAAGATAATGAAATTTGTATACTTTATTGAGGTGCACTACAAAGTGCTTACAATAGAAAAAGTCAAGGGTACATTTACTGTTCGTTTATACTAGCGTGACAAAGAATTCAATTCTGTTATGGTCTATGGAGAAAAATCGTCTGCGGTGTATATATATATAATAAAAGACAAACGCGTCCGTAATAGACCGGAAGACGGCAGCACAGACATTCGCCTGAGTTCACAGTTTACGTCTGACATTCCAGTAAAAGCTAAAACTCGAATCGCACATTAAAAATCAATACGCCTGCCAAGTCCAATCTTGGTGGAAAACTCCTGAAAACATTTTAGCGGTTACCTCGTAGGTATACCATTGTGTTTTCCTGCACCGAAAGGTATGAAAACATGGACTGGGAGAAGGAAAACACAATGGTAAACATACGTGTCAACCGCTAAAGTCGGTTTTTCAGGTATTTTCTACCTTGATTTCTACCTTGGCAGACTGATTGCATTTTAATATGCGAATCGAGTTTTAACTAGCTTTGGAATTTCAGCTGGATGAGGTGATTATCTGTGCTGACGCGTCCTGGTCTATAACGCTGACGTTATTTTGAGGATGGCAACAGCATACTATTAAATTTAAATTTTATTAATTTTTATTGCATTTTTAAAACTTTTAAATATCGCACATTTTCAATTTTTCAACAGTCGAATAAGGGAAAAAATGGGCTATCAAATACATTCTTTTTGAAAATTATATCACAATTTATTTTAAAACGGTATCTCGATTTACTAAAATTTATTTTTTTTAAGTAAATTTTCAAGCATGATTTTTTTTCTCTGTCGCTCGTAGGCGATTAGAAAAAACAAATACGTTTGCACTTAAATTGATAAAAACAGCTCATCATTAAATCCCAGCTTATATTCAATAATGGCATTAAAACATTCATTAATCAAGAAATAAAGCAATAAAATAAAAATAAAAGTCAAATTTTAGACATGTAATCAAATTTCTCGTTCCACTGAAATGAAAAGAATCAAAAAGGTTGATTGAAAATAGCGATTTTTAGAGGTTTCTTCCGCTGTCAAATCCAGACTAAGGCCAATATGAAAATAAATATGCTTGAGAAGTTTATTTGAACGCATTATTGCTATTTGTCATATAAAAGTGATTTTTAGTACTATTTATGGGCATTCTAAAAATATATATTAAATGTAAAGATCTATTGTTACCAATAGCAAAAAACAAAACAAAACAATAGAACCGTGCGGGGCTTTCCCACCGCAATCTTTTTAGGTGCGCTCGTAATTATATAAATACGTAGCACCTATAGTTGTCGTTCAGTCCGTCTGTCTGTCCGTCTGTCCGTCTGTCTGTCCGTCCGTCCGCATATAACAGAGCAAAAACTACCCAACCGAATCGTTTAAAATTTAAATAATTGTTGCATAATTTTTTCGAGTCATTTCAATTTTTATGAAAATCGAATGTATAGTTTAATTACAGGGACAATCAAAAGTTTTCCGTTACATTACGGCCAATGGGAAGAAATTATTGCAAGTGCATTTTAATGATGTTACAGCCTTCCGAATGGTCTGAAATTATAAATATATAATTGTTGCAAGATTTTGTCGAGTCATTTCATATTTTATGAAAATCGGATGTATAGTTTAATTACAGGGACAGTCATAAGTTTTCCGTTACATTACGGCCAATGGGAAAAAATTATTTCAAGTGCAAATTAATGATGTTATAGCCTTTCGAAATACACTAAAATATACATTCTGTACAATATGAGGCGAAAAAAATATTTATAAAACTAGTTATAGTACGAATGCCACGTTTGACGAGCAATTTCCAACTTGTTTTATTATTTGCTGATACATTTTTTTCATTAATTTTTGATTAGCTTCAACTCTTTTTTTCAAACAACGTATTGGAATTACATATAGGCTATCTCACAAATGTAGCGACAAACTTTTATGCGAGGTAGGTTACATCATAAGGATTGAGAATTGCATACCAACGCTTGACCGGAAACGCCAGGGGAAAATGGTAGCAGTGGCAAGAGGTTAAAAGAACACAATAGAGTGAGTAACTGGAAGCAATTATTGGATATCTCATGAGTACAAATGGCATACAAGGTGAATACATCTCATAACGTTGCAACATAGCTTCGAAATTTCCACCATCAGACGTCAAACATGCCTGACACCGACGGGGCATTGATTGCCGAACACGGTCGAACACACCAGGGGATTGTTTGATTATAGCAGCAGCACAGACCAGTCTTGCCACGAGTTCCATTGCAGACTACACAGGTTGGTGATATAGGATAACTATGAGGACTCCCCACAAACAGAAATCAAGGCTCGATAAATCAGTAGAGCGTGGTGCCAATGAACCGGTCCAGCACGCCCAATACATGGATGCTGGAAACATCTATTCAAATTCTTACGAACAGTTCAGAATGGGAAGGCATCCCACCATGTTGGAACCGCATGTTGCGCTTCACAATTTCTGGAAATCGTCAAATAAGCCAGAAAGAACATACTCCAGAAATATACGGTGTTTCGCGGATATTATGCGGAAGTGTAAAAGGTGATGCCCAAGTAAGAATCCGTCCAACCAAAATTGTCCGAATGTTTATCCACAGCGAAATTGTGCCGCGTGATGCAGCACATCATGGGGGGTTCTATCGAGCCCACAAATGCGCATTATGTAGATTGAATAATCCATACCTAGTGAATATGGACTCATAAATGAGCAACACACTAGGTGGGAATTGATATACGTTACCGGGGTTTACTATAAGATTCTTGCTGCAGAAAATGGTGTGAAAAGCATTTATCGTTCATTTAAAGGGACACACAAACAAATTCAGATAGAGAACTGTAGTTGAAATATTGTCTACTAGCAAACCCCGCGGCCTTGCTCGCGTAATGAAATATGCCAAGTGATATTTATATGTCTAATTTTTATTAAAATGTAGTAACTAAATTTTTATTTTATTAAAAGGTAATATTTTATTTTATTAAAATGTTTTTTATTTAAAGGTACTTATTACTATTAGGAATAATTCAAATATTACTTTTTAAAACACAGTTTGTTTAAACATCATTATTACACTCCATTAGGCAGAAATGAGACTTAAATTAATAAAACGAAATAAAACTAAATAAATGATAATTTAGAAAATATTTTGAAACTTTTATGCTCAATTAATACGCTCATTTCAGTATTCATTTGAAGTTTTTAATTTTTTTAAAACCATCTTCTTACATCTTAAAATTAACTATCATGACAAATTCCAAGTCCTACCACCTCTCTCAACAAAAAGAGCTATGTTGAAATAGGAACTGTCACCATTAGTTTGCAAACATTAATTTTGAAATCGGTTTGTTATTTCCTAACTGTAAAAAAAAAAAAAAAAAAAAAAAAAAAAAAAAAAAAAAAAAAAAATTGAAATCGTTTTGTTATCCCACACACTGAAAAAAAAAAGGACCAGATTTCCTGTAGGAATCGGAAAAATAGTCGCCCTTATCGTACCGGAAAATTTTCCGAACCAGCTCGGAATAAAATCAGTAAAATCGGAATAAAATCCGTAAACTTGGAATAAAATCCGTAAAGTACCGTTTTGATGAATGGTTCCTTTTTTGAACGGATTTTATTCTGAGCTGGGTCGGAAAATTTTCCGGTACGATAAGGGCAACTATTTTTCCGATTCCTACAGGAATACTGTTCGGACTTTTTTACAGTGCAGAATCGTAATTTAGAAAGCTTTTAAAGGCTTTTTTTTAGAACGTTTGTTGTTCCTGTGAACCCCAGGTGGTAGAATCATCGGCATAAAATATAGCCTGTGTAGGATCAGAGACTGTTACCATTGATTCGCAACTATTACTTTTATAATCGGTTTATATTCCTTGAAATTGCATAGAAATCGTAATTTAGGACTTTTTTAGAATGGTTTTCACACCTCCCCTTCGCTTCACCCCTTTTTAATTCGAATTTATTTTCGACAGTCCTTCGAGGGCATTTATATTTTATAAGTAACTACCATGCCGTATTTAAAGTTTCTAGACTTTTCAGTATCACAGAAAATAGCAATTTAGAAAGTTTTTAGCTCCTGCAACCCTCTGTCGGTAGTGGCACAGACATAAAATATAGCTTATGTTTGAGCAGGTTCTATCACAAACATTTTGTCATCATTATTTTTTAAATCGGTTTGGTATTTGATAAGACTGCATAAAAATTGTAATTTATAACGCTTTTCGCTCACTTCATCTTTTTAAATTTGGAATTTTATTTCGACTGTTCTTAGCATTATGTAAGCAGTTATTATATAAGCAGTTTCATCTTGTAAGTAAATACCATGTCATACTTCAAAGTGTTAGACCCCTCAGTTGTGCAAAAAATGCAAATTAGAACATGTTTTGTTTTTGCAACCCTCAGATGGTAGTGACAGCAACATAAAATATAACCTAAGTTATAGCAGGGACTGTCACCATTGATTTGTAACCATTACTTTTGAAATAGCTTTGGTATGTCCTGAGATTGAGTAGAAATTGCAATTTAGAACGCTTTTCGCGCATTTTCACCCCTTTTTAAATTTCTAATTTTTTCGAAACTGTTCTTAAAGTTCAGTTATATCTAATAAATATGTACCTTGCCTAATTTTATGTTGCTAGCCCCTACCGATCACAAAAATCGAAATTTAGAACGCTTTTTTGCTCCTGCAAAGTCTAGGTGATAGTGATACCGACATAAAATAGCGTCTATTTTAGAGCAGAGGCTGTCAGCATCAATTTCCTACCATTACATTTGAAATCAGTTTGATTTTTCCTGAGATATTGCTGACAAATCGGCATTTAGAAAGTTTTTAGAATACTTTTCACGCATTTTTCTCCTGCATCTCCACTGGGGTAGTTGAAACAGATAATAAAATATAGCCTATCTTCGAGCAAGATCTGTCACCATCATTTTTAAACCATTATATTTGAAATCGGTTCAGTACTTCCTGAGATTGCATAGAAATCGTAATTTAGAACGTTTTTTACAATGCTTTTTGCGCATTTTGACCCCCTTTTAAATTTCGATTTTTTTAGAAAATGACCTTAGAGATCATTGATATCTTATAACCAATTACATTCCAAATTTCACGATTCTAGGCCCTTCCGTAACGCAAAAACCGAAAATTAGAACGTTTTTCTCCTGCACCCTCTTTGGGGTAGTGGCACCGACATAAAAACATAGCCTATATTGAGCAAGGGTTGTCACCATCATTTTGACGTCTTTATTTTTTAAATCAGTTTGCTATTTCCTGAGATTGTGTGGAAACCACCATGTAGAACGTTTTTTAGAAAGCTTTTCGCGCATTTTCACCCCTTTTAAATTTCGAATTGTTTAAGAACTGTTCTTAGAAATGCTTTATATCTAATAAGTAACTAATATTTCTAATTTCATATTTCTAGGCCCTTCAGTAACACAAAATTCGCATTTTTAAAATGTTTTATGCTCTTGCACGCCCTTTTGGGGTAGTGGCACCGACATAAAACATAGCCTATGTTGGAGCAAGGGTTGTCACCGTTATTTTGCCACCATTATTTTTTAAATCGGTTTGGTATTTCCTGAGATTGTGTAGAAACCACCATTTAGAACGTTTTTTAGAACGCTTTTTGTGCATTTTCACCCCTTTTTAATTTCGAATTGTTTAAGAGCTGTTCTCAGAAATCCCTTATATCTAATAAGTAGCTAATATTTCAAATTTCATATTTCTACGCCCTTCAGTAACACATAAATCGCATTTTTAGAACGTTTTTTGCTCCTGCACCCCCTTTGGGGTTTTGGCACCGTCATAAAATATAGCCTATCTTGGAGCAAGCGTCGTCACCATCATTTTGACACCAATATTTTTTAAATCGGTTTGGTATTTCTTGAGATTATGTAGAAACTACCATTTAGAACGTTTTCTAGAGCACTTTTTGTGCATTTTCACCACTTTTAAATTTCGAATATTTTAAGAACTGTTCTTAGACATCATTTATATCTTATATGTAACTAATATTCCAAATTTCACGATTCTAGGCCCTTCCGTAACGCAAAAATCGCATTTTTAGAACGTTTTTTGCTCCTGCATCCCCTTTGGGGTAATGGCACCGACATAAAATATAGCCTATGTTCTAAGTTGAACTAATGCCATCATTTTGATACCATTACTTTTGGTATCGGTTCGGTAGCTCCAGAAACTACCTCTAACAAACAAACAATTTTTACTTCTTTATAATATTAGTATAGATTATAGATGATGGGTTTAAGTATGTTTTCAGTTATGCTATACGTTTTTAAGCTTAACTGAATACTTGCATTTAACGTTTTGTTTATAAATTCTAGACGCCATATACAGGTGTGTATGGTGAAACAAAAAAAAATGTTAAATACAAAATATACCTATTTTTTCTCGTAGAATCGAAATCTGCAATACAAAATAAGAGTCCTTTTCTAGATTTCAAATTTGGACCCTAGTAGTTCGGTTCGGTGGTCAACTGTAGTATCATTGAATAGCTTTTTTAAAATGATTGAAAACGTATTTTTGTTTTTCGATCCAATGTGTATTTTCCGAATTATTCAATCCTTTCCAAACTTCTTGGACGCCCTGAATATACATACATTTATATATATGTAATAATAAAAAAATTTCGCCATTTTACCTTAGTTAATGCATTCCAAATTCTTATAATATCTACATTTTTTACCTGTCTTTTAATAATATCTTAAATATCACTTATATTTTAATCCCATACCTTTAAATCAGCACATTCTTTTATTTTTTATTGTAAAAAACTTAATCTGTTAAAGTAACACTCTTCGTAAAAACGACATGATATCCCCGCCTTGCTTTTCTTTTTTATCCAATAGCTAGATGCGCCCCTCTCCCATTATTTTGAATTTCGTTGGAGTTTCGAAAGCAGCGTCAAGATATCATTGATCGAATTGCTAGTATAAAACGAGAATACACTGTCTTGGAACCAACAGAAATTGTACGTTTTTTAATCTGCTAACAAACACTTGTCACTTGGCGAAGTTATTTTTAAAATAGTGTAGTTCAAATGCGTTTTAACATCTTCATCTTTGCTATGACGTAGTGCAGCAGAGATCAGAGTCTCAACTAAATAACTAGAGGAATTTGTTGTTGATATGAGAATTACAATAAATTCGTTTCTGATTATACCGCCTCTATTGATTGAATGGGAAATCCTTCCCAATGACTGAATTGCTGTCTTTATGAATACCTTTAGCCACTTACTACTGCAAATTAAGTATTTTACGGAGTAATTACTGGTTGGCAATTATATGGCACGTGCTCACCATTACAATATACAGGGTGTCCAGCGAATAAGACCCTGATTTCGAAATTAAATATCTCAAAAACAAACATCAATAGAATTATGCGGTAAACGGTTTGTTTATTAGCTAAGCTGTAAAAATGTTATACAGAAGTTTCAAAATTTGGTTACAAAAACCGTTAACAGATGGCGCTGTAATCGCAATACTTGTAAACTATGCTTCGAAGTCCAGAGCACTAGTGTCTCATTATTAGATGGCTCCCTACGGAAGAACGAATATTGGGAAAGTGCACTTTTTCATTGGGATGATGTGCAGAAGTAGAGACATCAGGTCATATAATTATTGCATCAGCTTTAATTTTAGAAAATTTCAATTAATAGTATTTTCAATAAAAATTTTAGAAATCTTTATATAAGAACTTATTGAAATATTTTATTAAATTCAATTTTTAATGCCATATAATTATTTAAATCAAAATGCATATATTTAGAAAAAATTTTTTGTACATTTTATTTGTTTTTTATATTTTTAAATCACGGCATAATATTTTGGTACTATTGTTTATACCTGAATTAATATAAATAAAAAAGAAATTTTGCATTTTTAATTTATTTTTAAATCACGGCATAATACTTTGGTTTTAGCGCAACACATATATTTCTTTTCTTTGTAAAAAAAGTTTTAGAGACAGAAATTGTGCATTAAATTTTTTTTTTTTTAAGGAATTGATGATAAGTCCTATCATCAACGTCAAAGCAAAAGTAATTTGGATGCTGCATTCCTTTCCAACACTTCGGATCCTATCGCTAGAAGCTGCAACATATTTCTGTGCTCAATGATAAAAAAAAATGAAAGCGAGTTTCTAAAATTAAATTTTTTTTTAACTTATTTGAGTTTTTAAAAATAGAAACTTTGATTTTTTTCATTCAAACTATTATCTATAATTTAAAAAAATGATTTATGAATCATTATTAAAAATGCTCAGTGATTTTTAAAACAGGGGTTTCTTTTAGCTTAATTAAATTTAAAACCAGAAACTTTGGATTTTTTTATTCAAACTTTTTTCACAGTTTAAATAAACATTTAAAAGTAAAGATTTCCATTTTTTTTTAAATCCTCCTCTCCTTGGATTCGATTCCGCGATCTACCAATTAGGAGAGAAAAGACATACCTCAGAGATACTGGTATCCGGACCGAAGTAGCTTATAACAAAATTTGTAAGAATTCTCAATTCTGTCAACACATGGCTCCGCTTCTGCACATTGCCCAAATAAAATATTTTAATAAGTTCTTATATAATGATTGCTAAAATTTTATTGAAAATTCTTTTAATTGAAATTCTCTAAAATTGAAACTTTGACTAGATGCCCCCTCTTCTGCACATCACCCCAACGAAAAAGTGGTCTTTTCCAATTTTCGTTCTTTCATAGGAAGCCATCTAATAATTAGACGCTAGTACTCTAAACTACAAAACACAATTTATAGGCATTGCGATTACAGCGCCATCTGTTAGCGGTTTTTGCAACTAATTTTTGCAACTTCTGTATAACATTTTTACAGCTTAGCTAATAAGCAAACCGTTGTCCGCATAATTCTATTGATCTTTTTTTTTTTTTTTTTTTTTTTTTTTTGAGATATTTAATTTTGAAATCAGGGTCTTATTCGCTGGACACCCTGTATATTACTATTGAGAAGTATCATAGAACTATATATATATTTTTATACAAATTTATTTTTGCGTTTAAATGTTTAAGGTAACCTCTTACCGATAAATTTCTTTTACTTTTCTTGCACCATTTTTTTAACACGGTCATCAATTTTACTAGCTTATAACACAGCGCGAAGTCTCTTTAAAATATGAAAAGATCTAAAGACTATGTTAATTGTGCACCCTATTACAAACTAAGCATTATTTAAATTAGATAAGAGTTCACGTATTTATAATTATAACCATTTATTCAGAAATGTCGATTAAATTTCAATGCATTACCTAAAAATTATAATGAAGTACCTAATAAGTTTAGTAATTGACTAATGATTAGTTTAATATTCGTGACATATGCTGTTTCATTTATAAGATATATGAATAAGCGGTTCGATACACATAATTACTAATATCTAGCCTCCTCTAAATATATTTATCACAAAACTACGTTATTAAGTTATTAATATTATATAAGCGTACTATCAATTCTTGTGTTTCATTTAGATTTAAATAATACCTGTTATATAAATTAAATTAAAGTTTTGTAACTCTATAAATTATGAAGTAATTAGTGTAATGCAGGATTATTTTATATGGCGCAAAAGATTTATGCAAGTTTATATAGACAAATTCAATTATTTCAAACTAATACTACAAGTATTTCTCATTTATATGAGTTATGTACAAGTTTCAGAACACACATTAATCGATAAAGTAATATTTTTCGAAAGTATGAAACATTTTCATCCGCTATATATTGTAAATGATATATCACTCATTTTAGAATATGTTCCTAAGAAACGACATCAATTATACAACATATACGTTTTAAATCATGTTATTTATAATTTTTACATTATATTATGAGAAATGGTACAATTGTCATTTATAGGAGAGAGTAGCCATATTTGGACCGCCAACGCTTTAATTGGACCGTTGCCATTCTGCCGTTAATTTCAGGAAGACACTCCATCTACCGCTGAAATCCTACTCCTCAGAATGACGTGACTCATGATTGGAACACCGCCCCCTAAATACTAGGCCTGAGCGCTGACACAAAAATGGCGGCTGCCGAAGGCGGATTTTTTTCAGCGTGTGTTTTTTCCCTTAAATATTCGTACCAATAATTTTTTTAAGTTTTTTCAACTTTATTTTTGAGAGATTAAACAAATCAGAAAAATCTTTCATAAAATACTACTGTGTACATTTAAGGGACCGTACCTAAGTTAAAAAAAAAACGCCTTCGGCAGCCGCCATTTTTGCGTCAGCGCTCAGACCTAGTATCCAGGGGGCGGTGATTGGAAGAAGCAGCCGCCTACCACGTGCTGTTTTCAGGCTATTTTAAAAAACCTAAAGTTAGCTGTTTTGATCTAATTTTTTCCTACTAAACTTAAGCGAATATTTAAAACTAAGATAAGTTGTTATGTTTTCATATACTTATACTAATCCATCTGTTTATTGCGCCACATTTTACGCGGATTTGTTTGATTTCGTTTTTGTTCTTGGTCTTGAAATTAAATGCTTTAAAAAATGGCGCAGTTACCATAATTGGACCAATTTAAGTTGATTAAATTGGACCAGATATGCGATCATAAATTTGAAAAGTAAGTAATGAATTTAGAGGGCGGTACGCTTTGTACACTATTTTTTTTTTATATTTTATAATGGATTACTGTCTCCATGCAAGTTTTATTTTTGTATATCTGGATTAATTTTTTTATACAGTTTAGGCCCATATAAACATAAAAATATTTTTACATGTCTATGCAATAAATTTTGTTTGCAATATCTTTTATCCTGTATGTAATTGTATTTATGTTCTTTGAATTCTTTTTCTACGGCATATTTGATTTACAGAGTTGAATTCAAACATTTTCCTCCTGCAGGATGTTTCTGATGGAAGACGTTTTACAGGTCTGTAGGGTGAAATTATAATTTTTTGCCCTTAAAACGCATAAAATCTCAATCCTTTTATGAAAATGTTGAAAAAGACATAGACAAACTGTTTGGAAGAAAAACACCCGTGACAGCAAAAGTTGTTAAAGATATAGGAAACAAAAAGGAGACAGTAAGTTGTGAAGAAATTGACCTGCAACAAGGCTGTAGCTACAAATCCCCCCCCCCCCAAAAAAAAATCATTTGAAATGCTATTTCCCTTGTTAAATTCAGTTAAATCAAAGAACAGAGGGAGCTTAAAAACGGTTGTGTTAACATCATCGCCATATAAAATAAACCTTGAAATCAAAAAATAAAAATGACAAAAAGGAAGCTTTCACAGCACAAAAGCAACAGGAACACTGTGTTTTAAAAAATAGGCGTAATGCAGTTAGCAAGAAAATGATCGACGAGAAGAACTACAAACATAATGTAAAGAAAACTTCTGTTGCAAAAAAAAAGTCTCATAATTCAGAATCTAAAAAGAAAAATCTAGACAATGATGATTGGTTTTGTCTAGTTTGTAAGAAAAATAAAATAGAAGATATGATTAAGTGTTCAGATTGCCATATACGGTTCCATGTTATGTGCGCAGGAAAACAAAAACAATAAACAAAATTCATGTATAAGCTTTGAATCACTCCTTACATGATATTCAAGTAACTGACATACATTTCCATAATTTTTGTTCTTAATTACTGATAACTTTGATTTATATTTTGAATACATTTTGATTTAAAACAATTACTCTTATTTTCAGATATTTGATTTCATTATACTTCATTGCTGTTATGTTGTTTGATTGTTTCATTAATCGCAAACTTTGCTTTTAATAAAATTAGTTATATTCCCTAGTCATTAGAACAACCTGATATTATTTGATTCAATTTAGGAGACTGGGGGTCCAACTTAGGCGACCAGTTGCTGAATTTGGACCACTTTTGACAAATTTTTCAAATTAAAATAAAATTTAAGATTTCCAAAAAGAAATTGATCTAAATATTTATTTAGTTAGTAGATGAATAGATTGACCCCGTGTAGTGATGTTTTGCAGATATTCCAAAAATTAAGTGAGTTACACCTGAAAATAAGTGAAGTGGTCCAAATTCGGCTACACTCCCCTATTATTATTATTTATACAAAAAAAAAATATATTATTTATATTTCTTATTTATTTTAGATGTGTCGTAGTTTCAAATCGCACGACATTGATAATGTAATAAATTTCAAAAGTCGGAAATAATTTCTAACACTATCTATTATAAATTATATATCACTCATTTTGTATAATACTTGTAAGAAAAGACTTTTATTATAAAACTTATACGGTATAAATCATATTACATATATTTGTGCTTCAATTCAATTTTATTCCTGAAAAACCCCTTGAGTCATCATTAACTTTGATCTCGAAGTGCACATAACAAATTAACTTCTCGAAATTAATTGAATAAATTCATTTTATAGCTAAGGGGTTTACTGAGCTAATTACATTCATTTAATGCATTACCTTTCATCTTTTAATTTAATATTATTGACATTCTCAGAGTCTGTAATTGAAAAATAATAACACTCTTCAAACAATTAAATACATTTCTGACTAACGCATTCAGTTATGTTTAAAATATGTGTCTCGAAGGAGGCAATTGGTTGTATCACGTTTACCTGGAAATTTCTTGAAATCCACATTTCAGATGGATAAGGAAATATCAATGAGATTCTTTTCTTTAGAATAATATTGGTACTGTACTTTAATTTTTACGTTTTTATAAACCGTATGATTTATAAATTAATTTATAAATAAAATAATTGGTATGTTATTCAAGGTCTTATTATAATTAAAATTTCAAATGTTCGAAATAGAATAGTAATTTACCTTATTATTATTGTTATTTTCGTTTTTATTTATCTATTTATAGATAAATCTCTCTTTATAACAGAATTACTGCATGTCTTTTGATAAATAGATAGAAAATTATTCATTTCAAATTTCGATAAAAACAATATATACAGGCTGCTTCTTCCTTCACCGAAAGTAAAAAGCTACCTATTGCTAATTCCGAAAATATTTTGTATTGTTTCACCGATTTTTACCTGAAAACCCCTAAAACCACTCTCCTTTCAGTTGTTGATTATATAAATATGTATATATATATAAATCAGTGAAATAATATATCTGTACTTAGATGGCAACCCCCACCCCTCAGAAAAAAAAAAATCGAAATATAGTAATTTAAAAATATTAGAAATTTCAAGAAGATAACATAGAAAACCAGGTTGCGGCCTCATCGTCAGTGGTTTATATTTATAAAGCAGCCGAGCATTCCGAGACATATAAATTAGCGTGTATTTGCTGCAATGTGTTTAAGCCAAAACACTGAGTAGCAAAATCAAATTGTGAACGAAATGTGAAACACTTGAAACACTTAAATCTCAGATGTTCCCACACCGGACCCCATTACCGGACAAAATATTAAATGGATGCCTCACCTGGAGCATAGTAACAGATAAAAACTGATGTTCGTTGAAGAAAACCGCACCCTACCAACTCAGCCATGTTGCGACATCAAAAAATAAAACAAACTAAACAGTTCATAATCCATCTCCCAGAAACCTATCCAAATTCATTCAAGTTCTGTCCCCGGGATTGTACTTATACTCTAAAGCCAAAGCTGGGTTCCCGCGGCGGTCATCCCTGTCATCCCTGCCAATAAACGCAGCGCATCATCCTAAAACCGTCCTTATAAATTCAATATAAAAATGGTAAAAAACGTATTAAATGTTGCTAAAAAGAGGAAAATCGCAGAGGACCAAATTTACACTTTTCATCTAAAATTTCTAATCAAATTCATCTTATGAATGTCAAAAAAGTGGGAATGCAAAAAGTAGCTAAGAATTGCATTGAAAATATCACTAAAAATTGCTAAACTTCAAAAATCGCGTCTGACACATTTACTGTATTAGGGCAAAGTTTTAAACCGAATTCTTAAAAAAAAAAAAATCAGGTCGCCAGAAAAAGATAAAAAACCGTTAGAAATCAAAATTCGCATAAAATTTTCTGTTATAGGCTGAAAGTTTGAAGCACAATTCCTTTCATGAATGTCAAAAAATACCCCTGAAAGCGAAAAAAGTTAAAAATCGAATGACAAAAGCGTTAAATTTTCAAAAATTTGAGTGGGCAATATTTTGCAAATAGCATTTCCTCATGAATGTCAAAAAATTCCTCTCGAAACGCAAAAAACTGAAAAATCAGATCCAAAATCGTGGCGGGGAAAACTTATCATATTAGGCTAAATATTTCAAACCAAAATCTTTTTACTAATATCAAAAAACCGTCTAAAAATCATATTGAAAAATTGTGAAAACTCAAAAATCGCTCTATGAATTCCTAATATTATTTTCTGAAAAGAGGCCATTTGAAACTATATTTGGCTAAAGATTTAAAAAGTGTTTAATTTTATAAGTTGGGGAGAAATTATAACTAAAAAAAAAAAAAAAATGAAAATTGCAGAAAATTTAAAAATCACAGACAACAAATTTTAGTGTGGTGTGTCAAAACATGGTAACTAATATTCCTTAACCAATATTTAAAAAAATGTCCAAGAAACGCAAAAAATAGTAAACATCGCTTTAAAAATCGCATTAAACATTGCTAAAAAATAAAAATCGCTGAGTACAAAATTTACAATAATAAGCTGAAATTTTGCAAGGAAATTCCTTTTACGAATGTTGAACAAATCGCCGTGAAACCCAGAAATTTGCTAAAAATTGCATTGAAAATTGCTAAAAAAATCAAAATATACTGTATTAGAGTGAAAGTTCGAAACCCAATTCCTTTCATGAATGTCAAAAAGAAAGGTAGAATGCAAAAAAAAAACGCTAAAAATTGCATCAAAAATCGCAATAAAATTCGCTAAAAATTCAAAAATTGCAGACGGGTAAACTTACTACTGTTGGCTAAACGATTGAAAGAAAATTTCAAGAATATGAAATATTCTTCGCGGAACCCGAAAAATTGACACAAACAGCACTGAAAATCGCTAAAATGCAAAAATCGCGAAAGTGAAATTTCCTATATTAGGCTGAAAGCTTAAAGCCAAATTCCTTTCACAAACGCTAAAAAATCACCGCGGAATGTGAAAAAATAATACAATTCTCATTGTATAGCTCATTAACAGTCGCTGAAGAGTGTTAAATCGCAAAGAACAAAATTTACTATAATAGAATAAAAGTTTTAAACTCTTTCGACGAATATCTAAAAATCTCCTCGGAATGCAGAAAAACTCTAAATATCGCATTAAAATTAGCTGAAATCAAAAAGTTGGAGAAAATAAAATTTATTACTGTGGAATAAAGTATTCTAAACTTTATTATTCCACGGATGTCACGGAACAGGAAAAACGCATTGAAAAAATCATTAAAAATCGACAAAAGCTCTAAATTTGCAGAGTATAAACTTTCATATAGTAAGCTAAAACATTGTAACTAAAATTCTTTCACGAATGTCAAAAATCGATAAAAATCTCATTAAAAAATTTGCATTAAAAGTAGCCAAAGTACAAAGATCGTGGAGGAAAAATTTTACTGTATTAGGCTAACAGTTTTAAATCAAAATATTTCTAACAATAACAAAATACCGCCACAAAATGCGAAAAGACGCTAAAAGGCAGTAACAGCTAAAAAATATGGTATAAAATTCAAAAATCGCATCTCGATTTCAAGATAAATTTATTGAAAAAGGGACAAAATTTATTCAATAGGATTAAAAGATTGAAACCGGATTCCTTTTACTAATGTAGAAAAAATTCGCATCGAACCGTAAAAAAAAGATTAGAATTCCATAAAAAATCAAAAATCGAATATAGGGCTTCAAGATCCATAACTGCAGATATAGGGCTACCTTAGAAGACAAGTCCGAATATTGTACCTTTGCGTGCTGAGATCTCTCCAAAACACAGTCCACACACAGAAACTTCTTCGTTTATTATTATAGATTTAATATGATTGCATAAAATACTTAATAATAAATGAAGATCTGCAAAAGATTAATTGAAAAGATGATTCGCAAAAACGTATAACTTTTTAAAAAAATAACTTATTTGGATTAAAATTTAATGAAATTTTATCAACATGGAATCAAAATTTCAAATACTACTTTATACACACTTTACATATCATTACAAATATTTGACAATGTAATTAATTCATTTAATTTAATTTTATACAAACAAGCAGGATCTCAAGGAATTTTAACTATATTTGTGCATAGCAGGTAAGCGTACTTTTTATTGGAAGATATCAGTTGCTTGTAATTGGCGCTCCGGGTGTGAACACGGTGAGAGTCATTGCCCAGATCACTTTCTATCAGAGTTTAGCCAATAATGACGCATGCACTTCACGCATTGAGCACGGGGTGCTTCTGTGAAACTCTCGTATTTTATATTTAATTTGGGTCACAGTTAGTACAGTAGAGTCCGTTGTGACTGACTGCTGAATTGATTATACAGAGCGTATGAGCAAAGCGTATGAGACAAAATGAATGAGACTGCTAATTTATTTTTTCCAATTCATTTTGCATTCCCTGTTCTTTTTAATCCATAATATTCAGATTACTTGAACAGTTCCTGATTGAATTTATTTTCTTTTTCTACCAGAAATGACTGTGCATAGAAATGTTAGACGTATCCAGTGAATTTTATCATGCGCATGGGTATGAAGCTGTTTTTATAGACTTTCGTGAATGCGAAAGAACTTATTTCGAGACTTAGAACTATGTAATGTATTAATAGTTCGTAATTTGTAGTAATTTGCACTGTCTAACTGTAACTGTCTAGCTGAACGTTTTAACGCCTTCGACTGTTAATTTATTTTTCACAATTACTGTAACTTCTGAAATATTAAATATAGTCTGACATCTAAAATACTTTTTTTTCTGCAACTACCAATCACATGAACTCGAAGTACGTAACAATAAAATAGTTTTCCGTAAGAGTCATGAAAACAGTAAGATTAATTTAAATCGAAACAAATATAATTGCTTGTAGGCTCCGATATGTTACTTTTTAAAGAAAAAACATATTGTATTTAAAATAAACATTTTACTTAATGTTATTATCAACAACATTTAAAATACTCTCTTAAACAGGGTTTGTACAACTCCTGAAATTCTGCATAGCAGAAAATTCCCCGGCACCAACATTTTCTTATAGAAAATCTCTCCTTAAAGAAGTCGAAATTTCGTACCTAGATTCCACTTTCTATAAAAAAATACTGATAGTTTTCCTGGAAAAATCCCCTGACCCTTACGAACCCTGTTAAACTTACATTTAACTATCTAAATATTATTTCCGATGTAATATCACTGGAAACTTTCGTTAAAATACAGCATGTAACAATATAAAGATAAAATTGGAAAGAGTTTTTGATACTTCACTTATTTGTGTACTTCAGTTAACATTTTCAAATGAAACGCGATTTTCTAAAAGAATTGATGTACTGTGATTAGTGTTTCTATTTTTAGTAAATACATAACTTTTGAAGTAAAAGACTTGATCTATGGGAAACATTTTTCATTTTTCTGTCTAGTTGTAACACACACACACACACACACACGCTGACACACACACACACAAAAATATAACAAACACTAATCTATTCAATCAAAGGAGAAACGTGTTTTGAGAATATTATATTTTTACATAATAATTTTTACTTGAGTTTCGTCCTATATATATATATTTTTTTTTAATAAAAGCTTTTATATAAAAAAAACGGATCGACAAGATGAAGATCGAATCGTACCTTTTTATATAAATGAATATATTTATATTTTTAATAATCTGTTTTTAAATCCTACAATTTTGTACTTTCTTATATATTTCTGTACTCGAAATGCCTTTTTTAAATGTAAATCGTGATATTCTAATAAGGAAGTGTGAGTGCTATTGTTGTGTAAAGGAACTAACAAATAAAAATGATAAAGATGAAATTCCAGTGCAAGTAATTTTATGAAAAGAAAAGTAAACATTGTTTTTATAGACACTTTTTTATAATCATTCAATGTTCATCTTAAAATCATGCTTGAGTTTTTGACTACAATTAATTTTTTTCAGAAAAATGTCCGTTACTATACATTAATTTGGCGTGAACAACAAACTCTATTACCAAAAGTCTAAGCTCAATCAACACACATGAGAAATTGTCTCAAAAACAAATGACAACCCAGAAATATGAAACCTGGGCTTCGCGGAAGAATTAGCTTTGCAAGATCAAGTTTGCCGTACAGTATTTAATCTTTTATTAATATTTCTTTTTTATTTAAAAAGTAGTGCTTTTTATCTTTATAAAAGGCAAATAAATTAATGCAAAAAAAGTAACAGACTAAATGTTTTAGAGGCTTATAATTCCACAATCATTTTTCGTTACTTCAAAATTTCCAGATCCTCAGAACCAGGGTTGTCAGTTTAACTTACATTTTTATGTCGAAATTTGAAATTCATACCGGGGATATTGAAAGAAGTATCTTTACTTTATATAATCACACAAGTAAAGATACTTTACTTTATATAATCACAAAATTGCTTTCATTAAATAAAGCACAAAATACTATTTTTAAATTCTGGCACGAATAAAAATTTTCTGAATGAAACTCGAGGCCAAACTGGCAACCTTGTTTTGATCATCAAAAGTAAGACTTGTTTAGTCAGATACGTTTTCGGAAAAAACTTGTCAGATTAAGCACATTTTTGCACTAGTTAATAAAATCATCATAATCACTATTAATTACATTAAACCTTCAATTTTCTAACATGTACGATATTATGCAAAAACTCGTATGTTGTGGCCATCACAAAACTTTCTTCTATCTCATACTTGTCAATACTTCAAAATTCATTATCACAGTGCATCTATGCTCATCATGAGGATTCTAAAAAGATGAAATTCCGTGCATTAGTTCTTCACATATTACTGTCCCTGAAATCGTGTAAATCCATAAAAATGCAGCATAGTAGCGCCACCTATTGGGTGATTTACACCAGAACCTAATTATCATCAACTTATGTCAATGTCTAACTGAATATGAAGTTTGGGGAAAATCCGTGCATTAGTTCTTGAAATAGAGCTATTGCGCAAATTATGACAAATGTAGCATAACAGCGCCACCTGTTGAGCAATTTACACAACCACATAATCAGCATCAACATTTATCAAGGTGTACTTGAATCTGAAGTTTGATGAAAATTCGTGCATTAGTTCTTGAGATAGAGCTATTGAAGAAATAGTGCAAAATGCAGCACAGCAGCACCACCTATTGGGCGATATTCACCAACACGTAATCAGCATCATTTCATATCAAAGAGTAACTGAATCTGAAGTTTGATGAAAATGTATCCATTAGTTCTTGAGAGAGAGCTATTGCAGAAATCATGAAAAATGCTGTATAGCAGCGCCACCTGTTGAGCTATTTACACCAAAATGTATAAAATGTCAATTGATATCAAGGATTAACTGATTCTGAAGTTTGCTGAAAATTGTTGCATATTTAGTTCTTGAGATAGCTATAATGGAAATTATGAAAAGTGCAGCATAGCAGCGCCACCTGTTGAGCGATTTACACCAAAAACTAATCAGCACCAATTTATATCAGGGACTAACTGAATATCATTTTTTATTAAATTCCGTGCATTAGTTCTTGAGGTAGAGCGCCCACAAAATTTGTATCACATACAGACAGACAGACTCACAGACTAACAGATTCACAGACAGACATTTTGTAAAAACATGTTTTTCGGGTTCTCTGACCCCTAAAACGTGTAAATCCGTCGAAAACCGAAAGTCGAAAATTTTCACGAATCCAATACTTTCTTCTTGTAAAGATAGAAGAAAGTAAATATAAAGCACAAAAGTCGTACAAATATATATCATAAGAAATCATATGAAACTATATCTGATATAAAGAAAAATACAAATTAACAGTTATAAGTAAATTTTTATAAAAATAATTTGATAATTTTACCAATTTCAAAGAAATTGATAGTTTATAATTAATCGATATTTTGTAATCATTAGATAGTTTGTAGTTAATTGATAGTTTGTAATAAACCGATAGTTTGATTTTGAAATCAAAAGTTTTTATTTATATTTTTAAATATTCACATAACCTTCAAATAAATGTTTAAATTAAATACGATTTCTTTAAGCATGTTTATTTACGAATATCTCTCATGTATCTCGTATATATCTCACTGTTTCAATCTTCAGACATAACCGTTGTAGTCAAGAAATAATCTACATCTAAAAACATTATAATGTTATATATTTATTTTCATATCTAGTTGCAACATTAAATAAAGTTATACTATATTAGTTCTAACCTGCTTTTTGAAAGGGAAAAGTCGTGTCTGAAAATAATCTGTTCTTTTCTATTATAATGTTCTCTTGTGTTTCGACCTAAATTCGTTTTATATAAAGGGAATAACTAATAAAAAGAATAAAGCTCAAATTGCATATATTTATGTAAATAATATATTGTCTTTTTATATGGTTATGGAAATTTTTCAGCTAGAAGAATATGTATATTTTATAAAATTGTTTTGATGTCTAGGAAGGATGAGGAAAAAATATAGGTTTTTGAAAAAAAGAAACAGGTTGAACTTTTAGAAAGAAATTTTTATTATTTTTTATTGAAGTATATTCGTTTTGTACTTGCATGTAATCCATGCGCACGGGCCGTAGAGAACTGTGCGGTGAGTTGACCATACGCTAGACTTATCCCAGTTTTTTCACCTGAAAACAATGGAATCAGTAGCAAGTTAGAATATACGTTAATGTAATGTCTATCACTATTTTTTATTATTTTTAACAAATTCGCGAATTGCAAAATTTTACTTGTCAGTTTTCAACAAAACATGTTAATCAATTTTGTTTTAACCGAACGAACGAAATAAGTTTTAAAAAGCATTGGTCAAGCTAATAGAGAATATAAAGCTTTGATTAAAAAAGTTATGGAATAAAATTAATTTATGACTGCACAGATATTTTGCGTATCAATTAAAAAAAAATTAAAAACTTGCATTCAAACTTTTTCAACACTTACTGCTCTCTCGTACATTGTACGCAAGAATGTTTATAAATTCTCTGAGAGTTTAAACATTTTAAAACAGCTTTTTGAGGACATTTATGACATGTCAGACACTGACAAAAAATAATGAAAAAACGCATTTTTTTTTTTATCTCAAAAACTCACATAACCCTTTATATGTAAGTCATCTTAATAATCATTGGAATTTCACTTAATGATTTTACATGTTTCTTAGGGTGTTCTGCTGGAAAATATAGAAATTATTTACGACATTTCTTCAAAAAAAAAAAAAAAAAAAAAAGTCGCAAAATTTACGTCAAACGTGGCAAATGAGGGGAGTTCGTACTGTAACTAGTTTTATAAATATTCAGATCTTGGTGCAATAGCTGTTGCAATCGTATGCAAAATGCAATATAGTTTATTCCGATTATATGTATTAGATTATGTAATACGGAAATAATCTGATTCCATCTTATATAGGATTTACTCACCTTGGCAATCATTAAATATCATGGGATATCATTGAATTAATTAAGCATGATATAATCTAATAGAATGAAGAAAACATTTATTACTATCTTTTTATCGTTTTAAGTTTTCATTCGAATTTCATAATATTTGAAAAGAGTCGACAGAATTCTGCAACGTTTATATATATTGAATTTCAAACCATTCGGTTGAGCAGTTGTTGCGCAGTTATAGATGGACGGGCAGATAGGCAGACGGACCGACGAACCAGACGACGACTATATGTGCTACATATTTATATACAGATCATATTCAAAATATAAAAATAATTACTTTTTTTTTTTTTTTTACAACTTAAAAATATCGTTTGGTAATTTAATGTTTTTTAATGCAAATATCTAAATGATACATTTATTAAGAACTTATTGTTGATTAAACGTATTTATTATCTTAAAATTAATATCGTTTTTGGAAAGATTAATTGAAAAAAAAAATTATTTTGAAATGACAAAATTTTAGATTAGTTATTCAAGTGGTTCAAAATATTAGAATGTTTTGTATTAATTCTCCTTTAATTATCTCCAATTCATAACTGGCGGCATCATTGATTAAATTCAGACGATTTTATTTAAAAGCAGTATTATTTTTTTTTTGCAGTTTGCTTTTTCGTCTTAAATTGAGTAGTGTGTGTGATATTCCTGAATCTATTAAACTTCGTACGGTTGATTTGTATCGGCACGATAAAAATCGATGTTATATAACGAATTATTTACATTGTTCGCAATCAAGCGTTAGTAAAAGACCAACACAATATTTAAAAAAATGGAAAATTTCAAAATAATCGCCGAAATGGCGGCCGAAAACCAAAAACATCTGCTAGAGATGACAGGAAACCGAAGCGTATAGTTAAGAAAAACCCTTTTAAAAGTGTGCGATTCTTGCACCGAAAATGGAAAGAAGAAGGAGTTGAAGTTTATACGTCGACAACATTAAGACGTATCCATAAATTTAAGTTTGAATCTCGTGTACCGAAAACAAAACCTCTCATGACTGCAAAACAAAAGCGTATAAGATTGAATTGGTGTAAATCAAGACATTTATGGAGAGAAGAAGATTAGAAAAATATATTATTTAGTGATGAAAGTATGTTTTGTGTTTCATATGGCAATCAAGGTATTCTATTTGGGAGAATGAAGCAAGAAGTATTTGATAAAGAATGCCTGAAACGTTCCGTAAAATTTGCTTCTAGTGTCATGGTTTGGAGTTCCATGAGTGCAGAAGGAGCTGGAAACATATGAAGAAATTTTGGAATATTACATGATTCCATCACCAGAAGATTCATTTGAAGATGATTTCACCTTTCAACAAGATTTAGCGTCACCGCATACCTCGATGTCTACTAATAATTTTTTCTGCCAACGCAACATTAAGGTACTTCCATGACCACCAAACTCACCAGACCTTAATACCATCAAAAACTTATGGTGTATAATGAAGAAAAAACTTCAAGAAAATCCTCCTTCAAGTAAAACTAAGTTTGTGGCACGTATAAAGTCTATTTGTGCTAATATGGATAGAAATGTTTGTAATCACCATGTAATAGTATGCAAGATCGGTTGTACGCTGTTATGAAAGCTAAAGGGGATGCTACAAAATATTAACTACCATTTACTTGATATTCATAAGGTAATATTGCTGCGTAAAATAAAATATTCGAATATTTTGAACCAATCTATATTTTATTCTAATATTTTGATGTGCTTCAGAAAGCTGTATACTTAATTTATTGTACTGTATTTTATATTTTGTAATTGTTAAAATCTTATCTAAACATTCCAGATTTAATTTATAAGAAATTTAATTGCATTTATTTAGCATCAAATATAAATAAATGAAAATTAATATTTTTCTTATTACTTTTTTTCAATTATTCTAATATTTTGAATATGAGCTGTACTTACGAACGCACCAAAAAATAGGGTGAAAATTGTGGATAGAACTTTTGCTGAAAAATCAAGTATTAAGGTAGTTGGAAAGTAATTTGGAGTAAATAAATATTTTTTTTAATTCAATGTTTGAAATAAAATAAATATAAAGCGAAGGAATTGAAATGCAGTAGCTGTACTCTGGTCTCAAATTTTACAAAAAGAAAAAAAAAAAAAAAGATCAGAAATTTAATTGTTAATTTTTTTTCATGTTAAAAACGTCAAAATAATTAGTTATAAAAGATGTTTCCATACAAGCTCCATACATTCTTTCATTTGCCCATTTGGCATTATTGTATCTTTTATAATTAATTAATGAACAATGAGCAAAGCTTAGAATATTTATACAATTGCTATAACATTGTACAATGGAAACTATACAAAACGTTTACAATCTGCATGACAATTAAAATATGCATGATGTTTCAACACTAAAACGATGTTAAAAACTTCCCAAAGGTTTCAACCAAAACACTTGGCCATTCTCAAGGGATACCAAGGATGCACTGACGAAGGCTCACCTTGTAAATCTTAAAAATTGTGATACTTTTTGCATCAACTTTTGAATAAATTCTAACATACGTTCTAAGTCAATTACAATTGCGATCTGAAAAATATAAATCATAAGTTTATTTTCAAAATTGTCAAATTTGTTTCTAAAGCATTTTAATTAAATAAATGTGTTTGTATAATGATGAAGACCTTTTATCTTTTAAACATATTCAACTAAAATCACAACTTTTTTTCATTTAATAAATCAATTCGATTTTAAGAGTGATCTGAGCGTATCTCTTGACATTTTGAAAGTTACATTAATATGATTGCTTTGAAAAATTCAGCTAGTACTCATAAATAAATTAAATAAATTGAATACGTAAAATAAATCAGCTTTTGGGAAAATATTCAACTCAAAATTCTTAGTTCATTATGTTATAAAGTTTAAGTGCTTTTCACGAGATACATTTTCGTTTGGCATTTTATAGTGAAAAGTTTAATTTTCAAATAAAATTTCTGCAGTTAATAATTGTTTTAACTCATTATTTCAAAAAAATAGTTTTTTAAATTGTTATGATAAATTTTTTTATTTATTTCAGAAACATATAGAGAATTTCTGATAATATTAATTAAATACGTTTTATAAAAGAAAAAAAAAAGTAATATAAAAGTTAAAATTAACTCAACGCAAATATTTGGTATATTTTCTAAAGCTATTTGAACAGGCATTTTGAAAAATCTTTTTTGTTATCAGAGAAGTGTTTGTTATTTTATTTGTTCTTTACATTTTAAGTAAAAAATGTTATTGAACATTAAGACGTCGTTTGATAGTATATATGACATTTGAACTATGTCTTTTGTCCTTGAACAATAGCAAATTAATTTCCATTTCCAAAAAAAATATTTGATGGTTATTTAAACGTGTTTCATATAATGGACTGTTTACACGAATACCTAAAATATTATCAAAGTGTTCAGATCGTACAAAGGATGAACAAACAAATTCGTGTGCGTTTCCCAGCGGTCATTGCAAAAATTAATTTTTCACCAGTGTTACATGCTTATTATATTGTGTTTTAATGATATATCATACACAGATTTTTAAACATGTTTTCTCAGTAGCACAATAATTATAAAAAAATATATATTATTTTATATTTGGGTTAATGAAGCCATGTAAATATCGATAGACATATGCCGGAAGGTTGCAGAGCCTATGGCGCGGAGACTTTTTCCGATTCTCGGCCATTTTTTTCATTTTTAGTATCTAAATTTTTATATTTTTAATTTAAAGCTTTATTTTTTTAATCCACAGCCGAAATACCTGTTCTCAGCTGTTGTGACCCAGGTATGTGCACAAAGCCTTTTTAAAGACTATATTATTGCGCGCACCCGTGGGAACTTCAGCTGTTTAGAGGTACTAGGCAAAGGCATTTTAGTTTATTTTTAAATAAATATTACAATTCCCCCCCCCCCGGTCCTTTCTCATTTTTGCCACTTATAATGCTTATTTCTTATTTCTTATTTGATTTTTGATTTTTTTTAAATTTTTTTTTAACCTAAGTCTTAGACTCCCTCCCCCCTCTTTTTATTTTTCACTGCTGTTCAGGGAAACGCACCTTGTCAACTACCTCATGTGTTCAAAATACGGGGTTGTAGGCCATATGCGCACTCCTCGGCAAAGGGTTTCGCTTCAACATCATCTAAATAAAGTAAAATAAAGATAATTTAATTCCTTTAGCTTCCCACTGCTACAATGCGACGAGTTTTTCCCGAAGAGCCTGAGACCTATGTCCCACTTCCCCGGGTACTAAGCAATCTAGGATAGATAAAAAGCCATGGACACGGGCAGCAGTGATAGGATAAAAAATGGGGTGAGGGCTACGACTTAGGTTCTTGAGTTAAGTAAAAAAGAATAAAAAGAGAAAATGAAATAAAAAATATGTTTATAAACTGGCTAAAATTTAATTAAAAGATAGGTATTTTTTTTTTTTTTTTTTTTTTTTTGTAAGAAGTACGTAAAAATAAAACAAAACTGCCTTTGCCTAGTACCCCTAAACAGCCGAAGTTTCCCCAGGTGCGCGCTAAAATAAGTCTTGAAAAAGACTCTTTGCAACATCATAACAGGGTCGCAACAACTGAGAAGAAGTATTTCGGCGGTGGCTAAAAATAAATCTTTTAAATATAAAAAAATAAGGTAAACAATGCCGAAATGGGGTACAGTCGAGAAGGGTTCTGCCGCGATGGGTTCCGGAACTGACGCGGATGGTTCAGCCCTGAAAATGACTCTTTGTCAGCCCGGTTTCGTACCGGAGACTAATGCACACAGCGGTGACAGTTGGCAAAACGGCCGAGTGGGTCAAAATCTCGCTTTTAAATAGGCTATAGCCAGATGAGGAGAAGCTATGGGTAAAGTTAAGAGCATGGCGTCATGCACTTGCCGCAATGTGGAGGTGCAAACAATTTTAGAATGCATGTTGCGAAATAATTAAAATACAAGGATTACAAAAATTAAAATTAAAGAATTACAAAATATGGAGGTCATTTAAAATCATGCCATCTTTCGGCCTGTTTCTGCTACTGATGTCAAGTATGTCATACATCGGTATTGTGTTTAAATCACTTTTTTCTAAAGTTTTCTGAAAAGATTCGTTAATCGAACCGTGAAAGAATGTACGTTGTTTGATGGACTCTCATATTGCGTGGCAACATAACATCCAGTGTAGAGGTGATTCGTTCTACAAGGGCATTAGGGAACCTTAAAAAATTATGTTTATACGCTGCTGGTAGCCACGAAGAGAACATTAACTATTAGGAATTAAGAAAGTGTATAATAAGTAAATTTAAAACTTAAGAGTACGTAAAATACAGGAAGCATAACAATGTAGTTGTAAAAAAAGAAAAAAAATAGGAAAAAAAAACGAAAGAAAAATTCCATTAGTTCCAAAAAAGATCCGGGGGTTACCCCATATAAAAAAAAACTCTTCTAGATTCCATACATTTTAATTTTAAGAAGGAAATTTGCTATAAATTTAGCAGATTAACAATCAATTTCTTTATGATTTCCCTTCACTGTATTTATTTTCTTTTTGCAAAAAAAAAAAAAAAAAAACTTTGAAAAATTTGTATATGACGTGATTTTTTTTTTCATTTGCGTTCATTTCCTTCAAACAAAATATTCTTGTCAACAAATCCAACATTTATGAATGCGTAGTTCGTAATGTTCTACATTCTAAAATTTCTTGATACATTTAACACTTACTATTTTAATTATTTAACAATTCGAGTCCGTTTCTCAGCAGTAATTGCAAAAATTATATTTTCGAGAGTGTTATACGTTTTTTAAATTATAAATTTAAAATATTCTGTTCACTATATAAAAATGAATTTATTTATAAATAAATATTCTGGTTGTATTAAAAAATGTTTCCAAATTTGTATGACATGATTTCTCTTTTTTAGTTAACGTTCATTTATTTACACAAAAATGTTTCTTGTGATAAAATCCAACTGTTCAGAATGAATGGTATAAAATGCACTATATTCTAAATTATTTTAATGCAATTAGTAAGCGCCGTGTATAAATGTACGGTGTATAAATCTCTATCATGTTGTTCCAGATGAAAATATTAAAAAAATAAAAATCTAAACTCATTTTTTTCATTTTACCGTTCATTTGTTTACTTTGGTGCGATGAATTATCTTTACAAATTGTTTTTTTCTAAAATATAAGTAGTAAGAAAAATAAGTTGCAGTAAGTGATTTGGATAAATAAATGAAATTTATTAAAGAAGAATTGTTTCAGCAGTAAAAATGAGTAAATATGCATTAACAAATAATATGTTAATCAAATTATTTATTTTTTTATCGAAACAAACACGTGTTTAATTCTTAAACAGCAAAAAACTGACTTGTTTAAAACATAAACTAATATTTAAAAAAAACTCAAAAAAGCCTTATGTTATGAGATTTATTTTTTGTTTAAATGTAAATTTAAGTACTATAATTTCAATGCGGTAATTATTTTGCAACTGTCATGTAATTGTGAAATCACGTTTAAATAGCTGCATTTCTATTTATTTTAATTTACGAAATATTTATTTCTCTTGGAAAAACTGTGACAAATTTATCGAAATTCACTATATTTTTACGTTGGTTTTTCGCTTTTTTCTAAAATAAAATGTTAATTAGTTTAAGAATTTTGTATTTCTTCCAGAAAGCCCCCCCCCCTCTATCTATTAATATATATACAGTAAAACCTCGTTACAATAATATTTTAGGGACCAAATAAATATATTGCTTTAGTGTGATATATTGCTATAATGAAGGTCTATATATTTTGAGCAGTTAATAAGATTTTTTTTAATTTAAAGATATATACTTAGAAATTAATATCTATAAAAAAAATAATTAGCAGAGCAGAGTGTTGATAGATGTGGTTAAATACTACTAAAAAATTAAAAGTAAATTTACAAAATAAGCACAGAAATATTCACATACCTGAAAACCATTTTTATTGAAAGTAATCCGTATTTTAGTTTATTTAATCCTTTTTAACTGTTAAGTCAACCAACAAGGTATGCATTGACACTAGTGCACGAAAACAATCTTCTTTTGTCGACAAAATGCTTGAAAACTTCAGACTTCAGAGATTAAATAGCTATCTGGCATGGCATTAATTATTTTGATGAACCTGTATCATTATCATCATCGTCATCATCATCCCCTCCATCATTATTTTCTACCTCATCATTAAATTCAGAGAAAATATCTTCATCCGTAAATCCTGCGAAAACCCTGAGCTCGTCATCTGCTGTCTTCCACGCTAATCACAGTCATTTTGCCACTTCTTTCATCAAGTTTGAATAAAGATATTTGGATGTTCAAAACACATTCTGCATCGTCTGAAAGATCACTGTCTATAGAATTTTCATCACTATCAGATTTCTTATCTTTCATGATACAAAGACCGGCATTTTCCCAACAATTACGAATGTTTTTTTTTTTTTTTTTTTTTTTTTAATGTTACTTCCCACCAACTTCCAACAATATTGTTACATGCTTCCTTCACATTTATAGCTTTAAAAGGATCTTCTACTTTAGTTCCAATGTTTATAAATATTGACTCTACCAACCGTTTTCTGTAAAATCCTTAAAGGCACTTAATTATACCCATATGTGGGGGCTGCAAAATTGACAGGTGGCAGGAAAAAATACTTTCGACATTTTGTAGTTTTGGAAATGCGGCGTGAGCGCCGCAGTTATATACCAACAATTTCTTTTTTTTTCACTTCTCCATTTCGTTATATATCTTTTGTAACTGTTAAAAAAAAATAGAATTAATTCAAGCCTTTTTATTGGCTTTATATTCCTCGGGAAGACTTTTCACGTTCTGAAAGCACCTTGGCTTCGGTGAATGACCGATAACGAGAGGTTGGATTTTATGTGTGCCTGTGCCATTTATACATATAACAGTCAGTCTCTGTTTCGATTTCTTCCCTTCATAGAACTTTTCACCTTTTCGATAGTGTAGGAGTTGGAAAAACAGCCCAGATTCATCTGCATTATATACTACTTCTGGAACACACTTTTTAAAGATTTCTTAGATCTTGTTTTGCAGCCATCCATTTGCGTCATTGATCTTGGCAGACGTTTTCTCTCCGTGAACTTCCTGGAAAGTTATTCGTGACGATCCCGAAAACGCATTAGCCAACCATTGCTAGCTTTAAAAGTTTCGTTCCGTAGCATTACTGGAAATTTCCGTGCTTGTGCGCATAACAAGGGAACATTTATCGGGACATTTGCTGCACTTATCTCTTGGAACCATTTAAATTATATTAAATTAAAGCAACATCAATATTTTTATTTGTCGCAATTTTCAGTCGTTTTCGCTGTGGGATAATAGCATTTAAACTTACAGCATCTTCGATCTGCTTCCTCTTCTTTAGGAACGTTGCAACTGTAGATAGAATATTTCACAGCTGCATCAACCTGCTTCATTCCCTCGCCAATATCGTTGATAACATTCAGTATATCTCGAAATGATAGTTGCTTCCGCCCTGCCATCTTAGGGAAAAATACACCCGTGAAAGGAAAAAAATCGAAAATCAAATGTTTCGTTTAGAACACAAAAATGCAAAAGAATCTAAAATCGTCCAACTCCACGCGCCTTCTAAAACCTTCGAACTCACTTTTCAGAACGTCACTTATAAGTAACTTCCTTACCCCTCTTCCTCTAGCAAAGGGAAGATTGTCAAACCAAACAATTTGTCACCTGTTCTGTGACAAGGCTGATGTGTGACCAGACACGCCCATCTTCTCCCCATGGAAGACTGTCGCTCTCAACCCTTATCGGTATTCCGAAGATCAGTGCTGAGAAGTGTGACTATACGTACATTTCAACATCCCCATCAGACTTCCCCCATCTATTTCCTTGAAGGGCTTTAGGTAGTATCCACCTGTTTTGAAATATGAACAACAGCCATTCTTACATAAGAGGGCCAAGTTGAAAATCAACAGTGGGCCTTCTGTTGTCAGAATAAACGGAAAAATGGCAAAAGATGATAAGATATTTTTTGCAGTATCTGAAAACCAAAATATCATTTTAAAAGGAGAAAATTACGTTGAAATTTAAAGAGAAATATCGTTTCACAGTGTTTCTTGCCCTAGAGAATACCGCAATATTGAGGGGAGGTCAACAATAGATTATATGCAAATCACCGATGCCATGAAGTATTAATATAGTAGAGGGAATTATTGTTGTATCGGATATCGTTGCAGTGAGAGTTTACTATATATATATATATATTATATAACTATATATATATATATATGTATATATAATTTATATCACCTGGATGCGCTTAAAGTAAGATCAAAACTATATTTACTCAGAAAACACAAACAACACAATTTGTGAAGAATGGGATTTTAAATTAGATTTGTACCATTTCCTCTTAAATAACTCAATAATTTACTTAAACATTCATAAAACATCATTTTTTTTCTTAGCATTTAAAAATAAGATGTTTATATATTTACATTTTTAATAGGAATAATTTAATAAATGTTTTATAGAGTTTTGTTACAAATATATTTCAGATGTGAACACACATATATATATATATATATATATGAGTAAATATATTTCAGAAACATGTGTAAAGCAAGCTTTACACATGTTTTCGCGCGCTTAAACTTCTTACTTAACCTTTAACATAACCTTATAATTTAAAATCTTTCACACAATCTTTCTTTCTCCAAATGTTGAATAAAAAATTAAAAAAAAAAAAATAATTCTACACTTGAACTATGTTTTTGTGTTCCATCTTTAAATAACAAATATTGAAATTTAACTAAAAGAATTTACTCTGCAGATAATCATAGAAATTTGATAATGTATATGCATGGAGTCCATAATTAAACTACCATATTTTAAAGTTGCCTAGAGACGAAACTATTGATCAGAAAGTTGTGAATTGTTGTAGAAGTCATAATGAAGGAATGGGAATTCGTTTAAGCGAAAAAAATATTTAAAAGTTTCGCCGCAGAATGGCGGTATTAATCACACTCAGCATACATTTACAATAGTTTAAAAATTTCGTTTATTAGCTTTTACCCTGATCTTAAAGATAGCATAAAGAGGACATGTCCTTAGCATTTCCCGGAACACATTGCGGTCAACTGTGGAACACATGCTATCTTGCGATTACAGATGATACTTAAAAAGGATGGCCACATGTTTTGATGTAATACATTTTGTAAACACTCGTAAGTGCACAGTAAATGTGTGATTCATTAAAAACGCCCTCTGGTGGCAAAATTTTCCACTATTTTTTCTCTCAAAGAAAATCCCCTGCCTTCATTATGTCCTTCATAAAATTTCACACCTTTATGTGCAAAAGTTTCGAATGTAGTCAACTTTAAAATAGGATCGTTTAAATGTGGACACCCTGTATGTTACCATTAGGATCGATCAAATGAAAAGAAACATTTTATGTAATGGGTTGCTTGTTGAAAATTCCATGGTATGGATCCTGTTTGTTTTCCTTTCATTCATCCTAATATTAATTGAATGACATGTGAAGACTTAACATATTTTCGTGATGTTAATTTTTTTAATTTAAATTATTATTTTGATGCGTGTTTTTAATCATGTAGTGGAAATCAAAAGAAATGAACTTATCGTTATCACAATGTAGTTTTCTTTTCAATCATTTGTTAGAAAAAGGATTTTTACAAGGAATTTAGAACGACTTATTGTTACGGCAGTATTTTAATGTTGTGATTATAAAAATTACATAAATTTCAGTATACATTTATTACAGTAAGCATGTTATTTCATTGGCGAAGTTAAGTGAGAAGAGATGGTTGGGGATTCTTGCAGAAATTCTAAATGATTTAAATTTTCGGTGTTCTGTGCCTGTCATATTCTTTTATGAAAAATTAAAGCTGAAATTGTGCCTCTAATAAAAATAATTTCAGCTGGAAAAAATATGCTTTATATAGATAGTGTAAAATTACTAGCGCAAAAGTTACCCAGTTAAAAAAATACTTTATGGTGAAATTTAAAGCCACATTTAAACTTGTATTATCAGTTAGTAATCTCGAATTATTCAAAATGACTAAACATTTGAGTTAGATGTATATTGATATAATATGGGATTAAATACAATGTCATACATTTGAAAATCCTGTAAACTCCAGTTTTCCAAAAAGTGAGAAACATGCACCTTTCAGAACAACCTTTTAGCCATCAATCACGCAAAATTATAAACTCCGGTATAGGTTAAAAAATATATTATTAAAATTTGTTTCTTTTCTTAAATGAGAATATTTTCCAGTACATAGGCTTTGGATTAAGACAAATCTTTTTGAATGTATCTTATCTTCCGATCTCGTCATTCTGATTGAAATAAGTTTCCCTAGTTAAAAAACTTTGTACAATAATAATGTCTGATAACTGCCATTGTTTCTTTCTTAATGAATAGTTTAAACTGATGGAGAAACTGTCTTTCCCCTACACAGGAAATGTCTAATTTAAAGTAATTGTAATCACAAGTGTTTAAAAAATTTTGATCGCTTTGTTAGATAAATATTTTTTAGATGAAATTAGAATTAAAAGATTTTTGATAAAGTTTTACTTATCCCAAAATTTAATTGTTAGTTGTAAAACAATTATTATATAAAGCCACCTCAAAGGCTCACTGTTTTTCCTATATGTTGTACTTCAATAATAAATTTATTATTTAATATAATTTCTTCGAAAATTTGAAAATAATATTATCTTGCACATCTCCTAGATAAAAACACCAGTGGTTGAGAGGTTCTGCTCTCGAAGCTGGGAGACGTGAAGTGCTGGGTTCGAACCCAATCGTGCCCGTCGGCATAATCGTTCGGGGTTTTCGTGGTTTTCTTCGAACCTTGGATTTTCATGCGTAAATACGGGTTAGGTTCCCTTAGAAAGACCTTCACGGAGGGCACTCCCCACACCCCGAACCTATATACGTAGTGTAGATAATCGGCCATCAAAAATCAACCAATCAACCAACCAACCTAGATTTAAAAAATCGATTTTCGTAAAGGATAAAACAAGTGGATAAAAAGTCATGTGATGCAATTTTCTTGTTGCGTTTCATCATGCAATTAATAAATCTGTTCTTCAAGAACATTTAAAGGCAAACCACTATACCGAGCACTGGCTGATTCCTAACTGGCTAATCTCTTACGCATTCCTGAATTAATTTTTGTCCTTAAATGCATCAGCTTAGCAGTTTCTCTTATTCATAAAATATGAAGTCTAATAGTTTTTGTTTTCATTTTTCGATAAAAATAAAGGAATTTTCAGAAAACACTGTTAAAGTGTACATTTTAAACCAATTTTTTGGGCAACTTGATATAGATAGTCAAGCGACAGCAATCGTTTTTATTCAAGATGTAATGCCCTTAGTGAAAAATGAAGAAAACTATTCGATTTAAAATCATATCAGTAGTCATAATTGAAAGTGTTATGGTTTCATGTCTACAGATAAGTTCGTACATGTGCCAGAAAGTTTCGAGTGAAAAAAAAAAAAGTTTTTTGGAACCCCCTTTACAGGATACGGCATCAAACTTAAAAAAAAAAAAATAATAACAGTATGTTTAGCTAAAGAATTCTTTGTTTCATTCAGATTCGAATGTAGCTATGCTCAGCGCTCATTAATAACAGTAATAATAATAATAATAATAATAATAATATTAAGAAGAAGAGTAGTAATGATGTTAGTGATGATAATAATAATAATAATAATATTTATAAAATTTATAATAATAATAATAATAATAATAATAATAATAATAATAATAATAATAATAACAATAATAATAATAATAATAATAATAATAATAATAATAATAATAACAATAATAATAATAATAATAATAATAATAATAATAATAATAATAATAATTACAGGGGTGGGGAAATACATCCTTTTGGATCCCGGGTGGATTTTTTAAGAGGGCGAGTGAATTTTTAGGTAGTCGTTGAAAGATTGCAGGATAAAGAGATATGTCAGATTTTTTTTTTACTGGTTAGCTATATTTTGCTACTTTCCTAATTACTGTGATGTAAACTTCTCAGTTCTGCCCTATACTAAGCTTTCCTCTACTTTTCTGAATTTTTTAGGCAAAAAAGTGTGAAAATGCATTGTAATAATAATAATAAACTATTTTTGCAGTCCTGTACGTATTTTTTCATAACAGTTTTCAACTGTATATTGCATCTTACTGGCTGGTAAATTAAATCATTGGCTGGTAAAATAAATCCTTGGCTTGTAAGATTTACTAAAAATTACCCACCCCTGATCATAATAAATGCTCTTTGAAAGGTTTTTGTTTGCGTTATCTGCCATATTTTCAATATCACTTCCAAACATTTTAAATGCGTTTTCTGTAAATTAATATTTTTTAAGTATGGTGTGCATTGCCTGAAGGTTAAGTAATTAATCTAATGACTTCACTATTAAAGCGGAGCTAAATGAGACATGCACTGTATCTCCAACAGAATACGAAAGATTGTCATAATTCCCATTCTAAAAGTCGGAGAATTAAGGGGACAGTACACATTTAACAGTCATAATACATGCGAAATTTGTCATAAGTTTAGCAATTTTTTATAAAAAAGATACCCACTCTAGAAGCACAAATTTTTTAGAGTAAGGTACTTGTACCCAATATGGACAGTACTCTTAATATGGACACCCCTAATATCTTTAAAATTGACAAATTTGATCGACAGATGGCGCTACATGTCCATGAAGAAAAGCAGTTGGAAAGATAATTAAGCCTGGAAAAGGCAAAAAAAGTGCGCTGTTCGCAATTTGGAAGGAAACTTGTTGTTCCGTGGTGTGCTGATCGTAATTACAGTTAAGTTTAAATTCTTATTACGTATGGTAAAATTACTTTAAATATCAAAAAGTAGAGCGTTTTAGGAAGCTGATAAACCATGTTTTCGATTGCTATTGCATATATTGCTTTAAAATGTTTTCTTTGTTTATTTATTACAAAATTTAGTATAATTAGCCAATATGGACACCTTATGTCCATATTGGATATACAGCAAGTGAATCTCATATTCACAAATCTGTAAAATATCTGTTTAATGTCATCTGAATAATCCTCTAAGAAACCTCCTCCAAGAAAAAAATCATCCAAAAAGCCCTTGCAGGAAAATCAAAAGAAGCCTCCCTTCAGTAGGGTATTTGTTGGCGAAATCGCATGTACCAGCGGTATGACTTCCTCAACAAAAGAAAGTTGGTACTGCTTCTTATGCAGTATTGATGCTGTTGCAGACATGCGGCTATGCATCACATGCAGCAGATATGTCCATGAGGACTCTATTGGACTGTAGTGGCTGTGTGGGACATACCGCCCATGATGAAGAAGTTTTTATTTGTCCATCTTGTGAGAACTGAGTAATAAAAGATGTAAATTCTCCAGGCAGATACAATAAAGCTAACCAAAACCAACTGTATTATTTCATAATATTTTGTAGTAACTGAGGTGCTTTGCATGGGTCTTCGAAGAGTCACAATTAAAATTACCCCCCCCCCCCTTCTAAAGTGCATGTTCTGAAGATATTTACTGTACCCCATAATTCCCCCGCAATACTTTAAGATATATTTCTTTTATCCCCTCTCCTCTAAAATCCCTTGGAAGAGTGGCTCTTGCATACACCCTGTGTAGTAGATCAATAAGGAGCCACCTGTACCTAATATGGACATGCATGTCCATAATAGGGAAAGGTGGTTCCTTATATGGACACTTTTAACGATTTTTTGTTTTTATCGTTAAAATTAAACCAGAATAATTACAAGGACGCTAATTTCAATAATAATAGTCAACAGTCCAGGAATAGTGGTCGTATATTTTTGGAGTCCTATGACGTGACACGATGGTGAAAAAAATCAATTTTCTTAAGGTGTCCATATTGGGAACAGGTATCTTATATTTAGGCGATATTGAACTATGTTTAAAATTTTTTTATTTGAATACATTATAATTTTAAAAAATCAAGGGTCAATTTCAAAGTGCTATTTCAATTTTTACAGTGGATAACATTTCACTGCGCTCACGATATCTCATGCTAATTTCATTGTAGTTGCATAACTTTTATCTTAAATCAAGATAATACTCTGGTCTATAATTTGAAATAAGATATTTGTAATCTGTTAATTATATAAAGGGTAATTAACTTTTAATTAGAAAAATTAGAAAAACTATGAATTTTTACATGCATTCAATCCCATAATTTTTTTCATATTGAATACAGCTTTATAATCCTAGTTTATTTGCATGATAATATAAATATTTATCTAGGGCGAAAATTGTAAAGCTCCACTTCAAATAGTTTTGGAGATATCATGTGCGCAAGAGTAAAAAATGCCATTTTGAGAAAAAGCCGTTTAAAGATTGAATTGTATATTTTAAATATAAAATATATAATAAAGGAAACAAAACTACTAATATATATCACATTCTGTATTAAAAATAAAATTAGATGCTAGGTTAAAATGATAAATATAAAATTATTTGTAAAAGGCTGCAGAATATAGGAACATTCTTAAAAAATAAATATATGTAATTTGTAAAAATGTAGCATTTACCATTGCAAAAAAATTATTTTAAACATAAAAATTTTGTTTAGCTTTGATTGTAAAGTGTATTAAATGTGCACGGTTTATAAAACCAAATTATTTAATGTAAAATATAGGCCATTTTATAGAAATTCTCGTATTTCGATATCTAATTCACATACTTTGCTGCACAAAAATCCTGACAGTTTACTAAAAAAATATATTAATGTCAATAAATCCGTATTATAAACTGTCAATTGAAACAAAAAATACTATCAAATTGACTACTTTTTAGTTTTCTATAAGATGAATTAGCACCTTGGAATATATTTCTATTATCGTACTTTCTATAGCGATTACCATTAAACTGACTCCTTCTTCGATGCTGTTCTGAAGAACATTTTGCTTATTTTTTTCATTAAAAAGCAAATAAATACTAAGAAGTAGAATATCATTATAAAATCAGGAAAGTATTGCTCTAGGGAAAAAAAAACTGTTTTGTTTCAAATTTAAGCACTTAATAGCAAATAAAACTGTGAAAAACCCTTAAAGTAAAGAAATTTGGCGAAAGTGGAAGTTGAAGTTAATATTTTAGAGGTTTCTTATTATTATTTAACCAATAACAATTGCCGCATTTTATCATATTTCCAAAGTTACGATAATATGAAAGCGCGGAAACAAAATGTAAACAAGCCGCCATGACAGTTGTCGCAGGGCTGTTAATTCGGAAATTAAGGGTGATGTCTACATTTTCCCTAATATCTCAGTAAATAATTATCACACAGTTAAAATATTGGTATCAATTTATTCAGAATACTATAACCTTTCTAACGATGTAAAAATAATAAAATCAATTTCTGAAAATTTTAAAAGTCTATACTTTTCCCTTAATCTAAGCTCGTTGTTGCTTATTCTCTAAAATCTTGTTCAAAATAAAAATTTTTAGCATTCATCTACAAACTTTCATCTACAAATTTAAACTGTATCAAACGTTTAAAAAACTAACATGAATAAGGGCGTGGATGTATGCCACAAACTTAGTATAGAATATTTTGTCGTTAATCGAAGAAAAGTATTAAAAATTCTGTGGTTAAACGAAGTGATTACAAATTCTGTGCTCTTAAATAGAAAGATTTTGATCAGAATTAGTGGTGCTGGTATCCTTGGAAATTGCAAATATTTTGACATCATAAATGGATTATCCTGTAAATTTTATAATCTGACACTAAACGGAAAATCATTCAGAAATATGGTTTACGAATGATGCTTATTGAAATTTTGGAACTCATAACGTTAAATTCATTTTTAAGCATTTCAAGAAAGATCATGTGGGTTGTTTTTACACTATTTAATTGCCGAAACGTCAGTGAAGGCTTACTGTGGAGACACGAAATGTTTTGGTTTCTGTTAGTCTGTCTGTTAGTCTGTCTGTTAGTCTGTCTGTCTGTTCCGCGATAACTGCCGCAAAAAGCATCCGATTAACTTGAAATTAAGTGGGTATGTTGGTGAGGTACACGGAATTAGCGGTATAGTTTTTTGTTTTATTTGGTTTATTCGTTCGGAAAATATAGGTTTATTTTATTTTTCACAATAATACTTTTTTATGGCAATTCAGACGATTTTTCCATTTTTATTTGTTGAAAGGAAATGACCCATGTGATTGAAGGATTTAAATGGTAAATTATGGATGATGAAATTTCCTAATTGGAATCACACAATGTTCATATTAGTTTGAAATTTTTTCTATCCATTTGTCAGAGTTTTTAAATTCGGTGTGTAACTTATGGAGGGATTATATATATGCGTTCCAATAACATAAAATATTTTCTTTTATAAATTTTCTTCTTTAGAATGTACACATTTCATTGTTTTAATTTTTTTTAACTGTTGCCTAGCAACGCAACTACGCCTAAAAATATCGCAGATGTGAAAGTATGTCAAATAAACGTCAAAAAGGGATGATTTTTTTTTTTTTTTTTTTACAAACAAACCGTTTTGTCTTTGCAAAATATAGATGGATTTACGCCAGAAATAAAGGCAGGCTATGTTCTATTTATTTAGTTCAAATACATTTCTTTTAAATTAAAAAGTTCATTATTTTCATAAGGAATAAATTGACATTTTTCTATAAAATTTAACACTCTTTTTTTTTTTTTTTACCGTTGCCAAGAAAATCAAATCCCGCAATAATAATTTACCCTAAACAGTTAACTTTGATTTGAAAGATTTTCATGTGCAAGAGGAAAATGAAATAAACAATAGACATGAATATACGTCTTCATATTGGGAATAAAGCGAAAATACGAAAAGAGGGTGAATTTTACCTCATATATATATAAAAAAAAGCGGATATGCTTTGAGGTTGAAATAAAAGGGCTTGTGTTATGATATTAATTCTTAATATTAAAAAAAAAAAGTTACCAATATCTCACGGTTTATCGTCTGCACACGGCTAACAGAAATGTTTAATTTTTAATTGAAAATTTCAATAAGAAAAAAATTTCGAAAAGCGAATAGATAGTAAACGTCAAAATTATGCACCGAAAAATTATCTCTGTTGAAAATGACGTCATTTTATCGGGAAATAAATATTTTCATTCTTAAAAGCGAAATATTAAATAGATTGCCTGAAAAAATATTTTTTGACGAGTGTTACTTCCTAATGCATCCTCATTTCTGAAAATATGAATTAAAATTATTTTATTTTTAAAAGGAAATTACTTTTTCGTTCATAAAACCTAAACTTTTAATATAATTGCGTCAATGTAAATTTTCTTCTGTTCACCGGTATTAAAAAATAAGGCTAAAAATCAATCTAAGATTTACGATAACCGCTAGCACAATGAATAAAATGTTACATTTGTAAATTTAATTAAATCACGGGGGGTTCAGGGGGGCGAACGCCCCCTGAAGAAATCTACTTTATTATCTAAAAAAATACCAGAATTATCAGCTCATGAAAATTTCAGAATATCCTTACATAACGTTTTTAAATTAACGCTTATAATGTCTGAAAACTTCGTATTTTTCATTCTTATAAATAATTACGTAATTTGAAAACTTTAAATTGCGGTTTGCAGGGAGTTGAATGTTACCCAAAAGTGTGTTTAAAAATAATGACTTGCAGTGCTGACGTTGAGGCTCCTGATCTGCAGATTTACTAGTTAAACTAATGTGGTTTATGTATTTAACTTCTTGAATGTGCAATCCCAAAAATTTCTTCTCATACATCTTAATATTTCAAAAAATAGTTAAACATGTTAATACTTCAATATTATTATTCAATACTGCATTAAATTTGATTATCGTTTTAAATGTCTGCTTCAGGCAATTAATCGGAGTAAAAACTAGTTAATCTCGATCATGATATTTATTAAAATCAATAGTTACTGTTATACATAAGCTGTTTGAGAATAGCCGTCTTAGCATAATGTGAAACTCACGTCGCTGCACGAGCAGCCGATATACGACAGAACTACAAATAATCCAGAAAATTATACAGAAATTGGTATTATATCGCCCGCGTTCGGCGGAATGTTTCGAAATTAAAGGAGGACCTGCTTGACATACCCAAAAACATTAAAATGAAAGAGTCTATCCGGATAAGCATAGCGAAATCGCTCCCACGTCCCATGTTTGAAATAACATGTGTGGTAATAAGGCACACGATGAGCATACAATATAGAGTGTGTTTTTAGCTCCTGACCTTGAACTGTCCTTGAGATAATCCTAGATAGGTACTAGATAAAGTTTGCGCCGGCGCTACGATTTTTCGAATACGTTTTTCTCAAAAAGTATAAAAGTTTAAAAATGAAATCAAGGCCAGTTATTGAAGACTATATTAGTTCACATTATAATTTTTGTTTCGCATTTTTGCACAAACTTTAACATACCAAAATAAACAAAAGTATTTAAAAAAATTATTAAGTAGCTTTCATTACAAAAAGCAGTTATAATTTACCTATTGCAGCCGTTCGGAGGAATAAGACAGTTCAATGTGAGCGGTTAAAAACACTGTATATTGTATTCTGTGCCGTTGGGGTCATTTCGCTATGCTTATCCGGATAGTCCCTTTGGATAAATTCTTTGCAGAACTTCATACACTTGTCGATGGTAAACAAATGCAAATGGCACAAAAATTGCTATTACAGCGCCCACTGCCGGCAAAATATTTCCAAATCCAAAGAGAACCTTCTGGCCATAGCCAAAAACATACACAATATATTTAGTTCAATTCTATGCATAACTTCACACACATTTCGATGGTACAATGGAGACACATGGGCATGCAGAATTTTTGTATAAATATTTATGGGGGGATCTCTGATTATGGAAAACTAGAAGTTGAACAAATATTTCGATTACAATATTTTCTTCTATAGATGACAGAAGAAAGCATAGAAGGAATTTTATGATCGATTTTTGTCTGCCTTCCTCATGTGCAGAATTATAATATTAAACACAAGGGTGTGTTTCTGCTGACATCACAACAGTCTAATGTTATAGAAATTAATTATGATTAAATGCATTAAGTTAGAGTGATATTTTCTTTATCCGGGCGCAGACAAGAATATATTATTTATGGTTTCAATTGTATAAGTGTTAAAGAACAGTGTTGTTAATTACTCACCATATCACGCTCTCAGTAATATATCGAGAGGCTACGACATTGTAACAACCAAATATTTTATGCACAATAAATAAAAAAAAAATAATATTTAAATAAAACATAATGAACGTAATACGTTTAAAAAATACAACATAAATTTTAATTTTAATTATACATTGAGAAAATACATTGATTATACGTTGGCAAGAATTCGCCAAATATTCTTTATAGTTACAACTGTACACGAGTTAAACATTAGTGGTTTAATTATGCTCCAAATCACGCTCGCTATAATATGTCAACAGGCTTTGACATTGTAAAAACAAAATAATTTATACACAATAAACTAGAAAATAAGATTTAAATAGAACATAAAGAGCGGAATACGTTTAAAAAAATTACGATAATTGATTGTTTAATAATATTAAATTTTGCTTATACGATTATTATAAGTCTGCAAAATTTAGTAGAAACCGAATATAGGGGATTCAATACTAATTTTTATCAATACTAAATCATTATGAATGAGAATTTCGCAAAATTAGCCAGCTTTATCCAAGCTGCTTTTATTTAAAGTAACTTATATTTGGTTACCAAATTCGGGATTTCTTAAAGTGCCTGCCATTTTAAGACAACATGGTGGATGAGGCTAACCAGTGAACTTGGTCGAGACCTTAGTAATTGCTGTCCACATGCTCACTCACATCGGAATCGATTGATATATACGAGTGCTTTCGCAGGCAAAAAATCAGATTTTTCAAACTGTCACCCACATTAGATATTGAAATTGCTATATCTGAGCCATTTTTTAAGATAAAGACTACCGAAAAATGCTCCTGAATCCTTATATCCAAGCCAAATACTTAAGAAAGAAACCTCTTTCAATTTCTAATTTTTTGCACCTCACTTTAAATATTTTTTTTTAATTTAATGGCCGCCATTTTGAAACAAGATGGCTAATGAAGCTTGCCAGCGAACTTGGACAAGATATTGATGTATACTATCCACATGCCTTCTTACATCGAAATAGGCGAATACGTGTGTTATCGCGTGACAAATACAAGATGGTTTCAAAATGTTAGCCATGCTAGAAATTCAAAGTGCTATAATTCAACCATTTTTTAAGATATAAACAAAAGAACAAATTTTCAGAAACAAAAACTGCTCCGGAATCTTTGTATCAAGGTCAAACACATAAAAAAAATCTTTTTCATTTTCCAATTTTTTAATACCTTATTTTAAATTTTAAATTTATTTTTTTTAATGGCAACCCTTTTGAAACAAGATAGCGAATGAAGCTGGTCAACGAACTCGGTCGAGACATTGGTATGTACTATGTGCAGACCAAGTTACATCCAAATCGGTTCATAAATACGTCTGTTATCGCGGGACAAAAATCAGGTCGTTTTAAAATCTCAGCCACAATAGAAATTCAAAATGCTAAAACTCAGCCATTTTTTAAGATATAGACGAAAAAAAAATGCTCCCGAATCTTTTTATCAAGGCCAAACACATAAGAAAAAAATAATTTTTCAATTTTCAAGTTTTTGGTACCACATTTCAAATTTAAATTTTTCTTAAAAATTTAAATTGCCGCCATTTATAAACAAAATGTCGGGTGAAGCCGGCCAACGAACTCGGTCGAGACATTGGTATGTAATATGTATAAACGAAGTTACATCCAAATCGGTTCATAAATACGCCTTTTATCGCGTGGCAAAATTCAGGACGTTTCAAAATGTCAGCCACGCTAGAAATTCAAAATGCTATAACTCAGCCATTGTTTAAGATATAGACGAAAAAAAAACTGCTCCGGAATCTTTGTATAAAGGTCAAATACATAAGAAAAAAATATTTTTCCATTTTCAATTTTTTGGTACCACATTTCAAATTTCATTTTTTTTTTAAATTTTAAATGGCCGCCATTTTGAAACAAAATGGCGGATAAAGCTGGCCAACGAACTCGGTCGAGACATTGGTATGTACTATGTACACACCGAATTACATCCAAATCGGTTCATAAATACGAGAGTTATAGTGTGACAAATGTCATATATATATATATATATGTGTGTGTGTATGTCAATTTTGAAAGGGGGTGGTTTCGGGGTCTGAGGGTAATTATCGATGAAAATATACCAAAATTTTTTGAAATCGCTTTCCTCCGAACGGATGCAATAGGTAGCTTTTTGTAATGTACTACCTAAAACAGTTGTGTTAATTATACTCCAAATCACGTCGCTATAGCGTGTCAACAGACTATGACATTGTATTAACCAAATATTTAGAGCACAATAAACTAGAAAATAAAATTTAAATAAAACATAAAGAGCGTAATACATTTTTAAAAATACCACAGCGATTGTTTAACAATATTAATAGCTGATTGTACGTTGAGAAAACAATTTAGCAAACCAGGATAGTTTAGGCAACTATTTTTTTCCTACTGCCATACATTAATAACAGGAGACAGTGCGAAATTATTATACATTTTTTTAATTCATTCACAATTTCGCGGTGACTACCAAGTGTAATGAAAAGCGGTGAATTTTTTCAAATAGGAACCCATGCCAAATTAACGTATTATAAAGGAATTTTTTGGAACAACATAAATTGAAGCCATTAAACTAGGAATAGTTTTTAAAGTAACCCTTGAATGCTTATAAACGAGCGTTTATTTTTTTAAATAAATTTTTATTATTATACTTATTAAAGCATAACCCAAAAACTCTATGGAAGGAGTCAATTAATTTTTGTATTTCAGTAAATTTAAGCTTGAAAAAAATCTTAAAATATGTATATGAATTTCCGTTAAAAAATTCATATAATTCGATTTGAATTTCTTTTTTCTAAATGTAATTTCAAATGTAATCTTTCTAAATGTAATTTTGAATCTATTTTCGAAATTATAATTATGACTTGTAACCTATGAATTTTTAAACAGAAATTGATATGTAGAAGGTAATCCAAAATTACATATGCAAAATAGTATGTGGGTATTACTTTCGTTCAACATATGATATATTACTTTTAAAACATATATGTATGCTATTCATAATTAATTTTTTACTGTTCTATACAAAATAAAGATACCGATGATATCCCCTTACTGTGTTTCAGGATTTTTTTAGTAGGCTCCCGGTGTGTATAATTACTGTCTAAATAGATGCAATTACACGCGACAAATAGTGCTGTTGTTTAAATATTTGTTAATTTTTAAAATATTGTACTTTTAAAAAATGCATACTCTCGTAAAAAAAACATTTGCTTAGTCTCAGCAGTAACATAAGTTAACTATACTATTTTTAAGATACCACGTAGATATTCCTACAAAAAGTTTGAAAGCAATTCTACTTTTCTGGGGATATTTTATAAGAATTCAAACAAAAATTCTTAAAAAATACATATTTCACATTTTTGACTTTGATATTTAGAACTGCTGTATGTTGAAATAAATTTAAGTAGTTTCAATTTATTTTATATTACTTCTTAATGGTATATTTAAATAAAGTGATTACAGTTTACATAGTTTCACCATTATGTCTTATAAAACAAATGTAGAAAAGTTTTCTCTTCTCTCGAAATGAATTTTCTAGTAAATATTCCGAAGAATTTAAGTGATAAAAGTTTGGACTGCATAGACTAATTTGCTCTAATCTTTTAGAAAGGAAAATCGAACAATCATTCCTTTTAAAACAAAATTACAAACAGACAATCTTTTACAAAGTTATTGCATAGATAAGGGAGAAAGTATAGCAGAGATTGACTTTAAATGGAATCTCTAAATTTCATTACTAACTATAATTTATATCACTTGCCACGTAGGAAAAGCTTTGAATAGAATAAATTGTTTCATGTGAAATATTATTGTAAGGCATACAGGAAATGATATGATAAAAATATACCGATGATATTAATGTGAAACTAATGTGTCAAATAGTATAAAATGATGTATAAAGAAAACATTTTATGAGAAGGTTAGACAAAAGTATTTTAATATATTGATTTAAAACAATAATGTCTCTGGAACACTGCCGTTTTTACGTGGTTTTGTTACACTACCGTTAATTTGAGGAAATAAATTCTAATTACTCAAATATAATTTTGCCATGTACTTCATACATGCACACATCCGCACTTGCATGTAGACATGTATATACATTTACATGTCTACAACGCATTTACACCGCAGAATTACACACTAAAACATACGTAGTCATGCCTTAAATTGGAGCTGAGCTTGGCATTTATTATCCATATATAGAAAAGGCTTGTACATCTGTGTTTACTTTGAAACTTTCTTTTGATATGAATTACGTTTTTGAAAGCATAAGTTATCATTTGTTACCAGAAGTTTTGTTTGCATATAAAATTTCGCCTTTATAGAAACAATGTATGGTAAGCTGTACTTACGCACTTTAGAAAGAAAAGTCTTTTTATCCAGCTACGAAAAACACAGTGAAAGCCATACTTTTAACACATTTTAAGGCATGATAGATGAAATTCTCAAAAAGAAAAAAGAGGAAAATGTGGTGAAAAAAAAATGTTCCGAGAAAAAAATTAATGTTTTAAAAATTGGTCAGGTGAGTTCGTTCCTCTTAAATGAAAATACCACCTGTCAGTTTTTCAAAATAATTAAAATGTTTGTTTTTAAGTACAAAAAATATGTTTAACACTGATTTCAATCTTGCAGACGCAAAAAAAACACAATCATCGTCGTCTTTTGCATAACATGTCGACGAATGCAGAAAACATTTTGATATGCATTTACCAGAGGAAAAGTTAAAACAATTGTGTCACGTTAGATGAAATTTGTGCTTACTGATAAATATATTTCAACTTGTACATAAAAAGGTCCATTTATTATGATCAAAGATGAGAAAAAAAATTATGAATCAATGAAACTTAAGCATTGTCTTTCGAAATTGTCTTTCAAAATTGCTTAGGTGAGTTCGTTCCTCTTAAATGAAAATACCACCTGTCAGTTTTTCAAAATAATTAAAATGTTTGTTTTTAAGTACAAAAAATATGTTTAACACTGATTTCAATCTTGCAGACGCAAAAAAAAACACAATCATCATCGTCTTTTGCATAACATGTCGACGAATGCAGAAAACATTTTGATATGCATTTACCAGAGGAAAAGTTAAAACAATTTTTGTCACATTAGATGAAATTTGGGCTTACTGATAAATATATTTCAACTTGTACACAAAAAGATCTATTTATTATGATCAAAGAGGAGAAAAAATATCATGAATCAATGAAACTTAAGCATTGTCTTTCGAAATTGTCTTTCAAAATTGCTTAGGTGAGTTCGTTCCTTTTAAATGAAAATACCACCTGTCAGTTTTTCAAAATAATTAAAATGTTCGTTTTTAAGTACAAAAAATATGTTTAACACTGATTTCAATCTTGCAGACGCAAAAAAAAACACAATCATCATCGTCTTTTGCATAACATGTCGACGAATGCAGAAAACATTTTGATATGCATTTACCAGAGGAAAAGTTAAAACAATTGTGTCACATTAGATGAAATTTGGGCTTACTGATAAATATATTTCAACTTGTACACAAAAAAGATCTATTTATTATGATCAAAGAGGAGAAAAAAAAATCATGAATCAATGAAACTTAAGCATTGTCTTTCGAAATTGTCTTTCAAAATTGCTTAGGTGAGTTCGTTCCTCTTAAATGAAAATACCACCTATCAGTTTTTCAAAATAATTAAAATGTTTGTTTTTAAGTACAAAAAATATGTTTAACACTGATTTCAATCTTGCAGACGCAAAAAAAACACAATCATCATCGTCTTTTGCATAATATGTCGACGAATTCAGAAAACATTTTGATATGCATTTACCAGAGGAAAAGTTAAAACAATTGTGTCACATTAGATGAAATTTGGGCTTACTGATAAATATATTTCAACTTGTACACAAAAAAGGTCCATTTATTATGATCAAAGAGGAGAAAAAAAATCATGAATCAATGAAACTTAAGCATTGTCTTTCGAAATTGTCTTTCAAAATTGCTTAGGTGAGTTCGTTCCTCTTAAATGAAAATACCACCTGTCAGATTTTCAAAATAATTAAAATGTTCGTTTTTAAGTACAAAAAATATGTTTAACACTGATTTCAATCTTTCAGACGCAAAAAAACACAATCATCATCGTCTTTTGTATAACATGTCGACGAATGCAGAAAACATTTTGATATGCATTTACCAGAGGAAAAGTTAAAACAATTGTGTCACATTAGATGAAATTTGGGCTTACTGATAAATATATTTCAACTTGTACACAAAAAGATCTATTTATTATGATCAAAGAGGAGAAAAAATATCATGAATCAATGAAACTTAAGCATTGTCTTTCGAAATTGTCTTTCAAAATTGCTTAGGTGAGTTCGTTCCTTTTAAATGAAAATACCACCTGTCAGTTTTTCAAAATAATTAAAATGTTCGTTTTTAAGTACAAAAAATATGTTTAACACTGATTTCAATCTTGCAGACGCAAAAAAAACACAATCATCATCGTCTTTTGCATAACATGTCGACGAATGCAGAAAACATTTTGATATGCATTTACCAGAGGAAAAGTTAAAACAATTGTGTCACATTAGATGAAATTTGGGCTTACTGATAAATATATTTCAACTTGTACACAAAAAAGATCTATTTATTATGATCAAAGAGGAGAAAAAAAAATCATGAATCAATGAAACTTAAGCATTGTCTTTCGAAATTGTCTTTCAAAATTGCTTAGGTGAGTTCGTTCCTCTTAAATGAAAATACCACCTGTCAGTTTTTCAAAATAATTAAAATGTTTGTTTTTAAGTACAAAAAATATGTTTAACACTGATTTCAATCTTGCAGACGCAAAAAAAAAACACAATCATCATCGTCTTTTGCATAATATGTCGACGAATTCAGAAAACATTTTGATATGCATTTACCAGAGGAAAAGTTAAAACAATTGTGTCACATTAGATGAAATTTGGGCTTACTGATAAATATATTTCAACTTGTACACAAAAAAGGTCCATTTATTATGATCAAAGAGGAGAAAAAAAATCATGAATCAATGAAACTTAAGCATTGTCTTTCGAAATTGTCTTTCAAAATTGCTTAGGTGAGTTCGTTCCTCTTAAATGAAAATACCACCTGTCAGATTTTCAAAATAATTAAAATGTTCGTTTTTAAGTACAAAAAATATGTTTAACACTGATTTCAATCTTTCAGACGCAAAAAAACACAATCATCATCGTCTTTTGTATAACATGTCGACGAATGCAGAAAACATTTTGATATGCATTTACCAGAGGAAAAGTTTAAAAAAATTATGTCACATTAGATGAAACTTGGGCTTACTGATAAATATATTTGGACTTGTACACAAAAAAGGTCCATTTATTATGATCAAATAGGAGAAAAAAAATCACGAATCAATGAAACTTAAGCATTGTCTTTCGAAAGAAGTTATATTTATTTCTGGGTTTGCATGTAATAGCAAATAAAAAATAGATAATACATTTACAGTGTACATACTATCAGGAATACATATTAGTCTTAATCTTCTAATATGAAATACAATCTCTTTATTCACAGTACCATAAATAAATAGAACTGCATGAAGAAAAATGGCGGGGGGATACTACATTAAGATCACGTGATAATTTCCACTACAGAAATGAACAAGAAACTAATATCAAAACTTTAATTCATAATGTTATGCCTGGCAATCTGCATTTGTGGATTTCTGTGAGTTTCGAATTTTAAAATGAGCAATATCAAAATTTCGAAAGACAAAAATTCTTGTGCTTGGAAAACTGTGCAAGAGGAAAAGGAGTAATTACCTCTGCCGAGTCAATTTCTTTTTTTTTTCTTCAAAAGCGATATTATGCTTACAAGCTACATATATTTAGACATACGCTATATGGCAAAAGTCGCACAAAGCATTTAGTTTTTGACATCTTGCCAAATATATAGAGAATTACATGACAAATTCTTTTGGAACTTCCGGATAATAGAAAACATATTTGATATATTTGTCAGCCAAGTTCGATAACGATGGGAATTTAGACACCAAAAACAAACAATATATATATATACACAGATGATCTGTAGGTAGCACGTGTTTATATGAATCTTGTAAATAATAGTGCTTATTTGTTGAATAGCACTTATCTTCATTGAAATACAAAAATTTTCGTTTAAAAAATCTAGCAATTATCGCAAGTTTTTTGTTGCATGGTTTGAGAACAAAATTTAATGCCATTGTTATAAAAATTGAAAAAAAGAACAAACAAATAAATAACATAATACAATTAGACTAAAATTATAATAAATATTTGACGAAATATAAGGATTTGTTTGAAATAACTGTACGATAACGATATATATATATATATATATACAATTTACTAGTCGTCTATATAGAACAATTCATACACATAGGATAGTCGGTTGCTCTAAAAATTTAGAACTATATCTGTAATATACTGTTTTAGATAGAGTTGATTTTTTTATTGCTTTCTAAAAGAAGTTGTGCGATAAGGTATTTTCGACGTATTGCAAATTTTTGTTTTTTATTTTTGTTATTTTCATTTTTTATTCATGATTTAGTTATCCTTGGGCATCATCCTTGGATAAATAATATGAACGAACACATTCAAACATCTATGTATGTATTTATCGAAATTGAAGCGTCCTTTCCAAATCTACGCATGGGCATACATTAAATAATAACTCCTTTGAAATTCATTTAATAAAATGGGATTTTTTGAGCAGAAATACTTATTATGTAGCTACGTTTAGAAAGCAACTGAAATCCATCTTACAGTGTAGCCGATATCTTTCTTAATTTTCACAATAGTGAAATAAAAATAGTAAATAAGCTTTCACAATAGTTTTTTATACTTGAAAACTAAATAATGAAAAGAAAAACATGCTGTCGTTAGCGCATGCGCAGTAAAAGTTTATGCACACATATTCTGATATTTCGTTAAAATGTTTACATTGTAGTTGTAACATGTACTTTTTCTACTGCAATTTGTTAATTTCCTGAAACTCCCTTTATAATTTGCATTGTAAATCCTGCATGCTATAAGCAAAAAACAAGGAAAGACATTTTTTTTCTCTTTATAAATATATGTACTACTCTTATACAAATGCAATTGTTGAACATAATCTCCGTAGTCAGATACAATAACTTCATGTCATTTCGTGTATTTTATTTTACAGTATGGTTGCATATATTATTTTTTCTATACCATTTGTTGCTGTTCCCCTAACTTCCTTCATGATTAAACGTTTTCTAATAAATTTGATGTTAACCATGATGTTTATCTTTGTGAATTTTCATACGATGTCGTCAAGTATTTAACTTAATATTCGACAAAACTTCAAAACTCGAAAGTATTTGGTGACTTTTGAACATATAGTATATACATAAGTTATATGAGGGGCTAACAACCAGAGTAGACTAAGAACAAGTCCATTAAAAAATGAGATAGTCCATTTAGAAGGCGCATAAAATCTGTTTTATTCACACCCAGAACAAACCAATACTGTAAACAGATGCCATGCATTAGAAAGTATGTGAAAACAGCCTTGGTTCACTGTGGGGATAGATAAAGTAAATTTTATGCACCTTATGATCGAACTATCTATTTTTTTTTAAATGGACGCGTCTACTATAATTGTGAGCCCTTATTTATTAAAAAAAATATTTTTTCAATAATGTACCTTATGTGAGGTATTTCATCGGAAAGAAACTTTCCACTCCCAGTAGTAAATAAGAATGTTATAACAGTATCAAGTTTATCTTTTTAATTTATAGACAACCTACCTCCTGGATTTTTGTCTATTCTCTTTTTTAGAAAACAAATGAAATTAAATTTAAAAAGTTTAAAATAGTTGATGAAAAATAATAAACTGTTATATTTTTGGAAATATATGAAAGCTATTTAAGTTAAAAAATTCCAATACTAGCTGTTTAGTTTAAATGTATTTAGCAAATTATATTTTACTTCAGTTGCTTTATACATAGTTGCTTTATAGCATATATCTTTTTGGCTTTTGTAAAGAAAAAAATACTATCATAAATTTTTATAGGGTTTGTTTTCAAGAATAAAAATAATAATTTATTATCGTTTATTTTAATCGTTTATATTTATATTAAATACTCAGCGTAAGTTGCGAATTATTTATTAGTATTAAAAAAAAAATTATTCTTTCTTTCAAATAGAAAATTTCTCTGAGTCACCTTCTTTTCAGGTTATACATGCGATATAGAGAAAATCCATACATAAAAAATAAAAATATATCCTTAGAACTCCTACTAAATTTTCCAATAAGATGTGCACTTAAACTTAAAACCACTCTCTTCGAAAAACCAATTCTACGAATCTGAAAAAGTATTCAATATCCTTTGATACAACAAAACTGCGATAAATTAAAGAGACAATGTGATCGTGACATACATGTAATGAAGCTATTTAATAACTGGTAATATAACAGAGGTAAACAAGCTGCATTTTGTTCACCTATGCTCAAGATTAAAAAAGTTTTTGAGCTTATATGGAAAATAAGTAGATATAAAAATAGGATTTTAAATTTAATATGATTATGTTTTCTTCCAAAGAAAGAAATGACTGTAAAATTTTCCGTATAAGTTTCATTTAAAATTATATAGTTTAAGATTATGTAATGTTATAGTTTCAGTTATGTAAACACACAGCGTTACAGTTTAAGGAATATGTATTTTAAAAAAGCACACTGATATATTTTTTTAGTATTATTTCGGTTTAAGAAGTTGACTATCGTTTTGAAATCACACGTAAACGTACTGATATCGCCGTACTTTCTGTTTTCATATATTATTTCATGTATGGCATAAGTGTACAGACTTGATTCACAGTTGAAATGAATAAAACAGATTTTATGCACCTCGTAAATAGACTATATCATTTTTTACAAAATGGACTTGGTTCACTATTGTTTTGAGTCCCTCAATTGTTCCATCGGTATATTTTTCTATTTTGAAAATCACCCTTATCCCGTTCTTAATAAAAAATTGTAAACATAACGGGATACATGTAATTAAAAAAAGAATCTTTATGTATGATCGTGTTAGAAAATCATGTACCATAAAAACTTGGCCAAACATTTTCAAATGAAAGTCTTTCTGGAAAACCCGATTGATAATAATGCTTACTATAAAATATAGTGCAAAAATTAAATTTCAGGTCTGTCTACATATTAAAATTCTACTAACTTTGATTATTCAAATGGTTACACAATCCTATAAATTCGTATTACCCACCTTACTACAGACATAAAAGTTTCCAACAACAGGATTCGTGCCTAACATCTCTATTACAGAACGCAGCGAGTTAACCTAACCTTAAAATAAATTTCCAGTGTGCATCACAAGATTCCGGTAATGTTGTTGCTTGAGTAAAGTGTATATTAAACGCCTTCAAGATTAAGGCCGCTTTTAAAGTCATCAAAATATACATACGTACATGTTTTTGAGTACAATAATACTGAAACGAATTATTTGCCTTATAGAATTGCACATTTTCCTAGATTAAATAGGTAGCGCTTATTATAAAAAAAAATGGTGTCTCCGAATAAATTTCATGTATGGTTCAGATCATTCATAATGGAAATATGCACCTGTCATTTTGAAACTTTTCAGACAAAATATATTCGATTTATATGTCAACACTTATTAAGTACATTCAGTCTATATACATAAAATTATAATATCAGGGAAGAGATTTCTGCGTTTTTGCACACCCGTATAATCTTAGAGAAAATGTTGTTCTGTTAAATCGCAAATATGTCCCGATTTAATGAAATTATACTTTCTCTAAAAAAATACTGGTGTGCAAAAACGTGGAAATCTCATCCCTGTAATCTTAAATTATTGGAAATGTTCCAAATGCAAACATAATACTTTAGCATTTCGATGGACTATCAATAGAATTTTAAAAGTTATTGGTTATTATAAAACTGATCACCCGAAATGTGACTATCAATAAAATGTCTTAGTGTCACATAATTTAACATATTAATGGCACCTAAACATTATATATGTGTGCATGCACGGCAATACAAATTACTGATATTTCCAGAACTACCTTATAAATTAATAAATTGATTTTAAGACATCATTTCTTTAGCCCATCGCAGGTAAAAAATCGTCAAATATTCTTTGTGGTTACAACTATGTATGAGTTCGAGTTCCAATAAGAATGCAGTTAATTATGCACCAAACCACGTTCGCTAAAGCATGCCAATTGGCTATAAAACTGCACCAATGAAATATTTTAAATACTAGAAAGTATAAAGTAATAGCAAAAAAAAAATATATATATATATATATATAGAATGCAATATTTATAAACAAAGAACATTTTATTAATAAATAGTTGAAGAGCTCTTTCTCTGAAAGTTTAATGGGGCCTATATCCCACGTGCAGATAATTGGCCGACATAAATACAACCAACTGAAAGTTTAATGAAAGCAGTGTTTTTTCCGTAATCGGGATCCAATCCAAATTAATGTGTTTTAATGGAAATATTTGCACCAACTCTAATTGCAATCATGGAATAAAGCCTGATTTTTAAGGTGAAAACAGTGCTGCACATTTATGGCCGCACATGTACAGAGTTCCGCTATTGTGATCGCTATATTTTTACGCAATTGCAGTTTTACTCAATTTTCCAGGAATTCCAAAAGCTTTACTTTGAGCAAAGCCAGGTGATTCTGATAGATAAATATATAAGCGAAAATCTTGAAAGTATAAATTTATAAAAGTAAAAAAAAAAAAAAAGTAAATACCCTCAGCAAATGTTTAAACAGTTTTATAAATAAACTCTAAATATTGTTTTAGGAAAGTATTACAATTTAGTCAATATCTATATCTTAATAAAAAATAATTAGATTTTCATAAATTTACCTGAAAAAAATTCATTAGCTTTTAAATTTCTTTGTATACATATATTTTCAAAAATGAGCGAAATCTTTAATAGATATATACTGTTGGAAACGTCGTCGTTTCTTGAATAAAAATATCATTTAACTGAAACTGGAAAAATTAAGAAGTAATTAAACTTACTAAGATAAATAGTTCTCTTATTACATTAAATAAAAGTGTCTTGATGCCTAAAACGCTTTATTTAGGAATACATAATAAGTTTGACTGTTCTTCAGGCACCGTTGTATAGTACAGAATATGACATTAATTTAAAAAGTGATAATAAAATTTCGATTGAAGTATATAAATCCAACTAGTTGAAAAGATCATGTAGAGAATTTTACATCTTTTGATATTGCAGCATACATTTAGAAAATTAATGTTTTCTTGCTTTGAAGATTATCTTTTTTACAAATGTAAACATATAAATAAATAAATGTAATTGTTAAAATATTAAAACTGCTTTAAAGAAATATTTAAAAAAGTATAAAATATTAATATACTTTGGAGCAAATATTATAATTTATTCAATATCGATAACATAAAAGGAATATCTAGATGTTATTTCAAAAGTGGATTTCTTAAATTTTCCCGACAATTTTTAGTTAAAATTTCCTGATCAAAGTTTGAATTAATGAAAATTAAACAAACGAGTAATTAATATCATAATGAGGAAAAGCATTTTTATTTATTACATTAAATAAATAAAATAGTGTCAACATATTCCTAAAACCTTTTATTAATGAAGGTATAAAATAGTTTGTCAGCATGTTTAGGCAAAGATTTATCGTAAAAGTTTAAGTTAAAAGAGGATTGAATTGAAAACTAAAATGAATTTCATAAGGGGAAAATCACATTTAGCAAGTTGGAGAGATTGAGTATATAATTTTTATATATTTTAATATATCCACTTAAATGTCCTTCTTACAACTAATTAAGCATATTACAAATTTAGCAAATCCTTATTAATCTTGTTACATGGTTTTAATTCTTTAGAATGAATTTAATTATGTGTTCTCTCCCATTTAGTTTTATGATTTAGCAGTATAAAAATGATATTGATGAGATTAAATTTCAATCCTCCATTGAAATCTAAGCTTGTAGGTTATTTTCATAGTGAATTTTATGTTAGATTAAAAAAAAAATACTTTTGAAACCTGTTTAAAAATATAAAGTCTTCTGTATTTTCACACATATTTAACCTTTTAAACCATTTAGAATTGCGTGGAATATATTATGTTAAAATCAAACCTTTTAATTTACATATCTTAGGAAGAGAAGTAATAACTGTTATAGACTTTTATCGTTATCATTTAGAAAGAGTCAATTTTAAGTTGTATTGTGTATCTATATTCAGTTTGAAATACAGATATAAATATATACATTTATGAATTTAATAATTAAACTAACTCCAATGCCTTATATAAATATTTATAGTTTTATATAGATTTACGAATCTTTTTGCGTTTAATTATTATAAAATAGTTAAATTCTGTACTTTATTATCAGAATCCATATTTTAAATAATTTTTTTTAAAAAAAAGCTATTCAAAAAGTTTAGTTGCTTTTATATTTGCTTTTAAATAAAAATTATAAACTGAAGACATCATGTTGTAAAAGTAAAATAACAGTTATGTCCTTTACCGACTTAAAAACGTTTTTCATTGAATGTAAAATAATGATGAATTGCTTTAATTAACTAGTTTAGACATTATTCTTTTTACATTAATTATATTAATAGTGTAATCTGCCTAAAAACCTTTAACACTTTATATCACGACGATACCTTTAAGTACCAGTATAGAAAATACGATGTAATATTTATTTTATTCGTCTACTAATGAAAGTTGTTTGCACTTTTCATACAAAACAATTTGCTTAATCATATATAAAAAGCACAGTGAAACAGTCCAAGCTAAATGATTTTTAATGTGTTTTTTTTTTCTGAACCATTTACCTATGTGTATCTTTTATCCTATTTAGAAAAGTTATACCAAAACTTTGTAACTACAAAACACTTTTCTGTTACAGATACCAGGTGCCCCAAAAATGGCTGATGGATTTTAAACTTCAATAACGTGCAAACGGTGACAGCAGGAGGACTTGCAGGAGGGTTATGCATGATGCCAGAAGTTTTCTTTCTGTGATTCTTGATTTTAGTTCGAATTTTAAACAATAGATGGCGCTGCGAAAAATAGGTGCTAATTCAAGACCCGAGTTTTGGTACTTCGGGATCCATTCAAAACATTTTAATCTGCTTTTCTCGCATGGGAGAAGAGAAAAGCCGAAAAATCGATCCTGGATTTAGCGCCTTTTGCTTGCAGCGCCATCTATCACTGCTATTTGTAACTAAAACTGGGAATCGCAGCATAAAAACTCCTAACATCTTGCATAACACTCCTGCAAAAATTTTTTTAGATATCTGTCACCGCTTGCAAGTTATTCAATTTTAAAATCCATCAGTCATTTTTTGGGACACCAGGTAGGATCACAATATATTTATTTACACTGTTCTTATAAGAATTGTGATATTTCCATAGCAGTATTTTATGTTAATTAATCTAATTATTATTGTAAATATTTTGCAAAAATAGCTCTAACTACCGATTTATTAAATCAGTTTTAATTTTAAAAAATCTCTAAAAATCAAATTATTATTATATATGTTGTTCTGGATATCTTAGATATTAATGTAAATACTTATTCAGGTGAAGCAATTTTCTTATTCAAAATTCAGAATATAAAGGGTTAAGAGTGATTACATAACAATCATGGTTTAGTTTCAGGTAATGATTTAGCGTGAGTTTGAATTAAAAACGTGATTTTATTTGAAATTTAAGAAACATTCTACGCAGAAGTCAAGTTCAATAAGTTGAAAAGATCAAGAAAACAATTTTTAATATTTTAATATTACTGCGCAAATGTTCTTCATGAAATTACGAGTAAGCTACATAATATTCTAATAACCTCTATAATAACCTTGTTACACATTTTTAATGTTCTGAGATATATTTGACAAGCTTTTTTTTTTTTTTTTTTTTGTCACACTTTCCCTTTGCTGTTTTTTTTATGTTTTACATTTTAGAATTATAAACATATTGTTAATTGAATTAAATTTCAATAATTCAGTACGATGGAAGATTACGTTTTGTTTTGATAAGGAGTGTTATATAGAATAAAAAATGTTATATATATATAATAACAAATTTACCTTATTTTCGTATTTTTATACATATTTAACGTTGCAGTGTTATCATGAAATTCTAAAAATGCAAAATAATATATCTTTCTTAAGTGAACCAAACTTTCTTAAGTGAATTTAGTAATGAACGAAATTCAATAAACGTTTACAGATTTTATTGTTACATCTAAATAAAAGACAGTTTTTGTTTTCTTTTGTTTTCTATTGTTTTAGTGAGAACTATAGTATAAACTCAACATTAAAAATTTTTTATGAATGTATAATAAATAAGTAATTTCTCAAAACAATTATTTAATCAGTTTTATGTAAAATATACTAAACTTTCTTTGAAGTAATTATTGTAATTTAGCCAATAACTATTACATAATGTGAAATGTATTTTTGTCTCAAAGATATATTCTTATATCTTCCAAAAAAGCTTACTTTAATTTTAAATAGTTGAAATATATTTTCTAAAAGAATGAAAATGTGTAATAAGTCAAAATAGTTAGAAACTTTGTTTATTGACTTAAAAATCCATTTATTTGAAATTTAAGAAATACTGAATTAATTTAATTAACTTAGAATAAACATTTTTCATATTACCTTAAATAAATTAAATACCCCTGTGACTAAAATTTTATAATAATTAATGTTTGTTTTGATGCATTTTGTGCAGAGATTTAGCTTAAAATTTTAATTTAGAACGTAGTTTAAGTGGATTACTAAAATAAATTTTCTATGTAAATAAACAGCTTCAAAAAGTTAAAAAGATCACGTAAACAATTTTTATATATTTTGATATTGCAGCAGAAAATTCTTTTTGGGAAATAAGTGAAGTATGTTATATATTATTCTAGCAAACTACATATTAATTTCGCTACAGGTTTTATACACTTTCAAATATATTCAAAAACATTTTTGATTATATACTCTTCGATGTTTTTTAGATGTCTGCTTTAGATTTATAAACATACTCTTAACGTTATTAAATTCAAATACTTCATTAAAATGCACGCTCTAATGTACTTTGTTAATAAATGTTGTATTAGAAAGAAAATTACTTTTAAAATCTGCTTTAAAATCTAACTCGTTTTCATATTTTTCGTACATATTCAGCCTTATAGCGTTATTAAAAGATTAATGTAAACATAGAATAAAACATGCTAAACCGAAACATATTAAAATGAATTTTGATATCAAGTGAATGCAATAAATACCATAGGCTTTTATTCTTATACAGTAATAAAGCAACTTTCTTTTGGACGGGAACAAATAATAACGATTTCCATAATTTAGCTATTTCTTTGAGAGTTTTCTGACAGAATATTAACCGTCATTCTTAATTTGCCGCTAGAGTTAAATTCACTGCCTAAAAAGGCACAAAGGGGTTTAAAAACTTAAATCGAAAAAAAACAATTCTATACTTAATTTAGAAGTTTGACGAATAATGCGTTCTCCGGAATTATTTTTCTAATAAAACCTTCTTCAAGCGACCAGGAAAAAAACAGAATTTATTTCATTTTCTTCAAAGAAATTGGTCGCTCATGGAGGGAGTTCAATTGGGATGGTCTCCGAATGCAGGTAAAATTAGTATTGAGCCTATGGGAATAAATTTCGTTCCATGAAAAAATGGTCGTTCAGGGAGAGGACGCACATAGATGTTTTACTGTATGTACATTTTGTTATGCAAATAATTTCTCTTGCAAAGAAATTAATGTAAAAAGGCGTACAAATGTTCAACGATTAAAATACAATTATAAAAGTAATATCGAATGAGAATGTATGACTTTTTGCAAAAATAAAATGATAAAAAAATATATAAAATGTCATTTCTAATTCACATATTTTCATGTTCTTCATATCTGTAAATAATTCCATGACTGTAAATTATTATTAAATGGAATTATTGATAATTTGTTCGCATTGTCTGAATTTTAAATACTTTATTTATTCTATATTACCAGGCTAAAAGCTAAAAGTATCTTTAAAAAAGGCGTGTTTGGGAAATAGTTTGGTTGTATTTAATGTTTCAGTCCAAAAATTTCCCCCTTTTAGCAAAATTTGAGTAACCAAACTTAAAATCCATACAATTCCAGCCAATAATTAAACCTGTGCTGTGAAACATAAAACAATTGAAATATTTCTTCAGAATATTTTCGTAAATATAATAAAACCTGTTTCGAGGTACCCATGATTCCGAAAGGTTTTTAACATCTAAAATTGAAAAAAAAACATTTCAGAGATGTATAGAAGTATTTCGGAAACAAATCTTTACTTTGCATCCCGTTGTTTTTGGAAATGTTTCCGGATAGATTTTACAGTGTATTAATCAATTTCTGACACCGGCATCAACACTAATTACCATTTTTTCGGAAGTTTTTAATTCTCAAGAAAACATTTTCAGCTGCGTAAAATAATTTATGCATACAAGAGTAAAAAACAGTGTTCTTTTTACGCTAATAGTTTACACTGTTCGTTTGTCAAAAATATTTGTTGAAGACGAAAATGTTTACGAGAGAAGCTATACCATTCGAAAACCAATTCTGAGTGTGGGTACCAGGTTGATAAAACTGTCTAATTCACTTTAAAAACATCTCGAAAACGTTCCTAAAAAGGACAATCAGCAGAAAAAAAAATAGTTTCAGAAAAGCTTCTTTAAATCTCGGAAATATATTGGTTTATGAAGTTTATGAAGAAAAGAATGTTTTCTAAATATTTCAGGATTTAGAAAGCGCCGAGCGAAGTTGCAGCGAGCTGCCCTTCTTCGTCCGCAGCCCTTTATTCTTCTACTTATTCCGACTCTTTTACGGAAGCAGAGTTCGTAGGTCCCCAGCCACGTCCCGAGTAAAAGACACTCTAGCAAAAGCCAGGTTGAAAAAAAAAAAATCAAAAATTGAAACCGGACAAATTTAGAAGGGAAATTGCACAAATTAAAAACACCGAAAAGCGGGAACGGAGGGCTCGGGGCAATGAAGCTACCAAACGACTCCAGCTGCTCCTAGCTTATTATTATTACCGCCGCGGCGAGCGGCCCCTTTTCGTCCGCAGCCTTTATTCTTCTACTTATTCCGACTCTTTTGAGGAAGCAAGATTCATAGGTCCCCAGCCACGTCCCGAGTAAAAGACATTCTAGCAAAAGCCAGATTGAAAACAAAAATTGAAACCGGACAAATTTAAAAGGGAAATTACACAAATTAAAGACACCGAAAAGCGGGAAGGGAGGGCTCGGGGCGATGAAGCTAGTGAACGACTCCTGCTACTTCGAACTCATTATTAGTCATCAAACTTTATGGCATCGACATGGTTATTCATTGACTATATTCTGTTAATACAGAAAGGCTCCTAATAATAAGCTCGACTTCATCTCAACTTCATCTTCGGAATCGCTTGTAAATACAAGCACGTTTTTAACCAGTAAATTCTTGATTCTAAATTAACATATACGGATTTGCACTTAATCTAAAAATTCTACTTGAATATCTAAAGTAACTTAAATATGTAAATATGAACCGCCGCGGCGAGCGGCCTCTCTTCGTCCGCTGCCTTTTTTTCTTCCACTCCATCCCGACTCTTTTGCGGAAGCTAGGTTCGCAGGTCCCCAGCCACGTCCCGAGTGAAAGACACTCTAGCGAAAGACAGGTTTGAAAAAAAAATCAAAAATTAAAACCGGACAAATTTAAAAGGAAAATTGCACAAATTAAAGACACCGAAAAGCGGGAATGGAGGTCTCGGGGCGATAAAGCTACTGAAACACCCACGCTACTTTGAGCCTATTATTACACTATTATTAAAAACATCAATTGATCTATGCAAAAACACATCGATGAATACGGTATACGAAAGCTGGGAGAAAATATTTTAACATATTACTGAAACATTTTGTTAAAATGCGTTCTTCAATTGAAATTTGCAGTTCATGTACAAGGATTGAAAAACTAGCAGCAGCAATCTTAACTATTACGCTACATGATTGTCGCGTCATCTATATTAATTTCTTTATAACTTTTTTTTAAATGTAAATTCAGATTTCTTTAAAATTATTATTCATACCTTTGAAAAGCATTTATGTATATTTAAAAAGATTATGCGGTGAGAAGACCAAATAAATATGGAAGGGAATATCTAATCATGAAAAACATAACTGCATATTTAGATTTACTATATAGGGAATTAATACGTAAAGGTGCTAGAGGAAGCCAAAGGAAATATTCAGTGTTGCCAGCAAGCTCTTTTTTATATAAATTCCGCTTTATTGATTGGCTCGACTTTTTAGAAATGGTAAAAGTGCCCTTGCTTTAGCCTTAATTAATATGTCATTAAATAAGGCGATTTTTAAAATTTCAAAAAAGTGGTGCTAATCGAGAAATCCGAATTTGGAAAAAAGTATCCCACAGGCAACACTGAACCAAGTTTCCAAATACGCCAGCATTATTTCCGACCATGCAATTCTTTCATGAAAGTTGTTTGTTTAGATGTAGACTATCACCTCTTAAAGTTTTGCCCATCTTTTATGAAACAACCTGTATATACACGTATAACTTCCGTCTTTGTGTATCTTGTGTATTTGGTTAGAAACAATCCGTCACATTTCAAAATCTGCGTAATTTTTTCATGCCGAATTATGAGACAATTGGTTTTTTTAATAAAAAAGGTTTTTATAGGATATTTTGTGAAATTGAGAAAAAGGTGCAGCATGAAATAGAAACTTTTCTCGGGTATTTTCTACCAAAAAAATTAACATTTTTATACATGCAATACATTTTATCAATATTTATATAATTGTTTTATTTATGTACTCACATAAAGAAATCATTTCTCGAAAATAAACAAACGGAGATAATTTACCTAATTACAGGGTTCGTTCGCTTCAAAGATTTTTCAAGAACTTTTTTCAGAATTTTCATAAAGTAATATTTGCTTTACTTAACCCTTAAATGTCTGATTTTTCAAAAATCACATTAATAATGTTTTTTGGCTTTCATTTTTTAAAATAAATCATGGAAAAAATACTTTAAAAAATCATATTTTGTTTTAAGTATGGTTTACGGCTGAACAACAATTTGTTATTAATCGGAAATACTGGTGTTTAATTGAAAAAAATAATTTCCCTTGATAAAATTCTATAATATTAAACACACAAGAATTTTAGGAACTATAATAAGAAATAAATTTTACTTGCTCACTGCAGGTCAAAATAGGGTATTTCGCAAGCTTCCAAACAAAACAAAAAGAACAAGTAGCAAAAATTGGAAAAATAAATCTATCTTTATTCTTAAACAGCACAAGTGTTGCCATCCACATGTTGAAAATTGATTTAATAATATTTTCAGAATGTATTTTATTGACAACATTAGGCATTATAGCTTCAATATTATTCAAATAGTATTTTAGAGCCTAAATTGGGTATCTTGCCGAAAAGCAACACCCGTCATTTAAGGGTTAATGAAAAAAAAATATCTTCTGATATAGCGAGCAGTACTTAAAAAAGAATCTTGTATTAAAACACCTAAAATTCCCTGAATCCCTTGTTGCATACGAACAATGTAATTAGAACTCCTTTTTTAATGGCTGCATGAACAAACATAAAAGTTCCAATGTTATGTTTTCATACTTGTTAATATAATTTAACTTGTTAATATAGCAAATCTGTGTTTTTTTTAAGGAGGTGGGAGGGTGCGCTAGTAGAAAAGTAGATAATAGAAAATAGATTTTTGTTACCGTTGCAATTTATGGTAACTTATATTTTGTAAAATATAGCCCAAAAGTGGTTGTTTAAAATTAAAAATTATAACAAAAGTTACAGTGACAAATAGATCATTAAATGTAGCTCCTGCTGAAACAAACATTAGGCGCATTTGCTTACAAAACGATATTTATTTTCCTCCAGATTTGCTAGACCTATTTTATTTAAGTTTTAGTACGGACGTTCAGAAATTAATTCACTGTGATGCTGCAAGGGATTTTTTTTCTTTTTAACATTTTCATTTTTCGATTTTTTGCAAGCATTTGAGACCAATTTTACTGAGTTTTTGAAATTTTTAAATGCCGCCAGACTCACAAATGTTTAAACTTAGAAACATTTTTGCTCGCCGTACGTTTATGCCGCAATCATTATTTCCATATATATGTTTTATGTTGCTGCAATGCTTGATGCAAATGGCCAGTTGACATTGCATTTTTAAAATAGCTTTATGTACATGGATGGAAAGGACGACGTATGATAAATTTATTAAATGAAAAAGAACGAAACACTCTTCAAAAATAAATCTATAAATTGCAGCTCCCCCCCCCCCTTTTCCTCAAACAGTTTACTTTGTTATTGAAACCCACGAGAAATCTTTAAATTATGACATTTTAGAGCAATGAATATGCCTGATGTTTCCTCGGTTGTCCAAGGCATTAATTGCTCCCGGAACTTCCAAGCCCTCTCCATGATATCTTAGCCTTATTGAATTTCGCTTTTAACACCAGAACCGCCGTCAATTTTACTCAAATTTCTTTAAAAGTATTTCACACCACAACATTTAATTAAATTTACTTAACATATTTAATTAGCCTATTTGTTTTGCTGCATACATTTGACATATCTTATGAAGAAATTTCTGATTCAAATCGACTATTATCGATATTTTCGAGTGTTCAATAGGACCACATTTCGGTTTTTCCACGCATAACGTCATTGAGTATTCCGTATATTTTTTTCAACGTTGTCTAAATTGTAATTAGTAAATACAATTTTAAATTAATATAACCGCATCTGTCTTCGAGATTTTCATTTTTCTGTATTTATTATTATTTTTTGGAACACAATCTCAACTTTTTACAGTCAACATTTTTTTTATTAGAGTACAGCACGTCTGTGGACATATGGTATTGTGATTGATAATACGATGTTACAACTCCTAAAACACATTAGTACAGATTTGTTTACATTTGTATTACTGAGGATACGGCACGCAAATTAAAAATTTCTTATAAATAATTAAGATAATCAATAGATCTCTTTAGATAATCAATACTTAACTTAATGAGTTACGAATAAAACCCCAAATTCTTTTCCATAGGGGAGAGTAGCCATATTTGGACCACCGCTTTAATTGGACCGTTGCCATTCTGTCGTTAATTAGAGGAAGAGACTCCATCTACCACAGAAATCCTACTTTTCAGAATGACGTCACTCATGATTAGAAGAAGCAACCGGCGAACCACGTGCTGTTTTCAGACAATTTTAAAAAACCTAAAGTTATCTGTTTTGATCTAATTTTGTCCTACTGAACGTAAGTGAATACTTTAAAACTAAGATAAGTTGTTATGTTTTCATATACATATATGAATTCATCTGTTTGTCGCGCATATTTTTCACGTGGATTTGTTTGATTTCGGTTTTGTTCTTAGTCTTGAGATTATTTGTTTAAAGAAAGGGGGCAGTTGCCGAAATTGGGCCAATTTATGTTGCCTAAATTGGACCAGATATGCGATAGTAAATTTTAAAAGTAAGTAATGAATTTTGAGGACAGTACGCTTCGTACACTATTTTTTTTTTTTTGTTACATTTTATAATAAATTACTATCTCCATGCAAGGTTTTTTTTTTTATTTTTTTTATTCAGTTTAGGCCTATATAAACATAAATATTTTTACATGTTTATGCAATAAATTTTGTTTTCAATTTCTTTTATCTTGTATGTATTTGTATTTATTTTCTTTGAAAAATTTCTACTGTGTATTTGGTTTACAGATTTAGAGTATTCAAACATTTTCCCCCTGGAGGATATTTGCGATGACAGACTTTTTGACAGTTCTGGAGGGAGCAATTAAACTTTTTTTGCCATTAAAACGCATAAAACGCATAAATAAACCTTCCAGGCGGGGTGGTTATTTCAAGGCCCCGGTGGGAGTGGGGCTGATTTCAACACTCTTTGAATATATCATCCGAGGTCGAAATTCATGCTAGTATTTGTTTGCTAGACAAGCATTAAATGCTGTATCCCAGCAAAGTAATCTAGCATAAACTACCATAATACATTTGCTGGTTCCACCATAATTACCAGCAAGTCATGGTGTGTATTGGAACACTTTTCTGCTTGGCCAGCATACATATTCCAGCTTGTGTTGATTGAATATGTTGCTGGCCTAGCATTCTGCTTTTCTAGCAGTAATTCACAAGCAACAGATACTTTTTTTTTGTTGCTATTCTAGCATTACATTTCTACCATCAGTTGCTTTCAATTTTTGCTAGGCTGGTATTACATTTCTAGCTTCACTTGCTTTTAATTTTTGCTATGCTAGCATTACCTTTCTAGCATCACTTGCTTTTATTTTTGCTATTGTCCCAGTTAGACAAAAAAAAAAAATATGTTGGTGGCGCCATCTTTGGAGTATTTCTGAAGCACCTACATTTTTTCGAAGGAGATACTTATATCGGATTTTCTTTTCCTTTGACAAGGGCAGGACTCGCTACCTCCGGTTTGGGAACTCGATGCTCTACCAACTTCGTTACTGGGGCCGTGTTTGTAAATGATTTTAAATGCGGGTAATGGGTGTAGAGCTGATTCTGCTGTGTGTTGATATTTTTATAAGATAAGGGTGAATTTATCAATGCTGTTATTCTCAAAGTTTCAATTAATAAGGTTAATTTTATTATTAGGGTTTTTCTATGTATAATGGATAATTAGAAAATGGCTTAATTATTATAATTTATTAGTGGAATTTTCTTTGCTTAATGAATGGTTTGAATATGGTTATAATTATTTGTTGCAGAAAAATAAAAGATTTTGAAGTGTATTTAGGATAGAATTTATCAATTTCAGGTGGGGGTTAAGTTTTTCAAAATTTAGTCCTTATTGGACGGTGGGGGGATCAATTGTACATATTTTCAATTCGATTGTATTGAACTTATTTTTCAAATGAAGCAGTGCTCCTTGAATTTTGAAATTTAACTGACTGAATTCTCTTTTTGAAAAGCACAGATTTTATTATTATTATTATTATTATTTTTGTATAATTAAAATAATTAAACACTAAGAGAATGAACAGCTAAGAATTTTACGATGGAGAAGTGGAGGGGAGGCGCTTTTTCCCAAAAATCCTTCATGGAAATTAATTTTCAGGTTTTTTTTTTATATTTATGGGTTAAAATTTTATCTAAACGGGGGGCGGCTGGGCGCTTTTTCCCAATAAATCCTTTATAGAAATTTAAATTTAGTTTTAGTTTTTTTTTTTCTTTTTTTAGATTTATGTGTTTAGATTTTATCTAAAACAAGTGGACGAAAGCAGTATTGAATTTACGTTTTAGTGGTTCCAAAAGGAAATCTGCCGCACCTGAATTTTGAAATTTAACAAACTAATATTTTTTTTTTTCTCTGATTTTAATAAACAGAGTAAATTTAATCTTTTCGAGAAACTTAAAAGAAATAAATACTAAGAGAAAGTGCAGCTATGAATTTTCTTCCAATTCGAGGGGGGGTGGGGGGCTTTTTCAAAAAAATATATATTTTGTCAAATATATATTTTTCGAGTAACTAAAAAAAAAAAAAATAAATAAATAAATAAACATTTGATGCTGCCAAGCATTAACAAGCATACAATGCTTCATTTAAGTACCTACCTCATCATTACTGGGAAATTTATATCAGTTACTGGCTACTAGTTATTAGTTACTAACAAACTAGCATATTATGCTGGCAAGCATAAAAAAGCATATAATAGCATGTAAATGTACTTACCTCTCCATGCTTTGACAGAAGCTTAAACAGCAAATAAGCACATAAAGTGCTTGTACATAGCTTGTCATGCTATTTCTCCCTGAGCTGGCTGCATAGCATATTATGCGGGCAAGCATGAAAAAGCATATAATAGCACGTTAAGGCACTTACCTCTCCTTGCTTTGAAAGAAGCTTAAACAGCAAATAAGCATAGCATGCTTGTACATAGCTTGTCATGCTATTTCTCAATAAGCTGGCTAAATAGCATATTATACTGCCAAGCATAAGAAGGGATATAATAGCGCATTAAGATACCTGCCTCTCCATGCTTTGAAGAAACGTGAACAGCGCATAAGCATAACATGCTTGTACATAGCTTGTCTTACTATTTCTTTCTAAGATCGCTGCATAGCATATTATGCTGGCAAGCATAAAAAAGCATATAATAGCACGTTAAGGTACTTACCTCTCCATGCTTTGGAAAAAGGCTTAAACAGCAAACAAGCATATAATGCTTGTGCATAGCTTGTCATGCTATATCTACCTAAGCTGGCTGCATAGCATATTATGCTGGCAAGCATAAAAAAGCATATAATAGCATGTTAAGGTACCTACATCCCCATACTTTGGAAGAAGTTTAAACAACAAACAAGCATAAATGCTTGTACATAGCTTGCCATGCTATTTCTCCTTAAGCTGGCTGCATAACATATCATGCCGTCAAGCATAAATAAGTATATAATAGCACGTTAAGGTACAGTCGTGGAAAAAAAAAAGTAAACACCCCCTACTAACTCCTCAACAAATTATCGTAGACGAAAGTTACTGGTACCGAACGATTGGAAATAAAGTCTACTTTTAAATGACGTATATAAAATTTGCTTAGGGGGCCATCTACATATTAAAACGAATCCAAACTTCATTTTTTCAATGGCAATACCCAATTTTAACGAGATATTTCAAATCTTCGGTTCAAACTATGCCTAGACACCAAATTTTAAGTCATTTGAATGATAAGTTTTTCAATTATAAACATTCAAAATTTAGTGCTTCTAATGTTAAATTACATTTTCATATTTTTATTTATATCTCCCGAAATTATGCTCCTAATGTGCTAATTTTTTTTGTAGTAATAATACTAATATACCCAAATATAAATAAGCTGAATTTGCAATTTTTATAAATTTATGATATGAATTATAAATTATGAAATTAATATTCGAAAAAATTATGAATTGCAACCTACAATTTTTTGATGGATTTAGATTTATTAAGTCCTGCTTTATAGAAATTCAAAAATTTCACATTTTTCTTCCAAGTAGTTTTCAAATTATGCTTACAAAACGGCAAAATGATGGTTTAAGGGGCCGTCTATGATGGAAGTGAGTAGACATTTTGAAATTTATTCTGCCGTACTGAAATCTAACACGCTTCATTGACTCCTTGAGTGGCGCTTAAGGTGCCTTGATCAAGGAAGGGGCTCTCTGGGTTAACAATCCAGTACGGAACTTAAACTGCAAACAAGCTTAAACTGCAAACACTTAAACTGCAAACAAGCATAAAATGCTTGTATATAGCTTGCCATGCTATTGCTGTGTAAGCTAGCTATATAGCATGTGATGCTGGCTAGCATTATAAAGCATATACTAGCATGAAAATCTAGCAAACAAAGCAATACATAGCAATAACTATCATATTTTGTATGCTGGTACTAGCAAGAATTTTGACCTGGGATGTTTGCATTTGATTAATCGCAGCGTATATTTCAATAGAGGATATTTTTTAAACACTTTTCTAATATAATAATGCTGAAAAAGACACAGACAAACTGTCTGGAAGAAAAACACCCGTGGCAGCAAAAGCTGTTAAAGATATAGGAAACAAAAATGAGAAAGTAAGTTGTGAACAAATTGACTCGAAAGAAGACTGCAGCTACAAATCCTTCCCAAAAGCCAAAAAAACCATTAGAAATAATATCCCTCTTGCTAATTCCGTTAAATCAAAGTACAGAGGGAGCTAAAAACAGTTGTTTTTACATCTTTTCCGTATAAAATAAACCTAGAAATGAAAAAAAAAGGAAACTATCACAGCACAAAAGCAATATGAACATAAAGTTTAAAAAAAATAGGCGTAAACCAATTAGTAAGGAAATGATAGAAGGGAAGAACTAGAAACATAATGTAAAGAAAACTGGTGTTGCAAAAAAAAAAGTCTAATAATTCAGAATCTAAAAAGAAAAATCTAGATAGTGATGATTGGTTTTGCATAATTTTTAAGAAAGATAAAATAGCAATGATTCAGTGTTCAGAGATTGCCAAATAAGGTTCCATGTTGTGTGCGCTGAAAAAAAATGAATAAACGAGATTCATGTGTAAGCTTTGCATCACTCCTTACATGACATTTAAGTAACTGATAATTAGTCCCATAATCTCTGTTCTTAATTTCTGATAACTTTGATTTATATTTTGAATACATTTTGATTTAAAACAATTACTCTTATTTTCAGATATTTGATTTCATTATATTTCATTGCTGATATTTTGTTTGATTGTTTCATTAATCGCAAACTTTGCTTTTAATAAAATTAGTAATATTGCCTAGTCAAAACAACATGATACTATTTGGTCCACTTTAGGAGACTTGTGGTCCAACTTAGGCGACTAGTTGCTAAATTTGGACTACTTTTGACAAATTTTTCAAACTAAAATAAAAGTTAAGATTTTCAAAAAGAAATTGATCTAAAGATTTATTTAATTAGTAGATGAAAAAATTGACCCCGTGTAGTGATGTTTTGCAGATATTCCAAAAATTAAGTGAGTTACACCTGAAAATAAGTGAAGTGGTCCAAATTCGGTTACTGTCCCCCATTTGTGTACAACATTTAATATACATACAAAAAATTAAAAAGCCATGTGACTCAGTCGAATACTCATTCATATCACTATACACTATGCAGTATCAGTTTGAAATTTTGTCAAGACGTTGTCAATAGTATATGGTACTTGATAAGATAAGAAATTTAAAATAAAAAATTTCGATATTGGTAGGGTGCAGAGTCACCATAAGGGGACCGTGAACCTTTATTTCAGCAAAAATTTAAAATTATTTTTGTGTTTATTATTATACTCTAGTTTGTTTTGAGCCATTTGCGAAAAATCTCAAGCGGATGTGATTACTTTTTGCGAAGTTACAAACGTTTGAATTTTGTACACAAACGTGTTTTCGGCCCCTAATTTTTCTCAAAACTCATTTTTCAACGGTTTTTGATTTTTAAAATGCTCCAAGCGTCTTAATTTTTGATCAAAATTTATAAATTGATAAGGAAGAATTCTGATATTTTTTTTACAAAGAAACTGTGTATGTATTTTAAAATTCGACTTAATAAGATAATTAAATTTGATTTTTAACTTAATAAAAAGCAAAATTTTCATGACAATCTGTATGAAATTCAGAAAAAAATCTCTAAAAAATTAGCTATTCGATGGATAAAAACATCGATATTCAGATTTGTTTGAAATAGAGTTTTAAGTGATTGAAATACAAAATCAACGAAATATCTATATAAGACGCATGGAGCATTTTAAAATATTGTTTTAAAATTTTATTTTAAAAAAATCTTCAAATTATATTAATATTGGAAAATTCTTTTAAGGTGTTCTACATACTTATACGAAAACATATATGTCCACCAAAGTTCAAATATCTATGATGAAAAAAAATATATAACAACCCACTGTCCCCTTATTAAACATTAGAATTTCACTTACAGATTTTACATGCTTCTCAGACTATTTTGCTGAAAAATGTAGGATATATTAAAAACATCTTTTCAAAATAATAATAATAATAATAATAATAATAATAATAATAAACAGGAGGGAAATCGTGGAAAAGCTTTTGTTGAAAAAATAGTATTAAGGAAGTTAAAATTAATTTCGAGTTAATAAGCATTTTTTTTTTTTTATTCAATATTAGTTTGAAATAAAGTATACAAAAATCCGATGAATTGAAATGCAGTAGCGTTCTCTAGTCTGAAATATTGGTAAACAAATCTCAAAATTAATCGGTAATATGTTTTAAAGTTTAAAACAACAAAATACTTAGTTAGACAAATAGATTAATATATATCCTGAAAACTATCAGACGATTTATTCCATCCGTTTCAAAAAATATCTAAGAACTAAAAAGTACGTAGATGACGATTCGTATTATAGACTTTTTGTAATCTTACATTTCAATTAAATGAAAAATTATATTCACTATCCAGCTAATAATTTCTATTTTTAATTTATGTTTGCCTTCTATAACTATAAATGACATATAAAAAACTCACTACTTGCCTACACCGAGGAAATGGAAATAAGGCAAATTTAAATGTTTAGCAAAAATACCTATGAATACATCTTCACTTCTGCAAATTTTATATGTAAGCAATTTGATAAATATTGTATATTGAGTAAAAGTACTGTTATCCTATTAGTTCAGATATACTATTGAGTATTTGAACATCAAATTACAACTATACGCGAAAAATAATCAAACAACTATTGATCTTAAACACAAAATTTTTACGAGCCATGTGTTCAATTTATGCATTTCATAATTTCATAATCCTTAAAAATGGCTATAGTACTTGCATCAACTTTTGAATAAATTCTAAAACATGTTGCAAGTCAATTACAATTGCGATCTGAAAAATATAAATCATGCGTTTATTTTCAAAAGTTTCAAATGTGTTTCGAAAGCATTTTAATTAAATAAATGTGTTTTCATAATGATGAAGACCTTTTATCTTTTAAACATATGAAACTAAAATCAATTTTCTTTCATTTAATAAATTAAGCCATTTTTAAGAGTAATCTGAGCGTATCTCTTGACCTTTTTAAAAGTAATATTAATAAGATTGCTTTCAAAAATCCAGCTAGTACTCATAAATAAATTAAATAAATTGAATGTATAAAATAAATCAGCTTTTCGGAAAATATTCAACTTAAAATTCTTAGTTCATTACGTTACAAAGTTTAAGTGCATTTCACGAGATACATTTTCGTTTGACATTTTATATTGAAAAGTTTAATTTCCAAATAAAACTTCTGCAGTTAATAACGGTTTTAATTTATTATTTCAAAAAATAATTTTTAAGTCCTTATGACAAAAAATGATATTTATTCAATATATATATATATAGTTTCTGATACTATTAGGTAATTATGTTGTTATATAGGAAAACATATGTATAAAAGAAATGTTAAAAATATTTCAACGAAAAAAAATTCGATGTATTTTCTAAAACTGATTGAATGAACATTTTAAAAAATATTTTTGTTATAAGATTTTTTTTGTGATTGTATTTGTTCTTGACGTTTTAAGTAAAAAGCTGTACTGAATTAACACATTATGACGTAGTTGAGTAGTGTATATGACTTTTGTTCTCCTGTATATCCCTTTGACTGTCTGTCTGTCTTTTGTGCTTGTGCAATAGTAAATAAACTTAGATTTCCAAAAAATATATATATATATATATTTCATGTTTATTTAAACGCATTTCCTATTTAAGTGTTTAGAGAAATATACCTAAAAAATAAATATATATTTTTATATACATAAATGATTATAAAAATGTTAAGATCGCATAAGGTAAAGCCAGAAGATATTGCATGGTCGGAGAGATTGCGCACAAAAAGTTTCAAGGGGGAGGAATAGAGTGCACGCAGCGATTCCAGGTAATTATAATGCAGAAGTAGTAGAGTATCTACATAAATGTGCACGTTGATTGTTTCGATGGTAAAGAAACTACATTTTTTTCCAAAGTACGTGCTTGAAGTTTCATAACTATTCGTCAGAATTTCGATAGAATGTCAATAGTACAAAATATTTTATTTTGAGGAGTCTCAGGACTTTTAAAGCTTCAAAATTTTCAAAAATTGAATTGTTTTAGGTGATAAACTCCTATCTTTTTTGAACATTTTAATATAATTGTTCCCTTGAAATTCCCATTAGAACAGACGTTATTAATTTTAGAATTACACCCATTCAATAACTGGCGTTTCCGACTCAATATTTTTTCACGAAATTTTCAAAACGCATGTTTCCTGTTAGTCTGTATAAACCGAACCCATTCAATAACTGGCGTTTCCGACTCAATATTTTTTCACGAAATTTTCAAAACGCATGTTTCCTGTTAGTCTGTATAAACCGAACCTTAAATTTCCTTTTTATTATTCAGAAAAACTATTTATTTAGCGGATTATACTGTTAATTTTTTCAATATTTTGTATTAGCTAAATAAATCTTTGCACTAAATATATAAATATGCTTTAAATATATATTTATTTAGCTTCAGAGTAATTATTACAATATAAAGTATAAGTTGGCACTAAAATTTTCATTCTAGTTGCAATATTTGTTTTGTAATCCTGCGCGTAAGCTGTTATACCAATATTCTGCTCATCAAATGTCTAACAGTTTGGAGCCCCCTATAACTGCTAATTCTGCATCTTACTATGTTTTAAATACATAACATAAAGAATATACTTATATGCTTCATCCCATTAAAAATTGTGCATGAAAATGATATTCATTTTAAGATATTAAATGCTGAAAATGGTCTTTTTTTTTCATTTTTAAGAGTCTTGAGACCACTTAACCCACTGAGGGGAACGCGGTGAGATATGCTATATCCCACCCAACTGAAACAAAAAGTTTTATACTTTTAACTTTGGGGGGGGGGGATGTTGAAAAAGTGCTTTTCCGTAGTTTAAAATAATTTTTTTTTATTATTCCGGTGAGAATTGAATATTACAGAGACATTATTGCTTGAGCCTCAGAGGATTAAACGATTTCTCATAAGCTACTAACCCGGACTAATGATGTAAACCCTAATGGTTCGTTTTGGAAATGGTCATGATTAAGAAAAAGGCCGCGCAATCGCTCCTACAGAAATTGGAGAGTTTGCGCATCTGCTAGTTAGGAGAGATGGCGCATTGTTCCAATTAGCTTCCACGTAAGGAGAGAATACGCAGCCTATGGGTAAATTTGATAAATTGACAGTCATTGGAATTTTTACACATATTTGATAAAATTATACAGGGGATGCACAATTTAAGGGCCGTATTTTAAAGTTGACTACAGACGGACTATTGATCAAAATATGTGAAATTTTGTGGAAGCCACAACGAAGGGATTGCAATTTGTTTAAAAGAAAAAAATAGTTTAAAATGTTTCCACCAGAGGGCGTTTTTTAATGAATCAGTCATTTAGCATAACTTTACGATACTTTACAAATTTTGTTTACTAACTTTACCCGATCTTAAAGATTATATTTCAAGATATGCTTTTAGAATTTCCCAGAAAAGCATTGCGGTCAACTGCTCAACATGCTATCTTACGATTACAGTTGGTATATAAAAATGATGGCCGTCATGTGGAAGAGTTTTTGCTGTAATGAAAGTTTGTAAACTATCGTAAATGTGTAATTTATTAAAAAACGCACTATGGTGGCTACATTTTGAACTATTTTTTCACTCAAACAAATTCCCGTAACCTTTTTCCTTCACAAAATTTTACAACTTTCTGAACAAAAGTTTCGTCTGTAGTTAACTTTAAAATAGGGTCGTTTAATTATGGACACCCTGTGTGTATCCATTAAGGTTGATCAAATGAAATTAAATATTTTATGTAGGAGAGCAGGTGGATGAATGGGACAAGGGATGGATGGAACATTCTCAATATTTCAGGCAATAAATTTTTTTTTAGTTTCTTTCTATTCTCATATATGGCACTACCATAGTATGCTTTAGAACCAAAAACAAAACCACATGAGTTTTTTCATTTTTTTCAAAGCTGCATTTCCTGAAACTCTGCTTAAAAGTATTTTTTTATATATACATTTGCTCATTCATCCCTAGAGATGTTGAAAAATTTATTTATTAACTAAATAATAATACACTGCTCAAAACAATTAAAGGATATTGCAGTTTTAGGTGGATTTTGTATCTGTAAACTGTTTAGCTGATTGATACATGGTCGACAGACATAGTAGGTTATATGAGAATAAATTACACATGTTTGGCAGAAAAAAATGCATTTTATTGCGCATTTGTGTACTAAAGGAAAAAAACACAATTTGTGCATATGAGAAAAAAAGAATAAGAAAAGGTGTTTTCTTCAAAGAAAATCATTTTCAGTAGGGGGTATGGTTTCCACGGGCGGCCAGCAACGTTGAACACCTTTGAGGCATGGACTCAATGAGGCTATTAATGACGAGTTGGGGTATTCTGCCCCACTCTTCCAGAAGAGCTCTTTCCAGTTCTTGGAGAATTTGTGGGGGTTGTTGGCGGCCAGAAACTCGTCTTCTTAGAGCGTCCCAAACGTGCTCGATTGCATTCATGTCTTTAGAACACGCTGGCCATTCCATTCGAACGATTCCTTCCTCGAAAAGGAAATCCTCCACCAGGTTTGCACGATGCGGCCTGCAGTTATCGTCCATTAAAATGAAGTTACCTCCGATTGCTGCAGCGTAAGGGACTACAATAGGTCTGAGGATCTCATCCCTATATCGGCGACCAGTCAGAGCTCCATCGCGAATGATGTAGAGGTCAGTGCACCCGTCAATGGAGATGCCACCATACACCAACACTCCTCCACCGCCAAATCTGACACTTTCGTGCACGAACGCAGGATTATTCCTACTGCCACGGTCCTTCCAGATGAAAATACGCCTATTATCCGGATGCACAGAAAAACGGGACTCGTCAGAAAACAGAATATTACTCCATTCATTTCTCCTCCAGTTGACATGCTCGGTTGCCCACTCCCTGCGGTCGCGACGATGCCTTGATGTTAGTCTAACACATACCATCGGTCGGCGAGCATACAGACCTACAGCATGGAGCCGGTTTCGGACAGTCTGAGTTGAAATCGTGGTGCCTGTAGCCGAGCGAAGGTGTTGTTGGAGAAGAGTAGCGTTCATGGTTCGGTGTCTCCGAGCTGTTAACGCTAAATACCGATCTTCATTGGGCGTTGTTGCCCGTCTACGACCTTGCCCTGGTCTTCGGCCTGCATATCCACTCTCCAAAAAACGGTTCCAGATCCTGGAAATGACACTTTGTGACACTCTAATGGCTTGCGCTACTTCGGCTTGAGTTTGGCCCCCTTCTAACCTACCAACAATTCTCAAAGCTTCTGAATCTGTCAAATGACTTCGCTGAGACATCATACTCATCGAAACAAAGCAATCACTGAATGCCGATCATCCTTGTCTTCATTCTCTTTTATCCAGTTGAAAGTCAAATTTCATTCGTTGCCGCTGAAGCGACGTTTTTGACGTCGAACTCAAAATTTGCATACTCCATAGTTTGAAAACCAGAAAAATTTGCATTTGTGATTCTCTTCTTCTACTTTCGGCAAAAAAAATTTCGTTTATATCTTTATTTTATATAAAACTTCAAATATCCTTTAATTGTTTTGAGCAGTGTATATAGGTTGGTAAATTAAAGATTTATGTTAGTTATTAGTATTAAACTGTATTCGTATTATGTAGGTTGTTTATTATTAAAAGTTATATTATGTCTTAATTATTATACTGTAATAAAGGATAAATGGCTTATCAAAAAAGTACTATTGATACTTTATAAAAATAGATAAAATGTTAAAAAAAGAGTGTATGTTTATTGATCAATTGGGGGAAATTTTCCTTAAATAAATCTTTAATCGCACTCCCCTAACTTAATTTCAGTTGTGCATGTTATCTAAGATACATTTAACTAAAATTAATTAATAAGTTATGAATAAAATTTTTTTTAGCTATGCCGTATTCGAAAAAAAAATTACTTTCATTTCATATCTGAAATATTTCGCAAGTCGAAAAAAAGAACAGGTAGACAGACGAAGTTTGCATTACAATTTATCACAAAACTGCAGTACAAAAAGTGATTACCATCACCGAGATATAACAGCCATAGTTTAAGATCATATATTACAAATATAATTAAATATAAGTTTATAATTGTAAATTATAATTATGTGACATTGAATACAGGAATTGAAATATTTTAGACCCATCCATCCCTATTAGTGTCCCATTCATCCCTGCTATGAGGATGATTGGGACAGAGAGGAAATTTTATTTTATTTTATAATACTCTACTTTATAATAATAATCTAGATTAAATATTATGCATAGATGTAGTGAAATACCTAATGCATGAAATGTGATACATAATATTGATAATAAGTAAATGATTTTACAATATATATTTATAATTATTTATATATAATATATTTGTAATATTTTAAAATGAATATTTTTGTGAAAATGTCCCATTTCCCCTAATCGGTTGCTTATTGAAAATTCCATGCTATGGATACTATTTTGTTTTCCTTTCATACATACTAATATTAATTTAATGCCATGCGAACGCTTAAAATATTTTCATGATGACATTTTTTTATTTAAAATATTAGTGTGATGCGTGTTTTTAATCATGTACGGAAAATCCCAAGAACTAAACTTATCTCCATCTCAAAATCATTTTCGTTTTGATCGTTTGTTAGGAAAAAGGTTTTGCCAGAACTTTCGGACGACTTATTATTACGGCAGAATTTTAGCGATGTGATTATAAAAGATACGAAAAAAAGAAATTTCAATGTACATTTATTACAGTCAAAATGTTATTTAATTTTTTTATTCTGCATGCCGAAATCTATTTGCGAGTGAGAGTTTAGAAATCCTACAGAAAATTTAAATGACTTAGAAACAATGGTCCACACACTTTTCGGTGTTCTGTGCACACCATATACTTAAAAAAATAATACTGAAAACAGAAAATCCAATAAAAATAATTTCCTCTGTAAGAAAATTAGGCTTTATTTAGATAATAGAAAATTATTAGTGAACCAGTTATGTATTTAAAAATATTTTATAGTGAAATTTAAAGCCAAATTTAAATTAATATTTTTTATGAGATGTATAGGATTATTTGAAACGACTACAGATTTGAATTAGACATAGATTAATCTGCAATAAAACACAATGAAATAAATATGAAAATCGTGTAAACTCCAGTTTTCAAAAAATTGGAAAAAGATACATCTTTAAGAACAATCTTTCAAAGTTCAGTCACGCAGAAGTATAATCACTGGTACAGGTTAAAAAGAATAATTACAAGAGTGTCTTTTTTTAAATGAAAATTTTATCCCATGGATGGGCTCTGGATTTAGACACATCTTTACAAATGACACTTATCTTCCAATTCCGTCATTTTGATTGAAATAAGTTTTCCTAGTTAAAAACATTCTACAGTACCAATGTCTAAGAACTACCATGTTTCTTTCTTAATGAATAGTTTAAACTGATGGAGAATCTGTCTTTTCCCTACACAGGAAATGTCTGATTTAAAGTAATTGCAATCACATGTGTTTTATAAAAGTTTTTTGAACACTTTATTGGACAAATATTTTTTATCTGGAATTGGAGTTAAAAGACTTTTGATGAAGTTCTACTTATCCCTAAAGTAAATTTCTAATTGTGAAATGTACGTTATCTAAAGCCACCTCATTGGATTACGGTTTTACCTGTATCTTGTAATTCAATAATAAATTTGTTATATAATAAATTATCTTTTAAAAATTAGAAAATAATGTTCTCTTGCACATCTCTCAGATAACAAAAAAAAAAAAAAAAAAAAAAAAAAACTTGCGATTTTAGTAAGGGATAAGAGCGGATGAATATAAGGTGATGTAATTTTCTCGTTGTGTTTTATCATACAATTAATAAATCTGTGTTTCAAGAACATTCAGTCAAACCACTACATCGATCGCTGGCTTATTCCTAACTGGCTCATTTCTGATACATTTCTAAATTTACTTTTGACCGTAAATGCATGAGATTAGCAGTTTCCCTTATTCATAAGCTATGAAGTCTAAAACTTTATTTTTTATTTTACGATAAAAGCAGAGGAAGTTTCACAAAGCGCTGTCAAGAGGAACTACAGCTAGATATAGATTATCAAGTGACATCAATCGCTTTTATCCAAGATCCAATTTACTACCAAGGGGATTGCCAGACATGATGCGCACAGTTTTTGATGATTTTAAAGTATGTTTTAGGGGTTACACCCGTAATTATACCCGTGAAAGGTTTTCTTCAAATGGGCCTTAGTTTTTGAGAAATTGGGGGTAAAAGTTCAGCATACTTTTCAAATACCAATTAATTTGCTGTTCGCAACGTGTACTTTGTAGCGTGGAGCTAACGTGCGTGTACGCTATACCACAGATGGCGAGTTCGAGCCCAGCTTGTACCCTTTTTTCTTTTTAAATAATATTATATTTTTGATATGTTACAAGTTTTGCGCTGAATTAGTAATTAAGCAGCTTTGAACTTTTTAATTTTATCTCAATAAATTACATTTAATACTTCGAAATTTTTATGAAAATGTATAATTTTTCTACAGTTGTAAGCTGTATTTCTAGTGACGAAAATTAAACTAATTTATGTCTAGAATATTTATTTATTTATTCTTATTTACTTTTTATATTTTAAGCGCAGATCTATAATAATAATACATGTATTTATATTCTTCTTACTTTATGGAATTTTAAATGGAAATTTATCTTTTTTTCCATAATTTATACAAAATATTTTTCATGTCGAATCTCTCAAATGTTTTTACGATTAGATAATTTCAATACCAATATAAAGTAATAAAATGTTAAAGTAGCAACACTTATATGTAAGTTTTTTTTTTCCAGTTGTATAAATTTTTAATGTCCTGTAAATACATTCATCAGTAAAGTTCGAACTCAACATCATTTTTCATTTGCACAGATTAAAAAAATTACAGATTAAATTTAAAACATTCATGACATCACTCTTAAAAATTCATCTGGAAATACAATAATGCGAGATTTAATTTATCAGACATATAAAAAATATTTTTACAAAATCGTCTGCTGTGCTTTCGCGGTAATATCAGAATGAATATTTTTTTATTTTTACTGATCCCGTTTAGCTATTTAATGACATTAAAAAATTAAGTATTTAAAGAACATATATTAGTTTGCGCGTTCTCCCAATATTGTTAGAAAAAAATTTCAATCAAAGAAATTGTTTTTATAGTAATTTTTTAATGCTATTTAATGTTTTGAATATTATTACGATCTGTATCACCCACGTAATTGCATATTTACAAAACTAATAATGGAATGTTGGTAATGATGAAAACTTTTGTATTTCATTAGCTAACATATTGCATTAATTATATTTAGAACAAATGAAATATTGAAAAAAATATATTATTTCGTTAATTATTTTCTACTTAATTATTATAGATACACACACACATATATATATATAATGCAAGGAAAAAAATATTATGCATTATTTCATAATTGTGATAAATAATTATATATGCATAAATGTAAGCAATAATACTAAATTTTATAAAGATGAGATAGCTATATATGAATTAGTTTTAAAAAATGTCAACAGAAAAATTAATTTAAAAATTACAGAGAAAATATAAATTTTCATAAAAAAAATCGAAAATGTAAATCGAATTTCTTAAGAAAATATCGAAAAGTTCAAAGCTGCCGAATTTTTTATTCAGTGTCAAACTTGATACTTGTCAAAAAATAATATTGATTAAAAAAAGAAAAAAAAATGGTACAAGCTGGGTTTTAACCCGTCATCTGCGGCATGACGTACTTTCATGTTACCCCAAGCTAAGAAGTCCACACTTAGGTAACAAAATTAAAAGCTAATTAAAAATCTATGCTGAAATTTTACCCCCGATTTCTTGAAAATCCCATTTGAATAAAAACTTTCACCATAATAATTAGGGCTATAATTCCTACAATATAATTTAAAATCATCAAAATCTGTGCGCATCATATTTGGTGGTCCCCTTGCAAGTGAAAACTAAAGAAAACTATCGGATTTAGAATCCCATCCCTAGTCAAAGCTGCTAGTGGCATGGTTTTATGTTTACAAATAAGTTCGTAAATGTGACAGAAAGTTTCGAACGAAAAAAAAAAAATAACAATTTTTTCGAACACAATTTAAGGGATACTGTGTGAAACTTTCGAAAAAGTAATAAAAGTAACTTTAGTTTAAGAATTCTTTTTTTGTTCTTTATTATGTCCAGTAGTTATGTCCAGTGCTCAGTAATAATAATAATAATAATAATAAAATTAATAATAATGTTATTGATAATAATAAGAAGAATAATGATGATGATAATAATAATAATAATAAAATTAATAATAATGTTATTGATAATAATAAGAAGAATAGTGATGATAATAATAATAATAAAATTAATAATAATGTTATAATAATAGTAATATAAATAATATTAATAAACGCGCTTTAGTGGGTTCTTGTTTGCGTCATTTGCCATATTGTCAATACCTCTTCCAAACATTTTAAATTGGTTTTCTATAAATTAATATTTTTCAAGTGTGCATTGCGGGAAAGTTAAGTAATTAATCAATCCATTTCACTATAAAGCGGAGCTAAATCAGACATGAAATATATCTCCAACAGAATAAGAATTCCTATTCTAAAAGTCTCAGAATGATTCAAAGCTCCTAGTTTATTATTCTCTAAAATGTTGTTCAAATGAAAGTTTTTGGGCGGCCCCTAAAATCTCAAACAATCTCAAATTTTAAAAAATCAACATTAATAGGGGCGTGCAGGTATACCAAAGATTTTGTATAGACTGTTTTGGCGTCGCAGAAAAGTATTAACAATTCTATGGTTAAACAACTCGATTACAAATTCTGTGCTCTAAATATTAAATAGAAAACCTCTGATCAGAATTAGTGGTACCAGAATTCAAATTCCAAATAGTTTACGCACCTTATATTTATATCTAATTTTGAGATGATATTTAGATTATCCAGAAAATTTTATAATCTGTTACAAAACGGAAAGTCATTCAGTCATGTGGTTTAGGAATGTGCTTATTCAAATTTTGGAACTGGTGATGTTAAACTCAATTTTAAGCTTTTAAAGAAAGATTTTTTACACTCTTTTATTAAATGAACGTGGTTCATGCATTAAGAAATCAAATTTTCAAATCGGTTTTTTACTCGCTTCCTCATGTGCTATAATTATAAAAATACCTACATAAGTTTGTTTCTGATAACAATACAACATTTTAATATTTTCAGAAATTAATTAAAATTAAATTATTTAAGTTTGGGGCATATATCTTTTATCCAGGTATAGGCAACAGTTCGCAAAATATTGTTTATGGTTACATCTGTATAAGTATTAAACAACATAAGGGTTTAATTATGCTCCAAATCATGTTCACTACAGTATGTCAACAGGTCCAATGTCATATGGAGCATTCTCACAAACTTTTGACTTTCGGGAATAAAAATTCAGGTGAAATTAAACTTGCTAAAATAACACTTTAATCTGATAGACGAATGCCTTAATGATTCAAAATAAAGAAAAAATGGGCAGCAGCGAATTTTTTTTTATTTAACTGAGGTTTAAGTTAAACTTGCGAGTTTAATTTTCCTTACCATTTTATCACTATCACTTTTTATTTTCTTCTAAATTTTTACTTATAATGAATTTGCATAGTACCCACAGGACATTCAAATAAGAAATAATAAAAATGTAGTACTTTTAATACAGAATTTTTGTATAACATTGTCTTAAAGGGGTGTTAAAGAAGGGACGGTAAGGTAAAATAAGTGGACGGTATAGGAAAAAAGGGACGAAATGGGGAAAAAAGGGACAGTAAAGATGGAACGGTAAGGAAAATTACCACCTATTTTTAGGAAAATCATGTTAAGACTAAGTGATGGCCACAATGTACATTGATTTTTAAAAAGAGTTGTTAACATTGGATTAAATAAAATTTTTCTTTAAATTTACCTCTAAAAGTGCAGGAATAAACCTTGGGGATGGTAAGACTACCAATAAAAGACACGATGTTGAAATTTATATTTAAATGCTCATTTAAATTCTGCAATAAATTTCCTGTCAAAGCATTTTAGACATTCTTCCTCTAGCATACTTCTGCAAGAGAAAAATCTTGAAAAAAAGTATGTGGCTGCTTCTGATGTGATTTTCTGTATAAGTTTAGCAAGAGGGATGGTAAGGATGAAAAACTCAGGGACAGAGTTCAAATAATACTATCAACCGAAAAAATGTGTGCAGGTTAATTTTTTGCTACATATTTATATAAAACAATTGTCCGAGTTTCGAAAAAAAATTATATTGAATCACTTTTATTGAAACAATATTATACAGACAGCTCCAAACTTAAAAATCAGCATCAGGGACACGGGACAGTATAGGAGTTTTCCTGGTATTCGGACCCTCAATATCGTCCAAAACTTATTTATCTCGTTAATATTGTTATGCAATCATGCAATGGGATGTTCACCAGTATATGGAATAAAAAAAAACTCAAAAATATGTATTAAAATAAAAATTATTATTCAGCGACATAAAAGTCAAAAGATTGTGAGAATGCCCCATATATCTTATTTATATTTTTTCTTATTTCTCGTGTTACCCAATTGTTACGCAAATAAAAATAGAATTCCAGTGAAAAAAAAAACGTGCATGATATGAAGGAGTACGTAAAAAATGAATAATGTCGTTTCACAGACCGTGCAATTTTAGAACATTTTAATGTATTTATTTGGGAATGTCTCGGGAAGTTTCGAAACAAGTAAGCAGTCAGACAAACCTATTTTTAATGTTTTTATCTAAGTTTTTTAATTTACCACTTTTTATCAATTAAAGTTAGTACATCTATAACGCTCTTAAAAAGCATTTGCATATCCTGAGAAGTAACGTATGTTATTTTTTAATGCACCCCGTAGATATTTATGGAAAAACATTTTTAATCGAATCTACCTTTCTGGAAATATTTTGTCAGAGTTTAAACAAAAATTCTTAAAAAAAAAAATTACATATTTCACATATTTGACATTGATATTTAAAATTCTGTATATTGAAATAAATTAGAATTGTTTCAATTTATTGTATATAGCTTTTTAATGGGATAATTAAATAAAGTTATTATATTTTATATAATTTTCTCATTCAGTCTTATAAAATAAATATAGAAAAGTTTTCATTCTGCCCAAATGAACTTCCTAGTAAATATTCAGAAGAATTAAAGTGATAAAAGCTAAGATTCTTTTGCGCATATACAAATTTGCTCTAATCTTTTAGAAACGAACATCGAACAGTGATTCCTTTTAAAATGGAATTACAAACAGACGATAATTTACAAAAGTTATCGCATAGATAAGGGAGAAAGTATAACAGAGATTTCCTTTAAATGGGATCTCTAAAGTTTATTACGAACTATATTTTATATATTTTGCCGCGCAGGAAAAGTTTTGAATAGAATAAATTGCTTTATGTGAAATATTATGGTAAGGCAAAAAGGAAATGATATGAAAAAAATACTGAATATATTAATGTGAAAAAGTATGTCAAATAATAGAAAAAGATTTAATGGGAAAATGTTTTATGAGACTATCAGTCTAAATTATTTTAATATATTGATTTAAAACATAAATAATGTCGTGGTATGACTTCCGTTTTAACCTGGTGTTGTTACACTACCGTAGATAACAGTTTTCAGAAAATACATTGTAATTACTGAAATAGAATATTTCATAGTGGTTCATAGATGAACGCATTTACACTTGCATTTAGACACGTACTTACATTTACAAAAAAGACACTTATGCATACGCAGTCATGCCTTAAATTTAGCTAGGCTTGGCGTTATTTATCTATATATAGATTATGCTGGTACATTTCTGTTTGCATTGAAACTCTTCTTTTCACAATAATTACGTTTTTGAAGGTAGAGGAGAAGGTGTAAAAACGGGCACAGGTGTAAATAAGGGCACCCCTTCCGAAATGGTGATTGGAAGTGCTGAAGACTAGCGACCAGGAATGTACAGTGGGTTGCCAAATTATTAGGGACAATCATGAAGTATAGGTTTTTTGTACAATATTAGGATATAATTTGAAAAGTTTTAAGTATTTACGCAAGATTTACGCAATATTATTATATAAGTATTTACGCAATATTATTTAAAAAAACACAACAAAAACATAATACAGTCAATTTACCAATGTTTAGTAAAGAATATTAATATTTGGTGACATTTCCTTTGGCTTCTAGGAGTAATTCGATGCGTCTCGGCATGCTTTCTATGCACTTTTGGCACTTTCTTTTATTTTAGCGTTGTGATGCCATACATTTATTAGTTTTTTGATGAGTTGTGCTTTGGTTGTAATCATATCTTTGGCGATTTCCGCCTTCGTGATCTCCCATAAGTTTTCTATGGGGTTCATGTCAGAAGAATTGCCAGGCCAAGGTAAAACTGGGATATTGTGGTCTGCTAAAAACTTTGTAACGCTTCTAGCTGTATGACAAGGCGCTGAACCATGCATAAACATGAACTCTTCACCACCTGGGAACCATTCTTCAATTTGCGGCAGCAGCCGAGTTTCCAGAACTTGCCTGTACTGGTCTTGTCTCATGGTTCCCTCGACAATGTAGAGGCGTCCAACCCCTTTAGCGCTTATGACAGACGACACCATTATTTTATCAGGGTGTCTTCTGGCGGTGTTCACGAGCCCAGGCAAGGCACTTCTTCTTCATCGCTTCTGTCAACCGGGGTTTCTTGGCTGGACGATGTCAACCCTTCCTCCGCTAATCTCCGCTACACAGTTCTCTTAGAAACTGGTATTCCAGATTCTTGAACGATCTGAGTAAGGAGACCCACACTTTTCTTTCTGTTTCCTAAACAGATATCCCGGATTTCCTATCGGTACGTGGAGTTGTTATGCGTTTTCTTCCACTTTTACCTTTTCGTTTGGGCGAAAGTGGGTGGTTTTTGTCCAGATTTATTTTTATCCTATTGACATCTGACTTGGACACTCCAGCAAGTTCTGCTATCTTCCTTTGGGAATGACTCGTATGCAGAAGAAGGGTTTTTACCTTAGATTTTTCCTAGGGGACAAATCAATCCCTCGACCCATACTGAAATCAATAAAAATAAAAAAAATAAATTAAGATTGTAAATAATTTCGCAAAAAATCAAATATTTAATCAATGAAAGAAAGATAATACTCACATATAAGTCTTAACTTTTCCAAAAAAACCAAATAATTTTGTTTAAATTAAAGAAAAACGTCTTCCATTATTGCGTGTGTAAAAGACTCAGCGTCTCTCCCGATATTAAAATATTTATAGAAAGCAAACAAACCTTTTAACATACCAAAAGTACTTAAAAGTTGAACTATAGAGATGTTGACAACGGTAAAATACATTCCTGCAACACTTAAACCACGTAGAGCCGCAGTCAAGTTCACCCAAAGTATAAAACTAGCAAAAAATATGACTGTACCTAATAATATGGCAACCCACTGTACATGATGCCGCTTGCTGATATAAGATAATAGAGAGCAGTTGGAAACGTTTTTTGAAATAGTATGAATGGAGCGTAAGTTATTGTCCGAATTGGTGTTTGGAACTGCAAACTTTTGACAGTGGTCTAAATTCGTTTTCTTTTCATGTCCTTAGAGTTAGTTTAAAATAAATTCAGAATGATATCGGGAAAACGAAAATCCTAATCTACTTTTAGAAGCACGCCTTTAGTCATGTACGCCTTTACTAATGCACGTCTTTAGGTTACAAGTGAAAGTGGCCATCTTTCTTAGTTGGAGTTGGTGTAAATATGGGAACCCCTTCTTGGTGTAAATATGGGCCACTTTTTTTGTTCGAATTATCTTGATACACAAGCACATTAAACCCAGGCTATGCTAATTCATAAGGCTTCTGAAACAAAGCAATGTAACCCGGGAACTTTAAATGTAGTTTCCTCGTTCGACATATCTCCTGTCCCCGACATGAAGAAGAGCTCCACAACTCGTGGACGCAAAGCAGTAATGTTTAGCGCCATCACTGGAAAGTTCTGTGAAGACACTCTCAGAGAAGTGTAAGTTAAATGTGCTATGCGCCAAGTGTAGGCACACTTAGATTGTTCCGGGCTAAAAGAGCTAGTTACGTTTCAAATTTCTGAAAAAATAATTCTGTAATAATAATTCTCTCATAAATAAATTCTCTACCATTTTGTATTGTTTCATCCTGTTTTAAATCATTTTAAAGTAGTTTTTGGGACCTTTTTTGGAGAGGGCCCATATTTGCACCCCATTTTTTATGATGTTTTTTTCAAAGCGTTTTGTAAATCTTTGTTTTTGAATTGAAACAATTCATATTAATCATTGTTTTGCATCTTCTCATTTAGTAAACTTGTTATAGCTGTTGGTGAAGATCAAAAATCTAAAATTTTTTAAGATGAATGTCACTTTAAGTCAAAAACAAAAGATGGTGCCCATATTTACACCTTTTCCTCTATCAGTTACTTTTTGTTATCAGAAAGTTTTGTTTGCATATAAAATGGAGCTATTATAGAAGCAATGTATGGAAAGCGATATTTCTGTTAAAAGATAATACCACCAGTCAGTTTTCCAAAATAATTAAAATGTTCGATTTTAACTACAAAGATGTTTAATAAGCGTTGAATCATGGAAACTCAAAAAGACACAATCATCATCTTTTTTTTAATATATTGCCTTATGTAGAATTTATTATGCGAAACATTTACCCGAAAAAAAATTTAAATAAAATATTAAATTAAAAAAATCAAACAAGCCGACTGCGTAAAAAGCGAACTAATTACTTATTTCTCACCAATGTGAAACTATTTTTTATGTTACTTACCTTTATTTATTTACTTGTATTGGTGATTTTTATGTTGTGTTTAATTGTTAGTTTCTATCTAAAACACTGTTTTGATGAGGCCTATAGATGTCTATGATGATTACAGTTGCAGTAAAGCTAGAGATCCTACCTACACAACTTCCAGGTTGTATAATATTTAAACGGAGCTTCTGACTGTAAAATAGTCAATGAAACATCGTCTTCATTTTGAAAGACCTATCCAATGATATGCCACTCGATAGGGTGCGCAAAAAAATTTTTCGTCTCTACCGCCATATTGTATTTTACGGCCGCCGTTTTGAATTTATAAAAACAAAACATAGCCTATAACCATTTGACGGAGAAGACGAATCGATAGACACCTCATTCATTAAAATCCATCCAGCCGTTTTGATGTTTCGAGGGTATAAAGAAATCCACTTACCCAGATACCCGCGGAACAAATAACCCTTCTTGGCAGTCGGGTAAAAAATGGTGTCAATGGTGACATATTAGATGAAAAGTGGTTAATATGAAATTAAAGTAATTAGATGAAAAGCCTGTTTATAAATATATCTAAACGTGATCAAAAAGAGGTCCATTTATTATGATTAATCCTTATGTCAATGACAGAATTTGCCCTTATATCCAATGACCGGTGGGCCCGGGAACCTGCTGCGATTTTGACAGACACGAGCCATAAAACACTCCTATTTCGTACAGTGTAACTGTCCCGCCTTTAGAGAAGAGGAATTGGATGTATTTTTATAAGTATTAATTACTTCATGTGTCAACAATTCAAACAAAAATAACACATTAGAAATATGGAAAGCAAACTCATATCCGTATTAACGCGCAAGTATGAGTGTAGACCGATTTTGGAATCTCGTTAGATTTATTCGTTTTGACAACTAGAAGACATGGGTAGAATATCTTCAAAATATTAAAGCTGTAACAATTCGTGATTTATGGACTATGCGAAATCCTAACCTAATGCAAAAATACAAACCAACGAACCTAACCAAAAATAAAAAATACGGTTGATGAGCAGTTATTTACACATCAAAGAAGAACAAGATTCACACAATATATTCCGTCTAATCCGGCTAAATATGGGATCAAAATACGCCGAATATGTGATGCAAATAATTATTAACATCTCAACGGACCACTATGCACCGGAAAAGCAGGTATAGACCGTGCATTAAACGAAGATTAAAGAGTTGTGAAAAACATCGACTCTCTATTCAAGGATTCAGGATGAAACATCACCATAGACAACTTTATTCTTCTCTTTCTTTGGCCAAGCATTTACTATACTAGAAGCTCACAATGGTTGGCACTTTGAAAAGAAACAAACCTTATATTCCATAAGAAATAAGGCTATGTAAAACGCGCAAGTTTTATCCACAGAATTTGGATTTCATGATGACGTAAGTATTTGTGTATGAAAATTGAAAAAAAGTGCCAGGGTACCTGGTCTTTCACATAAAGGTTGAAGAGTTGAAAAAATCATGGTTCAATAGAACTAAAAGATTTTCCTCAGAAAGAAAGCTCCTTTCTGGGTTTCCATATAATGCAAACTGAAAATATATAAAACAGCGCATACTTTCCGGAACACACATTAGTCTCAGTCTTCTTTTATGAAATACAATATCTTTGTTCGTACCGTCATCAATCTGTAGAAACGCATGAAGAGAAAGGACGCGCCCATACATCCAGTGATAATTTCACTAAAGAAATGGAACAGGAAACACATTTTAATTTATACTAATACATCTGGTAAATTGCCTTTAGCATTATTTGTAGATTTCTGCGAGTTTCGATTTTTAAAAATGTGCTAAATGAAATTTTCGATATACAAAACTGGGCATTGGAAAACTCTTCAAGAGTAAAAACACTAATTATTTCTGCCGATTCAATTTCTTTATTTTTCTTCAACAGCGACGTTATTCATACAAACTGCATATAGTTAGACATACACTATATCGTAAAAGTTAACGAATACTATTCATTTTTGACTTCTTGTCAAATATGCAGAGACAACTGGACAAAATTTTTTGGAACATCCGGGTAATAGAAAGCATATTGGGTCTCATATTTGTCAGCCAAGTTCGATTACGATGGGATTTTGGATATGGAAACAAACTGAAAAAAAAATTATACGAACACACTGTAAAATAATGTTCTTCAAATGATTAGTAGGTACGACGTTTTGTATAGACCTTTTAAGAATGTCTGCTGTTTCTATGAATACCATGTGCATTCATAGAAATACAAAATTTTCTTTAAAAAACTAGCATGCACATATAGCATAATGCAATTAGAATAAATTATAATAAAGATTTGTGTGAAAAAAAATTTAACTGCGCCAATAACGATATACATATATATTTTTTATTACTCATCTACAAAGGGCACCTCGTACAAAAAAGATAGTCGGTTATTCTGAAAATTCAGAAATATATCTGTGGCAAATTGAACTGGTTTTTACATTCTAAAAGATGTTGGGTAATAAGGGATTTTCCACATATTACAACTTTTCGTTTTTTTATTTTTGTTATTTTCATTTTTTACTGATGCTTCAGTTATCCTTTGATGAATCATCAGAACGAGCGCATTCAAACAAATATGCGTATATATATATATCAAAATCGGATCATTTTTTCCAAATATAATCTGCTTATGGACATACTTTAAATAATAATTCCTTTGGGTTTAACTAAAACTAACTAAACTCTGTGGCTGTACAATCCAAGAAGGATCTGGGCCGACAGTGCCCATCTCTGTTTTCTTGACCCTGGGCCACGAGGTGCTATGCAGCATGCGTCCCGGCCAGGTGGTCAACCCAACGCGAGACCCTCGGTGTTTAGTTCCCAAGCAAGCTTGGTACTCATTTTATCGACCCCAAATGGATGAAAGGCTGAGTGAACCTTGCCCAGTCGGGAGTCGAACTCTCGACCTGCGGTGCGGCAGACAGGCGTGCTGACCACTACACCACTGGGCTTATCCTTTGGGTTTAAAAAATGATTATTTGAAGAGAATCACTTAGGTACTCCTTTTAGAAAGCAAATAAAATTCCACTTACTATACAGTCGAAATCTTTCTGAATTTTAACAATAGTGTACTGGCCTTTTTATGTGATCTGCCCTTTATACTTGAAAACTAAATAATGAAAAAAAAAGTATTGTCGTTTGCGCATGCACAGAAAAATAATTGTACAAAAATGATCATATTCATTAGCATTTTTGCATTGTAGTTGTAATTGTACTATGCAGTACTTTATTTCTCTTTCAATTTATTAATTTTCCTGAAATTGACTTTTAAATTTGGGTTGAAAACCCTGAATGAGATAAGCAAGAAACATTTAGTGAGGAAGAAATTTTTTTCAACTGTTTATAAATATACGTTATATTCTGATTCTATTGAACACAATTGTTGTACATGGTCCCCGTAGTCAAGTGCTACAACTGCATGTCATTTCGAGTACTTTATTCTACAGTGTGGAAGCAAGATTTTGTTTTCTATACAATTTGTTGTGTGGCATTTATCGTTCATTTACCCTAGGTTACTGGGGAACTCGAAGGTGTGATCCCCGAACAGCGATTTAATCATCGAGTACATGTACTTTGTGGCAGCAATTATGACTTCTAATGGTGTTTAGGGCCGAGGGATAATGACGCGCGTTGGGCGGTGACTTCCATGGCTGGCAATAATCGCCATGGCGGCATCACACATAACCGTTCCGTTTGACATGTCGATGCGGCATCACACTCATTAGTCCCTTCTGACGTGTGCGTATTTAGGGATGCCAAATCTATGCCGGGAAAGCAGCTTGCCGTGAGGCATGTTAGTTTTATCGTTCATTTACATGGGCACATAAAAGATTTCGGTTACATTACTGTCTAATAAGAATAATTAGTGTAAGAACGTTTTAATTTGTGGTACGCTATTTAAAATTTAACAAATTTTTTGTTCATTTCTTGGTATATATAAATTATATAATAGATCATATACAGAGCAGAATAAAAGATACCGAGTAATTTAATTTGCTTTAATTGTAGGAGATTACTGAAGAGAAACTTTTTCAACTGCACTATGCGTTTTCTGACTAAAATAAAATTTAGCATACAATAGAGAGTACATATATATGATAATCAATATACCATGTACATGACTTCACAAAAGAATTCGGATATTTTTTCAAACTATTAATGGAAGTTCCTGAAACTGCCCAGCAAAGAGGAAATGGCTGGCCAGCAGCAAGATAGGTGCAGTAATGAGAGCATGAAAACTACACGCGTTCGTAGCATACGCTGAAAGTACTTGTTAATGACCGATCGCGAAAACCAAACAGCATCGAGCGCGGTTAGTTCTTGGGAGGGTGACCACATGGAAATCGCTGCAAGTTCAAGTATTTCTATAGACACTTATGCAGATATTTCTATAGCTCTTGGTGAAACTAGCTTATAGAAAAAAGAGCCATAATACTTTGTTTTTTTATAGAATTCTATAAGAAATTTTTGTAAGGAAAAGTGATGAGCCAGCAAAGGAATAGCAGTAGGATACGTACAAGCACTGCAGGAACAGTGCCGGATTGAAGTAATGCGATGCCATACCAATGCTGGCCTGCTGTTGGCCATCACTGATGGGCCAGCTATATTCTCACGGACAGTTTTGTACTGGCTTAAGTAATGGCACCATTGCACTTTACCGATGATGGCAGTGCTGGCTTTCATCATTTTTCAGATGATGGCCCACTGTTTCTTTCTTTGCTCGGTGGCTTTCGTGATTAACATTTTCTTAAAAATACGCTGTCAAACATGTTCTTTATATTTCTGAATTTTCATAAGATATCGTTTAGTATTTCTGTTAATAATCAAGGAAATGTCACAAATTGAAAGTCTTTCAAAGTGCGTGATCATTTAGTGCATATAAGCTACATATTAAAAATGATATTTTTAAATATTCACTTTCAGTGAATTAGTTAATTAGAAAGATAACTTCCACACCCAGTTAAAAATGAAAATGTTATAACAATATGAAGTTTATCTTTTTAATGTTTAAACAACCCCCTCATGAACATTTTTTTTCTTTTCTTTTTTAGGAAACCAATGAAATTTTAATTTTAAAAGTTGCAAATATTTGAATAAAAAAAATAAACTGATACATTTTGTGAATATATGAAAAATATTTATGTAATAAAATTATAACACTAGCTATTTAGTTGAAATGTATTTAGCAAATTATGTTTTAATTCAATTGCTTTATGCATAGCTGCTTTATTACGTTGTACCTTTTCGTCCATTGCAAATAACAAAATTACTAACAAAAATTTTTATATGAATTTTTTCTGTAGAATAAAATTAATAATTTATTATCGTTTATATTTATATTAAAAATTCCGCGTTAGTTACAAATAGTTTAGTCGTTTGAAAAAAAAATTCTTTGTTTTAAATATAAACAAATTCTCTGAATTACCTCCGCTTCAGGAGATACAGGAAATATAGAGCGAATCCATACATAAAAACTAAATATATATCTTTAGAATGCCTATTAAATTTCGCAAGAGGATGTTCACTTAAACATAAAACCACTCTCTTAGAAAAACCTATTCTAAAATCCTAAAAAAGTATTCTATATCCGTTGATACAACAAAAGTGCGATAAATTGGAGAGACGTTGTGATCGTGACTTCCATATAATGAAGCTATTTAATAACTGGTAATATAATAGAGGTAAACAGGCTGTATTTTGCTCACCTATGCTCGAGATTTAAAAAAAAGGTTGCAGAGCTTATTTCGAAAATACGTAGATTTAAAAATAGGATTTTAAATTTAATAGGATAACGTTCTCTTCTAATGGAAAAGTTATTGTTAAATTTTCCGTATAAATTTGATTTAAAATTTTATAGTTTAAAAGTATGTATTTTTAAAAAGTTCTGTTAACACAGTGCGTTTCTGTTAATAGAATTTTTTTTACAAAAAAGTACATTAATGTCGTATTTATAATATTCTTTCGGCTTAAGAAGTTGGTAATATTTTTGAAATTATATGTAAATGTACTGGTAACAGGGTACCTTTTTTTCGAGTAGATACTGTACGGATTTAATTATTCTTCAAAATAAAGATTGCAGTAGCTGAATTAAAAATTTATAATTCGCTAAGAAATAAAAGGAGAAATACAATAAAATCATAAGACGAAACGTAATATTCAAACATAAAATATGTAATATGAATTTAAAACGATGTAATATGCATATACGTAGATATATAATAAAATATATGGAAATGCAGTTAATAGAAATATATTTTTTCTCTAAATAAGTTCAATCCAAGAAACTGTTACTTCTACTTTCAACTCTAATAATTATTGGGTCGCTCAATTTCAAATCGAAGTGATGTATTTGTATAAATAAACAGCAGTTAGTTATTATAACATTCTCTCATGAAGGGCTTGGTAAAGCCTCAATGTACGAGAAAGTTTTTAAATAAAATGTACATTTTAAACTTGTAACATCTCTTTTATTATTTTGGTCGCCTATTAAGGAAATCAGCGAATTACTTAAGGTTTATATTACATATTTTAAGAAATACAATAATTATGTTATTTTGCAATTTAAAAAAGTAGCACGTAAAACAGCTGAAATTAGTGTACCTTTATTGAAGAACTGCTAATATGGTTTTAATGGATTTTTGCAAAGAATTCCGGCAGTAGCTAAACTATAAGTCGATCTTTTTGTAAAAAGTAAAAATATAAAAAATGCGATTGATTTTCAGTTTTGAAAAACAAAATAAATCTATACAATTGTATTTTTAATTAACATAGCCATTGGATTTTTTATTTTTATTTTTTTCCCTCATGTTCAGTTTACAGATGATCTGTTGCCGGAAAAAAAAGTACTGAAATCAGTATTCCCTATAATCACATTAGTTCAATATGAGCTGATTTAGATGCGATTTCACAACTTTTGTCGTCCTATAATTGAGGGGATCACAACCACATAGACCTAGTCCATTTAAAGAAACGAGATAGTTCATTTAAAAGGTCCATAAAATCTGTTTTATCTACTCTCACAGTGAACCAAGTCTGTCTTCTCATATTATCTCATATATGGCATGTGTTCACAAACTTGATTTACTGTGGGAGTTAATAAAACAGATTTTATGCACCTTATAAATGGACTATATATATATATATATTTAAATGGACTTCGTCTACTATGGTTGTGAGTACCTCATTTGTTCCACCGGTTTATTTTTCTATTTTGAAAATCACCCGTATTCCGTTTTTAATACAAAATTGTAAAGAAAACGGGATACATGTAATTAAAAAAAAAGTCTTTATGTATAAACGCGTTAGAAAATCAATACACCATACAGACTCGTCAAAAAATTATCAAATGAAAGTGTTTCTGAAAGACCCGATTGATAATAATGCTTACTATAAAATAATATGCACAAATTACAGTTCGAGTCTGTGTACATTTTAAAATTCTAACTTTGATTATTCAAATGATTACACGATTCTATGAATTCATATTTGAGATTCCTGAATCAATGTGATCCAGACAAAAATGTAGTTTGTATGATTTTTCTTCAATCATCCAAATGTTATACAAAAATATGTTAGAGGATCATCCATAGCCTTCAAAAGTAACATCCGCCGAAGCGAAGTATCGAGGAGATTCAACTGGATACCACAAAAAGTATTTAGAAACTTAAAATATAAATTAAAGTCATATTATGGCAAAAGAAATCAGTAAAATATTTTCTAAGATTTTCTAAGATTTTCCTTTTCTGTGCATCCCTGTGATAAAAGAAATCAATCACATTAAAAGGTCGAAAAGTAAAATTTATCAATATCTCGAAAAAATAATGATTAGAATGAGTTGTAATTTCACACACCCATGTTTGTACCATTATAATTTGTTTTATTAATCAATCAATATATGCCATGATTCGTAATTTTTAATATGAATTTATGAATGATTTCCGTAATTATAAACATGTTTTTAAATTTAAAAATGCATGGAATATGTTTTGCTCAATATATCTTAATAATAAAGAGAAATATCAATCTGAATTTCACCTGTAATCACCTGCAGAGAACGGCATATCAGACCAAAGATGTCTTCAGTCATGGACATTGCTTCACCGATACAGGTTTAGCCATCATAATAACAAAATACTATGCTATCACATGGAAAATTTTAATTCATAGTTATTTTCCCAATATAATTATCAAAATATGGCTTTCCAGTCAGGAGAAAGATTTCCGTTGCGAAAGCATTAGTATTTAAGAAAAGTATTTAAAGATGTATTTAAAAAAAATCAACAAACTATAAAATTTCTAGTTGAGGAAAATTTTCAAATTGTATCCTCTTCTTAAATTATTTAGAATTTCAGGACAGCAATTAAATTACTATCTGACATCTACTTTCAGACTTTGAAAATCGTATTTTGTTAGTTATATTAGGTATTTAGTAGTCACCTAAAATAAAATTTCACATATGTTAGTATGAAATTTCGGAAATATCGGTGTATCTGTAAAGAGTTTATTTAGTGGCTTCGACGTCAAGGCCACAAATATCAGTTTTGAAAATATCCATACGTACATGTTCTTTTGTACAGTAATCCTCGAAAATTATTGGCCTTGCTTAATCGCTCATTTTCCCACATTAAATAGTTGGAGATTATTATTTAAAAAAAAACATGGTGTCACCGAATAAATTTCATCTATAGGATGATCATTCAGAATAGAAATATACAACTGTTATTGTGAAACATTTCATACAATATGCATTTTAATAGCATATGCGCATATATTAAGGGAATTCCATCATTTATTAATAAAACTATCGTCTTTATTTGTTAGAAATGTTGCAAATGCAAACAGAATAGTTTAGTATTTTTATGGAATATTATTAAAGTTGTTTGTTAATTTAAACATGTTCCATCGAAATGTGACGATCAACTAGAAAACCGGAATTCTGCTTTTTTAAAATTTAGTGTCGCCCCCGATAAAAAAAAAGAAAACACATTTATTTATATAAATATAGATAATACAAAACATATTTGAGTTTTAAGACATAACACACACACTTTTATTTCATATAAAGTAATGTCATTTGCAACAGCCGAAGATGCTATACATTCTTAAACAACACCTACAGAAAAGTATTCATATGACGTCACTATTGCAGAAAAATGCACAATTCCAGAAAAACGATGCCGTCATTGAAGAAACTTGACCAAAAAGAAATCGGCTATCTAATGATTCGTATGTTTTTATCTGTTTGTAACATTAATATAGATATTCAAAATTATATGTAGTTTATAATAGCTCTATGTTTAATCAGAAATCATTCATATATATTTTTTTCAAAATAACAAGTATTTTAATTTTTTTTCAGTTATTATGAGATAATGGCAACAAAAATATGTAATAGTCCAGTATTTTCCAACTACAATCGAACCTCTATTTAACGAAATCGCTAAATCCCGGAAAAAAGTTCGTTATATGGAAAATTCGTTAAATAGAGATTCACCTTTTAAAATACTTTAAACTACATAAAACAGATTTTAAATTCATAAACACTAAATATTTTTACTATAAGTAATTAATCATATTTTTTAATAAATTATATAGATTTGTTTTATTTATTTTATCCACCAATATCCATCATCAATTCCTTTTTTCAATGTTTTTAAATCTTTGAAATCTGCAAGGAAAACAAGACATTGTCCGGGAATACAAAGTATTTTCTATTTAAAGTAAATAGTAGTCATTAAAATTAATGAATTTTAATGACATTATCGTATTTATCATCATTATAACAAATAATTTTAACCATACATTAACATATGCGCCCTTAAATTTAATTTCTGAAAAACTCTGTTAATTTTGTCTGAGTTCTTTATTTAAAAAAGTGCTTTCATTCATAATACGTCTCGCATCTTTGCAATGCGCCAAAAACCCCTTCATGCGTATTTTCTTCTAACTATAATCCGCGTCGGATTGTTTCAAATGATTTTACCATTTCATCGTACGAAGTTTTGTTAATTCCTGCATCATGATCATTTCCATCATCATCATATTCGTCTTCATCGCAATTCATTGCTGTATTGTTTTTATATTTCACACTGACAAAAATATCCAATTCGGATAGTGTTTCCGAGGTCTCAATTTCAGAATTAAGCGAAATACAATCATCAATCAGCACATCAAGGTTAATTTCTTCTTTTTTTCTCACTGTATCCACATTTTTTTAAGTTACTCTAAGGGATTATCGTCTTCGTCCTCCGTACTTACCGAATTCTCACTGCTGACAAAGAAGGCGCCTGGTAAAACCAGTTCAAGGCCGTTGAACATCATGAAATGTGTTTAAAGGAAGAATAAGTTTGAAATGTTTAGAAATATTTCGAGAAATAAGGAGAAAAAAAATTTTGATCACAAGAAAAAGTTCGTTAAATAGAGAATGCACTTCGCTATTTGGAGGTTATTTTACGAAGAAATTTGCAAAATGTTCTTGGTTCCAAGGAAAATTTCGCAAAATAGATATATTCGCAAAATAGAGGTTCGTTAAATAGAGGTCCTACTGTATTTTTCCTTTACTTTCTACATATAGGGAGCACTTCAATTGCGATCATTAAAAAAATTCGTTAAAAACTACAAAAAAATGAATATCTCGAAAATAAATTCAGATGCAGTTTTGAAACAAATTGCATTTAAAAATCCCTTTTTTTCTATATGTCGGTATAAAAATTGAAAAATTCTACAATTATTAGAAGTTTAAGAAATTGCAATAGAGTATTTAACCGTACAATGATGCATCTGCATTGTTTCACGGCTCGCTTATACAATGGAACGTTATTTTTAGAAACAACATTTTAATTGCTGGCCGAAAGAAATAGCACGTCGGAGGATAATAAAACGTCTCGAGAATTATTGAATTTAACGCATTAATGGCACAAAAACATCACATGTGTGCGCATGCAGGACAAAATGAAAAAAAAAAAAAACATTGATATTTTTAGAAATAATTATAATAAATAAATTGAGTATAAGACATTTCTATTTTTGTCTGTCGTAGGTGAAAAATCGTAAAATATCCTTTGTAGTTACAACTATATACGAGTTCCAATAACACTGCAATTAATTATGCACTAAACCCCGATCGTGGATAAATCAAGCCAATTGGCTGTTGAACTTGCTATAATAAAATATACTACAAAATTTAAAAATAAATAAATAAAAAATGAAGAATTCAATATTTAAAACTAGAACGTCCGACAATTTCGTAATCCTAAAACAGCTGCTGGCATCATTTCGACACCACTAACTAAATTATGCTACAAATTGTATTTTAAGATTGTATTGGGCCCTTGTCATTTAATTAAGCTTACACTGTTACATTTTCACAAGAAAACGATGATTTATTTTATAGAAAAATACATTAAATGATTTTTAATTTTACACTTAAAGAAAAGGAAACAAAGATATTTAAAAAAAAAAAGAAAGAAAGAAATTTTCTTCACATTATAATATTTAAAAATAATTTGATATTATTTGAAATATTTTATATAAGATACATGGCTTATTTACAATTTTTATACACTATATGGCCAAAGGTGACCGGTCACTTGCGATTTTAGACGTTTTGTTAAATATCTAGAAAAATACATGAAGAATTAACCCGAATCTGCAGGTGTGTAAACGGTATAGTATAAGTCATATATTTCCGCGAATATTTTTTCTCGAAACCCCGTAGGGGACCGTCAACAAATTGAAAAAAACGAATATCTTTTGGATAACCCTGTAAAAACTAATGTAGCAAAAAGCGTTCAAACTCGAGATTATTAATAAGTGACTTATTTTAATAAACTGTGCTCATTTTTATGAGGATAGCATGTATACTCGTAGAGAAATTAAGGTTTTTATAAAAACAGTCCCAAATTTCGCCAAGTTTTTTTGCTTATAATTTGCAGAGTTCTTAATATAAAAAAAAGTTCTTTTCAGAAAATGTGACAAACAACATTCTACATAATACCCTGCAATCAGAATGAAAAAATAATAAAAATTGTATGAAAAATGAGCAAGTTTACTAAATAATGATTCACTGTGCATGTTCGAGCGTAATCAAAATATAATTTGCATAATTTGTTAGCTAAATGTATAGAGCAACTTTTGTGAAAGCCTCAAAAACATAGTTTGAAAAGACTGATAATAATCGTTTATAGAATAAGCTCAAAATCCGTTATTCCTAAAAGTAAGCAAAAAGATAAGCGGCTGTATCCAAATAAAGTAGTACTGCCAATATTGTGTATGCTATATTGGCACTAATCAATGGATATATGGATACAACCCCTCAACATTTTGCTTCATTTTGAGAACAACAGATTTTGAGCTTATTCTATAAACGATTATTATCAGACTTTTCAAACTATGTTTTTGAGACTTTTACAAAAGATGCTCTATACATTTAGCTAACACATTATGCACATTATATTTTGATTGCATTCGCGCATGCTCAGTGAAACATTTTTTAGTAAACCTGCTCATTTTTTATCCAATTTTAATTATATTTTAATTCTGATTACAGAGTATTGTGTACAATGTTGTTCGTCAAATTTTCTGTATAGAACTGCTTTTTATGTTAAGAACTCTGTAAATTATAAGCAAAAACCTTTGCAAAATTTGAGACTGTTTTTATAAAAACCTTAATTTCTCTACGAGTATACATGCTATCCTCATTAAAATGAACACAGTATATTACAATAAGTCACTTATTAATAATCTCGAGTTTGAACGTTTTTGCTACATTAGTTTTTACAGGATTATCCAAAAGATTGTCGACGGTCCCCTACGGGGTTTCGGGAAAAAATGTTCGCGGAAATATATGACTTATATTATACTATTTGCACACCTGCAGTTTCAGGTTAATTCTTCTTGCATTTTTCTAGATATTTAACAAAACGTCTAAAATCGCAAGTGACCGGTGACCTTTGGCCATATAGTGTAGTAATAGTAGATTTTTTTGGTACATTTTAAACATACCATCTTCATGGACGAAAAACAATTTTTGTCTGTGGCATTACCTTTTCGCATTTCAATTTGACATTTTTGGCGTTTAAGAGATATGATTTCGTTTAATTCCGGTGTATAATTTTTATTAGTGACACATTTTTTATCTGTTACATAATTTGAACGCAACTAATATATGCTTACTATTGAATATAACATTTCCTTGAAATGTTCTGACATAGATTTGTAAATAAGCCAAGCATTTATAACTGCAATGTCTAAAATGTTGTATAATGTATGTACAGACCATCTCCTTGATCAGTATTTTACAGAATACTTTCTAGCAATCTGATATAAAATGTCCACACCTTGTTTGGTTTCAGTGTAGAAGGTTAAAGTTTCTGTTTTCTTTTCGATTCATGCAATTGTAACGTTTGAATGAAGTGTGCTCCGTACAATGATTTTCTTCTGCTGTTCCCTTAATATACAGGGTGTCCGGTCTCAATGGTGTCCAATGGCTAATTCCTAAACCGTTAGTCATAGACATATAGTTCCAATTAGAAAAAATCCTTTAAATCAGGCAAAGAAATATTTTACAAGCGATTTGGGTCAATAAAAACATTTCTTAAAAAATTTCGAAATTTAAATTTTTATACGGTCCCCAGGTCCTATAAGTTATATTTAGTAAAATTTTCCTATTACACTGACAAGTAAGACAAAAAAAGTCCCATTCATATAACACTAAAATTGTGCGAGTTATGAAACTTAAAATGCATGACTTATGCCACTTTTCTGCTCTGAAAACAAATGAATTCGGCTTGGCTTTGAGGGGTCACATTCCAAGTGCTTAAAGTATTCGAAGACCTCCTTTCAGGTGTATCTGCGCTTTGAAAAAATCGTACAAGTATTACGATTAAGTTAACATTTATTAAGTTTCAGATTGGCTGAAATAACATATGTTTTATTTTGTCAGGATTTAAGACTGTTTCTTTTATGATTTCTTTTAATAAAATTATGTTATTTTTATGTTACTTCAAAGATCTTATGTATGTTTTTCCAGTTCAAAACTTGCATTCGAACTTTAACCCACTTTCAAATATCCGAACGAGATTACATTTTACAGACTGGAGCAAATCCGATAGCAATCTAATGCTATTATGATTTTCGGTGGTTACCATTTATACTTATTTTATAGGACAACACAAAAAAAATCGGATAGATTACCGCCAAAAAGTTTATGAAAAAGTTTTAGATTAGATAATACAAGACGGAGATTGTTGGGTTTTTTAACTTTTGTGTATTTTTTAGCACTGAATCCGAAAATTGCCTTAATTTTTAACCATCATGTCAGGATATTTCGAAAATCATAAATTGTCGAATTTAAAGAATAACAAAAATCGGATATTATAAAGTAGAGGAGATGGTTGTATTTTTTAACTTTTCATAATTGATTTTTACGTACTTTTAGCACTAAATCTGAAAATGACTTTCATTTTTAGCCATCACGTTAGATTTTTTTTTTTTTTTTTTTTTTTTTTTTTTGCAAATGTGTAATTTAAAATATAGCGAAAATCTCATACTATAAAACATACGTTAATTTTTTTTTAATTTTATTTTATTCAATAATTTATTCGATATTTTTGCTTATATTGTGATTCTTACAGCTGGGTGGTGTGATGAGATGGGGAGGAGATTAAATTTTAACTTTGAAATTTACAATTTGCGAAAAATCTTGATGTGATGGCTAAAAATGAAGGTCAATTCCGGATTCAGAGTTACAGAATACACAAGAATCAATTATCAAAAGCTAAAAAACATGAAATAACCCAACTTTTGCAGGCTAGTGTAATCTAATAATATTTTAAAATACGCATCATTTTGCAAAGAATTGAGGCTGTTAATTTAGCATCATTTTATTTAACAAAAATTCTGTTTTTTTCTTTCTTCTTAAATGTTTATTACAAATTGTATATTTTCCATTAATATGTCAGAATGACTAAAGATTTCAAATTTATATTCCAATGTTAATTTTACTCTTAACCATTTTTTAATATATCTGACGAAATTATATTTCGACTAAATTTGTGAATGACCCCCAATTTGCAGCAAAACATATCCTCCAACTTTAAACAGGTATTACTCGGTCAATTTTAATCGTACAACAGCGGGACTTTTTTTGTATTATTTGTCAGTGTAAAAGGAAAATTTTACTACATATAACTTATAGGACCGGGGGACCGTATAAAAATTTAAATTTCGTAATTTTTTAAGAAATGTTTTTATTGACACAAATTGCTTTTAAAATATTTCTTTACCTGATTTAAAACATTTTTGTAATTGGAACTATATGTCTATGACTAACGGTTTAGGAATTAGCCATTTGACACCGTTGAGACCGGAAACTCTGTATAGTAAGTATGATACCGCTAGTGACGTATTTTCATATATTCGCATAATAAAGACTGTCTTTTTTGTTCTTCAGACAATCTGGAATTTCTCTAAGAGCTCGATTCACAGTTCCTACCACACTTGTTTTACATTTTATTAGATATTTTGCTTATTCAGGAAAGTTAAAAAAAAAAAAAAAAAAAAAAAAAAAAAAAGAACTGCTCGTATTATGACCTTTATTTTTATATTATTCCATTAGTTTTAGAACTACGAATTCCACTATATTTTACCGTAAGATCGAGATTCCTTTCTTCCCAAATAAGGAAATAAGTCCAAATTAAGGACATAAGTCCGAATGTTCATCACCATCCGATTCATTTTAGGATAATTCTCTCAATAAATTTTCAATTTTTACGAAACAGAGATCTTTTTTGCGATACATAATTCCGAAAAGATTAGTTTCTGAAAGTATAAAATATCTCCTAGGAATAAAATGCTTTCAAATGCTTTGAAATATTATAATAAACAAACAAAAAAAAGTAACTGGAGACATTTAGTCGCCTGAATAGGACTAAACCATTTCCATGCTTTATGAGGGGTGGGAAGTATAATAAACTATTCGTAACCGAAAGAAAATGAAATCAAGGTCACATGAATTCGAAAGAAAGATACAAGTAAACAATTTTATTTTAATTTTCTGCTTGGTGTCGAAGTAACACTAATGGACGTTCTAGGTGAATTTACGTGTAACTTTTTAAAAAATAGAATCCCACAAAAAAGATTTTGACAGTTTGCTTCTAACGTAAAATGATTAAAAGTCACTAAATATGAAGAATATATGTGAAAAAATATGATAAGGCTAAATTCGGTTTCGTGTCGAAATGACACCAACGGACGCTCTAGTGTTAAAAAAGAACATTTTCTTAATTAATACTTGATTATTTATGCATTGCAATTATATGTTGCGAACATATTTGAAATAGGCTCAATAGGTAATTTAAATAATCCGTCATATCTTTCCTATTGACATATCCCAAAAAAGAACGCAGAGTAAAAATTATACATTTTTCAAAAAAAAAAAAACTATATTGCTGTTTCTACGAGACTTTAAACAAAGTAGTGGTTTTCCATTAAGGTCATTGTGCCTAAGTGAGAAGCGATTCCCCATAGTTTTGTTGTATTTAGGGTATGTTTGGCATTTTATTATATAAATATATATTTTTTAAAGCAGCAAATTACTGTACTGTAGCTATAGTTCAAAACCAACTTGTTTTGTATAAATTTAATAATTATTTGTAGTAATAAACCATAATATACGATTGTCGCTTTCAGGTAATTTTTGTCGCTTTTACGGAAGTTAAAACCTAAATGAGACGTCCAAAGTCCTAAATGTGATAATGCATTTTACACACGAGAATTCATCTGAAAATGTTCATTTAATCCTTAACTGCTGTTGCAGAAAATTGCCATATTACAATTGTGAGCGGTCTGCGAAACCATTTGATTGAAAGATGAATAAAAGTCGCAATTAATCGTAACCTGTTTGTAGAGTACTATTTCTATTAAAATCTTGCTTTTTCAAACGTTTAATACAATTGAACATGGACTCCAAATGAAGAAAAATTTCACTGTATCGATAGCTAAACTGGGAATTACAAGTTAAACTGTGATAATGAAGAAAAAGCAGCACTAACAGCAGTTAAGGGTTAATAAAGAGTTGAAATACATAAATTTTGAAAGATAAATAGCTTATTATTGAACTATTAAATAAATTTTATTTAATAGTAAATTAAATGGTAAAACATTAACTGAGATGCATAATCTTAAATAAATTATAATTAAACATCTCACATTTTAATATTCATACTTTGCAACAGATCCATCAATTTTGAATTGTTTATTGCGTAGCACTGTTCTATTTGCCAATTTTACACTGCTAATATGGAGAAGCACCGTGTTGTTATTTGAATGTTGTGCATAATGCTTTGTTTCTAATACAAATATCTCTCATTTCTCAGAGCTGTGTTCATAACTACAATTAAATGATTATCGGGAAAAACTTCGTTTATAATTCGCGGAATTCGCACGTGAATATTAACCCATAACTTCTAAACTAGTACGATTTGGGTTTCCGTCACTTCAACTCCATATAATTTTGCTCACAATCTAGTGATAATGAAATATAACTGCATATTTCATATGCGAAATTTAACCCTTTGCACTCGAGGGCTCCGCTGCGGAGACATAATCTTTCTTTGCAAAATTTGTTTTTGCACCAGTAATAAAGGAAAGTAAAATGTACCTTATTTAATCAGAGCATTTTTGAAATTGTGTACTTGAACGAAACTATCAAATATCCGATCGAATAAAATTTGTGTAAGAGACTCCGAGCGCAAAGGGGTAATAAGAAATCGAAATTGGATATTACATTTTATCAAAAGTCTTATTTTGTTAATGAAAAATGTGAATTAATTAAAGCATGTTATAAGTACCACCGTCATTTTGGTACCGTGATCCCCGTCATTATTATGGAGTTTACGGGTTAAAAGAATATTTACAAGATATCTACCTTATATATATAAAATCCTAATGAAACAAATTTATGAAACGAATATATGAAACGGCTGAAATGTAACGATTCTTTGAATCGGCTGATTAAACAACTGATTATGTTTCACGGCGATTTCTCATAAAAAAAGGAATACTTTGCGATGAAATTAACACCAAAAATCAATATTGATCCGCAGATCTCAAAACTGGTATTAGAATTTTTAAATTCGAATTAGTTTTCGAAATATTAATTTTTTTCTAATTTTATATACATTTTTCTAAAGATCGCAACTCAAATTTTAATCAAACAGATATTTTTTTTTCTTCAGATTTTAGAAAAGGTTACTATTTTAAACGAATTTGGCGAGAAATTTGGCCTCCCTTAAATGTATGCTAAGAAATGTATCATGTTACTTTTATTCATAATTCAATTTGTATTTCATTACCATTTTATTTAATACAAACAGAAACATTTAAAATAAATGGCTTCCACTTCTTTATTTTTTTTAAACGAAATGAAAAGAAAAATATTAGGTACAGATGTCATATACGCACCGGGGTACCTAATTGGCGCCAAAATGGCATTATTTTGGTTGGCATGGTAACCCGGCTATTGTTGTTTATTTAATAATAAGTGTTTATTAACTTTATTTTCCTTTTTTAAATTACATAAATTGTTTTGTTCTATAGTTAATTATTTTTTTGGTTATTTTCCTTTAGAAATAATAAATAATAGATAATAATTAAAAAATACGGTTCTACTTAGTTATTCCATCGACCCATTTCGCCAAATTATATAAATCGCCAAACCACTCGCCAAATTATACAAATTGACATAATTTTTATTTTAAATAACGAAAGAACAAAGAAAATAGTATAACATTAATAAATATACAAATAAAACGTCGAAATAAAAATCACTTTATGACGTAAAGACGTGTAACTTGCTTAAAGTCAAGTGAATGTGATATTTATCAACCATTACTGGCATTTAATCTTATAGGTTGGTGACAGATATTTGGTCGACGAGATAACTAAGTAGTACCAAAAATACATATGTAACTGATATTCGAAAAGGAGGATTTCGCCAAATTTTCGCAAAAATATCACGCCAAACCGGGTGCGTATATGGCATCTGGCCAAATATTAAATGATGTAACAAACGATGACATTTAATTTCAACTTCAAAGCAATGTTTTAATTTACCACCCGAAAAAAAAAAAATGCTAACTGGCGAGTTGAAAAAATATTTATTGGCGAGATTTGCACCCGGCTAGTGTAACAGTACCAAGAATTCTTTGCGACAATGCTTTTATGTAGTATTATTCGAAAAATAAAATTGATTTTTTTAAATCGAAATGGAAAACTTTCGACACAGATGCCACATACGATCCCATATTGGCGCTATTTTTTTCTGACGCCAATGTCATATATGCAACGGGTACTTAACTGGCGCCATAGTATCGTTATTTTGCTTGATTTGGTAAGTCGGATGTTGTTGTTTATGCTATGATGTTTTCCTCAAATTAGCGTCGAAAAAAAATCGCCCCAATATGGGGCCGTATATGATATCTGGGCCAAACGTTCATATGAAAAGCGAAGGGATCAGAGCGTATTTATTTGTGGCAGTTACATGACTTGGACTATTATAATACAGATGAAATGATGGCGATAGAATAATATTTGGCGACTCATCCCCTGTACCTGGCAAATATTAAAGTACCAAAATGGCACCAGGAATATAAAAAGCGAAGTGGTTCGCCCGGAACTCTTGATGATAGTCACATGACTTAGACTATTGTTATAGAAATTGTTTTAAAATACCGGGAGACAAAGACTCTGTACACTTCATTCCTTTTATTTTTAGCTTCTTTTCAAATGTTTAACTGATCCTCTTTAATCAAACACGAAAACAACCATTGGATGTCTTAACAGCAACTGATTCGGCCTTAAATTTTTGAAATCAGAGGAAATTGAATGGAAACCCGTTTACAAGGAGATATGCACTGCACAGCTTTTTTCAGTATAATTCAATCTTCTATAATATTTTTAAAACCGATCAGATTAGCGTGTTTTTAGATTCTGCGGTATCTAAACGGGGATTGGCGAGCGTAGCTTGCAGGGGGCAGAGCCCCCTAGTTTATAATATTGTTAACAAGAATATTTATTACATATAACTTCATTTATTTAAAAATGTCAGATGATAAATATATCAGACTTATAAATAGATAAAATCGTGCAATATCTCTAATAATTCTGATTAAGCCAAAGAGAAGCCCTGTGCCTGGTATTCTGTGTTTGCATTACGTAAACGATGTTAAAAAAATTAAATTTCAATACTTCATCAAAGGTGAAGGTTGTAATTTCATTTCATGATGACTGTGATGTGAAAAAATATATATATATATTAGAAACCCGTTTTAAAAATAACTTATTCTGTATTTTCGCACATATTTATCATTTTAGTTCTGTTAAAGGATTAAGGGTAGCGTAGAATATAATCTAACAAAAACATAAATGTGAAAAACGGGAGCCAAGTTCGAAAAAAAAAACCGCCAAGGAAAAAAGTGATATCTAAGTGGGTGCCATGTTCAAATAAAATTCACTCAAACTTATCTACTGAAGTATTATGACAATGTTTTAATTGTCTATTTTTGGTGTAAACGAACTTTGCACCAAATTTGAAGTCTGTAGGTGCAGTAGATATATGAGATCAGACAATTGTCATTATCTCGGAAACTAATTATGCGTTATTTATAAATTTTTGGATTCTAGGTAATTAGGGTAGCCTTACTACATATTTCGTATTACAAATACGTAGGTCACATAAATTTTCAGTAGTGGAGTGTCGAAACTTTGCGAAAACAGCTTGAAATGGTTCGTGTAATATAACACACTAGTATGTCAGACCAACTTGGCGGACACACTGCCGTGTGTCAAGATATGTAAGATCAAACCTATCCAGTTACATATGTAAGAAAGAGAGGTGATAACTGGTAAAGACTTTTATTGTTATCATTGAGTGATAGACAGTTTTAAGTTATATTGCTTTTGTGATGAACTTCAGTATGAAATATAAATATATAAATAATGTAATAATTAAAATATTTTCAATGCCTTGTATAAATGTAAGTAGTTTTATAAAGATTTACTGAATGTTTGTTTGTGTTTAAATATTATAATTTATTTACCATCTTTACTTTATTATCAAAATCGAGATTTGAATTGAATAAGATAAAAAAAAAAAAAAAAAGAAAAAAGAAAGAAACTTTTTAGTTTCTTTTAAATTTGCTTTTAAATAAAAATGCTAAACCTAAAGCAACATGTTATAACTGTAAAATAGCAGATATGTTATTTTCCGACTTAGAAGTTTTTTCATTGAGACTAAAATAACAGATATGTTCTTTGCTGACTAAAAAACTTTTTTCATTGAAAGTAAAATGACGATGAATTGGTTTAATTAACTAGTTTAGACATTGTTATTTTTACGTTAATTATACTGAATAGTGTCTCCTTTCTAAACCCTTCTAAAACCTTTTAAGAGTGATTAAATTACAATTACGGATTCATATCAGGGAATGATTTAGCAAAATTTTTAATTGAAAAATATGAAAAATATGATGAACTAAAAAAGAAAGAAATCTATGCAGAAGACACGCCCAACAAGTTGAAAATATCCTTTTTACGTCTTGTGATATTTCTACGCAAAATTCCTTCATACAATTATGAGCATGTTAGATAATATTCTAATGACATCCAGGGCCATCGCTGAGACTTTTTATTGGGGCTGGGAGGGGGGGGGCAGGGCTGAGGATCTTAAATTACTAAGTCAAATTCCAGTATTTGCCAACTCATTGAGAAGTAAAAATAGATAGTTCTCCACGTCTAGTTCTCCAGCTAGTTCTCCAACTAGTTTTATAATTTTTCCAAATTACCACAATTAGAAAATGTAATATAGATCTCATTTGTAAAAAAAACTTATATTATAAGTTAATATATATATATATATATATATATATATATATTATATAATAATAAAATATATATATATATTAATATATATATATATATATATTATATAATAATATAATATATATATATATATATATATATAAAAAAGCAAATATAATATTTTCAATTATATTTGCAACTTTTACCAAGTTTATCAGAAATAGAATGTGTATTATAGTTTTTTATTAAAGTTTTAAACAAATTTGCCAAGTGTAACAGAAATTCGGAAACGTTTGGTGGAGGGGGGAACCTTCCGCCGTCCTGCCTCCTCTTTGCAAGGGCCCTGATGACGTTTATAATAAGCTTGTTTCAAATTTTTAATATTCTCAACTATACTTGATAAGCATTTTTGGCCATTCGATGTTTTTTCTGCATTACATTTTAGAATTATAAACATGTTACTTGTATAAAATTTCAAAATTTGAGTAAAATGGAAGCTTGAGTCTCTTTTTGATACTGAGTGTTTAACATTTATAACATTTTAAAAACAGTTTAATAATTTAATGAATTAATAAGTTTATAACATTTTTAATAATAACTAATTTCTAATAAAAAGTCCGACGCAGCAGGGGTCGTTTATTAGCTTCAGGGCCCAAAGCCGTACCTTCCAACTTTTCGGTGTTTCTAATTAGTGTAATTTATCTTTTAAATTTGTCCGGTTTCAATTGTTGATTTTTTTTTCAATCTGGCTTCCGCAAAAGAATCGGAATAAGAGTAGAATAAAGGGCCGCGGACGGAAAGACGCCGCTCACCGTGGCGGTTGAAGGTCCCGCCGACCGAGACTAATAAAAGGCTGGACGCAGGAGTCGTTCGGTAGCTTCAGGGCCCAAAGCCCGACCTTCCAGCTTTTCGGTGTCTTTAATTAGTGTAATTTACATTTTAAATTTGTCCGGTTTTAATTTTTGATTTTTTTTCAACCTGGCTTCCGCAAAAGAGTCGGAATAAGAGTAGAATAAAGGGCTGCGGACGGAAAGAGGGCGCTCGCCGGGGCGGTAGAAGATTAATTATTTATTAACTTATTGTTTAATACAGCATATTTTTATTTTGTAAATGCTTTTAAAAATTTATCTTCATTTCTTATTTGAATATATATTTACTTCTCAGCGGTATCATTAAATTTTTAAAACGTAGAATATTTGGAACCAAATGTTCTCAAGTGATTTTTGTTAGAAATGAAATTAAACAAGCGTTTAAAAATTTCATTGTTCCATCTTAATAAAAGACTTTTTAATGTTTTTTTTTATTATTATTTTAGTGAGAAATTTAGTATAAATGAATATTAAATAATAAATTTCTTAAAAGATATATTTAAACAGTTTTATATGACACATACTAAACTTTATTATAATTTAGTATTAGCAAATATTATAACTTAGTCATTAACAATTACATAACATGAAATGTATTTTTTGTCTCGAAGACATATTCATATATATTCAGTAAAAGCTTATTTTAATTTTAAATAGTTTAAATATATTTTCAAAAAGAAAGAAAGTGCGTATTAAGTATAAATATTCAGAAACTTTGTTTATTGACTTAAAAATTAATTTATTTGAAATTCAAGAAATGCCGAATTAATTTAATTTACTAAGAATACTCATTTATCATATTACATTAAATAAATTAAATACATACCTTTGTGAGTAAAACTCTTTAATAATTAATGCTTGTTTGGAAGCATTTTATGCAGGGTTTTAGCTTAAAATTTTAATTTAGAATACAGTTTAATTGGATAACTAAAATAAATTTCCTATGCAAATAAACACGTTCAACAAGTTGAAAAGATCATGTAAACAATTTTTAGCTTTTGATGTCAAAGCAGAAAATTATTTTTGGCAAGTAAGTGAAGTATACTATTTATTATTCTAGCAAACTGTATATTAATTTCACTACTTGTTTTATATACTTTCAAATATGTTCGAAAACCTTTCTAATTATGTACTCTTCGATGTTTTTAGATGTATGCTTTAGATTTATAAACATGCTGTTAATAGTATTAACAAATACTTTATTAAAATACACGCTTTAATGTACTTTGTTAATTAGTGTATTAGAGAGGAAAATTACTTTCGGAAACTTAAAAATTTAACTTGTTTTCGTATTTTTCGTATATATTCAGCATTTTAGTGTTATTAAACGATTTTGAAAATCTTAGAATAAAACATATTAAACTCAAAGATGTTAAAATGAATTTCATTATGAAGAGATTGCAATAAATTCCACAGGCGTTTATTTTTTATAACGTAGTAAAGGAATTTTAGTATTTAATTTCATTTGTGCTAATCTTCAGTGTAACAGTTCGTTGCTAATACTGTTAAACTCGAACTTTGCTATTAGATAGCTTTCATTACAAAAAGCTACCTATTGCAGCCGTTCGGAGGACAGCGATTTCAAAAAATTTCGGTATATTTTCATCGATCATGACCCATAGACCCCGAAACCACCCTCCGTTCAAAACTGACACATATATATATATATATATATGTGTGTGTGTGTGTGTGTGTGTGTGTGTGTGTAGCATTTTGCTACCGACTTTCATATATTTAGGCGACACCAGTACACCTCGACATAAAATGTAGTAGAGCAATCAAAACCATCTATCCGTCATATTGAAAATACCGGATTGCAGTCAGGGTGGCGAGAAAGAACAGGCTCGAAACACATTGATAATTTCCCTTTCGTAATGAATATAGAGAGTCATCGTCACTTTTTTAAACTGGTTTTATTGACAAAACATAGTAAACATTTCCAGTAGTCATTCCATCCACTCACAAAAATCGATCATCACTTCAGAAGACTTTAGATGTTATAAGAATAGGATCTACATATTCGAATGTTCACTCCAAGCGACGCAGCTTAATTAGACAACCAGAAAAACGTAAAAATCTTCTCTCCGTTGCCGATGTAACGATATTTGTAACCCCGAACAACAACGCGCGGACGGTTACAGAACAGTAAAAGACCAATCTAGAAGAGAGGTGGGGGAGAATGGGACGAATTACGATTCGATGGGAAAGGATGACGTCGATAAAGAACTCTTTATACGGCGTCAGAATAAAAGTGCAAAAATAGCGCCGGAGGACGCATGGAATTGTGGGTATAGAACACGACAGAAAAAATTATATTAAAACATTCGAAAGAAAGAGAATTTAGTTTTAGAAAAAAATGAAAAAGTAATTTAATAGGTTTATAAGATTAGGCGAATGGATTAAGGTTTTTAGAATAATAAAGGAATACGCAACTTTAAATGCATGAAATAAAAGACAAAAGATATTAAGATATTATTAAAGGTAGGTAAAAAAGGAAAAATATTAAGAATTTGGAATAGTTTTACTAAGAAAAAGAGGCGAAAATTTTTATTATTACATATATATATATATCCATTATATATATATATATATATATATAATATATATATATATATCTGATCTTTATTACACTGTAACTCTCGTATTTATGAACCGATTTGGATGTAATTCGGTGTGTACATAGTACACACCGAATACGTACACACATAGTACATACCAATGTCTCGACCGAGTTCGTTGGCCAGCTTCATCCGCCATTTTGTTTCAAAATGGCGGTCATTTATAACTTTAAAAAAAAATTAGAATTTGAAATGTGGTACCAAAAAATTGAAAATGGAAAAATATTTTTTTCTTATGTATTTTACCTTTATACAAAGATCTCGGAGCAGTTTTTGTTTCGTCTATATCTTAACAAAAGGCTGAGCCATAGCATATTGAATTTCTAGCGTGGCTGACATTTTGAAACGTCCTGAATTTTGTCACGCGATAAAAAGCGTATTTATGAACCGATTTGGATGTAACTTCTTTTATAAATAGTACATACCAATGTCTCGACCGAGTTCGTTGGTTAGCTTTATCCGCCATCTTGTTTAAAAATGGCGGCCATTTAAATTTTTAAGAAAAATTTAAATTTGAAATGTGGTGCCAAAAAATTGAAAATTGAAAAATATTTTTTTCTTATGTGTTTGACCTTGATAAAAAGATTCGGGAGCAGTTTTTGTTTCGTCTATATCTTAAAAAATGGCTGAGTTATAGGATTTTGAATTTCTAGTGTGGTTGACATTTTGAAACGTCCTGATATTTGTCACGTGATAACGGGCGTATTTATGAACCGATTTGGATGTACCTTGGTGTGTACATAGTACATACAAATATCTCGACCGAGTTCGTTGTCCAGCTTCATCCGCCATCTTGTTTCACAATGGCGGCCATTTAAATAATAAAAATAAATTAAATTTAAATTTTAAATTGGATTTAAATTGGATTTAAATTTTAAATTGGAAAATGAAAAAGATATTTTTCGTATGTGTTTGACCTTAATACAAAGATTCCGAAACAGTTTTTGTTTCGTCTATATCCAAAAAAATGGCTGAGTTATAGCATTTTGAATTTCTATGGTGGCTGACATTTTATAACGACCTGATTTTTGTTACGCGATATCAGGCGTATTGATGAACCGATTTGGATGTAACTTGGTCTGTACATAGTACACACCAATGTATCGACCGAGTTCGTTGGCCAGCTTCATTCGCCATCTTGTTTCAAAAGGGTTGCCATTTAAAAAAAAAAATAATTTAAAATTTAAAATGAAGTATTAAATAATTGGAAAATGAAAAAAAAAAAAAAAAAAAAAAAAAATATGTGTTTGGCCTTGATACAAAGATTCCGGAGCAGTTATTGTTTCTGAAAATTTGTTCTTTTGTTTATATCTTTAAAAATGGTTGAATTATAGCACTTTGATTTTCTAGCATGGCTAACATTTTGAAACGATCTTCTATTTATCACGCGATAACACACGTATTCGCCTATTTCGATGTAAGAAGGCATGTGGAGAGTATACATCAATATCTCGACCAAGTTCACTGGCCAGTTTCATCAGCCATGTTGTTTCAAAATGGCGGCCATTAAATTAAAAAAAATATATATTTAAAGTGAGGTGCAAAAAAATTAGAAATTGAAAGAGGTTTCTTTCTTAAGTATTTGACCTTGATATAAGGATTCAGGAGCATTTTTTGTTTGTCTTTATCTTTAAAAAATGGCTCAGATATAGCAATTTCAATATCTAATGTGGGTGACATTTTGAAAAATCTGATTTTTTGCCTGCGAAAGCACTCGTATATATCAATCGATTCCGATGTGAGTGAGCATGTGCACAGCAATTACTAAGGTCTCGACCAAGTTCACTGGTTAGCCTCATCCACCACGTTGTCTTAAAATGGCGGGCACTTTATGAAATCGCCGAATTTGGCAGCCAAATATAAGTTACTTTAAATAAAAGCAGCTTGGATAAAGCTGACTAATTTCGCGAAATTCTCATTCATAATGATTTAGTATTGATAAAAATTAGTATTGAATTTCCTATATTCGGTTTCCACTAAATTGAGCTTCGTGTGTTTGAATAATATAAGTTGGCTTTTTTAAAATAAGGAATATGAAAGCTACCTCTTTCTCCCGGCATTGGCCGGAAGGACTTTTTTAATTCTGTAGCATAATTTTGTAATTAATTATGCATTGATTAATGAAATATTTTACAATATTGACCACACACACTCAAAAAAAAAAAAAAATAGTTGATTTTTTACAGTTAAAATTTTATAGAAATGCGTGCAAAATTATATAAATTCGTCGTACATAATTTTGCCGTATATAAAACAATAAAATGGCAAAATTTTCAGTGTAAAAATATTTTCGCACATGTGTTGAATACATTATAAAATAATAGCTATGCATTCCAACTCGAATACATCAGTTGTGTTACCATTTTTCCCTAAAATCAGTCAGCGAGTTGCTAAAATCTTAAGAAGGTTCGATTTTAATGTTATGTTTTCTTCTGTTGGACGATTCCGTGAGAAGTGTCACACACGTAACGCAATCTTTAATTTTGCATTTATTTAATTATTTATTAAATTTTAATGTTTATTCGAATTTTAAGTGGCGTGGTAAATAAGTTATTATCATATTTTTAAATTTAAATGTGTGGCAATAAAACTCACAAAAGTTCAGTACTCAAAATGTTTTTTTTTTTTTTTTTTTTTTTTTTTCTGAAGTAGAGAAAAAACACATTTTGAGTAATAAAATTAAATGATATACTTCTGAGAGTTTTATTGCCACACATTTAAATTTAACAATATGGTAATAACTTATTTACTATACCACTTAAAATCAGAATTAACATTAAAATTTAATAAATAATTGAATAAATGCAAATAAAAGCCTGCGTTACGTGTACGATACTCTCCACGGAATAGCCCTGTTATTAAAATATCTTTTGCAAATCTTAAACACCCCATTGATCGCCTAGATAACTGGAGTATTTACCAAATCTCTTGCCAGTATGGTCTATCTTATATTGGGCAGACTAAACGTGTTCTTATATTTCGTTTAAAAGAGCATGAAAGTTATGTTAAAAATCAGGAGCTTAAACGTTCTTCTATTGCTCAACATTGTTGGTCTTTTCAACATTGGTTCAATTTTTTCCTAAGCCATCAGTATCCAGAAATGTTCTTGTAACCTTATGTCTCACTCTTTAGTCAATTACTTATCTAGTACTCCTGATTTTCCAAGTATTTGGAAAGCATTAATTTAATTTCCTTTTTTGGTTTCTTTTTCTTTCGTTCTCCGGTCGATGTCGCTATTTGTCCACTCATTTGTTTCATATGCTTCTGTCTCATTCGTTGTTTTTGGCTCATTCGCTACCCGTATCGGGTATATAAGCAGGCGCGTCTCTGTCATGTTGCTCAGCCTTCATTTTTCTAGCACGCTGTGTCTTGCTCTATCTTGAACTGAAGAAAAATCTCGCTAGTAGATTCAAAAGAGCTGTTTGTTGCTTTTCCCGTATTATTTGTGCATTTTTAAACGTTGGTTTTCTGCTTTTTAACACAATGCTGTATTTCATTAGCTATATTTAACACTTTTTATCAGTCATATAAAAACAGAGTTCCCAAACGTATTTCTGTAAGAGTTTTTCTACTATTATACAACTAAAAAATTATTAAGAACACTAGAGATTCTTTTTTATAGCACTTATGAATTTTCATAAGAGATCCCTGTTCAAGACACTTTCTTAAAAGAAAACAAAAAAAAAAACATTTGTTTTGAATATCTAGAAAGATATTCATTGAGTTACGTTTTATTATAATGACGATAAAATACTTTGATGTAACTGCGAAAAATAATATCCCCTAATTGTATAACAGTAGCGCACTGTACACTACAAAAAAAGACAAATGTTGTTAATCTAGGAAAATACACTGTAAACGCAAACGTCTGAAATTCAGGTAAAAAAAGTGTCTTACATGGGTGGTCACATTTTAAGTGAAAAAAGAGTGTCTTACTTTTTAAGGCACCTTTTTGAATCTGAATGTAAGACATTGGAAACGTCTTAAAACGCCGCCATTTTTAAAACACTTGAAATGTCATAAAAAGCCACCATTTTTTAAAACACTCGAAATGTCTTAAAAAGCCGCCATTTTTTAGACATTCGAAACACCTAAAATGCTGCTGTTTTTAAAACACTCGAAACATCTTAGAAGATTTTTTTTCTCTTATTTACTCTGTCACATTGACAGCAGGCTAAAACTTACAGCCAAGCTACAAAGCAAAATAAATGTTTGCCAATTATGGAAGACTACAGCAGACTGCATACTACTTGTCATAATTTATTTTGTATGGTAGCAGTCCATGTGCAATGTTGCCAAGTATATTTATAAAATCTGGCACTTAACCTTTTATATTCATTTTTAATTATGAGAACATTTTCAATTAAGCATAGAAATTTTTTCACAATTACAATTTTAAATTAATGTTTTTTGGTTCTTACATATCTGTAACAGGACATTATTCTTTTGAAAGGACCCAATCTGCCAGGGATATTCCCTATCCTGTCCTTCTAGGAATTAAAATTATTTTATAAAAGTTACGATCTTCTTTAAGTACTTTCAATTTTTTTTTTTCCTGGTTAATATCCAAGACACATTTATAGGCTCATTTTTAGGTGCAGATGGAGTGCTTTGTATTCAAACAGCACCCCCCACCCCCTAAAAAAAATGTTGAAATATAAAACTGAATTTTAGGAATATTGCAAAATGTAACCATTGTGTGTATTTGAAAACAGGGAAATATTTTTTCCCAACTTATTGTCCATAAATTATTAAATAAAACTTCTCTCGTCCATTTTTTTTTATACTGCATCCATTTTCCAATTTTTTTTTTCATTTATTAAGAGTTTATATAAGTGTCTCTAACACGATCATGAAATATCATGTTAATCTATGAAGAAAATTATATGAATACTCACCTCATATCTATTTAAAATAAAAGATTTTTACTAACGGAAAGTTGACATCAAATGAAGATATATTTAGTCCTTATAAATTGTCAACTTGATGCGATTTTTTAAAATGTAAAACTTTATGACAGATTTTTTAAAGATATATAAATAATTGAAGTAGACATTCATCAAAAGTTTTACATTCATCAGATTCGATGGCAAGATATATTAGTCGATTTTCAAGTATTTAAAAATATTATTTTTTCTTTGTTTACTTTGGAAAATAGTTGAAGAAGTTTATTAATCATTTAGTCAATTTAAATTATTAGACATACATACAAACCATATCTGCGATTATTATTTATGTTATTTTTTCATAGATTCGATGTAATTAAAAAAGAAATTCCTCACCCCTTCAACATTGTAGGCAAGATAAATATAATGGTATTTTCAAATCGACATCCCCCCTTCTCTTTACGAAATTTCCCTATGCTTCATAAGGTAAATCATAAAAAAATTTTATATTTCATTTATAATTAAAGGAAAAAGTGCACAAACGCAAATCCTGACACATTTTCACAAACAAACATTTGAAGCATATTTAAAATTTCTGATAACACTGTTTTTTTTATTATTACTAGGGGGCTCGGCCCCTTACGAGCTACGTTCGCCAACCCCCGTTCAGACACCGCAGTCTCTAAAAGCACGCTAATTTGATTGGCTTTAAAAAGATTTTGAAAGATTGAATTATAATTTAAAAAACAGTGGCGAACTCCCTATAAATGGGTTTCTATTCATTTTTCTTCGATTGGAGAATTTTAAGGAAAAATCAGCTGTTGTTAAAATATACAATGGGTGTTTTCATCTGTGATTAAATAAAATCAGTTAAACATTTCAAAATAAGCAAATCTGCATCAAAATGCGAATATATTTTACAAATAGCAACGCCTTCTTTTGACGGAGACGATACAGAAGGTTAACGAATCTTAACTAAACCATTTAAACAATTTCTTTATTTTCTGCTTCACGGATTTTTCTCTTTCAAATCATATTTTTTGTTGATGACTCTTCATTTTTAGCTTGTAATCTTTTTTATTTTTATTACATTACTAAATAATCGCTCGAAAGCAGTCTGAATGCGTTCAATAAAATTAATATTAATCCTATTAATATAATATCAAAATATCAAATTAATGTCTTGCGCAATTTTTAAGTTTAAACTGTTTTGCAATGTTACTTTTTGTTCATTTGACGTAATAAGTGTAATGTGACGTAAATTTGACGTAATTTCTCCTATTTAAGACTTCTAATGCACGTTAATGAAATTATTATTTTACAATATCCTTATAAAATTCACGTGTAAATATAGTTTTTATGAAGTAATTTTCAATAAGTTCCCGCTTTTCACACGTAATTATTTAATTCTAATTTGAAAGTTTTTTGAATTTTTTTCTGTTAATAATAGTCACGTGTAAATAAATTTTAATTTGAAGCAAACCTTATTATTTGCGCTGTTTATACAGTTGCCAACAGTTTAAATTAATACAATTTCCTAAAATAAGTAAAAAATCTCTCTCGAAATGCTGAAAATTTGAATTTAAAATAGAAATAAAACTTCAAAAAATGAGTCAAATTAAAAAAGTGAATGCAGTCTGCACACCTGGAAATTCTAACGTATAAAATGATCTAAAAATGAATTAATTCCCATGTATAGTTTTTGCTACGATAAAACTTTTTCTAATGGAACGATTTTGTCCAACTTTAGCATTAAATATCTCTTAAAATAATTATTCTATTTGAAAACTGTCTTCATCAACCTGTTTATCAAACATTTTTTATAATACCGCTGATTTTCATATTTTTGTATGCAGTATTTTTCTTAATATTAACGGAGAAAGACCTCCGGTCACAAAAAATTCCAAATCGGCGGCGGCGGTGACAGCGTAAGTTACTTTTTTTATAGAATAGAGAGATTTGTAAGTTGAAATTAAAATAATCACTTACGTATGATTTTATTATTCAAAATTACCTTGCTGAAAAATATTAAAATCACTTAAGAAATCATTTTATACTACAACAGTTAATAATGTGCTTGTTAAACAGGAGTCAATATTTTTAATAATTTTACACACCATTTCAACCTATTATTAAATTCACCGTTGATATATAAATATTTTCCGTCAGATAATTAGAAAAATCTGAAAACGTTGCATGTCTTTTTGTTTCAATTTAATATGTAAGCACATTTAATAATTAAAGTTGTTAAAAATTTATGTTAATTCATTCATGCTTCCATTGGAGGGGAAAAAAGCTTAATTATTTCACACAATTAATTCATATAATACATATAATTAAAAATGAGACCATTAGTTTTTTACACAAAAATAAATAAATAAATAAATATGATTAAAGTTTTTTTATATATATAAGAAAATAAACTGCGTAAAAACAACGAGTTAAACAATACTGTACTGCATTTTATAGTACGAAAAAAAACCCCACAGAAAACAATAGCGTAAATAGGGATTAATATTAATTTAAAATCTTAGACATAAATGTATACTTTAGAAATGGAACCTCATAAAAACATAGATATCTTTAATATTTGTTAAAATCAAATTTGTTCGAAAAATAATATAACATATAGAAAATATTAGCGGAACAAAATGGAGTATTATATTTTATAAGTCACATACCCTTTTTCAAGTATGCATTTTCTAATAATTTATATTCCTTTGTTTAGATGGAGGAAATATTTTTTATGTCCAACAAAGATTTCTAGATAACTGATTAATATATGTTTCATTTAAATTAACCGGCTATCATAGAAAACCCAATTAGACTAAATTCTTAGAATCACCACGAGTTTTCACGTACTTTGCGTTTCTTTAACATGTGACACTGCATTACACAGGGGTTAATCTGAGCTGTCAGAAGAGTATTGCATTTTCACCTGAAAGGCCTCGACAATAGAGATTGAAATGTTTGTCCACTGTTCATTTATTCGCATTTCACAGTGTTTTTGACATCCATAGAAGGAATTCGTTTTCGATTCGCGCATGGCACACAACAAACAAATGTGGCGGGCGGCTGCGTTGATAATACAGTGCAGTGAATGTCTGTAATTGGATATCTTAATTTAAGACATTTTATATTAGTTCATTTCTACTACCAGTCCATTAAGACACACAAGTATCTTAAATTAAGGTATCTATTATGCCTAAGCTCTATATTAAAACATTTACGTGTCTTAAATGCTTTTTCAGTCGTTTTTCTGTCTTACACTTTAAGACTCCTTTATTAGCAGTGTATAACATAACCGTCTGCGAAAATATACAATAATATCTTCAAAGACACCTATGGTTTTGACAATAGTTCTTCAATCTTCAGAAACCAATGTACTTTTTAAGGTTTAACCATCCATTTACCAGACGGATATAATGTCTCCACAGGCACATTCAGAATATTTATTCAAATATTTAAAATATACTAAATATATAAAACAAAAGGAAAGGTTAAATAATTAAGTTAAATAGTTTTAAATAAAACTTATGGTGTAAAATATTTTTTTTTTTTTTAAACTTGAGCAAAATCTCCGGTAGTTTTAGGGTTAAAAAAGATTTTGGTAAATAGTGGGGTTTTTTTTCAGCCAGTGATTTTCGGAAAGGATTCCGATTAGTATTTATAGTGTATTAATCAGTTTTCCCAAACTGGAATGCAGGTTTTACGAATTCTATTTATCCTCAAGTAAACATTTTTATACTCAGTAAACATTTTTACAGAAAATACTGATAAATTAACAGCATTAATATCAATATTAATCTTATTATGATTTCGGTACTCT